>JALIRH010000034.1:0-1259693 GCA_023055505.1 Callipepla californica brunnescens | reverse complement strand
TTATGGCAGCAGAGGGGGATTGTGGAGAGGGCTTAGGGAAATGTGATGAAGAGAAAGAGAAGTAGGAGAGAAGTATAAAGACTCCAGAGGTTAAGCAGAACCTGCTAGCATTAGACCACAGATACTTACATAACAATTACAATAAAATGGGCTGCAATGCTCAGCTACCATGCCTCTAGTCTGAGAGTACCTCTGGATTTATATCTATGTATGCTAGAAATTCAGTGATAACCTCTAGAGAGACAGTGAACATCAGCTTGCTGGTAGCACCATTAAACTTTGCTTTTCACATATGACAGGGTGGTGTCTCAGAAGAAGCCAAAGCAGCGCAGTATCTGAGATATTTACACCTCTTTTTGGCCTTCTGTGAAACCTTAAGCTTCTTTTGGTCTGCTTTCTCAGTCCAAGTGTCCTGTTGCAGTATACCAAGACTGCAGGATAGCTCTGGGTGGGTCTCCTCATAATGGGCTATTCAGTTTGTGTGGCAGTTGAAGACAAAGTAGACCACTGAGTACAAATGCTAGGAGGTCTTTGTATTGTGTATTGCCAGGACATACAGGACAGCGGGTATTCTCAAAAGAAACTCAACTTTGATGCAATGATGTCATGCCTGAGGGTCCCTACAGAACAGAAGCCACCCAAGACAGGCTACGAATGTTTAAAAAGGCAATTCTAGCAGAGGAAGTCAGATACTGACACAGTATTCAGGCTAGAAATCAAATCAATGCCAACAAATAAGATGGTTCAGAGAATAGCCAGGAGAACAATGAATAAGAAGAAATATTCAATTAGAGAAATCTTGCTCCTGAAGATTACATTTTAACTTGATGTATATCAATATTATTTCAGACTAGAAATTGATCACAAATTTTAGAAAGACTGTATCAGATAGTTTTGTGGATGGAATTATATAAATCATCTGATAATAATAGGTCAAAAGTCCTTAAGTTAAAAAAGATAGAGACTAATGTTACTGTCTCATTCGTCATTTCACTTGTCTATTTGAAATACTAAGACTATATCACTTCTTTCTCATCATCCTCTGAAGTTCAATGCAAAGTAGTGAAATCTGTTTGCTATACTTGTCTGAAAATATACATTCACAAAAGTATTGTCACTAATGGGAAGAGAATGTGTTTTCCATATTTGTTTCCTTCACTCTGCCCTCTGTAGGAAATTTAAAACTCCACTAAAAAAAAAAAAAAAGTCTTATTTATAGAAAAAGATGATTGCTTTACAGTATGAAGCTGAAAGCTAAATTTCAGTCAAACAAGATGGTTGTTCTGGGAATGAGACTATTATAGTTATAAATCATAAAAAACTCTAGTAGCACTGGTCTTTCAGCAATTAAGTTTTACAGATATTGTTTGCTAGTAATTAAAAGAGAGACTTACATGATTCCACCATTTCCGCTAATCTGATTGTCAAAACAAAATTTTTGTTCTTTAGGAATTATTTCAAAGGGTTTACACTCTGTAACAGTGAAAAATTTTGCTCCTAGATTCCTAGATTATTCATGATAGCTTTTTCTGTCAGTTGTTATTAATTTTAAGAAAGTTCCAAACAGTCAAAATATATTTTGTCCCATATGTTTCTTCATAGCATACTGAGATAAAACAATGAAGCATTTTGAAGTACTCTCTTACTCTTCTGGAGAAGATCTGGTCATATAATAGCATTTTTTTATCAAAAAATTATCTTTTTTTTATCTTTGTCTGGAAAGCCCTGTTAACTTTTGCCCCTGTACCACCTCCACGGAGCCATATAAAGAACACTTGACTGCTGGCATAGATCATCTTGCAAAATTGGGATTTTGGTTCAGCTACTTGCATCTACTGTTTTATTAAAATTGAGATTTGTTATTTCAAGTCTTGGAGTTTTCAAATTCATCTCAAGTGTAAGACCAATTAATTAGTATATTAGCTTGCAATCAGTTCAGAAAGTTAGTTGCAAGACTTCCCCAGAACGAAGTTTTGTAGGCAGAAGCAAAAACTATTTTTACCATTCCTTTAAAACTTTTGAAGACTTATCATGTGGGACATAATGAAAACTAAACAGTAGTTTTCTTCCTGGGCATCTAAATTGGACATACAAAATCAAATGTTGTGACTTTTACTGCCTGAAGGTAACCCTACCCACAGCAAGGTGGGTTGGAACTACATGGTTTTTAAAAAAACTTTCCAGCCCAAATCATTCTATGACTCTATGAATCAAAGATATGGAGATGACTGCATATTGTATAGAATATTGGACGCTATTATATAATACAATTGTCCTCCATGTGCTTAAAGCAGGAGAAAGAATCACAGCCTCTGCAAGTAGTTAAGTAATGCCAGTCAATCTGTTAATCTTTCAATCTATATATCTCTTGTTGTAAGAATTAGAATAATTACTAGACTGAATTGTCACTGGTATAGATGATAGTTAATACGCACTGAATTTAATATAAATAATAAACATACGGGTTAAAAATAATGCCAAAGTAACTCAACATAAGAAAAGCACAAACTAATAATACAGAGTATATTTTCTTGAATCCAATTCTGATTCAGATTTACTGCCTGTAAGAGGCTTGTCCCCAGTAAGCAAAATCCATGCCATATGCAATAAACATGTGGAAGAAAAATCTATTTTAAATGAAGAAATCTGACTCTATGCTGAAGGCTACTTCACTGAACAAATAATGCCTCAGTTATACCTATTAGATAGAAAGGAGAAAGCAATTTACTAGACAATTTAAAAAATTATCCTAACACCTCAAATTATTTTGTTTTAGCAAGGATAATAAGCAGTACCTTTACAGAAGATAAATTAGCTTAGAGATTTTGTGTATAGCAAAATAAAATGAAACAAGTTTGAGTGACTTTTTCAGACATCTATGGTATGTTGTAAAACTTTGGGTAGCAATATAACTTGAGCCAATTTCTATTGTTTTATACGTGAGAACGAAAACTAGTGGCTCCTCATCCAGTGAGAGTCACAGTAAGAATAGTAAGATTTTTACAGGTGTACAGACAATCCTAGAAGACCTGTAGATTTGTTACGTATTTCCAGTATGTTAAGAAAGGATATTTTGGATCTGTGGTATTTCATGATTTCTACAAAAATACAGCTTACGAGGCAACACTAGAATTTTGAATTTTGCTGCCTTGACCTCTTTAGTCTATCCATCTTCCTATTATTTGTCTATCTCTGTCTCTGTCTCTCTGTTTTTTTAATTCTCTGAGGTATATGCAAGATCCACTGTAACTTATATAGATCAGGGGGTAGCGAGTGGGGAATAGTAGTCTTCAAAAGAGCTGAATGTATTCTAGAAATATCACTGAACCTTCCTCACTCCATAGGCATGTATCAAAGAAAAACTAGAATGGCTATGTGGTCAGAATTTCTAGCCAGAAGCTTCTGAAATGCCAGGTGACCAAAAGCAGTATCCAATGTCAGAGCTACTGTTATTGAAGAAGCTATTTTGTGCTTTTGTTTCATTGCATATTTTTCTAGAAGAATGTTATTTACTGTTACATCTTAATTCATGCAAGCACAAATAAACTCACTTCTTTCTATTTAAATTATCCTAATATTTTATTACTCAGACTGTGACTGAAAATTTCCTGAAAGGATAATTCTGGACTTAGGGAGATGCCTTTTCTGGGTTCCAAAAATGGAAGTTTGTATATGGTTGAGTTACAATTGTAGAACAGGCATTTTTCAGCCCATGGTTTGACTAGTAGGTTTGTTTGTTTCTTTTTCATGGAGGGGCTGGAAACATAGTATCATAGAATCTAGAATCACCAAGACGGGAAAAGACCTCCAAAATCATTCAGTTCAACCATTCACCTACCACCCTATGTAACCCCACTAAACTATGTCCCTTAGTGTCTTGCTACAATTAATAGGAGAGATAGGAGTTTCTTTTGATATATGTGTACCTGACAGCGAGATTAAGACGCAGTGGGTCAAATATTAGCCCTACCAGTTTACTACAAATCCTATCTGCTTAGGGAAATGGGGAAGATGGGTGATAGAAAGGAGATAAGAAATATAAGCAAAGAGACTTTGTAGAAAGCAATACTCTATTAAATACACAGTCACTACCAGGACTCCAATGTTGCTCGCTGTTCAGACATTGATCTTCCGTAGTGATGAGTCATTGGAGGTCATGTTATTCGGTTAACAATGACTTCTTCTTAACGACAGTACACATTTATTTATAAGTCCAAAGAGTTTGAGCCAGCTCTCCTTGGAGTGTCAGCTTCTGGTTTGTGGGCAGCAGCTTTGCTCCCATCTTCTGGGCCTTGACAGCAGATAAGAGGGAGCAGGGAGATATCAAATTGTATCATGCCTTCACAGGATACATCCCCCCTGGTATTATCCCCCAGTCTCCCATACCAATTATTTGCCAACAGGCCAGGTCTTATGCTAGTAAACACTCCAGAACACTCCCTTTGGAAGGCCAACAACTCTAAAGAAATGCTTTCAAATGTAGAACTGTCCACAGAGTGATGCTGGCAGCTGCACAGCGACATCCACCACTTGTCACCTAGATAAGCCAGAATCTTATCTCAAGAAATGCCTCAAAAAGTGAGCTTAGAGCCAAAAAGAAAAAGAAGGGTTCATACAATTAGTACCACACCTAGATGTTTCTTGAAAACCTCCAGGGACAGTGACTCAGCCACCTCCCTGGGCAGCCCATTCCAGTGTCTGACCACTGTCTCAGAGAAGAAATTTTTCCTATTATCCAACCTGAACCTCTCTTAGCACAGTTTGAGGTCGTTCTCTCATATCCTATGGCTAGTTATGTAGGAGAAGATGCTGACCTTCACCTCACCACAATCTTCCTTCAGGTAGCTGTAGAGAGAAATAAGGTCTCCTCTGAACCTCCTCTTCTCTCAGTTTCCTCAGCAGCACTTCATAAGACTTGAGCTCCAGACCCCTCATAAGCTTTATTATCCTTCTCTGGAAATGCTTCACAGCCTTCATGTCTTTCTTGTAGTGAGGGGTCCAAAACTGAACACAGTACTCAATGTGTGGCCACATCAGAGCTGAGTACAGGGAGACCATCACTTCCCTGCTCCCATGGGGAACACTATTTATCATACAATCCAGGATGCCATTGACTGCCTTGGCTATTTGAACACACCACTGTCTCATGTCCAGCAGAGCATTGACTAACACCCCCAGATCCTTCTGTCTTAAATTCAGAAGCACTGAGAATATACTTTTGTATTGTTTCAGAACACCATGTTAGCTGAGTCCAGACATGGTAGCTACAGGAAGAATGACCAATCTATTTCCTTCTGTACATATTCACTGCAGAGTTCTGACAAGTATACAGGAGGAAAGATGACACTGAGTTTTCATCTTGATGTATGAGCAGAAGAGTAAAGTAGGCTGTACTGGTACTTGGGTTCAGAAAACTCTTTAAGACACTGACAGTGTTGCCTGCCTATCTCATCACAGTGAGTTGAAGGCAAGAAAGAAATTCACAGATGTATCCTGGGATAAAAAATTATTTTTCTGTAGTGCATTGTCCAGAGAGAAAAGAACAGCTGTTTGAAAGTGATGAGAACTATGGAATCATAGAAATAGTCCCAGAAGAGGCAGCTTAGTAGAGAAAGGCCAGGCGAGGTATTCATAAGCACATCATAAATTGTGAAACCATGTAACAAATATTATTTAGTGCAACGTTCTGCACTTTACCTTATGACTCTAAGCTTATTGTAAGGATAACACCATCCATACATTTATGCACATGCTATATATAATATTTACAGAGACATATAAAATACATCTGCAAATAGGATTGTATTTATACATTCTATATTCTGCTGTGTCTTGAAACACTTGAATTTTTTGGTATTATAAGTATAAAGGTAACTGTGGAATGAATAAATGTTCCTCAGCACTGGAATATCTTTGTCTGTTTACAACTGTTGCACATTCGTATAAGCCAACTGGTATTAAGTTTAAAAGGAAATTGTATCAGCTATTGGTAAAATCAAAACAGATGGTGATTACATTTATCTAGGATAAAATTAACTGAATCTGTCATATTTTGTGGGCATTTCTTCTAACATCTGCTGAACAAAGCAAATGTACTTAACTTCCTAAAGCCTTCATTTTATAAGTCAGACACAATCTCTCAGGGCTAATGTGTTTGTATTTAGAAAGCTTTGAGTAAGTTTGAAAACAAAAAAAGGTGAAAAAGTTTATTTTTCTGTTCTGAGATAATCATACTTCCTGAGTTTCAGTTATTCTAATTTAAGGTACACTTGGATGATATAACCAGATTCAGCACAAAGAAATCATATGCAGCTGGATAAGGAAAAGGGAGCTCATGGAGGGAGTTAATGAGTTTAACTGTTATTTTCTGAGGCTGGAGAGGAACCTCTGTCTTGAAAAGATTTCTCTCACAGAAGTCTCACAAGAAAGACATGATTGTGTTTCTCCAGTTCAAAAAAGCATCTGTCTTTATCACTGTACTGTGTGGCTTAATTGAAGAAATTGATTTTCCTGCAATAAAAGAGAAATGTATGCTGGCAGGTCTGTAACATTTACTACTCCTAGTTACCCTTCACATCTCAATTTTCTAACTTACGCAATTCTTCAAATGTTTATCTGTTATTAGTTATCTAACCACTCTCATCCCCATAACAGATATATAGGTGGTATCAGTATTGTTGAATTCACACAGAGAACAAAAATATACTGAAATGAAACAACAGAAAGTGAAACACGAACTTCAAAGAGGATGTCCTATGGTCAGTTTAGGTCAGCTGTCCTGTTTCTGTCCCCTCCCAGCTTCTTGAGCCCTCCCAGCCTCCTTACTGACAGATCAGTATGAGAAGCTGAAGAAACAAAGCATCATTGGCCCTGTACAGCCCTGCTTGGCAACAACTAAAATATCTCTGACTTATCAACATGGTTTTTCTTCTAAGGGCTAAACATATAATCATACCAGACACTATGAAGAAAATCAACTGTCCTAGTGAAAACCAGGACAGAGTCTTTCCATACAGCCAGAACAACTTTGTGAGTAAACTTCAGCAGAAAAGACTGGATATATTGTCATAAAGGCAGGTATAAATCTACCTGGACTGTTATGCTCAAAAAATCAGCAGTGAAGAGGTTTCAAGATCAGCTAGTGTTTGGTTCTCTGGGCTGAAACTGTTCTATTTCTCCATCAACAACCAGGTTGACAGGAAGTCCACTGGTAGCTCGAAACTATAGTAGGAATTAGTAGCTTGAGTCAGAGGTATGTACTTATGACAAAGGCTAAGCACATTCATGGTTGTACTAGCAGTATTATCACCAATAACTCAATAGATGTGATTCCTCTCATCTTCCTGGCAGTTATGGGGCTGCTCCAGCAGTACAGTGTCATGTTATGGACTTCCCATGCAAGAAGGGTGTTGACGCACAGGAGTGAGTCCATGAAGAATGTTTATGGATGAGAAAGGCTTTAACTAATGGATTTGGTCACTTTGCAGAGGAAAGGACAAAGTGGGGGGTGGGAGAAAATCTTCAACCGACCAAAAGGAATATAGAGAAAATGGAACTAGATTCTTCTCAAATTTGCACAGTGAAATGAATACAGGCAACAAATAGAAATTGCAACAAAGGGGATTCTGGTTAAACCTAAGGAAAATATATGCATCTACAAGTGGCACAGCAGTGGAAAAGGTACTCAGAGAATCCATTGGATCTCCTTGGAGATATTCTTGGAGCCCTCACATCATTAGTTTTGGAGAGGGCAAGTGGAAGTCATGAGATTAGAAGCCATTCACCATCAACATCCTAGAAATGGAAGATACTCCTTTATTCAGAGGTTTCTAGCTATGCATAGGCTGCTACTATATTAACACTTCATCCAGTCTTACAGTTTGCATGGTTTTTGCCATCCAGAGAAACCAAGACAGGCTCCAGCACTGGGCCCAGGAGAACCTCATGAGGTTCAGCAAATCCTAGTACAAACTCTTGAACCTGTGATGTGGAAATCCCCACTACCAATAAAAACTGGAGGACGAAAGTATAGAACACAGCCCTGCTAACAAAAACTTGGGGATCTTGGTGGATGGCAAGCTAGAAGTGATCTTGCCCCTCTATTCTGCTCTGGTGATCCTTTCATTTATGGTATAGACAATCTTGAACTAGAACTACAATAACCAGATTGATTTAGCTGTTTTAGGGGAAGGAATAAGGTTGCTGTAGAAGATTTAATCAAGGATCATAGAATCCTTAAAGCTGGGAGAGACCTTTAAAGGTCATCTAGTCCAAATCCAATGAACAGAGAACAGAGACATTCATGGCTAGACCAGGTTGCTCTGAGCCTGGTCCAGTCTGGCCTTGAAAATCTCCAGGAATCAGACATCTATCACACCTCTGGGCAACCCATTCCAGTGCCTCACTACCCTCACTGTAAAGAATTTTTCCTTATATCCAAAATAAAATTACCCTCTTTAAGTTTGAAACCAATTCCACTTGTCTTATAACCACAGGCCCTGCTAAAAATCTGTCCCCTTCTTTCCTTAACTTCTTCAGGCTGAGGAGCCTCAGCTCTCTCAGCCTGCCCTCATCATAGAGGTATTCCATCCCTTGGATCATTTTTGTGATCCTTCTCCAGTTGCAGTCCAACAAGTCCATGCATCTCCTGTTCCGAGAACTCTCTCATACTGAGGACTCCATATTTGGATGCAGTACTCTGAATGAGGCCTCAACAGCGCAGAGTAGAAGGGCAGGACAACCTCTTTTGACTTGCTGACCATGTTTTTTTTTTTTTGATGCAGGCCAGGATATGTTTGACTTCCTGGGCCTGTGAGGGCACACTGCTGGCTCACATCTAGCATCCCATCCAGCAATACTGCCAAGTCCTTGTCAGCAGGGCTGTACTTGATCCTTTCATCCCCCAGGCTGTATTGATAGCAGGGGCTGCAATGTCCCAGGTGCAAGACCTTGCATTTGGATTTGTTGAACCTCATGAGGTTCACTTGGACCCACTGTTCAAGACTGTCTAGATCCCCCTGGATGTCATTCTGCCCCTCAGGCACGCCAACCACACCCCACAGCTTGGTGTCATCTGCAAACTTGCTGAGGGTACACTCAACCCTACTGTTAGTAATATTAGTAATATTAAAGAGCACCAGCCCCAGTACTGACCCCTGAGAACAACACTCACCACTGGTCTCTGTCCAGCCATTCAACCAGTGACCACCACTCTCTGGATTTCATCCTGCAGCCAGTTCTTCATTCACTGAACAGTACACCCATCAAATCCTTATCTTTTCAATTTAAATAGAATGGTCTTGTAGATTAACATGTCAAAGGCCTTACTGAAGTCCAGACAGATGACATCATTGACTCTTTCCTTGTCCACTGATGTAGTTACACCATCATAGAAGATCACTAGGTTTGTCAAGCAGTATATACCCTTGGTGGAGACATGCTGGTTCTTCTATATCACTTCCCTGTAATCACTGTAAGATTGTTTTGAGAAGAGTTCATCTCTCTGAGAGAAAGACAGAGAGGGTCAGAACAGAGGTGCCTCTGACTAGGTCTGTCATTTTAAGTCAGTTTGCAGAACCAGTCCCATTACATTTTGACAAATAAGAAGCCTGCCCAGAAAGGGCAGAGCATTCTACCTATAATTCCTGTGTTTTCCTGGAAACTTGGGAAGAAATCTCCTGGTAAGGATCCTGGCTCTATTGGAATAATCTGAGCAGCTTTTGATATTATTGTCCACACTTCCTTTTGCTGTGTCAACATTTGCAGGTATTATGAGGAACAAAATGTTTATAATTTGGAACTTAGGGATTAACATTACCACAAGATCTGCTTGCTTAAATCCTTTCACCTTACTGAAATTCTGTGATTACATAGGATCAACTTAAGTTCAGAGATATTCAGGACCAAGACCTAGTCATAAACACTTAACATGTGTCCAATCTTTTGGCTTGCCTGGGCCTTAAGAGAAGTGGAGTTTTCTTGGCCTGGATATGAAATATATAATATTATTAAAGAATATATCTAACAAAATTTACTTTATTTTTTAATGTATCTTGTTGAAATATTAAAAAAGAGCAAGTAAAATGTAATACTTATGGGATATTTGACCTTGTTTTTGTGAAGCTAATGCATTATTCTGGTTCAACTGAAGTGTTTGTGTTCTTGGTGAGATCCCAAGGTTAATCAAAGACTTTTGATGAAATGTTACTCATCCTGTACCTCACCCCTGAAAACCGTTGTTCAGAAATGTACCTACTTTGAAAAAATTATGGCATAAATAAGGCATGATTGTGAAATGAGGGTCATTTTTCTCTGATGACAGGTTTTTAAACATCTAGTGAAGAGAATGATCAGATTTTTCTTTGAGTTGAATGTCTGATTGCAACTGTATATATTCCATTTGAAAATTTGCAGTAATGTATTTAATGTATTTATAGAGTTGCAAATACACCAACAAAGTTGACTTTTTTTTTCAGATTTTAAATCTCTTCTCAAACTACTTTATCAAAACAAGGCAAGGCTGTGTACTGTTCACTGTACAATAGACCGTGTTTAGCCAATGTCTGCATAATTGCATACATTGCATAAAATGCAATAAATTCATAAAATTATTTGCTTTACCTTAACACTACACTGTGGCCCCCTTATCCTAGTTTCAGCTCAGACAGTGTCCATGGCACATCAAATATATGTCTGTTGCTGTGCAATGGGTACACACTAGGGGCCAGGCCTGGCCAGTCATTGGGTAAGAGCCACCACAATGATGGTGGAGGGAAGAGAGTAGGCCACAGTACACAGTAAGACAAGACTGTATGGGGCCCACAAGCTGTGAGTTGAAGATGCCTGCTTAAACATGCATGACGTTGAATAGATGTTTACGGATTTTTGTTTTAAAAGAAACACCAGGAAACTTTTAAAAATTTCTATGCATTAGGTAGTTTCCCAATATGAAATAAAAGTTAATAAAATGATTATTTAAGTACAATCTATGGTACATAAGGAATATTGTTCCATTTTTATGGTACTCTTAATTTAGAAACAGAATAGAAGCGATTACTAAGCACACAGGTGTTTAGTGCTCTTTTCTGGTAACAATCTGTAAAATCAGTTTCTTGAAGTCACAGTTGGTAAATGGGTAATGCAGTTTAACTTTGTGATTGGCATGATTCTCTGAAGCATGCATTACAAACCATTTTATTTCAGTATGTATAAACTACAAATTATTGTCAACAGTGCAAACAATTATAACCAGATTTGCATGTTTATGCTAACCTGTAATATCATTATAGCATGCCTTCAGATTAAATATACAAACATTAACATATATATGTATATACATTTTATACAGAATCCTTAATAAATACCTCCATAAAATTAACTACAGGGAGTCAAGGTAGTGATTTTATAGTGAAAGGCAACTTCATTGTGTTAAGATTGCTATATGCTACAGTTTGAGAGGGAATGGATGAATATTACTTTGTTACGAGAGAAGAAAGAACATCTTCTATATGTAAGGCTGTAGTTACCCACACAAGTTGAAAAGCTGGGTTTTACAGCTTCAGGAGGTATTATATCTCAATCCTGGCTTCCCCCATTTGGAATGAACATAAACAAAATTTTTTAGGTATGAGTGTACCTCATTTCTCCCTAAGTCCATGTGGTTAGAAGATCACATTTCAAGATACAGCAATGAGAATTTTTCTGTGCTACATTTTGAACTAGCATTTTCATAAACTCTGGACTGTACCTTGCAACTGGCAATGCTCAGTTCACCTCACATCCAGGTATGGTCAGATCATGCCTTCTAACTGTTTGCAGACAAGTTATATAAGTGTTCTACTGCTACATATTTATTGTAAACAATTTGACTCTTCTTTACTAAGGCAGGTAAATGAAGACAGACTTCTGACTGAAGTCAGTTTGCTAGAAGTTCGTGAAAGCATTGCAAAGACATTGAGTACTGCACTTCAGAAGAGGTCCAAAGTATTTCAATTTGGACAGTCTTGTACAAAATGTTAATCTAATTCAGAAACCATCAGTGGGATCAGTGGATTCTACTTAAGAAGGGAATGGAGGGAATGAGTCTTTTCCTCTTAGAAAATGATGAATTATTACAGTTGACAGAATAGCAGAAAGCTTTAACCTCTGCTTTGAATATCTCCTTTCTCATATCATTCGCTGCTTCATCACTGCTTGCGAACCTGCAAGAGATTATTCATGCTTTAGTTCAAGATAGTCTATACCATAAATAAAAGGATCCTTGCTGAAGTCAGATGGTTTATCTACAGGTAACTTCAGAGAAAATGACAATGTAATGAGCAAGGGGAATAAATGACTCCTTTACTCATTGGGTGTGGTCTATCACAGCATTTCACTTGCACTGTCAAACTGTATGCTGCTACTCCGTGTGTTGCAGCTCCAGGGAACAAATAGATATGCTCACTGTTAAGAATTCTCAGATTGTCATATTTTACTGGAGCTCAGCTTCACTTTTCTGAGGAAATGTTGAAAATATTAGCATTTGAGTTGCCACTTACTCCTCCATACAGAGGGTAGCTTTGCTGAAAGATTCTCCCTAAGGCACTCCGAGGCTCGATAGCACCGTTTTACTCAAGGTGCATGTGTCATGCAATAAAAATGTAGACTGAGCCACGAGCCTCTGCTGTGCCAGTTCTAGAAGATGTTGTTAATGAAACTGCTTCTATCACTGAAAATGGAGTGCTCTCTCAAGGCTCCTGGCAAACACACGGGACTGATTTGATACATTAAAAACATTGTGTGTTGGGGTCACCAGAAAAGAGGGAAGCAGAAATAAGTCACGAAAGGAAGAAGAATCTATTACTTCACAGTGTCTAGTTTCAGATCAAGGCAGAAATAGGAAATATAACAAATGAAGCAGGGATCAGAAAGCACAGAAGTCTGGTGTAAAATGACAGTCTGTAAGTAGAGGAGGAGCCAAGAGCTCCAGATGGAGACTCAAAGCATCGGCTAGCTAGGGAACAATGTGGTCTGCTCCAGAGATTACCTGCGGTTAGGCTGTGGTTACCAAAGCTCACACTGAAAAGCACTGTTCTTTGATCCTGCCTAATGAGCCTCAGCTAGTGAGAACTGAGACCAAACTTAAAATACTTGAAAATAAGCCACAGCAGAGCACACTCCTAGTTTAAAGGCAAAGCTTCATCCAGCATTTGAGGTGAAATGAAGATTCTGAGAGACTGCAACTAGAAAGTTGCAGTGTCCTCTAGAGCAGTATTCTGTGCAAGTATTTTCCTAATCTTTCTCTCCAATAAGATCAGATATTGAAGAGAATGTGAATATCAGTTCATTACTCCCTATCCAAGTGGTTATGAAAAGGATTTTGTTTCTTGCTGTGGATGTTGGATCAGGCTCATAAGGTCTCTAGGTTCTTGGTTTGATGGATGAATGTGAATTCCATGTTATGATGTGTGCTAGCTTTTGAAAAAAGAAAAGCAATGTCATAAGACATCTCACTTACTTAGGAGGTCTCACTGTCTTCCTTATCCTACAGGTACATTCTCTACTTTGGCATGCTAACTGATGCTGTTTTCCCTTTGGAAATCTTCAGAAATGGAACGAAAGGAAATTACTCTGTCTAAACAGGATAAATTACACTGTCTAAGCAGGGTAATTTTACTGTGATGAATTAGGGTGGGGCCTTAATTTTTCCTTTGAGAAATCTTTGATCTGGTTTTATATCTTAGCTGTCCTTGAAAGGAAGCATAAAGAGAAATGGAGCCTTTGCCAGGTATTCATTAGCAGGAGAATACCTGTGCCCTAAGTTGCTTACTTACTTCCAGTAGGATTAATAGTGAGCTATTGTCTTCAGGCTCCTGAGAACTTTTGTAACATTCCATGAGGAAGAAAAGGGAGTAAAAGTTGTATAGATCAGCACTTTAGGCCATGCTGTAAACTTTGTAGTAACTTGGACTGCTGCATTCACAATTAAGTTCTACCAGATGACACATACAGAATGAATCATCTGTCTGAGTCTGCACATCTTTCTGACTGCAATGAGCTCAGGGCAAGAAGAGGCAAAGAGATCAAGTACTCTGTTGACTCCTTCACAAGGAAGTCAAATCTAAGACATGCCTACTGCTTACCTTTTCTCTGTTTTGCCACTCCAGTCTAAAAGCTTAGCGTCTCATTGTATATATTTACTTTTAAGATTATAACAAGTATGTATACACTTATGTGACAATATGCAAACATAAGCAAATACTTACATACACAGTAAATGCACAATAAATTATATGGTTATATGTCAGATGTGTGACTAGTGTTATAAGGCACATCAGTCGCCATATGACTGCAAGGGGATGAATTGTCATCACTGCAAATCAGCTGCAGGTGAAAGCTACCTGTTCTGTCCCCCATAATTTTATGTCACAAGATGAAGGCAAAGAAAAAGGAGTTCAGCAAGATTTTATGAAAAAATGATGTTAACATTTTGCTGACCTTCTTGCTACACTCCAGTGACTGGCATCACTGAGTCATTAAGAAACAGGGTGTAAGCACTATGCATAAACATCTGTCTATCATGGCTTCTGAGGAAGAAACTGTACTTTTGCTATTGATTCTGCTGTCCTGGAACAATGCCACACACCACTTGCTTCTCTGACATGTACAGAGTCTAGCTGCATGAAGAGGTCAGCAAAAAATAAATGCACAGTTCAATCTAGTGCTTTTCCAATGCACTCTTTTATCTTTTTCTCTTCTTCAATTGTTACTGACAAATTCTTACATGACTAAATGTTTTTAGCATTCCAGCGATCTCATTCAGCTTTTTACTATAGGTCTTGTTGAGACAAGAGAATGAAGAAAAACACACTTCTAATGGGTGAATGAATACCTCAGAAATCTGTAGTAGGATGTATGAAATTTCTTTTAATTCTTCCCTGTTTTCTGTCCTAGTTCGACTTCTGTTGCACAGACAGCAGTTATCTTCTGCTTAATTAATGTTCAAGAATCATTCTTTTTTTGCTCCCTACAGATTACATGTGAAATACTCTTTTGAAAACACACGCTTTTGAAGTTCACAACAAACTTAAAAGAAATCCTGAAGACAACGAGACTTCTTATCTCTGACTGAAAAAAAAAAAAGCACAGGGGTGAAAACCTGAGGTTGTGTTCTAAGCAAATGTACACAGTATGTGTTCTGCCTCTTCTCCTCTAAGACTACCAGCTTCCATAGATGGTTTCTCATGAAAAAGGAAAGGGTAGTTCAGAGAATTCGGTGAGCTCAGTTTATACCCTGAAATACTCCCAGTAAGGTCTGTGTGATGCCGTTTTGCAAGATCTTAGTTATTCTAGTCTGGTGACATCTGTTTCTTTTATTATCATTTTTTTATATGCAACATTTCTATTCAGCATTGCTCCCTGTCAGACCTAACCACTCTTTTCTTTTGAGATCCTGCTTTCTGAAAGAAGCTGAAGTATTTATTCTCTAGGCTAAGAAATATCTCTGTATTGAAAAAGAGCTAGGGATAAGTGAAATACCCTTAAATAAAAATTTGTTTGGGCATTAATACCTGGAACTAGGCTAGCAGAAATGGAGCCTCTCCAATTCCCATCTTACAAATAGGAAGAAAGCTTTAGGCAGGTCCCTCACTGCAATTGCAGTGCTGGGTGGGGATTCCCTTTCATATCAGAGATACAAATTATTAATTATCATTACCTGATCCATTTTAATTAGCCTTTAGAGGTTCATTTTACAACTCCATTTCATTCCAATGCAATGAGGTCATGTGAGTGACACTGCTCTTTCCCTTTTATGTTCCTCTGAAGGCTCACCAAGTCTCAAACAGAGGAGCATCAACTCCTGAGGATGGAAAAATTCTCAAAACAAAAACCAACCAAAATGATTA
Organism: Callipepla californica brunnescens; assembly: GCA_023055505.1. Classification (NCBI taxonomy): domain Eukaryota; kingdom Metazoa; phylum Chordata; class Aves; order Galliformes; family Odontophoridae; genus Callipepla; species Callipepla californica. The sequence goes on along the minus strand of JALIRH010000034.1, from coordinate 1,243,809 downwards.
ACAGTAATAACAAGTACACTAATTCCAACAAAAAAAAAAAAAGTGCCAAAATTCGAAGTCAGTACTTGAGTGGATTAGATTCAGTTGCAAGCCTTTATAGAAGCTCAATAATATTCAGTTTTGTAGCAATGGAGATACTAAATTTCTGTACAAATAGAAAACAGGACAGTTGAGGAGAAAAACAAGAAGCCAGGAAATCTTCTGAGGGTAGCAGTCAGGAAAGATGAAGGTAGCAAGCTAGAGGATAAGAATCTAGGGCAAAGTTTTGCTAAGGTTTGATATATTATTTTCATTTGTAAAGGCACAGTGATGTTGTGTCAGAATGACCCAGAATTACAGAGACGCTCTTTCTACCTTTTAGGGGACTATATTTCATGCAATTTTTATGCATCAGAGTTCTTGTATCTTATTTCTCTACCTCCTTCCACATAAATTTAGCCTTATGCTAATAAACGCTTGAGATTTCTGGATTGCTCCATATTTTCAAAGGTCTGATGATCAACTAATCATGAAAAGAAAGTAATTAGTTTTAATAGAAGCTTTTCTACAGCATTGGTCAGAAAAAAAGATCCTAGTAAATGTCATGTATCCGACCTAATTAAAACCAGCATCAAACACATTCCTCTTCAGTTTTGATTCAAAGATCAAAACAGATTTTGATTTCTGAATGTGAATAAGAAGTTGATTCTATAATCGTGGAGCATAAATTTGAATGGCTCCAGCCTCCAAATGTTTTCAATTTATTTTTAGAGCAAGGTAATAAATCAGACTTTGACCTTAAAGTATAACTGAAAGCATAAAATGGAAGTTAATTGTGAGGATATTGTAGAATAATGCGAATAGCCAGATGGGTAAATGAAATTATTTAAAAAATGATCAGTGTAAAATAATACTGACACACAGTGAAAAGTTTTTAGCTTCAGGGTACTTGGTTCCAAGACTCCTCTAGACTTTTTTGCTTCTCAAAAGAGAATAGCTGTACTTACAAATGCATTTTAACAGGTTATAGTAGGCATGTCCTACTCACAGCCAACCACATCCCATCCTGAAACTTAAGACTCAAGACTTTCCTTAAATCAGCACACAAAGATATGAGCTTAAACTCTAAATACTACTAAAGTCTTTGCCAATTGGTCACAAAAAATGGACCAGAAGACTCTTTCTCTGACAACTGCTTATCACATACATGTTGAGCAGATCATTCAGAAGGTAGGGTCTGATAAGTTAATGCCCATAATGCTGTAAGCAAAGACCAAGTTCACAACAGTCTGAAGAACTTGAACATCCATAAGTCTGTGAGCCCTGATGAGATGGATCCCAGAGTCCTGAGAGAACTGGCTGATGTAGTTAAAGCTATGCTCAATTATTGAGTCATGACTGTTAGTTCCTGCTAACTAGAAAAAAGGCAATGTCACGCCAATTTTTAAGAGAGGTAGAAAAGATGACCCAGGGAACTACTGACCTGTCAGCCTCGCATCTATTCAAGGAAAGACTCAAATGATTCTACAATTTTATGAACAGTTTTTTGTTTTGCCTTTTTTTTTTTTTTTGTGAACACCTGGTACAAACAAACAAAACATAGAAAATGCAAAAAACAAACAAACAAACAAACAAAACTATTACTAGTAGTTTTAATTATTTGGATAGATGTGTGACACCATTTCTGTAACTCCTGTGGTTTGCATTTCTTCAATTTCCAGAGGGGAGGGGCTTTGTAGGACCAGATATAAGGGTTCCTATGCATTTCACAAAGATAAAGGAAAACATGAGGCTTTATGTACTTCACAACCCCATTTCCTCTAAGATGATCTAAGTCTTCATGGTAACTCAAAGCTCTGCTGCGATTAAGCAAGCAACAGCTGGGTACAATGAACTTGGAACAATTCATTTCACATAGGTCACAGAATTACAATCCAAATGACAGCAAGTATTAAAAAAAAAAAGAAGTACAGAAAAAGCAGTAGCAGCACAAGCAAAATAACTGTATGGTTTCTGCAGGGTTTTTACAATGCAAGAAAGAACCACTTGAGAAGATACATGTGGTATTTGACTCTTCCATGGCATCTATTATATCTGTCAGTTAAAATTATGGTGCCTGAGAAAAGCCAGTTGAGGATTAAAATTTAAACCTGTATTTGTGCTTGAGATTGTCCCAACAAAGATGCAGAACCTTGCAATTGGCCTTGTTAAACTACATGAGGTTGGCATGGGCCCACCTCTCAAGACCGTCCAGGTACCTCTGGATAGCATACCTTCCCTCTCGGTTGTCAACTGTATCACTCAGCTTGGTGTCATCTGCTAACTTGCCGAGGGTACGCTCGATATCACTGTGCATGTCACCTACAAAGATGTTAAATAACACCAGTCCCAGTACCAATCCCTGAGGAATGTTGCTCATCACCAGTCTCCACTTGGACATAGAGCCATTGACCACAACTCTCCGAGTATGATAATAGAGCCAATTCCTTATTCAGTGAATCTACTTTTCTCCAATTCATTGACAAGGATGTTGTGTGGAACAGTGTCAAATGCTTTGCAGAAGTCCAGGTAGATGACATCAGTTGTTCTTTCTTTTTCCACTGATGTTATAAGTCCATCATAAAAGGCCACCAAGTTTGTCAGGCACTACTTAACCTTGGTGAAGCCATGTTGGTTACCACCAATCACCTTGTCTTTATTATCCATGTGCCTTATTAGGGCCTTTTGGAGGATCTGCTCCATGATCTTGCTAGGCAATGAGATGAGACTGACTGGCTTGTAGTTCTCTGGATCTTCTTTTTTTATCTCTTCAAATACAATGCATAGAAGCTTTTCAGCTTCACGTGCCAGTTCCCTCAGAACCCATGGATGGATCTCATTGGGTCCCATGGACTTGTGTGCCTTCATGCTCTTTAGATGGTATCAAATCTGATCTTCACTTACAGCAGGCAGATCTTCCTTCTCCAAGTTTTTACCACTGCTTTCTGCAGCTTAGGCAGAGTGGCTGGAGCCCTCACCAGTGCTGGCTGAGGCAAAGAAGTAATTGAACACCTCAGACTTCTCTGTATCCCAAGTGACCAGATCTCTAATTTCCTCCTGGAGAGGGCCCAAATCATCCCTAGTCTTTCTTTTATCACTGATATACCAGTAGAATTTCTTCTTATTCCCCTTTATGTCCCTGGATAGATTTAGTTCTATCTGGCTTTTAGGTTTTCTAACCTGATCCCTGGCTGCTTCTTTGCAGTCCTCCCAGGTAATTGGTTCCTGATTCTACTCCCTGTAGACTTTCTTTTTGCACTTAAGTTAGTCCAGGAGCTTCTTGCTGATCCACAGATGCTTCCTGGCATTCTTGCCTGCCTTCCCTTTTCTCAGGATGCACAGCTTCTGAGCTTGGAGGGAAAAGTCCTTGAATACCAACCAGCTTTCTTGGGTCCCTCTTCTCTCCAGGGCTTTACCCTGTGTCACCCTGCCAAGCAGTTCCCTGAAGAGGTCAAATTCTGCTCTCCTGAAGTTCATAGTAGCAAGCTGTGCTTCCTCTTAGACATCATAATGATCTTGAACTCCGTTGTTTTGTGGTCACTGCAGCCAAGGCTGTCCTTGAGCTTCACAGTACTCACCAGCCCCACTTGGTTGGTGGGAACAAGGTCCAGCATAGCACCTTTTCTCATGGGTTCCTGTACCCCTTGATAAACTTGGAGAAAACTTTGCATTTCTCCCTGTAACTACCTAAAGTGTTTGCAGATAGATTATAGGAATGGGAAAATAAATACATAACAGCGTGGCTTCTGGGTTTTGCAACTGTCATCCAAAAGGAAAAATATGTTATAATAGGTTGGGAAAAAAATAGTAGTCTGTTAGCATGTGTTCCATTTAACAGCAATAGTTATATATGTCCACTTTTTATTATTTTTTTCTTGAAAGGAAAAGGTATCAATTTCTATACCACAGTTTTTCTTATAAAAACATAATGGCAAACAAGTATAGCATGTTTTGACAGTTTTTTCTACTGGGTAAAAAAAGATGTTATTTTTTTTCTAAGCAGAAGGATTTTGTGGTTCAGCAACAAATATGCCTTTTACTTTAAGCTAACTGTGGTAACATTATACTATTTGATGATGAGAGTAGTAAGCTTCATAGTGGATAAATCAGAAACTTGAGTTGATGAAACAGATTAAATTATGTTACATGATGACTTTCAGTACTGACACAGTAAAACAGCCCATTCCATTTAGTTTTTGTTCCTAAAATTGATCACAAGTGTGGAAGAGTATGTCAGTTCTTATCATGCAAACAACAGTCTGCTAATAAGCTGAACTTGGTCCAACCTTTCCTGCTGATCTCCATACAAAGGTGATAAATATAATAAAGCTGTTAAAGCTTTGACTGTATTTGAAAATTCTGAATAACACAGTATTAAAACAGCAGTATCAGCTGACAAAAAATTCAACATGAGCCAGCAGTGTGTCAAGGAAGGTGCTTCTGCCCCTCTACTCTGCTCTCATGAGACTCCACCTGGAGTATTGCGACCAATTCTGGGGCTTCCAGCAAATGATGAATTGGCTTGCCTGGCTCAAATATGATTGGGTCTTTTGGGCCTTTGTTTTATTCTTTTTTGTTGCTCCTTGGTTGAGGTTTGTTTTTTGTGTTTGCTTCTTTTGTCTCTTCGGTGCTTCTTTGTGCTTTTTTTTTTCATTGTTGTTTTTTGGTATCGTGGATTTCTTTTTTCTTTTTTCTTTTTTTTTTTCTTTTTTACTCCAGTGCTACTTCCCCCGTAAAAAGAAATTTTCATCTAAAAACATGAGCTTCAAAATTAAATAGATCCTCCTGATTTCTATTTTAAAATGAAGCCTTTCTATTTATTAAAAAATGGAATAGTAAAGATTAAAATAAAGGACACTTTTAAACATGGTAGTTAAATATTAGAAAGGAGTACTGTATTTCCTTAAGTTGTGCATTGAGAATTTATGACAAAGTGATTAAGTTCAGGGAATATTATTCAATTTTCATGTTAGAAAAGCTGACAGATGACCATGAATATATGAAAGAAAACTACTAATACATAGTAACAATTCCTAACACAAGAAGGACATTGAACTGTTGGAGCAGGTCCAGAGGAAAGACAAGAAGGTAATCAGCTCCTTTTCTATTCCCAGGTGGAGCTCCATGGACTTCAGGTAGTCATTGATGTAAAGGGCAACACCCCTTCCCCTTCTCCCCTGCCAATCTTTCCTAAAGAGTTTACACCCATCTATTCCTATAGTCCAGTTGTGAGACTCATCCCATCATGTCTCCCAGTGACATCATAACCCATATCCATACACACATCTACAACTCCTCCTGGTTGTTCCCCATGCTCCATGCACTGGTGTACAGGCACTTGTCTTGGGCTTCCATTGTGGCTGATTTGCCAATTAGAGTTCCCTTATTCTGTATCTCAACTGCTGTCTTACAGGTCTGTGATCCTACTCCAGGCCCAGGGAATCTATCACCATTATCAACCTTGAAGTGGGATGGTTTGAGGATACCCTCCTCTGGCAGTTACAGTTTAAAGACCTTCTGATTAAAGTGGATAATGTTGCTGCCAAAGAGATGGTCTTCCCCTTGTCTAACAGGTGAACCTCCCTAAGAAGACTGGATCTCTCAATATTGGTTCCATGATATAAGTAGCCAAAGTCCTGTTCACAACACAACTCCCTTAGCCATATGTTGGTTTTCTTAATTCTGTCACTCCTTTCTCTTCCCTTTCCCCTAATCTGGAGGACTGATGAGAAGATTACTACTATTTTTGAACATAGTCACCGCCATTAACCAATTCATGCACATGAGATGATCAAAATGCTATTCATTTTTAGTGTGACAGCTGTGCATGGTCATCCAGAATGTGGCTTGTCTTTGAAATGCACCACACACCACTTCCTGGTGTGTTCACAATTTGGTCTCCATAAACATTCAGCAAACACTGGTGAATGTCAGTGGGTGCCATTTTTTCACCATGAAGAAATTCAGTTCCACAGCTTTGCTTCATACAGTCTTCCATGACCACATAGGTGATTGAGTCACCATGCCCAGAGATCTTCAGGAAATGTTTAGATGTTGCACTAAGGGACATGGTTTAGTTGTAAAATATTGGTGGCAGAAGGTTAAGTTGGACTAGATGATCTTGGAGGTCTTTTCCAGCCTTGGTTATTCTATGACTCTATGTTAGGTGCCATTTTGTCAGATTTCCCCTCTACTGCCATCCGTCATACAACAAAATGTAATAGACTATTGGCAGTAAGGTTCAACCACTATTTCCATGCCACCAGCATCTGCTTCTGACGTTGTGGGCCAACATGATAACAGATGGCATTACTTTTGGAGCAGCCATCATAGAATATATATTTAGAATAGGAGTACTGATTTTAGTTTTCTTATTTTCTTTGAAAGGAATTACTGTTATGGGTTATTATAAGCACTACTTTTCAGTGTCTGTGATGATAGGATCAGGATTAATACCTTGTGTGCAGACTGGTACTGTAGTCTATCTATTCATTAACTGAAATAAAGTGTGCACAGACTAGGTGAAGTACTCCTGTAGCTGACAAATGCTTGAAGCTGTGTTGAAAAAAAACCAAAAAACTTCAGCTTAAGAAGTGAGGAAACAAAACAGAATGAGAAAAGGCCTCCAATATTTCTGCTAACCTCTTTACTGCCTTTAAAGTGAGATTGAAAACTCTTTTAGAGTTATTGTTATCATTTTGGCATGTAGATACATACCAGAAAGCTGTGGATTTCTGAGGATAAGGGGTCTACAAAAGCCTTAATTTTTTTTGCCTTCCTTTTTACCTTTAGTATAACAGTAACTGTAGATTTGTAAAATATACAATATAAAGGTAAAAGGCAGTAATATTTGAAGAGTCTGAATAGTGCCGTAATATTTGCAATTTTTTTTCTGTTATAAGATCCTAATCTCCTGAAAGATGCCATAAACCAAATCATCAATGGAAATTATCCACATTTTGCTACTCATTTACAAAATTTCCTACAATTCGACCACCTAGGTAGAAGGAGACTACTTTCTGTACTGTAAGCTCTGATTCCAGAATAGTATGATGTCTCTGCTTTTAAAACCATTGCTTCCATCTGCCTCTCGCATATGTTAATAAAACAGTTCTTGACATAGAAATACATTCCTCACTTCTGACACTAAAACAAAAAAGAGAAGAAAAGCTGCATAACTGACAATTTTCCTTACGTCATTTATTTTTAAAGCATTTTATAGAAGCTAATAGAGTGTTATGTGTTTCATCCAAATTTCAGTGACATAATTGAAAAAACTCCCATTATTGCAGTGACTTCAGTGAGTTTTCTTGGATGTTACATGAATAACATAAATCTGGACTGCTTTCATTCAGAGAGTTTTCAGGCTTCAAACTTTACTTTTTCAATATCCTTTTTGGTATTTGTTTCTTTTTCATACTGAATTTTCAAATTTACACTCCGATCCAAATCAGAATAAAGTCAAAGAGCTTTGCTAATTTCATAGCACAGATAGTATGTCTAAATAGATGTTTAAATCTTGGACTACCTTAATTTTCAGCTATGTAATTGTTACACACACCAGATGTTGAGGAATAAAAATGATTACTTCATAGTTTCCCTGTTTTTGTAAGATGTATTCCATGCACAAACGACGGTCACATATTTATAATGTGTATCTATATAATTTTTGAATAGAAATGTGTGCATCGAATTACATAAAAAAATGAGTGAAACAATTATACTGAGAATCAGTACAGCCCTTGATTAAGATAGTCTATGAGCAGCCCACAGTGAGCTGCACTCAAATCTCCATCATTTGCTCAGGCTCTTTTCCCCCTGCATGGGGTAACTGTAGTCAAGCTGACAGTAGATAAAACAGGTTTCCAACAGAACAACTAATTCAAAATTGTATCCTTTCCATGAAGTCTTTTGATTTTTAAACATGGGCAGTCTGTGAGCAGTAAAATATTTGGTTTCATTTTCAGCTCTACTTGTATAGAAGAATATGTGCAAAGGTCCCTGAATCTGGAGATGTAACATTATGCCCACACTTACCCAGCAGTGATTATAAGCACATAATCACACGACTTATTCATGTACATTTAAATTTGCTCAGTTTTCAATAATCTACTATAGCAGAATTAGTAGAGATTTAAAAAACAACAGCAGCACAAATAAGGATAAGAGCTCAGACTGGTTTTGGAGGTAAATTATTTTATATAACTGAAATAGCTGCTTGCTAAACAGTTTTCAAATTTTTATTATAAAAGGTTTTATAACAAACATTGTGTCTCTTCTGCAGATTCATTTTAGACTGTTAAGCATTTGTAAGTGAACTCTTCAATAAGTAGCACAAAAAACAGTTAATTTTAGAATATGCCTGAATTAAAACATCTTCGAGACAGCGAATTTGAATATTTTAGAAAATGTTTGCTACATTTGAAAAGAGCCTTCTAAGAAGAAGGAAACACGGGAGTTTTCCAGCAATCAGTTTTTCAACCATAAAACTTTATGCAATTTAAGCAAGTTAGTATATAGTAGTATCAGTGAGAAAAAGGAGTAATTTTCATAACCAGAGGTCTGTTCAGCTTTCATTCTCTTATAAGTAAGTATTCTCTAGTTCTTAACTAAAATATTAGCTGAGACCTTATACAATCAAATAACTGACAACATCTTTGTCATCCAACTGAGAATAATCAGAAGTAGAAATAAGAATATATTTCTGATATCCTTTTGTGTCATCTGATGGAAAATGTTTCTGTTTGTTTATTTGTTTGTATTTAAATGGTAATTACACAGCCATTAGATAACTTGATGTAGGTTCCTACTTCAGGCTTGTTCACATAGAAATAAAACTGATGTGGGTGTAGGCATGGCATGATCTGAACTGAAGCCTTTAAAGAACTGTGGATCGGGACTAAAATACGTTGTACACTGTATGTATCACCTGAAGCTACTACACCGCTGACACTAGAGCAACCTCTAAAAGCCTCCAGTGGATTGAGTCCCTGTGAACAGCTTCAGTGGAATCCAGTAACAAAGAGATGTTAAATGAATGAATTCTGTGATTTTCTTTTTAGTTATTTCTCAACATTACTGATGCTTTCGAGACTGATCATAGAAAGGCTTCAGCACTGGCAGTTAAGGTAGAGCTTCAAAAGTATTCAGTTTCATGCTGCTGAACTCCATATAAATCTTTCCATTCTTTCTTTTTTAATTTTGAACCAAAACTCTATTCAAATTTGGCATTACTGCTTATAGGTATAATGCAAATAGCTGAATAACACCTGAAAGCTGAGAGCATTGAGATATGTTTATTACACAACGGAGTATACACAAGTGATAAGCATCTAGTACTTTGTAGGTAACTTTATTTAAGGATTATTTGAATACAAAGTCTTTCACTTTATCCAACAATCGAGACACATAAATCACATAGGAAGAAAAGTTGTGTATGGTGTTTGATATTTTTCTGCTTTATATTTTTGTATATTGTTCCTCTGCTTCAAAGTCTCTAATAGCTTTTACTTTCTTGGACTTTTAAATATTTGTTTCTATTAACCTGCTATTTAGAGCAGATTCATTGTGTGTGACACCCAAAAGGTATCTTTCTTTAAGTTTTAAATTATAGTACACATATAAACTTAAATAAAGAAAAGCTTAGGTATTCCTAGAGAAGGAGAAAGTTAGAGGAAATGAGATGAGAAAGGAAATGGAAAAATAAAAACAAGTATACTGTGCTAGGCCAACTTTAACTGGCTGCAGGGTGCTCATCCAAATACTCTCCTACAATTTATCCCCAACAGAAAATAAGATGAAATGGAGATAACTTCTGTGTTATCATAAACAGGCAAAACATGTAAAGTCAAATTATTTTCAATTAAAATTGAATTGGATGATAAGAAAAAAAATTAATCTGCTGCTACTCCCCCCTCTTTCCCAAACCTCCATTTTGTCCCACGCTCAACTTCATTTCTTAAATCTGAAGGAGTTCCTTCTCCCTTCCTTTGAGTGTCACAGCAGGATAGGGACGGATGTTATGGACATGGTTCATAATGGCTCCTCTCTGTAACAGCTGCTCCTTTCTCCTTACACCTTTCTTCTGCTCCAGCATTGGTTTTCTCCATTAGCTACTGTCCTTCAGTACAAATCTGCTCTTTTGTGGGGCTCTCAACTGGCTACAGTGCAGATACCTTCTTTTGTGTGGTCCTCTCTCTTGGCTGCAGCTCAATACCTTCTCCACCATAATCTCTTCCACAGGCTGCAGGAGAATCTCCACTCCAGTGCCTGGAACACCTTCTCCTCTTCCATCTTCTCAGACTTAGGTGCTCACAGTAGTGTTCCAACTTTTCCTACTTGCAAGTTACACACGGGAAGCTTTTTTCCAAGCCAGAGGTTACATGTTGCCCTGTTTCTCTGGATCACCCATGTACTGCTCTGCAAACAAAGGACAAGGAGAGAAGCAGAAAGGCTTAAGCCAACAAAGACCTCTGGGAGGGTTGAAGGAGCATTGCACGCTGTCACAGTCCAAGAAACCTTCAGTCAAAATGCTACATGAAACACCTGTTTGCTGTTCATAAATAAGCAGGAAAGTGAGAAAATTCAGCTGAAAATCTTATGAGAGTTGAACAAGTCGGGGAGAAGAGCAATAGCTGATTTTCTTCTCACCTGACTTTTCTCATGTATGTCCATATTAAAGATGGTGCCTTGTGAAACCACACTCGATGTCTCTGGGAACTCCCCAAATCACTGAGACAGAAAAAGCAATCACAGACCATGTGAAAAAAGGTGCAGCAGACAGATCTTCTTTTTAAAGACAACCTCAGTCTTCTTTAGTCTTTTAAAGCACTGAGGTTTGAATGCATTAGAATGGAGACACCTCAGTTTGTTAAGACTACTGTCATCCTCTTTCTCTGAATAAAGTTTAACATACCATGTAACAGCTCTGACAAGAAATTCTTGCATATCCTTTTACCTCATTTCAGGTTTTTGTTCAAGTGCTTGTTCTCCTCTTTCATATTCTCCTCCTGCTGCACGTGTCTTCCTAGCTCTACATTCTTCTGGAGGCTCTCCTTATGTCTCCACCATACTGCTCTGTATATTTACTGCACTCTTTTCTGTGGTATTGACCTTGTTATGTGCTCTGGCTCCTACACAAATGTTCTTAATTTCCCCTCGCTCTTATTTGATTTCTTTCAGGCAAGAGTTTTCTCCTTTCCAGCACTTATCACTTTACCTTCTAGCCTTTACTACCTTCTTGGCTTTTGGCAGTAGCAGTGGCTGCTGTAGATGAAAAACAGGCATCAGAAATACTTAGCCCTATATGGTATCCTTTGTGTGATGGTCACGATGTTTACCATGCCCTTGATGTGGACTTGACAGTGTGTCTACCCTGGCGAATCAATCTGGAAAGAAAACAAAAGCAAAACTGTAAATCAGACTAATACAGTATGAGTGTTTTGGATCTTGTTTATGTCAGTTGTGCAAAACTGATATAAATGCAGTCACTCCTGATTTATCAGATTGTGAAATTTGAGTTAAGTAGCTGTGAAAGTGAACTGTCATTAAATAAGGTGAACAGTATAATGCCTCTGAAACTAGTGGCAGAATTGTAGCATAAAGATGTAATAAGCTGTGGGGAATGAAATCCGGTTTTGTTGCCTCTGAGAATTTTCTGAGTCTGTCTGATACGGTATGAGTCAAAAATATTTTGCTATTCACTGCTTTTTCTAATTATCAGATTTGTCTCCAGTCCATTTTGTGGTGTTGGCCAGGCATCTGATCTGAGTCAAATTTTCCATACAACCCACAATGTTTCAGTGTTTTTTCCTGCCATTAAACCAGAACAGAAAAGTAGGCTAAGCATGTACAAACCTGTCTAAAGAAAAGTCTTGTTTTTCCTTCCTTTACCCCTTTTTTTCCCATTTTATGTTAGTACAAAGATAAAACAGTTTAAGTTGTGTAGAACTACTGTTAGTTTTTATAACAGAGTGCTCATCTGATGATTTGAGAGCACTTGTTCCAGCATCCTTATAATTCTGGGGTCAGTCTGTGAAGAGATTTAGGGTTGAAAATGATCTCTTCTTGCATAAACACATACAAGAAATATAAGCAGCTGGAATGAATAAGTAACTAATCCTCCAATTATTTGTCACTAATAGGTCCCATCACTTGGCCTACCTCTATTCTTCCCTTGATGAACTTGATGCTGGCACTGTTTTTCTGCAAATCTAAGTGCTCTGAGGAGGCAAGTTCACTATTAATATTTATGCTGTGTATCACAAGCAAACTGCTGATTGTAAATTTTTTGTACTGAATTTTGTATGATCAGTGTATACTTAGGATGCATCATTACAAGCATTGATTTGGACAGTTCTCAATGAAGCATAACACTGTAATTATGTAGCTCCTATGTTTACTATTTTGCCTTGCTTGCTGTACATACATACGAAAATTTGTTTTGCAGGCCATGGTTGACGAAATTCTATTGATCAAACTGTAGCTTTTGGAGTAAAAAAAATAATGATCTGTTCTCTATACATTATGCCAAATAATTTAGTATTATTTTGATTATTTGCCTTACTGGACAATTCTAAGTGGCACTGGATTTGAATATCAAATTATCAGTAATTTATCTTCACATCTACTCTTCAAAACTGTCTTTTCCTGCAATTTCAAACTCATCAGGTACAAAAGAATCCAGCAGCTGCTGTTTGCTCATAAGTTCATTCTATTTTTCTATTTATTTTTTTTTCCATGTGTGTTGTGCTGTGTGTGTGTCTTCATCTTTTTTGCAGGGTCAATGACAGAAAAATAAACCTACTGTTTCTGAAGCTGAGAAAAAACATTAAGATTCTGGTTCAGGTGAAACCTCTTTTTTTTTTTTTTTTCCCCAAGATGCCAGATTGATTTGAGTGTTATATCTGACCTTAAATACTCTGTTTTAGCTTTACACTTTTGAACTAAAATCTTTTTTTTTTTTCCTGACTGATGTCAGCCATGAGAAAGTTCCAAGTAAAACGCCCTTTACAGTGTGCTATTTTAGGACTGAGACCATTCTTTCTCTCTTCATCTTTCCATTTTCCCGATGCAAACATCAGTCTGGCCTTGGACTCACCTCACAGAGGGACTCCTCAAACGTCAAAAATTTACTTGCAGGCTAGGGACAGAATGCAGGGATTAATTCCCTCTGAAATAGCTGTTCTGATTTCCAAGCTTTGTAAAATTGGAATTGGTCTGGTGGCAGATATATATCTTTTTTTTTTTTTTTAATTGTACTTTTACATTCAGTACATTCAGTCTGGCAATGGGGAAGGCTAAAAAAGAAACACAGCAGGAAGTAGCTCAGTAAGTCTTGGCAAATACCTTCAAAGAATAATGACTCTTCCAAGTTTGATCTCTACAAACACAAGCAAATACTTATTGGAGCACTGCTTTATCTAGGACATTTCTGATGAGGACAGAATGTATTTCAGGACTTCTAGCCTATCAAACTCTTTTTTTTTTTTTTTTTTTTTTGAGAATTGCAACACCTAATCTCCCAAATCTCCCATGCTAGGTTTTTACAGTAATTTACAGTTGGCCTCACCAAAATGCCAGAAGGTCAGATTACTTGTCCAAGGTCATCAAATGACTAAATCAATGAAATGAAAACAGAACTCAGAGGAACAACCTTATTTCTAGCTATTGTTTTAGGGATTTAACCTACAGTTTCTCTAGTATTTTTACATTTTTAAAATCTTGCTAGGAGCCTTACTTGATGCTGATATTGCAGAAGAATTCAGTACATGTATACGTATCTGTAAATGTAAATGTTTATTGTGATATATAATTTCAAGATGATGGAAAAAACATTGAAAAGTGTGATTTAGTACCTTTATATTAAAAAATCACTTTGGGCCCACTGTTCTGAAATAAGAGTATATGAGAATACAATTTGTGGGTTTTTTTCTGCATCTACAGGATGAATAAAATTAATCTTATTTCACACCTATACTGACCATATGTATTTAAAATTCCATGAGCTTGGTATTTATGACTGTTTAGCCGATGTCCTCTGGACACAGAGTAGAAAAATTCCATATTTCACAAGCAGGTATTTGATTACAACTTCCTTATTTGTGAAGACTAAGAGTTTGAGGTGTGATGAAGTCCTCAGTCCATCACAGAAGAAGCAAGAAAAGCTTTCATCTAAAGTTTAATTCAAACTTGTTCTCTAATTGTGAAAGTCTTGTAAAAGTGAGAAGTTACCTCATTCTAAAGAATATATTTTGTTAATGAAAAATAATAGTCACTGACACATGAGAAACTGTGCAACAGAATAAAGCTCTAGCAATGTCTACAAGGACATCCCAAAACATTTTGAGGTGGTTAATTAGCAAGGAAAAAAAAGATTTTCACAGAACTGCAAATCACTTCTATAATTTCACTTCTTATGATGGTACACTTGGAATTCTTCTCAATATAAGCACCAAGTATCTCCCTGACGTCCCAGTTTGCATGATCTATCATAACCATCATAATGTCATGTGGTTTAGAGAACTATGTCTTCTGTCTTGAAGTTCTGCATGTTTCATTTCAGATGTCCCTTTGCAAAATCATGTCTATCTATTATGGTAAGTCTTTTCCTCATGGAAACCTCAGTAAGAATCCCCAAAGATTGGGCTTTCCACTGCCATTTCCAGTACTTTGATCTTTTTTTGCCTTGGTTTATTTGTAAGTTTCTGGAAAAAGTATGGATCTGTTTCATCAAAGATTCTGAAGGGAATTAAGGTGGTTACTTGTGAGACAGGAAAGGGAGTACTCTAGTCCTATGCAAATACAATACATAAGTTGCCAGTAGCTTGTGTTCAGAATTTTATAGTACCATTAAAATGTCTGTAAATTGTTCTTCAGTATGTCAGTACATAACATAGCCTTTCGACAGCACCCTGCTTCCTGCATTTACATATACAAAATCTACCATTTCCTCTTCACTGAATATCTCCACATAAACTCTTAAAGCTTCATCTGTAAATCAGATATGCCTAGAGGGCCAAAGGAAAAACATTGGTGAAGACAAGTCTTGCAGAAAATTGTGCTGTAAATTATGGTATCAACGTTTCTTATGAACCAAAATATGTGTCCAGAAATGCTGCATGAATACAGTGTGCAAAGTTCTGCTGTCAAAAAATGAACAGAATCACATGTGGCTGTACCAGGCAACATTGTACTTTCTGATGGTCCTTTATAAAAGTTATAAGGTGTAACCTATTATGTGACGTCAGTCCATTAAAGAGAAAAAAAATTAGGGCAATTACTGCCATGGAAGCTTAGCTAGGGAGCAGCCTCTCAGTCTTCAGTGTTATGGATCCTGATTTTTTGTTCATTCTCCCTGCCACTTTTTAATCTTTCTGCATTTTCAGCTGGTGGGTGGACCGAGAGACACTTGTCTGATTGTCTGCTTGGTACAAATGTTTATTTTTAAATGGAGACTGTGACAAGCTCAAAGGATGAATTAAATTGATTTTCTCAAGCATATGAAAGTGAAAATAACTCTTGTTTAGAGATGGTCTTTCCAGGACTGTTAAGTAAGAGGTTGTTAGAAATCGGGTAGCTGGAAAATAGCTAATATGGAAGAGCTGGGCTGACCTGCTTGTGGAGGTTTCCAAGATTTACTGACAGACGGTACCACAGCATTTATCCATTCATGGCTTTATTTGACTTGTTTAGGTTCTCTGTCTTGGCAGTTCTGGAAAAATATTTTAGTAGCCAAAAAATCTGCACTTAATTAGACACACAAAAATAGCAGACATTAAGTCTGTTTTCTCACAGAGATACTACAGTTTACATGTACATTTGGCCCTAATATGAGTGAGTCTACCATTATTTTCTGATCCCTCATGTTTAAGATGCTCTGAATAACATGAAGGCTTTTTTTTTGTTTGTTTCTTATTTATTTTATTGCATTTAAAAATATCTAAATATAACTATCAATATTCATGAAGACTTTGGAGCAAAATCTCATAATGACACTATAGCAGTTCTCCCACCCTAAATTTCATCAGTATTCCAAGTGGTAGTTTTATTTCCTTGTTACTTGGGGTTAGTCCAAATGTTCAATGGTTGTAAGATGTGCAGAAAAAAGTATTCCATGGAAAGGGCCATCAGAGTTCTACTGTAAAAAATAAAGGAATAAAAATAAGGAATAAAAATAAAGGAATAAAAAATAAGGAATGATAAGAGTTTTGTAATATTTCCTACATCACTTCAGCTTTCAGAAGCAAACTTCGAATATCTGCAGCCAAAAGGAGGCTAGGTCTAGAAAGGGATGTTGATTCTCCTCACTAATTGAAAAGTTGTGAGGTAATAGTAAAATTTTTACCCTAAAAAAAGAATTTTAGATAACCTTAGACTCTAAACAAGTGTCAGGAATACTGAATTTTATAGAGGACTTCATTACTGCTTTTTCAGTGGTTCAAAAGTATGTAAATCCTAGGTGATAGGTGGCCATAAAACACCCATCTCTTCCAAAACAAAGGTGGAAATTGCTGTGGGTTATAAACTAGTACTACTTGATAGAAATTAAATGTTACTGAAAGTATACAGCGTGTCAGCCATGAATTACTTATCCTTGTGTTACTGTAACACAGTTCTTTTTTCTTATTTTTCCCAGTGACGGGGCAAGTCTTCCTAAGGCTAATGATAATAATATATTTTGTTATGTATGTGAATATTCCAAATTTTTTTAAAGACATTTCTTGTTATTCCAAAGTTTTTGCACTCTTTTGTGAAGGTATTCCACATGAAACATTCCCTGTCCTTTTTCTCTTTACTCTGTCCTTGCATTAATTCTCTACTACTATATCACTTCATTTTCTACTGTTCTGATTTCACGCTTTCTACCACAAAATTGAGATACAGCAAGTAACATATTAAATGATCATAAAAAAGGGAAACAAAGACTTAAAGAAAACTTTGAATACGAGTCCAGTCTTGACAGTGCTGGATCAGGAACTCTTGAAAACCTGATCCGTGCCAGGTGATGTAGAAAGAAAGATGAGTCTCTTGTCCAGTTATCATCCAACACCATAACTACTATAAACATATCTGAATTAGACCTGGATGTTAAACAAAACAAACAAAAAAAAACCTCTGAAATCATTGCACTGCTTGTACATTGTATTAAGATAGATCTCCAAGACTTCATCAGCCTAAAATCTCCTATGCAGTATTTTCCACCTGAAATCTTGCTCTCAGGTATGTCCAAATTAGGTTGTCTGAAATATATGGAACTGCTTTCTTCAATCCATGTCCAAATAAACCAATTTGTTAATTTTCCTGCAGGCATGGGCTGGTTGGATCTGATGTATTCACATGGTTGTAAAGCAGCCAGGACCTGGGGAATGTATGTGCTCCTGGCTGCTCCACAAGGATGCTCTCATTTATCAGGGGATATTATTCATACCAAACTCTCTTGAAGGGCCACAAAATTCTTGGAGAGACTTATTCTTCTAAATATGTATAAATATAATAATATAAATATAAAATAATACAGCTAAGTTATATTCATGTATAATGGCAACTGGTGTCTTAAGGATTTAAGTTTTCACTTACTGACGGTGAGCTCTCTGCTGGGCTACAGATAATTTGGCAGTGTTTGTGATGAGTAAAGCTTTTTCTTCACATTCAATTTGGCTCCTGTGGGGAGTATGTCTGAGGATACTCTCAGTAATACAGAAAACACGAGTGCTCCAATTTTCAGACTTTCATTTTCTAGAAAGCTGACTGTTATTGATGACACATAAAAATATAATCACTACCATACCCTTGATGCCAATCTGTTCTTTCGTAACGGAAAAGGAAAGATAGGAGAAAAGTGGGACTTCTAGACAAATTGTTTTTCACAAAGGAAAAATGTAAACATCAAAACAACAATGGGTTCTGAAGTTCTTGATAATCATAGAATCATAGTGGTTGGAAGGGACTTCAAGAGATCATTGAGTCCAACCCCCCTGCCAAAGCAGGTTCCCTACACCAGGTCGCACAGGTAGGCGTCCAGGCAGGTCTTGAATATCTCCAGAGAAGGAGACTCCACAACTCCCCTGGGCAGCCTGTGCCAGTGCTCTGTCACCCTCACTGTAAAGAAGTTCTTGCATATATTCGTGCGGAACCTGCTGTGCTGCAGTTTCTGGCCATTTCCCCTTGTCTCGTCTCCACACACTTCTGAAAAGAGTCTGGCCTTGCCACTTTGTCCCCCACACTTCAGATATTTATAAACCTGGATCAGATCCCCTCTCAGTCTTCTTTTCTCAAGGCTAAAGAGACCCAGTTCACTTAGCCTTTCTTCATAGGGGAGATCTTCCAGGCCCTTCACCATCTTTGTGGTCCTCCGTTGGACTCTTTCCAAGAGAATGACAACAGACAGGAATGATTCTTTTCTTCCAAAAGAGTTATGCTACAATTTTATTTTTTTTACTTATTTTGTGTATTGCAAATTGCTCTGAGAAACCTACCTCCCTGGTATGTGTAAATTCTAGTATGTTCTTCGCTACAGGGGAGAAACGCAACATAAAAAAAATAATCAAACCTAGCGGTAACATTATTGGAAAGCAGATCCCTGTTTAAACA
This sequence comes from Callipepla californica brunnescens, assembly GCA_023055505.1. Taxonomy (NCBI): domain Eukaryota; kingdom Metazoa; phylum Chordata; class Aves; order Galliformes; family Odontophoridae; genus Callipepla; species Callipepla californica. Next base: position 1,225,200 of record JALIRH010000034.1, on the reverse strand, counting down.
GGCTGGAGATTAATAAGATAGATTTCTAGCTACTAGATTCATCCCTGGCTTTTGTATCCCTTTAGTGTAAAATAGAACACAGATAGTTTGATAGGAGAAAATCTGGCAAAGGTAAATTGTAATGATGAAACAACAGAGTCAAAACAGTCTCATGAAACAGACTGGATGCCTGAGTAGTGAAGTACACAAGAGTGTTAATTAAGGTGACTCTCAAGCTTCCCAAAAGCTAACAAGAGCAGCTAGAGTATCATTCCAGAAACATACAACAAGATCAGCACACATATTTCTCTTTTCTGCATAAATTTCTCTTAAACATAATCATTCAATCTGATTCTTCTTTGTTAGGTTGTATGAATTTCAAATGCTTTCTATGTTGCAAAGCAAAAGACATAAATTATTGATTGCACATATTCTTCAAGACTGATTTTTTTTTTTTTTTTTGCATTTCACAGTCCTGGGAAATAGAACACTTTATTGTAATGAAAAAGCCATTACAGACAATTTACAAAAGTAATTACAACCTGTCTGCATCAGTACTTAAAAAACAATCTGTCAAACTGTGTTATGTCTTAAAAAAAAAAAAAAAAAAAAGCCGTAGATTGATTCTTTCCAATTAAATATAACATACCGTAATTGCATGAATGCAAGAACACAGACTGCACAACTGCTTTTCCTAAGGATACTTTCAGGTTCCAAGGTAAATTACTAAAATATTCAAAGCACTAGTTTGCAGTATTTCAAAGCCACATTGTGAAGCAACTTTTAAAGCTATAAGTAAAAGAGATTTATAACACATCAGTGTACTTTATGGAGACAAAAAGCATACATTTATTATAGATAGTGCACCAAAGCAATGCAGGGAGAAATAATGATCAAGTAACTCAGAATCCATTTTCATTGGCAAAAAAAAGTACTTGTGGAATGCCTTACCTTGATTGTCAAGTGACATTTTAGGTAATATCTTTTCTTACTGAGAGACATTTTTAATGTGAAGGTGAGGATATTATTCTAGCCAAGTCACTTCGTGAACATAAGAGCCATCTTGTGCTGTAGATCAAAATGGTTCAGCGTTGATATGCATTAAACAGACTTCTTCCTTGCTCAATAGTAGCCACTTTTATAATTGGAAATCGCATAATGATGTAATGAGTATTTTGATACATTCAGTTATTAAGAGACAAATATTGTGAATAGGAATATTCACAGTAGGATGACTATAGAAAAAGGTATTCCTTATTAAATGACTTGTTACACATAACATCTAGTACAACATACTATTTGACATTAAGCAGAGATACAGAATAGTAGGAGTTCAACATTTTCATTTAGAACACTTGAATTTAAATTTTAACTCTGTAAGAGGTGTGCTGAATGATATTTGTGTGCAATAATTAAATTTTTACTTTAAGAGGGCTGCACATCTGTCTATACTACTCTCAACCCCAACTGCTCTTCCCACCTAGCCCCTTAAATATAATGTACTGCTGGGCAAATAAGTCTTCTGACCTTTTTGCATAAGTCTGTGAGTTGCTAGGTCTGGGTTGAGATACCATAAATAAATCAATTTTATGCCTACAACTGAGTACATGCAAAAACATTTAACACCCCAAATCCTAAGATTTCTGTTGGTTTTCTTTTAAGCAGTGTAGTTACCCAAATATTCATAGAGACATATTTGGGAGTATCAAGATATCTAACTTCCATTGAATTAAAGAGTTGGAATTCTTCTTAAAAAGCAGTGACAAAGAGAAATTTCCTAATGCCCTTTTATTTACATTGAGCTATACTTTATAATAGCTTCCCAGACTTCTTAGTGTAGGGTTTATAGAAAGTAGCCTAAATGAAATAGCTTTCAGCACATCAGAAAAGGAAGAATGAGGAATTAGTAGATATCTTTCCTTCTCCTTGATCTGATATATTGACCTCTATAAGAGCATGATCCTCATACATTATCACAACTGGTATGTATTATACAGTTCAGTAGCTAAGGAATGTAATTAAGAAAGTATACGTTTCTCGAATTTCCTGGGAATGCAAAGTGAAACTCTAGTGGAAAATAATTGTTCTAGAATTATTTCCGAACAAACCTGTATGACTCTCTTTGAGATATTTCTGTATTTCTGCATCTATGGGACCAGATGGGATCCACCCTACGGTGCTGAGGAGGCTGACAGATGTGATTGCCAAGCCGCCTTCTACCATCTATCAGATTTCCTGGTTATCTAGAGAGGTCCCAGAAGATTGGAGGCTTGCCAGTGTGACTCCCATCTACTGTAAGGAAGATCCGGGAACTACAGGCCTGTCGGCCTGACCTTGGTATCAGGGAAATTTATGGAACAGATGATCTGCACCTTGAGTGCTGTGTTCAGTTTCGGGCCCCTCACTACAAGAAAGACATTGAGGCCCTGGAATGTGTTCAAAGAACAGCAACAAAACTGGTGAGGTGTCTGGAGCACAAGTCTTATGAGAAGAGGCTGAAGGAGCTGGATTGTTTAGTCTGGAGATGAGGAGGCTCAGGGGAGACCTCATCACAGTCTACAGCTTCCTCAAGGGAGGTTGTAGTGAGGGATGGGTTGGCCTCTTCTCCCAGATAACTAATGACAAAATGAGAGGTAATGGCCACAAGTTGTGCCAGGAAGGATTTAGATTTGATATGAGGAAAAACTTTTCCTCTGAAAGAGTGGTCAGACACTGGAATGGCCTGCCTAGGGAAGTGGTGGAGTCACCGTCCCTAGAGCTGTTTGATAAGCGTCCAGATGAGGTGCTAAGGGATATGATTTGGTAGCTTAGTGGGTAGGGATGGTGATAGGACGATGGTTGGGCTAGATGATCTTGTAGGTCCTTTCCAACCAAGTGTTTCTATGTTTCTATGTTTCTAATATTAGATGAAAGTAAGCATGTTTGTTAACAAAAATAGAGATTAACGTGAGAAGTATGGAAATGAATTACTCAGAGCTCATGGGAGAGCTGAGGTTATGCCCAAACCTCAAGACTATTGAATGATATTCAAATTACAAATGAAATGTAATGCATGTGACTCTTAGGATTTTTTATATTTGAGTAAAAATATTAGTGTGTTCAAAGGAGTGTTGTACATTTTTATGCCATATTAGGAGAAAGCTTTTGACTTCAAAAAATCTGAGCAACTTTGTATGTTACACGTCCAAATTGCACACATTTTTCAACTTTTTGGGCTCAGCTTGCAGTCACTAGCACGGATTTCTTAATAGACATGCATACAGCTCACTACTGTAAAGTAAGCAGAAACTTTTCTGTTTATAAAATATATTAAAAATGTCATATGAAACAGACTGAACTACACGTTCAAGTTGCAACAGACTCCCTTAGGAAGATAGAGCTTGTATGCTTACAGCAAAAGCTAACTTAAAGTGATGTCAAATTTGCCAATTTATTGCAAGGATATTATTTTGGCTAGTGATAAAGAGTCTTGACTGACGACCTACCTAAATCCTTTGGTGCAAACACTTTCTTTCAACATCAGATGTAGAAATTTTTAACAGTCTACTTACTTGAGAGACAATTTTTTTTGTCCTGTACAGACAACCCTGCTTTTTAATTATGTTAAGGTTTTTCTGCATCTGCAAGACAGTGCATAAGGGGATATGATGATGAGAGCATTGATTATCCTTGAAACATACAGTGCTTCTAGAGTTGGTTCTAAAGGCTTTTTGGTTCTGCTTTCAAGCCTAATTTACCAAAAAGCAATCACCAGGGAGCTGCAAAAAAACTCACACTCTGGATTTTAAATTTAATTTCTTCTTTAATATATTAGGAATCTGAGCATGCTGTCCCTTGCATCTTAATCATTAATCATATCTGAAAAAGAGGCCATGAGTGCTGCAAATCTTGTTCATTAGAAGTTGCCATATGTGAAACATCTACAAACCAAATGATGCTAAAGTTGTTCATCTACTCAGAATTTAATAATTGCCTTATTTATATCCCACATGCTAGAAAAACAAACAAACAAACAAAAGTGGGATTGTTTATGTAGAACATGAGGTATTAAATAATTAATGCAGTAAGTTATTCGTTTGAATCTGTTTATATCAGCAGTAACCATCAGTGTCTTATTGGTTTTACTTTTCTATGTAACATTAGCACATAGACCTTTGTAGAGAGAGAACGTTTAATGGAAGACAAGACTACTAGAGATTTTATTCCATCTTGAATTATAGTTAACGCAGGTCCTACCACAATTTTATTGTGAGGACCTGTCTCAGTGGCTGACTTGCCACAGGGCATACCAGAACATGAGCACCAACACTTACTCTGCAGCACAACACCTTAAAACTATTTGAGAGTAACTATGCAGATAAGCAAGAAAGGAGGCTGGTGTCTTGAGTTCCACAGTTCATCCTGTCTGGATTTTGCAGGTTAAGAGTATTTTTGTGTCCCTGCCAGTAAGTCTTTTGTCAGCACTAATCACACCTGGAAACAATGAAAAGTATATAAGTATGTCAAGACTTGCACAGGTATCTGATGCAATCTAAATTTGAGACAGTAAAGTTGCATTACCTAATATGTCTAAACAAATGGCCCATAACCCGCATTTTTATGCTGAGGAACTCCTGATTTCAGTAGCTGTGCATTACATATACCTATCTATTTCCAAGTGATTAATAGTCTAGGAAATGAAGGGCTTTTTAAACTGGCATACTTAATATACAATATTTTTCTACTATGATTATTTTCTTGAATGTTGAATGGTGTTCCAGCAAAGTGAACTTGCTCTGAAGTTCAAAACAGAAACTAAAGCAAAGTGGGGATGAAACTTGAACAGTTACGATCCTTTGTATTGCAAAAGTTCTCTTGCAGGTTTTAGAATATGTAAAAATCTAATATTTATTTTGAGTATTGGTTGAGAAAAGTTCAAGACTTTATGCCTTTTGATTACTTCTACAATTGATATTTTATATCAATTACATTTTATATTGATATTTTGATATTGATATTGATATATTGATATTTTATATAAAATATTTTATATTTGATATTTTATATAAAAATATTTTATATTTGATAATTTTATTTTAAATAGGAATCTCCATAAAGCAAATTAAAAACAATAACGAAAAAACTGTCACTGATAACAACAACAAAAAACACAAGATACATAGCTGTTCAAATGAAAAACTTTTGATGACCCTTTTTGAAAATGTTTATTAAAGATCTACATTGTCTAACATTCCTAACTGTAGTACAGGAGAATTAAAAACAAAGCAATAACAACAACAAATTAAAAAAACCCTTACAAGTCAGGTATTTGGTCAGGGAGATAAAAAGCAGAGAAAATAGTGTGCGTGCATATTACAATTATATTATCAAGGCTTTCTGTAATGTTGTTATAGGCTATTCCAAGTTACCACATATAAAAACAAACCAAGCTCATTTCAAGCCCCAAAATGAGAGATGGGAAAATATAATCAGTGCAGCTGTAGCAACAATACTATTGTTAAAGTACAGAGAAATTTCAGAAACAGTGAGTAAGAATTTGAAAAGGAAATAGTTGTAGGCAAAATCATTGCAAGAAAACATGAAATAATTTTTTTTCCCATCCCACCTCATCCCATCCCATCCCCTCCCCACCCTGTGAAAAAATTATCCATGAAAGGGGAAAAAAAAGGGTGAGGTTGTGGGTGGTATCCTACATAAGGCCATAACAAATAATAATAATAAAATAAAAGCATTATTTTTTTTCTTTTGGAATAAGATGAGGAAAAAAAGTGAACCTAGAATTTCTTTTGGAACAGATACTGTACTTTCAGGTGTCATCTGTAGGCCATGTGTTGTTTGAAAGAAGACTATGCTAAACAAGAATAAGAGAGTGAAAGGAGCGTCATCAATCCACTTCACTCATTGATTACAAACTACATAGATGTTCCCAAGTTAATTTTATACTGTCTAGCTGTAAGAACTACAGGCATTTTGTTGCAGAGTATCATAAGACAATACAAATTACAAAAAAAAAACAACACTAATGCAGTCTGCTTCTCACTGACAAAGATGCCTTATTCAAAAACTAAAGTGCCACTGAGTCAACAGCTGTGCTCTGCTGTGTTTTTCATTCACTTTGCTTTGACATTAACAACTTCAGTGGGATTGTTCCTTCTGGATATCACTGCAAAATATAAAATTTAAAGACTGATCTGCTGTCAAAAGCATTTTCAAATGAAATTGACGGTGCAGCTTCCGTCAGCATAACAGAGTCCTGTATTTAACTCACATGTATCAAACAGATTCCATGAGTAACTCAATGATGAGACAAATGAAACCGAAGGAAACGAAGCTTGACTGGTGTATCATCTAAATTTACATGAAATAAAAGACACCTTTCCCTTTTCAGGGAGATTCACTTAATATGAATAGTGAATACATGAAATGTGAAAGGCAGATGTTTCTTGATATGATCAAAACTACAGGCATATGAAAAGAGGTTTTCAACCTCTTTCACCTTAAATTAATTTGATCATGAACCTTGGTTTAAAGCATTTCTAAACTGTTGCTCGAAAAAAATGGCAGTATTAACATCCTTCTCTGCCAAGATAAGAGAGATTTTTTTATAATTTCCTCAGAAGTTTGTACTTTATTAACTGTACTTCTCACATTTAAAAAAAAAAAAAAAGGGTTATTGTGAACTGGTAGTAAATTTAATTTCATGTACTGGGAATTATTTCCATGACATTAGGTTACTCTTTTCAGGATTTATTTAGAAAGTTATTGAGCAAATGTACATACTGATGAGCGACAATGAAATTGCATGAGAAAAAAAAGTGGCTGTTTCTTCAGACCACCTTAATACAGTGCTGGTATTCCAGACCAGAGTCTTGAGGTGAGATGTGCAATGTCATTTCAGTACTGGAAGCTGAAAGGCTGGAAATATCTGAATGATATAGGAAGGAAAACGTTTTCTCTACGAAGAGTATTGTGACTCTTAGCAGTTAAGAACTTACCATCAAACTTTTCTACCATTTTACCTTTTCAAAGATCAGGTTATCCCCCCTAGTTTCCACCAGCAATTAATTTACAAAATCCATTAAAATAATGAGCCCTTTGTGATTGTGCTTTCTCTTAACTACCTTCATTGTGTTTTCTGTCTTCCCTCTGCCAACAATATTTCCCAGTCCCCAGACACACAAAACTAGCAGCAGAGAGGATAGGTGAGAGAGGATAGCTGTGAGAGGATTTCCACAGAATCAATTAAAATCTTTCTGGCACCAGGAAGGTAGACTGTCTGGGATGTAGTGGGACTCACTTCACACAGCGCTTTGACCTCATTCAGTTGCTAAAACTGTTCTTTAACCTCCAACCCAGCACCTCCACTGCTGCTACCACCCAGAACTTCTGGACAATTAATTCCCAGAAAGGCCAGGTGTGTAGCAAGGCTTTTTATCTTCCCTTCAGAAACTGATCGGGGTTCAGAGGGATTTTAAAGCAACAGTTAATGTAATTAATTTTTCTGACACAAATACAAATGGCAAAGGCCAAACATTGCATCAATACAGTTATTACCAACTACCAGAAGGAAATAAATCAACTGCAACTTACTAGCATGCTGGACACTTTTTTCTAAATTAAATTTGTGCATTTTGAGTTTTGAGAAACCATTTGAGAGAAGTCAGACAGATTCTGAACAAGGATTTTTTGGTTGATACAATTTATTTGGACTTATAAAAGTGATATTGTCTGTATTCCTTACAAGAGGTTAGGAAGGAAACTTAAGAAGTTGTTAGGAGGCAGGTGCGGTTGTGTTATGGATCACGGTATGCCTAAGAAAATACAGAATGGTCAGTTTTCAGCATGGCAGTGGTTAGCAGCAGAACACTGTAAGACTTTTAAGATCTTGACTGTATTTATTAATGTTTTAGGAAGGGGCCTAACCAGCATGATAACAAAACTTGTTATGGAACTATTTTATTAATAAGGAACTATTATTTAAGTGTGCAAAAATTTAAGTTAGTGAAGATAAACCTAGGTAATTAGGCAGCACAATGGCAGAGGAAGTTCGTAATGGAAAGTTCAAAATAAGGTGTGTTTGAAGGATATTACTAATACACATTGTTGAATTTAGAATAAACGGTAACCACCCAAGAAAATGACCCGTGTGACACTGTGGAGATCTTAATAAAAACATCTGCTTAATGTGGAAAGACAAAAAATGAACAAAATGCTGAAGTGAATAAAGGAAGGGGTAGGGTACTGGTAAACTCACTCTGACCAGGCCTGACCAGGATGTACAGTGAATCAATGCACTTTACCACCATTCCTGGTGGTGGTCCCCTGGAGGTGCCAATCGCCTCTGACACTGCTTTCCATTCTCTATCCCCAGGTTTCGTCAAAAGGCCTTCCTGTTGTAGAGAGCCAGCTGCTGAGAGACTTCTGCTGCTCAAAAGAAACTGAGTACCACTGAAACCCACTAACATGTATCAGTTTAAAAATATATAACATTACAAAACTTATGACTACCACTACATTCCATTAATAATCAAAGGGATTCAAGTAAGAAGAACTGTTGGGTTAAACTGTGTTGAAAGTTGTCTGAATAAAATGGCTAATGCTCCTAATAACAAAATCCAACATTTCCTTTGTTTTACTTCTTAAATGAAACTGTAATTAAGAACTATCCCAGCTCAGGAGCTAGGACTATTTATTATTTTATAATTTTGCGTAAAGATTTACCACAGGGCGGCATAACTTCCTTGTTTCTAAAAGTCTACATAAAATACCATCAAGCACCCACAATAATTAATCATCAGGTTTTGTGTGTGGGAGTTCTTTCAAACTCTGTATAAACATAATCACATTACAGCAAAACATGCCATTGCCTCTAGTTTAGCACACTATTATTCAGAATGTAACATCTTATTCTCTTTTCAGTAAAGTGATATAGGGTGGAGACTTGGAGGATTAATAGAACCAGCTTTGCTCAAATTTATAGCATGAGGCAGAAAACAAGCTCTGATTATATCTAATTGAGAATGCATTCTGATTATGTTATGTAATCTGTTTCACAGTGCTGAAATGTTGTAAAACAGGAAAGCAGATGATGAAAATGAATAATGGTAATAATAAAACCCTAAGATTATCTATTTACAGATCCGGACAATACAGATGAGATGCACTGGAAAGTAAACCAAAGGTCAGATCTTTTTAATTTCCTAGGACCGCTAGTCACACAAATCAGGTTTGGGTATTTGGAGAGAGTAAGATGCTTGGAAATAATTTTTTCCCTTTAGGAAAGAAAAACAGGAAGAAGACAGGAGGATGTTTGTATACATATGGAGGAGAAGAACACAGATAAAATTGTGAGAGCTTGGAGCAGGGAGAAGTACTGAGATGACCTTTATCAGGAAAATACACTAGGAGGTACTGGTGAAGTCTGGAGAAACAATTGGTAAGAAGCCATTCACATCAACCTGGAACAGGAGCTCTCTGAATTTACAATGAAAGCACACAGTGGGAGGACTGTTTTCCCAGACTGCTGCAAATAGACCATCAAGAGTGAAGGGAGAAAGAACAGGGCAACTGTCAAGTGAATATCAGCTAGGTCTTTCAGTAGCCATACAAGGAAACAAAGTTTGGAATAAAGAATTCCAGGAGAAAGTAAAGAGGCTGGGACAAGAAAGAGGAAAATACAGAATGAAGTTCTGGATGGAAGTAAAAAATACTGGTATCATGTTCTTTCTTTGCTATGAAAAGGTATTATTTATGGTTGTGCTGATTCACCCAGACAGTGGTCAGTTATTATGCAATCAATTACTCTATCAGCATACAAAGAACAATGAGGCAGATTATATTTAGATTCCAACCCTGCTGACACTTGACATTTTGTCAGAATACAGTACCCTTTTTTTTCCAATTCCTTTGTTAAAACATGGAAAATAAAAACATAAAACATATTAGAATTAGGAATTATAATAATTAAGCCAAATGTTAAAATTTATGAAAAGTCAAAACTAGAATTGTTTATGCAGCCGTAGTTTGTTCACCACACATATGGGCATACTACCATCTTTTAACTCCATGGTCACAGAATAATTTATAAACAAGATTCCATTTTTTTTTGTGCAATGAAGGAAATCTTAGGTATAGCAAAAGTGCAGGAAAAAAGAAGGCATAAGTCTCTGAATGCAAAGAGAAAGAATGTCTTCATGATTAACAGATCCTATCCCATAGGATTCTATTCTGGACTCCACTACTTTTCATGTGACAATAAACTGATAACCTAAATTGGTCTTTTCCAAGATAATCAGTAGCACCCGCTCAATTTTCTGGGTGTCTGCTTTAGTCCTGATTTATGGACTCAGAACAGAGTTTGCTATGCATGGAAACTGTCTTTTGACCACATGAAGTGACAGATAATTCCATATGTTCTGAAATGATCTGCTCCTAGGCATATCAAGTCTGACTCACGATCGGTGAAAACTTCCAATCTCACTATCTTTGTATTTCTGCTGCCTAACTATAATACAGTGTTCTCTGAAATTGTCTTGTTAAAATGGAATCACCAGTATTTCTGATGCATTCAGAAACTGTAGGCATGAATATCAACGAAAAAAACCAGAGAGAAATGTACAATTCTGCTTTTGTATCACAGATGGAGCAACCTGCAATAAAAAGGATATCTGTTTGCTAACTGAAGATTGTCCACATTGTGTACCCAGTGAGGAAGAGACTTCCACGGAGAATTAAAAAAAACAATACGGACTCTAATAACATGACCTCAAAAGATCTACAAAAGGTGAACCAAAATAGTCACATTCCTAAGTTTGAATACTGAATGATTTTGCAATCCTACATCATCTTTCAAGCCTTTTAACTCCATCTGTTTTAGATACATGTAATATCTGGTTTTGTAACAAAGGGCAATAGGCATTTGATGCTGATTGACTCAAATATCAACCTATAATAATATTCTGTTTATAAAGATCTAGTTTTCTCAGATCCCCTTCACACTTCTCAGTCTTTTTATTTACATAGGTAGGAAACTGAAATTGCAGTGTTTCCATTGATCTGAGAATGCGTCATGACTTTTCTTCCAAGCTTTCACATCACACAGTGGTCACTACTTTTGAATTGCTACTTTCTCTCCTGCTTTTGCCAGGATGTTGTGTGAAAAATTTTCTTCCTTCCCCTTTAGGTACTGTGACAAAGGATGACAATGGAGATATTTCTTGTCTCCTTTCCTGTTCAGTGCTTGAGATTATTGAGTGGGAGTAATACGCTTCACATACTGTTTCCAGGAAGGTGTCATACGTCTATCTCTATTAACAATCAGCGCAGTATTGTCTCACTACTGGGCAGTACTACTCAGGGGAAACTAAAGAAGGATGAAATCTTTCTGATTCATCCACTGCAACTGGGATTAAACTGATGGCATGATTGGGGATAATCACTTTACTGTAAAACCACTAAATCCTTCATTCTTAGACTATTTCTCATGTTGGTAAATCTGCACTTATGTCAGATACCAGCTGTTCTCCTATTGAGTAGCAGGAGCTATGAAATGAGCTATTTGGACTGTGCTTGAAGCACTACCTTGACATTTTTGCTGTAAGAACCTTACTTTTTGTACTTTGAGACTGGATTAATTCAAAGTGAACTATGCAGGCCACATTCCAAAATCCCAAAACACAGTAGGCCAAAAGGGTAGATTTTCTCATCAGCAATCTATGCCCCTGCTGTTACTTGCAAGTTCCTAACATGAATATAAGAAGTCAGATTTTGCTGTAAGGTACTATTACTGGCACAGGCTGCTAAGGGGGGTTGTGGAGTCTCCTTCTCTGGAAATGTTCAAGACCCACCCTGATGCCTACCTGTGCAAACTGGTCTAGGGAGCTGCTTTGGCAGCGGGAGCGGACTAGATGATCTCTAGAGGTCCCTTTCAACTCCTGTAATTGTGTGATTCTGTGATTCTGAGATCAGTAGTGAGTTCTGAGTGGCTAGCTTCTTGTGTTCTGTCTTTATGCCAAGACGCCAAATATACTGTCAATGGAAAGACTCAAATCCTTCTTGAATGACAGAAGATTAACCTTAGAGTATCCTCTATTATCAAGCTTCAACTCTGGAATGACCCCTTTTCCTCTTCCACTGACCTATACTGAAAGGTAGAAGTAATATTTAGCTGTCTGCTACAGGAGTTAAATTCGAATTGAAATTTGGAACTTGACTTCTATTTGTATAATATATGGCAGGAATATTCAGAGACTTATAAGTTTTTCTCTTCTGCTTTCATGTCAGTTTTATTAAAAACAAAGGTTAAAGAGACCTGTGACACAAAAATCTTCTGGCCTCTGGAACTTCATGAGTATCTTTACTCTTGAAAGTGCAAAATGTTTCATATTCCAACTCCATGGGAAAAAAAAAAAAGTGAAAGAACCACTGTAGTGATTTTTTTTTTTTTTTTTTCTCTCCTGTCATTTCTTCCTTTGGGTCAATAAAACCATGTATAGCTATGAGAATCTTCACTTCTTACTTCACCACTTAGGGGCAATGTAGTAATTTTTATAAAACCGCTACACCCCTTCAATGTCTGTTGCTAAAATATTTGAGAACTATATTTATCTTTGTAGTCTACTGCAGTATGACAGTTTTGATCAGAATTAAAGTCTCCATTGAATATTTAGTTTTAATGATCTGCTCTGAAGTTTTGGACCAATACTATGAAGGTTACCAGGTAGTGAAAAATTTATTGTTTATAGTTGATGAAGCTGCATATCTTTTTGAACTTAGCAAAGTTCATTACACTGAATTACCATAATATTGAATTATTTGAATATCTAATAATCCTTTCTATCCTTTTTTCCTGTCTATCCTTTTTTTTTTTTTTTTAGTGTTTTCTTCCACTGTGATTATAGGGTCAGAATATACTTAATGGTTCCTGAATAGGCTGTCTCAGCTATATTTCCTATAATTCTATGAATCAGCTATTATAAACCTAAAGTTAACTTGATACAAAAAGGTAAGTACAGATTTGTCACTTCCTGTAGATGTATGACTGAATGTAGACTAGATGATCCGAGGTAAATTGAACAAGTCTGATACTGTGAGACATTATGCAACTGAGACTTAGAAGGAAAAATGTGAAGAGAAAAAACACTTCCACTATTTCCAAAAATCTTCAGAAACTGCATTAGTCTTAGAATTAGATTTTTCACTACCTAGGTAAAGCATTTTAATAATGTGTTAATAAAAGTATATTCTTTCTTTCCTAGCCTGCCCTACCCTATCCTTTTTTTTTTTTTCATGCTGTCAATGTGGGTCTATTGGATTGGCTAAGCTTATGGTATTTATGGAATAAATAACTGGAAGGGAAAGCATGTTTGCTTGAACAGGACTTTTGCCTACCAGCAAAAATATAGGCTTGAGATTGAAAAGGCAAGTGATATAATTTCTAAAAATCAGACAAAGAACAGACAACAAAATAATTGATGAAAGTTGCATAATGTGCTTGAAAAAGAAGACAGAGACAGAAGGAGTAAGAATGAATTTGATATAACATACCATAACACAATAACAATTACTTTTTAACCACCAGGAAAACATTCTGACACCTTTTCTCAGATTTTTTTTCAATACTTGTGCACTCAAAACTTCCACTTAGATTCCATCCCACACTGTTCTCTACAACTAATATTTAATATATTATCTTTATATATCCTTGTATGAATCACACAGGATATAATGTTACTCACTCAGCTTTAGAAGGCAGTGTGTTTCACACTCAGAGACAGGCAGAACTGTTACAGCTTGAACAGAAAAACAGATCAAAAACTTAACTATATTCATTACAACTTCAATGGCCAACTTTATACTTCCATACTCAACAATATTTCTTTAGAAATGGATAACTGTTACTGTTATACCGTTCTGATAAATAAGTATATAACCATATGATTGCAGCAATATGCAGCATATTGTAACTTGTCTAAAAATGAAATATACCACTCAAAACACGTGTTCTGAAGACATATAGCAATTAACTATCATGTTTAAAATGAGGTTGTCACAATACTTAACTGAAAAACAAAGACTAACTACAATTCTAGTTGCTGAGTCCAACTCTTAATGACTCAGGTCATGGATCCCAAAGCTACTTTTTCCTCTTCAAATGTGTAGAGAAGCATTTGACATCACAATGTGCCTCACATATATACAATACATATAAATCCTCAGGAATGATGTGCATATACAGGGAAACACTATGCATTTCCCATTCCATTTTCATGGAAGGACAGTTATAATGTGAAACAGCATGAAATGATCTGCTCTGAGAACGATAGAAATTTAAATAGTACTTACCTAGGTCTCTCAGAAGTCACTGAAAAATGTGAATGAAGAGACAGAAAGAAAGGAGATTTTAGAAACAAGTCATGCTTGATAAACAGTTTACCAGATAATTCTTAAATTAGAATCATAGAATCATATAGTCTTTTGAACTGGAAGAAACCCTTAATGGTCATCTAGTCTAACACCCCTGCAATGAAGAGGGATATCTACAGCTAGATCAGGTTGCTCAGAGCCTGGTCAAGCCTGACCTTGAATGTTTCCAAGGACAAGGCTTCCACCACCTCTCTGGGCAGCACGTTTTGGTGCTACATCACATTTAATGTGAAAAAATTCTTCCTTATATCCAATCGAAATCTCCCCTTCTTTAAGTCTGAAACCATTTTCCCTTGTCCTGTCACAACAGACCCTGCTAAAGTGTCACAGAACCGGAGGAATTGTAAGGGACCTCTAAAAAGCCTGTCCCCTTCCTTCCTATAGAACCCCTTTAGATACTGAAAGGTCTCCCTAGAAACTTCTCCAGGCTGAGCAGCCCCAGCTCACTCAGTCTATCCTCGTAGTGAAGGTTACATCCCTTGAATCATTTCTTTGGCTCTCATCTGGATGCACTCCAAAAGGTCATTGTCTCTCCTGTACTGAAGAATCTACATCTGGATGCAGGACTCCAGCTGAGCTCTCACCAGTGCAGAGGGTCAGGATTACCTTCTTCAATCTGCTGGCAATGCTTCTTCTGATGCTGCCCAGGATATGGTTGGCATTCTTGGTTGCTATAGAGCACATTGCTGGCATGTCCAGCTTGCCATCCACCTGTACCAGGACCAGGATGAAGACAAGTGCCAGTTATCAGTAATTTTTTCTTTTTATTTTACCCTCTTCCTTTTTCTCTTTTAATAGATGGTTTCTTACAGATAATTTTGAGTGCATATGTTTTTTTTTTAAACTTTTGTGGCAATGTAATAAGTGTAATTAATAAAGAAATGGAAAAGCCAAAAACCTGGTTTACTCTATAGAATCAAACCGCAAAATACTTCTGAACAACATGCTGTGTCTTAGTCTTGACAAATGCCATTCATATATTTATTGGTGAATTTGAGTGTATTGCATATATAATGCTAAAGATGCTTAACTGTTCATTAATAGTTAATGTCAAATGGAAAATACTAAAATAATATGATTTTCTTGAAAATAAAAGAGCATTGACTTCCTGAGAACCTAAATGACTTTCAGTGAACCTGTCAGGTTTGTATATTTGTATGATTTACAAATTAATGGATAGTATCAGTGTGAGTTTACGAGCAAACAGAATATTAGCTAAATACAGTGAAATTTCTCATTGAATTTACCTCTTCCACATTAATATTATTTTCCAGAAGAAAGAAAGATAAGTCCTATTTTTTATATCTCATACATCTTGCACTAATATATAGCTTAAAAAAAAAAAGCCTACTGGAACTACTATTTTGATTGTTGTTCTCCCTTAAAATTACTTGTGAATATACCTGTCTGGAGCTAATGTGTAGACCTTGTCCATATCTGATCATAGCAATGAACTATTTTCAGGAAAACACACAGAATCAGAAGTTAAAGTTTTACTAAGGAACACATACTTGCACAGAATAAATACATTAAGCTTATTTCTCAGTCATGTTAAAATCTAACAAGTCCACACTCTAATATATAGGAATCTTAACTCTTCATTTGAAATTTACTGACTGCATTTTCTTAATTTACAGGATGTGTTGAGGGCAGACCTTACAAAGGATCAGATCCTGCAGTAATGAACTTCATTAAAAAAAAAAAATCTTCAATCTGTGTCTAAGCAGTTTCAAAATCCTATTTAATTCATATCTCAAATGTACTAGCATGACTATTTTCTGAGCAACAAGTGGTTTATCAGATAATACCATGTAGCAAATTAAACTGGAAGACTCTGTATCAGAGAAGCTACATTAAGCCAACAATACTTGGTTTTCTTTTTTTAACAAGACTTTTAATTATTCATTCTTGATCATCGGCTAGTACTCCCAGCTGCTTCAAAACTTCACATTTGTCTGTTTAGAAATCACAGAACTGATATGTAGATTGTGGACACTGTTGACTTCTGGATCAGGTCCTATTTGTAAAGGAAGTATGTTTAAACAGATGCCATTAAACATGTTTAAACAGTACTATTGATGGAACTGGATAATGTCTGTGCAATAGGCGTAGAAATTTAATTGACATGTTATCAAATTTTCACTTTTATACTTACTTGAAAATGGTGGAAGTATCCATTAAGTCTTTGTGTTGACCTTTCCTCCTTCTAACGTTCCATCATTTAACATACGAAATAAAATCCATACAGTGTTCATACAAGACTCAAACAGATTTTCTGCTGCTTCTGTTTTCGTTTTATTTGGGTTTATTTTTCTAAACCATGCTACTGTATATCTTGCCAATGTAAGTCATCAGGAAATAATGTATTAATTCAAACAGTGTTTGTTTGGAGGAAATCTCTGATAGCTTTCAGCTGGCTAAATACACTTAGATAGCATCCTGTTGGTTGCTAAAACAGAAGTGAATACTGGTATGCTTACCAAGTGTCAACTTTGAAGCAATATCC
Organism: Callipepla californica brunnescens; assembly: GCA_023055505.1. Classification (NCBI taxonomy): domain Eukaryota; kingdom Metazoa; phylum Chordata; class Aves; order Galliformes; family Odontophoridae; genus Callipepla; species Callipepla californica. Next base: position 1,208,291 of record JALIRH010000034.1, on the reverse strand, counting down.
TTAGAACATATGAATACTTACAGTCCAACAGTACTTAATGATAGCTTTTTCTCAGAAGTTGTCAAGTGCTAGAGTTCATGCAGTTCATGTATATAGTTCACTTAAAACCTAAACAATTTGCAGGCAAATCCTGCATTCTTGAGCTCTACAGAATCTATTCAAACACATCTTCTACATAATAAAAGTATGGGCAAACTAAACAATTCTATGGTAAACTAAATCTACCAGTGTTTATTTCTGTAGAAAGTCATTGCTAAAATTACTTTTCACACATCCAAAAATACATATAACTTAATAACAAAAATATGAAACACTGTTCAGAAAAGGAAAATGCAACTCAGATTAGTTTTTCATCACTTAAAAAAAAAAAGCTTGATTATTTTGTTTTCCAATTGAAACAGATACCTAACTGTGCCATATCTACTGATGAATGAAATTCTCTGTGCTTCTAAAATGAATTTGAAATCTTAGTGGTCAAATATAATGATTCACAACCATGTTTTCATAGTGTTTTTCTCTTTTAATACTCCCTGAAAGACTTATAGAAGCAATCAAGGAAATTAATTACACACATATGAATGTTAAATACATTATGAGTACATTTATATTTCTGTAGTGTAATAACTTTTTACTTCCCTTTGAAAAAAGTTACTTTTGGTCTCTCTGAAAGTAATGCCTCCCATTAATTTCCATGGAAACTACCATACTATTTGATAGAACAAATTCTCAGACAGAAAACACAATTTTTTCAACGTAATTACTGCAATTAGCTATGCATTTTTTGTCAGCAAAGCTGCACTTGTCCATTCAGGACATGGCTTGTCTTTCACATTCTGTTACTGCTGCTGAAATGCACCACCCACCACCTGACTGTGCTAGCATACATAGTTTCTTCTCCATAAACATTCAGCAAGTGTCAATGAATGCCAGTGGGTGCCATTTTTTCTGCATGGGGGAATTCAATTAATTACATACCTTCGCTTCATACACTCTTCAATGTCAGATGCCAGTTTGTTAGACTGCTCTTCTGCTGCCAGCAGTTGTATGGCAAGAAAATGTAATGGAATTTTGGTGGGAAGGTTCAGTTTTTACTGACATACCACCAACATTTGCCTATGATATTGCAGACCAACATAATAAAATAGGAGGCATTACTTTTCTGAAGTATAGGTACAATACAATCACTAGTACGATACTGTGTTATTTGCTGATAAAACACTGATATTTCAGGCTGATGAGGGCTACATAATCAACTCATCTCTAATCAAATATAATTCACATTATCTTTGCTCCATCATTAGCCAATGCTTTTCTTACAGAGCATAGAAGTATTTTTATGTGCAGGCTACTTGCCTTTCTGAACAGGAAAAGGCCTTCATCAACTACCCAGCTCTGTCAATCTTTCCAAACTAAAATGTTGAATTTTAGGTAAGCAGTGCAAGCCATACAGAAAACAGGAATAATCTGAAGATACTATAGTTTCAATCGAGTAACACATTTCTGGAAATTGTATGCAACCTCTCACTAAAAAAACCCAAACCAAACCGAACAAAATATATATATATATATCAGGTCCTCTAAATTACACTGATTTGCCTGTGAGTTTCTTGTGTGCCATTCTGCTGGCAGCAGAGGAACAGTCTGACAAGATGGCATCTGACATGGAAGACTGTATGAAGCAAAAGGGTGTAATTGATTTCTTCCATGCAGAAAAGATGTCATCCATTGACATTCATTGATGCTTGCTGAAAGTTTACGGAGACCAAACCATGTATGCTAGCACAATGAGGTGGCAGGTTATGCATGAACTCATTACATGAAATGGGTTAGTAAATAATATATGCAGAAAGGATCTATATGTGCCTAGGTGAAAAGTAAAATGTCTGGAAATTCAAAGGAAGAAAGTCTTTTATTCCAGTCAGTTAAGCAACACAGAAGGAAGACCGCAGAGGGAATATGACTCTGACCTGGATGCAACAGGAGAATACAACTAGGTGTTTAAAAAATGAAGCAAACATACAAAATGTCAACTAGCCCTGCAAGGACACACTTGCCTGTTCCGTGAAGAACAGACTGGATGTAATCTATGTGATGTAATCCTTGAACACTTGTGATTCAGTTTCACAACTGCAAATGAAACAGGCAAGTTAGGCCACAGCTATCATTATATATTCAGTGTGTGAGGCCATTGGGCAGGGGCCCTAGCTTGGCAGCCAGAAGACTGATTTTGGAAATCCCCATCCCACAGATGTGTACACATATTCCAGTTGCAGACCATTACTGAAAATGTTGTATATCACTTATAGAAGATCTGTCTGACTGCACAGGCTTAGTGTAGTAAATTTACAATGTTGAGGTTAGGTGGAGAGTCTGTCATGAAAAAATACAGCACATACAGGAAGTCCAATTTCTTACTGTGAAAATTCTCTAACTGCTTGACCCTAGGATGAGTTCAAAGACAGAATAGTAAGGCAGTCTTCACACAACTTCAGAGGCTGTACCTGTGCAGATCTTTCAGATCTCTGAGGAACATTCAACAGTTTAAACATATGAGAAAGGTAAAGTACAAAACAATAGATTAGATACAATTCTACAGAAAATAAATGCATAAACAACTATCTGATGAAAATTCCCCTCATGTCTTTGTTAAGTTCCTTAGTATGTAGCAGAAAATTAAATTAAATCAGAGTCAAGAGAGAATGAAGAAATAACAGAAATGGGAATAAAATTTTGTTTTATACAAAGGAAGTGATGCAATGTATAAGAATGCTAATAATAAAGATATCAGAATTTTAAAATGTACTTTCGTGTTAGTGTAAATGAGATTTATCCGTTCTATACCTATGGAACGTGAAAAGTTAGGCAGTGGCAAGTCTTACAGCATGTGGGGTCAATCTCGACCCCAGATACTTCTGTATGTGTCATTTTATCTGTTAAAATGCTAGCCAACGCTTGCCGATTTTAGAAAGTATGTGCTTACAGCTGTGAACAAGACTGAACAGAGACTTTTCAACTTGAAATTTCTTCCTACAAATGCAATTACTTTTTGCAAACTGATACTAGTTAACAATAGAGTCATTCATTCATTCATTCATTCATTCTCACTTTAACAAATGAGTAGAAATCCCCTTCTGTTAGCAGTACACAGACAGTTGATAGTAACTAAATATTTGTGGTGATCATGTGTTACAAGATCTGATTCTGATGTACTTAAGTTCTGTTTTCATCTCAGCTACAGGCTACAAAATGACTACGTTGTATTGGTTGCTCAGGGGCATTGGAATCCATCCATAGTTGCAAATAAAGAGGTGGATCTGATTTGTGACAATGAAGAAAACTTCAGAATAGGCCTAATACTTAGTTCATATTTGTCATTAACAGAAAAGTATCTACTGAATGTCAGTAGTGGCAGATATCTTATTCCAATGTTATTGGTTTTATTTATTTGTAAATGGTTTACCGGGATGGTTCAGCCCAGTTCCGTGATGATTGGTGCAGGAAACCTGCAGACCCACACCCCAGGAAAGGGGAAGGGGGAAAAGGGAAAAGGGTGATAGGCCTGGAAACAAAACAGCGGCAACGATCTGAGGAGGAAAGCTAATTTACTAAATACGATATTGGAAAGCAAAAAACACAATATAATACAATACAATTGGAATTGAAGCTAATAAATCAAATAAAATGAGCAAGAAAGAGTGTCCGATAAACCGAAGGCCTTATGCTAAACGTTGAAGGCAAGACAGTAGTGAGCACCCACTGCTGAGTCAATCCCAATCTGATCCCAAAGAGAGGGTCCCGTGACTGCAGACAGTTTTTATCTTTCCCTCTGAACAGAAACAAGTAAAAATGCAAAGCATCGCACAGTCCTCTGAGGAATGCAGTTCTTCTCTTCTGAGACAGGTATACCCATAACTATTCATGATCCATGGAGTTGGAGCATTGACTCCTTAACTCTTAATGCACTACATGATGTTATGATGTGGAATACCAATACCAAAAATCATAAAACTATGACATCATTATTACTTTATTCCTTTCAGACAACTACTATTAGGGTGTTTATAGTATTTATCGAAGATTAGACATCTTGAGAAAAAACTACCTCAGAAGATCTTTGAAAGGATTTACGACTGTCAGTTATAAACTCTGCTATAATCTTTAAATTACTTTATGAAAATTCTCAGTAACTGTTGCAAAGTTATTTTGTTGATCTGTCTGAGGACCTATCTACAACATCTACAGAAGTGTTGTTTGTCAAAACCACATCTGTTAGTGCTGATATTTCAGGGATTTTACTGCTGCTGTATATTAGGTGCACTCCTGACAGGCATATTCCAAATTAGTTTCTTTCAAAAGAAATTTAGCTCATGTATTCCAAGACTGTTTCATTATCTGAATTGAAGTTTCTTAAGCGAAGACAATTGAAAGATTCACTTCAAAAGCTCATACCTGATCTGAACTAAAATACTAATGAGGACACACCTATGGTATGCTTAGATACTTGAGGAAATGGAAGTCATACAATCACGATCAGGTGTTGGAAGCAAACCCCGTATCTTGAAACATGCTCCATGAGACTCAATAGGGCCTGAAAAATATGAATAGGGTCTTAGACATTCATATGGAAGACTCCAATGACTTCTGTCTCTAGCAGAGGACCTGCTCTTTGTTGACATAAGAACTCTAAAATTCTATCCCAGAAAGAACTCTAAAATTCTATCCCAGAAAGAATACAGCAAGAAAGAAATTCTGGACCTCAGTTATTTAAAAAGGAATATGGTGAATCTGAAGGTTTAAACACCTTTAGATACAAAGTAGTATTGAACAAGATGACAAAAAGATCAGTACTTCCGTCACTTAGTAACACAGTCTGCAAATGTTGACAGAGTGATTGTTGACAGAAAACGTATTAGTCTTCTGGAAGTCTGTTTCGCAAAAAATAGCACTAAAGTTAGCAGCGTTGACTCCCATGAAGCAATCAGACACTGGACAGCCTTAGATGTGGTTTTGTAGAAGACAAAGAAGCACTTCAATATGTAGGTGAATACAAGGAGAGTCCATCTGAGGTTCTCAGTCTGACCTTTCACTCTAGCATTCTAGAATTCTTGAAGGTGTTAACTTTTTTTGCTATTACTTGTGACACATGCTTTTATATTTTTACAAATTAGTCAATAGTGAAGCATACTTCTCTGGAAATACCTGGTTATGGAGATAAAATTTTTGATTGAGTGAAATCAAACAGCAGGAAAGAACAAAGATACTGTATGAGCCCTAAAAGCGTTTAAGAGAATCATACAACCCAAAGAAAACTGCATAGTTGCTGTTCCACATATGTATGAGAAATAATGGGGAAAAAGCACAACAAGCAAATTTGCCCCTAGATTCACACTGTTGTGTAGTACGAAAAAAAACTGCTTAGATGCTGTCAATAATTTTGCTGTTTCAGAAAATTAGTAGTGTCCTTGAACAACGTGCCACTTGCCTTTCTGATTCTTGTACAGCAAACTCCCCTCCCCCTTCCTGCTACTTCCTTCCTGCCCCACCTCTCTATACTTCAGTAGGAAGAAAATTCTACAGTCCACTGTCAAATTATTGTGATTTGACAAAAGATGTTTCAGATGGGTCTTGCTTTGTTCTCTGTCTACAAATATGTTGATTGAAGCTATTCAGGGTGGAAATTAGAAACACAGACTATTTCGAACTTCACCACTACAGTGAAAAATAATTAAAAATGTTAAGTATATGTACAGTAGAAGGGAGACAAAAGAGAATCCCCATATGCAAGGGGAAATACAGTGACAAGATGAGGAAAAGTTTGAGGTACCTAATGTCTTTATCAGCAATACAAATCCATCTCAGGGTGCTCAGCCTGCTGATAGAGAACATTGAGACAGGGAGCTGAATTAACCTCTTTTGATCCAAGGGGATGAGGTTAGTAACATGCTACACTACTTGATTACTTGACTACTTGACTACACCACAGATCTATGGGGCTGGATGGGATCGACTCAAATGGGATTGTCTGGAACAAGTGCTTGCTAAGCCTCTTTCAATAATTTACCAGCAGCCCTGGTTAACAGGGAAAGTCCCAGCTGCCTTGAGGCTGACAAATGTGACACCCATCTACTACAAGGGCAGGAAGGAGTACTATAGGCCTGCCAGTCTGACCTTGTTGTCAAGGAAGTTTTAGGAAAAGTTATGTTGACTGCCATCAGCACAGCATGCACAGGACAACTAGGTGATGACTAGTCTGATATCCTTCCATGCCAAGATGACCTACTTAGTGGGCAAGGGAAAGGCTGTGTATGTTGTTTATTCAGACTTCAGCAAGGTGGTTGATAATGTTTCCTTCATCACTCTCCTGGAGAAACTGTCTGCTCATGGCTTGGATGGATGTACTGTTTCTTGGGTAAAAAGCAGGCTGGATGGATGGGTTCAAAGGATCGTTGTGAATGGAGTTAAATGCAGTTGGCAGTCAGTGCTGCATTTGTGTCACAATAACCTCATGCAGTTGTAAAAGCTGGGGGGAAGAGTGGTTAGAAAGCTGCTTGGCAGAAAAGGACCTAAAAGTGATAGTTGGCAGCTGGCTGAACATGAGCCAGAAGTGTGCCCAGGAGGCCAAGAAGGCCAACAACATGTTCGCCTGCATCAGAAACAGTGTGGCCAGCAGGACAAGGAAAGTGATTGTTGCCTTGTAAATCAAAATGGTGAGGCCACACAAGTTTTGGTTTTGCTTAGTACCATGTTCAGTTTTTGGCTACACACTGCAAGAAAGACATTGAACTGCCGTAACATATTCAGATAAAAGCAATAAAGCTGGTGAAGGGATGAGAAAACAGGATATATGAGGTCTGGCTGAAGGAACTGGGACTATCTTGTCTAGAGAAAAGGATGCTGGCAAAAAGGAGGTTCATTTCATAATGGGAATACTATGACTGGGGGCTGTAAGATTTTTAGAAGGGATAAGCAGAACAGGAAGGGTGGGGAGTTGCACTCTATGTTAAGAAAATGAGATATTGTGAAAATCAGCTTCTAAAAAAACAGCCACGATCAGGTTGAGAGCTTCTGGGTTAAAATTAGGGACTGGATCAATGAATGATATCTGGTGGTCAGGATCTACGACAGGCCACCTAATCAAGGGAGCTTGTTGACAAGGCATTCTTGTTTCCACTACAAGTGGTGTTATTATTGCAAACACTCATCCTGATGGGAGATTTCAACCACCCAGTTGCCTGCTGGGAAAACAACACAATGAGCAGAAAGAAATACAAGAAACTCCAAGAGTGTACTGAGGATAAATTCCTGGTCCCAGTATTGGACAAACCAACCAGAGGTGAAGCATTACTGGACCAGGAGTTCGCAAATGAAGACGTGCACATTAAAGCAGTTAAGATTGGAGGCAGTTTGGACTGTAAGAATCATGCACCAATTGAGTTGGTGATCTCAAGGAATATGGGCCAAGCAAAAATCAGAGTCAAGACCCTGAAATTCAAAGGAGCGAAATTGTACTTCTTTAAGGAATTTTTGGGTGAGGTCTCCTGGGAAACCATCCTCATGGACACAGGAACAGAATAGAGCTGGCAGCTTCTTATGGACATCTTTCTGAGAGCACCAGAGCTCTCCATCCCATAGCATAAGAAATCAAGCAAAAGAGGTAGGAAACCAGCATGACTAAACAAGGACCTGCTGGTTAAACCATGGGATAGAAAGGAAACACATAGTCAGATTCAGGGATGTGTGGCCTGAAAAGAATACAGGGATGCTATTTGGACATGCAGAGATGGTATCAGAAACGCAAAGGCAGAGATGGAACTGAATTTACTGAGGGATGTGAAAAATAATAATTGTTCTATAGGTACACTGATCAGAAGAGAAAGGCAAGAAAGAGTTCTAGATCAGCCACTGTTATCCGTCTCTTCTCTGTTACTTGGAAGAACACACTCCTTCCCCATCATATCTATTTTAAAGCTTTGGTTATTAGCCAAGATAAAACCCTACCTTTGAAATACTGGTGGCCTGAGTAGAGGCACTAGAAGTAAATGAATCAGTAATTTATTATCAGTAAATAAATCATTGAGATTTAACTGCTCTCCAGTTCCTAGAGAATTCGCTACAAGACGTTATTAATAAGATAAATCCAGTAGTAATCGAAAACCTGTCTTCTGTGTGCATTTAAATACTGAAATAAATGTATAAAACCAACAACACAACAAAATGTTATGAAGATAACCTAAAAACCTTAGGAACACTATTGTCTCATTGAATTTACTTCCAAAAAGCTCGAGTTCAAGAAATCAGGGTTTAGTGCCTCACTTCATAAGTTTTAGCAATGTTGTTGAGACGGTACTGATTATTGTAGGAACAAAATTATGTTTCAAAATTATCCATGGATGTTTTTAATGCTGATGTTCTAAGAAAAACAAGTGGAAAAATAGAATTATTTTCAAACAGCTACACTTCTGCCCTCAGAAACTACTTGTTTTGGACACAGTTCAGTGTTCTTGAACTTGGTGTGGAGAGAATTTGTAGTTCTTTTTTGTTCACTCTTTCAAATCCTAAGAAAATGTGACATACAACTCTAGTTCTTCTTGGTATCTGGTTTTAAAGTACTTGGAAGTACTGTTGTAATGGCTTTAAAAATGACTTGGACATTTCCTTCAGAGTGTACACAAACTCTCAGCACATACGCAGTTTACCGTGATTAACAAAGTGATTTCCTTGTGTAATATTGTTTTTTCTAAAAATTCTATGAATTCAAATATTCATTTATTTTAACACTAAATGAAGGAAACTAAAATACTGTAGGAAAATATGACTTTAACTAAGAGTACTGTACATAAATTGCTCTCACAAATGCAGGCAAAAACTGATTTGAAAACTAAAAATCTGTCTTAAATCTTTTAACAGGATTTCACAAGGAAGTCTTCAGCACAGCATTGCTGCTTATATCAATGCACTTAACATACACATCACTTAAACTTGGAAAAAGATAGTTGAAAAACATATCACCAATTCCAAACTCATAAATCACAGAATCACAGAATTGTGGGGCTGGAAGTGACCTCTAGAAATCATCTAGTCCAACCCCCCTGCCAAAGCTGGCTCCCTAGACTAGTTTGCACAGGTAGGCATCCAGGCATGTCTTAAAGAGGAGACTCCACAACCTCTCTGGGCAGCCAGTGAGCTGTAATGATGATTTACAAAGCAGTATGGACAAATATTTACCCCGACCTGCCAAAAAATAAAAATAAAATGAAATTAAACAAACAAACAAACAAACAGTCCCCACAGAAAAAAAAAAAAAAAAAAAAACCATAGAAAAAGAAAAACAAAAAAGTCACCCAACATGCAGCACTGTGTCATCTTAGAAGCACAAAAGCAGTAGCAATTGGAGAAAGATACTAAAGGGAATGATGCTTTGAATTCACTGTACACACAGGACAGCATGACTCTTGAGACTGCAGAGTGTGATACTTGAGTAAAACACCTTCTTGACCAAAGAATCACAGAACCATACAATGGTTCTTTATGATCATCTACTTCCAACCACCACATGGAAAATAAAGACAAGGCGATTAGTGGTAACCAACACGGCTTCACCAAGGTTAAGTCATGTCTGACAAACTTGGTGGCCTTTTATGATGGACTTACAGGATCAGTGGAAAAAGGAAAAACAACTGATGTTGTCAACCTGGACTTCTGCAAAGCATCTGACACTGTTCCACATAACATCCTTGTCACTGAATTGGAGAAAGAATGGATTATCTGGATAAGGAATTGGTTCTATTATCATACTCGGAGAGCTGTGGTCAATGGCTCTATGTCCAAGTGGAGACTGGTGATAAGCAGCGTTCCTCAGGGATGGGTGCTGGTTCTGGTGTTATTTAATCTTAGTAGATGACATGCAACAGTGGCATCGAGTGTACCCTTGTCAAGTTCGCAGATGATGCCAAGCTGAGTGGTGCAGCTGACAACCGAGAGGGAAGGCATGCTATCCAGAGGGACCTGGACAGTCTTGAGAGGCGGACCCATGCCAACCTCATGTAGTTCAACAAGGCCAAGTGCAAGGTCTTACAATCCCAAGCAGAGATGCAAGTTGGGCAGAGAATGTCTGGAGAAAAGCCTTGAGAAGGATTTGGGAGTGTCAGTTGATAAAAGATTCAACATGAGCCATCAGTGTCCTCTTACACCTCAGAAGGTTAAATGTATCCAGAGAAGTATGACCAGCAGGTCGGTGGAGGTGATCCTATTCTGATCTCATGATACTCTACCTGGAGTACAGCATCCTGTTCTGGGCTTCCTAACACAAAAAGCAGCTCGAGAGGTGAGCCACAAAAGATTATTAGAGGGCTGGAGCACCTCCCCTGTAGACTGAGAGAGCTAGGACTCTTCAGCCTAGAGGAGAGAAGGCTCCAGGGTGACCTAATAGCGGCCTATGGGAATGCTGGGGAGGGACTTTTTAGAAGGTCATGTAGTGAAAGGAAAAAGGAAAATGGTTTTAAACTGGAAGAGACTAGGTTTAGACTAGATATTAGGAAGAAATTCTTTACTGTGAAGGTGGTGAGACACTGGAACAGGTTGTTCAGTGAGACTGTGGATGCCTCCTCCACATTCAGCATTCAAAGCCAGGTTGGATGGGGCTTTGATCAACCTGGTCTAGTGCAAGGTGTCCCTGACTATAGCAAAGTGGTTGGAAGTAGACAACCATAAAGGACCCTTCCAAACCAAACCACTGTATGGTTCTTTGATTTAATGGTCAAGTAGTTGAAGGTGTTCTGCTCAAGTATCACACTCTATCTGCAGTTGTGTTTTTTCTTAAAGTACAGTACATTTTGACGAACGTCAATAATTTTTTGCTGAGGGTCTGTCTGAATCAGGACATTCAACAAATGGTAGAGTTAGATAGTAAGAAAAAAATGTTCTATTTCATTTCCAATAGGAAATACTCTTAAAATATAAAGGAGAGTGATATCTCAGGAGATTTTCAAAATTACCTTGGAACAGATCAGCTGAATAAAAAGCTGAACTATATTCACCAATAGCAGTACATTTCCACAGCTAGTGTGGCAACTCAGTAAGGAAGAGGATTATCAGAACAAAACCACATCAGACCCCATGAAAACCATAAAATACAGACATCTGGAAAATTATAGACTTAAAGTACTTTCCCCACTTCAAACAATTTGGGGTGGAGAAAAAAGACTCAACAAAGCAACAAACAACAATATACAGAAGTTTGTGCTACAATAACTTCAATTGCACAGAATGGATGTTGAAATTGATTTCTGTACAAGCTAAGCTTTACTGTACATGAAAAAAAAACCCACAACACTTTAATATTTATTTTTTGGGTTGGTTTAGTGTACTAGGAATTCTTTCTATTCTGTGACGACGCATAAATTAAGGAAAAGACTTATATACTGTTTGAAGATATTTTTGTGCATTTTAAATCAAGGAAACATAAATTTAATAGTTTATTTATTTTTTTTTTTCTAGACTAATACTAGTTTACCATGCATATACTCAAGTTTTATGAAAACTAAAACTGTGCTGACAAAACAGTTTCTTCTCAAAGCAGTGAGGCGAGCCTGAAGAAATACTGGGAGCTAAGGAGTACAGGTGTTTAAGTACTCTGGTATACACACTGGATCATGGTCTGTGCTGGACTGGAAAATGAATTTTCAGACTCTCAGCCAGCCAGCAAGAGATGGATTACAAGGGCTAACAAACCAATATGTTTCAAATGCTTGTACATACCTACAAAGCTTTGGAACAGTGAGTTTATATTCATGAGATGAGGAATATAAAGAAAGGTAGAACTAGAAGAAAAAGTAGAACTTCTTTTTCCAAACACCTTTTATTTCCTTTTCTTTGAGAGAGGTTTCTTTTTTTTTTTTTCTCCCAGTCTTCTTTAATGCAACTGCTTGAGCCTGACATCACAGGAAGCAATGGTGACAATCAACAAATCACAGAGTAAACAGCAAAGGATGTATGTCTTGGTCTTTGCCCAAGGCCTTGAGTAGCCTAATTCTGTCTCTAAAAATTTTATCTTCCATCCTCCAATGATATCCTGGAGTGCACTAAAAAGACAATGGTCAGCAGGTTAAGGGAGGTGATCCTCCCCCTCTACTCTGCCCAGGTGAAGCCACAGCTGGGGAATTGTGTGCAGTCTTGGGTTCCTCGGTTCAAGAAAGACAGGAAACTTCTGGAGACAGTCCAGTGGAAGGCCCCAAAGATGATGAAGTGTTTGGAGCATCTCCTGTACAAGGCAAGGCTGAGAGACTGTTCAGCCTGAAGAAGAAAAAACTGAGCGAGGATCTCCTCATGCCCATAAATATTAAAAAAATAAAAAAACCCATAAATATCTGAAGGGCAGAAGTGTATGGTGGCAGGGTCTTTTCAGTAGTGTCCAGTGATTGGACAAGGGGCAATGGGCACAAACTGGTACACAGGACTTTCCAAATGAACACGAGAAAAAACTTTTCTGTGAGGGTTTACTGGAACATGCTGACCAGAGAGGTTGCAGGCTCTCCTTCTATCAAGATATTTGTAACCTGCCTGAATGCTTTCCTGTGTAACCTGTTTTAGGGATCCTGCTTTAGCAGGGGATTGGACTAGATGATCTCCAGAGGTCCCTTCCAACTTCTACAATCCTGTATGACTAATAATTGCATTAGTGCTATTACTAATAGAAAATCAAAATCTCCTCTACCAAACACTGACACACAAAATATAAGATACATCAGCTAATATTTACTATTTTTTTAAACTTGGAAGAAGTTATAATAAAAAAATATAGTAAGCAGTATGTTTACTTTTACAGATTTTCAAAGTACATAAAATAAGTTAATTTTGAAGGGATGTTTTCCTTTACATAAAAAGTATAAGGTATATTATACATTAATTCCCATAACCCAAAAGATACCACTGTACTTTAAAAACACAGTGAAAATGCAATTACCTAATTTAAGTTGATAAGAGCTACTTTCTTTTGGCTTTTTGCCCAGAATATACAAAAACAGTGTAGCAAATGCCAGAACTGGAAAAGAATATGTCACAGAGAGGCAAGAGAGAATTTCTAAGGTTTACTGCATGTAAATCACTAATGGAATTTTGCATTAATCCGCACAAAGAGAATAATCACTTGAGAATCAAAAAAGTGAGATTTTCAGTTTAATGACAAAATACAAGAAGGTAGTTCTGTCCAGAAAAGAGCAAATTTGAACACCATTTTAGAAAAAATGTCCTGAGGTCCTAGGAACATGATTTTGCACTTTTAGTGCTGTAGTAATTAATAAGATAGCTACTCAATAACTTGCATGGTTTGGGTTGGAATGTCTAAATACTAGTATAGACTACTCATCTCTAGCTGTGGTGCCTCTGTTCATTGTAGGAAAGTTGGACTAGATGGCCTCCAGAGGTCCTTTCCAACTCTAAGGATTCTATGATTCTATGGAAAGGTTCTCTTAAGAACGTTTCTCTTATACACTCAAGAACAAACTCTACAATTTGGTTTATGTATCTAACGGTCTTTAGCCAATGGAAGTGGAAGATTAGCTAATGCAGGAAACAAGAGTCCTTAGAACTTATGGTTTAGTCTGTTCAAGTCAAACGTTTCAAGTGTTCATCAAACTTTCAATTTTTATAGTGAGTCAGGGATGTGTATTAAAATGTTTTTTTTTTCCTAATCAACAAAATAACTTGTAAAAAGACTAGAAGAGGTGTGTATGCTATTTACAAACCAACCAACCAACCACCAAACCTGAAGTTAATAAAATGTTTTGCCACCACCTGCAGATACGCTGCAGTCAGCAGCAATGAGACATAGAGCCTAAAACACCATATGTTTTGTTTTTCACTACGTAGTACAATGTATGTACATTACTGCAGGGTACTACGCCAGTGGCAGGAATTTATGAGCATTAACGTGACCCTCCTGACTCTCCTCCACTCCAGTCTATATAGTGTCAGCTCTCTCCTTACAGGAGAGGCGCTCAACACCCCCAAACACCTTCCCCACTTAATGCCGCACTCCCTTCCGTTAGTCCACGTTCCTTCTGTACAGGGCGGCTCAGAATTGATTGCTCGCACCAGCGCCCAATCAGAGCCCGTCGGTGCCGAGCGTATGCGTGGATGCGGAGCAGGGGGCGGGTCGGAGGCGAGCGTGAAATCCGCATCCGGGTGAGGCTGCGCTGCGTGGGGCTCGCGTCTGGGGGTGGATTTTATGAGGGCGTAGTGTCGGGCTTGTGCGTGTGGTCTGCGCGGGAACGCTGGGGACGTGCCGGCGTGTGACGGGGCGCCTGCTGAGCTGGTTGAGGCGGGGTGTGGGAGCCACGTTATGTCTCGCAGTGTCAGGGCAGCTTGCCCGCGTTGGATGAGCCAAGCAGAGGGGCAGCCACTAATTCCGACAGCCTCCCTTTCTTCTCCTTCCTCGGGCTCCGGCTGCTGCCTATGGTGGTGAAACCGCGGGGGCTGCTTGTAGCTGCTTCTCTCCTGAGGCATAGCTTTATTTGCTGTGTCTCTGTCTGGTTGCGTGTCCGTGCTGCCTGAGGGCCAGGCCCTCCTAGGCACCTGTCGCCCCACTAGCGGTGCCCGTGGGCTGTGGGCGTGTGGCTGTATGAATGCTTAAAAGAAGATTAAAAAAATATTTTGGTGAAGCTTTTCCAGTTTGCACTGGAAAACTGATAACAGTGGAAAGGAGAGCCTTGTAGGTAGCTCTCTAGTTTAGAGCTTTGTTAATTTGTCTCTGCCCATCTGCTCCGGAGGGGAGAGTGTTTGTGACTAAGGTTTCTGATGTTATCAGAAATTTTACATTGTGGAGAAATATCAGATAAGATTCTCAGTGTTGTCTAGGTACCTAATATCTGTTTGTATAAAGGGTGTTAGGGATTAAAGTATTTCTGGAAGTCTGTCTGAATCATTGAGCATCTAAAATATTTTCTAGCAATCCAGTCTTAAACCATTTTGGTTTTGTAGGTTTCTCACTTTTGTAATAGGTCTGACTGTCTCTTGATATCTCAGCATCTGGGTTTTACCTTTTGCTCTGGGGTAGTTCCTTCATGAGCTCTGTATGCAGCTTTAGCTCTTCACAGCAGGTTACAGTTTATTGTGTAGGCAGTTATCCTTTCTGTCAAGTAAATCTTTTTGTCCATCAGCTGCAAACTATGGATGCTTTTCTGGCCATTTTATTGCAGCTTTTTAGTGGAGCTTTGAGTGTTTTGTGTTTTTTTTTTTTTTTCCTCATCATACTTGAAGACTCGTTAATTCATAGGTGTATAACTTTTATTTCCAATCTCTTTGTAGCTCTTTTGTTTCCTACTGCTCTTCTGCATATGTTTCTTCACTGCACAGTTTTTTTCCTGCCTCCATATGCTTTGTCTGAATGTC
Source organism: Callipepla californica brunnescens (assembly GCA_023055505.1). NCBI lineage: Eukaryota > Metazoa > Chordata > Aves > Galliformes > Odontophoridae > Callipepla > Callipepla californica. The sequence continues at coordinate 1,192,904 of JALIRH010000034.1, read as the reverse complement.
TGTGTAAGTGTTGGTGCAAGTGTACTGAATTTTGTAGGAATTTTTTTCTAAGGATGTCAATTTTTCTGCCACCAACACAGGAAGTAGACTGCTGGTCATTTTCATGAGTGTAGGGTAGATGATGTCTTCTAACCTTTGTATTGGTAGGACTTGAAAGAAGTAGGAAAATAAAATCACAGCAGTGTTTGAGTAAGAGATGCCTGAATGCTCAGTAAATAGAATAGAGCCTTTCTCAGAACTTGTCACCATATTTCCAAGCATCTTTTTAAAAACTTATTCTACACTATTTTGAAATGCACACCATTAAATATAGGAGACAAACATACATGCTTTTGTGCATAGCTTCAGCAATAATGACTTCTGCTATTGGTCTAGAACATTACAATCTCCAAGTTCCAATTCCTTCTACTTTGAAGCTGAGATGGTATTTTATTGTAGCTCACCTGAGGAGATCTGTGGATTTTCTCCATGTCAGGTTGAGACAGTGGACATGAAAACAGTCACTTCTGAGTATATTTTCATTAAAGTCTTTATTCTGACTATTGCTATAATTAAGTAACTTGAAGGATTTCCTCCACTTTGATTCTACCTGGATACAACAACAACTGAAAACTGATTGTGCCCGGTGACCTGTTCGTATCTGTGGTGTTCACAGTGATTTTTGAGATGCTGACTGGTCTTTTCTAGAACCTTGAGTGCAGTTTAAGTACTTCTGTACTCAATTACTCACCTCTCGGTTGTTGTCTGGTTGTCTTTGAATGCTGTAGACCAGCACCTTTATGCCTCTTCCCAGGTGACAGAACTTCAGCCAGAGGTCCGTGATGAAAATATGTTGTCACAGAAGATCTGAAGCTGAAAGGGACCCACAAGGATCATCACAGTGTTAGCAGTTTGTGATGTTAGGCTGACGTTCAGGATGATGACAGCTACATGGATTTCTAAGTGCCAAAGTACAATTATGCTATAATGTGCATTTCTGGTTCAGAGAAACAAATGGGTAGCAGACCTAAGGGCAATAACTGACATTCTCCAAATATTTGTATGACTGCTAAGATACCTAAGTATGGTGCATGTTTGAGCGGTTGGCTTGGCTCCTCCTGGCTTCCTGAAAGCCAGCTTCCAGAAAGGCTTGCAGCACCAAATGGAAAAAGTTTGTGGTATGATGGTAACAGGTTTTCTGTTAATCTTTAGAGCTCTCAGTACCTTCTTTCTCATGTTATTTGAGTCTGTAGATTCACAAGGTGGTTGTTTCATTCTGCACTGATCTGTTACGCTTGTATTCTGTAATCCGCTATTGTCAATCTGTGAAACTTTTGATTCCTATAAATGCCCATATAAGGTAGATCTTTCTACTTAGATAAAAGTAATTTGATCATAATAGTGGAGGAAAATAAGTCTTGTTAAACTAGTCTTGATGTTATTGTTCAGCTATAATTTTCTTTTTTGCCTAGAGCTTTTTTTCTGGTACAGGGGGTTTCAGGTTGCAGACAATAAATTTTAAGCTATGCAGATTTAATCTTCCTTAGTTAATCACTTACAGTATTCTTTATCTAGAACATGCTGCTTGGTTGGTTTTAAGATGATGTATTTTAAACCTTGTTACATTTATTCTGTTTTTTCAACCTATGTATCATGATATGAATGCATTAGAATTGAAGGCGGGATTTCTTTGTTTTATAAAATATTTGACTGATATGCAAATAACCATAATTTGTGATAATAAAAAGAAATATCACAGAATCGCAGAATCGCAGATTGTAGGTGTTGGAAGGGACCTCTAGAGATCATCTAGTTGAACCCCCCCTGCCAAAGCAGTTCCCTAGCCCAGGTTGCACAGGTAGGCATCCAGGCGGGTCTTGAACGTCTCCAGAGAAGGAGACTCCACCAGTTCTCTGGGAAGCCTGTGCCAGTGCTCTGTCACCCAATAGTTTATGTTTTAGACTTTAGCATTTCTGATAATGGCTGCCAGCAGCCATAATCTCTTTTCTTTATTCCCTGTATATTCCTGAAGCAACGGTACCTGCTTTCCAGACTTAAGTCTCTAGAAGTGGTACAATTTTAACATAAAGGGGTTAAATTATTTGTAATTTTTGTAATGTAGAATAACACAGAATGTAGAATTTCTTAGCATGCAGTGGGAGTTGTATTCTTTCCTCTTCAGAATTTGGGCTAAGTTTTGCTTTTATGAGATAGCAGGCTTTCGCCCTTTAAATTGTTCAGTTGACAGGCTTATTTTTGGAATGACTGAAATGAATTTTCAGGCTTCTACTCATTGCTTCAATGAAGCGAAGTCTTAAAAAGGAAAATTTGTTCTTAGGTTATGTAGAATATGTTTGGAGAAGCAGAATTGTTATCCCTTCTTTTCTGTTTTTAAGCAACATTCTGAACTAAAACAAAGTGAGATAACTTCTTTGATTTACACTTATTTATTCAAGTAATGATGACTATTCCCAAACAGGTTTTAAGGATGGCATTGTTATAGAACTGTTCTGCAGGTTTTTGTCAGCTGGTTGTAAGACGTGTCAGCCTTAGCTTGTTTGCATGTATAAGGCTAATGTTTCATGTTGATCATATTGTTACAGGTCTTGTCTAGTAAACTTTTCAAGCCTTTGAAACAGGAATTGGCTTTTATAATTATAAAGGTATTCTGGATTCTTAGAAAGAAAAACATATCTCTGTCTGTATACATTTGAGCAGATTTTTATACTCTGCCATGTGCTGAACAGTTTGAAGAAAAGCGTTAGTTTTTTATTACTTGTCATTAAAGTGATCACAATTCATTGTTTATGTGTATTTCAGCTAAGAATATAGAAATGACTATAGTTTAAATGGCTAATTTTAGTCTCTATGAAATAAAACTTTTATGTTTTCATGAAGTTCTAAATTTCATTTAACAAAAACACACTTGGTCAAATCATTATGCTAGCTTAATATTAAAAAGCAATCTAATCTATGCTAGTTTATGGAACACTGAGAGAGGGTTATTATTTTAGAGTAACACTACCAGCTTCAATAGCACTTTTGAAATATAGTTTTCATTTATTCAGTACTTTTGTGATCAAATAACCAAATTTGAATCTTTTTAGCTATTTTCTGACACCATATGGCATCCTAATACTAATATTTAATAGTAAATTAGTTAAGTTTTCAGATACAGTGAAATGTAAGTTGGATCTTGTCAATTTCTTTTACCTTTGAACTCCTGGGAATGTTATTTCTCTTACTTTAGTACAGTCCTTCTGTAAAAGATGGAAGATTTTTGTGCACAGTTGTAAACTGATCTTATGTGATTACACTATGGTGTGGTGGATTTTTTTTATTGTTACTATTTTTATTTTTCTTTAGGAAAAAGTAATTAAAATAGTTATGTTGCTAGCAAAGACATTTCTAAATTGTGATTCTTGCATCTATTCCTCTTCCCTTTGAGCTATAAAGGGGAACAACTTGTACCAGTGACTAGGTTGCTTTTAGTCCATAAAATACAATTGGAAACTAGCACTGAGGACTGACAGTATTAAACATAATTTATTTGGAAACAAAGGATATAGGGTGCTTGAGCATATATGAAAGCACAAAATGTTCGAAAGGCAAATTATTCCAACTGAAAAAACTACTAATTTTTAGGCTGACCCAGATTGTTAATAAACTATTCCTTTTACATCAGCCAAGGATTCTAAAAGAGACTTAATATGCTACATAGTTTCTGTAAAAGCAGTTCAGTGGTGGTTGTCAATGTCGAAAATGTTTGATTATGATTATTGGTGTTTTTTTTCCCCAGTTTCGGTGTGTAATAAAGAATTACATCGTTATTATGAATTACACCATTCTTAAGGGTTTTTAACTTGATTATTTTATGCACTAAAATGACAGAGGCCAAGGACATGGGCTCTCAGTCTGAATAGGAGTAGAAGAATATACAGTTGGCTATCATCTGTTTCAACCAGACAAACGTGTGTAAAATTACGAGGAATAAATTTAGGGAGTGCATATGTTCTGTTTTGCTTTTAGGCTCATCTGGAAAAAGTATAACATGCATGTGTTTTGCAAATATATGAAGGTAATATATAGGCTGCTTCAAAAGTAATGCCTCATATTTATTAATATAGAAACTACAACAGATATAAAGACTGCACTATTTGGTAGCGCAGTTCTCTGTTACCGAACACTGTTTTCCAACCTAGTCACCACTATTAGCTGTGTGTTATTGCCTGCAATGAACAAGAACCTGCCTGCTGTTCTTGTAAAAAATTTGCACCATTGGAAGTTATCCGCCATCACCACTGCTGAAATGTACCATTCACCGTGTCACTGTGCTAAAATCTACTGTTTCATCTGTGTAGATGTTCAACAGGCGTTGATGAGTGTAAGTGGGTGCAGTTTTTATTGCGTGGTGGAATTCAGTGGCACGCCTTTCCTTCATATGTACTTCTGTGTCAGAGTGTCCCTCTTGTGCCATCGTGGTAAATCGTGGTGAGAAAGTTGAACATCTACTGTTGTGCTCCCTATATCTGCCTCTGATGTTGTGGGCCAACATTGTAAAGTAAGAAGCAGTTGCCTTAGTCATATAGTTTTAGGACTTTGGTCCTCGTTTTTATGGAGTGTTAGTTCAATCCTCTCCCTGCACATGTGGCATTTCCTGGAAGTGATACAGCATTGAGTGCATTTAGACATGGGCAATAATGTCACCAGTGGGGTGCCAGAATTTTAGAAGAACAACATGAAAAAATATCTTCTATGGATTTCATACTTACTTCAAATGGGTATTCTGAGCACATGAAAGAATATGTGCAGCTTTTGGTGATGATACTAAAATGTGAGCTGAAGTGGGTGACAAGTATTTGCTCTAAGCTATGGATGTTCCTAGGAAATAACTTATAGAGGCTTACTTTTGCACGTGTTCTTTTGTGTACTATCAGTAAGGTTAGAATTAACCTGTAAGAAGGTGAGCAGGTTTAGGAATGCTTCATCTGTATGTATCCAGAATAAGTACTGCTTTCCCGGAAAGCTTAATCACTAATCCTTGCTGAAGTTGGGGTATGTGTTTTCCTGATACTGTTTGGGGCTTTCCATAACTTAGAGTTCTCTCTGGCAGGAGTTACCTCTAATCCTGACTGCCGAGGCATATGGTAGTATTGCTGTTGCATTCTGGAAAGAATATACTCGCAGTAGTAGAAGTTGTGCTGAGATTGCCCTGTGTCTTCATTGAATCTGGTGTATTCTCACAGATATGGTATGTAGGTGCCTCTTGTGCAGGAGAAACTTGGCTTCTGAATTTACTGATCGTTCACATAATTTCATGAGACATGTCTCCTTTAATGTCGAACAAAGCTGAAGATTTTGGAATCGTCAGCAGTTAAATAGGGTTTCCTCTGGCTTTAGATCAGTACAGTGCAGGCATGTACTGTCCTGCTTCTGATTGTCAGATGTGTTGTTACCTGCGAAATATGGTTGCTAATAGCCTGTAAAAAGCAGTGTAACTAATTTGAGTTACTGTGTATCATGTTTCATCAGCTGTTTTCTGTAGGTGTTGTTTGATCACACTCCAGAGAAAGTTAAATGAAGGGTGTGCTATGAAGCAGGTGTAGTTCATATTTAAAAGACACATGATTTATAAAATTTTTAGCTGTTAAGGGATGAGCAGTTCTATTTAGGTATTTGTTAGAAGACATCACCTGCTACAATAATTGGTGAGATTTATATTCAGAATACCATCTAGATGAGAAAAGTGAGCTTGTATATTAAGGATTATATGTGCAAAGTAATGTGTAAAAGAGAAGAGGTAGTAATAATGCTAGATGGCATTGATTATTTGAGCAAGGATGCTTATGTGGCCTGAAGGTAAAATTTGAAGATTCAAAATAGTTTCAAAGATTTGAAAATTATTTTTTGATTCTAGGCTGCCGCAGATAGCTGAGGGAGCAAACTAATTTTTATTACAAATAGGAGACATGAGAATAGCAGCAGTTTGTTGCTAATTAATCTGATTTTAGGCTATTGAAAAGGTAGCTTTTTCCGTAAGGATTCATAGCATTGGTTGTGCTTTCCTGTTAATGTTTAGGAAAATCTTCCGGGGTGGCTTGTACTTAGAGGTTATTTAGTGACATGACAATGAGTTAGAACTAATGTATTGTAAAATAACTGCAGAAAGCTTCTCAGAAATTGTTTGGATAAATACGTGTGTTTAAAAGTTATTGTCTGCCTAGAAGTTCCATATGGAACTTTAAATATGGTCTGCTGAATAGTGAGTAGCAAGATGAGGTATCGGTACTCTAGGATCAGATTCATTTTATTATTAAAATATAAATTAAAATTTTAGGATTTTTCTGAATAATTTTCTTGTGTTAAGGAGTGCTATAAAAAATTTTAATACCATTGTCTGAATTTACTGTTGTTGCAGGTATGTAATATTTGATGAATTGACAGACATGTATAAACTGCTTTTAAGGTGTATGAAGAGGCCTGACTTGTTCCTTGTTGTGGTGAAAAAAGCTGTACTAGTTCAAGAACAATTCTCTTTGGAAGGAAGAATGGCAGGAATTAATATGCTTGAAAATTTCAAAAATGGAAATGTTATTTTTTGGAAACTGTCACATTTAAGTTGTCTGTGTGCTTTGAAGAGAACCCATGTCACCCCTTACTCTCCAACTTCTCCTCAACAGCACATGTATTGACCCAGTGGTACGTAGTCTTTTGAACAGACAAAATTATATGTATTTTTAAGTGCCACAGCAAGCATAAAAATTGTAAATGCTTTATACTTTCAGAGCACAGTTTTAAAGATCAGTCACATTTGAAGGGGGACAAGTTTGAACTGTTAGAAAATGTGCTTACAGTAAAATGTTTCAAATTGTTTTTACAATTTTAAAGATACTCATCTGTCAGTCTCCTTAATGTATTGAAGTGTGTTTAAGGTGGATTTGAGAACTTATTTATTCTGTTAACAGTTTTCTTTTTTTCTTTTTTTTTTTTTTTTTTTTTTAAGTTAACAAGAATGTTGCAAGAATGTGTTGTTTTTTTTGTTGAAGAATCTTCAGCAGGTACCAGCTATGTTTAAACTGTTCAGACATACTACCTTTGCTTGTAATGTAAAATATACGATGATCTGATTACAGTTTCTGGATTAGAAGTCTAAACAATAAATGATAATTTTTATTAAAAATGAAGGTATGTTTAATGTGTATCAAAGAGAATAGCTTTGATTTTTTTCTATTTTTGAAAAATCTCATGTTTTTGAAAATAAATTTCTTTATTAGCAATAATGTTTTTACTAAATCTGCAAAAAAAACCAAACAAACACAAACCCATAGAAACAGTTGGAAATTTCAAACTGTCAAATGCATTTGTTTTTTTATATTACAGAGTGTAAGTGTACAGTATGAATGGTAATTGTTCAAGTAGTTGAGATTTTTCCTATTGACTTCAGTGAAACAAAACTTGGCTTCATTGGAAAGTTGGTAGACTAAAGCAACACCATTGCCCTGTAATTAATGAAGTTTAAGTATATCAATCTGCATATAGCTTACTCTTTGAAACCTGAATTTGTCTTCTCAGTGTTCATGGAATCAGAATGGTTTGGCCAGGAAGGGACCTTAGAAGATCATCTAATTGCAATTCCACCTACTATAGACAGGGGCACCTCCTACTAGGCCAGGCGGCTCAAATCCCCATTCAGCCTGGCTTTGAATGCTTCTAGGGAGGGCCATCCACAGCCTCTCTGGGCAACCTGTTCCAGTGTCTCGCCCCCCACACAGTAACAAATTTCTCTTTAATATCTAATCTAAATCTATCTTCTTCCAGTTTAAAACCATTTCCCCTTTCACTACATGCCCTTCTAAAAAGCCCCTCCCCAGCTTTCCTGTAGGCTCCATTCAGGTACTGGAAGTCTGTTAAAATAAGCAGATTTATAACACCTTTTATTATAGTGTTAGTATGTATTAATACTTCTCTTTGATGTATTCATGGTCATCTGTCAACTTTTCTAACAAAAATGTAATAGTATTCCCTAAATTTAATCACTTTGTTGTAAATTCTCTATGTGTGACTTAAGGAAATACAGTACCCTTTTCTAATATTTAGCTACCATGTTTAAAAGTGTCCTTTATTTTAATCCTTACTATTCCATTTTTTAAGGAAGAGAAAAGCTTCATTTTTAAGTACAAATCAGGATGATCTATTTAATTTTGAAGCTCGTGTTTTTAGATGAAAATTTCTTTTTCCAGTGGAAGTAGCAGTGGATTAAAAAGGAAAAAACAACCACAACAACAACAAAAGCAAAAAAAAAAACCCAAAATAATAATAAAAATGCAACAAAAAACAAAAGGAAAAAAAAAAAGACACTGAAGAAACACCAGAGAAACAAACACAGAAAAAAGCAAACCCAAACCAAAGAGCAACAAAAAGGATAAAACAAAGGTCCAAAAGATCCAACTAAATTTGAGCCAGGCTAGCCTATTTTTCTGTCTTAATATTTAAGTATTGAAGCAGAAGTCTTTTCAAATTAGAATTAATATTGTTTGTTCAAATTACTGCATTTTCTTTTGAATATATACGTATATTCATAGACTTATGTTTTAGTTTGACATATTGCCTTAAGTTTTTTTCTGTGCTGCTCTGCTACTAAGGTTGTCTCAAAAACTCTATTTTCAGATATGATGAAGTTCTTTTTGAGTTACAACTTCATAGTTTTTATTTTTGGAAGACTTCTCACTTCATCATACTGATGCCTCTTTTTAAGTTCTTGTAAAAATACGTTTTCTGCTAGTAAAAATACTTGATGGCATTTAGGTATGTTGGATGTTAAAACAGTAGAGAAGCTTAACAATCTCAGTTAAGTTGTTGAAACTTAATAACTTAAGTGGAAATGCCTTTGAAATATGATCGTTCTATTTTACTTTTAAAACCTCAATTTCTTATTATGTTATGGAAGAACCTGTGTGTCCTACTGTTCCAAAACCCTTAACAGTGTATGTTTTTTGTACCAGTTGTTTATTTCCTTCCAAGTAAAATGATTGTGTTACCTGAATAAGCAGTTCACAAAACTTAAACATACAGCAGAAGTGTCTAATTGCATGAACTCTTTCCTGCCTGGTTTTGAAATGCAGTTCTTCTTTTGAGGAGAAACATAAAATAACAAAGCACTGTATCTGTGAAGACCGAGAATTTTAGCCTTCCTCAAGAAATGTATTTAAGAGATTTACTCAAGACTGTTTTATGAAGTCATTATAAAAATATTTCACTAAGGTTCTGCATCTTTGTCCCCCTTTGTGTAAGTGAAGACTCCTAGTTATACTTTCTTTTCCATTCTTCTCTCTGTATCTTTCTTCACTTGTCCTAAACAAACCCAATTCTAAAATGATCTTAAACAGATATTAGTTGTTAATAGTATAATTTAACTGGAGAATGATCTCAGCAGTGAATTCTCTTACAGCCTCTGCTTCTGTGATTCAATACATTTTCTAGCTGTACTATTCTTAATAAAACTGAAAGTATTGAATTTTAAACCATGCATGGGGAAGTAGATGTTTTCTTGTCCAAAACTTTGCTTAAAGCAGGATAAATTAGTGTAGGTTGTTCCAAGACTTGTTCAATTCTGAGTATATCCAGGAATGAATAGTCCATGATGTGTGGCTACCCGTTCCAATAGCAGGTCAGAATTTTCACTGTTCTGGTATTTTTCCTGTGTGTCTCGTCCCGTTCCTATGCACATCTGATACCAGTCTAGCTCTGTCTTCTAAGAGAACTCAGTAAAATTTTACGATACATAGTATAATGAGTGTTAGTTATTGGAACTTACTGGGGTCACTTTTGCTCAAGAGTTTACAGGGTGATTACCAAGTGATGTTTGTTACTTGGTGGAAGACAAGTCACGCTTTTCGTAGTTATGTTTAGAATACGGGCTTATTTCCAGGATTCACAGTTGACAGTCATCAGAAGGAAGATACAGATTGTTGATTGTATATGCCTGTCTGTGCAAAACAGAAATGCTCTTTAATTCTAACAGGGTCTTGTATTCGTGTTGTTATCTTTCCTTTCTTTTAGAAAACACAACATATTTTATCAGCCTTATTAAATTTGTCACAGAAGTTTGTGTATATTTTGTAAATTCTGTGACTTAAAAGATATTTCTGATGCAGAAAGCTTCTATGGGGACATTAAATAGATAATAAAATTAAGTGGTTCATTATTTTGTGATAGAAAAAATTTTGGTAGATGGTCTTTCTGTGGTCTGGTCGCAAGAAACTGATTGTGATGAAAACTAGAAACCTTTGAACCCTATGACACCAAGTTGGCTGGTAGTGTCAATCTGCCTGGGGATAGTTAGGCCCTACAGAGGGATCTGGACACCTGGGCTGAAGCCAGTGGGATGAGGTTCGAGAAGACCAAGTGCTTGGCCACAACAATCCCAGGTAACTCTACAGGCTTGGGGCAGAGTGGCTGAAAGACTTTGTGGAGGAAACGGACCCAGGGTTGTTGGTCATTGCTCAGCTGAACATGAGCCAGCGGTGTACTCAGGTGGACAAGAAGGCATCCTGGCTTGAAGTAACATAGTCATGAGGACCAGGGAAGCAATCACCTCTCTGATCTTGTCACTGGTCAGGCCATACCTTGAGTACTGTGTACACTTTTGGGCCCTCACTGCTGGAAAAACATTGAGGCCCTTGAGGATATCCCAAGAAGGGCAATAAAGCTGGTGAAGTATCTGGAACACGAGTCTTATGAGGAGCTGCTGAGTGAACTAGAACTGTTTAGTATGGAGAAGAGAAGACTCAAGGGAGACCCCACTGCTCTCTACAACTACCTGAAATCAGATTGTAGTGAGCTGGGGCTGTGTTGTGTTTAAGATACTGCCAAAATGTGGTTTGCCCTTTCAACTGCCAAGACACACTGCTGGCTCGTGCTGAGTTGTTCATTCCCTTTCTACTGAACTTTTTTGCAGAATTTTTTTTTTTTTTTTTTTTTTGTCACTCATTGGATACCTTTCTAACTTATTTCATTGCACTGTACATTTTACAAATAAATTTCTTAATAGCTGTTTGGAAATCAACCTTCAAATAATATGATTTTACTGGTTTTCTGGTATTGGCATTTTCTAAGTAGATGTCCCTCCTGTTCGTTGCAGGGGAGTTGGACTAGATTACCTTTGAAGGTCTATTTCAATTCAAATGATTCTATCATTCTGTGAGATACTGTTCTCAGTCCATAAGGAGAGAAATGTTTTATGCAAGAGGTAATATGTTTTAAAAGTCTCCAAGTCTTAGCTCTTGTTCACGTCAAAGTCATAGTACATGTCAACCACTGAATTTCCAAAACGTCCTTTTTCCAATTTTCTCAGGACATAGTCTAGGCTTTAAATTGAAATGTACTTACTTACAAGACTTAACAAATTTGCCAGTTACATTCTGATTTTTGTTTTGTTTTTTTCCTCTCCATTAAACAAAATATGCTAACAGGCTAGTGTTTCTTTTTTACAGACAGGAAACTTAGCTTTTACTTTAAAAGCAGAGGTGCATTTAAATATCTGAATGTGTATTCTACATAGCAAGGGATCCTTCCTAGCTGGTTGATCATCACTTAGCCTAGAATTCATATGGAATTCTGAAGACTTGGAAATCAGTGGATCAGCAGATAGACATGGAAACACCATTGATTCTTCTTGGATTTCTTTGGGATTTTTTTTCTGCTGTTCTATTTAAATGGTATGTTGCATGCTTCAAAGATTAGTCTTGCTATTACAGCCAAGAAATACCTGTTAAAATTTGTGGAGCAAGGCAATGTTAAGATAAATCTGATAATGATCTCAAGATTATGAACTGTATGTAGAAATGTTACTGGATCTATCTTTATCATTGCAAGTTATTCCTTTTTCTTTTGCCTTCTGTTTTTTGTTTTTTTTAATCTTTGTCAAAAGTGACTTATTTCTGTTTTTTCTGTATCTCTAAGGTCTTCGTGTTCTTGTTGTGGTTTGTTGTTGCCTTCTTGGAAATTCTTGCTAATGTTTAGTATGTGTTTTTCCTACAGAGACATCTGTTTTTACTGAACCAAAGTGGTGCATGTGATGATAAATTAAATTGATTCATCAGTGTATTTTTCATATCTTATAGATTTTTTATTTTCCCTCAACCCTACTCCACCCAAACTTCTCTGGTTTAGTATACCTTTCCAAAATTGGTGTGTTGCACACCTCTGAATTTCTTCCAGTTTGTCTTCTAAAACATGGTACTGAATGTAGAATGTACTTTCTCCAGATATAACAACTGGTTCTGAGAAAGAGAGTTTCTCTTGCCCTTTGGTGAGAAAATCTGCTTTTTGGAGTGTAGTATTCAAAGTAACTTCTCATAGAGCCTATGGAACCTGAAGGCATGACAGGCATAGTGTAGATAAAATAGTAATTTACCTTTCTGACTGTAGCCCTGATAGCTATATGAATGCTGATTCTTTTAATACATTTAGAACACTACTATTCCCTAGTTTTAAAAGTTCTTATTAAAGTGCTAAGTCACACTGACAGCATTGGATGTATTTCAGGAATGTGTTTTTACACTGAGTTTATTCTAAAGCAATTAGTTTGGGGTTTTCAAAACGCATCAACAAAAGTAAAGAGTTAAGAAATCAATTTCAGCTTCTCACAGAAACTTTTCTGTTAACTGAATCAAGTGTGTTCAGTATATTAAAATAAAATTTCTGTTATAAAGTAGATCAGGCTTCAATAATCACTAATGTCAAAAGACCTAAGACTATCATCTGTTTAAATTCAAATTAAACAGAATGCAGTTATTGAGTGTTCTTATGGTTTTATGTATATAGCAATTCACATTCTTTCCCATACTGAAGCTCTTTTTAAATCAAGAGTAGGGCTTGTTTAACACAGAAGCCTTCTATAATAAAAATAATTCATCCAGAATTTTCAGATTCCTTTTAGTACCACAGGCTTAGGTTAAATTTTATAGTGTCTATATAATCTGTGAAGTGTGCCACTTACTAGCGTGTGTTTACTTTCTCATTTGTACATTGCTGTCTTAATTCTGTAGGGCTGTTCCAGTTTCAGTTTCGTTGCTATCATTAATCTTTGCATATTTCATACTTTTCAATAATATATGAAAGCTCTGAATATTAACAGAATGCATGAATATTTGACTAGTTGAGGTTAATACTGATTGGAAAAATACCCAGTCACCTCTCTTGAGGAAAAAAATAAACATCTACAGTCTCTAAAAGTATGTTGTAGTTCTTAAAATCAAAAGTGAATATTGGATCATGCTTCATGATCTACTTGAACCAGATCTATCTACTTACCTTTTAATAGCGTTGATTTAATTGAAGTTAATCAATAAGTAGTTGGAAATAAATATCTTACAAAGTTGAACATTTATTTGAGCTTTTCTTGGTAATGTTTTTCAACAGTGTATATAAACTCGAAGTGTCCAGTTTGACAGAAATTTGGGGATGTCCTCGAAACCTTTTGAGTTGTTCTGTTCCTGAAGATGTGCTTTTATAATATAAAGTTTCTCCGCTCTATAAACTGAAGTCAATAAACTTTACAAATGTTTTGGCATTTTATTAAAAAAAAAAAAGCTTCAAGTTTTTTTGTATCATCCTTCATTCACATATCATGGTGAATTTTTTTAATACATATATTTATAGTAGCCTTCCATGATCAGCCATGTATGTCTTGGGTTACTTTCATTAGCAAAGTAACTTATCCTGCAGTTTTGTAAAAGGAATGTCAGCTTAACTATAAATATTTCAAAATACCACAGAATTTAGGGCTACAACTCAAAAATGCTGATCAGTTTGTGAAATCCAAATCAACCTCTACGTGAAACCTAGAGATGGACCTCTGTGGTAGCAGAAAAATTTCCAGAATTTCACTGCAAGTTTCTTCTATACTGCATTTTCTGCTAATGTTGTCAGACAGCTAAGAATAGATAGGAAAAGTAGGAAGCATATCTGCTTTAATCACAGTGCTGAATAGGAAAAGGAACTTAACAATAGACACTATATTTTAATTTATGATCACAGAGCTGTACTGTATGCTGCGTAGTTCCATATCATTAAATTGAGTTATGTTTGTTATTAATGAAAATTCTTCATTTTAGAATCTAATGGTCTGAAACCTGCTTGGTTTTTTGTGTTTTTTTTTTTTTGTTTTTTTTTTTTTAAGATGAACTGGATTATGTTTCTGTTAGTATCATTTATGTAGATACTAGGGAATTGACTGCTGTTTCAGAGCAATAGGCATAACTTTAGAAGTAACTTTCCCCATTTTCCTATCTTAAAGCATTTGTTACTGTCTTGTCTTGAAAAGGTCTTCAACATTGTGCTTACATTTTCTCTTGAAGATTTTTAAATTCCAACTTAAAAGTTTGCTTTTTAAAAGAAATTTTGCAGCTGTAGCCCTTGCATCCTCTATGTGGATTTTTTCAAAGTATTTTTCTGTAGGTCTCCTTTTATAGAGCTTGTATATCAGGATGATGTCAGGTAGCTTGTGCAGATGAAATGTTTGAATGACTGAATCCTCTTTTCTGAATGAGATGATAAGGTTGGGAAGAGCACATAAATGAGCTAGGAAACAGCTGTATCCAAATGTTTATTCATCTGTCATTTGAGTTTCAATATTGGAGTCCATTTTTTTTCTTTTGACTCCTAGTTGATCATAAGATTATCACATTTGTCTTATGAAACTGACTAGTGAAATATACTTGTTTTCCTGCAGTGTGAAGTTTTGTATTACTTCTTGCTGCTGGTCTTCAGGATTTAATTATAACTAAGTCTGTCCTTTAAAATGAAGAGCATATCTTTCATTTTACAATTTTTTTTTTTTTTTGGGGGGGGGGGTAAATAGGATATAAATAATTAGTGATTTTGGTTTTGTTTTTAAATCAGGATTTCTTCTGTACTGTAGTACTTGTTGAAAAATGGATGATGATGATTTTGGAGGATTTGAGGTATGATGATTTAATATTTGAAACCTAACTATTTACATGGAAATAGTTTTGACAGTATTATTTCCAAGAAATGTTTTACACCTGTGATTCTGTTAATTATAACTTCATGAGAACTTCATATTACTAGTTACATACTTTAACAATGGGGACCAATGTTTTATTCGTGAATTGTACTGAAGTAGGGGATGATAAACGTTTAATCTTTAACTGCATAAGTATTCTCAAGTATTATAAATCTTAAATTTCAGTTTTTTTAAACATAGCTGATATTCATTAATAAACATGTCTTTCATACCTCTATACATACCACGTGGCTGGTCTATTGTACCACTACATTTGCGTTGTTTCATTGCTCAGACATTTTTATATTGCCGACTGAGAGATTTTACATCTCCCTTTCTAATGCACTCTTCTTGTATGTGCTTCGTAGATTATTTTTATTTGATTCTATTTGGCAACATTGTCTCTGTAGTTTTCTGACAGTAAGATGCATGCTAAGTGTAAATGGTTAAATAGGCTAGAAACTTATGTTGTTGTACTACTGTATGAAAACTGGTAAACATTTAGACTTTTTAGATATATAGCATTTTATAAAAAGTATAACATTTTTTTTCTGTGTTTCTAGGCAGCAGAAAGCTATGAGAGTGGAAATGGTGACAGGCAGACTACATCTCCTGCTATTCCATGGGCAGCATTTCCTACAGGTATTGATTTAGAAAATAAATTAAAAACAGGATTTTAATTGTTAATGCTTCCCATTTTATCATGTTGGTACACAACATCAGAGGCAGATGTTGGTGGTATGACAGTAAAGGATGAACATTGCCACCAATGTTCTGTTACGTTTTGTTCCACATTTGTGCAGAACTTCCTGTGCTTCAGTCTGTGGCTGTATCACCACACACTGCTGAAAAGAGTCCAGACTCTTCCCTTTGCCTCCTGCACCTTAAATCATAGAATCATGGAATCATAGAATCACCAAGGTTGGAAAAGACCTACAAGATCAACCAGTCCAACCATTCACCTATCACCCATAGCTCCCGCTAAACCATGTCCCTCAACACAACATCCAGTCGTTCCTTGAGCACCCCCAGGGTCAGTGATTCCACCACCTCCCTGGGCAGTTAATTCCAGTGCCTGACCACCCTTTCTGAGAAGTAATATTTCCTAATGTCTAACCTGAATCTCCCGTGGAACAACTTGAAACCATTCCCTCTAATCCTCTCAGTAATTACACGAGAGAAGAGGCCAGCCCCCAGCTCACTACAACCTCCCTTCAGGAAGTTATAGAGGGCAGTAAGGTCTCCCCTGAGCCTCCTCTTCTCCAGGCTGAACATTCCCAGCTCCTTCAGCTTCTCCTCATATGGCCTGTGTTCCAGACCCCTCACCAGCTTTGTCGCCCTTCTTTGAACACGTTCCAGGGCCTCAATGAGAAGCATGTTATCTGCATAGTCAGAATTATCTGGTATGATACTTCAGTTGATGTTCCATGTATTGGAAACAGATTTCATGCTGAAAGTCAGGGTATCAAGTGACAGAATAAAACTGAGACCTTGTTGTTTTTGTTGTATTTTTTTTTTTTTTATTAAAAAACTCAAAAGGTAGTCTTCTCTGTCATTTGAATTAACAGAGGGGATAATGGCTTTAGGAAGCTGTCCTTTCTGAACAGACTTTTGGAGGGGCAGTGGAAAATTAACTAGAATATTTTAGTGGATTTCACAGATAACATGTGTTACATAAAGGGAGCCTGAAAAGTTGTGTTTAGATTACGGAGAAGAGTTAAAAGTGATGCTGTTTCCAAGTCCTGTTTTGTTGGTCTTGGTTACCTGAACTGTTTTTTTTTTTTTGGTTGTTATTGAAATACTGTTCTCTAGCATTTTCACCCAGTTTCCTTTCTTATTTTTTCCCCCTCTCCATTTGTCCAAATAAATTCTTGCTTCACTTAACACCCTGATGTTTTTCTGTCATGTAGTCTTTCTTCTTTCTTTTTGGTAAATGCATGGTTCATCTGTCTTAACCTGAGTCCCAAAATGGGGAAGGTAGAGGATGTGGAATGCAGAATACTGGATCCAAGGAACAAATTTGTCATTTTGAATGCCTTTAGGCCAGTGTATATGTTTATTTGCTTTGTGAATATGTATGAATGCAGTTCATTCAATGATGACTTTGAAAAGCTGAGCCTTCCTCAGGTGATCTCTGCAGTTCACCAGGTATGTTAATGTGAGCTATTTTTTCTAATGCAACTCCACATACTTTTTGATTGCATGGACACACTTAACTCTATCAAAAAGGCCTCTTTATGTCAGAAATTTCAGAATAGTACTGTCAACATGTAGTCATTAAATGATTTCAAAGAAAATCTTATCAGACTTTCTGTAGGTTTTTTTTTTGTTGTTTTTTTTTCATGAAATTCTTAATGGCCGTGACTGCTTGGACTGACTAATAAATATGAGGTCTGATCCAAAAGGAATGCCTCTGATTTTATTATGTTAGCCAGCAACATCAGAAGTGGATGTAGGTGGTATGGCAGTGGAAGTTGAACCTTCCCACCAATATTTCCTTAAATTTTGTTTCCATGTGACAGATGGCAACTGAGGGCAGTCTGACAAAATGGCATCTGACATGGGGTGACTATGAAACAAAAGTATGTCATTGAATTCCTCCATGCAGGGTTGGGTAAAAAGTATCACCCACTGACATTCATTGATGCTTGCTGAATGTTTATGCAGTCCAAAGAGTTGGATGCTAGTGCAATAAGGAGGGTGCTGAGTTTTAGCAGTAGTGACAATGATGTGAAAGATGAACCAGATTCTGGACAGCCGTGGAGATTTTTGTAAGTACAGTATACAGTCTCTTGTTCATCACTTATGAAAATGCATGGCTAGTGTTGGTGACTATATTGAAAATACTATTTTGTAGCTGAGAATTTGCTCGATCAAATAGTGTATGCTGTATTTATTGTAGTTTCCACTTTCAGAGTGATGTATGTATTTCATAGGCATTGTGAAAGTCAAAGATTGTAGGATTTTGTTGTAAAATTAAAGAAGTAAAATTTTTTTTTTACTGAGTATGTATCTAAATCTGTCATAAAAACATTGTAATTTCTGTAATGCAGGATTGGTAAATATCCTCTGTACCTTTTATTTATAACATAAATGGCAATTACTATGAAAGAACTCATGCCAATATTAGGCTTCTGCTTTACTAGCTATAAAATTAACTTGTTATCGTATGATAGCTATTGTCAATGGTTTACGGGCTAGTTTGGCCTGTTTCTGTGATGAATGGGGTGTGGGGACCCATGGGCCAACGCCCTGAGGAAGGGGAAGGGGAAAAGGTCTGTATATCATGACATGTGAACAGTTCTTCTCTTTCCCTCTGAGCAAAAAACGGAAAATGTGAAACAGTGCGAAGTCCTCTGGGGTTCGTAGTTCTTCTCTTCTGAGACAGATATACCTGGAAGTACTGATGATCCAAGAACTGGATTGTTAACTCTTTAACTCCCAGTACACTACATAATGTTATGATGTGGAATACCAATCAAAAAAAAAATCATAAAACCATGACAACCTATATTGATATCTTTTTTGATCTGTTTTAAAATGAAAACTTGCTTTTATCAAGTGTTTTGGTAAAAATTTGTAAAAGTTAGGAATTTGCAAATATGGTCTTACAGCTGACTGAAATTGATTTAGATCATTCTGAAACTGAAAGACTCTGATAAGTGACAGTGATTAAGACTGCTATTTTTGATGGCAGTTGCCTCCTGAAGCCTCTGTGTAAGTTACAGTCTAAATTTAGTGTGATTGTGTAAATTTGCATGTTGTTTTCATGGTAGTACTTAAAAGAACTTTGCATGGAGTTATACTTCAGTGCAGTTAGTTTGTGAAAGGTACATAGTCTTATTTTCTCCTTAAAATTATTGCCACTGTGATATGTTTAGATTGGATTCAAAAATTGTTTCTGAATCTTCAAGTTGTTTGTTGTTTTTCTGTTTCTTGCATTAGAGTTTGAAGTCCGTGCATCTCAGAATGTTTCTCCTGATGTTCTTCTGGAGCACTGTGTGCTTTCATCCTCCCTGGATACTTCTGACTCATTCACTTTATCAAGTGATAATGTGGCAACATCTATTCAGACACCCAACAATGTTAGAAACTCAGATGTTTTTAAAGAACAGGTAACAGCACTCTGTATGTTTAACATGAGAATTTGATGTATTAGGTATCTTAATATTACATCTTTTCCATACAAATTTAATTTGTGTTTTAAGAGCAAAACTCGTCCCTTTGCATTTTGTGATTTTGGTTCTCAAGTAAAATAATTTGATTCTTTAGGAGCATGGAACATAGGAAGATAGTGTTCAAGTCTAACAGGGAGATACCATACAGGTTTGGTATGGACTGTAAGAGTGATAAGTATATTAAAAGCATGTTTATAGTACTAGGAATGAAAATTAGTTTAATCTGTAAAGATATGTCATACTATATATCATACTTATGTTTAATTCTTACGTGATAAAACAATTAGGTAATTAACATTTATTTTCCCCTTTAATGAGAATTGATTTTATTTTTATTCTCTTAAATTTGAAGACTCAAAGAATTATAGGGTGATTTGATTTGGAAGGGACATTAAAAGTCATCTAGTTCCAGCCCCCCCAGCTCTGGGAAGGGATGCTTCCTACTGTATCAGGTTGCCTGAACCCTATGCAACCTGGGTTTGAACACCTTCAGAGATGAGGTATTCATTGCTTCTTGGGGCAGCATGTACCAGTCAGTGCCTTACCACCCTCTGAGTAAATAATTCCTTTCTAATATCTAGTTTAAATCTACCCTCTTCTAGTTCAAAACTATGACCCCTTGTCCTGTCACTGCATTACTTGTTAAGAGTCCCTCCCCATCCTTCGTATAGGCCCCCATTAAATATTGTAAAGTGGTCTCACTGGAACCTTTTCTCCAGGCTGAACAAGCCCAGTTCTTTTAGTCTGTTTTCATTGGAGAGGTGCTCCAGCCCTTTGATCTTTCTTTTGGACTTGGGTAACAGGTTCTTGTCCTTCTTTTAGGGGTCCCAGAGTACAACTAGCTTTTCTTTGTTTCTGACAGAAGTGGAATTGAGTGCACAAATTGCAGCTTATGTATTCATGTTCAGTCAAGCTCTCTGCTCAATTTTTTGCTTCTTTTTCATTGAACCCAAATCTCAAGTGCTTTTAGCTTTGAAAAAGTTGTTAGAAAACAAACGGTAGCTGAAGTTAATGTACTAGCTTTTTCCTTAGTATTTCTTTTGTAGCTATATTGTTTATTGTAAGGCATTTGATTTCAATTAGGAAAAAAGAAGCCTTATCTTCTGTTAACTGTACCATGAGATATTTAAAATTTCACCTAATTCATTTTTATGCTTTGCTGAAAGTATGATTTTGTTAATGTTCTTTCTGTCTTCAGTAGTAAATTTAAGAGGCCTCTGTTTCAGTTCAAAATAACATTAGCTAACTGCTGCAGACATGTCTTAGTTACTCTTATTCTGTTGGTGTAGTCAAAGTATCTTTTAGTTTAAAATCAGAATACATTTTTTATTAAAATCTGTTCACTTTATTTGGCTACTGTTTGTATTCTACGCTGGGTGAAAGCCAGAGGGTGACTAATCCATGTAAGCCTGATGCTTTGAGACCAGTGATTTCATTTCATTCTTGTCCCCTTTTCACCTCTTTTTAGTATTTTGACCTCATTCAGAACTCAAGTATCTGATGTCAGCCTTCTACAGCGTATTTCTTGAAAAGCAATGGATGAGATGTGAAGGATTGGTCTGAATGTGTGTAGAAGTTCTAGTTATTGTTCCATTGTTGGAGATTTCTTTTTGGCCAGCACATAATACATGTGAGAGGGTGCATGGTGAATCTCAGAGAAGTATGATTACAAATAATTAACCTTTGTGTTTACATTTATAAAAATCTGTAATTACAATTGGAAATGAAATTTAACTTGACTGGAATATTAAATTCTCCTTACTATTTTGTTTTTCTTATAAATTAGATTCAAGTAGATATTCCAATTGCCTCTTTGGATTTAACTGAAGATAAGTCTTTACTTGCATCAGCTATTGCTATGGATGATGCTCAGACACAGAGAACAAATGAACCAAAGAGCAGCCTTCAAGAAACTCTAAGAAATCTTGAAATCAATCTTTGTGCTGCTGAAGAAGAAAAATTAAAAATTAAAAAGGTATGTTTCTTTTTTTCCTTAAGAAAAAAAAAATCTGACATTTGCAAAGCTTTTTAAGAGAAAATAAATGGAGCCAGGATATAGAAAGACAAGATGTCTCAGAATAAAGCCATGTGTTATGAATCTATAGTGTTTTACCAATGTTTTGTGTGTGTGTGTGTGTGATCTATGAAGCTGAACATGCCTTTGGCTGCCTATTTGAACATAATGCCTTTTTTTTTTTGTTTTTTGACTTCTCTTCAAAGGTCTGTTAGCTAGATTCTTCATATTGCTTCTGCACTAAATGTTGTAGAGTACCAAGCAGGACTATGCTTGTTGTTATGCACATGGGGTCACTGAGACGCTGGAGAGTAAGTGTCCCATTCCCTTGGTGGGCTAGGGTGAAGTTAACTTTTTAGTTCTGTTTGGTAACCAGAAGTAATGACAGTTACTTGAAGTTCAGACAAATCACAGATTTACTTAAGACTCAGTAGAATTATAACTGAAAGTGAAGTGAAAAGGAGAAGGAAGGGAGAGAGGATGTCACCACCTTTGGATCCAGCCAAGGGCTCTCCTCATAGTTGTGGTCCTTCAGTGGCATTTATACTGTTTATTCTCTGGTTCACGTATGCTCAGTCTATTGTTCTATGACCTTCCAGGTGGGAGGCTGGGCAACACCTCAGTCTCTCACAGGTGATCCTTCAGGTGACTACAGCATATTCTTTTTATGCCTAGTGTTTGAGACATTAACTCAGCCCAAGTCTCTTACAGTAAGAAAGTTTAATTTGTTAGAGTCTTAATACTGTCCATCAATAGGATACCTGTCAAGGTATGCTAGGTTAAGAAGGGAGTCATTTGTTGGAAGTGAAAATGAAGATGGGGAAGAATAACTAAAGCCAAGATTGGGAAGGTCTTAGGGTGGATTGATACTGCTGGGAATTAAGAGCATACCAAAAGGTAAGTAAAGGTTAGGGTGAGTACAGATTATAAGAAGGATACATAAATTGATAACCACTGCCTCATGGGTGTCCAATGTTTTTGACCATAGTGAGTGAATAATTATTATCTTTGGCCACATATACTTTAACAATATTATATATTTTGTATAACTAACAAAACTTATTTTACACTTTAAATTTTTTTATTGAAACATTAAAAAAGAGCCACTAAAACATAAGGCTTTTGGGATATTTGGCCTTGTTTTTGTGAAACTGATACATCACTCTGGTTCAGTGGAAGTGTTTGCACTTTTTAGTGAGTTTTCAAGGTGTTTGTCCATCAAAGACATTCATTCTGTCCTTCACCCTTGAAAAACATTGTTCAGAAATACATGTACTGCCAAAGTGATGTTTTGCATGCGTGTTTGGGAAGCAAGAGATTTTTTTCTGTCATCAGAAAAGTCTTATAAAAGTCTAGTAAAGAGACATTATCAGATTTTTCTTTGGGTTGAATGTCTGATTGCAACTTGGTATGTTCCATTTGAAAATTTGCAAGTAATGTATTTACATCAACTGAAAATTGTCATAAATATATGTAAAAAGTTGATTTTTCTAAGCAATCTTTAAGCCTTTTGACAAATTCCTCTGTCAAAATGGAAATCAAGGCTGCATATTATTTGCTGTTTAAAGGACTGTAATTAGCAAATTTATCAAAATGCATACAATTATTTACCTTAACGATGCACTGTGCACTCCCCATTTCCCCTTTCCTCCTCCCCCCCTCCCTTGCATTGTGCTGATTTCAGCCCAGACAGTGCCCTCACACACTGATTGTTGGTTTTTGCTGACTGATGGGTGCACACTTGGGGATGGGCTGGGCCACTCAGTGAGAAAGAGCCACCACCATGATGGTGTTGCAGAGCAAGCAGGCCGCAGTATATGCTTGGGCAGGGCTGCATGTAACCCATGGGCTGTCGGTTGAACATGCCTGCTTTATGTGAAAAAGTGTTGCAGAGCCTATTTCTCCACACTTGAATCAGACTTTGAATCTCAAATGCTGTTCTCATTTCATCCAAATGCAGGACTGAGCTAAACATATGTGCTTGTTTTGTCCTCCTTTTGACCATCACAGTTGCACAGTTTTTCAAATAGCTGTACAGTGATTTGGCAGGTCATTTGTTTCTAAATTGGCTTCCTGAGTGGCTGAGAAAATAGTTGTTGTTAAGCAAATAAAGGGTGCCAAGAGTTCATTAATAGGAAAGAGTTCGGTAGGAGCAACAGCAACATGAAAAAAAAGGTCTTTAACTTTTTGTACAGCAGATGATTTTAGAAGTTAGCAATGTCATTTTCCTTCCTCTTGTTTGGTTTGTGCTGTGTTGGACTAGTACAGGATGTTAAGATTGTAGTCATTTTGGAGATGGAGGTGCCTTTTAGTGAAACCACTTTCTAAAAGCGCTTAAGGTCTTCAACTGTACAAAGACAGAAACCATTGAAAATGTGGAAATACTTGACTTTAAGTAACTTCTGATGTTATGACAGAAAATGTTATGGTCTTCAGAATTGAAGCTAGTTGGGATAATGACCTAAATCTGTATTTTCACGGTTCACAAGCATTTTTAACTACATGTTTTGTACTTTGCAATCTTTACAGGAATTAGAATGTTTACTGGAAAAACATAGTGATCTAGAAATGAATTTATTGAAGGAGAAAAAAGAAACTCTTTCACATCAAGATCATTACAGGATACTCCAGGTAATTTCATTTCTTGCAGTATGCTTGTATTTTCAAGAATGTTCTGTGTGATGTGTGTTTATGTTGAACATATCCTCTCAGTATCTGCAGGCCTGATCCAGAGCATTTTGAATTAGAAGAATCTTTAGGGTCTTCAAATCCAAACCTGATTTTCACATTAGCAGGAATATAGGTTTAATGGTCTACATCATGGTCACTCAGATAACTCAATTATATTACAGTTTGTTTCATAGAACTACTTAGTAAAAACAACGCTTTGCCACATGAATATAAAATTGTGACTTATGTTCTTGAGTAGTTATGGCTGATTGTTTGTAAAGTATTGGTTGACTTGAATACTAATGGTATAATTGGCATTGTATAGCAAAAATCTGGAAAATGTATTATTATATTATATTTATTATTATTATATTATGTTTACTTGCAAAGTAGAGTATAGTAATGATTCTGAAATAGTCAGAGTGCTGGAGCACCTCTGCTATGAAGACAGACTGAGAGAGGTGGGACTTTTCGGCCTAGGGAAGAGAAGGCTCTGGGGGATCTTATTAGCAGTGTTCCAGTAGGTGAAGGAGCCCTACTGGAAAACTGAGGAGGGCCTTTTTAGAAGAGCGTTTAGCTCTTCTAAGTGATGGATGAGGGAAAGTGGCTTTAAACTGGTAGAGTGTAGATTTAGACTAGATATTAGGAATAAATTCTTTACTGTGAGGGAGGCGAGACACTGGAACAGGTTTCCCAGAGAGGCTTTGGATGTTCCCACCTTGGAGGTGTTCAAGGGCAGGCTGGATGGGGCTTTGAGCGGACTTGGTCTAGAGGGAGATATCTCTGCCTGTAGCATGGAGGTTGGAACTAGATGAACTTAAAGGTCCCTAACAACCCAAACCATTTTATGATTCTGTGACTTAATTCCTTGTTTATGAAATTTTTATTCTAATATTTGACTGTAAAAATTGTTATATATGATAAATCTAGCATGTGTTGCATCTGAAAAAGCATTACTTCATGTTTTATACTTCCTAGTTTACTGACTGTTAATCACAAGTGCCAGAAGTTTCAATGTATTTTGTGTTCTCCAAAGTTGGTTTGAAGGTAATAGAGCCAAACAGGTGGTCAGATCTTTAAAGCAGGCAATGTTTAGATTAGACTTTTTGTTATTGTGAGTATGTTGTATTTATTTCGGAGAAAATTTTGTTAATCTGACTTAAACAACTAAACCTGTTATTTTTCTTGTCATTTCATAGTCTTTTTTGGCTTTTCAGGTCTGGCTTAGAGTTGATTTCATTGGACAGTCACAGGGACTATTTTCTAATGTTAGTCTCAGCTTAAGTATTCCCTACTGATCAAGATGTTGCTTTTTGTTTCAAAGATTTTCCGATTGTACACTGCTTCACAACAGATGCAGAGGTGTGGGTGAGACTTAAATGTTGTTAAAAAGGGACTTAACTACATAGACTCACATTTTTGCCTTCTCTCTTGCAAATAAATATGAAATACTGTTCTTTTTTCTTTTTTTTTTTTTTTTGTGTGAGAAGCTTTGTCAGTTACATTGTCATTGCATGTTCCATAAAAATATGGGAAGCTCCTGGGACTTTTTTTAAAGAATACATTTCTGTTTCTCAGAATACAAAATGTATGTACAAAATTATGTAAATACATAATTTTAAAATTTTAAGATAAGTGGCAGAACCAGAATACAAACTGTATCTTTTTTGTTCAGTAAGTTGTTCCAGTTCATTTTATGGACTCTTTTTAGTTCTATAGATAATGGATGCTCTGGAATTCAATCACCTGATTTTTTTCTTTGACTGTAACTATTCATTCGAAAAAGCTATTGAATTGTAGTCACGGTCTAGAACTTTCTTACAGCTATCAGTACCATCTGAAAGCAATTGAATAGGAAGATAGAATCATAGAATCCTTAGAGTTGGAAGTGACCTCTGAAGGCCGTCTAGTCCAACACCCCTGCAATGATCAGGAACACCACAGTTAGATCAGGTTTCCCAGGGCCTTATTCAGTGTCACCTTGATAGTCTCCAGGGACAGGGCATCAACCACAGCACTAGGAAACCTGTTCTAGTGCCTTACCACCCTCACTGTAAAGGATTTTATTTTCTTGTGTCTGACCTAAATCAACCCATTTGAGCTTGAAACCATTTCCCCATGTTCTGTCACCACAGACTCTGCTAAAGAGTCTGTCCTCCTCTTTTCTGTAGCTTCCCTTTAGATACTGAAAGGCTGCTATCTGGTAATCTCTAAGCCTTCTCTTCTCCAGACTGAACGGCCTCAGCTCTCACCCTGTCCACGCAGGAGAGGTGTTTCATCCCTTGTATCATTTTTGTGGCCCTCCTCTGGATGCAATCCAACAGGTCCATGTCTCTCCTGAACTGAGGACTCCACATCTGGACGCAGTAGTTCAGATGAGGCCTTACCAGTGCAGAGTAGAGGGGTAGGATCACCTCCTTCCACTTGCTGACCATGCTTCTTTTGATGCAGTCCAGGATATATTTGGCTTTCTGGGCTGTGAGGGCATATTGCTGACTCATGTCCAGCTTCCCATCAGGGCTGCACTCAATCCTTACATCCCCCAGCTTCTATTGATAGTGAGGTTTACCTCAAACCGGGCACAAGATCTTGCATTTGGACTTGTCAAACATCGAGTGATTCACCTGGGCGTACTACTCAAGTCTGTTTAGGTCCCCCTGGATGGTGTCCCATTCCTCTGATGTCCTGACTGCACTCTACAGCTTGGTATATTATCTGCAAACTTGCTGAGGGTGTACTGAACCCCGCTGTTAATGTCCTTCATAAAGATACTAAGAGTTTTGGCCCCAACAGTTACCCCTAGAGGACTCTTCACTGATCTCCAACCAGACATTGAGCCATTGACCACCACTCTCTGGACTCAATCCTGCAGCCAGTTCTTTCTTCATCAAGCAGTCCACCTATCAAATCCATATATTTCCAATTTGGAGAGAAGGATGTTGTAGGGTACTGTGCCAAACGTACTTGCTGAACTCTGGATAGATGACATCAGTGGCTCTTCCCTTGTTCATTGATGCAGTGACACCAATTATAGAAGGCCAGTATATTGGTTAAGCAGGATTTGTCCTGCTTAACATGTTGGTTCTCCTGTGTCACCTTTCTGCCTTCCATGTGCCATAGCATAGCTTCCAGACGGTTCTGTTCCATGTTCTTCCCTGGCACAGAGGTGAGATTGGTAAATTGGTAGTTCCAGGGGTCATCTTTTTTTACCCTTCTTAAAAATGGGTATGATGTTGCCTTTAATCCAGTCAACATCATACCAGGGACTTCACCTGATTGCCATGACTTTTCAAATGTTATAGAGTGGCTTTTGGGGGGATGCATTTTTATTTTTGCAGGTCTCTTTATAAATACCTGGAAAATATATGTGCAAGCATAAAAGTTCTTCTGGTAGATTCACAGTGAAAGCCTGTGTGAACATGAAAAGCAGAAAGGTGTTAATAAGATTCATGTAGTATGTAGCACAGAATCACAGAATCATAGGGGTTGGAAGGGTCCTCAAGAGATCATTGAGTCCAATCCCCCTGCCAAAGCAGGTTCCCTACACCAGGCCGCACAGGTAGGCGTCCAGGCAGGTCTTGAATATCTCCTGAGAAGAAGATTCCACAACTTCCCTGGGCAGCCTGTTCCAGTGCTCCGTCACCCTCACTGTAAAGTTCCTGCGCACATTCGTGTGGAACCTCCTGTGCTGCAGTTTCTGACCATTTCCCCTTGTCCTGTCTCCACACACTTCTGAAAAGTAGCAGTTCACCTGAGCTTTAATACGATACTTTAGATTAAAAGAATCCCTCAGTTGTTGTTATCCATATTCTGTTTTCTGATGCAGATTATCTGTTTTCTCTTAATAATCCTGTTAGTAGGTGACATTCTCTAACTTACAAATCTGAAAAGGAACATTTGGTTCCAGAAAGAAAAACAGAAAACAGTGCTTGAGTTCTAGCTCTCGAAGTGGGAACTCAATTATTTGGATAGATTGTTTAGCTGATAAGACTTACGATGTTTGGTTTAGCTGCAGACAACAGTTTTTGATGATTCACTAAGAACTGGATCATAATTTTTCCTCTGCTATTTCTTTGATTTACCACACAGTTTTATTTGAGTACCACATTGCTGTTGGAAAACTCTAGTTGTGGTTATACACATTTTTTCCCATCGTCAACAGTTTCTGGAAGTTAAGCAGGCTCATTTTTCACAGCACAATGTAGTTGATGTTGTGTGATCTTTTTGAAATAGACTTTTTCTTCTGGCAACTAGTTTCTATTCTTCTAACTTAATAGATCTATAGTTCTTTTTTGAATATACTGAAAATGTTTTTGTTTGGAATCCTTTGTTTCTGTTCCCCATTTTTGTTCAGGGAACATCTTTGTAATTTTTATTGCAGCAGTGACTTCAGTTTAATGATATTTCTACTGCTGCAAAAAATCATGATTAAAAAAATGACTAGTGCAATACTACTATTTCATCTTGAGCGATGTTCTTGCTTGTAAAGAAGCAGGTCAGGTAGACACCTTATTTAAGTAATATTTTAGAAAGATAAAGCTTATGCTAAAGAAAAATGTTGATAGATCAGTACATAATTATGCAAAAGTTGTGCATTAATTCTTAGCTGGAATTAAATTGCATGTACAATCATTACTCTTATTAGATGATGTTTCATCTGTTTATTTTTGAAGCTGTTGATGTTTGGGGGTTCATTTCATTGAGTTTCCACTAAATGTGGAAATTTAAGTGATAAAGCCTTTAATTAAGAGGAGAAAGACCATTTACTGAAAGAGCAATTGGTGGCTATCTTGGTAATAGTAACCATGAAGTGGTTGAAATTTAAAATAAGTGATAGGGGGAAAACTGCCACCAAAGCCTCAGTGCTGGATATAGAGAGAACAGATTTCAGGCTATTCAGAGAAGTTATTAATAAGATCTTCTGGGAAACTTCTTTTGGAAGTGTTGGGGTTAATCAGTGCTAGTCACTTTTTAAGCATCTCCTTCTGCTCTTGAGAGAACAGAAACAGGCAATTTCAAAATGCTAGAAGTCAAACAGGGAGGGCAGAAGGCCAGCTTGGCTGAACAGGGATCTTTTAGAGCTTAGGTGGAAAATGGAACTGTATGGCTACTGGAAGCAAGGGTCAGGTGACATGGGGGAGACTGCAGGCGTTCTGTTCACATTCATAAGGAGAAAATAAGTGTGGCCAAAGCTTAGGGTTGGAGCTATCCAGTACTGCGAGGGACAGTATTAAGGTTTTCTTTTTGAATATGTTAACAAAAGGACACAAGAGTGCATTGTTTACTTGATGAAAATGGTAATCTTACAAATAGGGACATATACGAAGTAGAGATGTTTAATGCCTTCTTTACATTTGTCTTCAGTGCTGATGATGGGCTCTGGCACTCTAGGTGGCCTGAGTCAATTCCCAGACAGCACTGAACTTGTGTGGGATTTGCTGCTCCATCTGGATGCATATAAAGTCTATGGAATTCATCCACTGGGATTCATCCCAGCGTACTCGGAGAGCTGGCCAATGTCATCATGATAACTCTCTCGATTATTTTTCAACAGCCTTGGAAATGTGGGGAGGCCCCATTTGACTAAAAGCTGGCAAACACTGGTCCAATTTTCAGGAAGGGCAAGACGTCTGTCCATATCACTTCAATGCCTGATAAAATTATGGAGAAAATTATGCTAAGAGTTATTGAAAAACACTTGAAAGACAATGCAATCAATAGTCACAGTCAATATGGGTTCATGAGGGAAAGGTCCTGTTTAATTAAGTTCATTTTGTTTTATGACAAGGTGTCATCCATCCAGTTGATAAGGGGAAGTCAGTTGGTGTTATCTCCTTGGATTTCAGTAGAACTTTCATTACTGTTTCACACAATATTCTTCTGGACAAAAATTTAATGTGCTGTGTAAAAAATTGATGGGTTCGGTTCAAAGATGTATAGCAATTGGAGTTACATCAGACTGGCAGCTGGTCACTAGTGGGGCTCCTCAGGACTCTGTTTTAGGGCTAATTCTATGGAATGTTTTAATAAATGACTTGGATGTAGGACTGGAAGGTGTTTTAAATCAATTTTGCTGACAGTATTAAACTGGGAGAAGCTGCTGACTCTATGAAGGATGGAGAAGCCTTGCAAATAGATTTAGACAAGTTAGAGAGCCAAGCAATCACCAACTGCACATAGTTTAACAACTTTCAGCCCTGCTGAAAGAGCTTTGGGGATCTTGATTGACAGTAAGTTGAACATGAGTCATCAGGGTGCCCAGGCATCCAGGAAGACCAGCTGTATCCTGAGGTGCATCAAGCATTGCTAACCAGTTGAGGGAATTGTCCTATTCTATTCTGCACTGGTATGGCCTCACCTTGAGTACTGTTTGCAGTTTTGGACACCACAGTACAAAAAGAACATAAAACTATCAGAGTGTCCAAAGGAGGACTATGAAGATGGTGAAGGATCTAGAGGGGAAGATGTGTGAGAAGCAGAGGAAGTCCCTTGGTTTATTCAGCCTAGAGAGTAAGATACTGAAGGGAGACCTCATTGCAGCTATGGTTTCCTCATGAGGGGGAACAGAGGGGCAGGTGCTGATTCTTCTGTTTCTAGTCACCAGTGATAGTGACCTGAGGGAGTGGTATGAAGCTGCAACAAGGAAGGTTAAAGTTGGATATAAGGAAAAGGTTCTGTACTGGGGGTTGTCAGGCACTGTAACAGGCTCCTGAGGGAAGTGATAATTGCAGAGTTTGACAGAGTTGAACAAGCATCTGGACAGCGCTCTCAGGCATATGCTCTCGTTTTTGGGTGGTCCAGTGTGGACAGGAGTTGGAGTCGATAATCCTTTTGGGTCCCTTCCAACTTGGAATATTCTATGACAGTGTATAAGAAAGCTAAAAGCAAAAAAAACAACAACAAAAAAAAAAACAACGTAGCTTTAGCCTGTTTCTTGTTAAAGTTTCAATTCTATTTTAAGTAATTTTACCTTAGCTTCAGTTCATATTTGAGGAGGAGGATAGAAAATATGGGCTCAACCATACTCTGAGCCATGATTAAACTGGACAGCTGAATTCTGAATATGCAGATTCTTCTGTTACTGGGAAGTTAAGCTGTGAAACAGAGTTCCTCTTCTTGAGCTGGCTGTGGAGATTGAGGGATGACAGGCATACCTACATCATGTACACATGGAAAATACCATACCATTTTGCTGTCTTTCCTATTTCTATTTCTGTACTATTAAACATAAATGTTTCTGTGCTTGCACACTAGCCATGTTTAGCCGTTAGAAGTAATGTAGGCAATTTTAATATAATCTACCTTTGGTTTTAGATGGAAATTGAGTATCTAATTTCCATGACATTTTTTCATAAATATCCTCAATTTGAAAATGTGAATATTGTTTTTGTATGTAAGTCACTCTGAAAGTAATACCTCCTATTTCTTTTCTGGGAGACTGCAACAGATAAAGAGAGTATAATAACACCATGTGATAGAGCAAATTCTCAGCTACAAAACGCTGTTTCAGCATAGTCACCACCATTATTGTTGGCATTTTCACCAACGATGAACGAGAGCCAGTAGGCTGCACTTCTAAAAGTCTGTACCAGTACAGGTGAACCACTGCTGGCTGTCATCACTGCTGAACCTGCCATCCTTGCTGTGCTGACATCTACTGTTTGATCTCCATAAGCATTCAGCAAGAATCAGTAAATGTCAGTAGCTGTAGTTCTTTCCACTTGGAGAAATTCAGTGACATATTCACCACCATTTGGAGTTTTTCACTAGCAAGATTCTCATCAAGAGTTTCACTGAAAATAATATTTTGTTAAGGAAAAAAAAAAAACATGGGAATGTGCAAAGTAAAGTTACAATTAAGATGACCCATATGGAGTAGAACTACTATTATTATTTTTTTAAGGCAGTACTTCTAGGTGGATTATATCCCAGCACAAATCAGGAAGAGGACCAAAGAAGCTCTAGAATTCGTTAGCTTGAGTCCTGTTTGTGCTCAATGTGAAGTATCAGACATTATTAATATAATTTGAGTACTTGACCATCCTTCCTTTGGATGTGATCTGAAAATTCATATGTCTCCTTTACTGGGGGCTCTATATCTAGACACAGTACTCTAGATGAGGCCTTACCAGCTCAGAATAGAGGGATAGGATCACCTCTTTTAGCCTGCTGGCTGTGCTTCTTTTGATGTAGTCCAGGATACAGTTGGCTTTCGGTGCTGCAAGGGCACACTGATAGCTAATTTTCTATCTACCAGGAACCCCAGGTCCTTTTCATCAGGGCTATGCTTATATCCTCCAAGTTGAATGAACAGCAGGGGTTGCCGTGTCCCAGGTGCAAGAGCTTGTACTTGGCTTTGTTTGCTCAACCCTATCTACATCTGTCTGGATGGCATCCTGTTCCTCTAGCATGTCAGTTGCACAACTTAGCTTGGTGTCATCCACAGGCTTGCTGAGAGTGTACTTGATCCCAATGTCGGCACCATTGATGAAGATGTTAAAGAGCAGTGTTCCCAGTACTGACTCCTGACTCCATCACTTGTCACTGATTTTCATTTAAACACTGAGCCACTGTGTACCACTCCCTGGGTTCATTCTCATAACCAGTTCCTCATGCACTGAAGGAATCACACATCAAATCCATAACTTTCCCATTTGGAGAAAAGGATGTTGTGGGGGACCATGTAAAAGTCCTTACTGAAGTCCTGACTGAAGATATCAGTGGTTCTTCCCTTGTTGGCTGACACAGATAACACCACCATAAAATAGCAACACAGTTGTTTAGGCCCAACCTGCCCTTGGTGAAGCCATGGTTATCTTGTATCACCTCCCTCTCTTCCATGTGCTTTAGTATTGCTTCCAGGAGGATCTGCTCAATGATCTTCTCTGGCACAGAGGTGAGGATGACAGTTGTCCATTCCCTGAGTAATCTTTTCTACCCTTCTTTAAAATGGGTATGATGTTGTCTTTTTCCCTAGTCACCAGTGACTTCACCTGACCACCATGACTTTTCAAATATCAAGAGTAGTTTTGCAACAATGTCAGCCAGTTTTCTCAGGACTGTTAAGTGTCTCATCAGGACCCAAAGACTTATGGACATTCACGTTCCTCAGGTAGTCACAAACCTGATTCCCCCAGTTCCCACCTAGTTAACAGTTCGCTTGATGGCTCTGTGTAGAGCAGTCACTAGTGAAGACTGAGGGGGAAAAAAAACGTTGTTGGGTACCTCAGCCATCTGCTTGTCTGTTGTTACTAGCCTGCTTGTATTGTTCAGTGTGAAGGTTACACCCTCCTGACTTTCCTTTTCCATAAGGTGTACCTACAAATCCATTCTTATCCTTCTTTGCACCCCTTGCCAATTTCAGTTCCAGATGGGCCTTGGCCTTCCTGACTTCATCCCTACACAGCTTAGTAGTGTTCTTAAGTTACCTGTCCCTGCTACCACTACCTGTGCATCGTCCTCTGGTTTGACCAGAAGGTCCCATTTCTGCCATGCTGGTCTCTTGCCTTCCTTTTCTGTCTTCATACAACTGGGGATGGAGAGCTCTTGGGTCCCAAGGAAAAATTCCATAAAGATCTGCCAGCTCTGCTCCACTCCCTTGTTCTGGAGGGCAGATTCCCAACCTCCCTGAAGAGTTGGAATTTGACTTTCCTGGAAGTAAGCTTCCTGATTTTACTCTTCTGTATGTCTGATATTCCTCAAGAACATGAACTTCACTGTTTCGTTGTCAGTACTGTTTTGGCACCCTCCAATCCTGATGTCACCAGTCAGTTCACTTGCATTGGTGACCAACAGGTTCAACATTGCATCCCCTCTGGCAGAACTATTATCTATCTCAAGAAGTTATCTTCAGTGCATTCCATGAGCCTCCTGAATCGCCCGCAGCTCACTGTGCTACTTTTCCAGATAATGTCAGGGTGGTTAAAGCTCCCCAGCAGGATGAGAGCCTGCAAACATGACCCCTCTTGTAGCTGGAGGAATAAGGCTTTGTTACCAGGTTGTGCTTGATCAGGCAGCCTGTAGTAGACCCCAACCACAGAGCTCCCTTTGTGGCAACTCACTCTAACTCTTGCCCATAGGTTTTCATCTTACTCTTGGCCATTCTTAGAATCATAGAATCATAGGAGTTGGAAGGGACCTCAAGAGATCATTGAGTCCAACCCCCCCGCCAAAGCAGGTTCCCTACACCAGGCCGCACAGGTAGGCTTCCAGGCAGGTCTTGAATATCTCCTGAGAAGAAGATTCCACAAGTTCCCTGGGTGGCCTGTTCCAGTGCTCCGTCACCCTCACTGTAAAGAAGTTCCTGCGCACATTCGTGCGGAACCTCCTGTGCTGCAGTTTCTGGCCGATTCCCCTTGTCTTGTCTCCACACACTTCTGAAAAGAGTCTGGCCTTGCCACTTTGTCCCCCACACCTCAGATATTTATAAACCTGGATCAGATCCACTCTCAGTCTTCTTTTCTCAAGGTTAAAGAGACCCAGAGGTCTCTTTAAGGTCTTAGCCTTTCTTCA
The DNA here is from genome assembly GCA_023055505.1 of Callipepla californica brunnescens. NCBI lineage: Eukaryota > Metazoa > Chordata > Aves > Galliformes > Odontophoridae > Callipepla > Callipepla californica. The sequence continues at coordinate 1,158,523 of JALIRH010000034.1, read as the reverse complement.
TAGGGAAGATCCAGGCCCTTCAACATCTTTGTGGCCCTGCGCTGGACTTTCTCTAAAGGTCTTAGCCTTTCTTCATAGGGAAGATCCAGGCCCTTCAACATCTTTGTGGCCCTGCGCTGGACTCTTTCCAAGAGATCCCTGTCTTTTTTATACTGGGGAGCCCAGAACTGGACATAGTACTCCACGTGAGGCCTTACCAGGGCAGAGTAGAGGGGGAGGATCACTTCCCTTGACCTGCTGGCCACTCTCTTTTTAATGCATCCCAGAATGCCATTGTCCCTGTTGGCCACGAGAGCACGCTGCTGGCTCATGGTCAACCTGTCATCCACCAGGACAACCAGGTCCCTCTCTGCAGAGCTCCTCTCCAGCAGGTCGTCCCCCAGCCTGTACTGGTGCATGCAATTATTCCTCCCTAGGTGCAAGACTCTACATTTGCTTTTGCTAAATTTCATCCAGTTTCTGACTGCCCAGCTCTCCAGCCTATCCAGGTCTCGCTGAACGGCAGTACAGCCTTCAGGCGTGTCAGCCAATCCTCTCAACTTCATATCATCAGCAGACTTGTGGAGGGTGGCCACTATCCCCTCATCAAGGTCATTGATGAAGATGTTGAAGAAGACTGGACCCAGCATGGACCCCTGGGGGACACCGCCGGTCACAGGCCTCCAACCAGACTCTGCACCAACAACGACAACTCTCTGCACTCTGCCAGTCAGCCAGTTCTCAACCCACTTCACTGTCCACTCATCTATCCCACACTTCCTTAGCTTTGTTACAAGGATGTCATGGGAGACAGTATCAAATGCCTTGCTGAAATCAAGGTAGACTACATCCACCACCCTCCCCCTATCCACCCAGCCAAGTGACAACATCATAGAAGGCCACCAGGTTGGTCAAGCATGACCTCCCCCTGGCAAACCCATGCTGGCTACTCCTGATAACCTCCTTTTCTTCCAATTGTCTGGAGATGGCATCCAGAACAAGCTGTTTCATCACCTTTCCAGGGACAGAGATGAGGCTGATTGGCCTATAATTACTAGGATCCTCCTTCTTGCCCTTTTTGAAGACCAGAGTGACATTGGCTATCCTCCGATCATCAGGCACATCCCCCATTCTCCAAGACCTCTCAAAGATGATAGAGAGCGGTTCAGCAGTCACCTCCACCAGCTCCCTCAGCACCCGTGGATGCACCCCATCGGGTCCCATGGATTTATGAACATTAACATTGCCTAGGTGCTCATGGACCACCTCTTCCCTGGCTGAAGGAAATTCTCCCATTCCCCAGACTCTCTCACTAACCTCCAGGGTCTGAGATTCCTGAGGGAGAGCTTTTTCACTGAAGACAGAATCAAAGAAGGCATTCAGTATCTCCGCCTTCTCAGCATCCCCCCTTATCAGAACACCCCCCTCACCTAGTAGGGGGCCCACATTCTCCCTAGTCTTCCTTTTACTTAACATACATAAGTATGTTAAGTTACTTAACATACTTAAAAAAGCCTTTTTTATTATCCTTTATCACTTTTGCCAGATTCAATTCCAGTTGTGCTTTTGCCTTGCTTGTTGCATCCCTGCAGGCCCTGACAACATTTCTATATTCTTCCCAAGTGGTCAGACCCTTTTTCCACATTTCACAGACCTTCTTCTTCCCTTTGAGTTTGCACATGAGCTCCTTGCTCATCCATGTAGGTTTCCTGCCACCCCTTCCTGATTTCTTGCTCAAAGGGACGCACTGATCCTGAGCTTGGAAGAAGAGCGGTTTAAATGCTGACCAGCTCTCACAGGCCCCCTTACCTTCTAACACCCTAGCCCATGGGATAGCTCCAAGTAGGTCCCAGAAGAGATCAAGTTTGGCTATCCTAAAGCCCAGGGTAGCTTTGCTCCTTCCACTCAGGTTCTTGAACTCCACCATCTTATGATCACTACAACCCAAGCTGCCCCCAACCTTTACTTCCTTAACAAGTCCTTCCTTGTTAGTGAGAATGAGGTCCAGTAACACCCCTCCTCGTGTCGGTTCCTCCAACATCTGCATCAGAAAGTTGTCTTCAACACATTGCAAGAACCGTCTGTACCATGCGTGCTTGGCCAAGTTGCTCATCCAGCAAATATCTGGATAATTGAAGTCCATGAGCACCAGCGCCTGGGAACGTGACGCTACTTCCAATTGCTTATGGAAGGCCTCATCAACCTCCTCTTCCTGATCAGGGGGCCTGTAGTACATACCCACAACAGTGTCACCCTTAACAGCCTGCCCCTTGATTCTCGCCCACAAGCTCTCCACTGCTACGTCACTCTCCCCCAAGTGGAGTTCAATACATTCTAACTGCTCTCTCACATAAAGAGCAGCTCCATCACCTCCCCTTGCCAGTCAGTCTTTCCTAAAAAGCACATAGCCCTCTATGACAGTGTTCCAGTTGTGAGAGCTGTCCCACCACGTCTCCGTGACTGCAATGAGATCATGGCCTTTTGACCGCATGCAGATCTCCAACTCTTCCTGTTTATTTCCCATGCTGCGCGCATTAGACACTTCAGGGAAGCAGAATCCCTCCACTTCTCACCATGCCTAGGAACTCCACTCTCTTCACCCAGCAAGCTCTGTTTCAAGCCTTGAACTACCCCCTTGGCCCCAGCAGCCCTCATTTTGTCCCCTTCCCCCTTCATACCTAGTTTAAAGACCTGTCAATAAGTCCCGCCAGTTCCTCAGCTAGAATCCTCCTGCCCCTCAGAGACAGGCTGCTTCTATCTGCAGCCATCATCAGTTGCCAAGTAGATTGCCCCATGGTCAGAAAAACCAAAATTTCTGTTTGCACCAACTCTTAAGCCATTTATTTAAGAGGTTTGCTTTTTGGATCCTCCCAGTATCCTTCCCTGCCACTGAAGATATAGAAGAAAAAATCACCTGCACACCTGTTTCTTCAACTACCTGTCCCAGTCTCCTGAAGTCATCCTTGATAGTCTTCAGGCTTTTCTCATTGACTTCGTCACTGCCAGCCTGAGCTATCAATAGTGGGTATTAATCAGAAGGGCAGATCAGTCCAGGAAGTCTCCTAGAATTGTCCCTGACCTGTGCCCCAGGGAGGCAGCACATCTCCCTGCAGGTAGGGTCAGGCTGATATATAGGACCCTCCTATGTCCTAGTCACCTATGACAACCACCCTTCTGTCCTTCCAGGTGGAGGAAGTCTTGAGGCGTGGGGGCAACTGCTTCACCCGAGGCACCCTCACCAGTGGGCCTCCCTCCACACCCACGCTCACCTCTCCCTCAACTTCCAGGGCCTCAAACCTATTCCGCAGAGGCACCTGGGGAGCCAAGGATGGTCGGGACAGGGGATGCCCACTTCGCCGAGTCGGTATCCATTTCTTCTCATCTTTCTCTCTCAAATTGCCTTGCTCTGCTCGGCAACAACAGGGCAGGGGCTCCACCATTGTGTGATGGATATCACCTTGCACTTTTGGAAGAGGGTTACAGTGCTTTTGCCACAGCCCCACTCCCTGCACTACTTCACTAGTATTGCTAGGGGTAGGAGAGGACAGGGGGCTCACTGCAGTAGGAGCACAGTCTGCCTGCCGATTCCCCTCCATCACCTGTTTGCAAGGTGACAGGGGACGACATGCTTTGTGTGGAGCCTCAGCTGCAGGACCTCGGGGCTGATAGGGACTGGCACCACCAATCAGTCTCCCTCTAGCAATCCTTTATGCTCCTCAGCCTCTCCACCTCCTCCTTCAGGCAGACGACAAGATTGAGTAAGTCATTTACCTGGTCACACCTTACACAAGTGCTGCCTCCATCGCCTCGCACCGCAAAGGCCAGGCTCTGGCACTCATCACGGCCAGTGACCTGTACACTAGCGTGCTGTTTTGGGACCTCAGTCTGGGTCTCCACACTCTTCTTATCTGCAGCCTTCCTCATACGTGTGCAGGGGACCTCTGTCTGGGTCTCCACGTTTTTCCTGGCAGTAGCCTTCTGCCAGGGGGCAGCCATGGCAAACGAGTAGACCCACTAACACTAGCACAAATTAAAATAGCCTTAACAAGGGCGCGAATGAACAACCCCACCCTGCTACTGGTAGTGCTGGATCTGCTCTCACCCCATTACCAGGTCATTGACAGGTGCTCCCGCACCTGTCACTCGTTTCAGTTACAACGACAGTGACAATACTCCTCCCCTTCGTCTTGGTGGGCAATACCCTCCTAGAGGCTCTTTCTGGGCAGTGGGCACGGACAGAGAGCCGTTGCCCTGGCACCACCCCTGCCGTGTCAGCCGCTCTTGCGAGAGCTGCCGGGCTGCTCTGATGCCTTGGGAATCCCTCCCTGGGCGAGGGAAACAGAGCAAATCCCCTGTGCACTCCGCGATCAGCCGTCTCAACTCTGGCTCCGAAGCAGCGAACCTCGGCGATTCTTCATTGACATCTCTTCACACTCTAAAGTCTTAAACCTGTTTCGTAAGGGCACCTGGAAAGAAGGTGGATGCTGGGGGGTGTTTTCTTGAAATGCTAAATGGGGACCTGCTTCTATTCCTACCCATCTTTTAGGTCTCGTCCCTCTTCCTAACAGCAACAAGGCAGGGGTTCCACCACTACTTGGAGTGTATCACCCAATCAGGTTGGTACCTACCTTTCTCATAGGTATGACAGAGTTGATCCACCAGTCTATTTCCTGCTCACAATTCCTGGTACTCCTTAATCTCTCCACTTCCTCCTTGACCTCTGCCACCAGGCTGAGCAGATCATTGACCTGCTTATACCTCACACGGGTGGTATCTCTACCATTCTCTGCTGCTAGCAGCAGGCTCAGGCACTCCCTGTAGCCAGAGACCTGAGCAGCTGTATTTCTAGACAGGAGCTCGATCTGGGTAGTCACATTCATTTTGGCAAGAGCTTCCTGTCTAGTGGAAACCATGATTGGATATGTTGCGTGTGAGGCAGCTGATAGGTGAGCCAAACCTCCAACTGGAGAGGGTTGCTCACCCTGCCAGAGCAGACTGCTGCACTGTGCTCTTACTGACATGCCACACTTTGTTCACACTCCTCCCCTAGAAGCCACTGCTCCTGTCTCCACCCAGACACGTCAGAGCCATTACTATGTGGATGGCAATGGTAGCGGCAGCTGCTCACTGAAAGGAATTCTGTTTCCTTGTGTAGGCAGTTCCGTTCTTCAGGGTGGAATGCAACCCCATCAGAGCTGTCCATTTGTGGAGAACTTAGTCAAACTTGTTAAATAGTTTTAACAGCGTTTCTGTTTTTCACGTGTACGTACTTGGGAGAAATGAAGATGCATAACAAATTTTAGAATGATTCTTTGGGAACAACTTTAAAGAACTGTCCCTTCCTTTCCCTTTAATTGCAAAATCATCATATTTGCCACATAGCTTTTTAATAAGCTCAGAAGAGTCACAGAATACATCTTAATATATTTCAATCTAGAATTCGTACATTGGAGTGTTGGAGGTTATTTACTTTGTAACTAACAAGTCAAATTTGTGTCATTCTTTTTTACTTTCATGTAGCAGTTACTATTTTCATTTAGACAGTCATGAAATTATTATTTTTATTATTTTTTGAGTGAGTTATGATGAGTTCTTCATATTCAAAATGCAAGAAATTCGCTACTAGATTACAGTGAAATTAGCTGTTTCCAGGGAGATTTGGATCTTTCTTCTTTCTTCCTTTCCTACATATGTTTTGTGTTCTTCGATTTGTTATCATTTACTTACTGTGACTGTGTTGACTGAGGAAAGTTATTTATAACTATGTGGGATTTGGTAAAAAATGTAGTGAGCATCACACGTGCAGGAAAAGAAGAGAATATGGTAGCTATCCTGTAAAAAAGACTACAAGAGAATTCTGATTATATCTCATGAAAATATGCAAAAGCTCTCAACAGTCTAGTCACATTTGCCCCCCTTCTTACATCAAAGTACTCTGTCTTTACTTGCATATTATTTTGAGAACAGAATGTTTATTGAACAAAAATAGCAGCTCCTTTAGATGTTGTAATTCCTATGATGGTATTTCAAAAACTGTCAACACATTCCTATTCTGTCACCACCAGTTACATTATCTTGACAGATACCAGTTGCTGACATAGCTGATTAATCTTCCGTTGCACAATAGATACCCAGTAGTATTTTTGGGGGAAGAAACAATTTTTAATTTGATTTTTATATCTGTAAATATTTTTAGTTTCTGCTGCACCTGTTTGGGTTTTTAAATATGGCCTCAAGTCTTCTAAGTAGTTTTACATATGCTTAATTATTCTACATACATCCAGTTGAGGAAGGCTGTATTTTAAAAGTATTTCCTTACACTTTTTGAAACACTTGTAGCCAAGAGCCTTACTGTAAGCAATGTCTATGCCCCTTTGAAAATGTGAGCTGCTCAGAACAAGAATTTGTCTTAATCATGATTTTTCTCATCTGTATTAGCTGTTTTGTGGGAGGTCTAATAGAGTGCAAAATACCCCAAAGTTTCAAATGCAGTTATAATATGCTGAAACTTTAAATAAAATTTAGTCCCTGTTCTACAGCCTTTTAAAGTCTACTTACATTTTATTTCATCTTTATACAGTGAATAAATCATGAGCTTTTCTCTTCATTCCTTCCAACTGGCTTATAGAAAGGAACTGGGGGATTCTTGAATTCACAAGGACAGCATATGAATGGTCTTTGTTTGTGGAATTAGAGGAAGTGATGTTTGAGTCCAAATTATGATCTCTGTGCCTCTCTTTGTCACTTTTTAGCAGCAGTAGGACTCTGGCTGATACTCTTTTGTCCATTTTGTCCTCTTGATTTCACTTGGAAATATTGTGATTTCTTCTACTTTTTTTTTTTTTTTTTTTTTCCCTGAAAGTGCACTGCTGTAAGGAGAGCTGTGAAGGTGGTTTCTATTTTTCAAATAAACAATTTTAGAGATTAGAAACATGGTTTTGTAGTGGTTACAGGTGAGAGTGAGATGGAAGAATACAACTCGGAAGAAACACAATGGGAAAGTACTAACGATCTGAAGAGTAAGTGCTAGGTACAGTAATGAAAAAGTCACTGTCTCAGTTATGTGTGTGCAAGTCTTTGAGGGAAAGTCATTTCTCTGTACAAGACAGTGGGAGAAGGAAAGACATAAATTAGATTTTATTCATATTAATTCTTTTTATGTCACTTTGCCTGTTCTTTTTTGGTTCATGAGGAAAGTTGGTGATCAGTTTCCTTTCAGTCCTTTCTTTAAGAAAGACTTTCTGTAAAGTTCTTTGTTTATCCACATACAGCTTTTACTAAGTAAATAGAAGTTTAAACTGAAAGCCAAATTTACCTTAAATGTTTTTTCCTAACATCCCAAACTTCATCTTTCATCCTTCAATTAATAGTCTGCTTCATCCTTCAATTAATAGTCTGCCCTTAGGAGTAAGTCTTTTAGAAAGCCTGTTAAACAAAAAGAGTTGGTTTAATTTCTCAAAGAATCTTTATGACAGTTTAGGGTGTTTTTCTGTCTTGACATCATCAAAATTGAGGAGTAAATCAAGTGTGTGAAATTAAATATGCCATTGTCAAGAATGTTAAATTGTATCTCTCTTGAGTATCATTTGAAAAACACAGGTGTGCATTTTTGCTTTTGCTATATAGTTTTAGAATTTTGAGTATTTATCTATTTGTATTTTTGTCAGTTTCTGCAATAGCATCACTTTTTTAATTTTTTTTTAAATCATAAAATCAGAATTGCTTAGGTTGGAAAAGACCTTCAAGATCATCAAGTCCAACCTGACCATACTGCTCTAAGTAACAACCTATTGCTAAATCATGTCCCCAAGCACCACATCCAGACAGTTTTTAACCTCATTCAGGGATGGTGACTCAACCACCTCCCTGGGGAGACTATCCCAGTGCTTAACAACCCATTCTGTATAGAAGCGTTTCCTGATATCCAACCTAAACCTCCCCTGGTGCAACATGAGGCCATTTCCCCTTGTCTTGTCACCAGTGAGAAGAGACCAACCACACTCTTGCTTCAATTACCTTTCAGGTATTTGAAGAGAGCAGTGAGGTCTCCCCTCAGCCTCTTCTTCCCAGGACTGAACAACCCCAGTTCTTTCAGTCGCTCCTCACAGGGTGTATTCTCCAAGCCCTTCACTAGCCTTTCTTTGGACCTTTTTCAGCATCTCAATGTCCTTTTTGTATTGAGGTGCTCCAGACTGCCAAATACAGGGGCAGGATGACTTCCCTAGTCCTGTTTACCACACAGTTTCTGATACGAGACAGGATGCCATTGTCCTTCTTGGATACTTGGGCACACTGCTGGCTCATATTCAGCCAACTGTCTCATCAGTACACGAAGGTCCCTTTCTGTCCCACAGCTTTACAGCCACTCCTCCCCAAGCATGTAGAGTTGCCTGGGGTTGTTGTGACAATAGTGCAGGACTTGATACTTGGCCCTATTGAAACTCATACAGTTTACTCCAGCCCAATGATTCAGTCTATCCAGTTCCCTGTGTAGTGTCTTACTACCCTCTGGCAAACCAACACCCAACTCAGTGTCATCCACAAACTTAATGAGGGTGCATTCTATCCCCTCATCAAGATCACTGATAAAGATGTTAAATAGAAGTGGCCCCAGTACTGAACATAAGATGGCTTAGACCATATAGTTTAATGATATGTCATTATTAAAATGTCACAGGTCTGTGTTTTAAAAAAGCTAACATTGTAATAGCTTTTGGCTTTCTACAAGTAACTTAATGCAGTATTGATAGTTGCTGAGTTTTTCAGTGTGTGAAATATCTGATATGTTCTGGTTTAATTAGAATTTTATTTTTGATTATTTAAAGACTTTGTTTAGAGGAAGAAAATTGATAAAAAAATATCATCTTTTTGTGGGAAAAATATTAAAATTGATCTCTGTTTCCTCCTTTTCCTCGGGGGAGAGGAGAAAATTCTCTTGAGTGAGGACTTTTGCTTTTACTTAAATTATGTTAGTGTTTCACAGGAAGTATAATAGAGGAATCTCTTTTCTTTCTTGACTTACATCTGTTTGTATTAGGTCATAAGCTAAAAAAAAATTTTTTTTGGTACATTTTACAGTTTCCACATAGTTTTCACTCTTCAGGTGTCTAGGTTTATATATTAGGTTCCAAAGAATTTATGTTTAATTTTATTTTTTTTTCCTAATACTGGAACTTCAGTGTCAATAAAGGAGCTAGAGGTAGCTGTAATCTTTGCTAAATAAGCCAAGTTTCTGAAAAAGAGAGTTAAGGCCTGAGTGCTGTTGTTCCTTCTTGGATGTTTTATGTGTTGCTTTCACATCTGAGTTTAGAATCTATATATTTTTAAGTGTGATTTAGCTGCTCACCATTGAGAAATGGTAAAAGAAACAAATAACCAGACTTCCACTCATCAAGCAGCATAAGAATTGAATCAGTTTTCAGGGAACCATGCTTAATGGGCATATGCAAGTACATGCAACCTAGGAAACAAGCAAGAGGAGCTCTGTGAAACTGATGTTTAAATAACTGAGATGTTTTGGGATTCTTTATGTAGCTAGATCTATGTTATGAATAATAGATATTAGCTCATTAGAAAGGCAGTCTAGAAGAGGAGGTGATGTTGTCATTTATAAGAATTTGCAGTTCAGACTACAGGGTATTGGAGAGGACTGCCCACAGAATTTGGGAGAACAGAATTTAATGTAGGCAATACCTGACTGATGTCACTTGGGCAAAATCTCTAACATAGTGGAAACTGAGGAAAGTCTGATTGCTAGAGAAAGATGAAAAGGATGGTTTACAGATTTACTGGTTTATCAACCTTTTGGTCCTTGGGAAATGTATGGAACAAATGCCATTGGCAGCCATTTAGGGCACATGAAGAAAGTGAATGGGAATAGTGGGAATTACCAGTGTGGATTTATCAAAAGATATTTGTGCCTAATCAGCTTGAATTGCCTTCTGAGATGAACCAACTGGATTGTGGATGAGTGGAATGCAGTGAATGCTTTTATATTGACCTCAACCTGAAGGAGGGAGGGTTTAGAGAAAGCATACTGGCAAATCACAGAATCATAGTGTGGCTTGTATTGGAAGGGGCCTTAGAGATTGTCTATTTCTAACCCCCCTGGAGATTGTCACATGTGTCCAAAGCTGTGATGTCAGAAAGATGGAGCGAGGCAGATTCTGCTAAGACACATAGCAGGAGGATGAGTGATAATGTTTGTAAATGGAAATATAGGAAGTTAGAACTTTGTATAAGCAGAAAGAAAAAAATGAGATGAAGGTAAGCGTTAGAATGTTTTAACCGGTAATGTTGTAGAACTTCCATCCTTAGAGATTTTCAAGATCCAACTGAACAAACTGGTTTGCAGTCAGTGTTTATCCTGCTTTCAGTAGGAAGATCAACTTGTTGACCTCAGGAGATCCTTTCCAACCGGAATGATTGTGTGATGTTGTGATTTAATACTTTGATCATAAACCAAGAAAAATAAATGTCTATTCCTATTCAGGAAGGTCATAACTGAAATTCAGGGGATACTCCCTGGACTAAATTATTTGGAATATTTTACTCCAGTCTGACCTAGCTCATTGCCAGAAAACAGACATTAGTAATTAAGGGCAGGGCCAGGAATGTCTGAACCAAAAATTTGATTAATGCAGTATTTGAAATTTTATACTAATCAGAATATCAGTTACTGTAAACTTAAATTGTAACACTTTTGGTCTTTGGAAATGTGTTTGTCTTGATACAGTAGGAACATATGCTATGCAATATATTTATGTTCTATGGGATTTTACAGTAAATGAAACAGTAATTTGGAATGTAGAACTGCTACAGTAGTTCCCTAAGTTACACAACAAAAAACAAGAAGGACTTATTGTAAAATATGTGTATCTTTGGCTTGGGGTTCTTTTTCGGGACTGTAGGAGATGCTTCCTTCCACCTGAGATTTTACTAAAGTTAAGTAACAAACCCTTTTCTTTGAAAACCAAAGAAGTACTCTTTCTGTATTTTAAAATAAAATAGATTAATTCTGCTTTTTCAATTTACTTCCTGTTGTCTCTTGTGAAGGTATAACTTGTATATTGTCTATTTTTCTACATGCTTTATATAGGAATGTATTAGGTATATATATACATACATATATATATGTATAGATATAAAACCAACGACTTAAATCTCAAAGTTGACATTTTGATAGTAATTCACCGTGTGCAAGGGAAATATTGGAGTTAATTGTAGATGGAGTTTGCATTCTGTCTTGGGCAGTTTGATCTAAGTGTCAAGTGTTCTATTTCATTTCTTGACCCTTTCTTCTTTTGAGCAACAGTGTCAAGAGAAGCTTATCATATCTTTCAGATCATCAGCTGAACAAGTCTTTACAGAGCCTTGCTGTCATCTTGTCATTATCCCAAACTCCTTGAACTGATGCTTAGATTCCCAATCTGTTCTTCATTCTGTCTTCTGATCTACACAATTCTTGTCACCTTTCTAATGGAACACATACATCAACGTGATGAAAAGATGATTGTCTCTTGGTTGATCTGCAAGTTCTGGTAATTTGTTTGCTTTGCCCATCAGTCGTATTTTTCATCATCTGTCCTCAGATCTTCAACCATAATTGCTGTTTTTGAGGATGCTAGGGATTGGTATAGTTCAGTATCAAATCTCTAATGCATTTACTTCTTCACAAAAAAAGCAGAGGATATAATTTGCTTTTTTTCTTTTTTCCTGCAGATATTACTTGAGGTCTGTAGAAGCTACTCTCTATATACAGTTGTCTTCTAACTTTCATGGTATAAATTGATCTTCATTCAGTGTTATCTTCATCTCGTTATTTTGAATTATAGTATTTGCCTGAGCAATTAATACATCTGATTAGACAGTATTCTTACTGAAATCAATCCTGTATCTTTCTTTAGGAAAGCTCACGTTATTTAATTGAGCAATCTTTATCTTATATACAATAGCACACTCTAGTGTGTGTGTAATTAGACATTCTGGATTTATTCACATCATGTTTAACTCAATTTTTCTGTGGTTTGTGTTCAGAAGATTTTTTTTTCCCTATATTTGAGTTATAGGAAAAATACTGGTATATTAACAGAATCATTATGACACTATTATTTGTTAGTTATGAAATTGGTACTTTGAAAGAAAAATAAGAGTTGATAACTTTTGTGGAAAGGGAAAAGACATAATGGAGTAATTGAGTCTAATATGACAATTCTTAATGATTTAATTGTACACCGAAAAAATGTGTGGAAGATGGAAAAACACTTTCTAGTTTATTTGCATCTAGCAGCCTACAGTTTGCCATTTTAAATTACTACAGAAGTTAAGAGGAAAGAGAGACTATCACTTTCAGAGATATTGACTTGGACTTGCAAATAGTTCTGGAGATACATAGCCTTACCAGTGCTAAGCGGTCAGCATGAACTCAGAAGACTAGCTTGCACATACAATCATTATGATTGGAAAAGACCACTAAGATCATCTAGTACAACCATCAAACCCTCACCACTATGCCCACTGAATCACTCCTATACACAAGAGAAAAAACACAAAAATCAGCTTTTTTTCAGTAAGGACAGAAACTACTATAAAAATGAGAATGGAAGAAAAAAGATAGGGATGAATCAGGGCCATCACAAGGACAGGAGGAGAAATAGTCAGCTGTCTGACCGCTAACAATGAGTGAACTGTAAGATATGTGAATAGATTTAAAATTGTCAGCCGTGTAAACATGTATTCATCTGGTTACTCCAGTGGATCCTCAAGGCTCAATGCTGGGACCAGTGCTGTTTAATATCTTTGTAGATGACATGGACAGTGGGTTTAATTGCACCCTCAGCAGGTTTGTAGATGACGTCAAGCTGAGTGGTGCAGTTTTCAACACTAGAGGGAAGGGATGCCATCCAGAGAGACCTGGACAGGTTGGGTGGGCCAGTGCCAACCTCATGAAGTTCAGCAAGGCCAAGTGCAAGGTCCCACACCAGGGACCTTCTGGCCTGCAAATGCATCTAGATTGCATCAAGAGGAGAGGAGTGTGACTAGCAGGTCAGAGGAGGTAATTCTGCCCCTCTACTCTGTCTTGTGAGACCCTACCTGGAGTACTCAGTCCATTGCTAGAGAACCCAACACAAAAAGGACATGGAGTTGTTGGAGCAGGTCCAGGGGATGGCCACAAAGATGATCAGAGGTCTGGAGCACCTCTGCTATGAGGAAAGGCTGAGAGAGCTGGGGCTTTTCAGCCTGGAGAAGAGAAGTCTCCAGGAGAACCTTATAGCAGCCTGCCAGTACCTGAAGGAGCCCCACAGGAAAAATAAGGAGAGCCTTTTTAGACGGGCATGTAGCAACAGGATGAGGGGAAGTGGCTTTAAACTGGAAGAGGGTAAATTTAGACTAGATACTAGGAAGAAATTCTTTATTGTGAGGGAGGTGAGACACTGGAACAGGTTTCCCAGAAAGGCTTTGTATGTTCCCACCCTGGAGGTGTTCAAGGGCAGGCTGGATGGGCCTTTGAGCAGACTTGGTCTAGAGGGAAGTGTCCCTGACTATAGAAAGGGGGTTTCAACTAGATGATCTTAATTAAAAGTTCTTTCCAGCCCAAACCATTCTATGTTTATATGAAAGCAATTGGAAAAGGGTCACAAGCCTTCACTCTATGGAGATGATTTTTGTCACCCATGAAAAGAAGATATCCCTTCAGGGAAGATCTTATATTTTACCCAGGCAAGTGCATTACCAGGGATGAAGTTACCCAGCACCTAACAGAATTATCTGTACTGGAGGTATTGTAGGTATGACCTCAACAGTGATTAACTAATCGCTAAGATTAACTAATCCCATGATCCAGATGACAACAGGTTCCCATGATGTATATGGTAGAAATTTGTACAGAGTGCACCATCTTGTATGTCAGCACATTGGCAGCAATGGTTTGGAAAGATAATGAAAATCCAGCAGTGGATGAAGTCGCTAGTCTACTTCAACAGTAGAAGGGAAATCTCTCTTCCTCCCTACAGGCTTGTGTCTCATCTGTGGAGAAACTGACCTGTGAGTGTTTCAGCAAATCAAAAATTGTATCTCTTATGCCCCACATATAAACACCAGTATCTCAGACATCAACGGTTTACCGGGCTGGATCGGCCTGGTTCTGTGACAACTGGTACAGGGGACCCGCAGACCCACACCCCAGGAAAGGGGAAGGGGGAAAGGAAAAAGGGAAATGGGCCTAGAAACAAAACAGCAGCAATGATCTGAGGAGGAAAGCTAATTTACTAAATAAGATATCAGAAAGCAAAATAACACAATATAATACAACACAATTGGAATTTAAGCTAATTAATCAAATAAAATGAGCAAGAGAGAGTGTTCAGTGAACCGAAGGCCTAATGCTAAATGCTGAAGGTGAGACGGCAGCGAGCACCCACTGCTGAGTTGATCTCAAAGGAAAGAGAGTCCCGTGACAGTTTTTATCTTTCTCTCTGAGCAGTAAAAAGGAAAAATGCAAAGCATTGCACAGTCCTCTAGGGAATATAGTTCTTCTTCTCTTCTGAGACAGGTATACCCATAACTATCGATGATCCACGGAGCTGGGGCATTAACTCTTTAACTCTTAATGCAATACGTGATGTTATGATGTGAAATACCAATACCACAAATCATAAAACCATGACAAGAAGTAATCATTCCTGTTCTCAAGGAATGTATTGGGTACATTATGCATGCCACCTTCTGTTTTTACATGCATGACTAAGGGAAGGATGTGAGAAAGTGGGATGTCAAATGCCCTTGACCCCAGAGGCACGTATACAAGAGTTGCAAGGAAGAGCAATTCAAAAAGGGGATTCTTCCAGGGAAATGACTGTTGCAGTTTCCGGTGGACAGTCCTCTAGACAAAGATGGTTTGATCCTGTTTCTGAGTTGGATAACAAGCCTTTCAGTTTGCATTCACAAATACCCTTTTTCCAGCCATGTGGAGGAAAGGGACAGTCGGGTGTATGTGTAGATTCAGTGAACTGGAACATTAGAAGCACAGGAGTATTAGACTCTAGTGGATGCTAGTGCACAGTTTGCTCTCATGCCATCAAGTTAAAAAGGAGTGGAACCTACCTGTATTTATAGACTAACAGGATCTCAGGCATTAACTGCATTGGAGGCTGAAATAAGTCAGTCTGTTTCAGTCTGGTTCATTGGAAGTATTTGCAGTTCTTGGTGAGTTCTCAAGGTACTTTTTGGCAAAATTCTGCTCTCCCTGTCCTTCACCCTTGAAAACAGTTTAGTAAAGGATATTTTTCTCTGATCAGATAGGTCTTATAAAAGTCTAATGGAGGGATATAATCAAATTCTTCTTTGAGTTAAATCTCTGATTGCAGTTCTGTACATTCAGTTTGAAAATTCACAAATAATTTGTTTATGTAAACTGAAAATGGAGTCACAAATATATAAAAAAATTGATGATTTTATTCAGCAATCTTTAAACCTGTTCTCAAATTCCTTTATCAAAACAGAAGGCAAGGCTGCCAATTTTTTATTTTTATTTTTTGATCCAATGTATCAAAATGCATAAAATTATTTGCTTTAATTTGAATTGACATGACACTGCGTTCTTTCCTTTTCCTGGTTTCAACCCAGGTAGGGCCTGGATCAGGGGCTAGGCCACAGTATGGGCTGGGCCAAGCCACATGTGGTCCATAGTCTATGAGTTGGACATGCCTGGGCGAAGGCAAGCCCATGCATGGGTTTCATGGGAAATTTTTTCATATTTTTAGCAACTGATGATTTGAATAGATGATGCTTCTCATTGGTAAGTGTGAAATGCTGAAGGGAGTCTAATGAAGTATTCACATTGCAGATATAATGTAAACCACATGAAAGCGTTCTTATTGGAAGGCAAAAATAAAATCAAAGTTAGAGTGACATGAGGAAAAAGTTTTGCTGGTCTGAGAAAGCGGAATCTAATAATAAAAGGGTTAAAATGGGTTAATAATACAGTCAGTAATAACATTTCAGCAGCATTTTGAAACTACAGTTGTTGTTTTTTTTACTAACAATGCTTCAGGAGTCCAGCCATCCACAAGTCCGTCAAGGAACCAGAAAAATCAGTAAAACAATTAAAAAAAAACAAAAAACAGAAACATTCTGAATGATCAGAATGATCTGGAGGGTACTAGAGTAAAATTAATAAATAAACTTAGTTTAACTTTAGGAACAGCTAGAATTTTGAGTACATATACATGTACATCCGAGAGGTATATGCTTTTTCATGAAAGATAGCAAAAATGAGAAAAATAGTTGTCATTTACTCAATATTATGTTCTTATATTGTATATAATCTTTCCATGTTTTTGTATAGGAAAAGCATAAGCAAGAATTAGAAGATATGAGAAAAGCTGGACATGAAGCCTTGAGTATTATTGTTGAAGAGTTCAAGGTAAATGAGTTGTTAAGATAGCACATTTTCCAATGTCACCTTATATAATAAATTTGCACTACAGTTGGTCATCTTTAATACTTATATTTTTGGTTGTTCAGCCTCTTTCATTATAAAACTGTTTTGTTGGTTTCTTCCAGTTTAGACTGCTTGGCCTGAAATTGTACATAGCTTGTTTTCTCACTCTACACTTCAGTTAAAGAGAAAATTTCAGATAAAGTATGTTATCCATTTTCAGCAGTGATAGTTAAATCTGGAATGAAACAAAAATGCTTAGTCAGTTGTGTTAATCTTTGATTTTGCTTATTTAGAACTCATCTGTATTTTGGACCTCCTCAGCCTTGACAAACTACAAACTGTAGCCTCACAGAGCAATTGAGCAGGGTTTTTTATATATTATGTTGTTAGTTACATTTGGTTTGAAACTGGCAAAGTAAGAAGGATGGTATTGAGGTTGAGTCATTTTAGTCAGGTAGTAAGCTGAAAGCTTGAGTCCAGGGCCTGCTGGTCAAGAAACTTTCAGTGTTCCTGGGGAGGTTAGGCTGACTTGTTTGTTTTCAAGAAATATCCATATATTACATGAAAAGTGTTTATCTCTATGCAGCTCCAGGAGAGCTGTCTATACCAGCTTCCATGTTTTCAGCAAAATCTGGAATCTGAAACACCCATCTAAAAAACAACAAACACATCTAAACAACAACAACAACAACAAAAAAACAATAGATTCTGTGGGGCTTGTAGCTTCTCTTCCTTATGTGTAGGTTAGGCCTGACAAGTTCTGAACTTAAGAAAAGACCACTCTGTAGGGTACCTGATGATGCTTTTAGTAATAACTCCTTGAAAGAAATCTACCTGTTAGGCTTCAGAAGAGTATAAAGCAATCTAGTCACCAGACATGTTTGCAACAGCTTATGAAAAGTTTTCCTTTAAATATCTATGCTAGTAATTGGTAGCAGTGTTCTAGTCAATACTGAAACTGAACTATCTGTAGAAATGTGTCTGTTTTCACTGATGCAATTTATACTAATTTCACCAAAAGGGAACCTGTTCTGAAAAAAGCATCTGAAGTTTCCATTCCTAAGAGAAGCTAAGCATGTCTGCTAATGTCTCCTTTCCCCAGACATTCTTCATTTCACTTCAGGAGAAGCATTGCATTTCGTTTCCCTTCTCGGGTTTGCCTTGCAATGGAAGTTCTTAAATGACAGAGTTTCAGGATAGCTGAGGTCAGTCATCTGGGATCTCTGTGTCCTGCTCCAACCCCAGCTCAAGGAGGGACAACCAAAGCAGGGTGCCTAGGCCTGTGTCCAGGCAGCTTTTGCAGGAAGATGCTCCACAGCCTCTGTGGGAAACTCATGACAGTGCTTCGTCACCCACACAACACAGGATTGCATCCTGATGTTCAGGGGGAACCTTCTGTGCTCAAGTTTGTGCCCATTGCCTCTTGATCTTGCACTGGGCACCAATGAAAAGAGCTTGGCTCTGTTCTTTTTGCACTCTCCCTTCAGGTGTTTATAGACATCACTCAAATCGTCGAGTCTTCTCCAGGCCAGACAGGCCCTTCTGTCTCACCCTTTTCTGATGGGAGAGAGGAAGAGCATGTTCTTCAGGCTGACTGCTTTGGATGAGTCAATGAACACAGGCTGTGTCTCAGCATTTTTCATTTCTTTTTTGTACTATGTATAAAATCTGTCTGTTTCCACGTGACCTTACATTTTGAAAATAAGTCAGTGATCTGTTGGTAATTGCTTTATTTATGTTTCCTCCTCTTTATTTCTGAAAACATAAATAAGTAGTGAAGTTGTGAAATGCACCTATTCTATTGTAGTGAATGAATAGATACCATTTTTCACCCTTTCAATGCCTTTGTGTGAGCTGAAGGAGAGTTTTGCATGGGTGACAGAAGGATTTATTTAAGGAATATCTCTTGATAAAAGGATACACATATGTGTAATGTTTTGAGAACTATTTTCCAAGACAAAAGCAGCTGTGCAGATCTGTTATACCATCTTGAAAAGAGGATTTAAATTTTTCAGTTTCTATGATTTGGCACAAAAGATTAGGTATTTAGTTGAATACTGTGATTCTAAGCAGTGTTTAGGTAATATTTCTCATAGACTGTTTGTCTTCAAGTTATATAAATATGTTCTTTAATACCAATGAATTGTGATATGAGTATACTTCATATAAGTCTTTCCACTGCCTTACAGGGAAGTTGCCATATTTTGGTCAATGAGATTATAGTACCCTGAGGCAAAATAACATTAGATATGCCAGCCTTTGTATAAAATGCTGTTACTTTTTATGTGAACATTCAGTGAGTTAGCAGGAAAATTCAAAGTATGCTAGGTTTAAAAAAAACAAACAAGTAAACATTTTTATTTCATTTATAGCTTACATGATTTTCAGTAACTTTTTGCCTTGTGGGAGAAAAAGAATAGCAGTGATGCCAATCATTAGAACATTGAATGAAAGCAAAACTGTTCTGTTTAAAAAAAAAAAAATCTCATGGTTCTTTTAAAATCTGCATTCATTATTAGTTAAGGTTTGTTGTTTTTTTTCCTAAAGTAAATGAGTCAAACTTTTTTAAGTTCTAGCTTTATCTTTAGATTATTTATTTTTTAGATCTGTATTTATCATATGTTGGCAATTAGTAGTTGGACAACCAAGTAAGGAGCCTTGTATAACATTTGTTTCTTTTATGAAAGTAAGGTTAGCTTTTGTTTATTTTGAGGATATAAAGTATATCTGATTAATCACCTAAGTGAAATATAAATTATGGAAGTTACAGACTTATAATTAGCCATGCTTAATTTTATGTTGAAATATGTCTTCTTTAGGGTTTAAGACTCCGCTACACTAATAAAAATAATTTATATACAGAAGTAGTTTCAATTTTTATTAATTAAATCTATCATCTAGTTAATTCTGTCATTGCCTTGAGTGTATGGAATTATTTGGCAAGAGTCATCTTGGTGAGTACTAACCATTACTTTGCCTTCCAGAGTATCACTATGGATAGTGCGTGGTAGGAAAGTTGTATATCACATTGGTTACAGAATACTCTTCATTGTTTATCTTCTGACATGTTTGCATTTTAGCAGTGTTTTTTATTATTGCCATTGTTGATTTTGGTGTTGGTTATTTTTTTTCTTTTTTTTTTCATGATGATCTTCATCTTGATCTTGCTGTTTAGTAACTGTTTCTGGTACATACTACAGGAGTTTCAAACTATCTTTATTGTATGTAATACTGAAGAGCCTTTACATTTATTCTCCCTTCTCTGGCTCTCTTGTGAACATCACGTGAGAGAGACTCTATATCACCAACAGCAATTCTGAATTTGAAAAATATTGGAAAACAATGTATTAAAATCTTAAAAAATATTACAGTTTAAGAAAGATAGGTACCATCATGTATTGTAACAATTCTTCCTGTATAAATATTCCTTGTTTTGACATCTACTGCTCAGATTTCTCTCTGGTTGCATTATTAATATGTAAATAGATCTGAATCATAGAATGGCTTGGGATGGAAGAGAACTCAAGCTTCAAAACACTGCCTTGGGCAGAGTTGCCAAATACTAGATTAAGTACTAGATCAGATTGCCCAGGGCCCTATCCAACCCAGCCTTGAACACCTCCAGGAGTGAGACATCCGCAACCTGTTCCAGTGCCTCACTGCCCTCTGTAAAAGACTTCCCCTTGGCATCTAATTAAAATCTCTCCTCCTTTACTTTAAAACCATTTCCCTTTTGTCCTGTCATTGCCTACCAGTGTAAAAATTTCCCTCCTGTTTATAAATATTGGATGGCTGTAATGAAGTCTCCCACTGGGTCTTCATGAGGTCAGAGTAGGGAGTGATAATCACTTCCCTCACCCTGCTGGCCACCTCTCTTCTCATGCAGCCCAGAATACTGTTGGCCTTCCCGACCGCGAGTGCATGCTGCTGGCTCATGTGAAGTTTTTGAATCTACCAGGACCCTTATGCCTTCTCAGTAGGGCTACTTTCAAGGAGTTCTCCCATTCTGTATACATATCTGGGATTACCTTGACCCAAGTACAAAACCTTGAACTTTGCTTTGTTGAACCTCATTAGGTTCACATTTTCCCACATTCTGAGTTTGTTGAGGTTTCTTCCTTTCTGCTGTATAAACTGCACTACTCAGCTTAGTGTCATAAGCAAACTTGCTGAGAGTACATTGAATACATCACTGATAAAGATGTTAAAGAGTACTGATCTCAAGACAGACCTTTGGGGGTCCCCACTTATCAACAGCCTCCATCCCAGATACAGAGCCATTGATCATAACCCTCTGGCTGTGACTGTCTGTGACCTTCCAACCAGTTTCTTATCCACTGACTAGTCCACTCTTCAAATCCATCTCTCTCAGAAATAAGGATTTGGTGTGGGATCATGTCAAAGGCCTTGCAGAAATCTGGGTAGACTATATCAGTTGCCTCCCCTTTCTCCAGCAGTGCTGTTGCACCATCATAGAAGGCCACTAGATTGGTCAGCCATGACCTAACCTTGGTTAAGCAGTCCTGGGCGTCATGGATCGTCTGCTCATTCCACATGTGCCCTTAATACTCAAGTTCATGTATTTGGAGCAGTTTGTGACTTCTGTGTTATCCGCAAATCTTAAAATACTTGGATACAGTGAAGAGAGAGAGTGAAGAAGGTAAAAGTAATTGGAAGTGGCATTGATGTAGTTCTTTTTGGAAGCTTAGGCAAAAAGATTATTGCAGTGATAATAATTTGTGTTGTTAAAACTTCATTTAGAAGATCATGAAAAATTCAGAATCTTGTTTTCCTGTGCAAGTTTTTTTTTCTGTTTTTCCTAGACTGCAATACCATTAGTAAAACTTAAGGGCTAAAGTGGAGAAGTGGAACAAATGTCACACAGTTTTGGCTTTCTTTTTCTAAAATCATCAGATTATATTTTGACTCTAGTTTTTTCAAGTTTATGAGAGCAGTCTGTTTGCATGTAGGATATCCAAGATTTGATATGCAGCATAAACCTGTTTGTAATATGTACTCTCAGTGTACTTTCTTTTGAATTTAAAACTACAACTGTGTGTTGTTTTTCAATTTGTAGATAACAGTCTCTCTTTTTTTTTCCCTACTAGGTTGAAGGAAATATGTATTCTCTTATTTTACTCACTTAGATACAGTTTGTTTTTCGTGTGTTAAAAACTGGAATGTTATCATTACTTTCTTTATGGAAAAGTTAAAAAAAAAAAAAGGGGGAAAAAATAAACCCCTTCCACAAATAAAACTTTTTCCTTTTTCTGATGTACAGACCAAATAGATGAGGTTTAACAGGAGCAAATGTAGAGTCTTGCACCTAGGAGGGAATAACCACATGCACAGGTTGGGGGATGAGCTCTGAGGAGAGTGACCTAAGTGTCCTGGTGGATGACAGGTTGGCCATGAGCCAGCAGTGTGCCCTGATGGCCAAGAAGGCCAATGGGGTCCTGGGGTGCATTAAAAAGAGCATGGCCAACAGGTCAAGGGAGGTGATCTGCCCCCCTCTACTGTGCTCCAGTGAGGCCTCTCCTGGAGTGAGGCCAGTTCTGGGCTACTCAGTACAAAAAAAAAAAAAAAGAATCGCCTTGAAAGCGTCCAGTGGAGGGCTTAAAAGATGATAAAGGTCTTGGCACTCCTCCTTTATGAGGAAAGGCTGAGAGACCTGGGTCTGTTCAGCCTTGAAAAAAGAAGACTCAGAGGGGATCTGTTCCATGTCTGTAAATGTCTAAGGAGCAGGAGGTAAAAGGGCAAGGCTGGACTCTTCTCGGCAGTGTGTGGCACTAGGACAAGGGGAAATGGACACAAACTGAAGCATAAGAAGTTCTACACAAATGTGTGTGGGAACTTCTTCATGGTGAGGGTGACAGAGCACTGGCAGAGGCTGCCCAGAGAGGTTGTGGAATCTCCTTCTCTGGAGGCCCGCCTGGATGCCTACCTGTGCAACCTGATCTAGGGAGCCTGCTTTAGTAGGGGGGTTGGACTAGATGATCTCTAGAGGTTCCTTCCAACCCCTATAATTCTGTAATTCTGTGATATAGATTGAAGTCAAGGGCTTAAAACTTGATTAATTTGTAGATTTAAGTAATTAAAAAGATTATGCCAAGTTGAAAATCAATTGTTGTTCAAGCAAACTTATTAAAACAGTATCAGCGTAGATGATATTTCTTAGTTTTCTTTGTCAAAATTTTTGTCCATTTCAGTCGTGGTAAAAAATGTAATATGATACTGGGAAGAAGAAAATATGACAAAGCTAAGAATACATTGGCCTGATGACTTGGAGCTGTGGTGGTGTTTTTGTTTTCAGGATTCTGAGGAAAGATGTTACTATTCTTAGTTTGATATAGCTAGTAACACTTTGAGGATTTATTATATAAGCTTTGTAAATCTTCCATCAGTTCAAATCATGATGGTATACTTTGATTCATAACTATTTCTTTAACAAATACAGTTCATTCTTAAGTTAGCACATGGTTTTATGTCTGAATATTAAAGAAGCTGATTTAAGTAGATGTATAAGTTGTGACAGTTCCTTTAAGACATGGGTGTCAACCTTTTGGCTTACCTGGGCTGCATATAAAATATGTAATGTAGTTAATGTATGTAAGTAACAAAACTTACTCTATATTTTTTTTTAATTAAAATGTAAGAACAGGCGAGCAACAAAAGCATAAAACTAGTGGGATATTTGATCTTGTTTTTGTGAAACTAATGCATCAGTCTAGTTAGATTGAGATGGTTGCAATTCTTAATGAGTTTTCAAGATATTTGTCAGAGATTTTTAGTGAAATGTTGTTTTTCCTGTGTTTCATCCTTGAAAAAAATTGTTCACAAATGTTAGTACTGGCAAAAAGCAGTGGCATGAATAAGGCATGATTGTGAAGTGAGAGGTATCTTTCTCTGGTAAGATTAATCTTATAGTCTAGTGGTGAGATGTGGTCAGACTTTTTGAGTTGAGTATCTTATTATAACTCTGTACATTCTATTTGAAAATTTGCAGGTATTATATTTACACTGACTGAAAATGGAGTCTCGAGTTTAACAAAAAATTGATGATGTTTTCAGCAGTCTTGAAATTAGTCTCAAATTCTTTTATGAGAACAGAAAGCAAGGCTGAATATCTTTTGCTGTACCCAAGACTGAGTTTATGGATATCAAAATGCATAAATTTGTTTGCCAGAACGTGGATTAGCATTGCACTGTGCCCTTACCATATCCTGTGTACTGTATATTTCATAGAGGCTGCTCTGAAAGTTTCTTTTAAATGATTTGAAAATATTTGGGTCTAAATGAAAATTTTATTCCATATTTTAAAGGCTGGAGTTCTCCATCTATCATTAGAAAAAAAGAAAATACTTAGTAGTTCTTATGGCACAACATGAAAGCTATCTCTGAAGTGCTGTATCGCACAGTGGTACTGCTGTCTTCTCACTTGGCCAGCTAGTGAAATAGTCAAAGACTATAGTTCCTAAGTGTGGAATTTCATGTGCAGAAAGTAATAGTAATAAAATTTAGAGAATCTTAATGATCTTTTTATGCCATCTCATTTCATGCATAATAACTTTTTTTCCTCTGAAGAATTGTAAGTTCTTGGTACCTCTTAATAATTATCAGTCAAGTTTGCACAGTAAAGTCTATAGGTGACTCAACCTTTAGCATGAGTAAGAATAAACTGAGAAATGGCATTGCATCTTAACATCCATTCTGTTACTGTTTTCCATGCAATCAGAACTTTATTCCTTTTTTTTTCTTTTAAGTCATGTATATGAAACCATTATCATCACATCTGTTTGCAGGAAAAAATAACATAAAAATCTACAAGCAGAATGCAAACTTCATTTTCCCATTGTTGTGACAATTCCAGTTTAAACACAGTGGGATTTAACATAAAAAGTTTCCTGTACAAAACTACATTTTTGTGATGCCTGAATTTATACTGATACAAGAACTGAATGTATTTGGAAAGAAATTTGCAGAAATTTGCCTTCATGGAAGTAAACTTATGACTAGCTAAGTCCTCTGCAAACATCAGTAAATGTAGTCTAACACTTTAATCTAAGTGTGTGTCAGGCATAACCTACCATTTGTTGTTTTTACATCTTTTGAAATTTTGCTGAAATGTATGATAGCATCAGAGGCTAATTAGAACAAATAAAGATTAAAAAAATACTCATATTTTTTTAGTATAGCATGTTTTTATTGCCTTGGAGTTTGTTGAAAAAACTTTTAAAAGTGTCTTTAAAGTGTTTTTTATATTCCATGAAGTAAATATATCTGTAATCCAAAAAATCGTTTGAATGATATATGTTTACTTACTTTTTCTTTGTCTGCATTTGGGCCAAAGATCTGTTTTCTGTAGCACTTATCTCTGCTTTAACCTACACAGTAATTTCAATTAATTCTCTATATTGAATATCACTTAGAAATAGCTTCCTGTAGTGTGTACAAGTGCCTTAATGAATATTTAGAATGTGATATTAATATTTCACAATATTAGGGAAAAATCTTGGGTAGCACATGAGTAAATCCTGAGTAAAAGTAGAGAAGTTAGAATGTAGTTCTTTCAAATGATGCTTTGCTTTTTTATATATACAAAATGTTTTTAATATTGCATTCAGATGCTGGAAATTCTGTAGAGTTCAGTCAAGTGCATGTGAATACAAGTGTGCTTGCACACAGGTGCGCTCACAGAAAGCTCCTAATTTTATGACCTTTTTGTTATTGTCTTTGTACGTTGACTGACTTCCACTGCTACACATTTGAGTGTACGATTCCTGGGGGAGTGTTCTTTTATGTTTTAAATTACACAGAATTTCCATCTGCTTTTATTTGATTTGTGGTTGCAAAGATCATGCTTGGCCCATGGAATCTTACACTGTGCCGAGAGGATGTGGAGTTGTGTCAGCCAGTGAAATATGTCTGGCTTTTTTTTCTCTGCAGCAGGTTTCATATGCTTCTCTTCTTGTGTGGTCTCACTATTCTGAATATATTTAACAGAAACACTTGCCCTCTTAATCTTCTGTGTGCTGCAGTCTTCTAAGCAGCCTGTGTGTAAGAAATCTGAGATCCAAAATGATTTCAATCCTGACTGAAAACAAGGTAGTGTTACATAGAAAGGTACTGTAATAGTTGCACACCCCAGAATTTGTAACAACATTCTGCTTTCTGGTTATACGCGAGTACTAGTTGACGTGCAGCTAACAATGTACATCCCTGTTTTATATATATAATATTTTTTTATCATTTTTTTTTTTAAGGCATTGCTACAATGTACAGTTCAACAGCATGAAGCAGCTGCTGAAAAACAGTATATACTAGCAATTGAGAAACACTCTTATAAATGTCAAGAGCTTCTTGATGCTCAGGTATGTATGTGCAGTTACAAAAACTTTTATGATTGCCTTTTAGTTTGAAAAACATGCCATCTGGAGCAAAGAAGATGACCAGTTCATTTGTGTCTTCAGCATAACAGTAAACACAGTTACTTAAAAGAGCTAAGTGCATGATGACTCTGCATCTGTTGGAACTGGAAATATTTTATAATATTTTAATCTACTTAAAACAGCAAAAGTATTGATTCCAAAGTATTGATGTATGTCACATTTGCATCTGAATCCAAGAGAAGTGGACAGAAATGTGAAAATATGTTCAAGAAATTCAAATTTGTCTGGGGATCTAAGTGAGATAGGTGTTAATTGGTGTTGTGTTTCTTTTTTGTTTTGTTTTCAGTAGAACCCAACAACATAAGACTTATGTGGTGAGACATAATGCCCAGTTCTCCGTACAAACAATGTCTGCATTTAATGCGGCTTACTCTTGAACTCTGAAAAGATTGACATTTTGTATACAAACTTACAAGTAATTTCATTCACCTGACTCAGAGTTTACCATCTTTATTTGTTATTGGAATTTTGAAGCCTAATCAAGCAGACAAAAGTTCAGAAAGTACTCTTCGATAGAACTACCATGTTTAATTAACTAGAATTTATTCTGACAATTCTTCTGTTAGAAAAATTCTGAAAAATATTTACTGTGTTTTCATTAATAGATTTGTTCTTGAATGTATACTTACCTGTTTTAGTATTTCCTTCTGTTCAAATGATTTTGTTCTAGCACTTACTGAAGATTACTGAAATGACTGCTTAGGATCAAATTGTTCAGTGTTCTATGTTGCAGCATTGTGCACACATAAACATCTTTACATGTGAAATTATGAGTATCCATACCACTTCAAAGAATTTTTTTGCTATAACATTAATCATGTAGTGCAAGTATGTTTTGTACACAAACACAGCTTCTTTTCCTGATTTATTTCTAATATTCTTGACTTAAAAGCAGTATTTGGCTTTCAAATTTTAAGTGCACTTAATTCCCTATTAAATTTTCTGCTGTTTTGGTTCCAGTTCCACAAAATCAAGATTTTTAGGACTATTCATTGCTTTTGGAAAAAGCAGATGTCACTGACAACAGAAAATTCCAAAAAGTTCTTTGTGAGGAATGGATAGTTGGAAATAGTTAATTATATATGTGTGTGTGTGTGTGTGTGTGTGTGTGTGTGTGTGTGTGTGTGTGTGTGTGTGTGTGTGTGTATTATTTTTTTTTTTCCAAAAAGAATAGGAAATTCTTATTTTTATAATTTTATGTTGATTATTTTAAAAAGAGAAGAAAAAGAAAACTTTCAAATCGAAATCTTTAGTGATCAGAATATTCAGGCACATAGAAAATGAAATTAATAAAAATATTTCAGTATATGTCAGGTATTAGTAAACTCTAGAACAGAGATATTACATGAGATAGAACAGTACTGGGATTCCATATAGTGTGTGTGTGTGTATAAATAAAAATTTGGACATAGTACATTTATCTCTTTTATTGACAAATTTGTATTATAGTACTTATAGTGCTATTTTCTTTCATGAGTGCTAGCAAAATTTTATGAAAAGAAGAGGCATGGAAAAAAAAATGCCACGCAGTCTGAGTTTTAGTCAAAAGGAAAAGAAGTGGCATATTTTTAATACACTTGTAATTTGAATTAAAAACATTAAATGTAGTCTCATCATTAAGGCACTGTATCCGAGCAATCGCTCGGACTGTATGCTGGAACTGCAGTTGGCAGTGTCTGATTTCATTGGCAGTATTCTGCTGTTGCGTTTTTCAATATGGAGAATTGTGTATCTTCTGATCTTCTCTCTTTTACATTATTTGAATAAGAGTAGTTTCAACACTAAGGAAAATGTTAATTCTCAGAGTAGCAAAGAATGTAGACTTAGAGACTGCATTGTAAATTGCAGTACTTTGTGCAATATACATTGTGTAAAAAGAATTGCGATCACATAGATTGAATGAGCAAGTAGTAGAATGAGCAAGTAGTCTGGTTAGCACTTCTCTTTTGTAGTGATAAAATGCTTGGAATTTTTGATATAAAAATAGTAGTTAAGGACACATCGGTGCTTTTTTCTGTTATTACATATGTTTTTCTTTCTGTGACAGATAACATAATTATGAATTTCTTATGAATGGGGTGTAACTGTTCTGTTTGTTCGTTTGTTTGTTTTTCCTTATTTAATTTGACTGTTTCACATGGAGAGGGAACATCTGAAGTTTAACATTAAGTCCACTTTGTAACTCCTATAACCCAGTAACATACTATAAAATTCTTTTTTTTTAACTAATAGTTCAGATTATAGAGGAAAAAATACCTTGTAGTTTGCAGAAGATTATCGATGGAGGTTATTCTGCCCCTCTGTTCTGCTCTCATAAGATCCCACTAGGAGTGGGAGGGGAAGTGGCTTTAAACTGGTAGAGTGTAGATTTAGACTTGATATTAGGAAGAAATTCTTTACTGTGAGAGTAGTGAGACACACTGGAACAGGTTGCCCAAAGAGGCTTTGAATGTTCCCACCCTGGTTGCATTCAAGGGCAGGCTGGATGGGGCTTTGAGCAGTCTAGAGGGAGATATCCTTGCCTGTAGCATGGAGGTTGGACCAAGATGATCTTAAAGATTCTTAACAACCCAAATCATTTTTTGATTCTGTGACTTTATTCCTTGTTTATGAAGTTTTTATTCTAATATTTGACCTCAACAATTGCTACATGTGATAGATCAAGTATATATAACATCTGAAAAAGTATTCATAGTTTTATACTTCCTAATTAACTGACTGTTAATCACAAGTGCCAGAAGCTTCAATGTATTTTGTATTCTCAAAAGCTGGTTTAAAGGTAATAGAGCCAAGCAGGCGGTCAGATCTTTCAAGCAGTCAACCGGTTGACCAGTGAGGTTGTGGATGCCCCCTTCCTGGAAGCATTCAGAGGCTGGATGGAACTTTGAGCAACCTGGTTTAGGGGAAGGTATCCCTGCCTATAGAAAGGGGGTTGGAACTAGATGATATTAAAAGTCTCTTCCAGACCAAACCATTCTGTGGTTCTACAATTATTATAACTTTGTAAAGAACAGACTATAAAAGATGGTAAAAAGATGAAGTAACCATTTATTGTTTAGAAGTATTCACTGTGTACAATTTTGTAGAATTCGAAGGAACTTTTTTTGTTTAGGTTCCTTGACCCTGAGATTGATAGTGTAGAAAGCAGAACCTGTTTTCTCTTGAAGTCCTGGGAATGATGATGTATCAGAAATTTCTCTTATTTTTCAAGACGGGGTTGTCAAAAATGTAGGCTTTGTTGTGGTTGATTTTGATACAGCATTTAAAACTGTCAATAGAATAGTAAGGTAAAATAAATGTTAAATACCTGTAGCAAATCACTTACAAGGAGAATAATTTTCTCTCTGTTATTTTCCTTGCACTTTTCTTTCCTTACCTTGATGGTCTCCTTCCTTACTATCTTCCGAACAATGTGAATTGAAGCGTGCATTCATGGAGGGAGAGGGATAAAAATGTATATGGAGTTAGGCTCTTATCACACTTTTCTGTCTCTAAATTATGACTAGATTATATTCCTCTTTTTTTTCCTATGTCTTCCAGGGAAGTGGTCTCAACTAGAGATACAAATGGACTGTGTAGTGTTTTCGTTTTTTGATGTAGCTAAGGGAGATATATTTAATAGTGGTCCTTTTGTTAAACTGTATATTTTCCTCTTACATTCATGTAGAAGAAGAATAAAGAAACACAAGGAATATCTTTGGTTGAAATGCATATATATTCCATTTCTCTACTGAACTGCTTTTTTTTCTACTCTGTAAACCCTTAAGGTTGTACTCTGCAATTTTCCTTTCTGTAGAATACATTATGCTGAAATTACTTCCATAGTAGTCAGAGGAGCTACTAGTGTACAATGTATCTGTAAATATAGAGGAAACAACCTAGTTACATATTTTCCACTGTTATTTGGAACTAGGTAAGTTCCCTTCAAACCCAAGACATTCTATGATATTGTTCTTTATTTGTTATCTGTATGTGAAGCTATGAAACAAATGTTTCATTTGTAGATGGAACAACTTTTAATGAAAGTAATTGCTCTGTGATCATAGTTCTTTTTACACTCTGCTTTTTTGTGATGTTGGCTGTCCTTTACATTCATGTTTGTAGCTTTACAAATAATGGTTCAAAATCTGTTTGATGGTGTATGAAATCTTTTACCAGGGGATGAGATGCATGGGGCATACTCAGGTGAATGGAGATTTAGTTTCAGTTTGAAAAAAATGCTGAAAGAGAACAGAAGTTTTCTATAACTCATTTCTTTAAAGTATGTGGGTGCTCACAAGAACAGCTTGTGAACAGGCAGAAAATCGTTGTGTTAATGGTAATGAGCTGCTGGAACGTAATAGATTCCTTGCCTTCTTTACATATTTGGAGGATCCGTCTTGTGTTTTGCATAGCTGTCTGTGAAGTTTAGCAGTAATCCCTGTAAACAAGTCCTAAAATGCTACATGTAAGAACTGTATATGTCTGTCAGCAGTTTAAGGCCCAGTTCCATGGCAAATGGGCAGGGGGGAAATGTGGAAAAGGATGGGAGATGGGACTGAAAACAAAACAGCAGCAACCATCTGAGGAGGAATGTTAATCTACTAAATAAGGTATCAGAATGCAAAATAACACAATATAATACAGTATAATTGGAATTGAAGCTAATAAATTAAATAAAAAGAGTAAGTGTCCAAAAACCAGAGGGCTTACTCTAATGCTGAAGGCGAGGTGTCTAGGGAGCACACAAGCTGCAGAGAGAAGCAGAAGGAGAAAAAAGAGACGTCTAGTGACATGCAAACAGATCGATTTTTCTCTCTGAAAGGAAAATGGGAACGCAAAGTCCTCTGGCGTATGTAGTTCTCCTTCTCTTCCGAGAGAGGTATACCCAGAAGTATCAATGATCCATGGAACTGGAGCATTAACTCTTTAACTCCCAGTGCTGTACATGATGTTATGATTTGGAATACTGATAACAAAAATGATAAAACCATGACAATGTCATAAAGAAAATGAAGTTCTTTATACAAGAAAAACAGTTTATTTGGTTCAGCAATATAGTTCCGCTATTTGAAAGTATCGTTTTGTATTATTTCCAATTCTATTTTTATATTTCCTTATATTCTGTAGCATGTTTATATAATAATGCTTCTTTAATAATATATATTTTTTATTTTTAATAATATATATATATTTATATATAAATAAATATAAAATGTAAAATAGATAAATAAAAAATGTAAAAAAAATTTCCTAAGATACAAAAAGGCATACTTCCTTTTTGAAAAATGAAAATCTTTACTAGTCTTTCAACTTCATTTGAATCTGCCCACTATCACAAGCTTGTTAAAAGGTAAATTTTTCAGTCCTTCTGTACTGTTAATTTAGCCAAAATTCCATCAGTCTCAATTAAAAGTCTTATTTGGATATTGCATTTGCTAATCCAGATTTTCAGATCTTCCCTGGATTCATCACGTTTCAGATGAAAGTAGCTCTTCAGTATGATTTTTACTCTCTGCTTAACAGAATCTCCTCTTATTATTAGGAATTAGTCATCTATTCTTGCCAACGCTGAAAAAAATAAGTTGCATGATTTTTCTCCATTATTAATTTTTTTGTCAGCTATTAAAAAAAATATATTTTAACATTTTTGCATCTTCCATTAATGAACATTTTACTGTTTAATGAAGCCTGTATTTTGGGAGTTCCTTTTATCTTATTTTTCTGGTAGATGGAGCAATTCTGAATAACTCATAAAGTCTGCAAAATGAATTAAATAATGAAAACAGAAGAGCTAATAAACACTTTTAATCCATGTTTTTACTAACATCTCTTATCTCTGTATTCTTAGGGCAGTTTGGGGCCTATTTTAATAGCTTTCATTACTATTTACACTTTCTGATAAAAGTGTTTTTAGTGTTAGATGACTGAATAGTGTCTTACTCTATTTATAAACAGTAACACAGTTACAGTAAAAGATTTGAAGCTTGATAGTGTTGTCTTGCATTAATAGCAGCCTCTGGTGTGCATCAAGTTATTCAGATTTTTCTGCACTCTTCTGAATGAAGTATTAAGCTTAGTTGTGTTATTACCACTGTTCTGGTTTTTCCTTTGTTTTGTCTTTGTTTTAACTTTTCTTTTTAGTAATGTTTTGCTGGTTTCTGAGCTTCCTTTTAGAGACATTTAGCTGCTTTGTTATCCACTTGGCCCACAAACTGGCAAAAAGATACAGTTCAACCATACAGTAATAAGTTATAATTTGAGGAAGTGGAAATATGTAACAGATGTTGGAATTCTTTAGACAGATTTTCCACCTTACACTGCCAAACACTCAGATTCCACTGATAGTATGGACAGTGTAAGAAAATAGTTATAATTACCAGATCTTGACATTTGATTTGCACTTAGCATTGCAGAAGTGAAGAAAGGAATATGCTTATAAATGTAGCTAGCCTTTTTACAGGAGCAGAAAACTATTGTTTTGATAATACTGCCTTTTTCCTCAGGGTGCTATTTTGAATAGGTAGCAATTGACATATTTTGCTAACTTTACAAAGTCTTTCTGCTATAGCTCTGTATTTTTGTCATCTCTCTCTCAAATGGAGATAAAGGGATTTTTCCCATAACCTGAGTTATTTCATCATACTGTTAGATTCCTTCATGAGAGTGAAATAAAAGTAGAATTTAATGGGGTAAGAAGGTTTGTTGTTAAAATAGATGAACAAATTTGAGTCCATGAATTCTTAAAAAGCCCAATCCAGCAGTTTACTATTTCTTTTCATGAGTAAAATATTGCAGTGTGTGCTAAGATTATTTTTTTCCCAAATTGACAGGTTAGAAGGAAGGGATGCTATCCAGAGGAACCACAACAAACTCAAATGATAGGCCCGTGTGAACCTAATGAGATTCAGCATAGCGAAGTGCAAAGTTTTGCCCTTGGGTCAGAGTAATCCCAGATTTGTATACAGGCTGGGTGAAGAAATCCTTGACAGTAGCCCTGAAGAGAAAGACCTAGTGGTCCTGTTGAATGAAAAACTGAACATGAGACAGTAGTGTATTCTTGCAGCTCAGAAGGCCAATGGTGTCCTGGTTCTGTCAGAAAAAGGGTGTCCAGCAAGAACAGGGAGGTGATTGTCCCTCTCTGCCCTCGTGAGGCCCCATCTGTGGCACTTGAGTTTAGTGAGCATGGTGGTCAGCGGTTGAACTAGATTATCTGACAGATCTTTTCCAACCTTAATGATTCTATGATTCTCTTAGGGCACATCATCATGCACAGATCACCAAGTTCACTGTAGATAAATTCATTAGCTGCTATTCATAGTTTATGTAATAGTAGACAGTAAAATAGCAGTAAAATGGGACTATTTAAGGGTTATAGCTGTACTACATTTGAATTTGTTGTTAATAACCTTAATATAGCATTTTAGCTGTAAAACAAATCATTCCCGCTTTGGCAAGGGAGTTGGACTCAGTGATCTCTAGAAGTCCCGCTACAATTCTGTGATTTTTGCACTCCACGTATTTATTATAATGTAAACTATGTCACTCTTCAATAGATATGTACCTTACAGGAAAATGTCATGACTCTTCAGAAATATATTTAATATATAAAAATAATATCCTTGACTGCTTGCTATTGTGATTTAATCTGTTTACAATGTGTTCTGTGACTCACATTTCAGAAAAAAAAAAAAAAAAGATTTTTAAAATTTCTTTTTTACAGGAACCAAGAAAAACCACAGAACTTCTGTATTTATATTTGAATCTACATCAAACAATTTTCATTTGGAACCACTGCCTAGAAAACTTCTTTCAGGGTGAAAAATGTAACCTATTTCTGAATGCCTTTTGTTTCAAGTTGCCACTTTGCTTTAAGTTGCTGTTCTTGCTGCTTCCTGGAGTACAGGATAGAAGTAATAGTACATATATCTCTACAGTTTGGAATATCACTTTTCAGAAAGTTATATATTTTTTTCTTTTATTGGAAAACACTGTTGTGTTTCATGGGTCTCCATGTCCCACTACAATTTTACTCGTTAGAATTTTTATACATCAGAATTTTGCACTGTGCACCCAGTATCTCCCCAACCAAGAAATAAGATGCAAATGATAGCGTTGTAAGAAGGGAGGATAGATCTGGAGCTAAACTAGTTATACACAGATATACCTGAGTTTAAGGATTTTAGAGCTGGCTCAGTATCTGTCCGTAATGTGCCTAGTAGCTTACTTGCACTATTGTGTGTGTTTAGTCTAGCAAACTTAGACTGTTAGAAACAATGATGTCTAAAATCTCATGTATTCTACTAATGGGGACTGATTCATCCACTGTATTCCCATTCAAGACCCCCTCTTTATTCTACCTAAAGATAATATGCAGCTCTACGTTTTTCAATTTCTATTTCTGCAGTTTAGTCAGAGAATTAATATAGTATTTCTCTTGAATTGTGGATTGAAAATTTAGGCATATTTAGATTTTGTTTCCCTAATTTCTGATCCTCAAATTTTTGATAAATAAAGGAAAAATCTTACCTCAGGTTCCATTTAAGAGCTGTATGAACACTCTTACGGTCTACACAGGTTAGGTACTTTTTCCAAACAGAAGACTCCATAAATAGGTATCCATCATAATTTTTCTAGAAAAAATGGAATAGAAACGGTTGCTTTCATATGGACTCTATTTCCATGAACTCATTAGCCCACTGACAAGAGACTGGTAACTTGCTTTTATTAGGTTTGTTTGTTGGAGAACAGGCAGTTGACAAGTAAAATTACTAGGAGAGTCTCCAACTTGACATGCAGATAAGACTTAAAGGAAAGTGACCTTTTCAATGCCTGGAAATCCACAGATTTTATAGATAGGTCATATCAGTGCCTTGCCTTTCAGTGTTCTCCCCTTATTCCTCTAATGCTAAAATGTTGTTACCTGTGGAAACAAGGAAATGTTGATTGAGAGAAGGGGGTTATGAGACAAGTTTGATTAGCTATAGGCATTTATGTCCATGATGTTTTAAGCACTGATGGTCTTTATAGATAAGAGACCTGTGCTGTATTTGAACAAAACTCTACAAGCCAAGTAAACAAATGTAGAACATTCTATTACTTTCAGTTAGCTAAAAAATTCAAGAGCATGTAAAGGCTGTCAACATTATGTGCTGAAATGAAACTCTCACTTTTTGTGTTTTTAATAGTCAACTCCATTTAATAGTTTAATTTTAAAGAAGATCTAGTTAGAAAGCACTGTCTGTATAGAAAATACAGTGTGGCCTCTTGAGAGCCCAAAGTCCTCCTGCACATATCTAGATTATTAATATATCTAAGCATAATAACTTTTGCATAGAAGATATATTAATTATTGAAACTTGATGAACTTTGATCCCTCCCAACCCAAGCCATTCTATGATTCTGTGATATGATTCTATGATCGTTTTAGAATCTTACGTAGGGAGCTAGTTGCCCTGATTTAACAACCTGTTGCAGAGAGGTTTTTACTGTAGCTTTCTTTTCAGAGATATTTAAAACAATAGCTTGAAAGTCTATTCATACATACATTAATTGTTTGCCTTTTATTTTTGTTTTTTTTCAAAGTCTGTCAGTAAGAGGATAGCAAAAATTTCCTCATTCACTGACAGAAGAAGAAATGCACATTTGCCAACCACAGCTTCACACATTTTCTGCTTTGAGGTTATTCATAGTATAAGAATTTAGATTCTTTAAAAAAAAAAAAAACAACTACATAGCTGAGTATGCTTTGGTAATTTCGGAGTGGTGCATTCATTTACATATAACAAGTTGATATCAGTATTAATATCATTTTAAGAGTCGGAGCTTTCAGAGAGATTTCGTGTCTCTATGTTACAGGATAATCTGTGGGATACAGCACCATAAAGTGGAAAATGGCAAGTTTCATTATGTTGTATCTGTACTGACTGTGTAATGTGTGCTTTCTGGACTCAAGGCCAGTTTTGGGGAAAAGCAGTTCACACTACTTCAGTCTGCTTTCTCTATTTCCACTTAGCTATTTTTTTTGTACAATTTATGTAATTTAATAGCTGAAGGTACATTTCAGTCAAACAAAAAAATAATCTAGTTGTCCAAATAAAAATTTTGAGGCCAAGTAAACAATTCTTCAAGGTGTTTCTCCAGGTCTAGTGCAAGAAAAATTGCTTTTCTGGGTTGTATGGACAGCTTTTGTAACAATTGTGATGATATATGAACTGCTGGAAATTGAGATATGAAGGTAACTGTTTATGGAAGGATTAATCCACATTAATAAAAATTTATTTTGTAATAGGAAAGGACAGCCACACTATTCACAAAAGGCTTATAATTTTGATCAAATTATAATCTTTGTAATTCCACAAGCTAGAGGGAAGCTTTGTAATGTAAAAGAAGTTGTAATGAAATATGCCAGATTCAATTCTTAAAAAATTTCTGTGGATTCCATCAAATTTAAAATGGCAACATTGCATTTTTTTTTAAATTTCATTTTAAAGTTGTAATGTATCAGCTTTGGAGAAAACTTAGTTCTTACAGACAAAACCCCTGTATTTCAGATGCTTTACTAGGTTTACTGAAAAGTAGATAAATAGATCATGATTAGAAATTGTGAAGGATTACTTGTGAAAGTCTACATCTAGACTCCTGAGTCGCTCTAGAATTACTGAATCACCAAGTTGGAAAATACCTCCAAGATCATGAAGTCCACCAGTCCACCTACCACTGGTGTTTCCACACTAAACTGTGTCCCTTACTACGCCATCTAAACATCTCTTGAATGCTTTCACAGATGGTGACTCAGCCACCACACTGGGCAGCCCATTCCCATGCCTGACCACTCTTTCAGAGAACAAATTTTTTCCGAATATATCCAAGGTGTATGTCCCCTGTGCAACTTGAGGCCATTCCCTCATATCCTGTCACTAGATTAACAGAAGAGGCTGACCTTCACCTTACCACCGCCTCCTTTCGGGTAGTTATAGAGAGCTATAAGGCTCTCCCCTGAGCCTCCTCTTCTAGCTCTTCATAAGACTTGTGCTCCAGACTCTTGACCAGTTTTGTTGTTCTTCTCTGGACACACTTCAGGGCCTCTTTGTCTTTCTCTTACAGAGGGACCCCCAGCTAAGCACAGTACTTGAGGTGCGACCTTACCAGATCAGAGTGCAAGGGGATTATCACTTCTCTAGTCCTGCTGGCAACACTGTTTCTGATATAAGCCAGGATGGCATTGGCCTTAGCTATCTGGACACACTGCTGGCTCAAATTTAGCTGAGTGTTGACCAACATCCCCTGCTCCATTGCTTACACATAGTCTTCCAGCCACTCTGCCTCAAGCCTGTAGTGTTGCATCGGATTGTTGTGACCAAAGTGTGGGCCCTGGCACTTGGTCTTGTTGAACTTCATACAACTGGAGCCTCAACCCATGGATCCAGGCTGTGCAGATCCCTCATAAGGGCCTTCCTACCCTTGGGCAGATAGACAGTTACTCCCAACTTGTTGTGATATGCAGACTTACTGAGGGTGTACTCAATCCCCTCATCCAGATCATCAGTAAAGATACTAAACAGGACTGGCCCCAATACTGGCCCTTTGGGGACCACCACTTGTGACCAGTCACCAGCTATGTTTAAATCCATTCACAATGAGTCATTGGACCTCACCCTCCAGCTAGTTCTTTACCCAGCAAAGTTTGTACCTGTGAAAGCCATGGTCTGCCATCTTCCCCAAGAGAATACTGGGAGACAGTGTCAAAGGCTGTGCCTGAGGTCTGGTAAACTATGTCAACCTTTTCTTCACTCGAAGAATGGGTCACTCGATCATAGGAGATAAGTTGGTTAACCAGGACTTGCCTTCTATGAATGCATTCTGGCTGGGCCCAATCCCCCTGTGATCACATGCTGATCTGTTGCTTAACTTTTCCATGGTTGGCAGGCCTGTAGTTCTGTGGATCGTCCTTGTGACCCTTCTTGTATATGGAAATCATACTGGCAAGCCTCCAATCCTCTGGAACCACTCTGGTTGACCAGGAATGTTGATAGATGGTAGAAAGCAGCTGGCAGTCATCTCTGCTAGCGCCCTCAGCACTCCCGGGTGTATCCCATGTGGCCCCTTGAATTTGTGACAGTCCAGATAGAGTAGCAGGTCTCTGACTTTTTCCACCTGAATCATGAGGAGTATATTCTGCTCCCCATCCCAGACTTCCAGGTGAGGGGGTAGGAGTAGCCTGAAGATAGCAGGTCTGACTTTTAAAGATGGATTAAAGAAAGCATTGAGAACTGCAGTCTCTTCCTTATCCGTAGTGGTCACGCTCCTCACAGCATCCATTGAAGAATGGGGATTCTCCTTAGCTCTCCACTTAATGTTAAGATATTTGTAAAAAAGTTTTTTGTTGTCTTTTACTACAGTGTCCAGGTTGAGTTCAAGCTTGGCTTTTGCCTAATTTTCTCCCTACATATCCTCACAACTTCCTTGTACTCTCCCCATGTTGTCTTCCATAGGAGGTAACTCTTTTTATCCTGAGTCTAAGGTAAAGTTCCCTGTTCATCCTCGCATTTTTTTCCCCACTGCCTCATCTTATGGCACAGGGAAGCAGCCTATTCCTGCACCTCTGAGAATTCTTCTTGACAGGTGTCCTGCCTTACTGAACCCCCTTATCCTTCAAGACTGAATCGCAAAGGACCTTGTGTGCCACAGGTGCTATTGCTATTAATCAATTAGGACAGTGTACTGTCCTGCTTCTTCATTTTATCTAGTCTTTCTGCTACTTTTGATATGGCTGAAATAGAAGTGTGAGATGGCAGTAATTTTTGTTCAGAGTTTTGCAGCAGGGCCATGCACTCCAGGAGAGCCAGGAGAAGGGAAAAGGGTACAGAGATAGCAGATGGGGTTAAAAAAAAAAAAAGACAACAATCTAAGGAGGAATGGTAATTTGCTAAATCCAACAAAATCAAACAAAATGACAGAGACAAGGGAGTCTAAAAATATGAGGTCTTACACTAGTAGACTTCAGGGGAAGAATGTGCTTTTCTCTGCAGCAAACTGAGAGAGAAAGAGACAGTGGCTGCTGTCCTGCCACGAGCTCCACCTTTCTTCCTCTACCCATCAGGTCCTCCCCTCCCATTCAAGGACCCAAAATGCCCAAAAAAGGCGATCCATGGATCCAGAACATTAACTCTTTAATTCCCATTGTTTTACATGATGTTCTGATGTGGAATACCGACAAAAAAAAATCACATAACCACAACACAGTGTCCTGAACAGGTTAAAGTCTGACCTCCAGAAGTCCAAGGTAGTAGTTTTGCTGAACTCCGTCCTGACTTCAGCAAGAATACAGATCTCATACCATTTTGTGGTTGCTCTGCACAAGACAGCTCTTAACCTCCACATCTTCCACCAATCCTCTGTGAAGAGCAGGGCTGTGACCTGCTAGAGCATGGAACCTCCCCTGGTATGTTCTCTTACCAGCTGTGTGAGGAAGTTATCTTCCAGACACACTTTAGACTGCTGCTTCTGCACTGTATTTTATTTCCAGCATATATCAGGAAAGTTGAAGTTCTCCATGAGAACATGGACTAGTGAACGCACTACTTCTGTCTGCTGCTCGTAGAATGCCTCATCCACCTCTTCACTCTGATTTGGCAATCTCTAACAGACTTGTTCCAGAATGTCAGCCTTGTTGGCTCACCCACCCCCTGATGCTTTCCCAGTCCTGAGCTCAACAACATCAAAACACTAACAGAGAGCTACGCCACCAGCCCTCCTTCTTTGCCTGTTCTTCTGAAGAGGCCTTCCATTGAAGCACTCCAGTCATGGAAGCAATCCCACCATGTTTCAGTAATAACAACTAAGTCATAGTTTGCCCGTTGCACAGTGACTTCCAGCTTCTCCTGTCTGTTGCCCATGCTGCGTGCATTGGAGTAGATAGACTTCAGCTGATCCATTTGCCTCCAACTCCACCTCATTATCATTCCCCTAGGTTCATCTCTAGCGAGCCTCATTTTGACCCCTTTCCTCTGTGTACCTAGTTTAAAGCCCTCTCAATGAACCCTGCCCGCTTCAGAGCTTTATTTCAATTATCTTTCTCTTCCTGAGAAAATGTTTTAGATTACAAGAAAACTTGAAGCAGCATTCTCATTGCTGTCACTTCCTGGCTTTCAAAGTGCATGATATCACAAGTGGCTAAAAGGGAATACAGTCGTCTTCTACTATATGTTTATGTGAGATGTGGTACAAATATAATTTATGCAGTTATTTAAGTGAACTATTTAAAATGTGTGATTATTTGGCTTATCATTATTAATTTTATAAGAAATATTTCTATATATAGCGTTCTTTTCAACTTCTTTTCTAGTACTGTTCAGATTGAGAGGAAATAATTAGGTAACGTGTTTCTGTTGTCAGTGAATCACTTAAAGAAGCGCTATATATTTCCTTTAACTGTATCTAAATTTTGAGTTGTTTTACAAGCAGCCAACAAACCGAAGTCTCTTGGATGAGTTGATTTTGTCTGTTTTTCTTGCAGACTATTAAAATAATATGAATATTTCCTCCCAATAGCATCAGAGACTTCTTGACATTTTGGAAGCAGAGAAGCAAGTCTTGTCAGAAAAGATAGAAGAAACTTTGATGCAGCAGTCACAAAAACATAAGGTATTGTTTTTATTTACAAAAGAAAAATTATTCTAGTCCACCTGTGAATTTCATAGGCAATAATTCTGTCACAGTTATTGTCAGGAAACTGGAAATTTCTCAAGCAGTTGGCTGAAATTATTTTTATCCACTCCTCTACTGAATATTGTAATTTAATTTTTCATTACAGGAAGTGCTGGACAAATGTTTGGAAGAAGAAAGAAAAAAAAGTAAGGAGGCTGTGGCAGCTGCTGCAAAGGTATCTCTTGCTAGGTATTAAATATGAAACATTCCATGTGTGTCATTACAAATACCAGGTTTATGAACTCAATTCATAACCAAATTTGTCAAATGTTATGTTCTCATCTGCTCTTAAAGGAAAGTCTAAGCCTAAAAGTGATTAATGGATCTACTTCATCTTATGTTTTCATAGAGATAGATAGTTTATGTAAGATATCTTCTTCTACTTAGGCTAACCTCTGAATTAGTTTATTAGAAGAAGTTAGAAAATTGCAGTCCATTTGTTGCTGTTACCTGAATATCTGTTTCTCCTCTTTCAGTTAGCATCAGTGTCTCTCAACTTGAAGAGCTAGGTGGAAAAGTCAGTTTATCTTAAGACAGTTAGCATTACATCTTACTTAATTTTTGTTAAATATGGTGATTTTCACTGAGGGCTGAACTGTGAAATCATGTAAAAAGAGAAACATTTCAGCAAACTATATGTAACTTCTAGTACTGGTACAGAATCCAGTGCACACTTTCTGTTGCTTGTAATGATCTGAGAAAACCAGAAATGCAAGTTACTTAGCACAGTAAGCCATAGTAGCACAGAATCACAGAATTCTAGGGGCTGGAAGGGACCTCTGGAGATCACTGAGTCCAGCCCCCCTGCCAAAGCAGCTCCATACAGCAGGCTGCACAGGTAGGCATCCAGACGGGTCTTGAATATCTCCAGAGAAAGAGTCCACAACTTCCCTGGGCAGCCTGTTCCAGTGCTCCATCACCCTCACCATGGAGAAGTTCCTTTGCATATTGGTGCAGAACTTCCTACGCTCCAGTTTATGGCCATTTCCCCTTGTCTTGTCCCCAGAGACCACTGAAAAGAGGTTGGCCATGTACCTTTGTCTCCCACACTTAAGATATTTATAAACATTAATAAGATCCCCATCAAGTCTTTTTTCCCAAGGCAGAGCAAACCCAGGTCATAGGGGAGGTGTTCCAGGCCCTTTATCATCTTTGTGGCCCCTCTGCTGGACTCTTTCCAGGATCTTTCCCTGTCTTTTTTGTGCCGGGGAGGCCAGAACTGGATACAGTACCCCATCCTTTATATCATACTTAAACACATCCTTTATATCTTCATATGGGGTGTGCATATGCTGTCTTAGCGCCTCTCTCAGTAATATTCAGTAACAAAAAGAACATCTGTGAGAAAATGTGAGTATAATGAATAATATCTTAATGTATCTTAATAATATCTTAATATAATATCTTAATACGACCCTTTTTTGGCTTTGGTTACATTTTTAGTATATTTTATAAATGCCAAAAAAAACAAGTTCCAATGAACTGCAAGAAACAGTTTTACTTTTTAAATAAAAGTATTTGAAGATCCCAATATTTATGGGGTTTTATGATTTTTTTTTGACTTGTTGCAAAATCATCATACTACAGTGACCTATAAGCTTATAATAAGGGAAGGGAGTGAGTTGCCAGCGAGTTTTTATTTTGAACTTCAGCATGGCATTATTTATTTGTAGATGTTGTATAATGATAGACGGTCTTGCTGAAAAAAAATATTTGTGAATGGTTCAGCTCATATTGAGCTGTGCATTGTCCCTTTTACTTCAAATCCAGTGTGTTTCTTCTGATGATTTAATGGAGTGGTTAAATATAAGCATGAAAAAAAAAAAGAAGGAATGATGCTTCTTTTAGTGTGCGTATCTAAGGAGTTTGGGATGGAAGACACATTTCTTTTTAGTATGCATTGACTACTTTGCCAAAGATAGTGTTTAAGCTGCTCTGGGATTTCATTAAATTCTGGAAGATTAGAGCCTCCTGTAAGAAGTCCCACTATCATAGAATCATAGAATCATGACCTTGAAAGTCATCTAGTTCCAACCCCCATACCATGGTCAGAGTTGTTGTGGTGTGTGAATAAATATCACGAATACTAATGTGGTTTCTGCTCCATATTTTGTTTTTTTTTTTATCACAGAAAGCAAGCTAGTTATGATATGGCATACCCAAATAGGTAGAAATGTAAGATCTTTGCTTGCAGCCTTTTCCGTTCTGTAACTGTGGTAGTACAAGATTAGTAGCCTTTTAAGATGGATTGAAGTTCATAGTTCAGAAGTAAAAATATTTGT
Source organism: Callipepla californica brunnescens (assembly GCA_023055505.1). NCBI lineage: Eukaryota > Metazoa > Chordata > Aves > Galliformes > Odontophoridae > Callipepla > Callipepla californica. The sequence goes on along the minus strand of JALIRH010000034.1, from coordinate 1,115,684 downwards.
CTCGTATCCTGTCAGCTCACTGATCTCTTTAGGAAGAGTAAAATGTATGCTTACAGCACCCACATTGGCAATTTTCTTTATTTACTTCTTGATTTGTTTTGAAGGCTGAAAAAGAAATAGTGCAGGAGATTGTTCTGAAAGCCATAGAGGAGGAAAGGAGAAATATGGAAAAGATTCATGAAGAAGAAAGAAGTGTGTGGAAAGCAGAACATGAGAGATATAATGAGAAGATTGCCCAGGCTGTTTGGGAAGCAATGCAAGAGCAAAGAAAACATAATGAAGTTAGTATATTTTCTTATTGTACGTTGTTTTCACTGCACCTTATTGATACTTGAAATGTACTGCATTCTTCTTATTTTATTTCCATTTAGGGTGGAGAGAATTTGAGAGTTTCAGAACATAGCTCTTGCAACTTTTTTGAAGCATGTGTGTTGAAATGAGATGATTGTGCACTATAAATGCCTGCTTTTCTTCATTGACTTCCAAAAGAGCCCAAGACAAATGAATCAGATACTGGCATTATGTTGTAGATTATTTATGTGACTTTTTATACCTAGGGAAGTTAAGTTACATTTATTCCTTATTATGCTGGAATTCCGTTGTCTCTCTCAGTAAATGTTTTACTGAGATAAAATATAGAGGTTGTAGACTCTCCTTCTTTGGAGATATTCAAGACACGTCTGGACACCTACCTGTGCAACCTGGGCTAGGGAGCTGCTTTAGCAGGGGGGCTGGATTGATGATCTCTAAAGGTCCCTTCCAAGCCCTACAATTCTGTGATTCTGTGATATAGACTTCCACATCAGACTTCATATTGTCAAACTGACTCTGTGCTTTCATCTCTCACATGGCAACAGTATATAATGGAATCGGGGAAGTCCAGCCGTTGCTGTCATAGGTCAGCATAATAAAATAGGAGGCATTACTTTTGTAGTAAGCCTGGTATAATTACTGGGCAATGCAGAGTAGATGTAGCAGTAGCTATGGTAACCATAACACTATAATGCAGAAAGTTGTAGGTAGTTATTGTGGTTCTCTGCATGGTAGTGTTATAATTTCACATAAATGAATACTTAACATCTTTTTCTTCTCATTTATGTAATTAAGATATTAAAAATAATTCATGCCTCAGAATTTTAGTTTTAAAAATATATTTAAAATTGAAATGACAGCAAACATCTGAAGGGAGAGCCCTGGATTTTCAGGTCTATGCCATAACCTGAAATAAATAGCTTTCCCAAAAGTTTGCAAGGCAAGGCAAGCTTCCTAAAAGCTTAAAGTATCATATATAATCTACTACATCTTACCCTGTTGTCAAGGGAAAAGGACCCTGAGTTCATAATTGCCATAGTCCACATGTGCTGTATACTAGACTCTAAAGAAGACTACAAATAGTAAGAGAAAAAATTATATATTTATAATTTTATTAAAAGAACTAACATGAAATCTGCTCCTCTTGAACAGGAGCAAAAGCACTAAGGCAAAATTATCTTTCCAGTGGGTAAGTATTTTAGCAAAACTGAGGCTGTAATGCTGCATTCTGCCAATCCACAACTAGGGTATGCAAGATGTAACAAGGTAAACAAAGAAAAAATATTTTTGCAAGAAGTTAACTAAAAGGCTTATTAAAAAAAAAAAAAAAAAAGTGATCTTCCCAGTAGTCTTTCTGAGTAAGTCTCCAAACATTCAATACAATTTGAGTATCTTTACACTCCTGAGGGTTCATATGTTGTAGTTGTTCTATGCAGAACTGTTATTTCTAGTTTGTCTTATAATGTCTAATTTAATTTTACCGGAAAACATCCAAATGGTGTAAAAAATTTGATTAATTGAAATTATTTTGCATTGTATGGGCTTCAAAGTGTATTTAATGTTTTGCAGTGAGTTTAAAAATACTAGATGTAATTTCTCAGAAGTTAAAAGCATTAAGTCTAAGACAAAGTGCTTAATTATAAAAAAAGTAATGGCTGCTTTCCTGCTATGTTATTAAAACTTTTTAAGGTATTCTTAAAGGGAGTTCTTACAGTGTGCCTAAGGTTGTTCTTATGTTCATAGTCAAAATCAATTTTGTGTTAAGTATCTTAAGCATTTCCACACCCAGTCATTTATAAATGAAAACATTGAGGTGCTGGATGCATACTTAAAGAACTAGCTTTTTTTTCTACTACTGCTTAACTGTTAAATTTTAGTTTAAAATTATTTTCTGCCTAAATATCCTTCCTACTGGTCCACATTTGGGAAGGGTGGAAACAAGTAATGAACTATTTTGCCTATATGAATTATTTCCTACTCAGGTTTTACTTTTTTAGACAGATTGATTAGCTGTAGAATGGGTTTTTCTTATCTTTGTTATCTTAATCACAATCAAAAAGAATTTTTGCTGTTACATGATCTCAGGAGTTGTATAAGAAATATTTTGAAGGATAGTATGAAGAAAGAAGAAAATATGTGGGGATTGTGTGTTTATTGTCGAGACTACATTTTTTGCTCACAGTTTCATTAACACATCTTTTTTAGGTGTTAGTATTATAGGGTTTTGTTCATTGGCACCACGGATTTTTAAAATACAGTTGTTATCCAATTATCTGATATTTGCACCTTGTTTCTCTGTGATTGTGGTAGTTTTACCCTGATGGACAGCTACAATCCAGCACACCCCTCTCTCACTCCCTCTCCTCAAATGGTGAAGGGAAAAAATTACAATGAAAAAGGGCTCAATGTTTGAGGTAAGGAAAGAGAGATCACTCACCAATTACTGTCACCCCTCACACATCCTGCTTCATTGTGAGCTCTTTTCCGTGGGCTGTAGATCCAGCCCAGGGCATGTTCCTACAGGGACTCTCCAAGGACTGCAGCCTCCTTCAGGCCACAGCCACTGCTGCACCGTGGGCTCCTCTATTGCTACATGCAGAGATCTGCTCCATTTGATGACCGTGGGCTGTAGAGTAACAGCCTACTCCATCATGGGCTTCTCCATTGGCTGCAGAAGTTTTGCTCCATGCCGGAAGCACTTCCCACCCTCCTTCTGCACTGGTCTTGGTGTCTGCAGGGCTTTTTGTCTCACATTTCTTATTCCTCTCTCCTCGCTGCTCTTACACAGCATATTTTCTCTCTCTTAAATCTGCTCTCCCAGAGTCACACCCAGTGTTGCTCATGGCTCAGCTCTGGTCGGTGCTGAGTCCCTTTTGTAGCTGGCTGTTGATCTAACGTGGGGCAGTTGCTGCTCTCTACTCACAGAGGCCACCTCTGCAGCCCCACAGCTACCCAAGAGCTTGCTACCTAAGCCAAATATAGTGATAAAACAGCCAATCTGATAACTTAGTCAATGGGAATGAGAACCTCTGTGTTTTGCACTGTACCATTGTGCAGTTGCTTGGCAGTTATTTTCTGTGATATTAGGTATTTATGCTTCTTTTATATGACTGGGATCTATTTCCTTCTCAGGTTTAGGTGGTTGCTCTATGCTGTCTCTTGGCTTGTATTGATCTAGAAGCCTAATATACTTTTTGCTCAGTGCTTGCTTTGATCATTTTTTCTGTCTACACTAAAAACATTAATATCTCTATTTGATACCACCTTATGAATGCATCACTGTCACTTTAAATTCAATATATGTTTTAATGTTTCCTTTCTGACTATCCAAATACTAATCATTACCTTCAGTATGCACCTTATTGCTTGCTTTTATGGACTGTATAATGGCTTTGTTTCAGATAGTTGTTTAGATATTGCTGTTCATTTATGCAGCAGATCTGTAATATATGACATATCCTATCTAGCTACATAGATGTAATCTTTATTCCTGCAAGTCCTTTAATATTGCATCTCTATTTTCCCTGACTCAACTATAATTTGCCCATTTAGAATACTACTTTAAAGACCTTTACTACTTTTCTAGCCCTTTAGTGTTGTCTCTCCATTGCTCTTTCCCTGTTAAATAGGCTGTGGGCTGCTTTTTGTCTCTGAATCAGAGGTCACTTTCAACTTTCTTTTCATTTTTCACCTTAATTATATTCATTACTGAGAGATCTTTTTTTTTTTTTTTTTTTTTTTTTGCATATAAGAAGTCCATAATTTTGACATTGCTTTGACATGTTTTATAATGCTTTTGTACTTGAGAAGATTTCCACATGACCTATACAGTAATATTAATTTCACTCCCTGAAATAGTCTTTGAAAGTCTTCTCATTTATGATATACAGGACATTGAGTACACTGCCAGTTAAATATACAGAATACAAAATAGTATCCGTTTATTAGTCATTATCCATTTCTTATCTGTTGCATAGGTTACAAGATCCTTTTGGGGAAGCAGACAGTATGTGAAATGCTACATTTGTTCTGTGCTTCATAGTATACCAATACAGTGATACATTTAATGTTGAAATTCCGGCAATAAATTATTACACTTTGACCGACTGAGAGAGTGTTAAGCTTTGGAACACAAAGCAATACTTTTTTCAGCAACAGTCTTGGCCTTTCAGAACATTGGTGTTCATGTTCAAAATCTTCTGGATTTCTGTCAGAAGTTGTTTTACTGAATATCGTGGTTCCTGCCCTAATACTGTAGTGACAATTACATTATGTAATGTGATGGAGAAAAAATTGCTTTTCTGAATTCTTCTACAATTTATATTGCTTTTGCCTTATTATTCAACTTTCAGTGCTTAAATTCCTCTTTAAGTGAACATGAAATAATACTTTCAGTGTGCTTTCTTTTAGGTCAAATTAATTTGACTTTTACTTTTGTAAATAATAATCTACAGTCACCATCTCATTTAAAATTATGTAGAGGAGCAATTAGAATAGTTTCATTATGAAAACATGAGAGACATGTATTTTAACAGAAATTTTAGTTTCTCTTTCTTCTTCATTTTCCACTTTGTTGGAGAAATAATAATGGGACAAATGTTTTTGGAGAACACTGATTTTGCAAGTCTTCATGGAAACAACTTCTTAAATAAAATGTCTTGTAAGTTTAAGAGGGTGAGTGGCAAAAGATTCCTACTATTAGATCAATTTATTTTCAGTATACTAGTTAAGTCTGGAAAAGGACTCACATACTCAAGTGACATGGTTGTGATTCCTTACATACGTTTGAATATGATTTATCAAGTTATTTTATGTTTTATTAGTTACTCTAGTCTTCTAACTGATGGCTATATAAGGTGTCCTGTAAAGGAGCTTCTTTTGACTATAATTAGTCATGTGGCCTTTGATTAGACAGTAAGAACCTGAAATGCAATTGTTTCCTCACCTTCTTCTAAGAAACTGGGCTTTCAGGTTTTTTTTTCTTTCATCCTTTATTCATATAGTGTTTTTGTTTTAAGTATCAAGTAGCATGATGTCAAGGAAAGTTGATATGTTTGTTGTTTTAAAATATTTTATTAATATAGGATTTTCTGCATTTTAAGATATAGCACATTATCGGTTTTGTAACTTGCCTTAAAAATTTAATCCGGTAAATGAATGCATTATTTTCCATTCTAATATGAAACAGAGTATTTTTGGACATTTTGACAAATTTAACTGGCACGAGAATATGAGAACAGCATATTTACAGCATATTTCTATAATGTGCAACTTTCTGCTACTTTTTCTGTTAGTCTTGCGAGAGTCCTTAAGTGAAAGAGACTTTTGTCTCAGGATTTTTCTCTGCTAATCTGAGTTAAGGTATATAAGTATACTTGTTGTATCCCGGAACAGTGAAAGCTATAAAGTTGTATAATTCAGATTTGAGATCTTAAACCTTTTTGTTTATACATGTAACAAAAGTATAGTTCTGCAAACTATTTAATTTTGTTAAAAAAAAAAAAATTGCTAAAGGTAAGAAATAATGTTTTTTTCAGTTGAAGCACTTCAGTTGAAGAATTTAAAAAATCTAGTCCAATCCAGTGATATTAGTCATTCTGTACACTAAATGTATATGGTAAAGTGCAAAATCTAATACGTGTAGATGAATTATTTAATTTTGTAAATGTCTTACAGATCTTAAGCCTTAGCATTCTGCCTGTTCTTTGGAGAATATCCATTCAATACAACTGAGTTCTTGCAAAAATATTTTTTATGAAGAATGATAAAGCATCAAGAATGCATGTTAGTGTTCTGAAATTCTGTATTTACAAATGGTGTCACTGCTCAGTTTGAAAAATATTCCTCAAACCAAGTAAACAAGACAATAAAATAGTTCACATCCAAGCTCGTGAACATTTGTGAAGTTATGTATTTCTGCTTATGTTAGTGATTATCCCTGTATAAATAAGTATTGTGTTTTAAATGAATATTTTAATTTGAATACTGTAAGTTCTGCAGCAGTGTTAATTGTCTTCTAAGCCTGACAATGTATGTAGCAACTTATGTAGATAGGTTGTATTTGAGGTGATAGAGGTATTTTCGGTTGTTCCTGGCTTTCTCTATTGCAATGTACTTCTATTACCAAATCAGATTTGATTTAGGGTCATGCTAATTTGGAGCAGAATATGGTCATGATAACCTTCTAGTAGGAAGGAAAAGAGTGAGCTGTGTTACTTTTATGAAGTATTTTTACTACTTACACTTAATGTTTTCCTTTTACAAAGGAAATTATCAAGGAAGCTTTAATGGAGGAACAAAAACGAAGTGAAAAGGCAATCAAAGAAGCTGTTAAAAGGACAAGAGAGGAACTGATGGAATATATTAAGGAGCAGAAAAGGGTGAGTTACCAGAGGCTAAAGGATTTTATTTCCTTGAGTGAGAAAGCTTGAAATCTGTCTTGAAATGCACAGAAAAACAGTATCCGCAATAATATCTTCTTATTTGTCAGTCTTTTTTTTTCAAACAATTTCTTATAGTTCATCATGTGCATCGATAGAACTTTAGGTTTTTCACAAATCAGAAGGCAGAATAGTAGAATGAATGAATTAGCTGGAGTCAATTATATTTCTTATTACATTAAATTAAATATAGGAATGCATTTTGTCAAAATCAGATTGTGATTAGAGGTAGCATAATTAATTAATGGATAATTGTTATCATAAAAATGAGGAAGTAATAATGTATTTAAGCTCTTATATTCCCGGCTATTATAAGCTAAATAATGTTGTGGTAAATAGGACTAAGTCAAACTTAGAAGTTTGACTTTACCAGTACTTCAAGATTAGCGTAGGATAAGTTATCTTTTATTGTATTGTGGATATATTTGCTTGCATTTAGTAGTACAGGTATTATTGGCAAAAATGTCCAGGGTAAAACACTATCAATAGGGATGTTTGTTTCTATCTTAAGTTGGTCATTTACAAAGGATAAGCTGTGGGGAAAGTGAAAATACAGCTAGCACTGTAACAGTTTGTATCATAAAAAACTTGATTAATATGACAAATAATCCAGGTTAACTAGTCTAGCTAGTGCAGATTCTTCTCTGCTGACAGCTAGCTCACAGTTCTGAATTGATAGCAAGACTGTGTGGGTTTCCCAAATGAAATTGTTTCAGCTGTATCTGGGAGAAGAATATAGGATTTTGTTAGAGTAGTCCACTGTTTTCTTCGAAATGTGAGAATTAGAACTCCACGGATATCTCCAACAGAGTTTCTGTCAATTTTCGTTTGTATATAAATGCACATCATTTTTTATCTCTTGCGCAGGTACACCATACCTTCTCTTGTTACAAACACATTTGTTTATTTAGAAGTACATGAGCCTGGCAAAAAATTTGCTAACAAATTTGCTAACCCAATAGTTGCCCAGGTACCAAAAGCACAATTACTTTCAACAGTCATCTAGAAACCTCTTAGCTTCTTCCATTTCCTCCTGAAAAATAATAAGGAAGAAACACAGATAGTTCTTCCATCTGATCAGAGTTTGAAGTCATGATTTGGCTGCCAAGGAATTGTGTATTTAAAATAACTTTACACTAAATTTGAATCTACAGTATGATCTACTGGTAGAGGTTCCACGAGTTTTGTTGTTACTGTGGAAGAATTGTTATTATGAAGCTGGGAAACAGGATTTCCTAATTGTAAGTTACCACATTGTTATTATGTGCTAAAAATATTCTTTGTAATGGGATTTCTAAGAGTTCTAGTGATTACAAAGTGTCAGATAATTTTCTTTGTGCTTTTTAAATCTGTAGCACTGCAGTCTTTGTCTCCAGTCTTTTCCTCTGCCTCTCCCTATTTTCTGCTCAGACTGTCAGATCACTATATCCTTTGCAGTTTCGGAATTTTCATCTTTGAGATGTCCTTTGATATCTAATTTTATCTTATTTAAGTATAAGATCATCCTCATCTGAAGGGAAACAATTTAACTTTTTTCTCTAACTGACAATCTTAACTGCTTTGATCCCAGGAAACTGATTTAGTTCACTATCTTTAGTTCTCTTTGGACTTAAATATCATAGAATCATAGAATCCTTAGATTTGGAAGGGACCTCCGAGGGGCATCTATTGCAACTGACCTGCAATGAACAGGGACACCACAACTAGATCAGGTTGCCCAAGGCCTTATCCAACCTCACCCTGATAGTCTCTGAGGATGGGACATCAACCACAACAGTTGGTAACCTGTTCCAGTGCCTCACCACTCACACTGAAAAAGGTTTTTTACTTATATCTGACCTAAATCTACCTTCTTTGAGCTTAAAGCTATTTCCTCTTGTTCTATAACCACAGACCTTGCTGAAGAGTCTGTCCCCTTCTTTCCTGTACCTCTCCTTTAGATAATGAAAGGCTGCTATCAGGTCAACTCAGAGCCTTCTCTTCTCCAGGCTGAATGGCCCCAGCTCTCTCACCCTGTCCTCACAGGAGAGGTGTTTCATCCCTTGTATCATTTTTGTGTCCTTCCTCTGGATGCAGTCCAACAGGTCTATGTCTCTCCTGTACTGAGAACTCCACATCTGGATGCAAATACTTCAGTACTCCATATGTGTCGCTACAGTAAGCTGAAGAAACAGTAAAGAACTGCCCATTATATTCAAAACTTTTGAGACGGTTAGTTGCAAGTTGTTGCAGTTACTTTCCTAGCAGTAGTGGTAATGGCAAATTTTTATGACGTAACTGTTAAAACACCTATCCTAACTCTGAATCTTCTGTGCTCTTTGTATGGTGTGTGAAGATATGGTCTCTTAAGCGGTATTGTAAGTCAGTATTATAAGACGTTCTCTCTCTTTAACTGAAATGGAAGCTAAAGCAGAGTAGTTGGCAGAGGTATCAGTCTAACTTAAGGAATGAGGTATGGGAATTGATTCTGACCCTTCCTTCCTTTTGATTTGTCTGTGACTTACTTACAGTTGTTGTATTTTTTGTTGTTTTTTTTTTTAAGTTCTGGAAAACAGACTTTAAAATGTAGTTCATAATTTTTAAGAAAAGCAAAAATATTTAAATTCTATATAGTACTTATTGGATTTCCTCAGAACTGGATTTTCGTTAAATATCTAAATTTTTATTTTTATTTTCTGCGGAAGATATCATATAATCAGTTTCAGAGAGGAATTCTAGAAAAGTAACTTTAGAAAAATAACACTAGTTTGTTTATTTTTTCCTTTAGGCAGTTCTATAACAATTCATCTGTTCTTAGTTTCTTAGATTTCTTCTATCTTCAGGAGTGGAGTCCTTTCTTCGTTTTCTTTCCTCCTGCACGCACACAGTTAGAGCTCATTGTCTTTATTCAATTTTCTCACTACTGTCAATCTTTCTTTCTGAAGTTTTCACAAATCAGAGAAATGAAGAAAATACCATCTTCAAACAAACAAGATTGTCATCTTTTATTTACCTATTAGGAGAAGCATTTCCAATCATTCCAAAGAGTTCTTGAATATCAAGTTATTGCAATAATTGTTTTTCCTTTATTACTCAATTGCCACATATTTCTATTCAATAAGGAAGTTCAAGTGTAAGGACAGTTATCTTTTTCTGGCATAAGATCTATAAAAGTACTGTATCTAAGATCAGACTGGAATATACTTTTAGCTTCAAATCATTATTCACAATAGTTTACATAAGTTTATACATGAGACATAATAAATGGACCTGGATCAAAGGCCATGCACCTGTCAGAGTAAAAAAAAAGTATGCTTTATAAACTACACTTAAAAGAAGCCTGAGGAAGGAATTTTAAAAATAGCTCAGTGAAAAATCACAGCTTTCCTAATTATTTTTTTTTCCTTGAATGATTTGGAGAGTTCCAGTTACGCATTTACAAAAATAGTGTACCTTTCAACATTGTTTTGAAAGTAAGCTTTAGAATCCTTCAAGCAAGGCTACCACAATATCTGTACCTGATTAGCAATAGTTAAGGACTTTAAGAAGAAAAAAATTATTATCCAGAAACTTCATCTTATTTTGTAATAGTGCAAAATGCATTCTTTACCTTATGATAAATTTAGTGTATACCAGTGTTGCTACTGGTTGCAACATAAGGCTCTATATCCCCTCTGTTCTGGACATCCCCAGCCTAGGGACAAGCGGGTCAGACACACAGTGTCAAGCACCAAGTGCCAATTTAATGCTGCGCAACAAAGCCTTTTATACCCGTACACCTGAAGCGCTCGCTCCACCCCGCAGTCCTGTGACACCCAATCGCACCCAAGTTCCTCCCTTCCACGAGCCCTCCTCAAGGCCTCTGCAAGCCTCCCTCCCACAAACCCTCCTCCAGGTCTTGGAAACCTGCGTCCCTGCCTTGCAACCCAACAACCAATTTTCAAAGTTGTTTGTTATTTAGTCCTATATATTCTCTGGGGAATGTAGTTCTTCTCTTCTGAGACAGGTATACCCAGAATTATCAATGATCCATGGAGCTGGAGTATTAACTCATTAACTCTTAATGCACTACATGCTGTTATGATGTGGAATACCACTGCCAAAAATCATAAAACCATGACAACTGCATATATAATCCTAAGTTTTTTAGTAGATATAGAACTAATATAGCAATAGCTCAATTTATGTACTTCAGTTTTGTTTTATTTGTTGCATTTTCAAGGAAGAATTTTAAACTAGAAAAATGTTTTTAATGTTGCTGTAAGAATCTGCATGTCTAAGATGTGAAAGATGTTTTGCAGATGTCAGCAATTTATAGGCTGGTTCAGCCCGGTTCCGTGATGAATGGGAGCAGGGTGGCCCACAGAGCCATGCCCCAGGAAAGAAGGGGAAAAGAGAAAGGGTAGGGAGATGGGCCTAAAAACAAAACAGTGGCAATGATCTGAGGAGGAAAACTAATTTACTAAGTAAGATATCAGAATGCAAAATAACGCAATATAGTAATGTAACATAATAATTGGGACTGAAGCTAATAAATCAAATAAATGAGTATCCAAAAACTGAAGGCCTTACTCTAATGCTGAAGGGGGGACAGCTAGAGAGCACACACACTGCTGGGATGATTCGAAAAGGAAAAGACAGGGATCTCGTGACTTGCCATTAGTTTTATCTTTCCCTTTGAACGGAAAACGGAAAAATACAAGGCAACACAAAGTCCTCTGGGGTACGTAGTTTTTCTCTTCTGAGACAGGCATACCCATAACTACTGACGATCAATGTAACTGGAGCATTAACTCTTTCACTTCCAGTGCACTACATGATGTTATGATGTGGAATATCAATAACAAAAAATCATAAAACCATGACAGCAGAAACTTGACCTATTATTATTTTGTAATTACTTTGTAGCTGCCACTGTTCCCAAATGTGCTACAAGGCTGAAATATAAAATAAGACTGTTGTTTCTGTTGAAAGAAATCTCAAAAAGCTATCGGATTTGTATACGTTATAAACATTCATGATACCTTAAAGAACTTTTCTGAGTCATATTTGCATATACTTGCTACAGCCAATAGCCAGACATTATTTTTTCATCAAAGGTACACTCACATTATACCTTGAAAATTATCTTTATTAATCTTCTGACTTCTTTTTTTTTTTTTTTCACTCTGAAGTATTGATAGTTCATTGTTTGAACAGAAGTGTTGGGTAAGCAAAACAATGCTTTACTTTCTTGCTAGAGTGAGGAAGAAATGAGCAGAGGGCAGTGAATTTTAACACAGAGATGAAAAAGAAAGCAGACCCTGAAGTAGGATTAAATGACAAGCCACTACTTCTACTTCTAATAATCATAAAAATACATTATTTCTAGATTATATCCAGTGCACAGATAAAACACAGTATTGGGTGCCTCTTCTACTAATGAAACTTGGATATAGAGGAAAGCAGTTGGTTAAAAATTTAACAATAAAGAACTTTTCTGTGAGCATCCACATCTTTTGCCTCTTTTGACATAAGCTTAAGATTTACTAACTCATTTGCCAGTGTTTTATTTTGTGGTTTGATAGTCTTAATCCTATAACCTCTGGGCTTGCATTTCTGACTGCTCTGAAAATAGAACTGTGACAGACCCTAGTGTTTTAAGTGCCCCAAGATAAAATAAATCACATAGGCCAGCCTTTTAGATCCAGTGTGAATGTATTGTTAATTGGTTGGAGAATGTTCTTCCAGTTTTTGTATTGTTTCTAAAAATTCTGCTTTCATTTTGAATGTATCTTAAGGGGTTCCCTGGTACTTGGTGTAATAGCTGTTTCTTTTTTCCTCAGTCTGTTTTGCAAAATACTGAGATGGTAGTATATATTTGCATGCCTATATGTAGGCATACATATTATTTATTACTAGGAGAATATGGGAAGGAGTTTAGTAGCTTGTAAACTATAGCCTTTTATTACAATTCCCACATTGTTATCCATAGACTATGAATTAAATGAATGGAAGCGTGTATTTGTTCCAAAGTGTTGACTTTTGTAAACAGTTCCAAAGAACTTTCGCATCTGTTGTTTGCTTCCATGTGCAATATAGTTAATTACAAGATTGACTTGAATTTAGGAGATATGTTAGAAGTATTCCAAATCTGTGGCTAGAACAATAAAAGAAGCATGTTAGCTTCCTGTGTAAAGTTGTACTTGGACAACACCTTTTCCATGGTCTTCTGTTTACAATTCACTGTTGCAAGATGTGAGGAAAGCTATAGCATATGCAACAGGTCATGGAACTGCAGAGTAGGAAATACTACATAGAGAAAATCCACGTCACCTGATTAACAGGAATAAAAATTAATTTTTGAACCAGGAACGAGCTTGAAAAGATATTGTAAAATAACAAGAAAGAAGAATCTGGAGGAAAAAAAAAAAACAACAACAAAAAAATATTGATATTGGATAGTACTAACCTCCCATGCTTCATAATTTTACTTTGAAGTAATGAAACCACTCACAAAGGCCATGTTTTGTCTTACTTGGATTCACAATGTGGAATTGCAGATTTTTCTTTGTATGCAAGGAGTTTGGTACCTGCTGTTCTACAAAGAAAATTTCTGAAAGTTATATTTTGTATGACTAGTTGAGATTATTTTTCTATTAAACTGCAGGCAGAAATCAGGAAGAGAAGCTTAATAAAAACAATATTAAAATAATTCAAAAGTCTTAAATGATAGAAGTAAGTGAACTTTCTATTTACTGTTTTCAGCTGAAATAGTTGAGATTTTCAACATCAAAAACTACTAAATTAGTTTATGGAAATTTGGGTAGATACTGTAGCTAGGCATTCACACAGCATTTTCTGTTTCTAGCAGAAATTGTGCAGAAATCCAGATGGATTCTAGCAGTAGCACATAAATATTTTAAAATAAATTATGCACTCTTTTAGTAATTTCTGTGGGGCCACATATATTTGTTTTACCAATGGATGGGGTCACCACAAATGTCACAGACACCAAGTTAAAGAATCATGTCCATCTTAACTTTAAAGCAATGAGATAAGTGAAATGACACAGCAAGAATAAAACAGCAAGACAGTGCACCTAACCACTCCTTCATGAGGACAGTGATAGTGTTTAAGAAAGATTTATCATCAATTGCCCTAATATTTTACCATAATCCAAGTCCACAGTCACTGGGGAGGCCCTGTTGCGTCAAGGATTTGGAGAGCTTTTTCTGGTAACTGGGAAGTCCTATGCAGTCTATCGACTTGTAGGTGAGGTCTCCCACTCTGCTAAAATAGGATTCAGCTTTTATATTTTTGAGTAAACAAGTTTATGCAACAGTGAGGCAGAAACATCTGGTTTCATTATCTCTTTTGGATTCCTCCTTAAGTAAGGAGGAACCAAGGAAATTTGTGTATTAGTAGGCCTTGACACTATGCTTCTAAACAAAGAAAGGTTAATGTATTCTTGTAACACTTTATCTAAGCTACATCTCTTACTAATGAGATGTTTTTCAAGACACATATTTCACTGATGATCATACATATTTTGCTCATCATCGGATACCGATGATGGATAACTCTTGGTTCTGAGATTCATCTCAAGGACAACTTCAGTTCGAGGCCTACTATTCAGGCCTTAGTACTTCAATACTGTAACTGCATATAGAATAAATAAAAATATAGGAATTGAATATAGTAATATATTCAATTCAATTGAATATAGTAAGCTAATTAAGCATTATGCTTAATTAGCTTCTATTGATTTTTTGGTTTTCTTTCCTGTTCATTGTGTATCCTAGTATCAGTAAACTTCTTACAAGAAAAAAGACTGTGCTACAGCAGTTAGCAAAAAAAACAAAAACAAAAAAAGCAACACTGCAGTCCCTTGCAATGGATATGAAGAAAAAGTAAATCACCTGAGATCTTTAGGACTACTTGTCCAAATGTTCTACTAACAAAAATCAGCCTTGTCACCCTAGTACTGCAAAAGCATGCTTGCATACTTAATTTTATCCACTGTGATTGATCTTATTTCCTTCTGCTGGCAAGATAAAAAATTCTGTTAGTGGTTTAAATGACAGACAAAGAAAATTTGTCTTGTGAGCTTGTATTCAGTTCACTGCTATATCTTCCATGTTCAGAACACTGCTTTTAGAGGGAGTCTCAAACTATAGATGAGAATTTGGTGAATTCAGTGAAAAGTTTAGTTCAGATTTTGTATGCTGAAATGTTATGATTTTTCTTAAATTTATTAATTTTGAGGAAGGAGTACCACATACTCACAGCTGAAATATGTGTGGATTTCACTTTTCTGGCAGTATTTCATCCTTAAAAAATAAAAAATCTGTTATTCTGTTTTAATTAAATTAAATCAATTTAGTCAGTTACTTGAATTAAATTAGTTTCAGTGTTAAATTCAAACCTTCATTTTTCTGAAAGTTTTGCATATTCTGAAACTTGCTTCATCACAGGATTCAAAAGAGATCATAGTTACCAGTGAAAACTGAAGCGAGAGTGCATAGCTTAACGACACACCACAAAAATTACCTTAGCTATTTAGTGATTAATAACTAAAATATGATATTTCACAAGTCCAGAGATTGTTTAAAAACTTGCAGTGATGGTTGTGTGGGTTCTCTTCATTCTACGTCAAATCTCTGTTTTTGTATTTGCATCAAATTCTGAAAGCACTTCTATTTCTAGCCACATCTTCTGGTGATTAAGCTGGAATAGATTTCCAAACCAGTATTTTTCCATTACATATGATTCCTTTCCATAGTAGTAACAGAATTGTTATGTTGAAATGCCACAGTTCCCTTCTAGTTCATTACATGGGCAGTATTAGGAAACAGCTTATGAATTCAGATATGGATGTTTGAGGTCAGGCTGATACTTGGTAGAGTGTGTTTTGCTTTTGCTTAACTTTTTTTTTTTTTTTTTTTTTTTTTTTTTTTTTTTGTCTAGTTCATTGGTCACAAGGTAAATAACCACATCCCATTGCTATTTTCATGTTTTCTATAGTAAAGGGTCTTCAAGACCTAGCAGTGCAGTTACTGCATTCCCTGTAGTTGCTAATTCTGTTCATTGTATGTCTGCAAAAGTATGAAGAAAAAAATAGTCTTGTAGTAATAATTTTATGTTAGTTTGTTATTCATCTGTACATCAAACATACTAAAAATATTATCAAGAGGTAGTGAGGTTTTTGGCATTCTACACTTTGACCTTCTGCAGTGGAGTTTTAATGTCATACTTTATTATTTTTCCTTATAGGTTTTTTGAGGGGAATATTCTCTTCGTCATCACTGAAGAGTTTTATTATCCTTTTTATACAGGGAGCTTTATCCAGTATGCTACCTTTAAAAATAAAAAAAGTTTTAGTGTGAATACAAAGGCCTCAAAAATATCTGCCTTCTAATGAAGTACAGAACTTTTTACTGAATTTTCATGGTCATTTTACAGGAATTTTTACTCTAAGTTCTCCATCGTAAGATTTTGACTGTGGGCACATTTGACATTTTAAATAATTACTTGGATTATTTTCTCTTTATGCTTGTTGATACAAGATTTTGTGTGAGACTTTCATGCACTGTTCTCCCTTTGTGCTTAATTTCTTTTTCCATTCATGTGGTTGAGTTTTTAATGATTACAGTACTTGTGTTGTGTGTTCTAAAATAATTATTTCCAGGAGTATCAAATGCATAATTGAACTGTGTTCTGAAAGGGTGACTTGCAGTAATTTAAAATAAATCCGGTCAAATGTTTCAATAATATGAAATAATATCTTTTTGCAGATTTTTTTTTTCTATAGTTTTTAAATTTCTTCATTGGTGTCTTGTTAACTTTTCATGTAAGCCTAAAACTTTTTTTTTAAGTTCTATTTTCTACATTCGGACACAGGAAAGAGGAGAGTCTGACTACATTCTGTCTGCAGTCAAAACAGTAGAAAACTGGAAAACCATTGAAAAATGTACTAGCCTAGGATTTTCTGTTTAAGTATGTGAATTTTGTAGTAGTTTTCCTTGAGAGAAATTTGGCATGTTAGAATATCCATATAGTTTGCTGTCTTTAGAAACTAAAGGCTGAAATGTGTGGAGGTATGAGCATAAAGATGTGGTCCATGGAGCATCTTTCAACCAGGTCTGGATTTTTTTAATGCTAAAGATAAATTAAAAATCATTATCTACCTGTCATCTGAAACATCCTTCAGGTTTTGGTATTTCTATCTCTACTTCTTTATTCTGTCTTAATTATTTTGTGTTTTAAAAATATCTTTCAGTAGGAACCAGCTAGACTTCTATAAGGTAACTTTGATTCACCACTTCTCTTACAACACTACTTTTAACTGTAGATAGCTAAGATGTTAAGTACAAATAATTAATATTTTTTCAAATATCTTTTTTTTTCCAGAACCACAAATATCTAGCTTCATAAACACTGCAGTGTACTAGGACTACAGTGCTAAATAACTGAAGCCAATATAAAAAATATTTGCAGAACCTGTCAGTTCACTTTATTTCCCAACATTTTAATTCCCAACGTAGTTTAGTCTCTCAGTTGTAGTCTCCAACTTAATGGATAGAGATACTTCTCAGAGAATTCTCAAGTGGAAAATGAATAAAATTGCATTTTAACAAGTTACCTATGAACGATTTTTTAACTTTGATTTCAGCATACTAACTGTGTATTAAGGAACTTAAGTAGTAAAATTTACAAAATTGTAACTTATTCTTGTTTTGAATATTTTGTTCTATTTTATCTTTTCATAGAAAACTTGATTTAGTTGTGTTTAATATGTGATGCACTTCATTTGTCTCTCACTTCCTTTTGGTACCTATTGGATCATTGAAATTGACATGGTGCAAGTGTAGCAAGTTAGGAAAGGAAGGCAAGTTACTGGCATGGCTAAACTAGGACCTGCTGGTCAAACGAAAAAGCAAGAAGAAAATGCACAGGCAGTGGATAAAGGGACAGGTACTGTGGGAGGAGTATAAGGAAGGTGATAGGCTGTATAGGGATATGGCCAGGAAAGCCAAGGCTCAGCTTGAACTAAACTTGCAAGGGATGCCAAGAACAAGAAAGGTTTCTATAGATACCTCAACCAGAAAAGGAAAGTCCAGAAGGGCACACCTCCCCTAGTTAGTGACACAGGAATACTGGTAACAACAGACAAGAAGAAGGTTGAGGTACATAACAATGTTTTTGCCTTGATCTTCTCTGACAACTGCTCACCACACGGCCCTCAAATGTTTGATAGCAGGGAACTGGGGTGGCAACATTCCTTCCACTGTAACCAATGATCAGTTTTGTGACCACCTGAGGAACCTGAACATCCACAGGTTCTGATGAGATGCATTCCAGAGTCCTGATGGAATTAGGCGGTGTAGTTGCCAAGCGACTCTCTATGATATTTGAAAAGTTGTAGCAATTAGGTAAAGTGCCTGGTGACTGGAAAAAAAAAAAGGCAAAATCACACCCATTTTTTAGAAGGGTAAAAAGGGTGATTCTAGGAGCTACCATCCTTTCAGACTCACTCTGTGCCAGGGAAGATCATGGAACAGATCCTCCTAGAAGCTATCCTAAAGTGCATGGAAGATGGGGAGTTGATATGGGAGAATCATCACGGCTTCACCAAGGACAAATCCTATCTGACCAACCTAGTGGCCTTTTGTGATGGTGACACTGCATCAGTGGACAAGGAAAGTGCCACTGGTGTAATCAGTCTAGACTGCAGTAAGGCCTTTGACATGGTACCCCAAGAGATCCTTCTCTCCAAATTGGAAAGATATGGATTTCATGAGTTGTAGACTTGAGGATTTTCAATGGATGAAAAGCTGGCTGCAAGATCAAGACCAGAGAGTGCTGGTCAATAACTCCATGTCTGGATGGAGATTGGTGACAAGTCGTGTCCCACAGGGTTCAGCACTGGGACAAATACTCTTAAATACCTTCACCAGTGACATTGTCGTGGGGTCAAGCACACCCTCGGCTAGTTTGCTGATGACACCATGCTGTGGGATGCAGTCAACACACCAGAGGGATGAGATACCATCCAGAGGGATCTAGACAGGCTTGAGTAGTAGGCCCAGGTGAACCTCTCAAGGTTTGATGAATCCAAATGCAAGATCTTGCACCTGGTTTGAGGTAAACCTCACTATCAATACAAACTGGGAGATGTAAGGATTGATTGCAGTCCTGCTGAAAATGACCTGGGAGTACTGGTGGGTGGGAAGCTGGACATGAGCCAGCAATGTGCCCTCACAGCCCAGAAAGCCAATTATATCCTGGGCTGCATCAAAAGAAGCATGGCCAGCAAGTGGAAGGAGGTGATCCTGCCCCTCTGCTTTGCATTGGTAAGGCCTCACCTGGAGTACTGCATCCAGATGTGGAGTTCTCAGTACAGGAGAAACATGGACCTGCTGGACTGCATCCAGAGGAGGGCCACAAATATGATCTAAGGGTTGAAACACCTCTCCTGTGAGGACAGGGTGAGAGAGCTGGGGCTGTTTATCCTAGAGAGAAGAGAAGGCTGTGAGGTGACCTGATACCTGATACCTTTCAGGATCTAAAGAGAAGCTACAGGAAAGAAGGGGTCTATGGTGATAGAACATGGGGAAATGATTTCAAGCTCAAATGGGTAGATTTAGGTCAGATATAAGAAAAAAACACTTCTGTGCTGATGTGGTGGGGCACTGTAACAGGTTGCCTTAAGGTTTGGTTGTTGCCTTGTCCCTGAAAACTTTCAAGGCAAGGCTGGATGAAGTCCTGAGCAATCTGATTTAGTGGTTCATTGCAGGGGAGTTGGACTAGATGACCTTTAAAGGTCCCTTCCAACTCTAAGGATTCTATGATTGTATGGCTGTCGAAAAGAAGAATAAACACGAATATGAGGGATTCACTATGAAAAACAAAACCTACCTAGACTAGCATATGACTGTGTTTAAGATAGATTGATATGTAATTGCTACAATTTCTGATTCTGGAAGAATGGAAGTACTTGGCATGTCTGTTTCTTTATAAAGTGTTAATAAGGTAGTTATTGCTGGCTTTTTGTTTTTACATTTTAAAGATAGACTGTCAAAACTACCATTGTCATATCGATAAATATCATAACTTTCTTGCAACAGTGTTGGTACTTTCAGTAGTTTTATAATATAAAGGAATTTCTCTCAAACAGACATTATTCAGTTGCAAAAGTACAATTTAATATTTTTCATTAATTTTAGTTTTATTGGAAAAAAATGTGTTATACTTCTTTCTTTTCCACATTTCATGGAGAATCATTACAAGACCGAGTCTGGAGTTTACTAACCATTTTGTACTTCATCTGATTCTTTTTGGAGTTGAAACTTCAAAGTTACACATTTTATACTTGCTTTGTGGATGACTTAATTTTCGTTCACCTTTTTAAAAAATTATATTTGTAAAAAAATAAAAATACATTAAAATCAAGGAAAAATACAAACATTCATAGATTTTTGTCTTAGATATGTGCTATATGATAAATACATGTCGGTTCCAGGATGTCTGTGACCTTAGTTCACCAAAAGCGTCAAAACTGCTATCTTCTAGCTTAATAATTACAGAAGGGTCTTCTGATAAAACACTCGATTCTGTAAAGATTTGCCTTTGAATGCTAGTCGTCATGAAGCGCTGTAAATAATGATACTAATAATATGAGATTAATGGTTATAAGATGGCGTGGTAATACAGATAGAAGACACCAGCTGAAAAATAAACAAGAGCACATAGTTCTTCCCAGAATATGGAGATCCTTGCCATCAGTTGTTGCATAAGTTAAAACTTGAAGAGGTTTGGTTTTTTTTTGTTTTTTTTTTTGCTTGTTTTGTTTTGTTTTTGTTATTGTTTTCAATTAAATGGAAATTGATTGGAATAAAGTTCTGCCAAGAACTGTTAAATGCAAAAATATTTTCCTCTGGCTAAGTTTACTACCTGGTAAGGTAGTGCATGCTTTTCCCACTATACTTTTTTGCTAGGTACTTGCTGTTTGCCTCTGGTGAAGATAGATTCTGGGCTGCTCGGACATTAATCTCAATTGTACTGAAATGTTGAGTACAGTCTATTCTTTTTTTCTTGCTATATAAACAAAGTGAACAGATACTAAAAATAAATAAAACAACTGTTTACCTTTTTTTAAAAAAAACAAGGCAATAGTCTTCCTGCTAGGTCTTAGGGAAGTATAGGATGCCCTTGGATTGATAGTTGCTGCTGCTACCACATTTGAAGGACATACTTATGGATTATATACTGTCTGTTGCCTCACTACTAAATATGGACATTCTGATTTGAGTTCTTATTTTTGGCAATCAATTTTTCTGTGTCTACAAGAAAGTGGAAAAAGAAACAACAAAGCAGACTTGTGGAAAGTGGTAATATGCTAAAAATTAAATTATGACTTAAAGTCAAATACTAGTTTATATTTCTACTAAGTGTCTGTGGAAGCTTGGTGAATCAAGTGCATAATAAATCCATATTGCTTTCATACCATGAAATAATAGATATGTGAACTTCATTAAAACTTTTTGTTCATGATATTATCAAACTAGAACCTTATACTTAAAAGTAAAAATTTCTTGAAGTACACCTTCAGCACCAAGGCCAGGAGAGTTGAATATTACTTTAAAACACTTCTTGTAAGCATTTTAGGAATGAAAACAAATAACTATGCCAAAAGCTGATCAGTTTCACAGCTTTTTTTTTTTTATTCTGTATTTGCATGGAACATATTTTAAATGAAACATGCATCTTCAATGTAAATGAGATTTACTTTGAAACAGAAGACAGCATCTCTGGCCATCTTTATGAACCAGTGTTGAAGAGAATTATTGCAAGTTTTTATATATTCAATATTTTGACTCTGTATGTACTCAATGTTTTCAGTGTGCAATATAGAGCCATAGAAAGATCAGATGAACAAATGGAGTTGGTATTATTCCAAGGTGTCAGCCTCTTCTTGTATGTCTTTCTTTTTTTGGTCAGCAACTTCAGCAGCAAGTAGAGCTTTGTTGTAGTCATCCCTGTTTGGTTCCCTGTCCATCCTACCCTTGCTGCGGATCCCACAAATTATGCAGCTGTAATGTGTTTAGAACAGTTTTATTAGTGGAAAATAGTGAAAATTTTTTCAGAGTAAAAAAAAAAAAAAACAACTTCCCTTTCAAAATTACTTTCATTCCATCATTGATGTCACAACTGACAAAATACTTTCCCTTTCTGAGATGCGTAAGTAAGTTGCACAAAAGGGCCTTACTCAGAGGAAGGCATACAATGCTGCATGGAGCTTTCCTTAAAAAGGAACGTCAACAAAGCATTCAAATCATTTTTTAAGAGAGTAGGAGATTGATTTGAGAGAATACTGGAACATTTATGCTCCCAAAAGAAATATTCCGTCTGGAGAGGGGCATTCCATGCTGTCAGTCGCTTAAAGGGCATTCTTCTAGGCTCCTAGCTAGGATGTCAGATCACTTAAATGTTTTCAACTTCAAGTTGCTGTTTAATATAAACTTAAGCAAGTATATGTCTGTCTGTCAAAGGAGACATCTTTGCGAACTACAATGGCACCTACCCAGTTCAGGCTGAGTTTTCATTCTTCCTGGTATCTTACATGCTTGTACAGAACAGTTCAAGAAAATCAGTATCATACACTTTCTACTGGCTTGCGGTATCTTGGCCAATCTGCCAGTGGCCTTCTCAAAGTAAATAAGGCCTAACAACTTCAATGAATGCCTAGGGGACAGGAAAGGTGTAATTTAACTCATCAACAGCAACAATTATCCCTCTTTTGACTCACACTGAATGTGAGCATCTTTGTCTCTCATAGTTACTGCATCCATGTTTAGAAAATAATAAGTCCACAAACTGAGAAAAATAATAGTGTTTTGGAGTTATTTTTACAAATGCATTTCATTTTCAGTCTCCAAGGAGGGTTACTTATAAGTAGATATGAAATTTTCAGATAGTAGAGTGATTTTTTCATGTTGATGATGTCCATGTAATCTGTCCAGAAACCGAGTCAGGCTGAATTCCATTTAAAAAGCAAAATTTAAATGTCTTATAAAAACTTCAATCATCAAAGCAGCTAATTGGTCATTACTGTGCTTCAAACTAACTTCTGCTTCCAATTATTTCTTGCTAGAAAGGTCAGGAAATTCTTTGCTTCATGTGTTTTAAAAAACACGGATAGTGTTCAGTCTTCTTCTACATAATTTGTAAATATTATTTGCCATTTGTTCAAAACCAAGCATTTTCAGCTCTTAAAATGACACAAATTTTAGTATGTTTTGTGGAATGTAGAGCTACAAAATTATTCTATTTTTCAGTTCCAGTATTTTTAATGTTAACCACTAATTTAAAGTTATTTATGAATCTCATATTTAAGTAATTTACTGACTATTCATTGCTATTGAGTGCTTCATAAAGTACCCACTGCATTCTCATTTGCATGTTTATAGCAGGCAAAAATGCAATACTCAAGGATTTTACCTTTGGTTTATGCAGTTCTTAGTTCTAGTGACCATTAGATATGCAAAGAGAAAAGGGAAATCTTATAGTTGACATACACAGGAAAAAGCAAGCTGGGAGAGAGAGTTTTCTACTAAATAAATGTTCTTGTACTGAGCTGGTTATTGAAAGAAATGTTCTAAATGAGAAAGATTTACTTTGTGAGACAAATGTATATAGTAACCATTTTCTGTGTTTGTATTGCTAAACTACTACCCACATAGTCTGCAAGCAAATTTTAATTTTTGGCATCGATCTTCCTTCAGGGAAGTTTACTGGTAACCAGACAAATTACACAGTAAGACAAAATTTGACTGCTTAATGTATGCAGCTTTTGCAGACTTCAAAGGACATATTTCAATTTACAGAGGTTAAGAAATGAGCTTACGTGTAAGGACTTGAGTAATGACAGACTTACATTTGTTCACTCCACAGACGCTTGCACTCCCATCTCAGTTTAAGTGGCAGAAGCTGGGAGTAAGGATATAACCACTGTAAGAGAAATTCACTGTACTTCTGTGTGTTCCCGTGTGTTCCCATGTGATCTGTGCAGCTGTACCTCATAACTTTTAGAAGATGCATAACTAAACACTGTATTTATCTGACTAATATTTAACGAAGTGTAAATGTACACTTAAGAATTGCAGATACTAAAATAAGATTTTGGGAGGTTTACTATTTAATACATTTTTTTTTTCCATTATTATAGAAACTAAGCATCTGTACTATATTTGTATTTAAGAATCACTGGCAAGCTGGTGTAAACCACATCTGTCTTACTGCAAAGCAATGAAAAAGCTGGAAAGTTTTTTTTCTGACTTTGTGTGAAGAAATTATTACTTTCACTCAGTAGTGCTGTGATTACTTTTGGAAACTGGAATTTTAGTTGTGCTTTCTGTTTCCTTGACCAGGTGCTTTCTGTGCAGTGTTGCCCAGTCAGTAAGATGTGTGGGAGTTTGCCTCTCTGTAGACTTGATGTATGCTAGGACATTCAGCTTAGGTCCATACTCTCTATTGTACAACTAGAAGAACCAGAGATTTTTTTTTTTTTTTTTTGCTCTTTTGTGAAAAAGACTGAGAATATTTGGAAAATACTAGAGATTACCTTAATACACATTTACAGCAGTTCCCTAAAGTGCAGGTAGTCCTAAAATGCACTTGCCATAAGGTCAATTTATTCAACATTCTTTAAAATTCTTGAAGAACAGTTTTTTTAAGAAGACTGTCTTGCATTTCAGAATTACTCAAGATAAAGACTACAGGAGAGTGCTTAAAGCTTAGTGTAAATGCTTACATCAATTAGACTTTCTACCCTGCTGAGTAAAGGTCAGAAGTTCCTTCTGGTCATTGAAATTACGAGGACATGCCTCTAACTTACTCTTGAATGCTGGCCAGGTGAGAAGATATCTGTACCTCTGTATAGTTGCTCTGTTATTCATCCATCAAAATCATCACAGGAAGTCATCAATGAAGTTTTTCTTGAACTAATTAGACTATCAATTGCCATTAACATAATTCAGTACTACAATTAAAATGTTAGTTCTTTACATTATTTGCAAGAATATGAAAAATACCTTAGTGTACAATAGTTGACATAGCCTTCCTTCTACTTTATAATACTTATTTTGTGAGTTGAATCAAGTTAATGGGGAAAACCAGCAAAGGAGAGGAAATAAGATGTCCAATATCTGAAATCATCTTTGTTTGCATATGATCATTTGAGAACAAAATTATTATCAGTAAATCTACTCAAAAATTACATTACTAGAAGACAAAAATGTCCCACTGGACTCAATTATCAAACAGATGTGTTTGTTTTTTCATTTTTTTCTCTTAAAGTTTTTTTAAATTTCTATTTTGAAAGATTATATTATCTCTGTAGAAAAATCTATGTGTAATCAATGTCTCTGCTACTGAGGAAATGTAATAAGGTTTGTGACTGTTTTCATTTTACACATACGTTAGTCTTTCACTTTATTATTGTATTTGTGGCACATTGTAATTAAAGCAATTTTTATAGCATTTTGGCTTTCTGTACAACTAAAAATTGGCATGAAGTTCAACTATTATGCATCTGCATTTTGTTTCTGAAATGACTGAATGGTTACGTTCTAGGCATTTCCTGTGTAGTTGATCTCTAAGATACATTTGACTGAGAATTCCTTCAACTTTTCTCATTGACTGCATCTTTGCTTTACTCACTGTGCTTCTGTGCGTGATGTATCTACTTTTGTGATACATCTATTGGCTGTAACCATTGCTGTTAAGCAAAATCTCTTGAAACTTGATTCTTAATATAACTTTAAATCCACAAAAATTAGACTGTAAGAATATGGATTCTTGGGGTAATGAAAAATATACTTTTAGATGATGGTTTTTTTCTTCATTTATTTAAATTGCCTAAATTTTTTGTTTGTCCATCTCTACTCTCGGTCCATCTACATTGTGCAACTACAGAAGGTTCTGCTACAACCTGTGGGGATAGAGAGGAAGAGATAACATCTGCAACAACACATTATCACCATGTAGTGAATTTATTTAGGAAAAGGAGGTGAGAATATGAGTCAGAATTCAAACATATCCAGGTCTAAAATGATTTGTTAAGATTTATGATAATAGTAGATCCCCTCACTGTGAATGGAAGTACTTTTGTTATAGTTAGGTAACTTTCATTTACTAATCCATTTCTATTGTCACCTGCAAAATTGTGCATCAAAACCAGATAATTTATTTTTTCTAGGTAAATGCTATTCAGTAATAGTGATGATCAGAATTTTGATTTCCATTCTTGTTTTTTGTGTATGCTTGACTTCAAGAATCAAGCACAGGTTTCATCTGAAAACTTACTATTTGAAGGCAAGCACAAGTGGGAGAGGTTATGTGAATCAGTTTCTCCTAAATTATTGCACTCAAATGGGTGTTTTTTTTTAATACTTGCTGTATTTTAATGCAACTTAGAACAAAATAGGGAGTAGTTATTGTTCTGTTTTGTGAATGTTCCAGCAGGAAAACTCAAGGTTTAATTTCAGAATTTCAGAAAAAGTGTTTATATTTTCCCTGATTCACTAATGGGAGTCTAAACCCTGAATGTTACTACCAACACATTTTAACAGACAGTTAAAACAGACAGACAGTTGCCCAGTTTTCTAAGTATGGTGTCACCTTGAACATTTTTCTTTCAACTCCCATCTTTCCACTTTAAAAGAAAAACGATAAAACTATAATTTGGGGTTAAATTCATTAATTTGTTTGGGGAGGCGCAGCACTCAGTGTAAAAAACAAATTTGCATGTAAAACTGCTTAAACATATAATCTGTTTTGGTATCTATATTTTGTATAGTTTGGTGTCAGTTATTTCAGTAATTCAGTTATAAGTTACCAGTGCAAAATTTCATCTTACTACAAAGCACACCACCATTAGATAGGCACATATTTATTATCAGAGTTCACATATTGGTGCTCTGAATTAGCCTGATGTTTGAACATCTGTGCCCCACCCAGCATGAACTTGCGACCAACAGATCAGTGCCAAGAGAGACAGTAGTATGATAGGGTCACTGAGAGTTCCTCAGCTCAGTTTCCTGCTCATTCAGCTGGGCCTGTTTTGTGGCTTTAAAAGGATTAAAGAAACATTTACACTGAGGCTTTAGGAGCATTTTCACACTGCTCCTTTACCCAACTCAAAGAGCAGTATAAATCCAAAGAATTAAGTAAGAGATTTATGAAAAGTTGTATTGTAAGGTGAGTTGGTACACCTGGCTCTCCATTTTTTCCTCTGAATACAACATGCTTAAACAGCATTCTGCATGTGGTACAGAAATTAGATGTGTGTTTTTTTTCCTGAACTTCTAATCTCTCTAATGTTTTGAAATATCACTTCTAGATATTAAAACAATGGAGGAATGTAATATTACATTCTATTGATCCCATTAGACAGTTTCCTTCAGTGGGTTTTATGACATTTTTCTGCCACTTCTCAGTAATGAACCGTCATGGATTTAAGAGTATTTTTAATTTCCTAGGAATTACAATAAGTTTAAATATGCGAAGGGGAAAAATGCAGTTCTCTGCCACTTACTTCAGTTCATTAGAATCTAAAGGAAATTATAAAATAACCAGAACTATAATTTCGACACTCCTTAACTAATCATTTGTGTTGATGAAAGCAATTTAGTTTGAAACTATGTACATAACCTATCATATGTACTTTGCAATTATTCTGGAGTAAAGTTGCAAGAGTTTGAAATTCTTCCCTTAAGTTAAAATGATTTCACATATCCTTTTGTACCTCACTATCTAAGTCTACAAAGACAGAGATTATGCCTGTACTCTTTATGCAGGCAAAATTCCAGTTGAAACCAAAGTCAAGTAATATTGTAGCTGAGAAAAACTGTGTATCAAAGCCAAAAGGAAAAAAAAGAATTGTCATGATGAATTATCACATTTAGCAGTGAGATAGCTGGTTGCTGGTTGTTACACTAGTTCAAAACTGCTCTTACAGCTTAGATATATTGTTTTTAATCCAACATGCATAAATAATTACATATACATACTGTAAGATGTTTGCCAACTTGGCATTTTGTCTGCAATCATATAATTGTAAAAATTTCTCTCTGAAGTAGACTGTTCACATTAACAAACTTTTACAGTACTCATGTCATCTGGATGTATCCATCAGTGGATAGTGGTGTTTTTTTCCTGTATCATTAGGTGATTAAGCAACACCTGAGGAATACACACTTGAAGTCTGACACTTATGATCCTTCTATTATGTAATTATTTTATGAGAAAAGAGTTCCTTATTTCTTTCTATTGTTTATCAGGAAAGCTGTGTGTGGCAAGAGGAAGTGAGGCATCCTTTCATGCCTCCTGTCCTCTGTAAATGAGGCTTTTCTGTGTTGCTTCTGGTCCATCCCTCTTGTATTATAATTGTGCAGTACTTTGAATGACATTTCTAGAAAACAGAGAATTATAACCAGATCACATATTTTGAGATTGGTCCTTTTCTGTACACTAACTCAATGTAAGTTTTAAAATTAAGTACAGGAAAAATTAAGAATTAATTAATTCTTAGTTATATAAGTAGAATTATGCATTTTTAATGCAACTTATGGCTCTTGTCATTAAGCATTCAGAAGAGGATTTAAGGTTGACTAAGAGTAGCTGATAAAAATAAAAATAATTAAAACAAACAAACAGAAAAAAACACAGAATGGCTGTACATCTTCCTGAGGATGAATATAAACACTCCTATTTTAGCATCCGAATGAGGAAATTAGAAAGGAGAAGTGGATTTTGGAAGACTGACATTTAATGCTTCATTAAACTGAGTTAAGTGGATGTTTAGTGTTTGGTTAAATTATTCCTAAAAAAAAATTAACGTTGTTCATTTGTTGTCTTTTTCTTTCAAACTCATCTGTGTGTTTGTAGCCAAGTTTGTAGCACAATTATTTGTATTCCACTGGCGTTTCTTAATTCAGAATTTTTGTGTATATGTAATAAGAATAATAGAATGGCTTGGGTTGGAAAGGACCCAAAGCAACATAAAGTTCCAACACCCCTGCCACTGTCAGGGCCACCAACCTTCAGATCTGTACTAGACCATGTCACCTAGGGCCCCATCCAGCCTGGTCTTGAACACTTCCAGGGATGGAACATCCACAGCCTCTCTGTGCAGCACTCTCTGTGATGAACTTCCCCTTGACATCCAATCTAAACCTTCCCTCCTTCAGCTTAAAACCATTCCCCCTTGTTCTACCACTATCTACCTTAGTAAAAAGTTGATTCCTTTTTTTAATCCCCTTTTAAATACTGGAAGGCTGCAATGAGATCTCATCACAACCTTCACTTCTCTGCACTGAACAAGCTCAGCTCCCTCAGCCTGTCTTCGTAGGGGAGATGCTCCATACCTCTGATAATCTTCATGGCCCTCCTCTGGACCCCTTTCCAACAGCTCCATGTGTTTCCTGTACTGGGGGGGGGGGGGCAGACCTGGCAATTGAGTGTGTCTCACCATGAGCACATCAGATAAGGGGAATTGTTTCTTTTCACTGAACATGCTTACCCCAGATTAATTTGGAATATCCATGCATATTGACAAATGAAGCAGCCATTTGGTACCTGATGTAGAACCCAACCCTGCACTGCATTCTGGACTTTATAATAAGGATAGTGTCTCCAGACACATTCCCAGAGAGATGGAAATCTGTGGTTATGATGCTTTACAGAAGCCCTGTGTAGTCTCTAGCAAGTCTTTAGTAGCCATATTACAACAGCATTTAATAGTGCCTAAGACTGCCTTGAGTACTTAAAAAAGTTAAAGATAAAATACTATCATCCATAAGGACCCAGGTTCTGACAAGTGTTCATGGAAAACTGCTGAATCATTTAGCTATCCATAGTTTAGGTGCTATATTTCTAGTTCCTATTTCCTTATCAGAGAAGGTGTTCTGATGGCCCTTAGTTACATTGTGATTAGCCTTCCGCTTTGTGCCTGTCTTGCAGGTACTGTGCATATCAGGAACTACATAGACACTTGCAGAACCAAATGCTAACCATTTTTATTTCAGAGATTTTGCAGACACTGCTGAGTTCTGTGCTGGATAGAATCAACTAGCTCAGCAGTGGCTACAAAATAGATTCACTCTCATAGCGCATAGCAAAATTGTTGTAGTAATGTTCACAGAGTTATCAAATTGAGTAAAGGTTCTGAGTATCACAGAATCACAGAATTGTAGGGGTTGGTAGGGACCTCTAGAGATCATCTAGTCCAACCCCCCTGCCAAAGAAGGTTTCCTATACTAGGTTGCACTGTAAGTATTGACAGGGATATCAGAATTCTCCAGAGGATGATTGGTATCCACTGCATTTTATTATTATTTTTTTTTCATTTTCACAAGTAGAAGAAAATACAGTGCCTGAAGGAAATAAGAACTGGTCCTGTGTGATATAACTGTGGGAAGTTGGATCTATTTGAAACCTGCCCAGTCTAAGCCAGCATTACTCAACCTTTAAATCTATAAAACATTGAAATAGCCTTCAAAATAACTGCTCATTATGCTTTTCCATTAATTTAAATACATACATTCTTACAAAATATGCAGGTGCCAAATGTAATTGTTTTGTTGTTTGATTAGTGGAATTGATCTGTGCTTTTCTGCTATTCTTCAGTAATTCAACAAAAGAAGAACAGTGCGATATGACAATATTGGGATATTTTTGCTTTAAAAATAGATAACTATAAAAAAGAAATCTGTCTTCCTTCATGCGTTTTCATGCAGCAGATATTATGCTGTAAGGAAGACATTTATTTTCTACAAATTCAACAAGTTTTTACAAAAGTTTTTCTTTCTGAAACCTTTAAAAATCAATAAGGTACATGTCCACACAGCGCACACAAGTGACTTTAATAGTGGGAGAGTCACTAGTGTGTTTAAAATTTTACAGGCATCTGAAATTCTGTGGTGACAGGAGCTCTGTCTTTAAGGTTATTCTAGAGCATTTTGCTGTATAAGATATCCAGATATTTAAGTACTGTATAAATAGATTTCATTGTGTTTGTCTTAAGTATATTGTATCTGATTGTTGTACCCATCAGCAATTACAGTAGCAGCTATGGTAACTCTATACACTTAGTATAGAGCAATAGCCTGTACATAGTTTAGTATAGAAATCCTATGTTGCTAAGCTGTTCAATAGCTTGGTCCACCCAGAGGCTGCTCATGTGTTTCTACACTTAATTATTTCCATTATTATTTTTGTTCTTCTAGATAATGCCCTTTTTTCACCTTCTGCAGTAGTCTGAGCAGGTGTTGCAGTGATTTTTAGTTCCTTTATGCATTCCTTGATTGAAAGTAAATCTCATTATTATATGAAGGAAGGCTGATATTTTCTTGCATTCCTAAGTCCAACTGGGAGACTGTAGAGTTTCTAAGAGGGTCGACAGTGTGCTTTCTCACCTCTTTCACCAGACTTTCACTGTGTTCTAAAGATGTCTCCAACATATGGGATTATTTCAGTGGTTTCACTGATCAAGTTTGGAGCATAAATTCCTTAAGGTTTAGAAGTTTCAGCATTATTTATTATAAGGAGAAAGAAACTTTTTCTCATTTCAGATGTCACTCTTTCTAGAGACTCTGTCTTGAACACTGATGGCTTTCTAATGAGTAGAAAATACTGTGTAAATTACAGCCATGAAGGGCCTTGTTTTTGTGTACTTAGTAAGTGTCATCAATAGTAGAAATTCATAGGTGAACAGACAAAAATGTCCTGTTCTGGGATTAACTTTAAAATAAGCTCTGCTACCTGTATGCACCATATGGATCTGTTTTCCTTCTCATCCATTAAAGGAATGAGAGGAACTAGTTCATTGTTTCCTCATCCAACTCACAGATTTGGAGGTTCCACAAGGTAATATTTTATGTGGTGTATTTAATGTGCTAGGGAAATTTTTTAAGCCTTCCGTTGAATCTATGGGGTTAGCTCATATTAGTTCACTGTGAAAGCTTTCTGAAACCGTAGTTTTACAAGAAAATATGATCACGTTGCTGAACTTCTGTAGCTATGGAATTTTTCAGAATCATATCTGTGGCTCATGTGTGGATTAGTTGTGGAAAAAAAAAAAAAAACAGAAACCAGAAAACATACCTTATAAAAATTGTATTCTCTTTATTTTTTCCTCAAAAAGGTATGTCTACAGATCAGATTGTGAGAAGACAACTATGATTCTGTAATTACACTGCAATATACTGCTGAACACTGAAATTGTAAGCAAATATACAGTAGAGTATATGCAAATAATTTTGCACTAAATTGCAGTAGTACGTTTGAATTGATTATTCCGTACTATGAGTGAGAGCAGGAAAATTCTGCAAAAGCTGAGGTTTCAATTACATAAGAAAACTCATAATGCTTCAGAAAGAATTACAATATTCATAAATGTGACTGCTGTTAAATATTTATTTAATATTTAAAATGCAGTCATTTCATCCACTTAGCATTGAAGTTCAGGTCGTTCTTTAGAAAGACTATTATTGGTTTGTATTTAATAATGCAGAATGTTGTTATATGATGTTTAAGTGAACATTTTACAAGTTATTACAGATTTTCATACAATTAGATAGATCAGAAATACTTAAATTTTAATTTGATCACAGCATATGTTGGTGGCAACCAAGAAATTGTTTTACATCGAGAGTAACTGCTCCATGAATAACCCAGTGCACTTTTAACATTATATCAACTGTGTAGAAGGTATTATGTTCCTGATTCAAGTGGGCCTTGAAGAATCTTTTTCCTCTAGTCCTTAAAGATAAATATGAAAGAAGCAGTTTTCATCAGGAACACATTTGACTAATATTGTGTTCTCCGTGTAGGTACTTTTCAGAGTATAGAGGAACTCAGTTAAAATAGAATTACAGAAATGAAAGTATGTAGAGAAGGCAAGATTATACAAAAGATGATAAATTTGCAACAAATAGAACAAAATCTTGATCGCTTTTACCTACAGTGTTGAAGTGTCTTTTTTCTACTGAATATTACTTGGAGGACAAGAAGATGCTGAAATATGTAGGGTTGCTCAAATTACTAGTCACTTGCAAAATATGTGTGTAGTGATGCCATAATGGTGTCTATAAATAATTACTTGTGGCTAATCAGTATTGAATTTAAAGGAATTACCTTACAATTGAATTCTGTTCAACAGCTAACAAGCAACTACTTGTAAGCACCAAGTAAGTGAAAATCCTTTATATCAGTTCCACTAATCTAGACATACTAAGCTCAATCTTCAGGACACATTTTCCTACACATCAAACTCAGCGTTTCCAGCTCCATAAACTGTTGATTTTACATTTGAAATTATCCTGTCTTTTCATGAACTTGACTTTCTTTGAGTGACAAGGGTACTTGTAAGGATTTGAAATTTTTTATTCTCTTCTACGGACAAATAAAAACATGTATATGAATGTATTAAAATGATATCTTGACATATTCAATACTTTGTATCAATATTTTACATGAATTTCTTAAGAAATTAGCAGGAGTCAAAAACTGATTTTTGATTTCATGATATTTAAGATGCTCAGCTTCATTAAATAGTAATGTCATGTTTATTTTTACAATGGGCGTAATTGTAAACACCTGTGAAAAATTCCAGTTAAAAAGTGACAGCTGTACTCAGTATCTTAATTCATTTTCAGTCTCTGGTCATTGTAGACATTAAATCTTAAGTTAAAAAAAAGACTGCAACTTTTAATCCTTTTAGAATTACAGAGACGGAAGAATGACTGGAATTGCATTTGGCTAAATTGATCATCAGATTATCATTTGAAGTACTGATAAATTGTTTAGTATACATTTTTAGAAATATATCTATCATTTTCTACAGCTAGATGTCTTTTTCCTACTGGAAAAATAATGTCATCTGACAAATAGTTTTGAAAAATATTATTGTAAACAAATAATATTTACACAACAAGGAAAAGTGAAGGACCCATATGTAAGAGTTTTGCTTTCTTTACTTTTTGGATTAAATGTAAGCCACTGCAGTTAATGATAAAATGTATCTTTACTATGACTAGGTCATTATTTCATCTTTATTACTTCATTCCTAAACCTAAATTTGAATTTTCTGTAAAATATTCTATCATTTACTAGTAACGGATAATATAAGTCTGATATATAGTAAACATTTAAAGAGTTCTGACTGCATTTCTACCCTAGCCATTTGAAATTTTTAGATACTTGGAAAACAGTTGATGGAGGAAGCTAAGAACTTATGCCATGAAAATCTCACTATTTGTGGGTAATTATACTAGAAAGGGAAAATATGAAAGATGCAGATGCTCAGCTATTTGTGTAAGAAGCAATATTTTTTACTTGAGGAATCATCTGTGTAGATTTTTGTTCCATTTTGCAGAAAAATCAAACTTTATGATAAAAAATAAGAAAATGTGGTGCCAAGAATAATTCTTAGCCTTAATAAGAGATATGGTTTTATAAAGTGATGCAGAGCAAGACAGATTAACATAAAGAAAAATAGAGCAATCTGGAGTGAAAGCAGTTATCTGGTTGCAGGATTCATCACAGCTGCATATGAGCCTTTAGTTATATTTCTCAAATTTTTACTTCCAGTGACATGAGGCCTATGCCTCTCTTCAGAGTATACATCATTTGACCCAAAGGTGTATCATATGGGTGGTCTAAGAATATGACTGAGGTGGGACCCCACAAGGGAGTCTCAGAGTCACATCCAACAATCACTGACCAGAAGAAGTATGGTGGAATCACACTTAGACCTCAAAAGGAAACCAAAGGTTTTTTTATTTTTGGCAAACAAATGTGTCTTAATGATTGTGGGATTTTCAGAAGTGGTAACAAAACCTATGGAGTTGTCCGAATCACATATGTGGACAGTATCTCAGTAGGTTCAGTATGGGAACATATGAGAACAGCCAGCCTCTGGTTCTTGAGTTGCATTGTTGTTGTTTTCTTGTTTGTTTGATTTGATGGTTTTTAATTAAAAAAAAACTGGAAAGAACTAAAAATACAGTGTTGAATATATCAGTCTAATGAAGTTCAGGGAAGACTTTAATGCCACAAACATTAAAAGTGTTTTAATAAAGTTCTGGGACACAACATACAGAATTGGGAACATTGAACTGGATAAATTTCATATGATGGAATTAAAAACATTTATTAATTAAAAAAACAGTGGTGGTGTTATGTAGAAAATCTCCTCTCTTGTAGATCAGGACCAATGCAGTACATTTTTCAGTATCTACAGAATTAACTCAGCTAACTTAGTTATATGAATACTCCATCCCTTATATGCTTTTCATACTGCTTATATGCATATGAGTCATGTTCAGTTTGAATTTACCAGATGTGCATTAATGTTTGTTTAAGTAATGAGATCATTCCATGAAGTGTACAGAACCTATAAATACAATGAGATGACTGTTTAAAAAAACAAGGTTTAAAAAGCCTTTTCATTTAATGATATGTTATGCAAGGAGCAACACGGTAATGTTGAGGCAGTCTTCAAAAGAATTGGCTGTTCCAAACACTTGATTAAACAATCTATTATATAATGAAGCTTCATTGGATTTTTTTTTTATCTATCATGTAGTGTTATATGCTCTTCATGTCTTTTGTAGTTTCCACAGACATAAATAGAAGGCATTAATTTCAAAGTGACGTACATACATTTTATTTTGGAAAAAAATAATTGTTTAGAAGTTGTTACTAAACTGTGTGCATTAAAATTTCTTTTCATGGGTGGTTTCTTAATTTGGTTTTTGAATTTTTGTTAATATGTTTGAATTTTTTGCTAATTAAACCCTAACATTTATTTCTGGGTTCTCTTATTCTTTCTTTCTTTCCTTATTTCAACAGCTTGATCAAGTTATTCGTCAGAGAAATCTGTCTAGTTTGGAACTTTTCCTCTCATGTGCACAGAAACAGTTAAGCAGTTTATTAAATGAAGAACCAACCACTATACAGGAAAAGAGAGACTGACATTCTCTGTACCGCTGTTACAGTATGATTTGTGAACTTACAAATCTCAGTCAAGCAAATGGCAAATGTCTTCATTTGGGAGTATATCACTGGTTCAAGATTTATCTGAAACTATTCTTGAGAGAGGTATTTGTGTGTTCAGTTTTTTCTTTCTTCTTTTAACCGGAAAAATACCTTTTATTTATGATTTAATTTTATTGTCTTCTCTAATACCCTGCGATTGAAGTTCTAGGTAACTGCAGCAATGATGAAAAAAATTGCCTTTCATTTCTGGTATAAAGGTGTTATCATGTCTTAATGTAATTTATTAATATTATTAATTTAAAAGAAACTCAAAATTAAATACACGTACAAGTCCATC
This sequence comes from Callipepla californica brunnescens, assembly GCA_023055505.1. Taxonomy (NCBI): domain Eukaryota; kingdom Metazoa; phylum Chordata; class Aves; order Galliformes; family Odontophoridae; genus Callipepla; species Callipepla californica. Next base: position 1,079,573 of record JALIRH010000034.1, on the reverse strand, counting down.
TTTATTTCTCAAGTATATGCCCAAGTGCATTGCCTGAAGTGAGTGTGAGAAGCTTATTAGTTCTTATTACTTTGGATGCATAATGGGTGAATCAGTGCTGAAAGGTAAGAGCTTTGACAGTCATTTCTTCAGACATTTGTAAAAAAAACTCCAGCTCTAGTAACAGAAAAATGTAAAAATCTAGCAGTGCATCATGTTAGAGTAGTTCCGAATATTACTGTAACCAATGTCTAGTATGTATTCTATTTCTGTTTTACAAAGCTCAGAGGCCTCAGTTTCAGGAATAAGGTGTGTGTAATTATGTGGATATGCATTCTGCACGGCTTCCATGGAATTTCTAACAGAATAAGGAGAGCATCATGCTGGCCTCAGATGCCATTTTTAAACCCATTGAAGGAAGTAGTAATACTGCCAACTGACAGTGGGCTTTGGATCAAGTCATATGTCTGTGAATGGGAAACTTAGTGCCTGCACACTATTGATTGTAGATTTGGAGCCTTAGTTTTACAGTTCTGAATGAAATAAGGGAAAATAATAAAACTGTTTATGCCTAGGAATATAAATAAACTGAGAATGGTACCTCTGATGGTGAGCTCATCATCCATTGGGGACCCAAGGGCAATTCTTGTTATTTTCTGGTGGTTGTGATTTTTTATTTCACGATTTGTTTGTTTGCTTGTTTTTTCCCCCACTGGCAGTTAATTTTCATAAATTGCTTCCTTATAGCAATAGACTTAAAATAGTTTCCCATGAGTTTGATAATATGAAATGTGTATTGCAGAGAGTTTGTTTTTATTTAAATTAAGGATATGGTAGAATTTGCTTGCACTTAGTTTTTACCATTGTCCTCATCAGTTTTGCTGTGGAAGGGTTTTGTTGCGCTTCAGCAAGATGTGGTTATGGAGAAGTGGGAGAAGCTTATGACTATCATCAGTAAGACGTTACTGATAACTGTGGTATATCTCTCCCAGTGGAACATCATGTGTTAGTCTCTGCCCTTGAATGTTGTGATTATCACTTAGAAAAGCAGGGATTATTTTTCCCTTTTTTACAATGTTAATGCGTTAAGTATTCTCTCTACTGTGTGAGTAAAACTGTATAACTAGATGACAGACATACAAAATCAGGTTGGTAGCACTGACTGCTTTCAAAACTGCAAGTCTCAGAGAAAAATTCAGATGTCTGGGAGAAAAAAAGAGCCATGTAGTATACAAACTTTTCAAAATGCATTAAACTCCATCTCCTTCTCACTGCATCCAAAGTGTGGAGATTATTTTTAGTTTTCATTATTTCTGCCTAATTATAAGAAAATAACTTGTGGAAATTTGGGAAGAGGAATGTCAGGGAAAAGTTTGCAAAACCCATCCTAGTTCATGGCAGGTGACATCACAGGTGTTTTTTTTTAATTTATTATATAAATAAATTTATGATGTCCTGAAAAATGGCATTTAAGATAAGTTGAAAGTCTGAAGTTTTGAACTTTATCTGCCTCCAAGGCATGGCTACTAGTGCAATTTTAAAGCTTCTATAATGAGGTATTAGTATTCTTTCTATCCAAGAAAACAAAATAATTTTGACAAGACTTACATGTAATGGGAGAAGCAAAAAGCCCTAGAACTAGTCCTAAGACTCAAAAAAGGCAAAATCTAAAATGTTCAAGCTCTTCAGACTGCGGTCATGTAATATGCCTACTGTATGTAAGTATATGATTAAAGGCTTTATATTAGAAATTGGCTATAAATCTTATTATGTTAGAATGTGTCTGAAAGCTAAGTAGAAGAGTAATCATAGATCTAGTGTATACAGTGGTGTCTTTATGAGCATCAGGCTCATCCTAATTTGAGTATCTTCACTTAATGTCTACACCAGAGAAAATCAGAAAAGTGAGATTTCTAACCAATAATTTAATGTTAGTAATTGCTATTGTGATATCATACAGTCCTATGCATTTGTGTTGTATTTCTGTACATTTCTTTTGGTTCCCAGTCTGCCTCCTTTACAGAATAATAGTTTAGCTCTGAGACTATGCATATGTAAGTCACTAACAAAGAAGTCATTTTCCATGCTTTTTTTGTACGATATCTATATCTGAGGTAAGTGAGGGAATGTTTGAATTTTTGCCTTGCTCCAGGGATACCTTTGTTAAATAAAAGTCATTTTCACAAAGCATTTATTTCCTTCACTGTGTCACAACACTACTGAACAAAGAAAAAGCAGTAGGTTTTTGTGCATTTTTACATTGGCTTCTGGTCAAAAGTTGCTTCATCACCTGCCTGCTCAGTGAATGGCAATGTTAATTCCTGACATCTGAAACTAGTGGTGTAGGCATGACCTTAAAGGGCCTGTTTCCTATTCAGTATTGAACCATCTGCACTGCATGCTGGAGGCTCCTCTTCCACTGTGCGTTTATGTGCACGGACTTGACCTTGCACAATTTTCCCTTCCCTTTGAATGTAGAGATTTCATCTTGTTTCCTAACAGGTAATAACCACTGATTAAAAAATATTCAGGTTAATATACATAACTTTTGCTTGCTTTCAGATAATGAATAGTATTGATGCAGTATCAAATGGACATTTTGCTGTTTCCCGATATGTATTTCAGGCTACATGGAGGCACCTGAAATACATAATTTACTTCAGCCAGTTTAGGCACTGTAAATGCTGATTGAGGACTAACGTGTAGACAAGATTGTCCTGAAAATTTTTACTTGGCCATTCTGAATATTGTCTAGAAAGACTTATTATCTTCTGTGTCATTCCTGTTTCATCAGTGGATTTTAAATATGCCAAAGAGAGCTTGGTCTGGAAAAACACTTCATAGATGGGTATAATTTGGACTTTCAGGAACAGACTAAACCTTTTTCTGTGATGTGTCCAAAAACATTGTCCTAAGGCTTCAAGAATCAATTATCTGTTTGCTAGTATTTCTTACTGGAGCCTCCATAAAGCTAATAATAATGCTGCTGAATTAGGGTTATATTTGGACAGTTGAACATTATGGGGAAACCAAGAGAGCTGTGGAGCTGATGAGAGTTTGTGTATGGTTTATTAGTTAAAGGAAAGGACAGAGATGTGTATAATTCTCATTGTAGACATTACCTAAGCAGTTCACTTGTCACAGTGATGAAGTAGCTAAAAATGTCCTCAGCAAGCTCTGTTGCACGCAGTGCAAAAGGTTAATATTGCTTTATGCTAGTTGCAGCAGATAAAAATTGTAGATTATAATTATTACATATCTGTGGGAAGCACTTCATTATAGCATTTCATTATAAAGATATATTGTAATCTCATGAAAGATGAGAATCATCTGTAGGTGCTGGTAACAGCAAGTACTTAGCAACACCAAAAAGAAAAAAGATCTTTCTTTTTTCTTTTTCAAAAGATCAAACTTTTTTCTTTTGAACTCACTTTACTGTACAGTATATATAAATTTTTTTTCTTTCATCTTTCTGGACAGTCATCTCCAATGATAGGTGTGATCAGAATGTCTTTCACAGTGTGTAATTGTAACTGTTTTAATATGCGTCAGAGATTCACAGTTGTTTACGTCATCTTCAATTCCTTGCATTTCAGAGTTACAAACTCAGCATTTTTCAGATGGTTTCCATTGTCCAGCATGAGTAATATGATAGACAAAGAAGGTGCTATTGAATAAAAACTCAGGACCTTCTAGTTCATTTCTAATGGTATTTTTAAACAGTCTGACAGCAAAAACTAACAAGGAAAAAAAGAAGTTTATTAATACATATATCCATAAATTCAATTATCAACAAAATGCTATAAATTTTTCCTTTTTTTTTTTTCTGGATTTGGTAATAAGTCTGCATCAATAGATAAAGATCACCATCAGATGGAAGGTCATTTTCATTCATTCTCTTCAATTTGAAATATTTTGTCTTTTCAAAAAGTTCAGAGGGATTTGCCCTTCTGAGTTTAAAAGTAAGCTCCCCTCTACACTATGGTGGTAGGAGGCCCTTTGCTGAAAAGCAGTTTGTTTTTTCTAATACTGAAGGATGTTTAAGTTCTTGTACTATTACCAAATTAGGACATCATCTGGAACTTCACATCCATCTTGCTACATAAATTTTCTGAAAGATAAAAATTCCATTATTTAAACCTCCAGTTCTTTTATGATGACCAGAGATTACATATTGAAAAAGTGATTGTGAAGTTTTAGCTCCAAGGAATTCAGCAAGAATTGTTGGCTGCTTGCAGCTCAGAATATTGTCCTTCCTCCATTTTTTGCAATTGTGTCCGCAATTAATAGAATATAAACAGCTTTGTCTTTGTATGGGGCTGGAAATGTACTGAGAATTGTTCTGGAAATGTATTTCAAGAGTACATTTCACAGTCTCTTTTTCTGAAGAATGTATCACACTTGTTCTGTTTGTTGCGTATCAAGGAGTAGGGATGAGCCACTGGCTGACACCTTGGTGTGGGACTGCAACTCATAATACTGTAATGCTGCTAAAAAGAACATTTTTATATTCTTCTTGATATAAGTTGTTTCCCATTTGGTTCATCAGAACTAATATCAACTGTAGTTTTCCCTACTGAAAAGCTTGTAAAAAAGGTATATAAGCAAAGTGACTATCACAAAGATATGTCAGACTATTTTAGCATGAGGCTATACAGAAGTAGGAAACATGAAGGTAAGTATTAGTGTTACTACTTGTTATATGTTCCTTTTATTACTACTTTTACATGACAGAGAAGAACGGAGACTTTCTGAAATGCTGTATCTGTGGCAAATATAACCAGCCTCTGGAGTTCATTACTCGTTCACTGTAGGGTCATTGGAATAGATGTCCTTTAAAGATTCCTTCCAATTCAAACAATTCTATGATGCTATGCTTCTAAGTTTGCAGCTGGATAGTATTTTGATTTTAAAAATCCTAGTTGAAACAGGATGAATCTTACTAGTTTTCTCAGGGTCAGATAGTCATACAAATGAGAACATTTTGCTTTAGTTTGTGGATTATTGTTAGAATGGGTCCAAATCTGTCCTGGAGTGTCAGCATCCAAGAATTTCAGCAGGTGCTTTGGCTAAAGACAATAAACCTGCATTTGGTCTGTTTGAAACACTAACATTGATGTTGGAAAGCATAATTATTTCAGAAACCAATCTTTATGCAGTTTTCCATTTCTTGTTTCTTTATGCTTTTTGTGTGTGTGTATTATGATTCGCACTCTAGGGCAAAAGGAGCCATGTTTTCACAAATGTTTTTAAAAATTATGGTGGATCAAAAGGAGCAGTTGTAAGCTAGTGGACCTTATGTAAATTGCTCTGAAAGTAGTGACTCCTACTTATTTCATAGAATCATTAAAGTTGGAAACAGTCTCTCACATAGTCTAGTCCAGCGGTTGACCCTTCATCACCATGCCCAGTAAACCATCTCCGTAAGTGACACATCTATCCTTTGGCTGAAAGACTTCAGGGGTGGTGACTCCACCACCTCCCTGGGCAGCCTGTTCCAATGCATTACCACTGTATCTGAGACGAAATTATCCTGGTTGTCTCACACATGTCGTGTGACTGCACTCAAGACAATTTGCTCTGTGAATTCCCCTGATACCAAGGTCAGGCTGACAGGCCCATAGTTGCTTGGATCCTCTTTCTGGCCCTTCTTGTAGATGGGCGTCACATTACCGAGTCTACACAGTCACCTGGCACCACCCTGGTTGACCAGGACTTATAAATGTGGCTTGGCAAGCTTTTCTCCAGCTCTTTTAATACTCTTAAGTGAATCCTCACTGGAACAGGCTGCCCAGGGGGGTTGTGGAATCTTCTTCTCAGGAGATATTCAAGACCTGCCTGGATGCCTACCTGTGTGACCTGGTGTAGGGAACCTGCTTTGGCAGGGGAGTTGGACTTGATCTCTTGAGGTCCCTTCCAACCACTATGATTCTATGATTCTGTCCCATCCCCTTGGACTTTAGATGGAGTAACAAGTGGCTATCTTCTTCCTCCTATATTATGGGAGGTTTATTCTGCTCCCTGTTCCTGTTTTACAGCTCAGGAGGCTGACTACCACAAGGATAACTGGCCTTACTATTAAAGACAGAAGCAAAGAAGGCTTTGAAAACTTCAGTCCTTTCCTCATCATTATAATGTTCACTGCTGCATCCAGTACAGGATGGAGATTCTCCTTGCATCTTCTCTTGCATTTTTTATCTTTAATAATGGTGGCCAGATTAAGTTCTTGCTGGGCTTCCAGTTTTCTACATTACCCTCTGCATTTCCTAGCAACATCCTTGTAGTCTTCCTGACTTGCCAGACCCTTCTTCGAAAGGATCTTTGGAGAGTTTTTGGTTTTTTTCCCCAGAGTCTCAGCAACAGCCCCCAGATTATCCAGGCTGGTCTTCTTCCCTGCTGATGCAACTGATGGCACAGGGGGACAGCCCGTTTCTGTGCCTTTAAGACTTTGTTCTTAAGAAATGTCTAGCCTTCTTGGATCTTTTCCCTTCTGAACCAAATCCCAAGGGATTCTCCCAATAAATGTCCTAAACAGTTCAAAGTCTACCCTCCAAAACTCCAAGGTAGCAGTTTTGCTGGCTCCCTTCATTACTTCACCAGGAATAGAGAACTCTTCTTGTTGTAGCTATGTCTGAGACAGTTTTCAACTACCATGTGTCCCACCAATCCTCTGTTTGTAGACAGCAGGTGTAGTAGGGTGCTTCCCCTGTTAGACTCTTAGCAGCTGTGTAAGGAAATTATCTTTCACAAACTCCAGGAACCTTCTAGATTGTTTTCTCTTTCCTGTATTGTATTTACAGTATATGTCAGGTAAATTGAAGTCCCTCGTGAAACAAGGGCTAGTGATTCTATAACTTCTGACAGCTGCATGTAGAGTCCTTCATTTGCTTCCTAGTTGAGTGGTCTATAATAGGCTTCCACCAGGATGTCAGCTTTGTTGGCCTTTCCCCTGATCCTTACCCCTGAAGACTTGGCCTTACCATTCCTAGCACTGAAATCTACATCATCAAAGCTCTCAGAGAGCCACCCCACCATAAAAAATACAGAAAGCCACCCCAGCATCTCTTCTTCATTACCCATCCCTTCTGAAGAGTTTATAGCCCTCCATTGCGACACTCCATTTAGGAGAATGTTCCCACCATGTTTTGGTGATGGCAACTTGTGTCAGTTTTACTGATGACCAATGACTTCTAGATCCTCCTTTTTGTTGACCATGATGTATGCATTGATGTAAATGCACTTCAACTGGGCTAATCATTTCACTCCCAAGTCCAGGAATGCTTCCCCTAGGCTCATCTCTAGTGAGCCTGGTTTTATCCCCTTACCTATTGAAACCTAATTTAAAGTTGTTTCAGTGAAACCAGACAACTAGTGACTAGAATCCTATTTCCCCTTTGACCCAGGTGTATTCCATCTGTAGTATCCATGGAAACCGTAACAGATACAAAGAACAGAATAAGACTATTTCATAGAGCAAATTCTCAGCTACAAAACATTGTTTTTCAACATAATAACCATCACTGGCTAAGCATTTTCGGCAGTGGTGAGCAAAAGCCTGCATCCTTCACTTGTAAAATTCTATGCCTGTGGAGGTGACCCACAATTTCACAGCTGCCATGACAGCATCCCACTGCCTCACTGTGAACATATCTGGTCTCCGGATATGTTCAGCAAACATCAGTCAGTAGGTGTAATTTTTTCCACATGGAATAATTCAGTGACCTGCTTTTGCTTCATACAGATTTCCATGTCAGGTGCCATTTTGTCAGACCACCCCTCTGCTGCCATCTGTCACACAGCAATGAAGTGTAATAGAATATTGGTGGTAAGCTTCAACCTCTAATGCTATACTACCAACATCCACCTCTGATGTCATGGCCTATGTAATAAAATAGAAGGCATTACTTTTGGAACAGTCCTTGTATTCTCTCTCTACTCTTTTGAGACTGAGAAAAAGAATATTTGCGTGAACAGAATTCTATTAGATAGAGGAGAAAAACAATAGTAGTACTGTGATTTATGACTTGACAGGTACTTTGTGAAGAAAAAAAGATGAAATTGTATTCTTTGAAGCTATTGTCTTTGTAGTGTATTAAGATGTGTCTCCTTCTGGGGCCTCCTACACAAGAAGGACAAGAAACTGGTGGAGCAGGTCCAGAGAAGGGCCACTGAAGACAGTCAGAGGGCTGGAGCACCTTCCCTACAAAGGACAGGCTGAGAGAGCTGCGGCTTTACAGCATGGAGAAGGCTCTGGGAGAACAATATAGCATCCTTCCAGTACCTGAAGAGAGCCTACAGTAAAGCAGGGGAGAGACTATTTATAAGGGCAGGTAGCAACAAGATGAGGGGAAATGGCTTTAAACCAGAAGAGAGTAGGTTTAGACTAGATATTAGGAAGAAATTCTTTACTGTAAGGGTGGTGAGACACCACAACAGGTTGCCCAGCAAGACTGTGGATGCTCCCTCACTGGAAGTATTTAAGACCAGACTGGATGGAGCTTTGAGCAATTTGGTCTAGTGGGAGATATCCCTCCTTATTGCAGAGTGGTTGGAGATAGATGATACTAAAAAAAAAATCTAAACACTCTAAATAAATAAACAAACCAACAAATAAACAAACAAATAATACAATTTATGCTTTGCAAAACTCAAGAAGCCTTTCAGTGCTAGTATATTTCCAACCAAAGATGTTGGTATGAGAAATGTCAAAAGGGATTCCTGAACACAATGTTTTGGAAACTTATCTAGAGGAAAAATGCCTACTGAGTATGCTGGTGTGTCAGGATGATAAGCAAATTCTTGTTTGATTGTTACACTAGCATTAAAAACGTTAGATAAACAACAGAGAAGTCCTTAAGCGTCTGCTTAATAAAATGAAAAGAAATCCAGAATTGTGTTGGAAGATTATATATACTAATGTATAATATTGATATGCTTAGGAGTAAGAAATATGTTCAGCTCTCTCACAGATGAAATCCTTTTTAATTTGAACATGTTACAGAGGTTGGAATAAAAATTCACACTAGCTCATGACAGTAATAGAGAAGGTCTACAGAAGACTGATAGCTACATATTACATAAATGACAAGACTACTCTGAAGAACGCAAATAACTTACATCAAAATCAGAACTAAATTACACTTACCTTGATGGTATCCATATATAATGCATATATTGTATTTTTATTGAGATATTTGATTGTATCAAGAAATATATAATATAAATATTATGGAAAAAATGTGTACACATAGTTTTTAGATTAATTTTTCTTCAACAAGTTCTCAGGCATTCTGTTGTTTCTATGTTACTGCTGCAGTAGCTTCTGTGTTTAAAGAGAGTATGTAGTCCTCATTAGTTCTTGCTGACAGTCTGACACAGTGAATAAAGTCATGCAGACCCAAAATTAATCACTCCCACATTATTTGGTTTATTACATACCAAACTGACAGGCTTGGATTCAAGACAGCTTGAATACAGATAAGGCAGAAATGTGAAAACCAACAACTGCTCAGTGTGTCAAAATTCTGTGAATGATCCAGCTTATGGGAAAGTTTCCTCACATTAGAAAGTCTGTCTTACCTGATTTTGATACACAGTAAAGCTTAATAAAAATATTCAAAGCTGATGCAATCAAAACATACTTGCAGCATCTGTGATTTATATGTTGGCAATTGCTTTTTAAATCTGATTACCAACAACTAGTGAAGATCTTGGTACCAAAGAGGGAAGAAAGTAATTCTTTTCCCTGTCAATTATCTCTAGATATATCTAAACTAAAAGTAAAGAACATAATCAGAAGAGGTGAATCACAGGTTCACAGAAAGATGGACATATTAAAAGTATGTTATATCCTCACAGATGTTCAATAAAGCAAAGACAACTCAGTGGACTTTAACCCATTTTATAAGCATAGTGTACTCAGTGTATTTCACTTAACTGACTGGAAAGCTAGTAGAAAATGACTGCTTCTCAGCATTCCTCTTTATGAGATCTTAGATCAGTTAAGAATAATGTTCTCATTTAGACCACTAAATAAATAATTGTTTAGTGCTGAAATAAGCCTGAGCTGCTTACTAAGAATGGAGGCTCTTTTTTCCAACCCTAGAATCTTCGATATGTAAGACATTGCAAGATAATAAATGGTTACACTGTAATTTGTCAGTTTTATTTCTGTTTCAAGAAGCTGTGCTCCAATGATCTTCCTGAAGGAAGCGGTATTGTGGAGATCAGAAGAAAGATGAAGCAAGTGTGCCAGCATCATTAGCTGAAAGAGGAAGGAACTCTGAAATGAATGAAAATGATGGGTAGTGAGGGAAAATGTTGAGAAGACATATCGACCATTCAGATGTACAGCTAGGGCTGAAGGGGATTCAGGAGGGAAGTGTGAATGTCTGTGTAACATTTGTTTCCACACAAGCATGACTGAAGTTGGAGAGTGCTGCTGAAAGAGATGTAAATAGAGTTGATTTCCTGAGCTTGTAATGAATCCATGCACTCTGGATTTGGCTGATTTTTTTTTCCTTTTGTTTTGTTTTGCTTTGTGTTCTTGGTTCCTTTTTTTTTTTATTATTATTATTATTTTTCCCTTTCTTTCCACAGGAAGAAGTAACGTTTGCAAACTAACTGTACTTTTCATCCAAAGCAGTTTTAACATTCTAGTTTGGAAATGACAGGATCAAATTCTCACAAGCTTTCTCAAGGGATTATGGCCCAGCAAAGATTAAAAAGTTTCTGCTGTCTTGATCTGGATCCAGAAATTCTTTCCACTTTTTAGTCTGCTTTCCAACCAGTGCTGCTAAGGTGCATTTGAATCAAAAGACTAGACTCTATGCAGTTGTTTTTCTCTTTCCTTGTCCTCTTCTCTCCTCCCTTGTCTGAACTCCACCACTTGCCAAAGTTTCGCTCCCTTCTGTCTTTACGTCTCTGCCAAAAAATAAAGAAAAACAAAAACCTCACAGCTCACCCTCCTGTTTTTTAATAAGATCAAATTTTGAGGCTTTAGTTTTGACTCATGTTTGTAGGAGGTAAAAACTTCTCCGCTTTTTCTTCCCCCTGGCCTTAAAAACCTGAGATTGCTCTCTGTTTTTGGTAAATAGTAGATTAATGTCCTCTTGTATTCCCAATAACAAGAATTTTCTTTCATTTTTCCTTTTGCGTTGATTCTGACCATTGACATCTGTTGAACAAAACCTGCTGGTCTACACTAATATCTAGTCATAAGCCAGTATATTTCCTATAAATGTTCCCGATGACCTGTGTTTTCTGACGTTTTTAGATTGAGGTGGTTCAATGCTGTTAAACAGAAATATAATTGTTTGATTTTTTTCATCCATTTGCAAAATAATTCACAAGGTGGCCTTAAGATTGAAAACACAAATATACACATGCAGAGATACACATCCATCCATTACAGGTATCACATTGGGTTAAACATACTGTCTGTTTAGGAAGTTGTTGCTGAAGATAGGGGAGGAGCTTTGCAGATCGAAACTTCACTGAAGGGTAACTTGAGCACTGACTCAGTGAGTAGTCATTGCAAACATATTACATAGTGCCTCAGTTTAGTGCTCTGTAAAAGAAGTGAGGGTTCACTGAAGCATTTAGAGACTGAAACAGAGTTCTGAGAACACAGTGATACGCTTTCTAGTTCTGATGACTATTGGCAAACATCATTCTGACTGTCTCCCCTGAGAAATCAACTAATTCACGTTTAGAAAGTTGTCACTGCCGAAACAGTGCACTAGGAGCATTCCTTTTACTCCGTCATCTCTGGATGTTTTTAAGGGACTTCCTTGTTTTTCAGTTTACACTATAAAATATGGAGCACAAAACAGACATGAAGCAAAATAATTTGCTAATCAGTGTTAAGGAAGTTAAAACTGTCTCATTTACATTTAAGAAACATTTATTTGATCTAAAAATCTATGCCTTCTTTTGTAAGGATTTGGGGGGGATAGGTTATATGTGGATATAATGATTAAATATTTGGTTTGTGTCCTTTTTTTTTTTTTTCCTCCTCAGGATCGTTCATGTGAAAAGAAGTTTCATACATCACAGAAAAAGAGTAAATTATATGTCAAAGCACACTTCATACTTTTTGGGGGGAGTACAACTGTGACAACATGGAATGGTTACAATAATGATACAGATTCTTTCTGATAAGATTTGGGGTTGTATGGGAGAAAGGTTTCTGGTAATACTGCAACTTCTTTCTGGATGTAGACTTCTGCTTTTAAGGAGCAAAAAAACGCTACTTTAGCTGCCTGCTCCAATATAGCTCATTGAAGTATGTGCCAAGTGTGTAAACAAAATCCTGGCAGAACTAATAAGCCTGCAGAAGGTCAAACCCTGAAGGGTATTTTGTTTGTTAACAGCAGCTCTAGCAGAATGCCAAGGGAATGGTATGTGCAGTGCCATCAGTTAGTAGAAGGTGAAATAACTATTTAAGTAGTACTGCATCTCAGTCCACAGGAGTGTAGTTTTGCTTCTTTGGTGGTAGGTTGTGAAGGAGGAACTCTTACAGTGCAGAGCAGGCACTTGCATTGTATGGAATTTTTTCTTGTTTGACAGACATAAGTTCCATCCTTCTGTACTGGCATAAACGCTCTATACCTCTTGTGGCCTGATCTTGCAATTAGCTCTTTCTGAAGGCAGATTCATACTGAAGCAGCACCCCATTGGCTTAACTCAGCCTCTAAGATGGCACACAAATCCATGAGCCCTAGTGAAGGCAGTACAGCTGGGATGTTAATGCTGGAAAACAGCTTTTCAGGAAGCGAACGAGTGCTTTTTCCTTCTGCTTTTAATGAAATTGAATCAATCAAAATGAGCACTTGCCTTCATTGTCCAGTTCTGCTTGGCGTTAACATCTGCTACAGAAACCCAACATCCATTTTGTTCCATGTATACATATAGCTAATAATAACATAAGCTCCTAGAAGCATGCTGCAGAAGGGAGAACACAGCGTCTCTAAGAGAATCACAGCTGTTTGGTTCTCAGGTACTTTATCAACCACTGAGATTGCCATGCCTTCCTGAAATGCTTTTTTTACCAAACACAACATCTAAGGAACATGATCTCCCTGTTGCCTGGAAAGCTGAGCAGCAACATTGACACAGCAGTTTGTGCTTCTGGAAATGTCACTCCTCTGACTCAGTGAGAAAAAGCAGATATCCCATAGCAAGAGTTTTAGTAATACCTTTCCACTGACACCCAGAATCTGTAAGAATGAGGTCAGAGTGGACATGGAATATATAAGACTTGGATCTCATCACTTGACACGAAGTGGTGAAAAGAAATAAATGACTTCAGTCTGAAATCTGAACACCCTATTACTGTGTCTGTAAGAAAACTTCTTGAGCAGAGATCAAGGATCAAGAGAACTACATCTAGACAAGTTAGTAAAAAAGCTGCCAAATTACATGAGGTCTGCTTTAAGTCTGTCTTCAGAAGCCGTACTTCTCTTTCCTTATTGCTCTGTACACTGAATGGCTCTCCATAGTTTTGAATGGAAGATACAAAGTTCTTCCTACCCACAAAAACGAGCGTTTTCATAGCCTGGGATGCAGTGGTTACACAGGTGCCCATCACTACATGAGCAGACCCATGATGTGAGCTACTTTTTCAGGAAGTGGGTGATAAGGAGTTTATGGGGCCCTGGCTCCTGATGAATAGGAGGAATCCTGCTGCTAAAAACACCCCTCACAGCCATGAAGCCAGTCACTTTGTCACATCACAAGTAGGATGAAAAGAAGTCAAGATGCCCACCAGTCCCTATTCTATTTTTTGTTCATTATCATCATTCATCAGGTGTCACATCATATTTAATATTTTTCCATCTGTTGTGGGATGTATGGTCTGGCACCTCTCGGCCATAATACTTGTTGGCTGTGGACTGCTATCTACTACTAACTGGCATGCCAAACTGGAGGGTGACATGACTGTGGTGAAAGACAGAATTGTTTCCAAAGTACACCTAAGGAGGCCCTGATTTTGGAGGTTTGTTGTTGTTTTTTTTTTAATCAATCTGATACAGGAGGCTGTAAATTATATCCCTGTATTTTTCTCTGTTGATACTAACCCAGATTGGAGCTCATCAGCAGCCTTTAAGCCAATAGAAGTTTCTCAGCATTGATAGAAGATTCCTTACATCAAATGAGCTCCATACCAGTTGTTGCAGACTGGTTAGAATGGGTAAAGGTACTGCAGACAGTGCTGAAATCCTTGGGTGGCCTGTGACTTCTGTTTGACCATGTTCATCTTGCTTTTATGGACTATAATAAATCATATAGGTATGGCTTTCTTCCTGGAGAAACTTGTTTGCTTTATTTATTTGGAAAATTTCTGCAACTGCGCTCACTACAGTTTTTATTTGTGCTACTGAACTAACCAAGGCGAAGCTCAGTCAAGAATGTTTAGTCTTAACACTGAGTGATTTTCCTTCATGATTTCTGAACCACATTCTGAATAGTTGTGCTGGTGCTACAGCATCGTAAACACATTTCCAGATAAACTGTTGGTATCTCAGAAATGAGTCACTTCTCTGGAGACAGAATGCCGCACTCAGTTTGAAAAGGTCTGGACATCCTATCCCCTCCCCACCCTCCCAGCTTTAAGATCAGAGAAACATTAAGAACAGAAAACAATCTATTTTTACAAAAATCACACAGTCACTCTGGATATTATTTATATTTAAATTAAAACCAGCTTTTAGGCCTCCAGCTTTTAAGCCTTCAGCTAACTTGAAGAACTGTTATTTAAGGAGAACCAAAAAAAAAAAAAAAAGAAAAACTTTTAAAATACCTCAATAGTTTATTTGAACTTGGCATCACATGCTGAGAGAAAACAACAGCACCCTTCAATGGCTACTTAATAGCAAACATTTTCTAAATGGTGAGATGCACTATGCTTTTATTCAAAAGTGTCCAGGAAATGGTTTACAGAAGCAACATGGTTTTTTTTGTTTTTTTGTTTTTTTGTTTTTTTTGTGGCAGAGCAATAGTTAAGCATTGCTTGGACTGAGTCAAATGCCCAGCGGTGCCTGTTTGGAAGATTTTCCTTTGAGTCACTTTGTTTGAAATGTAATAAATGGCTGGTCAATCTGTTGTTAGTCCCTGTAGTTGTTGCCTGGAATATTATTCCAGAATGTTTACTCCAGAGGTGTCTCATGAGTGGTGTCTCTTACTCATATCTGTCATTTTTTTAAGAGAGGTAATTTGAATTTTCTCTGTTGTTTTGCTCACATCTAGCAGATGTTCAGACAAGCGAGAGTGTTTCATTCAGTCACCCTGTCACTGCATGTGTTTCCAAGGTGAAGTCAGGGCCAAACTCAACGAGGACTGAAGTGAATGGAAAGACAAATTCAAAGCAGAAATATTCAGAAAGAACCTTTCCAGGATATACAAAGGACCTGTGAAAAAGAGAAAGAATCATTTTTTCTGCTGTCTTGTCTCAGGAAGAGGTCAGTGAGAGATCCAGATCTATTGTAGGAGGTGCTGTCAAGGAAGTCAGTAAATGAAGGGCTTGACGTGACAATCCCTAATATTCTGAAAATTCATGAGGTTTAAATATGTCTTAGTGGAGATTTCGGGAAAAAAAAAAACAAAACTGGGACATAATTGGAAGCAAAGGAGGCTTGGTATGATTTATCACTTGCTAGATCTTTACACAGCCATATAGCTGTGGTCCTTAAACAGCCAATGTACTCCCACCTCAAAGGGGAGTTGGAAGGAAGGCTGGTGTGTTTGACCTAAAACTCCATAGTATCCAAGCTGCCATATCCTTTTGATTAGTGAATCCTCAGTTAATGGAGAACTGGGGCTTGTGCTGGTGTAAAGTGTCCATTTGAACTGAGGAAAAGATGAGCTCCAGCAGCATGGGAGGGATCCAGCTCTGGGATGCATTTTGAAATGGACAGGAGGTACCACCCGAAGTCTGCTGGCAACTGCTTACACTCAGACCCCCTTCTAAGTGTAACACGTGCCTGACTGCTAGACAGGCTTTATAACTGAACATCTTGCTATTTCAGTCCTACTAGCACTCCATTACCTCTGCTTTAAAGAGTAAGTTTGTACTCATGAGCTCCTCTTCAAAGTATGGGATTGGGTCTAGTAACTGTGTTGGGAACAAGATTCATTGTCTGTCGAATTTTGCAGGGGACTCTGGAGGCAAATACTATATTGCAATCTATGATAACAGAAATAGCACTTGATTTTTTTGACTTCTAAGAAAGCTCCTCCAATGCATTCTTGGAAAGATCACCACGTAGAGAAGGAATTAAGATGACTGTGGTCTAAGTTTTCCCTACCAAAGTAGATACTGATGATGAGCAATCGCAAAATCATAGAATTGGAAGGGTCCTCAAGAGATCATTAAGTCCAAGGCCCCTGCTAAAGCAGGTTCGCAGATTCCCTGCAGCAGGTCACAGATGTAGGCATCCAGGCAGATCTTGAATATCTCCAGAGAAGTATACTCCACAAACTCTGTGCAACCTGTTTCCAGCACTCCATCACTCTGACAGTAAAGTTCTTCCTTGCATTAGTATGAAATGATATAACACTGAAGCAATTCATATAATATTAAATAGAGAGAAGCTGTTGACTCCCTTGATGCATGCAGAAAGATCTTAATTAATTGGAGGGCTGGGCAACCACCAACGCCATGAAGTTCAACAAGAGCATGTGTTGGATTCTGCAGATGGGACAGGGTAACCCCCGATAAATTTACAGCCCTATGGGAAGGTATCTAGAGATTCTGGTTGATAACAAGTTGAATCTGAGTCAGCAGAGTGCCCCGACAGGCAAAAGTGTCTATCATGTCCTGGTGTGCATCAGGCCCAGCATTGCAAGCAGTTCGAGGGAAGGGACTGTCCCACTCTGCTCTGCACTGTTGTGGCCTGACCTTGAGCACTGTGTGCAAGTTTGGATGCCCCAATGTAAGAAGGACATAAAACTATTAGAGTGCTGAAAGGAAGGCTACAAAGGAGGGGAAGGGTCTAGAGGATGAGACTTGACGAGGAACAACTGAGTTCACTTGGTTTGTTCAGTATAGAGAAGTGGAGACTGAGGGGAGGCCTCATGTTAGCCTACAGCTTTCTCATGAGGGGACTGGAGGGTAAGGCACTGATCTCTGCTCTCCGGTGACGGTGACTGGACCCAAGGAAACAGCATGGAGCTGAGTCAGGGGAGGATCAAGTTGGGGGTTAGCAAAAAGTTATTTGTGGATGTATAGTTGGGCACTAAAACAGGCTTCACAGAGTGGTGGGCACACCCCAAGCATGCCGGAATTCAAGGAGCAGTTGAACAATGACCTCAGACATAAGATTTGAATTTTGGGTGGTCTTGTGAAAAGTTAGACTTGGTGATCCATCTGGGTTCTTTCTCAGGATTTTCTATGACTCTCTGAAAGATTTTGGACAACTGTATACTGTACACGCAAAGAGACCAGATAGGAAACTTCAAAACTGCACAATAGCATCCTACAAAATCTCATTGGGTTGATTTGGATCACATGGTCCCCACATTAGTGGGTGTTATTTCTATTCACATGCTGACAGATGTACTTTGATTAACTGCCATTTTCAGATGATAAAGTGCTGTGGAAAGAATCAGATCATTTTCCAGTAAAAACAGTGTAAAATTCTCAAAAGGATTTTTTTTTTTTTTTAATGCTTGTTTTTTCTAACCTTGATGGTCTGGATTATTTAAAGGATTCTGACTAACTTTGCAGGTGTAGTAGATGCCAATATTGCACTTAACCTCATCTATAAGAGTTATGATATGGATATCAGCTGGCAAATGCTCTCCTTGTGCTCATTCCAAAGCCTATTAGAGTTATGAACTGCTGGTATTACAAGAGATCATGAGTTGGTGTTGGTTTACATAGAGACTCCAGAGAATAAACAGAATCCTTATGTGAAAAGATCCTGGAAAAAATCAGTGGGAAAATGCTGAGGTCTTTCCTGCTGTCTACTCTGCAAGTAATAGGGTGCCTCAGCCTCACTGATGGAGATATGACAACTGTAGCACTTTCCCAGGACCATACCCTGAGGGCTTACTAGCACCACAGGGCTACAGCTTTTCTCTAGTACTTTATCTCTGCACATGTAGTTGAGAATTACAGAGAAGTTTGTTACGGGTGAAGAACTCGTGTGAAGACTGTACTGTGGGGCAACAGCTGTCCTTGGTGATAAAGCAACCTGATGTTTTGATAAACACACATCCAACACTGAATGGTTGACTTTATTTTCTGTTGGAGGGGCTGCAGAGAGGGTGCAAACTTCTCTCCTTTCACATGATCAGTTTCCTTCTGGATTCCCCTCTTCCCTACATGATACTTCTTTTTAAATCAAAGAAGAAAACAACAGAAAACTTGTGCTGCACATTTCTACATTTTAGTAAAACTTCTAGCAATTAAAAGGAAGTAGTTGTGACCTCATCTGGCATAGCATAAAAGCTGGTTCTAAAAGTGGTATTTAAAATACTGACATTTAATTGGTAGCTGCCAGAGAAGGACACACACAAACTTTGTTTAAGTATAACTTGATTTCCAGCATGAAGGAATCTGGAGATGTTTTGACATATTTACTTTATGTAATGGAAGCATTAAATAGGAAGTGAGAAGTCAGATTTTTTCTTAGAAAAAAAAACAACAACTATTTCTGTTTACATAACCAGACAAATTTTAACACTACAGTAATGACTTATTCCTCTTTTTCTCTCCATGGTTTTGTTCAATGTCTTTGCTGCTTACATTTCAGTTAGCTTGGTCTAGATGATGTGAAAGTCAATTACCTCATTGTCCTTTTTGTCTAAAAACAGTGGCATAATACAGATTTATTCATGAAACATATGATACCTTCAATAATCATTTACAGGCAGGATGGAAAGATGTATCCTACACATGCAGAAGAGTGGTTTACCATCACAAGATGGGAATATTTCAAGAAAAACAACAAAAAATGCAGTTGCATAAATCTGAGATTCTGAAAGAATATGCAGTGTAGATAACAGTGGGTTGAAATAACTGTTCTTAAGGATGGACTTATCATAGAATCATAGAGTGACCAAGGTTGGAAAAGACCTCCAAGATCATCCAGTCCAACCATTCACCTATCACCTATATTTCCCATTAAACCATGTCCCTAAGTGTAACAACTAAAGGTTTCTTGTGCACCTCCAGTGACAGTGACTCCACCAACTCCCTGGGCAGCCCGTTCCAGTGCCCAACTGGAAGAATACTTCTTGGTGAAGAGGTATTTCCTAACATCCAACTTGAATCTCTCCTGACGCAACTTGAGGCCATTCCCTCTAGTCTTACTGCTAGTTACATGGGAGAAGTGGCCAACTCCCGTCTTGCCACTACCCTTCATGTATTTGTGGAAACCAATAATCATAGAATCATGAAATTATAGAATGTCCTGGGTTTAAAAGGATCTCAAAGATCATATAGTTTCAACCCCCCTGCCATGGACAGGGTCACTAACCACTAGACCAGGCTGCCCAGAGCCACATCCAGCCTGGCTCTGAATGCCTTCAGGGATGGGGCATCCACAACCTCTCTGAGCAACCTGTACCAGTGTGTCATCACCCTCTGAGGGAAAAATTTCCTCCTAATATCTAACCTAAATCTTTCCTGTCTTAGTTTAAAACCATTCCTCCTTGTCAATTGTCAGTTGTCTCCTTGTCAATGAGGTCTCCCTGGAGCCTTCGCTTCTCCAAGCTAAACAAGCCCAGTTCCCTCAATCTTTCCTCATAGGAGAGGTGCTCCAGACCTTTGATCACCTTAGTGGCCCTCCTCTGGACCCGCTTCAAGAGCTCTGTGTATTTCTTGTGCTGGGGGCCCCAGACCTGGATACAGTACTCCAGATGGAGCCTCACAAGAGCAGTGTAGAGGGGTACAATCATCTCCCTCTCCTTGCTGACCACTCCTTTAATGCAGTCCAGGATATAATTGGCCTTCTGGGCTGCAAGTGCACATGGCAGGCTCATGTACAGATTCTTGTCCACCAGGACCCCCAAATCCTTCTCTGCAGAGCTGCTTTCCAGGAGTTCTTCCCCCAGTCTGTATAAATACCTGGGATTGCCCTGGCCCAAGTGTAACACTTCGCACTTTGTCTTGTTGAACATCATTAGGTTCACACAGTCCCACTTCTCCAGCCTGTTCAAGTCCCTCTGGATGCTTTCCCTTCCCTCCAGTGTATCAACAGCTTGGTGTCGTATGCAAACTTGCACTTGATTCCATCACCTGTATCATTGATGAAGAAGTTGAAGATCACTGGTCTCAAGTCTGGCTCTTGGGGGACAGCACTTGTAACCAGCCTCCACTCAGAGATAGAACTGTTGAATCACAACTCTTTGGCTGTGACCAGCCAATCAGTCCTTAATCCACTGAACAATCCACCCTTCAAATCCATACCTCTCCAATTTAGGCAGAAGGATGTGATGAGGGGCCATGTCAAAGGCTTTGCAGAAGTCCAAGTAGATGACCTCCATCGCCCTTCCCCTGTTCACCAATGCCATCACTTCATCATAGAAGGCCACTAGATTGGTCAGGAAAGATCTGTCTTTGGTGAAGCCATGCTGGCTGGCTTGGGTCTTTGTCTCGTATGTGCCTTAACACGGTAACCAGGAGGATCTGCTCCATGATCTTCCCAGGCACAGAGGTGAGGCTCACCAGCCTGTAGTTCCCTGGGTCTTCCTTTCTTCCCTTCTTAAAAATGGGAGTAACATTTCCCTTTTTCCAATCTCCAGGGACTTCACCAGACAGCCAGGATTTTTCAAATATGATGGAGAGCAGCTCAGAAACATCAGCAATCTGTCTCACAATTCTGGGATGCATGGACTTACATACATTCAGTTTCATGAGGAGGTCTTGGATTTGTTCCACTGTTACAGTGGGATGGAATCTGCTCCTCTCACACACATGTAGAGAATCAGAGTCCTGGCACACACAGGGAGCCTGGCCCCCAGTGAAGACTCAGGCAAAGAACTTATTGAGCACCTCAGCTTTTTCCATGTCTGAGAAAGCCAGTTCTTCATCCTCATTTATCAGAGGGGAACAGGGAACACTCTCCTTGATCTATCTCTTCCTGCCCATGTACCTGTAGAACCCCTTCTTCTAATTTTTCACATCCCTTGCCAAGTTCAGCTCCATCTGCCCTTGGTTTTCCTGATCTTATCTCTACACATGCAGACAACATCCCTATATTCTTCCCAGGCTACACAACGCTGCTTCTACTTCCTGTACATCTCTCTCTTTTTCCTCAAGGACTCTGCAGGTCATTGCTCAGCCATGCCGGTTGCTCTCCTCCTCTGCTCAATTTCTTCTGCTGGGGGAAGAGGATGCTCTTGCACTCATGGAAGGGTGTCCTTAAAGAGCTGCCAGCTCTTATGTTCCTATGCACTTAAGGACAGTTTTCCAGGAGATCCCATCCAGCATTTCCTTGAGCAGCCAGAAGTTTGCTCTCCTGAAGTTTATGGTCCTGATTCTACTTTCTGCCAGGCCTGTGTTCCTCCGGATTACAAACTTCACCAGGGCATGACAACTGCAGACTAGGCTGCCTCCAATCTTAACCTCTCTAATGCTCTCCTCTGCATTGGTAAGCATCAGGTCCAATAAGGCTTAATCATGGGTTGGTCCATCTAGTAACTGGACCAGGAGGATATAATGTCACCCCTGAGCCTCCTCTTATCCAAACTAAACAATCCCAGCTTCCCCAGCCACTCCTCGTAACCCTTGTTCTCCAGTCCCCTCATCAGCTTTGTTGCACTTCTCTGGACATGCTCCACAATCTCAGTGTCCTTCCTGTAGTTAGGGGCCCAAAACTGAAGATGGTACTCAAGGTGAGGCTTCACCAGTGCTGATGATCGCTTCCCTGCTCCTACTGGCAATGTTATGTCTGATACAAGCCAGGATGGCATTGGCTTTCTTGGCACCTGGGCACACTACTTATTCATGTTCACTTGAGCACTGACCAACACCCCCATCTCCATTTCTTCTACACAGTCTTCCAGCCACTCTGCCTCAAGCTTGTAGCATTGCCTGCAGTTGTGTAACTTGAGATATTAAGGTGGAAATAAGGTGGCCCCCATGCATCTTTATGTTTCCTCCCACTGTAACTGATACTATTATTGAGATTGGAATGAGGTAGAGCATTTTAAATTATTCTGGCATAAATACTCTTTTGAACTTGTGCCTTTGCTGAGAATAATCAGAAGACAATGTGCTTTAATATCTTTCATTTCTAGCCCCATCCTCTGCTGTCTCCACCTAGGTGGCAAGTCTGATTGTTTCTCTAGTAATGTGGGAAGATTCTTCCTCAGAGAAGTTGCTGCTCATCTTATTACACAAAAAGGAACAGTGAAAGGAGTTTGTTCTAGCATGTCATTCAGAGAACAGTTCAGGGCCTGATATACAAAGTTTGAAACTAGCAAGGCTGGAGAGCACTAGTAAAAGTTTACTTCCACTTCTTAGCTGCATTTCACACATACCTCCATATCCCATCTTCTTAGCTGCATTTCACAAATACCTCCATATCCCATGTCATTTATATTGTTATCACTGGTAATTAAGATGGAAATCTAAAGAACAATCCCATGACCAGACTGGAAATCAGATCTCTGACCAATGGTTTCGAGACTATTGGCAAACGTTTGTTCAAAGGATTGTAGGAAGTGCACAGAACCAACTTGCCCTTATTCTGCAAGAAAGAAGAAAATGAATGGCTGACAGCAGTCCAGAAATTTCAGCAAGAGATATAATGGTTGAGGAAACTGCATGGGCAAGGGAGAAGACCGCTGTCTGAAACAGAGAAAAAATGCATAACTTGCAAGGTATTGAGGTAGAAAAAAACTGGAGGCAGTGATACCAATGAGAAGAAATCAGAAGACTCCAGAGGTAGAAAAGGTAAGCTGCCACTTGTGAGGCATAGTAAGTTTCATTCTAAGAGATTCTGCTACGATCCATGGATTTTTACTCATGTAAAAATGAATAATCAATGAAAAAAAGTGCAAATATGACAAATTTATATTATGTAATGCCCCCCTAAAACTGCCAACCAAAATATCTACCTCCTTTGTTTAAACTTTTTTTTCCGCTTCATCCTTCAGCTGAAGTTTTCATTGCTGAATTTGATCAACAGTTTCTAAAGACTTCTTTGTTCAATCTCAGTTGGTCAGCCCAGTTCTTCATACCATCCCTGACATTTCAATCCCTTTGAATAGCAATCCTGCCCTCCAGGATAAGGACTGCTCCTGCCAGTTTGGTCACTTAGCTAGACTTCGCAGCTGTGATCAGAACTCTTTGAGCCCAACAACCTAGCCAATTTTTCTCCCCGCTGGTCAACACATATGTCACCAATATATTGATTAGGAAACTGTGGAGGGCTGTGTCAAAGCCCTTACAGAAATCAAGGTGTTTAACATCCTTTACCCTCCTCTTGACCACAATTTCAGACACTCCATCATAGAAAGTACTGAAGTCATTTGGATATGATTTTCTTTGTGAGGGTAGACAAATCTATGCTGGCTCCCCCTAATTACATATCCTTGTGTTTAGAAATGGCTTTATAAGATTTGCTATATAACCTTCTCAAAGATTGAGATTATGTTGACCAGATTGTTATCTGCATCCTTTTTGCCCTTGAAGAGCAGTACAATGCCTGCTTTTCTTTCCAGACATTAGGAACCCTCCATAATTGTTATAGCCTTTCAAAGATTATAAAGATCATCCTTGCAATGATATCACCTAGCTCCTTCAGCACCATTGGATATGCTCTACCTGGTCTGATGGACTTGGGAATGTCCAAGAGTGTTAAATGATTTCAAAATTTTTTTTCTCTCCTGTGGATACTGCTTCACTGAGAGGCCTAAGTAGTTTCACATCTGTGTGTGAAACTTCAGTCACAACATGCATTGAATACCTCATCTTTTTCCTTACAGCTTATCACTAAGTCCCTTTACCTGCTGAGTGATGGTCTGCACTCTGTCTTTGGCCTTTATTACACAGATACAAATCGTTGTCTGTTATTTTTCTTACTGATTTCAACTTCGGGATGTTTTGACTTCAGTGTAACTCCATTCCTGCTGATATTATGTACAGTGCACACGTAATCTTACAATTTTGCTATTTAACACTTTTTTTTTTTTTTTATTATGTGACCAGTGCTATCAGAACACACTGAGTCTCTAAAAATAGAATAATAATAAAAAAAAAAATTGCCTGTTCTGATTCAGTTAGTTAATGGATGCTTGACTTGCAGCCCAAACTGTAAGCTAGTTCTATCAACTTTAGTGTTACTTGTACTGCCCTCAGAAATTCAATCTATTCACCAGCTGAGCCATGCAGAAGTTTTTTAAGCTATTTGATTGGTGGTGAGCAGCAACATGCAGATCCTAGCTGATTCTGTCAAAGTGCTTTAATTCATGTGAGATGCAGGAAAGTGTGGCTGTGCTGGTTTGGCCCTGAACCACCTGAATAAAGCCTGAAGTGGGCCTGAGCATACAGGATCTGACCACCTTTAGCAAAACCCACCCTCTGTCCTGCAGTCCTTAATCCAGAGTAGCTGTCAGTTCAGTTCTTAGACAACTCAACAAAGAAGTTTTCCCTTATGTAGTGGAAGTCTTGCTTCAGATCAGTTCAGTCAGATCTTTGAGAGGGAGAGGAATAGACTGGTGTAGAAGAGGAACATGATGTGTCAGTGTCATGGTTTTATGTTTTTTGTTATTGGTATTCCACATCATAACATCATGTGAAGAACTGGGAGTTAAAGAGTTAATGCTCCAGTTCCATGGACTGCTAAATTTCTGTGTACCGTACCTGGCACTCAGAAGAGCACTACATATCTCAGAGGACTTTGTGTTCCCATTTTCCACCCAGAGGGAAAGAAAAAACTGCATGTAAGTCCTGAGACTTTTTCTTTTGTTGGTCATCTCAGCAGTGGAGGTTCCCTAACAGTCTCACCTCCAGCTTTAGTGTAAGGCCTTCAGTTTTTGAACACTCTCTCATTTTATTTGATTTATTAGCTTCAATTCCAATTATATTGTATTGCACAATTATTATTTTGCATTCCAATATCTTATTTAGAATATTAGTTTTCCTCCTCAGATCATTCCTGTTTTGTTTTTTCTCCCTACCCTCTCCCTTTTCCCCTTTCCCCTTTCCCAGGGCGTGGGTCCATGGGTCCCCCGCCCAATTAGTCATAGAACTGGGAGAAACCAGCCCACAAACCATTGACGTTCAGTAAGGCAGAGGAAATCCCTAGCAGGTTTGATATAGGCTGATCTGTTAATCAAAACTGCTGGGGGAAATCCAAACATTCAAAGTTTGAAGACAGCTAGGAAAGACTGCTTCATATTATATACAAGCATATAAAGCTGTGATAAAGGGGAAGTCCAATTGGAAAAGGCCTTTTCTGCCTATACGGCTGGTAGCATGTGCTGAAGCAGCAAGAGGCAGAATCCTGATCACTTTTCTGGAGTATATAACCTGCAGTGTATAAGTGTAGAATATTCCATAAACATTCTGCTTGAAAATTCTTTTACACTATAACCACTTTCTAATGAATTTTTGTCAGTTCCATTCAGCCTAATTGTCACTTAGGACTTCTTAATAACCATAGGTCTAATTCAAAACCCATCAAAGCCAATGTAAAGATTCTCTTTCGCTTTAATGGGTTTTGAAACAAGTCTATAAAACAACCTGACATCTGCAGTTCATTCTCAGGACTTAATGACTCTTCTTCCCTTGGGCTCCAAAACATTATTCTAACATCTGGGAAGCGGCCCTTTCCTGGTGTTTCCCATTTGATATATGTTTTTGAGCAGATTAAAGAGAATAAGCTGCACACCAATTGAGTCCTCAGTTTCTGGATTAGTTCACATTCTGCTGCAAATCAGAACAGCAAATAATTCTTTCAGACCTTTCTATAGTGCTGAGAAACTGGGAAAGACTGTAACAAGGGATATTAAGTTAGGCCTTTGTAGTGCAAGGCAGTGTGGTCTAGAAAACAGAGGAAAAAAGAGATACTGTCCTCTCTCAAAGGATTTGAGCCAGTAAGAAAAAAGATTTGTTTCTGAATCAACATGCTTGATTCCAACAGAAGATTTGAGATGTTTTGCCTAGCACAAACATTTCATGTCATTTTTGGGCTTTTGTCCTTTTTACTCTACACTCCAGAAACTCCAAGAATAGGAATCCACCACTTCTGTCCAAAAACGTCTGACCACACATGTTCACCTCAGGAATTTTGCTGAGTTTATCTTTCAGGGAAGCAGCAAATATCACCTTCTTATGTAACAGTAGTGGTGAAAGGGAAAAGACTAAACCACAGGGACCAGCCTGGGATGAAGTTCACACATAGAAAGTGACCCCTGAAACCTATGATTTCTGCTTGGAGAAAAAGACAGGAAGATGATGGTATTCTCAATAGGAGCAGGGAGCCAGTAGCAAGAGAGAGATGCACAAAGATGTACAGGAGAATTTCTCCAGCCCCCAGCCTGGAGTGGTTAAGCTGAGAAGAACTGAGAAACAGTTCTGGGTAAAACTCAGTGAGATAATACCTTTATAGCCCTTTCCTTTATTAATACAGTAGTCCTTATGTATCTTCTGATTAAGTGAGACTGGCTTGTCTTGAACATATCATTTTGCTCTAATTGTGCTCACAATTCTTGGGAAGAAAATGGCTTACAGGTTGGAATATGGGATTGCTAAGTCCCAGCTAGCTCCAATTGGATTGGAGTTGGATTGATTGGAAGTCACAACTAGCTCCAAAATGATTGGTCCTTAGATTTCCATTCATGGCCTCTAAGACAGCACTGAAGCCACAGCAAAAAAAATAAAAATAAAAAAGTAAATAAGTAAAAGATCTGAGGCGTGGTTTGCCACAAACATTCATTTGAATCCCAGCTAGCAATCTGGGACTTTCTCTAGCTCACTTCTCTCTCCAAGCCACTCATTTATCTGCTGATCGTGTTAGGCATGAATAGCATCCTGAACTCTCTCCATCTGGAGTCTAGCATATGATTTTTAGAAAGACTTCAAGAGAGAATATGTTTCACTTCTTTGTTTTTGTTTCTTTGTTATTTTTTCCACGTCCAAATTCAGAATTTAGATGTCACTGTGGTTGCCATTCTTACAATGACACTCTCATAATTAATCTCCACATTTCACAATCATCAATACCAGGTTTAGAATACATCAAGATCTCAGGTACAGAATGTTTATGCAAAAAACTGTGCCTGCAGTTAAGGATGGAGCATAGAAATCCTTGCCTTAAACTTCTCTTTATACAGACATTTACACAGAGAGCCAAGCCATAAGCAAATGAGGTTTTGTAAGACTTAGATTTTCCCATGTGTTCTGTTGCTGAAAGGTCATGATTTTTTTTAAAGATCTTTGCTGTTTCTGGGCTAGTTTATTCTCCAGCAACCTCTAGGGAAGTCATAATGCAGTGTTTGTGATGACATCCGTTTCGTGCTGTGGAAAGAATTTAAATGTCATGAATTCCAAATAATGACTGGAGAGATGAGCTTGAACTGGAATCTCACAATAACATAATCCCAAACCAGGTGGAATTTGAATCCCCAGTTGAACTTACATGTTGGGAGCCAATACTCCATTTTCATCCCCCATCCTACAGTTTTTGAAAAAAATCAGATCTGGAATTCTCTGTCTAAAATGCCTAATGGTGGCTTCAATGCCAGAATAAATAGGAAGAAGGAGGTAAGAAACATGCTAGAACCGTTAAATGGAACAAGTGGTGAGAAAGCCTACTAAATAACAATCAGCGATGAGAAAGCTAATTTTTTACCTTGTCCAATCTGTTCAAGAATCTCTTTTGCAAAGTTCACTAGCTAAGAATTTGCTTTCTATGTAGACTACCATTTTACATACGCATTGGGCCATTCTTAGTGGCATATCTTTTAACACTCCATCATGACATTTTTTAGGTTCAGAAAAAGCTCTGCAGATTAAAGAAGTGCCATAAATTCTCCTTTTATAAATGAGAAAACCACAGTGCAGGGAAATTAAACAACAGACCTGAATTGCACTGGAAGGCTGTGGCAAAAGCGGATTCACTCTTTCAGTCCCTGTGAATGATTATGCCAATTTTTACTGCTAAAATATGGTATACTGTATGTTCACCTTGAGATGGACACATGACCTGGATGCTCTTTCATTTTACATACATCTTGACAGTGTTCAGATTGCCTTGTTATGTTTAGGATTCAGGATCCAGGATTTATTTATATTATAAAATTACTGAAAATTTTTATATAAATTATAAAAGTATAATTTTTTTAATTGTAAAATCACATAATCATACTTTCAAGAACCAGAAAATTACTGAACAATCCATCTATAAGTCACACTGTTCTGGGTTTAATTCTCCACATCCCTTCTTGTACCATCTTCCACTAAAGTCTGTGACCAAGTTATTTACATATTCAGTGCTCCAAAAAAGGAAGAACTGGCATGATTTATATCAGATTTTAATGTTATTAAAGAAGGTAGGGGTACTGCTACTGACAGAGACAGGAGATTTTGCTTTTCTCAGTAGTACCACGTACCCCTGAGAGCAAGTCAAAACTTTTCATACTGGTGAATTATGGTATACCACACTGAGAAAGAAAATATTTTTCCTTGCATTAGGTAGTTAAAGGCCAGCTTTTAGATCTTTAAGGCTGAGAGTCCACAGACTTGCTACCTTTTTGTTTTTGGCTGTTCAGTGAACACTTATCCTCAATAATACAGTGACTCTGAATTTCCAGAGGAAATGTGTTGTATGCAACAACAAAAGGTTTCATTTCATATCCAGTGTATTCTTGCTTCTCTATTCCAAGAAAAGATCAACATTATTCTTGCCCATTCAATTCGTGTCTGCATACATGTGGCCATCCTGTAACAGCCCTCTCTCTAGACCTGCCTCACTCAGAGTCCACCAGCAGCTGATCCAGGATATTGTCCTTCCCTGATTACCTTCTGTACTTCATCCACCCTCTGGCCAATCCAAATTGTGAGATTTGCTACTGTTATGGTTAAACCCAGCAGACAGCTTAGCACCACATAGTCGTTCACTCACTCCTTGTTTCCCAGTGGGATCATAGAATCATAGAAGGGACCTCAAGAGATCATTGAGTCCAACCCCCCTGCCAAAACAGGTTCCCTACACCAGGTCGCACAGGTAGGCGTCCAGGCTGGTCTTGAATATCTCCAGAGAAAGAGACTCCACAACTCCCCTGGGCAGCCTGTTCCAGTGCTCCGTCACCCTAAGGAAGTTCTTGCGCACATTCATGCGGAACCTCCTGTGCTGCAGTTTCTGTCCATTCCCCCTTGTCCTGTCTCCACACACTGCTGAAAAGTCTGGCCTTGCAACTTTGCCCCCCACACCTCAGATATTTATAAACCTGGATCAGATCCACTCTCAGTCTTCTTTTCTCAAGGTTAAAGAGACCCAGTTCACTTAGCCTTTCTTCATAGGGAAGATCCTCCAGGCCCTTCACCATCTTTGTGGCCCTCCGCTGTACTCTTTCCAAGAGATCCCTGTCTTTTTTATACTGGGGAGCCAAGAACTGGACACAGTACTCCAGATGAGGCCTCACCAGGGCAGAGTAGAGGGGGAGGATCACCTCCCTTGACCTGCTGGCCACTCTCTTTTTAATGCATCCCGGAATGCCACTGGCCCTCTTGGCCACGAGAGCACACTGCTGGCTCATGGTCAACCTGTCATCCACCAGGACAACCAGGTCCCTCTCTACAGAGCTCCTCTCCAGCAGGTCATCCCCCAGCCTGTACTGGTGCATGCAATTATTCCTCCCTAGGTGCAAAACTCTGCACTTGCTTTTGCTAAATTTCATCCAGTTTCTGACTGCCCAGCTCTCCAGCCTATCCAGGTCTCGCTGAATGGCAGCACAGCCTTCAAGTGTGTCAGCCAATCCTCCCAACTTCATATCATCAGCAAACTTGCTGAGGGTGGCCACTATCCCCTCATCAAGGTTGTTGATGAAGATGTTGAGCAAGACTGGACCCAGCACGGACCCCTGGGGGACACCGCTGGTTACAGGGCTCCAACCAGACTCTGCACCAATAACGACAACCCTCTGCACTCTGCCAGTCAGCCAGTTCTCAACCCACTTCATGAATGAAAGTTCATGAAAGGGATGAAAGAACTGGGGAAAAAATATACATAGAATCATAGAATTATAGTATGGCTTCAACTGGAGGGGACCTCGAGGATCAAGTTCCAACACCCCTGCCATGGGCAGGGTTGCCAGCCACTAGATCAGGTAGTACATCAGGTTGCCAAGGACCCCATGCAGTCTGACCTTGAACACCTCCAGGGATGGGGCAGCCACAACCACTCTGGCCAGCCTGTTAAATCACCTCACCACTCTCTCAGTAAAAAACTCATCCCCTCAGCCTTCTCTTTTCTAGGCTGAACAAGCCCAGTTTGTAGGAATTAAGTGACACGTTTCTTTCTGGCTCAGACTGTGATAACACTATATGGAACTGTAACATTGTGAATTCACACTCTGTGAATCAGAAGAATCATTAAGAGACAGATATGCATCTAAATGGTGACTGGAGACAAAATTGTAACAATCTTGTGAAGGTCTCAGTACAAAAACTGTACTGTAACACTGTTGTGAAAGGTGCAGAACAAACACATGTTGCGTGCAAACACAATGGAGAAGACAGGAGTTCAATGTTCTGTTTAAGGTGGTCTGGGGTTCCTCATCGCCTCCCAGCCACAACCCTCCGCAACCACCTGTGCAACATGAGCACAGCATATGATACCAGACTCTCTCTGCCTGGCAACAGCTCCTGGCCCAATCAGAAGGGACTATCATATAGCGTAAGGGGCATTGCCAACCCCACAGCTTGCAGTGCTTGCCCTATCACATAGTTGACAACCCCAGAAGAAAAAGGAGTATAGACCCTCAGGTTATCACAGGATCAACAGTGGTGACTTGCCTTTCTTTCCTTGTTCCTTTCTCCCTCCTTTTCTTCTCTTTTCTTTTTCCTCTTTCACTCACCTTTTTCTAGCAAATAAAAGCATGCTTTTGCTCAGTCAACACCTTGACTCCATTCCAAATCTTAATTCAGAGGGATTTGGATCAATATAATGAACCTCAAGCCTCTTCAGCTTGCGACACATTCCTTCAGCCTGTCTTCACAGGAGACACGCTCCAGCTCTTTGATCATCTTTGTGGCCCTTGTAGGGACACTCTTCAAAAGCTTGACATCCTCCTTGTGTTGGGAGTCACAGATCCAGATGCAGTATTCCAGCTAGGGCCTCACAAGGGCAGAGAGGAACAATCACCTCCCTCACCCTGCTGGCCCACATTTTTTGATGGAACCTAGGATACCATTGGCATTCCAGGCTGAAAGCACACATTTCTGGCTCATGTTAAGTTTTGCATCTACCAAAACCCCTAAGTCCTTCTCAGCAGTGCTGTTCTCACAGCTTTTATACATATCTGGGAGTACCTCAACTAAGTGCAAAACCTTGCACTTTACTTCATTGAACCTCGTTAGATTCACGAGGGCCCACCTTTTGAGTTTATAGAGATCCTTCTGGATGGCATCCCTTTCTTCTGCTGTATCAACTGCACCACTCAGCTTGGCATAATCAGCAAACTTGCTGAGGGTCCACTTGATCCTGTTGTCTAAGTCATTGATAACGATGTTAAACAGTCCCAAGGCAGACCCCTGAGGGACACTGCTTGTTATCAGCCTCCACCTGGACATAGAGCCATTGACCACCTCCGGCTTCAGTCTCCCATCAGTTCCTTATCCACTGAATCATTTACCCTTCAAATACATATCTCTCCAATTTAGAGATAAGGATGTCATAGAACTTGTGGGTTGAGATAAAACTCTTTACTAAGATTGAGAAAAGGAAAAAGATAGTAGTTACAACTATATATATATAGGAGTGTATGTAACAAGTGATGCAGAAGCAACTGCTCTC
Source organism: Callipepla californica brunnescens (assembly GCA_023055505.1). NCBI lineage: Eukaryota > Metazoa > Chordata > Aves > Galliformes > Odontophoridae > Callipepla > Callipepla californica. Next base: position 1,047,621 of record JALIRH010000034.1, on the reverse strand, counting down.
CACCTCCCAGCTGATTTCCAGCTAGTCCCCCAGGCAGTGGAAAACAGCCAGATGAATTCCCACCCCATTCAAAACTCCTTCCACAATGATGTCATACAGTATGTAATATCCCTTTTGCCAATTTAAGTCAACTGTACTGATTCTATTCCCTCTCAGCTCCATAGGCCTTTCACTGAAAATGTCCTTGGTTCTGTACAACGCAGCTTTGCATGCAACTATAAACATTGTTTTTCACCTAGAACAAAAAACATAGCATCATAGCAGACACTCTAAGGAAAACAATTTCATCCCAGTTGAAAATAAAAAAGCTATCACTCAGGATTATGCACACCCTTACTTGCTTCAGCTGCCAGCACCACAGGTATACGGGCCTTCTGACCTGTGCATTCTCAAGTGGCTGGCATGTGGACCTCCATATGCAATCATACTCACAGAATACAGGTTGACACGCATATCTGTAGTTTCATTAAGAAACTGTACTGAATGTAGACAGTAGTACCAGGGAGGTGATCATCCCTCTGTATTAAGCCCTGGAAAGGCCACATGTCAAGTACTGTGTTCAGTTTGGGGCCCCTCACTACAAGAAAGACATTGAGGCCCTGGAGGGTCTCAAGGGCAATGGAGATAGTGAAGGGTCTAGAACACAAGTCTTATGAGGAGCATCTGAGGCAATGGGGCTCGTTCAGTCTGGAGAAGAGGAGTCTTAGGGGAGACCTTATTGCACTTTGAAACTACCTGAAGAGAGGTTGTAATGAAGGAGGGGTAACTAGCAATTACATGGAAAATAATGGCCTCAAGTTGTGCCAGCAGAAGTTCATGTTGGATATTAGGAAATATTTCTTCTCCAATAAAGTGCTCAGGTGTTGGAACAGGCTGCCCAGGGAGGTGACTGAGTCACCATTCCTGAAGATGTTCAATAAACATGTGAATGTGGTACTTAGGGACGTGATTTATTGGCCTATACTGGTGGTAGATGGAGAGTTGGACTAGATGTCTCAAGCCAGGTGCAAGATCTTGCATTTAGATCTGTTGAAGCTCGTGAGGTTCACCTGGGCCCACTGCACAACTCTGTCAAGGTCCCTCTGGAAAGCATCCTATCTTTCTGGTGTGTCAATCTCACCCCACAACTTGGTGTCATCAGCAAAATTCCTCGACCCCACTTGATAGTCTCCTTCTTTTGAGCCACAAATTATGCCCACCATGACATACACACAATCTCACCACAGCTCACAAATCTTTGTTTATTGTAATCATCATGTTTTTCAGAGCTACTACTTTGCAATACTTGCTTTCTCATTTTAAAGTAACAGTTCCCATTCTTTGTTCACTGATGTTAAAATGCACATCTTAAGTGAGACCATTTTGCTGTGTGATCTGTAATATGATCATCTGAAGATCGTTGGATCTCTTTAGCCTTGAGAAAAGATCGTTGGGAGGATTGGCTTTGTTCACTTACAGCTCTGATCATATGTGTATAATTTACACACATATATAATTTTATATACAAGGGCTACTGTAAAAGTAATTGTTCCTATTTTATTGTGTAGGTCCACAACATCAAAGGTGGATGTTGGATATACGACATTAGAGGCTGAACCTTCCCTGCCAATACTCCGTTATAGTTTGTTGACATTCAACAGATGACAGCAGAGGGGCAGTCTGTCAAAATGGCATCTGGCATGCAAGTGCCTATGAAGCTAAGATGTGTCACTGAATTCCTTCATGAGTAAAAAATTGCATCCCTTGACACTGATTGATGCTTGCTGAACTTTTCTGGAGACCAGACTGTGGATACCAGCGCAGTGAGATGATGAGTGGTACATTTCAGCAATGATGAAAAAGGCAAGGCACATTCCATATGGCCATACACAGCTGTCACACCACAGGATGAAGAGTGTCTCTGTCTATATACCCATGTGCATTTGCATGATCAGGAAACTGTATATGAAGCTGAATATTGGCTTTGGAAATCATGGCAATGTTGGAATATTGCAAAGTTTGCACCAGGTGGGTCCCACAAATGTTCACATAGGAACAGAAAGAACAACTTATACTAGTTTGTCAGAACTTATTGAACCAATACAAGGCTGAAGGTTCTCTGGTTGCATTATTAATGGTGATGAATCATGCTGTCACCATTATGAGCCCGAGTCAGAACAATAATCCACAGAGTAGTGACGTGAATTCCCCACTGAAGAAAAAGTTCAAGACACAGCCCTCAGTAGATAAAGTGATATGCATCATCTTTTGAGATAGGAAAGGGGTGATCCTTCTGGATTTCCTAGAACCCTGACAAACTATCAGTTCTATCTGCTACATCATGATGCTGACTAAGTTGAGGGCTTAAACTTCCGAAATCTGGAAAATGAAGAAAAAAAGCTTTTTCTTGCAACACGATAGTGCCAAGCCCCATACGAGCTGTAAGACCATGGAGTATGTTGCCAATCTTGGTGAGACTGTCCTACCACATATATCATACAATCCAGATTTGGCATCTTTTGATTTCCATCTGTTTGAGGTGATGAAAGCTGGGTTGCATGGACAATGTTTTCATAGCAAGAAAGCCATCATAGCAGCTCTGAAACAGGGGATCACATTCATTGGAGAAGATTTTTACAGGCATGGCATTCAGAATGTTTACTGCTGGTGAAAATACATAGCTAATGCTGGTGACTGCAGAAAAATAGAAATGGATCTAGGCGTGTTGATCAATGCTCAGCTGAACATGAGCCAGCCAGCAGTGTGTCCAGGTGGTCAAAAAGGCCAATGGCATCCTGGCTTGTATCAGTAATAGTGTTGCCAGCAGGAACAGGGAAGTGATCATCCCTCTGTACTCAGTAGTGGTAAAGTTGCACCTTGTGTACTGTGTTTGATTTTGTGTCCATGACTACAAAAAGGACATTGAGGCCATGAGTCCAGAGAAGGGGAATGAAGCTGATGAGGAGACTGAAGCACAAGTCTTATGAGGGGCAGTTGAGGGAACCGGGATTATTTAGTCTGGAGAAGAGGAGGCTCAGGGGAGACCTTATCACACTCTAAACTACCTGAAGAGAGGATGTGGCAAGGTGAGGGTTGGCCTCTTCTCCCATATAACTAGCAATTGGACAAGAGGTAATGGCCTCAAGTTGTGCCAGGGGAGATTCAAGTTGGACATTAGGAGAAGCTTTTTCTTCAAAAGAGTGGTCAGGCACTGGAATGGGCTGCCCAGGGTGGTGGTGGAGTCACCATCCCTGGAGGTGCTCAAGAAATATGTAGTTGTTGTTCTGAGACACATGTTCTAGTGGGAAATATTTGTGAATGGTTGGACTGGATGATATTAGAGGTCTTTTCCATCCTTGGAGATAAGTAATTTTCAGCAAGGAAGAGGAACCCATGGGATGGCAGTGGAACCACACTGTATGCTGATCTCCATTTTTTACTGTCAAGTGTGGTAATCACTTGACCTTTGATCTATTTAATGTGAACTACACAGGTACTAATTTTTGCTACCATTATTTGCTCATTTTTCAGCTAAAATTGTAGTCATACAGGACTCTATCTGCTTTAAGATAGTGTTAAAAATATTATGCTTTCATCAGTGTTCTAACCATCAAATCTGTTGTCTTTAAAAGAAAGGAAATAACTAGAAATTGAACCCAAGCTTTTCATTATAGCACATATTTCATCCTATCATCACAATCTCTTCATTCATTTTGCATTGTTTCCCACAGCAGCCTGTATGTGATTTTGCCTAACATCTGTGTTAAGCTATTCTCATAATTGCCCTGAATCCCTCCTACCTCCTTCATAACTATTACTGATGTTTGTATTCTATTAATCCTCTGCAATTTCTTGGTGTTCTAAGTTTTCCTAAAAAACAGCATTTATAATGACTCAGAAATTGTCTCAATATTCTCAAGTCCATTTCCTAATGAAGACATATACATTGCATTTAATATACACATCTGATTTTTCAGATCATAATTTACCAGTTCTTTTCAACACTGCACCATTTCTGTTTAATCTCATGGTGATGCAATCTAAATAACTTTATTTACCCCATATGACCTGATACACTTATTCAAGTGTATTCATTCAGTTGTGTGAATGCTATGCTGAATTTGCAGGAGGTAGATGGGATTTGATAGAGAGCCAGGGCAGGAAGAACAGGCAGAAGATATGAGCTGGGGCTGAGGTGTGTTGCAAAAGCAATAGCAAATGATCAAAGTGAAATACAGATCGGCATTAGAGAAAAAACATGGAAGGTCAGGGTCTGAAGTAGATCGAGACTGAGTCACCCTGGCACAGTCTAGGTGAAGATAATCATCACCAGGAAGCTCTGATGTCTTTATGACTTTAAATGAACATCTGAGGTTCTTTCATTGGCACAATGTTGACATGGTTAAAAATAAAATCCCAGACGATCTGTATGTCATCATCTACTATTTTAAGCAAGGATTCTGTTTTGATTTTTGCTCAGTGACATGAGTTCAGTTCTGGAACTTCCAGATGGGTCTGTGTGGTGGTCAATACTTTGACTGATGAGCTAGTCAGAGGCAGGATAGATAGCCTGAGGGCTTCCAGTACTGTTAGAACAGAAAGCTAAAAAAGACAAAACAAAAATCAAAACAAAAACTTAGCAATATTAAAAACAAAACAAAACAAAACAAAATAAAATAGCTCTCTATAAAAGAACAGGGCTACTGCAAAATGAAAGATTTGTAGTAAAGAATACAAGAATGACTGATATATAATTGCACATTTCTTGTAAAGGATCAGGGTTTTTCCAGCTCTCTCTAGAATTTTATCTAGAAACTTCCCACTCTTTCTCAAAAAAAACTCTTCTAAAGCAGGATCAAGACCAGTAGTGTGACAGACTCTACCTGGATTTTAGTACTGCAAAAGTTAGGCTCTTGTGTTTCAGGAAATGTTATCAAATAGTTGTTTTATTTGCTTTATGCTTACAGTTTCTGCTTTTTTTTTGCCAATGTGGATATGCATGTCAGTACATAAACTGTATAGTCACACTCACAGTCTAGTTTTCTTTCATTGTATGTATTATGTAAAAGATTTCTGTATCAGGCAAAAACTAACTTAGAGATGATCTTTTAGTTTCCTGTTGTGATATTACTAAATAATCTGAAGGTATCACTCAGAAATATACATACACTGTTGAGTTAGACTTTGGAGAGTGCTATAATAAAATAATTCTTCTCCAATCACTCAGTTGAAAAAACTGTTCCAAAATGAAAAATGTCCTAAGCAGGAAACTTTAAAAAAATACCATTGGGTAAAAGATGAATTGAGGATAAAATAAATTGTTGAAAAGATAAAGGAAATTAACTGCCTCTGATTCCTTTCATTTTCTCACCATGTTGTTTAAATGAACTCTTTTACATTAGGCAGCAGCAGAAGTTGGGCACTGCCCTTGTCAGAGAATGCAACAATTGATATTTTATGGACATTATTGTTTTTTTCTCTGTATTGACAAACAGCAAGCAGGAATTTTTAGAGGAGGGAAGATTATACAGCACAGTATCTTTCAAGTTCGACTTCAGCGTTTTTCAGTTGTCTTCATTATTTGACTGATGATGTTCTTGGAACTGTTTGAAGAAATGCAAATGAGATGTTCAAAAGATTTCTTTTTTTATAAAGAATTGTAGCTGTATATGGATTTAAGAAGTGATTTTTATATGTAGGAAAATATTTGTCTGCTGTGTAGTGTATGGAAATCCCCTCATGGAATTTTTTTTGCAAATCTTAGGCGATCTATGTAGATAAACATGACTGTAGCAAATCAGAGCAAAGTAATAAGAAGATGCCTTAGCTTCTCTGCCCATATGTCTTAGGAAAATCTTTGTAACTGGAACATACCTAAGAGATGTAGTATTTGAGTTTTCTCTCATAGTTAGTCATCAATCATCTATCTACTGTAAGCTTCTGTGCAGTCAGTGGAGGGAGAGAGAAACTACTAGAAAATGACTCATCACATATTTTGGAAATCTATCTCAGGAGGACTGAATCAGCATCTGGAAAGGTCTACTTTCTCCCTCTATAAAGAGAGCGTGGAGAAAAAAATATTAATTTATGCATATCCAACAGATGACTTTTTGCCAAATCCATTGTTTGTACTGATTGTTTTGCTTTTCTGTCCTTCCTTTTCTTTGATTTGATACCAACTTCTCTTTTCTTTCATTGGCCAAGATTATTCATAGACACACAAGACAGTAACTGTCACTGCTGACAGAATCAGAGAATTGTAGAGTTTGGAAGAGTCCTCCAGTGATCATCTAGCCCAACCCCTCTGCCAAAGCAGGCTCCCTAAACCAGATTGCACAGGTAGGCGTCCAGGCTGGTCTTGAACATCTCCAGAGAAGGAGACTCCACAACTTCTCTGGGCAGCCTGTTCCAGTGTTCCATCATCCTTACCATGAGGAAGTTCTTACATACATTTGAGTGGAACTTCCTATGCTTTGATTTGTGGCCATTTCAGCTCGTCCTATCACCACGCACTGCTGAAAAGCTGTTGGCTTCTTCAGTGTTGTTTTGTAAGGTGCAACAATTATATTCCTGAAATAAAGACAGGTCTCATAAACCAGAATACACAAGGGAAATCTACTTAATTGAAAGGTTTGGCTGCAGTCTAAGTTTTCTCTTGACATAGTTCTGTAAAAAGACCTAATTTATTTTTCCCGAGTCTTTTTCTGACTTGGGAGAAAATTTGCAGTAACCTTGATATATATATGGAACTGAATTTGCAGTGAGACTTGAAATGAACACAGAAATTTAATTTCTAACCCAAGATTTGTTTTGCAGGAAAAGAGTGGCTATGATGGTAACCAAGCATTCTGGAGATGTGGATTCATTTCTGTGTTCTGCTGCAAACTACATGATTTTGGAAAAGTCATTTAAGCTCTACATTTCAGTTGATTAAAACCTATTTGTGATAAAACCTATTTGTACCTAGAGCTAAAAAGATCAAGAGGGATGCTCTGGGTTTACTTCAGAAAAGTAGATAGTTCTTAATCAAATGCTCTTTTCATACTCAAATGTTTGAATTTAAAATAGTTGCCTGTCCTAACCTGCCAGTGCAATCATAATGATTAAAATCTCACTGGAAGAGTGCTTCCTGCACACCAATTGTTCCACTTGTCACAGAATACTAGAACCAAATTAATCATTTAGCAAAATTTCTCTCTCTTTCTCAACTTCTCTCCAGCAGAGAAACCTCCACCAGAGAAAATTGTCTCACGTGTAGCCAGTGAGCAATGCCATGTCACCCTTAAAGTCTTTCTTAAAGAATGACCATTGCAATTAATCCAGTAGACAAACAAATACAGAACATTCTGAATAAAAAGACTTCACAAGAAAAATGGTTACTGCATAAAACCACACCATTTCTTCTGAGCTGGTAAAGCTTGCAGTTCAGGAATTTATATTAATTTCAATAACTTCAGGATCTAATGGGAAGATGTTATCTCTCACATGGGGAAGTCCAGGGCAGAGTAGCATCTGATTATCTCATTATGGAAAAGATAATCTTCAAAGCTGATGGAACAGTTTATTCTTGATGTCATCTCCAAAAAGTTAGCCTTCAATGACATCGTGACCAGATGAGGAGATGAGAAGAGAGCAGTGGATGTAGTGGACTTCAGCAAGACTTTTGATACAGTGTCCATTGCTACAAAGTTAATTAGCAGCCTGGAGCATCTCCCTTATGAGGAAAGGATGAGAGACCTGGGACTATTCAGCCTGGTGAAGAGAAGTGATCTCATCAATGCTTATAAATATCTAAGGGACAGAAATCAAGTGGATGTAGAAAGGCTATTTTCAAGACAGGATAAGGGGCAGAGGTCACAAACTGAAACACAAAAAGTTCCACATTAACATGAGAAATATCTTCTTTAATTTGAGTGTATAAGAACACTGTAACAAGTCCCCCAGAAAGGCTGTGGACACTCCTTCTCTGGAGATATTCAAAACCTGCCTGGATGCTTCTCTGCATAACCTACCCTAGGGAATCTGCTTTAGCAGGAAAGTTAGACTAGACTAGACTCCAGAGGTCCTTTCCAACCCCTATGATGCTATGATTCTGCAATACAGCCCCCATATTGTCAGCTGTACTGAAATAGTTCGTTAGTTTTCATTTTCTTTCAACTTACATATGAGTTAGGCATGTGTCATGGTTTTGTGATTTTTGTTATATTATCGATATTCCACATCATAACATCATGTAGTGTATTGGGAGTTAAAGAGTTAATGCTCCAGCTCCATGAGTCATCGATAGTTCTGGGTATACCTGTCTCAGAAGAGAAGAACTACGTACCCCAGAGGACTGTGCGATGCTTTGCATTTTTGTGTATTTCCACTCAGAGGGAAAGATAAAAACTGTCTGTGGTCACAGGACTTCCTCTCTTCCCTTTGGGACTGAGCTCAGCAGTGGGTGTTGCAGCCGTCCACCTTCAGCGTTAGCGTAAGGCCTTCGGTTTATTGGTCTCTCTCTCTCTTGCTCATTTTATTTGATTCACTAGCCTTAATTTCAGTTATATTGTATTATATTGTGCTATTTTGCTTTCTAATGTCTTATTTAGTAAATTAGCTTTTCTCCTTAGACCATTGTCACTGTTTTGTTCCTAGGCCCATCTCCCTTCTCCCTTTTTCTCTTTCCCCCTTCCTCTACCCAGGGGCGTTGGCCTGTGGGTTCCTGCTTTAGTTAACACGGTACTGGGACAAACCGGCCCGCAAATCGCTAACAACATGCTATTTGTGAACAAGTTCTACACCATTTAAACTTTTCACGTCAGTTAATTCTCCCTAGCATAATATATAAGATGTTTGCAACAAATAATCTACCACTTCATTTTTCTTTTGCAACCACAGAACAAACGTGGTGATAAATTTTGAAGGTGAAATGAACTGTTTGTTGCTATGCTTTCAGATAACATACTTCTGGCAGTAAATGGGAAACATGCTGAGTGACTGTCCTTGCAGTAGTACATTTTAGAGAAAAGAATTGTTCACTTGAGCAGAAATCTAGACAATATTTATGCTTTCTTTATGCTGAAACCCACATCTCTAAAACTGACTCCCTTCACATGAAAATAGATATTCTCTTATTTAAATGGGTTTTTTTTACAAACAAATAAGAAAGTAGGAACATGCCATTGATGTCAGGGATGCTGAAGAACAAACAAATTCCATCTGATATGGCCTCATATCTCAGCTGGAAAACTCCAGCTTTTTAAGTGGCTTATATTACACAACAGACACTTTCTAATTTCTGGTGGGTTTTTTTGTTTGTTGTTTTTTTTTTAAAGTTTCAGTAAAACTTGAAAGTTGAGCTACCTCAAGTGTTCTTCTCAGTGAAAGTCAGAGGTGGAGAATCATAAAGCTAAGACTCAGAACAGCCTGTGCTCTGATGTAAAAGGTATTCTATGGCAAACTTTGAATATATTAAAAGAATCAGCACAAAAAAGTGAATAGTCTTTCAAGAAAATGTGTATAATTAAAGGGTACATTATCAGGAGACTGTCAACATGTTAGAGGATGGCAGAGGGGGAAAGGTCTGACGAAACATCAGGGGCAGTGCATCTCCCCACAGAGGAGTCAGGGAGACCTTACTGCTCTCTACAGCTGTCTGAAAAGAAATTGCAACAAGGTAGGTGTCAGCCTTTTCTCCTGCATAACTAGTGATAGGATCAGAGCAAGTGGTCTCAAGTTGCACCAGTGGACATTAACACTGGATATTTGGAAAAATCTCTTCTCCAGAAGAGTATTCAGGTGCTGGAACCCAGGTTGGTAATGGAGTCACTGTTGCTGGAAGTGTTCAAAAAATATTTACATGGTGTACTAAGAGACATTTTTTAGTGGGAAAGTATTGGTGGTAGGTGATGGTTGGACTAGATGATCTTGGAGGTCTTTTCTAATCATAGCTGTTCTGTAATTCTAGGGAAATGAAACTGACTACTTCACTTGCAATTGAGCATGGGTAAACTTGGAGCTAAAATCTTGTCTAAAACCTAGGAAACTGAATTTTGTTATTTCTTTTGGCTCAGACTCTGTGTATATTTTATGGAATATTCTATATTTGTTCTATACCACATAATAAATGAGAGTTAGCAATGTTCTCTTCTGAGAGACAAAATGGGCCAAATCAAAAGGGGTTCAGGAGTAACTAATTCAGACAATAATCAGACTGAAATGAAAGGGATGAAATGAACTGAAATTCCTCTATTGGATGTATCAAGGGATTATGAACTATTATATATGATATAGTTCCCATGAGAAGCAATGACAATTCTATCATCTGGGAAATAAACATTTTTCACGAGGTTTAAAGGCTACAGATTGGAAGAAAATAACTCAGCTATCAAATAGAAAGGGAGATATTTTAGTGTCTCTGTACACGTCTAACTTTTTTGACCTAATCTTGTAATTTCATAGAATCAAAGAATCATAGAATCACAGGGGTTGGAAGGGACCTCAAGAGATCATCAAGTCCAACCCCCCTGCCAAAGCAGGTTCCACGTCTACACCACGTCACACAGGTAGGCATCCAGGCGGGTCTTGAATATCTCTAGAGAAGGAGACTCCACAACTTCTCTGGGCAGCCTGTTCCAGTGCTCTGTCACCCAGCACAGCCCTCGGGGACACCGCTGGTTACAGGCCTCCAACCGGACTCTGCACCACCAACGACAACCCTCTGCGCTCTGCCAGTCAGTCAGTTCTCAACCCACTTCACTGTCCACTCAACTATCTCACACTTCTTTAGCTTTGTTATAAGGATGTCATGGGAGACAGTATCAAATGCCTTGCAGAAATCGAGGTAGATTACATCCACCGCCCTCCTTCCATCCACCCAGACAGTGACAACATCATAGAAGGCCACCAGGTTGATCAAGCATGACTTCCCCTTGGTGAACCCATGCTGGCTACTCCTGATAACCTCCTTTTCTTCCAATTGTCTGGAGATGGCATCCAGAACAAGCGGTTTCATCACTTTTCAGGGACAGAGGTGAGGCTGACTGGCCTATAATTACCCAGATCTTCCTTCTTGATCTTTCTGAAGACCAGAGTGACACTGGCTATCCTCCAGTCTTCAGGCACTTCCCCTCATTCTCCAAGACTTCTCAAAGATGATAGAGAGTGGTTCAGCAATCACCTCTGCCAGCTCCCTCAGCACCCGTGGATGCACCCCATCAGGTCCCATGGATTTATGAACATTAACATTGCCTAGGTGCTCACGGACCACTTCTTCCCTGGCTGAAGGAAAGTCTCCCATTCCCCAGACTCTCTCACTAACCTCCAGGGTCTGAGATTCCTGAGGGAGAGTTTTTTCACTGAAGACAGAATCAAAGAAGGCGTTCAGTATCTCTGCCTTCTCAGCATCCCCCATTACCAGAACACCCCCCTCACCTAGTAGGGGGCCCACATTCTCCCTAGTCTTCCTCTTACTGTTAACATACTCAAAAAAAGACTTTTTTATTATCCTTTATTACTTTCACCAGATTCAATTCCAGGTGGGCTTTAGCCTTGCTTTTTGCTTCCTTCAAGCCCTGACAACATTACTATATTCTTCCCAAGTGGTCAGACTCTTTCCACATTTCACAGACCTTCTTCTTCCCTTTGAGTTTGCACATGAGCTCCTTGCTCATCCATGCAGGTTTCCTGCCACCCCTTCCTGATTTCTTGCTCAAAGAGACGCACTGATCCTGAGCTTGGAAGAAGAGCTGTTTAAATGCTGACCAGCTCTCACAGGCCCCCTTACTTTCTAACACCCTAGCCCATGGGATAGCTCCAAGAAGGTCCCAGAAGAGATCAAGTTTGGCTATCCTAAAGTCCAGGGTAGCAATGCTAATTTTAGCTTTGCTCCTTCCACTCAGGATCTTGAACTTCACCTTCTCGTGATCACTATAACCCAAGCTGCCCCCAACCTTTACTTCCTTAACAAGTCCTTCCTTGTTAGTGAGAATGAGGTCCAGTAACACCCCTCCCTGTGTTGGTTCTTCCACCACCTGCATCAGAAAGTTGTCTTCAACACATTGCAAGAACTATCTGGACTGTGCATGCTTGGCCAAGTTGTTCATCCAGCAAATATCTGGATAATTGAAGGCCCCCATGAGCACCAGCACCTGGGAATGCGCCACTACTTCTAATTGCTTATGGAAGGCCTCATGAACCTCCTCTTCCTGATCAGGGGGCCTGTAGTACATACCCACAACAGTGTCACCCTTAACAGCCTGCCCCTTGATTCTCACCCACAAGCTCTCTACTGTTACGTCACTCTCCCCCAAGTGGAGTTCAATACATTCTAACTGCTCTCTCACATAAAGAGCAGCTCTACCACCTCCCCTTGCCAGTCGATCTTTCCTAAAAAGTACATAGCCCTCCATGACAACATTTCAGTCATGAGAGCTGTCCCACCACATCTCCGTGACTGCAATGAGATCATGGCCTTTTGACCACATGCAGATCTCCAACTCTTCCTGTTTATTTCCCATGCTGCATGCATTAGACACTTAAGGGAAGCAGAATCCCCCCGCCTCTCACCATGCCTAGGAACTCCCCTCTCTTCACCCAGCAAGCTCTGTTTCGAGCCTTGAAATACCCCCTCGGCCCCAGCGGCCTTCATTTTGTCCCCTTCCCCCTTCATACCTAGTTTAAAGACCTGTCAATAAGTCCCGCCAGTTCCTCAGCTAGAATCCTCCTACCCCTCATATTTTCACTCTTCCCTTCTCTTCACTACCACTTTGTGTCAGGTTTTGGTGTGCATTTGTTTGGCAGTCATGAGGGTCTGCAACTATAGGAAGGATAAGACGGTATTTGAAAAAGAAATCATAGTATCATTGAATGATCAAATTGTTTTGGTTGGGAGTGACCTTTAATATCATATAGTTCCAACCCCCTTGCTATAGGCAGCGACACCTCCTACTAGAGCAGGTTGTTCAATGCCCCACCCAACCAGGCCTTGAATGCCTCCAGGTATGGGACATCTACAGTTTGTTCCAGTGCCTCACCACCCTCACAGTAAAGGATTTCTTCCTAACGTCTAGTCTAAATCTACCTTCTTTCAGTTTACTGCCATTCATCACTGAAAACACTGGGTTTTAATGAAGAGACTATTGAAGTCAATATACAGAATACACAGCAATTAACAGCTTATCCAGTTAAAGGCAAGCTGTGATGTTGCCAAGATGACAGAGCATATACATTTAACGGTGGACTTCAAGGACTAGTAGCTGTAGACTAGGATATCTGCCCATAGATAGAAAGAGTGATCTACATTTTGCCAAAGGCAAAACTAAAAAATTTCCTTTTAAAAATAGTGTACTCTTGAAATTTTATATTCACAATTTACAGAGGAAGGAAACAGAAACAATTAGATATGAAGGGTAGAATAAGAGGCCCCAATTGGCCTTTATTAGCTCAGCAGTTTGAAGAAAAGGAGGCAACATTTCTGGCAGACTGTAGCCCTTGAAGAAGCCTTTTCATACAGGCTATCCCGCTAAACCATGTCCCTAAGTGCCACATCTACCATTTTCTTGAAAACTTCCAGAGACAGTGACACCACCACTTCCTCCAGCAGCTTGTTCCAATACATCACTACTCACTGTGAGAAGAAATTTTTCCAAATATCCAATCAGAACCTCCCTTGGCACAACTGAAGGTCATTACTTCTTGTTCTATTGCTGGTTACATGGGAGAAGTGTCCTACCCCCCACCTCTCTACAATCTCCTTTCAGGGTGAGTGTAAAGAGTTATAAGGTCTCCCCTGAGCCTCCTTTTCTCCACATTAAACAAGCCCTATTTCCTCCGCTGCTCCTCATAAGACTTGCGCTCCAGATCCTTCACCAGCTTCACTAGCCCTATTGCTCATGATTTCTGTGTGCCTTTAAAATGTCAAACATCACTTTTGTAGGCTGACAGCACCAGACCTATGAGTGCCATTCCTAAGAGTTTTTGAGGCACAAAAGGTGAGGGCAAGGGTGCCACCTTCTGCAGTGTTATCCTTACTCCTTGCCTCAACTTGCCTCCACAATTTTCTGAAGGTCAAGAAATAACCAAATGCAACTATGTCACCCAGCCTGGATAAAGATCACTGAACTATGCTTAAGGTGTGAAACAAGAGAAGCCTTGTAATTTGTAACAGCTAAACTCCATACGGAGTAGACAATGGAGACCTGTCAATAGCAGATCCTGGAGATCAGTCACACCTGTTCAACATAAGCATTTGAAATTCCTGTCTCTGATCTCTCCGTGGCTGTCATTTGTATAGCATGGGAGTTCTGTACACTTTGGGGTGCACTTGTGTTTGTAACACTTTTTGCACTAAAGACCTGAACTGGAGAGCAAACTACTGTCTTGCTCTTCCGCTCTTCCAGCACTTCCATGACACTTCTAACAGCTTCCTCCAGGGAGGAGGCCTGCTAAGTAAACAATGACTACACCAAAAATTAAGCCTAAACCTGCCTGATCCTGCTCCTCATCACAAGCTTTTTTTTTTTTTTTAATTCCTGGATGTACAGTCAACATGGGCTTAGGGCTGAGGAATAAGGTAGAGAGGTTAATTGCTGCTGCAATGACAGGTCCTTCCTGCTTTTTGTTTTGTTTTGGTTTAGCTTTTTTGATGCTACCTGGGGCTTTCCTTTTTTTACTCTGCTTTCTAAAATGTCTGGTGCTGAGAGATGTATTTATCCATAATGATGAACACATGGTGTATGCTGCCTAGGTATTAAATATCCATGCATTTCACAGGGACATATTGTTTTAGGTAAGTAAGTGATGCAGCTTTTTAAAAAACTTTGAGGGAATTTCCTGAATCAAAACCCATGTCTCCAGGGTTTCCACTACATGCATTAAATGAAGGCCACATATCTGAAAGCATTCCTGGATACATGCCTTCTAACTATATAATTGTAAGAATTCCATTTGTAGTTACATTTTTTATTAATATTAAATAGTAGTGAGACTCACTCTGTGACTTGGCCTTCATTTTGAACATATGCCAAGCTTTTTCTAGTCTGCCCATGGAGCACTCCTCAGTGTTGCAAAAGATGTCAGCCAGCATCACACTTACTTTTTGGTAGAATTTATCTTGCATCGATTGATGCAAGAAAAATTATTCCCAAAATAAGCTGTAATCTACAAAGTGAATTAAACTAATCAGGTGATTTAATGTTATCATTATTTACTGTACTGTAAATGTAAGAATGATATGGGCAAGCCCTCAAAAGCAAGACTTTTGTTTGACCGATCTGGTAGTACGTATGCTTTTTGCAGAACCTATTAAGTATTTTATTGAGTTTTTTTCAGACCATAAGTGTGCATTTCAAAACACTTGACATTCTATTAAAGCATCATCAGCTGAAGTATAGATTTTGGCAGTGACAAGTGGTAGAAAACTAAAAATTTGTAAATGGTAATATGTGTGCTCTAACCCTGAGAACCATGACGTCCCTTCACCCAGCTAAGAGGAAGAAAACCTGTGCTTCAGATAAATTAATATCCTTGATAAATTCAGCATGCATAGAATAGTTAAAATTGAGTGAAAGCCTTACTCTTCTGAGCTGTCAGGTCTGTTTTGAGAAGGTGTTAATAAGGGATCCTTCTAAATTACTTGGCAACTGTCAAAAGTATTGAATAATTTGGACTCCTGTCTAAAAGGGAGTGTTTCATTCTGTGTAGTTAAGTGTGGAAAAATAAATGAAAAGCCTAACAGTGATACCACAGAGTGTATCTCCAAGCCCACATCAGAGGAGAGAAAGAACTGCTAAGGTGGGAAAAAATCCACTATGGATGTTGCTGACTGTGATTTTTGTCATGTGTTTGAATGGCTTGGAGCAGTAGAACAAGGCTGCAGTTGTCAGGGTATGAAGTCCTACTACTTCAGAGGAGTCAGATTATTGCTCCTCAGCTGGAAGAAACAGAACCACAGTGCCAGAAACCTGTAGACTTTGGCCTGTGTCTTATCCACTGCTGGCACGTGTTTTTTGTTGTTCTAAGAAAAAAAATAATAAGTTATAATTCTGATTTAAGAAGAAAAATACACTGTTGATGTTGCTAACATGAAAGAGGTGTAAACAATGGAATCAGAAAAGTCATGAGAAGGGCCATGAGGTAAGGAATATGTCACATCTTGGCTGCCTGGTTTAAATCTGGTTCAGGTGAGAGCAAATGAAAGGTGTCTCTATCTGATGGAAGGGAATGGCTTACCACCTTTGAAACTTCTCCACACAAATCACCAGTAAAATATGCTGGAACTAGAAATGTCTTGCACAAGTGTTTCCCTGCTTTGTCAGTTCTATAGGTATGAAGAGGACTTGGCTGCCCCATTCAATAAGATGTGCTTCCCAATTGAAAGACCTTTTTCCAGCTCAGCTCTGCTCAGCTCTGGAATTGTCTCTGTTTTAAACCTCTGATGAAAGAAAAATTCCTGCACTTAATTTTGTCATTCCTGATCTACTCTGAGGCCATCTAGCTGTCCAGCATCAGCAGTGTTAATGATATCTACTGAAGTTATTCCTAATCATCCTCAAAAATCCAGCAGTAGATTAACCTGTGCCAAAAAATCCACCTACTACTAAAGCGCCATTCATCTTGTGATTCGTACAATTAGCTAACTATCTAACCTAATCCTACATCAATAAAAGGCCAGATAAACATTTTTTTTCATACCCAACACGTTCAGTACCTTTAAAAGAAGCTTTTATGAATATTTAGTTTTCGGTTGGCTGTCAGGTAGGCCTACCCCCATTTGGGTGAAGAAGAGAAGTGGAAGGGCTAAAATAAGAACTCATGGGTCATGTTAAACAGATCAGTGAGTGTATAGGAAAAAACAGAAGGAGAAGGAAATAGTGCAAAAATGATCATACACCATCAGTATCCCATTGTCAGCCACTCTCTCAGCAACAGCTGCTTTGGAGCAATTTGCAGCCCCAAGATTTATTGCTGACCATGATGTAATATGGTGTGGGATATTCCTTTGGTCAATTCTAACTGTCTCTGCTGGCTGTGCACTCTCCTAGGCTCTTGTCCATTGCCATGCTACTTTCTGGGCTATTACCAACATTGATTTTTGCTACCAGTATGAAACAGAGCACTATGCGAACTCCTATGACGAAATCAGCTCCATCTCAACCAGAGTCAATACAAATTTATAAAAATATGGACAGAAATCACTGGAGAGCACCCTAACTGTCTGGCAAACTTACTGTATGGCTGCTCTGGTTTCAGCTATGCTATAGTTAATTCTCTCTGCTGTGGTGGATACAGTAGTATGTTTTGGATTTAGACTGAGGATAATGTTAATAACATTTTAGTTATTGCAGAGTAGTGCTTACACAGAGCTAAGGATGTTTCAGCATCTCACACCGACTGCTCTACCAGTGAGGAGTTGGGAGGAAGTGGAACCAGGAGCACTGACCCAGACTGGCCAAAGGGATATCCCATATGATATGGTGTCTTGCTGAACAGTAGAACTGGAGGAGTTGGCTGGAGGGACTGCAATTGCTTAGGGATTGCTTGAACATTGGCTGACTGATTATGAGAAATTACATTGTGTATCACTTGTTTTTTTCTTATAGGTTTTTTTTGTTTGTTTTTTTTTTTTTGCTTGTTGTTGCTTGGTGTGTTTTTTCATCTTCTTTCCTTTTATTTTTATTTTTTTCCTTTCTTATTATACTGTTCTAATCTCAGTCCATGAGTTCTTGCATCATTCAGTTTTTTCCCTTATCCTTCAGTGGGGCAGGAGAGAGTGACCAAATGGCTACGTGGTGTTTATCTGCTTGCTTAAACTACAAATGTGGCTTATGCCCACTGGAATTTCAACATAAAGAACTTTCCAAAAAAGGGATTATATATTATATAATTATAATATATTATATATTATAGTGGATTTTTTTATTTTTTTGCCTAAATTTTACTCACCACACCCTGTTCCATTTCTTACTGTCCTAGAACTGTCCACAGGGAGCAATATTCCATGAGTGAAGGTAACAAGAATCTCAGTGTTTAATTTAATCTGAGCAAAGGTTGTACTTAGTTTTTCCTTCCTAGACTTTAAAATTATTGCACTGAATATGATTTCCTGACAGTTTCTTGCATCTTTGCTCTCTAGCTTCCATTCTTAATGAGACTTGGGCTTAAAAACAGGTGTTCAGGTCATACTTTCAATTTTCAAATTCAAACTCTGACAGCTGTGATTTAATTCACTCTGGAAATTCTTTTCCATTTTCATTCATCCACTTCTGTTTGAAAACCAGACAGAGGGATCTCAATTGTTCTCATTGTTGGCATTCCACAGTTAAAAATGATTCTGTTTCCCAAGACCAATTATATTGAAAATGAAAGCAGGAGAGGTTGAGAAGGATGGCTCCAGGAATAATCTATGTCTCCAACATACAAGTAAAATTGTGTGGCTCCTTGCTGTCTGTAGATAACGATCAGATTCCTAGGAGATCATAGAATCATAGTATGGCTTAGGTTGGAAGGCACCTTTAAGACCATCTATTTTCAACCCCCCTGCTATAGGCAGGGACGCATCCCACCAGGCGATATTGGTCAAAGCCCCATCCAGTCTGGCTTTGAATGCTTCCAGGGAGGGAGCATCCACAACATTTTTGGGAAACATGTTCCAGTGTCTCACCACTATCACAGTAAAGAATTTCTTCCTAATAGCTAGTCTTAGTCTACTTTCTTCCAGTTTAAAACCATTTCCCATCACTACATGCCCTTACAAAAAGTCCCTGCCCAGCTTTCTTGTAGACCATGTTAGATACCCCAAAATGCACACTAAAAGGCTTGACTTTGGATCTCTAAGCAACTACTTAAAAATTTGAGTCCTTGGAATAGATGCCAATTCCATCACGGTTTGGTGGTCAACATTTCATCTTTTAAACAATGAGAAAGTGAGAGAAAAAGAAATAATCCATTCACTTAACCATACTTTCTGAGTTCACTTTTTTAAAGAAGTATGGAGAGCAAACATCCTATAGGAATCTATTAAAAAAAATCTGTAGAAAAATAATTTTACGTGCACTCTAGGCAATCTGCCATACTTGGGGACAGCAGATAGATAGAAGTAGAAGCATGGCAGAACTGGAAGATGTGGTGCAGGCAAAAAGCTGAACCAGGCTGATGAACACATGGAACAAAGGAAGACACTGAGCAGTAGGACAATGAAGGTGCTTTTACCTATGAAAAGAAATTACAACTATTTTTTTCTCAATGAATACTGATGCTACATAATTCATCTTACAATGTAGAATGTTGATTTCTGATTCCAGACACAATTCACTACCTTTATGTGATTCCAAGATGAAGGTAATAATCTTTGATGACTATTGTGAGTACATCAGAGCTCCTCTCTTACAAACACTGGACACTGAACTGATTAAAACTTCTGTGATTTGATAACTAAAGCTTAATCAGAAAGTAAGTTTATCCTGAAGTTAGCTAACACTGCCCTCCATTTTCTTCCCTTTTCTTCCACTCCAAAATAAAATTTGAAAAATAACTGTATGTTAAAAAGTAAAAGAAAAGATCTTTGAATAATTAGGAAAGGGACACTGAAGGAACCAAATTTCTCGGTGCTGTATTTGCTTTACCATCCCACAGCATTTGGACTTGTCTAGACACCTTGAAATTCACACCTACTGAAGAAAACGTGAAAACAGTCAGTTTCTAAGATATTTCAGAACTCACGACCTAAATGTAAAGTCCATTGCCACTTCACCAACAACACTGGAAATTAGGAATGAATTTTATGGTTGTGTTTATTTCTCCTTAACGTTAGTAGTCTACTAAACGAACTATTAGAGGAGAAGAGTAGCTTGGTCTCATTCCCACTGTTAAAAATACTCTCCCTTTCTATGTTATTCTGGTTTTGCCAAGAAAACCCTCATTTTAATTTTATTAGTGTTCTTGTACTACTAAATTCATTAGGTGGCCCCTGAAACAGCAAGTTGCCAAATCAAAAATTTTAAGGTCTCAAGACGTTTTTATCAATACATCAGGCAGTGCCAGACAAACATGCTGGGGAGAAAGTACCTTTTTTGCAAATGAGCTTTTTCTCTAACCATGACATGTGAGATGATAAGCCTAAGCAGGAAAGCTGGAAGTTTATATCAGATTTCCAGACTGATACACAACTTAGTTATTAGAAAGCCTGGTCATCTGGCTCTCAATATACTGGCAGAATGGCTCCCCTTGCCAAAAGCTGTGTGAATGGAAGAAGCAGAACTCAAACTGCACATCAGGTAGATTTTGCAAGTCCCCTGTTGGTAGCCCAGTGGGAGGAAACACACAGCTTCAAAGGCAGATGGATTCACTTGGCTCCACAGAACATCTGGATGAACCACACAAGAGTGGTCCAATCTTCCATGTTTGCAAACCAATGGTATCAACTGTCAGAAAGCCCCTCTATCTCCAGTTTATAGAGCCTTAAACTGACATTTATTTAGCCAAATGACTCAGTAATTTCTATTGTACGTATAAGTACATTCTGAAGAAAATACTGACTGATTCCACATCTACTTGCTTCCACATGAAATGTCATAGTATTAATACATATCTGCCTGCTTTCTTTCATTTTCTTATATCTAGCCCTAGGTATGTAGTAAAAGGTGCAGATTCCATTTGGGTGCCAGTGGCATTTTAGCAGCCTCTGGAAAGATGCAGTATTTCATCCAAACAAAACATAATTTTCTATGGCAACATGCAAACATTATTTTGTATTTTTGATATGCCCTGATCCAAATGTCTGAAAAATCAGAAATCTGTCTTCAAAGAGTCATAGAACATAGTTACAAATCACTAAATTAAATATACATACAAATGTATATATGTTAGCACTCTGGGACCTTTATTATTTAACATCTTTATCAGTGACACTGACAATGGGATTGAGTGCACCCTTGGAATGTTGATGGGAAACAGTAAGCTGTGTGGTGTGGTCAGCATACTTCAAGGAAGGAATGCCATCCAGAGGGACCTGAACAAGCTCAAGAAGCAGGTCCATGCAAATCTCATGAACCATAGAATCATAGAATCACAGAATGGCTTTCATTGGAAGGGATCCCAAGGATCATCAAGTTCCAACACCCCTGCCACAGATTAGACCAGGTTTCCCAGGACCCCATCCAACCTGGTCTGGAGCACCTCCAGGGATGGAGCATCCACATCTCTCACCACTCTCTCTGTGAATAACTTCTCCGGGACATACAATCTAAACCTTCCCTGCTTCAGCTTAAAACCATTCCCCTTTGTCCTATCACTATCAACCTGAGTAAAATGTTGATTCCACTCCATTTTATAATCCCCTTCTAAATACTGGAAGGCTGAAATGAGGTCTCCTCACAGCCTTCTCTTCTCTACACTGAACAAGCCCAGCTCCCTCAGCCTGTCTTTGTAGGAGAGGAACTGCAGACCTCTAATCATCTTCATGGCCCTCCTCTGGACCCCTCCCCAACAGCTCCATGTCGTTCTTGTACTGGGGGCCCCAGACATAGTAATCCAGATGGGGGCTCACAATGGCAGAGTAGAGCAGGACAATCATCTACCTGTCCCTGCTGGCCACCCCTCTTCTGATGGAACTAGGATACCATTGGCTTTCCAAGCTGCAGGAGCACACTTCTGGCCCATGTTCAGTTTTTCATCCACCAAGACCCCCAGGTCCTTCACAGTGCTACTCTCAAGGATTTTTTTCTCCCATTCTGTATACATATCTCGGGTTACTCTGACACAAGTGTATAACCTTGCACTTCGCTATGCTGGACATCATGTTCACATGGGCCCATCTGTCAAGTTTTTTGGTGGTCCCTCTGGATAGTTTCACCACTTCCTTCTAATGTGTCAACTGCACCACTCAGCTTGATGTCATTGGCAAACTTGCTGAGGGTACAATCAAGCCCATCATCAGTTTCACTGATGAAAATGTTAAAGAGCACTGTTCCCAAGACCAGTGGGGACACTACTCATCATCATCCTCTACCTGGACATAGTGCCATTCAGCACAACCCTCTGACTACAGCCCTCCAACCAATTCCTTAACCACAGATCCACCTCTCAGATCCATACCTTTCCAGTTTAGAAATAAGGATGTGGTGGTGGAGGACCATATAAAAGGCCTTGTACAAATCCAGGTAGATAACATTGGTCACCTTTCCTTTGTCCTCTAATTCATTACTTTATCATAAAAGGCCACCAAATTGGTCAGGCAGAACCTTCTCTTGCTAAAGCCATGCTGGCTGTCTTGAACACCTGCTTATCCCTCATGTGCCTCAACATGTCTTCTAGGAGGATCTGCTCCATCATTTTCTCAGGTGTAGAGGTGAAGCTCACTAGTCTGTAGTTCCCCGGGTTCTCCTTCTTCCCTTTCTTGTAAATGAGTGTGGCATTTCCTTTTTACAGTTCCCAGGGACTTTGCCCAACAGTCACGACTTTTGAAATGTGATGGAGTGGCTCAGCAACCACATCAGCGCCTTTAGGACCCTGGGATGTATGCCATCCAGCCCCACAGACTTGTATATATGCAGTATACAGTCAGGCAGTATACAGAGGAAGTATTGGACTTGTTCTACCCTTACAGCAGGGGAAGATTTACTACCCCAGTTCCCACCTAGAGGCCCCAGGAAGGTGGACTTCAGGGACATGAGAAATACAAGAATCCTGCCTGCCAGTGGAGACCAAGGCAAAAAACTCTAGTACCTCATCCTTCGCCATATCTGTTGTAGCCAGTTCTCCTTTCTCATTTACCAAACAAGATACACTCTCTTTGGCCTGCCTCTTCTGGCCAACGTACCTGTAGAATCCCTTCTTGCTGAATTTTAACATCCCTCACCAAGTTCAGTTCCATCTGCGCCTTGGCATTTCTAATCCCTTCTCTGCAACTCTGGACAGCATCCCTGTTTTCTCCCCAGGTGACAAGCTCTTGTTTCCACAGCTGGTATGATCTTTTCACTCAGTCTGACCTGCAGGTCCTTGCCAAGCCATGTTTGTTTCCTGCCTCTCCTGCCCGTTTTCTTAATTCTAATAGATGGAGAGCTTTTGTGCTCTCAGAAAGGCATCCTTGAAGAGTAGCCAGTTTTCTTCCACTCTTATCTTTCCCTCTGAGTGAAAAATGTAAAAATACAAAGCAACACAAAGTTCCCTGAGGTACATAGTTCTTCTCTTCTGAGACAGGTATACCCAAAGCTATTAATGATCCACAGAGCTGGAGCATTAACTCTTTAACTCCCAGTGCACCACATGATGTTATGATGTGGAATACCAATAACAAAAATCATAAAACCAATACACATGGTCACTGCTGCCTCCAATCTTAATGCCTTTAATGATCTCCTCTGCACTGGTGAGCATCAGTTCCAGCAGCACTTCACCTCTAGTCATTTTATCCAATTCTGGAACCAGAAAGTTACTGTCCATGCACTCCAGGAGATTTCTGCATAAGAAGAAGCGTAACCTTCAGGTCAAGAGAGGTGACTGTCCCTCTCTGATCTGCCTTCATGAGATCCCATCTGGATCACTGTATTCAGCTCTGAGGCCCCAGCACAAGAAAGACACAGATCTGTTACAGCAGATCTCTAAGAGGCAAAAAGTTGATTGCGAGCCAACATAATAAAATATAAGACATTGCTTTTGGAGTTTTTTTTCCCCTCCCTCTTAATCTTATATTTAAAAACTATTCAACTATCTTAGAAAGAAGGAAGAAAATATGAGAAAAGTTAGGAAATATTGTATGTATCCTTAAAAGAGGGAAAAAGAGTAGTAGATGCATGGTAGATGCAAACACTACAGATTTTTCTGTTTGCTTCGCTGTTTACTGTTTTTTACCAGGGAGTGATCTGAAAAGAAAGAAAACTCCAAAACAAAAGTGCATTTTATACACTTCTGTATAAAATTTACAGCTCTTCACCAGATATGATAAAACTCTATGAGGTCTGCTACCAACCAGGATGCCTAAGATGTTGGAGTACTGATGCTTTTTACTTGGAATCTCATAGATTCAGTTTGTAATTTCTGTCACTTCACAGTGCCCCAGAGGCAGATGTTGGTGGTATGACAGTAGAGATTGAACCTTCATGCCAATATTCTTTTATATTTTGTTCTTGTGTGACAGATGACAGCAGGGGCACCATCTGACAAAATGGCACCTGACATGGAAGTGCGTGTGAAACAATGGCATGTTATTGCATTCCTCCATAAAATAAAAATTTTACCCACTGACTTTCATTAAAACTTAATGTTTATAGAGACCAAACATTGGATGTGAGCACAGTGAGATGATGGGTGTTGGATTTCAGCAATGACGACAGCAACAGTGACTCACCTCCTCAGATATGGATTTTTATGAGTGCAGCATGCAGGCTCTTGTTCATTGCTGGTGAAAATATATAGCTAATGGTGGTGACTATGTTGAAAAATAGTGTTTTGTAGCTAAGAATTTGTTCTGTCAAATAAATAGCGTCATTGTGCTCTTTGTTGTAGTTTTCATTGAAATAAATAGGAGATTTTTTTTCCAGTGCAAACTATATATAATGTTTACAATCAGAATATGGATATGATCTAGGACCATAGCTAGAAAAATGACTTAACCTTGAACTGATTTTTATTTATAACAATAAAACTGAATTTTATTATTATCTTCCTCAAAGAAAACGTCTCTATTTCCTTAAGGCTTCCCATTAGGTTAGCCTACTAAACTATAAATTATCAGCAAACATTTTAATGAGTAGAATGTATGCAGCTACTGAACAAACTGAACAGTGATTTATAGCACTGAGTAACAATATTCGGCAATTTTAAAAGAGATGTGATTTAAATAATAAGAATCAAGAGGCTACGATGGAAGTAAGAATTATATTATTTGATTTTATATTTCAGAAATGAAAGCAAAAGAGGATAAAGTAGTCAGTGCATTAAAATTCTTTGCTGTACCTGCTATATAGATTAGACTTACGGGTTTTAAAGAATGAGGTTGAAATATTTGGGACCTACGCCCCGTATGCAATATCAAAATAATTAGACAAAATATAAATATAAACTACTATTGAAGCTAAGATTCAATTTAATCCTTGTTTTTCTTATTTACATTGACAGAAAGATTTTATTTAACCATCGCTTTTGATAAGAAGATTCATCAAAGCTCTATTGAGATCATAGAAGCAGACTTTTTTAATGTAGCAAATTGGTCTAAAATTGAAGTAAAATATATTCTTGACCTTGCTGAATTATTACCTTTAAAGTCACACTGTGGATGCTGTACATGTTTCAGGTAGTATATATACTTTTTTTCCTGGACAAATTATCTGCCTTTCTGAAAAATCTGGCAAATAAAGATGATTTGGAAAATAAGAGGACACTATAACTATTCAAGGAAATTCACACTGAATTGCTTATTGTAAAGATCTGAATAATCTGATTCTTTCTAGAATACAGTTTTCAAAAGCACAATTTTTTTTCAGTAGTTTCCTATATACATGTTCAGTATTTTCTACAGAAAATCAAAAAACTTTAGCAATTTCTTGAAAAACCGAACTAAAAGTAAGCTTGTCTATGTGATCTATACTCTGACTTCTGTTGTCTGCACTTTACAATCTTCCTTGTTACAGTCACATTAATATGGCTCCAAAAGGCTTGTGTTTCTTAAAGTGAGACAAGGCATACATTAACCTCCCTGCCTCATTAACTACAGTAATTAGACAATGTGTAATCAATTATGTAGATAATATTTCCTTTTGATGATGAGTATTACATATAGAATAGACTATGTACTTCATGTATGACTTCTCTGTATCAATGATCTCTTTATTTATTTCATATGCATACTGGACCAGTTAGCAAGTGGAAAGTGCATAACGAATCTGGAATCCTTGAGTGCCTACAAATGAGGAATATTCTTTGTATGTTATGGTACTTGAGTTATCAGACAATCATTTGAAGAAACAGAGATAGAAGTCCCATTTGAATCTTACCAAATTTGCTACCAAAGAAGAGCAAAGATTTTGGTTACAAGCAGGTTAAATACTTCAGGCTGTTGTTATGATCTTTAATTGAAAAGCTGAGCCTCCAGTGGTCAAAATATACACAGCAATACTACAGACATTTGGACTTCAGGAACCTGGCAGTGGTTACTCCAGCCATTTATATTTTTTCTGGAAGTCTACTTCTGATTTATTTCCAGAATAAAGACCATTCACAATGATTTGAGTTCTGTTTCTAGCTAGCAGGCTTCTAATGGTCTTATAAACACCATGGAAACAAATATTAAAGAAAATGGAACCTGTCTGACAAGGATACCCAATATGACTCTGGTAGGTGGTAGAAAATATTCTTCTAAATACCTCCAGGAGAATAAAAGGGTCCATCACATCTCTCCCACTCCAGAACTCTAACACTGCAACCTTTAAATCATGCCTCCTCCTCTCTGTGTTTTTACAGAAAAGTATGCAAATACTATGACTTTTCCTTTGGTAGCAACCAAGCAGGGCATCCTGGCTGGCTGAAGACAACTCTACAGGATGCTGAGAGGAAGAGAGAATATGGAGGGATTAACTGCCCTCCCAAGATGCAACCAACCTAATGAATAATTATGACAGACTGTACTGCCTGGAACATAAATACTTTGAAATACCCAAAAGAAAATCAACACCCTTACTTCCAAGAGCAGTAATATCTAATTCCCAGGCTTGAGGTCATGCCAGCTCAGAGTTCAGCTTCATAAATTTATCTAAAATGCACATTTTTTTACACCTTGGTTCAGCTCCTCAGAATGAGTTGTACTTCTCAAGAAGAAATGTAACTAAAATATAGGAAGTTCATGTATTACTGTGTGTCAGCACAAATAAGCATTGAATCAAGCAAGTGTAAGGCAGCTGAAGATGACCTTGGCCCTAAGCTTTCATGAGAAAAATGTAACCTAACAAGGACTCTCCTACAATTTGCACTATTCATGGGTGCATTGTAGTCCAGCTTCAAAAACATGAATTTGTTTTCCCCCCATTACATTCCCAGTGCTCTTTTAATTTCACTAAGAAATCTTGTGCTGAGCATAGACAGAAACTAGCAGTAGATGCAAAGTGAACTCCCTTTTCAAACACAAAGGAATTCAACCGTGACTCAAGGCTGCAGGAAACAGGGCTTTCTTTGTTTCACTCTGCACAAAAATACTTATTTTTCTTAAACGACATCTTTCTGTAAACTGTTTTATTATTCTTTTGTGAACAATGTCTCATAAACTAGTTTATTCTCTCTTAATGTTTATGGTAAATCCATGAGAAACTCTGAATGTTCTTCCATTCATTTGATATTTATCTGGTCTATAAAGCCACAGCCATAAATGGTTAGATAGTTACTCCCTGATAAAACACAAACTATGTTGTTCAGTTTTATCTGGGTGCACACATCACATGACACTTTACAGCCTAGAGAATTTCTATGCCAAATGAAAAATTTGAATTCATCCTGAATTCACTTGGCATGTCTGAATTACGATTGTGCTTCTCATGTATACTTACAGTTTCTTAAAATTTATTGAGAACTTTCCTAGCAGAAAGTTCTGCTCACTGTGATATTTATGTGAAAGAAAAAAAAAAAAGGGCAACACTGCTCCCAACACAAATCATTTTATCTGCATAGTTATAACTTATTTCAGATCTAGATCTCTTTTATTCTGATCTAAATGTCTGTGTTCCCAACTGCTGTACAACATTAAACAATTACAAAGTTCTTACCCAGGGAGATTTCACTTCAGAGATTCTTGTCAATCTGTTTTATTGCTTTTAGACCATTCAGGCTCAGACTTCACAGTCACACTGTTGTAATACAACAAGGAATCCATCCAAGTCTGAAATAAAGATCTCTGACTATACTGCATACTAAGGACATTGTTCTTTTGTTATGGAAGTTCTTATCTTCATAGGACATTGGCTGGTATAACAAAAAAAAAAGTGTTTTTTTTCTTTTAATCCACTCAGGCTTAGAGGTCTTTCTTTCAAATAATTATTTTATTTCTGGAATACAGTGTATTTCATTTCAGAATGATGTCCATTTTCAGATATTATGCTGTCATACAATAATTTGTATCACAGTAACTGTCTATTTTTCTTCTGTAAACGTGCCTGGTTTGTTTATGTAAAACCTTAGGCTTAAGACTTCAAAACACACATTTTTTCCTCTTCCTGTAAATAGTCTATAATTGTAGATTATCACTGAAAATATTCACCATATGTTATTACTGGCTGGGTGGATGAGGGGAGAGCTACCTTGATTTCAGCAAGGCATTTGATACTGTCTCCCACAGCATTCTCATAACAAAGTTGAGAAGGTGTGGAATAGATGAGTGGATAGTGAGGTGGGTTGAGAACTGACTGACTGGCAGAGCTCAGAAGGCTGTGATCTGTGGTGCAGAGTCCAGTTGGAGGACTGCATGTACTTAGCAGTGTTCCTCAGGGGTCGGTACTGGGTCTGGTCCTGTTCAACATCTTCATCAACAACCTCGATGAGGGAATAGAGTCCACCCTCAGAAAGTTTGCTGATGATACAAAGCTGAGGAATGGCTGACATGTCAGAAGGCTTAAAGAGTTGGGTAGAAATGAACTAGATGAGGTTTAACAAGAGCAAGTGTAGAGTCTTGCATCTAGGGAGCAATAACTGCATGCAATGGTAGAAGTTGGGGGATGACTTGCTGGAGAGGACCTCTGAGGAGGGGGACCTGGGTGTCATTGTGCATGACAGGCTGACCATAAGCCAGCAGTGTGACCTGGTGGCCAAGAAGGCAAATGGGATCCTCGGGTGCATTAAAAAGCCATCAGCACAAGGGAGGTGATCCTCTCCCTCTACTCTGCCCTCGTGAGACCTCACCTGAAGTATTGTGTCCGGTTCTGAGTACAAAAAAGACTGGTATCTCCTCAAAAGAGTCCAGCAAAGGGCTACAAAGATGATAAAGGACATGGAACACCTCATTTATGAGGAGAGGCTGAGAGACCTGTCTCTGTTCAGCTTTGAGAAAAGAAGACTCAGACAGAATCTGATCCATGTCTGTAAATATCTAAGGAGTGGGAGGCAAAAGGACGAGGCTGAACTCTTCTCAGCAGTGTGTGGTGATAGGACAAGGGGAAATGGCCACAAACTCAGGTACAGGAAGTTCTGCATGAATGTGTGTGGGAACTTCTTCGCAGTGAGGGTGATAGAGCACTGGCACTGGCTGCAAAGAGAGGTGGTGGAGTCTCCTTCTCTGGAGACATTCAAGACCCACCTGGATGCCTACCTGTGCAACCTGGTCTAGGGAACTGCTTTGGCGGGGGGTTGGACTTGATGATCTCTAGAGGTCCCTACAATTCTTTGATTATGTAATTCCTTGAAGATCTGTATTCTGTATTAGAGCACTGAGAGGTTGGGAAGTAAGCAGGTCTTCAAACTATAACCCCAAATGTTTCTGTAGAAAAAGTATGTGAGAAATGGCTGAAAACACTAAATTCTAGACACAAGGTGACCTTTCCTCAAATAAAATACACAGAAGTGATAGACTATAATATTGTGCACTACCTTCCCAAGAAAAAACAAAATGATCAAAATGAAAATTGTGTGAATATTGCTTTACTGTTTGTTTCCTGGATGCATTTCAGGTTTTTTCACCATTATTTGTTATTTCTCAACTTTGCCCAATTTTACATGCAACATGAGTTAATTTCAGTGCAAGTATAGACAAAGGCAAGATATATTCAGTATCTATTCCAGAGTACAGACAAAAATAGTCTTTGTTCTTTCTACATTTTCACCTAAAAAGCTGCTAGCTGAAAGCTGCATTCATTTAGAATCACAGTGAGTAGCAGATAGAACATCTCTGTACAAGAGTGTCTCTTAGTACAAGGCTTGTACTATTATCTTTCTTACACTCTTCATTTGCTATATTCTAATTTGATTTCAAACCTTGAAGCCTTTTTAACAAGTGTTTACCATAGAATCTTAGAATCACCAAGGTCAGAAAAGACCTACAAGATTAATCGAGTCCAACCATCCACCCATCACCAATAGTTCTCACTAAACCATGTTCTTCAACACAATGTCTAAACGCTCCTTGAACACCTCCAGGGTCAGTGATTTCATCACCTCCCTCTGCAGCCTATTTCAGTGGCTAACCACCCTTTTGACGAAGAAGTATTTCCTAGCATCCAGTCTGAATCTTCCCTGGTGCAACCTGAAGCCATTCCTTCTCACTATCACTAGTTACACGAGACAAGAGGTGAACCCCCAGCTCACTACAACCTCTCTTCAGTAGCTATACAGAGCAATAAGGTCTCCCCTGAGCCTCCTCCAGACTGGACAATCCCAGCTCCCTCAGCCATTCCTCATAAGGCCTGTGCTCCAGATCCCTCATCAGCTTCATTGCCCTTCTCTGGACACACTCCAGGGCCTTGATGTCATAAAACCTGTAGTGTGTCAATAATGTAACTTTTAATACAAAGTCCTAAGTAAGTCCATTTTATGAGTCTTACCATATTCTTTACAAATCCATCAGAACTCTCCCAGGAGTTTGCTGAAATGCATGAAAGGACTGATAGACTCTTGAAGACAAGGCTGATCTTCCTCTCATTAAGACATAGACCAATTTTGCTATTTTGCAGGCAAGAATGTTAAACCTGATAATAGCATCATGGCCATCAGAGCAGTAAGTTATCTTGGCACTCACCAGGAGGGGCTCAGAACTGCTGATGTCACAAAAAATGCAAATAGTCATAGTCAGTGTCCTTAGACAGAGAGGTGAGTGTAACCTCAGGTCAAACTACAGAATACTTCAGAAAGTGCAATCTCAATTGCTGCTCAGAACTCTTTAGAAAGCAGTGATAATCATAATCTGAAACACAGCACCTAAAATACTCTACTAAAATCAGTAGGTGCTCTGTCTTTTGTCTAAAGTCTAAAGTTTCAGGAATGAGACCTGAATTCCAAGCTTGCTCTTTCTATGACTCCACTCAAACGAAAAGGAAGAAAATTAAGTACTGAAGAAGTAGCATAAATTCTTTTATCTTAAATCCCTTTATTTCACAGTGTAGTTATGCTATAATTCTGCATAAACAAAAAAATTGGGGGTGAAGAGTGACATGCCAGCATTGAAATGCAACATTACGCAACAGGGAGAAAAAGGAAAAGAATGAGATCTTCAAGCATAGTTGCATTAGGCAAGTTGTTGAACTAAGCTGGGAATTTGGTGGCTTTTTTTGTTCTTGTGTCACTATCCCACTATTATTTAAATATAAAATAGATATTTTCATATTGAAGAAAGGATTTTGGTTGTGAGGGTTTTCATGTCAGTACTGACCTTGGAAAAATTGCTTTTCTTCTCATTCTGCCAGCCTAGTTAAGACAACAAATTAAGTTGTGAGTACTGTATATTTGTTGCAAAAATTTATGAAGAATATTAAATGAAGCTATCACTAATTGAGTATTTTGCCTTAGCACATAGAGCTCAGTTTGTCAGATGCAGGGTTATTAGAAGATGGGATGTTAGACTGAGTCCAGCTGCTACAACACTATCAAGCTACATAATCAAATTACTGCATCAACTCTACTACTAAAATATGTTTTGCTATCAAATCACACATTCCAATGTGAGCAAAATTATCTATCTAATAAACTGCAAGCATCATATGTAACATAATATTTTAGCAGTGCATCAGGGTTATTATGGTTAATTATCTGCAACTGCAGCAGTAGTATTGGCATAACAATCTGCTTCCATGACAACCAGAAATTCATTTGATCTTCCTATGTTTTGAAAACATGAGTAACTTAGCATTTCTCATGCCCAGACCTAGCAATGTAAAAGCTTTTACAGATTACAATTTACAAAAACTGTGAATACCTGTTGAATTTGCATCAGAAATATCGTATTTGGACTACCATGGCTCTAAAAGCATTCTGAAATTATAGAATTATTATTGTTTATAATTGTAAGAAATTTTACTGATTTCCTGTAATTCTGCAGAACTAGTAATTGACACTATTCCACCTGAGGGAGAAATAAATGTTTTTCGGCTTTGACCTGGCCTTTAGCAGGAGTACAAATCTCAACCAGATGCAGCAATTGACAGTGAAGTTGGGCAAATCAGCCTTGGTCATCGTGTCTGGAAAATTTATATAAATACAGGTCATGTCAAAATATTACAGTTTGAAAACGAAGTGGGAAAAAATAACTAAACGAGTAAATGTAAGTACTAAGTAGAAAGAGAGATTCCTGTCCTGGAAATATGCTTGAGATTTCCTAAGTATTCCTAAGAGGGAAAAAAACATTTATTTTTTCTTTGCATGTGAGAGCACAAAAACATAGATATCAAGGAGATGAAGTAATCTATCAGGAAGTAAGTTTCAGAAGAAATACTGATTACACTCTAAAAACATCATGGCAGATGTCTTGATCATCATAATCCTGAATGGAAAGGATCTTTTTTCAGTCTGCTTGTTCGAGAATAAGAAGTTAATTCCACATCAGAGGACAAGTCTGGAGTCAGTCTGCCCATATGTCATCTATCTAAACAAAAAGGAACTGTGCTGTAGCATGAAGTTAATGACATCTAGAAATTTTACCACTGATCTGAGAAATCTTTTCTTCCTAAACTTTGTATGAAAAGGTTCATTTTTGACAAATACACGGCTTACAGAACACTTAAAACTAAAACGCCTGTCAATTTGGGAATGGGGCAAAAAGAAAAATGCTCCTTTGATTTCAGGCTATAGAATACTTGAATGACAGACAAAGTGTAATTTATTTATCCTAGTCCCACATATTGACTCACCCTCTCTCCACTTCTCACCTAGGTTAGGAAGATTGAGCAAGCAAATCAATTTAGCACAATTACTCCTTACTGTTTTCTAATCAAGTTTGCCTATATTTCAGGGT
The DNA here is from genome assembly GCA_023055505.1 of Callipepla californica brunnescens. Taxonomy (NCBI): domain Eukaryota; kingdom Metazoa; phylum Chordata; class Aves; order Galliformes; family Odontophoridae; genus Callipepla; species Callipepla californica. The sequence goes on along the minus strand of JALIRH010000034.1, from coordinate 1,014,749 downwards.
GACTGGCAGACAGAAGGCTTCGCCTAGGCTTCAACTGAATTAGCAGGTTTTCAAGTGTCAAACATTTTGATTATGAAACGATAATATGTCACTGCTATGCACAGACAAATACAAAAGGTAAGCATCTGACTCATGTAAGACTAAGATGAGGAGTCCTAACATAAAGACAATCAGCTCTGACCATCAGGATGACAAAAGCACTCTTCTATTTTCTTTCTGTTTGTTTGTTTGTTTGTTTATTTCCTTTTGATTTGATTTTTCGTGTCTCCAGAGTCTGCTTCCTTCCTAAATTTATTTTTATCTATCACACCATTGTTCCATTTGTCTCTTCTTTGGATTCATATTCCCTTCATTTTCCATGTCATCTTTTATTGTTTGCCACTTTGTAATCTCCTTTCAACTCTTGTTTTACTCTCCAAATCCAGTTTACCTGCTTTTTTTTCCATTGAAAGTTTACAATATTTGAAATAATTTTATTTTGATCCTATCAAAGGGAGGATTATATCTATCTTCGTGTATAAAGGATCACATATGCAACTGGCTGAAGAGCTAATTTGCTGTAATCTGTGCTCTTATAAGACATCGTTTTTTTTTCTGTGATATTGTGATACTTGGCTATAATACAGTGTATAAAACAAAAGTGTTGTAATTTCTATTATTTTCCCCTATTGACTTCTTTATTGAATCAAACTGGAATATATGTGGTAGACCTATTCCAAGGCGCAAAATATCCTTTTGCCTTCAGTTAGATTTATTTGAAAGAAATGTACATGTCTTGCCATAGGGGAAACAGAATAGTGAATGCCATGTGCACCTCACTGCACTCTACAGCTTCCTAAAGGGAGGCTGTGATGAGGAGGGGATTGGCTTCTTCTCCCAGACAACAAACAGGACCCAAGAAAATGGTCACAAGTTGTACCAGAGAAGGTTTAGACTGGACATAAGGAAAAACTTTTTCTCTCAAAGTGTGATCAGGCACCGTAATGGCCTGCTCAGGGAGGTGGTGGAGTTGCTGTCCCTGGCAGTGTTTAAGAGGCGTCTGGATGAGGAGCTACGAGATATAGTTTAGTAGCCTGTGGTAATAATGGTAATGGATGGACGTTTGGATAAGGTGATCTAGTAAGTCCTTTCCAACCTTGTGATTCTATAATTCTATGATTCTATAGCTTGATGGTGTGGTAGAAAGATCTGTCAGTTTTTCCCTGGGAAACAGCCACTGCTGTGCTTGTGAGTACTGCCATAGGCACATCAGTACTAGATGACTACAGAGAAGTCCTGTGTGGAACAGATTCTTCAATCTGATCTACATTAATTACAAAATTATAAATAAAACTATATTTGAAATGACACCATTATATTAATGGATGAAACATCAGTGTCATTGTTTTTCCCACATCAATACAGAGAACAGAAGAGGTAGCCTAAATCACCTCAGACTAACATAAATGCCTGTTATGTAGAATCACAAGCTGGATATCTAAACATGAGCTTGGAATAAAAGATTTCTAAACAGGAGCAATAATTTAGGTAGGGTCCAAGCAGTGGTGTTTCAGCTTAAAAGCATCTTCCATGGGAAAAGAATTGACTTTATTTACTGTTTGCCAGAAAGGTTGCATGGGAGCTGTTCCCATGTTTTACCTGAAGAAGGGGTCCGCCCTTATCTGTGTTGTCACCAATTCAGCCCTGAACTCAACCAGACTACCCTCTGGCAGGGTAGGATCTGGACCTTTATGTCTTTCCATCCTCGACAGAAGCAGCAGAGTTTCTCTTGTAACAGAATTTTTGGATAAGCAATGATTCTGAAAAATTAGTGGTTCTTTTGGCATTTGATTTAGATTCATACTGGAAGACACTGAATTTTTTTTATTTATTTTACATTATTAGGCACTTTTTATTTTATCTTATTTTATTACTTGATGATACTTAAGTAAATACAGAATACAGATTTGAGAGGAGCACTTCGTAGCCAGCTGAACAAAACTGCTTCACACCAGTCACATTCCAATTGATTTCCTATTCACTTTTAATTTGGAGGATCTTGATTGACTTTGAAAAGCTGGCATTAAGTCCTTGCCTGAAAATAAATCCTGAATTTAGGTTTGTGTCTCCTACATACAGACTGGTTTTGCTCACTTACTTATTTTGGATAGAAATTCTATTACATAACCTGCGAAAATCTTCATCAAAGCTGACATGACTTCAATACATGGCTACTTGTCAATAAAAAAGGCATTTCATAATCAAGTCACTTGCTTCCACTGTTCAGGCATTTCTGAGAGGAGATTTTGGAAGCCTGTCTCTTTCGAAGAGCAGCAATTTGAAATTTTCTTTGTAGTCATGAGATCCAAGTAACATGTTATATGATGGCTACAGTGTGATGTTCCATATAGTGTAGTCACAGGCTGGCAAGCTACATCCTCTCTAGCAAAGTAAAACATAGTTCCTTCTGCTGAGTTTGCATTTCCACTCAACCTAAGACAAATACTGCAGGGACATTTAATATGATGGAAGGTCTGCATAGGTCTGAATTAATATCCTTAGATAGTGTGTCCTGGTTCCAGCAGCATAACCAGCTATTCTTGAGCAAAAATCTTTCAAATTTGCTTATTACACAGTAGACTCTTGAAGGCAGTACGCATCCTTCCATTCAGCTTTTCTGAGTTATTCTTATGATAATGTTATCAATATTATATAACAATAATGGCTAAGGCATTCTCTGAGGGAATACTCTTTTAGAGCTGCAAGTTTCCTCCCCTCCAACAACATGTTCCAAATCCTTTTGTGCCTTGGTTGGAATCTACAATAAAGTCTGTCTACCAGAATGACTCAGCAGTAACCACTGTGCCTCCATAGTGGGTGGAGACTGGCATTCCACAAGCCTTCTCTATGCGCAGGGTCCCAGAAAATGCCTTGTTCTTGGAGCTTCAGTTAATTCTCAACATTGTCTGGAATTGGTTATTGCTGTTTTTCATTTATTGTGTGCTTCTGGGTTGAGAAATTGCCAAAAAAACACGCGAGGCAATCCTTCTAGCTGTTTTCTCATGAGATTTCCTTTTTTCTTTGCTGATTTCATGCGGTTCCCACCCAGCTTTTCCATGCCCAAATGTTCCTGATAATTTGGACAAGTACTGACAGTTCTAAACACTTACCCACAATCTCAAGCCAGCATTTTCTGTATTTATCCATTATTATAATGGTTTTATTCAGGTTTGTAGAACTAAGTGAATAATACAGTTACCTTTCAACTAGATATTCATTTAACTCCAAAAGTGTGTTTCAGCTCACTCGTATACTTTTACTGAACATTAGAGCTTTCTTAGAAGAATTCTTGTAATAAATACTTTCTTCTTACTATAGTTTGTATTTTCATGTACCTTCCAAAATCTTCAACTGATTAGTCAAAATCAATATGACTTTTTAATTTTCAATACAAACATGCAGTTTGTAGTGTGCACTGCTGCTATTTAGACATATAAGGATTCATGTATTTCATATCGTACTCCAGCAATAGCTTTTTGAATGTATTCACAAATGTTCTGAATTAAAACAGAGTTGAAGGTTTTGAATCAGATAGTCCTTAAAATATGGAAATACAGAAATTGATTGTTTAATGAGTTTATTGCAATTCGTATAGTAAGGTCAAATATATATGTTTACTTCTATGGACAAAGAGTAATATTTCCTATCTTTTTAAGAAAATGATGATCCATAGCTTTCTTTTCTCAAAAACAGCACCTGAATTTGAAAACATCAAAGTGGTCAGTGACATGTAGGCTCTTGTATCTCAATTGTACTGGTATTTTTTTCATTGATAATATCAGTTTAAGATATTCCTTCTTTCCAATAGCAGTCACTAATATCTGCTCCCTGACTGCTCTCCCAGTTGTTCTGGCACAGTTACTAACAGAGTTTCTCCATTATACTTTTATAGTCAACTCTTTTTACCCTGATGGATTATTTTCTATCTGCAGCTTTTCCCTGATTAGATTCCTCTGGGTCTTTATGGCATTTCAGCACAAAGTCTGAAGGAAGCAGAGCTGATCAGGAGTCTCAATTTGTTGCTGGGAAATTTGATTTAAAACAATTGAACTAGGCATTGGTCATTCCTAGACCCTTAATTGAAACAGTGAAATAGTGGGTACAATTTTAACATTCCTCTATTTAAAATCAGTGCTGAACTTTATTTTAGATTTGGATGTCAGGTACCATGAGAAAGGGGACAGTGAAAAATCATGTTGCACGATGTCAACGTTTTGTAGAAGGACATAACTTCAAACATGAGTGCTTTGGATCTGATCAGACATGGACTGCTTCTGACACACTGTAAGTCCAACTCATACTTGTTGCAAATGGCTCATGGTACTCAGTCCTGTACCTGGAGTCAGAATGTTAGATGATTAAGCTGGAATACAGGCAAAGATCAATTAAGAATTGTCAACAAGAGCATACTTTTACACTCAATCATCCTCCGTCAAGTCTATGGCAAAAATCTTTTTGGCTCTGATATTATGGGAATAAAATATAGTATTTCTTATTGTTTTCTTGTTGCTGTTGTTTTATTTTTATTTCTTAACAGATTTCTTTCTTTCACTGACCAACTCACTGTCAGAGCTTGTTCAGTATTCTCTCATTACTCAGCCTTACGAGTCCTAAACTATCTGCCCAGCACAATAGTGTCTCCCTCAGGGCTCTGAAGGAAAAGTGAAACAAACATTTCTAGCTCACATTGTAGAGGAAGAGGATGGGTGGGAGTAATTCCTTTGGAGAGAGGATTAGAAGAAAGTGTATCAGATAAGTATTTAACACATTCACCTGCCGGATTGCTGGTTTGTGAATTTTAATTACTCAATTTCTGTAATACTCATTTCTTAAAGGTTACAGATTCCCACAGACTTTGATAGCAGTATTTTATATCCATGGTGACCAAAGCATGAAATGATGCCAGGCCTCGGGGAGAAGCAAGGACAGGCTTTTCTGTTAGGTAAGGTGGCCTAGGAGACAAAAGCTATGATAAGTCATCAATATCACTGTTAAGGAGCTGCAGCGCCACACTGATGTGGTCTAGCTTTGGCAACCACAGGTGGACAACAGTCCTCATCAGCAAGGCTGTAGTGATGGGGCAGGTCTGGGATCATATCAGAAAGTCGTCAGTGGTCTGGGATAGGGGCCAAAATAAGGAGGTGTTAGACTAGACACAGGCATGCCAACAACTTAACTCAGTTTAACAACAATGGAAATGATCTGAGCATAATAATGGTTGGAACAGCCCTCAAACAATGGACAGTTGGGTCCCAATGAGGCTCCAAGAGATCAGACTCTTTTTTCTGAAGTTGTTCTTTCACAACAGGGTGAGCAAGTTGATTACATGGCTTTAACATATCATACATATATCAGAGAGCTAGTTATCAACCCAGGCAGTGAAATTTTTGGAAGGGGAGATGCACTCAGGATTCTGACAGAAAGGTTTTAAGTAACTGCAACTTTCTTTTAGCAAACCAAGTGACGGTACCAACAGAAAATATGTACAGGTTTCAGGTTCATCAGCTTTTCTGTCCACATGCTGTCACCTCATCTCACTCCACCTCATCTCAATTCTTCCTACTTATATGATTAAGAACAGTCAAGTGAAACACTATTTCCCATAGATACTGAACACATGAACCCCAGGGTTGTTATACTGCTTCTTGAATTCACTGAATCATTTCAGTTCCTTAATGGTGAGGATAAAATTATTATAAGATTATTATGATTTATGAGTTAAAATAGTAATAAGATATTATGAGGTCTCACAGTATTTCGTGTTGGAACCTATGTTTAGATCAAGTGTCAAGAGATTGATTATCTTGTACAGGTTTTTTCATCAGAAAAGAATAAAAGAAATCATTCATTTCGCCCTTTTTCAATACAAGGATATAATCAATGGAGAACCTTCCAGTTGCCCAGTTGAAAGATATAACATTCCTGTTTGTGATGGCTGGAAAAAATAAAAATCTTTGCAGTCATTGGCATACTTTCCATGTGGGTCTTGGCACCCAAATCCATGCCATTTCACCCAGAAAAATGGCTTCTGTTTTGGTGTGGTAACCATGCACACTGGCCAGCAATACTTTTGGAACAGATCTATAGTTGTTCCTCTTTTAAAATAAAAGCATTAATAATAAATAAGCATAACCCTTTAAAAGAGAGGTTTTAGGGTTTTTTTGTTTTTGTTTTTTGTTTTGCTTTGGTTTGGTTTGGTTTGAGGGTTTTTTGGTTGTTTTTTTTTTTTTTTTTTTTGAAAAGTTAAAAAAAAAGGATATGTACCTAATCACAGTATAAATTTTTTGAGAAGCACAGAGTTCTAGTTGTTGGATTATAAAAAAACAACTGTTTAAGAAATGTTAAAACTCAGTTTTATTTCAAATTTGAAACACAGTGGCTCCCTGAGCCAGGACACACAGATTTTAGCTTTTACCTTCTAGGGTTTGGCATCTCATGTATCCTGGCAATTAGTCTGGCCTGTCCAGCAAAATCCTGTGCCTGAGCTTGATTAAAAGAACATTTATGAATCACATCCTCAGAAAAATTAAGACCATGGCCAGGACCAGGCCACGGTGGCAATGAAATAGGTATGCTTTATGGCTAAGCTGTTTCATAAAACAGAAGAACCAGGCAGCACTTAACTCTCTAAATTGATAGCAGTCATCACTCTTCTTTCATAACTTGCTAAGTCCAATTGAAAATTCCTGAAATTTTCATTTCGCATTTTTCTAAGTACTTCTGTCAATTTCAATGGAAAACACCAGGCACATATTTTTGAGACATGAAAGATGAGTCATGGTTTTGCATGAGGAATGAATAATGATTTTTTTTCCTTCTCTTAAACGATAATGGTAATTAAAGGGTATGTTACCTACAGAGGACAGATCTTGCAGACCTTAGTCCCACTGATATGACTAAGTAGAAGGAAGAGAGCACCAGCCTGGTAAGTATTTAGATCTTTTCCAATTCTGATAGCCATTTACTACAAATGCTTTTTTTCAGTTACCACTTTTCTTTTTAATCCTTCACAGATATGTGCTGGGATCAGGCTGGCTGCTGAGCTGATTCTTTGAAAGCAGGTAAGCTGAATGGAGGTTGAGGGAGCTGGGGTTGTTCAGACAGGTGAAGAGAAGGCTCGAGGGACACCTCATTGAGACTTTCCAGTACTTGGAGGGTGTTTTTAAAAAGGAGAGAAAATGACTTTTTACATAGTCTGATGATGATAGGAAAATGGGGAATGGTTTTACACTAACAGAAGGGAGATTTAGGTTAGATATTTGGCAGAAATTTATCACTCATTGAGTGGTGAGGCATTAGAACAGGTAGCCTGGAAAAGTTGTGGATGTCCCATCCCTGGAGGCATTCAAAGCCAGATTTGATAGGGCGCTGGGCAGCCTGATAGTGCTTGGCAACCCTGTCCATGGGAGGGAGGTTGGAGCTACATGATTTTTAAGATCCCTTAGAATTCATTCCATGACTATGATTCTATGAGGTGTGAGATCAAAGTACATCAGTTGTTGGTATCTAAACAAATACATGTTTTAAAGCAATTATGTTGTTTTACATGAAATGTAATATTTGATCCCCTTGTTCGTAAGACTAATTACTGATGTTGTTTCACACAAAAGTTGTATTTACCAAGATTTTCTTTGAACTTACATTGATTATGACTCTTCATCAACATAAAACTTGCTGATAAACTGAGCATTCAAATCACTACAAAAATGTTACAAAAAAAAAAATCATGGAAATACACAGAATTTACCAGGTTTCAGGCAAGACTGTTAATATTCATTTATTTTTAATTTTGGAAAAGTTAAATTGAAAAGGCTTCTAACACATAAATATCTATCATTTTCAATGGAACACATGTTTTTGAAGTAGGACAAAATTCTGTTAAAATGGGAGTATCATGAGAAATATGGAATTTGTCTTGCTTATTTAATGCAATCTTTGATAAGTATGAAGAGCTGACAGTGCACTATCTTTCTGAGTGTCAGACGTTTGTAGTCTCTGTTGTAGATGAATTAGGCAAGAATACTACTCTCCATCATTATCTGCTCTATTTTTTGTATATTAATATATTCATATGTATTTAATTTTCATCCAGCAAAAGTGGCTTGAAAAATTAATTCAGAAAAATCAATTTGATGAAGGTCTATCCTTGACCCCCAAGCAAAATACTAAAAGAATTTCCAAAAGTGAACTGTTTCCCAGCCAAGACTGGGATTTAGGAGTCTAGCTCACAGTTATTAGCCTTTGATATCAGCAATATCAGGGAATGGCATGACAGTTCCTTACATGTTTTTACATTTGTTTGTTCATAAGACACTCCCTAACCTCATTTGTCATTTGAAGATTGATAGTAATTATTAAGCACTGACATTCCCAAAACTCCATTTTGATGTGGGTCAGGAATAAATCATAACTCACCATTATCTAAACTTTGAGAGGCATGTATGGAATAAAATTTGCCTTGGTAAAAGCAACATCCTCTAAGTGAAATGTCATACTTGTATGTTTGGAGTAAAAGACTGTTCCATAAAACTGTCATTTTTGTGTCACTGTTCAGACAAATTTGCCTTCTTGAATTAAAGGCATACAAAAATTCAGGAAATCAGATCCAGTTCACCTCAGGTTGTTGTTGACAGTGACATAACATATTTCGTCATATCTGTCCTTTCCTTTTTGAGAGGCATGTACTCTTGCTGTGTCTACATGGACACAGCTTCTGGTATTCATCTTGAGCAGCATCTTAGCAATAGGATAAGTACAACTGATTTGTAATATTGCATATGAAACTTATTCAGATTCCTGATGCTGCTCTAGCATTAACAGTCCAGTACCCTTCATGGCAGTCTTCACAGTAAACTCATCTTATATGTTGGGTGTTTTTGTTTATTTGCTTGTCTGTTTAAGTGGAAGAAATATAAAGGATATAAAAATGCCAAAGTAAGAGGCTTAAAATAACTGGCTCAAAGCAAATAATAACCTTCATCAGTTTTACGGATAATACATTGTTTTGGTATGATACTCGGACACTTAAATGATTTTGCTACCTACCTGTAGAAAGCAGATGTGCCTCATTCCAGGTTTTGAAGAGTGATAACCTGTAAACACTCACCATCTGTGGTGGTGAAAGAAGGAGAAGAGGATGCTGGTGGTGGGGGGTTGGTATGCTATTTTCCAAAATTTGATTTTCCCACCTTGCATATATAAAACCTGTGTGAGAAAGAGAGATGGGAAGTTACTGTGTGCAAATGCTTTAATTTCCATAGAATATGGAATGGCTCAACCACAGAAGAAAAAACAGTGATCTCCTTTTTTTCTCAGCCTGGGACTAAATTTTTCCCTTTCCCTCTTTTCTGTGAATAAAAAGATATTTTGTTGACTCTCTGGATACAGTTATGCATCCATCAAATGTACAGTTCCACTTTCTATTCCATGTTTGGTTTTCTCCTTCAAAAATCAAAAAGAAACAGAACAAGTGTGAAAGACTGTAAAGTGAAAGTTTGAGTCAAGAATTCTGACAAGTATGTTGGAAAATTGTTGAAATAGCTTATTTTACAGCAATTGGTTTTCATTTCCATCCTCCACATGGACATAGACTGATTAGATATTTCTGCTTATAGCTTGTGACTTTGCATGTTCCATTTGTGCGTTGCAAACATAACACCAGAATGATTTCAATTGGAAGGCACTCAGATCACCTGATCCAGTCCTCCCAAAGTAATAATCAATTCTGAATTCAGATGAGGTTGCATAGGACTTTGTCTAATTCGATCCTGAAATCCTCCTAGAACAGAAATTCCATAGACCTAATGGGTAAGAGTACCAGAAATTAATTGTTGTTAATTATTTTTAATCGATTACATTGATTAAAAATTATTAATTGATTTAATGTGATTAATTTTTTCTCATTACATCCAGCTGAAACCTTACTTTGTTCCATTTATGATCACAGTTACTCATTTTTCATCCATGCACCTCTGTAAAGACTTGGTTCTATCCTATGAGTAGCTTGCAGATACTGGAAGGTATTAGATCTCCTTATCCCTGCATTCAGATTCTTTTCTCCAGACTAAATACTCCATGTTTTCTCAGCCTCTCCTCATAGTCCTAATGAGTCTCAGCTCTGTGACTATCTTAGTGGCCTTCAAATAATTTTTTCAATTTTGTAACAACCTTCCTGGTTTGGGAGGGTCAGGGTTGGAGTTAAGGGATGGTGTAGAGAAACACAGGACAAATATGGGTGCAGAATTTCAGATATGGCCTAGCAAGTGCTCAGTAAGGGGGAACAGTCGCTTCTCTCAATTAAATGGCTACCTTACACTGGTTTCAGTCATTGTACTGAAGCCTTCTTTTCTGATAAGATGCAATCCTGAATTCCTGTCTGCACTGTTCACCAGTACCACATGATTTTCAGGCTCTTTTCAGCAGAACTTCTACCTGTCTAGTCAGTCCTGAGTCTTTACAATTACATAGGGTTGGTCCATTTTGGAGTCAGGACTTTGCAATTGTTCTTGAATTCCATAAATTTGCTGTTGGCACATTCCTTCAGCTCCTCCAGATCCCTCTGCATGAGGAATATATCAGCTGTCACCCAGAAGCTTGATGAGACTACATTTCCTCTTCTCCTCTACGTCATTTATAAATGGTGAAATAAGATTCTGGTACCCACTATTTTATGGAAAAATGAGAAATTACACATTGAACAGAACTTCTAAGGGAACAATACACAATTCGAAATGCATGCATGCCAATTGTAAGACACTTGTAGAGAACAAATTGAGATATATGTACAAACATTTCCTTTATGTTACTCAATGTCCTTCATATAAAATTATTTGCCCTGCAAGTATTCTTGTTAAAAATCCTGGGAGACTGAGTGGCATTATAAGTTATATGTAGAGAGATTGCTATCTCAAAATTATTGCATGATGTCAATTCTCTCTAAAGCATTGAGCTTTATCAATCAAGTTTTCTTCAAAACAAGTCTGGACCTTTTTTATGTCTCTTGTGTTTTAAACAATATCAAAATTTCCCTGGAACTGTGAAAGATGGGGGCAAAAAAAGGATCAGGAAAAGGCAAGTGCTATTAAAACAACAGCAGTAGCAACAATGTCTCTCATTGGCTGGTGGCAATGAGGAAGAGCAGCTGCAGAAAGCACTTTGTGTGGACAAGCTTTCTGCCTAGAACTCCTCTTGTAGAGTCACTGAAACTTGAGAAAAGCTTAGACTTCTTCAGTGATAAAAAAGGAAATAATTTTTTCATGGTGTCTTTCTCTTTTTTATTAGTTTGGAGTAAAATTTGAATTTTTTGTTTGTTTGTTTCCCTGCTTGTGGTAGGGGGTTGGAATCTTTTCCAATCCTTTCCATTTTTTCCAGTCTTTTCCAGTTCTTTCTTCCCTAGGTTGCATACAAGAATGACTAAAGAGTGCAGCTCCTAGTGGCAGTGTTAAAAATAGAAGTTGAGGCTATTGGAACAGGAAACTTGAAGTACAGTGGTAGGGAGTGGAGCTGTTAGCACTGTTAAGCAAATTTTACCTAAATTATGGATTCTCAGTTTCAAGAAGTGGATAGAACAGACAAAAAATTGTCAGCATCAAATCTCTATTGAATATGTTCATATTGAATACTCTCCCTAAATTCTAATAGTCTCTGAGTTTTCAGTAATGAACAAATGTGGTGTAGTGAGATTGCCTGGTCACAGCCTGAACCAGCGAATCAGCATCTGAGTGAGCGGAGCGGAGGAGCCCAGGTCCACCCGACCTCTCGCTCTCTCCCTCTCGGTGGTGTTTGTGGAATATTTTGTTGACATGTAAAGGCAGCTGGGAAAGTTAAAAGAGAAAATTTGTGAATGTATATAAGGGATAATAAACAATTTGGATCATCCACATCTGAGTCTGTGCCTCAGACGCTGCAGACAAATTTATAATACATATCTTGTCCCAGCTCACTTTACTTGAACATTTTTGAAGGCCAAATATTTAAAGAGAAGGTATCCACCAACACATTTCTATCTTGTGTCTTAGTTCTTCAGACACTGTTTATACAGTTTCATCACTTGACTTTTAGTTGTTGCAGGGGCCTCAGGCACAATTGTAACAACAATTCGGTCTCTCATGTTCTCCATGTGTCTTAATCAGTCTTATCTCCTGGGAACAGAAATATTTCAGCTCAGGTGTCTGGGCCTAGTTTAAGGGGATTTGGATGATGCCTAATAAACAACAGCATAATGAACGATTTAATTATTTCTTCTCGCTTTTGAATTTTCTAAATATGTGAAAATCCACTGATTATCCACCTCTCTTACCTTAAAATATTACCATTAAATATTGCACCTATAAATAATAGTAACAGGGTTGTTGCCCATATACATACCTTTAAAATTCCCCGAATGTGACTATTTTCGCTTTCCACAGCATCTGTGATATCATATTCTCTTCATCTCTTGTTACTTATTATATCTAAACTGAAGAAATCCTTTCTCTTTTATGGATTTTCTAAACTTGGAAATTAGCTTATATATTTGATGTAGCAGAACTAACTGTAGATATAGTCACACTTGATATGTGAATATACCATTTTTTATTTATTCCATGTGTCCAAAGGTTGCCCATCTCTGTTGTCTAACAGCTGAACAATACCCTTTCTTGCAGTGATTGGACAAATAAAGAGTATTTTGCATGTACTCATTATTTTATTTATTTTTATTTTTTAAGAGGAAAGCAGATGGAATATTTGAATAGCCATTATGCTGCAGTGTCAGAAATTTGGTTTGTCTTTCATGCGGTGAACTCATTGCTTTAGTGTCCCAAACTATCAGCCTGTAGGCTCATGCCAACCCATAAAGAATGGGAAGCATTGCTTTTCAAATTTAGTCTGTTTCTTTTTTTACAAAGAAATATTTATTTCCCATCTTCAAGCAGATTTTGTAGCTGTTCCCATTCTTACAGCAAGTTGCTTCCCCTCCAGAAAATAGCAGTACAGAAAAAAAAATACATTCCAGTAGTGCTAATCTGCTTTTGAGGCTTAAAAGATAACTTTCTCAGTAGAAGTAAATGTCTTTTAAATAGTAGTAGCTAGGGAGGGAATAAGGAATCAAAATCAGCCTAGACAGGCTATAAGATTTTTCATGATAATTTAAAGTGTATGTTTGAGTCTAGATAGCTTGAAACACTGAATCATAAAACTGTGCACTGCACAAAAAGAAAGTCTGTAGGGTGTGGAATCAGAAAAGAATTACCTAAGAGGATTACAAGCAGCCAGGGATCAGGTTAGGAAATCTAAAACCCAGATGGAATTAAATCTAGCCAGGGACATAAAGGGGAACAAGAAGAAATTCTACATGTATATCAGTGATAAAAAGAAGCTCAGGAAAGATGTGGACCTTCTCTGGAAGGAAACTGGAGACCTGGTCACAAGGGATACGGAAGAAACTGAGGATCTCAATGACTTCTTTGCCTCAGTCTTCACTGGCAAGGGCTACAGCCACAGCACCCAAGTTGCAGAAAGCCATGGTAACAACTAGGAGAATGAAGGTCCATCAACAAGATCCATCCATGGGTTCTGAGAGAACTGGCAGATGAAATTGCCAAGCAGCTATCCATCATCAAATCCCCTTAAACTAAGACCAGACACCTGAGCTGAAATATTTCTTCTCTGAGAGAAGTGTGAACAGCAGAATGAGGGAAGTGATTCTGTCACTCTGTTCTGCTCTCATGAGACTCCACCTGGAGTACTGCATCCAGTTCTGGAATCCCCAACACAAGAAGATGGAGATGATCAGAAGGCTGGAGCACCTTGCCTATGAGAACAAGCTGAGAGAGCTGGGGCTCTTCAGCCTGGAGAAGAGAAGGCTCTGAGGAGACCTTATAGCAGCCTTCCAGTAGGTGAAGGGGGCCAAAAGGTAAGCTGGGTAGGAATGTTCTATAAGGGCAAGTACTGGCAGGGTGAGGGGAAATGGCTTTAAACTGGAAGAAGGTAGATTTAGACTAGATATTAGGAAGAAAATATTTATTGTAGGGGTGGTGAGACTGGAACAGGTTGCCCAGTAAGGTTGTGGTTGCCCCCTCCCTGGGAGCATTCAAGGCCAGGCTGGATGAGACTTTGAGCAACCTTGTCTAGAGGGAAGTGTCCCTGCCTATAGCAGGGATCCTGGAACTAGATGATCTTAAAAAATCCCTTCCAACTCAAACAATCCTGTAATTCTATGATTCTGTGATTCTCTGAATCCTTGGGAAACCAGGCATTCAGAGCTGTTCTGGATTTTTTTTCTCTTGTTTTGGGATAATTGGAATAACCAACCTCTTTCTGTGTAGGCAAGTGTAAGCAGAGGGAAAAGTCTGGCACTTGCTATCTTAAACTTTATAATATAGAAAAGCAGAGCCAAAACTGGTGCCTGTGCCACTGAAGGTCCTGGGCAGAAGGAAGTAATGCCCTTCAGGCACGTAAGGTAGAGGCTAAGCTGTCTGGGAGTGAGAGAGATGATATGCTTGCAAGCCTCATGTTTAGTTAGTGAGGCTTAACATTTTTGCTCTTCATATAGGGCCCACCAAAAAGTAGCCAATGTTGTCTGTGCATTGCTATATATATTGGCTCCCATCTTCTCCTCTGGGGTGAAATAAGGACAGGCTTTCAGTTAGACCTTACTGTGTCTCTCAGCTTTTGTGAATGTTAGTTAGCCCCCATTAGTTTAGTAGAGGGGATTTTTTTCACTGTGGTTTTAATACTTAAGGAATGTACTCTAATGTACCATTGTAATTTCAGTTAGTTTGCCTGTCAGCCTGATTATATAAACCCCCTTGGTTTTGCCTTCTAGATGCAGGAAAGTCCATTAGACAGTGTGTAAGATTTACTCCCTCCATTGCATTTGTAGCCGTAGGGAGGGCTGGGAAAAAAAAGCTATTGTGTGAAGGAAGAACTGATTCTCAGTCAAATGTAGTGATGCGTGTCACACTGTTGGAGGGAAGCAATGGGACCCCTGGTCTAAAGCACATTAAAATATTTTGATCCATTGCCAAGCCCCTTCTGTGTCCATTGTTCATGCAGAAGCCTGCAGTGGAAGCCTCTGCATCTATGGCCCCAGTCTCCATGGAGCAGATAGTCTAGGATATTTTTGAATATACATCACTTAATACCAGCTGTTTATCGAACTCTGTGAAGAACATCAGTCAGTTCTTGAACTGGGGTTCACTCTTCTCTGGTGTTAGCTCTCCCCTGTATCTTGTCAATGTGATTATGCATATGCTCACATTTGACACAAATAGGATAATTACAGTGCAGTAAACTGCTCATTGGCCTGGTACTGTAAACATTTTTGGAGGCAGAATTTATCTTTTAATTCTGAGACTCCCAAGAAAAGAGTGCAGTTTTAGCAGCTCCCTTGGATTTGTGCAGATCTACAAGAGTTGAACATTTAACCCAGAAACAAATCACTTCCCTACTCCTTTAACCCACCCCATGGTGAAACACAGAACAACAATTTTCCAATTTTAAGAAGACATACTTTCGAGGATACACTTTATTTACAAAATGAAACAATTGCTTTACTGTTATATTGATGTTTTTCTCTGTAGGAACTGCAAGGGAATGAGCTCTGCAGAATATATCTTGCTTCTTTGTCTTTTAATATATGCTGTCTTGAATTAAAGAGAACTATCCTATGTCTAAATATGATTAAAAACCGTAGAAGTTGAGTCTTTTTGAGCTGAGTGCATGTTATAAAAGCCACTGTGAGTCACAGGCAATTTTAAAGTCTCAGTTATGTGTGGTCCTTGTTTGGAGAGTATTAGGCATAAAGTTGTCAGACTACAGCACTAATGGGCACACTCAGTAGGTGTGATTTATGGGACTTGTTGCCTTCTGAGAATGAAGTCATGCAGTGTATCAGAGTTACCCTGAGAATGAAGCAATTAAATGTTGTCATCTTTATTCCAAAAGTGTCCTGAGTGGAGGTGAGAGCAAGCATGGAGGAATGAAGAAAGAGGGGTGGGAAAGAGAGTTGATTAGATTCCATATGTTGATCAATGCTTTTCAATTTCTAAAGTCTTTAATTGAATTTCATTTGCTGAAACCTAGTGCTATGACTGGAGGCAAACAGCACATCTTTTACTTGCCAGTTCTATTTATATATCTGTGAAGTAGGTCGTTGTAATGTGTACAGATGGGCAATAACTACAAAATTATTGCATAATTTTTCAAAATTTTACGATTGCCTTTCCTACTTCCTCTTAGAATAATGGTTCCACTGTACAGCTTGCAGACCATTCACTATATCTTTCATATATTTTACCACTTCAGCAGATTTTAATTTATTGGAGACACACTAGAAGTGGTAGGTAAATAATCTACAGAACAAATCAGATTTATAAGACAAGGAAGACTTGAACCAGTATTAAGTTGCTTTGGAGATGACTTGGTAAATGCAAGTGTGTATGATTTTTCATCTCTCTGACTTGGCAGAAAAGGGCAGTAAGTGTGTGTGGGGAGGAAGTTAACTGAAAACCACCCACCAGCTTTATGGAATACAGAACAGGTCTGTGATAGGATGTCTAGTGGGATAGAAAGTGTTTTTGTACAATTTTCAGTTTTAAACCTGACTCAGGGAAAGTTTCAGACATTCTGTGAGAAACCCAATCCTCTTTCAAAGGAGTGAAGCAGTCATGGTGTTGCCACCCGGGCAGTAGCTGGAGTAGTTCTGACTTGTCTGTCATTCTGTATTGTCCCTCCTACAGTCCGACCCATTCCTCTTCCATTTCTGAAACAATGATGTATTACATTCCTTCTTTTCCTGAGTTGTGATTATGAGAATTTGTGAGAGTATGTACAAACCTTCACTCATTTAAGTCCATTGAAGTCTTAGAGTTGATAAAACGTGTACTGGATGTGTTCCTAAAACAACTGGCTTTAAATTTGCTAATGGCAAAGAGAAGCTGGAATTTCAACTCTGTTTCTATGCATTATCTGGTACATTGTCAAAGATCATCTTCTTCCCCTGAAGGTAGAGCTAAGTGCTTTTGAGCCACATGTGTATTTCTTAGTCTGACTTCTGAAAGCTCTCAAGTCTGCAATACTAAGAACCAGTACCAGTACCAGTAACCAGTACCAGAACAGTATAAATGCCAATTTAAGCTAATCAATGAAACTTTTTCTGCGACTGGCTTAGGATTTCAAAAATGACCCTCAAAACTTTTACCTAAATATACAGAAATATATTCTATTTTGGGAGCCCTGTTAAAAATCTCTCAGAGACCCTTGATTTTCAAATGAATCCAACCAGCTAAATATCTTGACTTGCAAAACTGCTTCATGTTGTATAAGTAAATACATATAAATACCACAGTCTCATTGGGTAAAACATCTTTTCATTTATGAAATATTTAAAACACCCTGCACCTATGAAAGGTAAAAATGTAAAAGTATGCTTTAGGGTTAAATTCCCATTTGTCTTTCTTTGTTTGATCTCTATAAATAAAAATACCTGAATTAATAACTTCTATACCCATATCTGCCAACAGTGGGTTTTTGTCAGTGTCGTTTAATTTTTATGCAGTGTGAAAGATCATTTCTCATTGTTTGTGATATTTCATGTGTTACATAATATTACAACAGATTTGATCTCTGATACTCAATTTGAATAAAGGACACATGCTTCAGGGAAACATGAACAAAACATAGCACAAGGACTCTGACTTTGCTTTTTGAAATGTCTCATCAAACTGGAAGTATATACTTAGCTCTCTCTCACTTCTTACCACTGTTGTGGACAGACTTAAATAAAACGTTTTCAAAGGAAAGTTTGTATTTTTTTTCACTGTAATCAGCAGTTTCAGAAGAAGTTGGCAGTTTCACTCAGGGGCCTCCTGTACCTTGACTGAAATCTCTCAGGCTTTAGCCTGAATCTTATATAGAACAGAGGAAGGTAAATCTTTCTAACCTACACCATTGCTGCGAACACCGAATGTGTTTCCCTTTCACATTCAGACAACTGTTTCCTTCAGGAGAGGTCAAATTCATTTTAGATTCCCAGTCTTTCCGAAAAAGTTTACACTTGCATTTTCTTCTTTCTGTTTTTGTTGTTTTTTTCTTTTTCCTTTCTTTTTTTAATACTTTGACATAGTCAGTTGTTTCACCGTATGGAACTACTTCTACCTTTTAGTTCCCTGTACACATTTCCCACTCAACATGATGACATGTGACCACTCAACTCATAAACAGGAGTTAGGGAAACAGAGGTTAAACCACGGGCACCAGAAGTGGTTTTGAGAATGCAAATGTGGAAAAAGTGGGATAATCCACAAGCATGTGGTTTGTTACCATCTGCCTCATGGTCTGAATATATAATAAGTATATTCACCCAGAGTTTACAATAGAAGGGATACAATGTTTTTTTTCCTGGTAAGATACTTTGCATCTTGGCTTGAAAATCATGTTTGCTTCCGTTCCCGTGGTGAGATTACAGGTGCTGCACACTGCTATTATGGTCAGTCTTTTCAGTAAAGATTCCACACAGGCTAAACACACAATTTGGCTTGATCATGAGAAACTGCCTGTATTCCAACCAACTTATATCTTCTTCCTCCTGTAGCCCCATCTAGTGTCTGTACACTTCTGTACATCTGCCATGTATCTTACCCATTCGCATTATATGAATGATGAATGTATAAATAGATGTATGCGTCGACGTAGAAATGTGTATAAAAAAATATACAGCTTCACCTGCATACATATATAGTATGGGGCAGAATTTGAAAGGCATTTAAAATTGCTTGGGCATTATTTAAGTACCTGAGAGCTTCTACGCTCAGTGAAAATCACCTTGCCCTCTGGTGACAGGGAGCTGAGGTAGCCCAGCCCTCAAGACACAGGAACAGGTCACCTGCCTGGTGTCTGGGCGTAGTCCCTGCCACCAGCTGAGCAGGCTAACAGGCCATCTACACCACTGCCTCACAGGCTTGCCACACAAAGGAGCTGATCTCACAAAGCTTATGCCAGGTAGGTCAAGAGTGGCTGTCAAGTGCAATTGATAAGAAGATTATATGTATTTTAAGAATAGTGAATTGTAGTATCTTCTAAAGTGGTGTAAGCTATGCTAACAGAGGAAAAGTTAGGCTGCTGAGAAAGGAAGTGACCCTCTTATTTTTTGCACTTTTACATGTCTTTTCTGCAAATGTCCATCCAACAAATAACCATACAAACTTGAACACTTTGTCCATTGCCTCTTGAGCTAGCCCTTCTTCCACCCTTTGGCTCTTTCCTGACCAGAGTCAGATACATGAGCCCTTTGGTGCAGTTTTGCTCCCTTTCACCCTTTACTTCAGGTGAGCCTTTTCTCATGTGTTCTAAACCCTTAGTCTTTCTTACCTCTTATTCTCTCATTAATTTAGAGTTTCCACTGATAATAGGCCTAAGGTGATTAAACAAAGAAGAAGACCAGCTGAGAGGATAGGAGAATGTAGAAACTGGCAGGAGATATAGTGTCTCTGGCAGGACTCAAGAATGAAAAATGAAACATAAATCTTATGAGGAGCTTGTGAAACATCCTCAGTACCTATGTCCCACTTCTGGGAAATGATACTCAGCACCTCCTTCCAAATAGTCACCTTTCAGCTTCAGATAACTCCTCCTCCAGCAGTGACTCTAGCTAGTATACATGGTATGGGAGGCTCAGCTCTTGGTGCACAGTGAAAGGTTCTCTCACCAGAGATGTAAGGAACAGACCAGAACCACAGCTATAACCACAGAGGCTGCTATCAGTCAAGAGGTGCTCCAAAGAGTGTGGGATTGTAAGAGACTATTATTTTATACCATTGCCTCAAAGTTTGCTGATGACCATGTCCGAATGTGTCCAAGCAAGTCCTGGGCAAAGGGTTGTGAAATCTTTTGTCTAAGGGACAAGCAGATGGGCATGTCCTGGGGCAATGAAAGAGAGATAAGCTGCAGCTCAATGGCCGCTGAATGCTCTTTTGTATGGTACTCATCTCTGTGGGGAGACAGCCATCTCGGGAGATGCTTGCCTGGCATCCTAGCACGGGATTTGTCATGCAGGCAAGAAAAATGGAGGATAAAAGAGGGATCGACCACCATGAGATTTGGGTGCTCTTCCATCAGAAACCTCATGAGCTGATTCCCTGCTGCTGAACTCCCTCCTTGGCGTGCTGCCTGAGACATGCTGCTTTCTCCAGGACCTCACCATTCCTTCGAGGTGTTCTACCATCTGAGCCCGCACGAGCTGATCACTGTTTGCTGCTTCCCAGAGAGGTCTTCTCTTAGGAGAGACCTCAAGATCTGATCACTGTTCGCTGTTGCCCCTCCCGGAGTTGACCCCTCGCTGCTTCTCCGGTGCTGACTGACTGTTCCTAGACTGACCACGAGCCGCTTCTCCTTTGCTGACCCGGTGCCGCTTCTCCAGGACAACTGCTTGCTGCTCAAGGCTGCTCATTGCTGCTGCTGTTCTCCCCGCTTCTGCCACCCCTGATCTTCTGCCTGGGACCATCAGAGCCGCTTGCAAACAGACCGCCCCTAGGATCCTGGCTGGTGACTTTCCCTGCATTGTACGGACCCTTGCATCTTTCCTATCTTTCCTTTCGCTCATCTTCCCTTCCCCATCTCCCTGGTACTGGTAATAAACTGGTCAGACCAACATTTGAACCATCGCTTATTAATCTCACGCCAGGTATACACATATATATACACATCTAAGAACCTCGTCTCATCACTCTTTTAAGTCACCACATCTTTTCACAATGCAAAAGTCTAATAGAACAAGAGCTAGTGAGATGAGACTTGGAGGTTTGGCTCTCCAGTCTGCTGCTGTCAGACTTAATGCGGGACATCTCACCTTCTGTTTAATAGTCTCCCACCTGCAAAAAACAGAGTTAATAATATTTAACTACCTCATGATACTAAATTGCAGTTTAATTAATGGTTTGCAGAGCACTTTGAAGTGCTCACTTGAAATATGAGGAAAACGATAATGAACACCACATATTTATTTAGAGAGCTTTCCTTACCAGGCACAATCTGCCTAAAATTCCCTTTTCTGTAACTGCTTGCACTGCTCTAGGAAAAACAAAGTGGTTCAGCCAGTATGTTTTCAGTGGGAAGGCTTTTTACTTCATGAATCAGA
Organism: Callipepla californica brunnescens; assembly: GCA_023055505.1. NCBI lineage: Eukaryota > Metazoa > Chordata > Aves > Galliformes > Odontophoridae > Callipepla > Callipepla californica. Next base: position 993,595 of record JALIRH010000034.1, on the reverse strand, counting down.
TAGCTGAAACTTGAATAGATGAGCTGCCAAGACAAGGGGCAGACAGGCTCCTGAATGGGAGGGAGAGATGAACAGATACACAAGTGTTCGTGCTCCCATGGAAGCATGTGTATTGTGTCACTCAACCTGAACAACACAATGACAAGGCTGATCTTCACTTCTGAGCTTGCCCAAAGCTAGTCCCTGTTCCTCTGGTGCCCATAACTATGGGTGAATGTGGAAAACACCAACATAATTTGTCCAGCTAGTTGTTATTGCAATTTGCACTCTGTTTATGGAATGGTTGTGACACAAGTTATACAATGTGAAATGCAGCCCCCTACAGCAAATGAAGTAGTACACAAGAAAACACAACCTACCTGGGAGACTTCGCAGGATCCTGATTACTAGATGTACCTGCAGAGCTGGTGAAAAGGCTAAGCATTAAGTGTGACTTGAATGATGAACAAATAATTTCCAGAAAAAAAAGCAATGTACTTATGGATAGGACTGAACAAAATAAATTCAGATCAGAACTTTGAGTTATCTATGGGGAAATCATCATCACTTACTCCAGAAAGGATTGGCTGATGTTTTCAAAATGCCCTTTTGTTGCTCTTTTTTTCACTTTCTTACCCCCAAGGTGAGATTGGAGGTTCTTAAAACCTTTCCCTGATGTTATAAGTGAGAAGGGTGTGGTTCAAAGCAAACTCTGAAATTTGATTCCTAAACCAAGCAGGCTTTGCCTGGTTTATAATATCAAACACTGAAGATTGCTCTTAAAGTGTATTGTGAAATCCTGCCTTCTGATGGAGAGAAAGACAAAGGATAAATTGTAACCTCATTTTAGTGGTATTCAGGAGCTCAACTGCACTGGTTAGGCCATGGAGAACAAAAAATAGGAAAACACACCTAGTGAGCCCTCTGTGCTGATAATGTTATGTAACTTTGGAAGAGATCATGTCATTAGAAGTTGGACTTGATGAACTTCATGGGCCGCTTCCAACTCAGGATATTTTGTGATTCTGTAATTGAAGAAAATCACATATTAAAATGTCTTCATAAAGGTTTTGGAAAGACTAGAGCTATTTAATGATAGTGATATTTTTTTTTGCTTATGTCAGCATTTCCAAGTTGATACTTTCATAAAATGTGAGACAGAACCCTTAAAATAAGAAATTCGGTTTTAAAACCATGGCATTTCTTGAATAAATAAGTAAATAAACACTGAGTTTTTACTTTACCTGCCAATGACCCTCTAATATTTAAAGTTTTAGATCTCTTTTTCAAGCCTTCTTCTGTAGTCTGTCAGGTTGGAAAGCTATTTGTTTTCCTTACAGAGAAAGCAGAGATTATAGAATAACCACATGTTTTTGTCAGCTGAAATTGAAAAATCATTAAATGAAGAAAGACTCAAAACAACATCAATAGTGCTGTCAAAATCATAACACCTTCCTGTTGCATCCTGCAGTAAAGCTCTCACAGTCCCCTTTGATCCAGCACTCCAACCCTGAATGAGAGCTTAAAGGAGCAGAGTTGTCTGTGAGAGGGGATGCTGGAATGTGGGAGGAAAGCCCGTGCTGGCTGCTGACTTCTTCAGAAAGTGCATGTGCCCACCTTCCCTCACAGAAGTTTCAGGAGCAGCTTTAACAAGACCTAAGATGCTACCTGCGTAATGATCTGAATAATAGTCTAACAAAATCTGGATCAGATTTCAGATTGTCACTGAATTCAAAAACAATTCAAACAGTAAGATCAGACTTGTCCCTTTCTTTGGCAGACGTTGACCACAATGCAGAAGTGCCCTCTAATGTTGTTCATGAAAAAGAAAGCCTGCGTGCTCAAGCATGACTTCTGATAGCTGCAGGTGTATTTTTCTTGGGAAGCTAGATTTCTAGAGAAACAAAAGTTTTGGTTAGTTTAATTTGGCAAGACAAAAATGCCATTCTAGGGGAAGACTTCATTTAGAAACTTTATTTTTCCTGTTAACATAGATATTTTGTTGAAAAAAAAGTTAAAAGGTTCAGAAGTTCATAGGCAACTTGATTATATTAAAAGAAAAAAAGAATTGTGCTATAGTTTTAAATAATTTTTTGTGATACCAACTTGCCTAATATAAGGATGTATAGGTTCAGTGCAAAAGGAAAAGGGAGTTACTGTCTGCTAACAGGAATCCTTGCTTTGCTAGCATGAGTTATACAACATGGCATTCCAGCAGTGATTTTTATTTCTTAGTGGAATGAGGTCTATGATTTTGGTTGCTGAAGTTTCCTGACTATAATGGAGAAATACTCTTCATCACTGGGAAGATTCTTCTTCAGACAAAGTCAGGAATATTCAGCAAGCCACATGATCTGCTACTAGGTGACAGCTAGCAGATGAAACTAGGAAATGAAAATAGTATAAAGTCTTCATACCTGCCCAGCAGGCAATTAATCTAGGTGGTCTTGGTGTGGCAGATATAGACATCACTATCAAATGAAATGTTAACCTTTTTTCTTCACAGCCAGAGTTCATAAAATAAAATTGCTGTGTGTAGCACCTTTTAATATCATACTAAAAATAAGATTCCACTACCATACACAATAGATCTCATTCTGAGTACTTCAGCTTTAGGAAAACTACAGCAAAGATTTTGGTAATGGAGAGAATGTAGAAAGGGCAAAAGTTGAGTTTCCTAATATCTTAGAAAAGAAAAGAAGACAAAGGAAGCATCTCCTAACAACATGGAACTAACTTAACAAGAGAGTCTGTAAGAAAGAAACAAGAACATACCACAGGATAATTAGCAAAGACTTCCAAATAAGGCCCACTTCTTGGATGGAATCAGTAAATATTGCACTTATTTGTTGTGTATGCTTGCTGGAACAAGTAGAAACACCACAGAGGTTTCATCTACCATATTTAGACTTACTTCCTCTGGCCTCCAAATGATCAGACCTAGGAGCCGGTTCACAGTGCAGGGAGTGGCAAGAAAATTTTTTAGGACATCCAGAACCAGAAGTGAGTAGACACGTAGCAAGTCACTCAAATGGCAGTTTTAGACAGCATGATATAAGGACTTCTTGCCAGAACACATCGGTGCCTCCTTCTCTGATCACACAAAGCCAGTGTATATTTGCAAGGGAAGCAGCTTGCTTGTGACTTGTATGGGACCCAGAGCCCAAAGTTCACACAGGGAGCCTCAACCTTCAGAGGACAGCTGGGAGATATTACTGCGGGCGGCTTCTTGGTTTGTGTTTCCTCTGAGGATCCTCAGACACTTCAAGCAGCTATAGCCAGATTAGATAACCACATTGCAATTCCTGCTGTAAGGCAGGTGAAACAATAAAAAAGTATTAAGTAAGGAACATTTATCTGTATTGAGAGATTTTTAATAAATTACAAATAAATATATCTGCTTCAGTCTTTTGAATTCTACCCCCTTGTGTTTAGCTATGTGTTTTTAGTGGCAAAACAATCTCTGTGAGTTGTAAACCCAACAAAATCATGAGCTATTTTTGTAAAAATAAAAATAATCTGAGCTGGGATTTAAAGTAAGGTGTGGTGGAACTGTGAGGGTGAAAAGTTTGACTGCATATCAACAGGCAGTGGGGAGCTCTTGGCAATTTCTTTCCCTTCAGCAAACATAAGATTTTCACAGAGAACATGATGCCACATTTCTGCAACTTCCTGTTTCAGACCTAGTTTATGCATTTCCCAGCAAGAAAAAAAGCTATCATAAGCTGTCTCTTGTCTTCTGAACATTTATTTTTTTCAGGCACTTTGGCTAAATTGGGCAGAATTAAAAAGAATTTTACATTTCAAATTGAAGTGCTGCCCAAGTATTAGGTTTAACACCTTGTGGGAGAGAGTCTGTAAGGATATTTCTGAAGTACCTTCTGGGCTGCCTGAAGCACAAGCTGGAGGACACGTCCTCTCAGGAAGGCAAGGAAAAGGCAAAAGGGCATGGGAGATGGAAAGGAAGGTTGCTACAGAAATTGAAAAGGGTGAAAGCTTTGGAGATGGAATAGGCAGGAGAGATCAAGGAATAGAGGATAGGAAAAATCCAAACAGTTTGTCCATTCAGAAAAATAAATCACAAACTGAAGACTAAACAAAAAAGCAATCTCAAAGATCAGATTATCACTTCTATTGTCTGTTTTCACTGAACTCTGGCTGAGTGGAGGAATGAATGGTGTTAAGAACTATAGTGAAGAAAACAGGTTTAGCAAAATGCACTGCTTTGCTTATGGTAATATGTGAACAAGTTTAATGCTGAAGACTCTTGCTCTGTCTCCTAAAATATTACATCAGAGCAAAAAACTTTCTGCAAATAAGTATATTCAGTAAAAACATAGATTCTGATATTTTATTTCCTTGCAGCCTATATTCTCTATCCTCTTCCTTACCCTTTGTCACATTTGTGAGGAGGAAGACTCATACCTCCTCAAGGCAAAAGTACAAAACAGGAAGAGTGATTGATAGATGACATTTTAAGAGCAAAACATATATTTAAATGCGAATTTCCTTGTTATTATCGTGGGGTAGAATCTAACTATTGTGAAGAATTTCTAGTAAATGCAGTGTTTTTCTGTTGGCTGTTCTGCATCAATGAAATCCAGTGTTGTTGATTAAAATATTTTGGTTATTTTTTGACAAACTGGGCATCATTACAACTTTAGGGAAAAAAAAAAGTGATAGTGGTTCCAGACAGCTATTTGTCCTGAATTCCCTATAGCAGATTCTTTTTCTCTAATCAGGAAACTCTAACAACTCTAGGTGAATGGGCCAAAGGAAAGCAGTGGTTTTGTACACTTCCCTAACATTCATGTGGCTTGGGCCAGCCTAGAAGCTTGGAAGTTTTGCTTAGGGACTCTGAAACTTGCATTTTCGAAGTACTTGATAGACATTTTGGATAGATGACAACCACCTCTTTTCCCTATAGTCCTTCATTCTAAGTTTTCCATTAGTATCTATTTTTTTCCAGTCATCCCATCTCAAGGAAGGTTGGGGATTTTCGTTCAACGATAAAGCTGTCAATCAAAATTGCTGTGATTTTTTTTAAGATTCTTCCTACTTCCAAACACATGATTAAAACTGATAATGAAGCCCATGTCATCCAAATGGTACAGTTATGAACATTCTGTCTGATACTAATATCTCCCATAATAGTAGTCAGGTATATATATTTTTATCTTACTTCCATCTTTCTTCATGTCTTTTATGTCTAAATAAGTTCTTCATCTCCTTTTTCATCCTCCTATGGCTAACACACTTAAATCTGCAGTGAAACAGCAAACAGCAGCAGCCAGTTTCTACCTTGGGTGAATGTTCAGGACTAGTAGGACAGCTTAAAATAAACAAGAAGTCTTGGATACTCCTATTTAAGATAACTGGGTTCTTTTCCAGCTCTATCTTTTATGAGTGTAATATAATTTTTCCCAGGTTCTCTCCTCACTCCCTCTATTTAACAAGAAAATTTTTTGTCTTTTGAATGTTAGATTTATAGAAAATCATTTTGGAACTGTTTTTCAATGTTATAAGCCTAGTTCTTCAGGCTTTTTCTAGATGTTATTTTTTGTTTTGTTTTGTTTTTTGGTGGTCTTGTTTTGTTTAGTTTTACTATCTTAATATCATGCAGCCATGATAGCCTGTAGAGACCTGCTCTTAGTTTTGCTTAAGATTATTATGAGAACACAGAATGCTGAAGATTGAGATTGTAAGTTGATGTTCTATAAATGTGGGACTGCAAAAGAGCTACAATATTTGGCTAAGTTTCTCCCTCTCTTTTACTGATCTGATTATTTAGTAGGGCACTACATTTTTCAGGTAACAATCTCCTCTATCATACCTATGTACATTGCACATTCTTTAAACGTGCTTTTGTAGTCAGAACAACAGCAATAACAAAAACCAAAAAGTGTCAACACACAAAAATCATTAGTCTGATTCTGTCACATTGCTTTACTCATCTTTACCTGCAAATGGTCAGCTGGCCCTGTGTAGTTGATACGAACAGTGTTTAGCATTCATCTGGGCACAAAAGGTTCATCTAGAAGAGGTCTCCACCTTTGCTGAGTACATTAATCCCTGAAAGGCCAATGAGTACCATAAAACTGAGGAAAATAAAGAATTGTCTTAATTGTCTTAAGATCAGCTCACAAAAGTTGCATTTCTATTGTCAACAGGAGAATATTCCTAAAATTTATTCTAACAGAGATGTGTATGAATATTTAATTCACATGTGACATGTGTGTTGAAAATAAAGATTTATTTTGGCTGAACTGTCTGTATTAGCAGATAGAGATCCTCCTTTGAACTATGTCTTAGTTCATAGCCTTGTGCTGCTATGGGATTCATTTCAGAATTTCTATTTGTTTTAAATATGAAGAAATTATTTGCAGCTGATATTTTAAGGTCTCTGTATTCTTCTAACAGGCAAGCTACAGAAAAGTGACAGGAAAGTTAGAAAGGAAACTGAAAAGTAATTTCAGATGACACTGACTACAATTTTATCCTTTCTGTTTTGAAGAAGGATTATTCTAATCTTGCAGAAGTTACTGGTAGTCTTGCCATGAGCTGGAGTTTCTTGTGTTTATTGTTGCCAGGCTGTGTCTTTGCTGTGGAGACTAGCAAATGGATTTGTACAGCAGAGGAGAGGAGCAGTGTAGAGGTCTTGATTGATAGAATTCAGATTTGTCGGGTTTCAGTGATGGTGAGTGACTCAAACAAGATGTTCCAGGCACTCACTCCAGCTTATACTTTTCTAATTACCTCTGCAACTTCTTGCGCTTTGTACTGGAGCTCTTTGTCTTCTCTATAATTCTCCTACATGCTGGAGACAAGTCTGCAAAGAAAGAAAGAAGCCCCAAAGAAAGCTGTAATTTGAGCACAAGACTGAAAGGCAACATGTCCAAATGCAGCCCATCAGTAAATCTAACCCAAGAAGAAGTCTTCCTGATCCCCTTCCATCCTTCCAAATATCCAATGCACAAAGTTAATTAAAAAAATAAGTTCTTTATAGCCCTGAGAATGCAATTGTTTACTGGGAAAACACACTCTCATGGCTAGTCTGATTTCCTGTCTCTCAATGCTACTGTTTTCTCAGCACTTCTACTGTCATGAGCAGCTAGCATAGAAGAAAACTGCTCCCCTTCCCCAGAAAGGAGGCAATTGTTTCTCAGCAGATGAAGTGGGAAACAAAAGATGTTTCCATGTATTTACTGCATACATAATTGTCCTGGTTTCAGAATTGATTTTCTTTATATTGTCTGGTGTGATGCTATGTTTTGTCTCCGAGAAAAGAACAATGTTGATAACACACCAATGTTTCTGTTGATGCAGAGCAGTGCAGTACAGAGACAAGGACTTTTTAGTTTCTCAACTTCTTGTACTGTCCTGCCAGCAAGGGGGCTTGAGGGGCAGAAGGAGCTGAGAAAGGGCAGAACACAAAGAAACATTTATAAAGCTGGGGCGGAATTGTCTGGAGGGGCAGCAGCTGTTCAGAGACTGTCTGAGCATTGATCAGGGGTGGTGAGCAATTGCATTATGAATTAATTGCTTTGGAATATATATATATATATATATATATATATACACACACACACATTATATACATTATATATATATATATATATATATATATTTTTATATATATATATATATATATATATATGGAAATGACAACAGAGCACAGTAACCATATTTGATAGACCAGTTCTCAACTACAGAACACTACCTTTCAACATAGTCACCACCATTAGCTGTGGATTTTCACCCGTGATAAACAGCAGTATGAATGCCACAGTTATAAAAATCTTCATGGCTGTCTAGAATATGACTTGTTTTTCACGTTTCTGTTACCACTGCTGAAATGCCACCACCAACCTCCTCACTGTACTAACAACCACTGTTTAGTCTTCATAAACTTTTAGCAAGTGTTGATGAATGTCAACGAGAGCAACTTTTTTCACAAGGAGGAATTCAGTGACATAACTTTGCTTCATACACACTTCTATGTCAAACTCAATTTTGTCAGACTGACACTCCAATTCCATGTGTCATACAACAACATATGCCATATTGGTGGGAAGGTTCACCTCCTACTGCCATACCACCAGTGTCCACCTTGTGAACTTGTGTTGGTCACAGGCCAATATAATAAAATAGGATGCAATACTTTCAGAGCAGCCTTGTGTACCTATGTATATATTTATATGTAATTACTATTATTACTATTATTATTCTCCTCCTCTTCTGTTTTAGTAAATAGCTTTTATCTCCACCTATGCATTCAACTTTTTTTCTGATTCTCTCCCACATCCTACTGGGAGGGATGGCAAATGAGAGAATTACTGTATAGTCCTTAGCTGCCTGCTGGATTATACTGCAACAAACAAGACTGATTTATTTATTTATTTATTTTTGTGATTCAAATGAAAAATTTCAGAGTAGTTTATTATACGTCCTTGCTGATCTCTGCAGATCTGACAAATACACTAAGTATATGTTATCATTTGGCAAATTCCAACACATTTTACTTTACTGCTAACATTAATGCCCAGGGATGTTATTAAGAAAATCAGTAAACCTGCCTGAGTGTTCATTCTTTTGATTAAAGTATAACATTTCAAGAACTAAGCATAATTTACAGAATCTTTTTTTATCAAAGTGAGCTGTGCACTTCCATTGTAACTGTCATTATTCTAACTAGATTTCATTCTTATTTTTAAAAGAAGAGAGTTTGTTATGAACATTCTGAGCTAGTGTTCTGTAGTGTAGGTAATCACACTGAGCTCAGTTCTCTACTGCAGATAAAGAAATAGAAAGAAGTCTTTGAATATTTGATAGTTTCCTCTATATTTCTGTTAGTGTATCTGATACTAAAAATTGACCTACAGAGAAACGGATTACTCCTGAAGTTCATCATATAGACTGGACAAAGTGACTTTATCAGAAGTTATACAACACATAAGCACTGCAGGATCCCTCAAAAGACAAGGTAACATGTAAAAGACAATGAGATTTGGAATAGGGGTTTTTACCATTTTACTTATTCCTTCAAGTTCCCCAACCAAAGATAAATTATCAACAAAGCCAAATGAATGTTTCAGGGGGTAAGTATCCTTCTGAAAAAGTGCATCCATCATCTTTTAGTCTTGTAGTCACCCCTAAGGAGATTCTTGCTTCTTCTTATGTTCTTCTGGTTCCTGAGATACTGTGAACTAGATTTCTAGTCTGTAGAAGCTTCTAATTGAGATAAATCAGTTCTATTGAGAACTTCTATTGAGATAAATCAGTTTCTTCTCCCAGGTGAACTCTCAGCCCTGTGACTTCACCAGTTCACACAGTCACAGCCATCCTATAACATGCTTACAAATAGACTAGACAGAGAAGCAAGACTTCCACACTGGAGTAGAAGTATCCTTTTCAGCTTTAAATCTTACCTGAAGTGCTACTGATCAAAAGTTACTGACAGTCTGAAGACTGTTTTGTCTGGTTTCTGTGAAATTAATTAGCAACTTCCAGCCAGTTCTATCTGAACAGATATGGTTTCTTTCTATTCACTCTCATGGATGGCTTTGATTCGAGAAATCAGAAGAATGACTAAACTTTGTATTTAAAACCATCTTTTGGGTTGTGTGTAGCAAGTTCCTAAACTGAGTATTAGGTTCAGCTTTGACAAAGCTGTCTTTGTCTTTACAGGACACATTTGCTATAGACATTGAAATGGTAAAATATTTATCTGGAGGATGATGGGAGAAGGGGGATACACTCAAGATATTTAGCATGATCACTTTGAAATGCAAACTAAAACTGGGCTTGCTAGAGAACTGGTCTGCCTAGCTCACATCTATTCTGTAGACTGGTGGAGCCATTCAACACTCGTGCTTTTGCATCTTTTCTTAATAAAATGTTAATAGAATATTAAATCTTTAATAATTGAATAAATAAATAAAAAGACATGAAAGGAAACCAGATATTAATGAAAAACAAGGTTCTCTGTTATCCATAGTAGAGACAGGCAAAATAAAGTACTTTAGGGAAGTTTGAGTTTTAGTGGGAAAGATGGATTATATTTTGCTGCTTTAGATTGTTGGCTGCTCCACTGCCCACAAATTACTTGTATTTGGGAGTGTCAGAGAGTCTGGAATGATGGAGTGGTGTCTTACTTTGCTTTGTATTTTAGTCTAAATATGTGAAATAATATATCTTCGATGGTATTTTTTCCCACTGAGAGAGCAAATATTTAAAGTTATCAAATAGACTAAATAGTGTCATCTCAGACTGAAAAGTCACAGTAGTTCATAATTTTTAAAACCAAACACAAAACAGCTATGGAACTTACAATTTATGTTTTATTCTCAATCCTAAAAGCCTGAATCAATTTCAGTCACATCTGGGAGCAAGGATAGCCAACAAAAACAGATCACTCCTAGAGTGAGACCATTTTATGTCCTCTTTTGGGATACATCAAAGGTTGATGACCAAGTTATGACCCTTTCCACCTCCCTTCTTGAGAGCATAACATTTTTACCAATAGCCATCCATCAAGGTTTTAAAAAATTAAACATGTGACCTTGACACCTTATATACTGCATTAGGCATTTAGGCATTTGGTACATGCTAATCTCTCCATTATCAGGTTTCTTCTCTTTTAATCAGATCGGTGGCCTTACCCCTGCCTTCAGTTTTCCTTATAGAGTGCAAATCCTTATTTTTTTTTTAACAAGTAGACTGTATTTTTAACAGTAGTAGTAGTATGGGAGTACTTCTGTAAGAACACTGTTACTAGTAAAAATAGTCCTGCATTATACTTCAGTAAGGAGTTGCAGAGTTTGTTCTCATGATAATGAGAAAATGTGGAGCTCTTATTTACTTTCCAAAGACATGGTGTACCTACAGCTTATCCACTGACACATCCAATCTATTTTGAAGGAAAATGAGATGGAGCTTAGGATCAGAAACCTTTTACTAAACCACTGGGACTTGTTCCATTCCTTTCTCAATCACATGCAAGTATCAGCAGTTAACAACTCAACAAAGACTTAAAGATTTAGCTTAAAGAATCACTGAAATATTCATTTCAACAGCACTGGAGTTTATTTGATGCTTTCATACTTTCTGGTTCTGAATAACTGTGTGGGAGGGTTTATTGGAATAAATTTTCTCAGGAGGGCAAAGTCAAATTTTTTTAGCTACCCTGGAAAATACTCCAATTGTCTTCTTCAAAGTAGATTGGACTGAAGAACAAGGTAGTGGTAGAAGAGTGTAACCCAAACCTTTCTAAAATGGGAAGTATATTTCTTCAGCATTCTTCGCCCTCTTTTGTGACAGAGTTAGTTACAAGTGTCTGTCTACAAAATTAAATAATTTCAGTTTGAATTTACATTTTATTTGACAAAATGTTGCTTTCAAGTAAAAGGAATGTGGTCTAGGAATGATCTTTGAATTATCAAAGAGCATTTCTTCCATCTCAGCACAAGTAACCAGCTAAAATAAAAATTACAGAATTAACTTACATTGATACTATACACGATTTTTCAGGTTTATTGGTAGTTAGCAACATAACACTCATACTTCTAAAGTTGCTTGGTGAAAATACACGTCTACATTGATTATCATGTGGAGTTGTTTAATAGCAAAGTTCACTCCTGACAGACCTACTGCTTGAAACAAATATCCTTGTTTGTGTCTCTTACTAGAAGATGTAGAAGACAACAACAAACACTGTGTAATCCCATAAAGAAGGCTAAACAAGCAACTACTTCTGGTGCATTTCCAAATTCCAGTGCCATCACTATATGTGATGAAGTACTTCTGATATTTTGGCTACAAAACTTTTACTTATTAACATTGCATGGAGTCATTCAAAGGTTTTTTGATATATTTTTTATGATTATGTTTTGATTATTACTAAACATTAAAACATTTTCTTGAAAGATATATACTTATTATGATTTGATAATCCTTGCCCCTCTCTTTGACCAGGCAGATTTGCTTCTTAAATATATCTTGACTTTATACTGACATTGACCTTGTGCTATTTCAGTAAAGCAATAAGTTTTTAAAAGAGCAACAGAACTGGAGAATGTGTTATCCTCATCTTCAGTTCAACTGCATAATGGAATATCAAGTTATCAAATAGATAAGATATCAAATATCATTATGAGCATATATAAAATCGTTGCAACTTAATAAATAGGCAACGTCCTTAAAGTATTATAGTGTACTGTAGGCAGAGAATAAACACAACATAGGACAGGGGACTGATTATCTGGGGTACATTACGGAAAACTATGGAACATCCTATTCTGTAGTAGCTCACACAGACAAGAGAAGTGAATGTCTTCTGGGAAACTTTTGGACAACTTATTATTTGACTGAGTAAGGCTTTTTATTTATTTTTTTCCTTACCTAATTCAGTCTCCTCTTCTACTCCACTCTACAATTTTCGAAGTGGCATACTGAACCACCTTCTAAACAAAAGCCTACCTCAGATTAAAATGCAGCAAACATTGGCAAGATCACTGCAGAACTGAAAGTCCTGTAAAGTATTACATGCTACTGTTGCCCAGTTCATCTTATTTGCTTACAAGGTGGTGTAAACTCTTGCAAGCTTTTCATCAGGTGTACTTAGAAGGAAAATAACAATTCACATAAAATCTGAGTGTGTATAAAGACATCCAGTCTTTTCCACTCTAGACTGACTCAGCCTGGTCTATTAAATCCACGTAAAAGCATTAACAAGCTGCAGACTTATTAATGCTTCAGTTTAAAAGCTTTATCTAAAGTAAATGTCGTTTTCTTCTTTCAAAATGGCTTTAACTTTTTCCCCTTTCCTTATGAAATATGAACTTCAAAAAAGATGAAGATATTTCAAGGTAAGCCTTTGATCTAAAGACTAGCTCTAAAAGACATTTAGTCCCTCAAATGTAATGAATTCATAGAATTTTATTTTTATTTTCTTGCTTACTTGTGAGTCATTGTTATTTGTTTTGTTTTGTTTTCTAAGTCAGACAAAAGTCATTTTTCTTTTCTACAACCTGTAGCTGCTTAATCGATTATTGAGCACCTTTATTATAGAGTCATTTCTGTGTATCATTCTCTTACACTAATTAGAAGCAGACCAAGTGGGAAATAAATTGCTCCACTGGTATGAGGTCTGTTTCTGAAAATGATATGGTGAATCAGAGTGGAATTCAAAGCAAGATACTGTGCTTGTTTATGCATGTTGAACTAGTATATTTTATCTGTAGAATAAGTTGCATCTCTTTGTTGTGGTAATTTATAGTCATAACCTAACAATGTTCTTTTATAAGTTTTTAAGCAGTGTAGTACTCCATCAGTTCCACCACTGTCATTCCATTGCATAAAGCCAAGAACCCTCCATAGTGCAATGATGAACTGGGGCCCAACACCTTGAAAATAAGTATTGGTCCATGAACAGCGAGACTGATGAAATCTAGTTACTCATAAATATTCTTCATGTTCTTTATTCTCACATTACAACATCCCTACTATCTTGATTTTTTTGCTTATATGTGACAGTAATTTCTTCAACCTGGCCCACTTCTTACACTCCCATGACATTTTTAGACCTTTTCAACCTCTACTTAATTCTGGTAGACAAAAATAAGCAAATAAATAAACAACAAAACCTACAAAAGCATAAACAGACAACCTTTTTAAAAAATAGGATTCTTTAGATTGTGATTTGCCATTGGTACTACTGCTGTTCATTTGGTGATTTGATGGGTTTTAGTTATTGGTGATAATATTAATAGGAAGTAAGAGCTTAATATACACAGACCTAAAATGTATGTTTTCTTCTGCTTGTATTCAACTGTCCACTGACAATAAAACACTAAATGGTAATGTTTCCAGTGAGTCTCTCTGCTGTCTAAATCAAGCATATTATATACAAACTTCCAAAGAGGGTTGAAGTTTTCACCTGTTTACCAACATTGTGACTCCAGAAGTTTAACAGTGTATTTGTGGGAAATTCCCAGTCACATTAGTAAACAAAATATGTAATTATATAATAATTATATATCCCTGATTTATGTAATTACAAATACTCAAATACACAAATAAAATGCACAATCAAACATATTATTCAATGGTGCTAAAAGGCATGTTTGATTTTTGAACTAATTAGATATGTTTTCCCATCTACTACTAATGCCAAATTTTTGAAGTACTCCTGTGACACACCAATATCTTAATTTTTCAGTAACTGCTCAGTGTTACATGCTGGTCTTGGATTCATTTAGCTTACCAGACATTCTGAATTTGGATCCAGTTCAGCAGTTTAGTCCTTAAAAAACTGGACGCATCAGATGTGATATCGCTAAGATGGTCTCAGTTATTTGCAAGGCTGCATCTTAGTTTCAGCTGGGATGGAATTGTTTCCTTCAGAGTGTGTGGTATGATGCTATTCTTTTGTTCTTGGAGAAAAACAGTGTTGATAACACACCAATTTTTATAGTTGCCTGCTAATCAGTGTTGTGCAGAGCCAAGCCCGTTCACAGCAAAATGCCCAAAGGACTGGGAGGGAACAGAGTTAGGACCACTTACTTAAACTGGTAAAAGGAATATTCCATACCACCTATCATCAAGAAGGAGTTATGAAGGGGGAGATTTCATCTCTCTCTCTCTCCCACTGACTAGGGGCTAGCTGGGAATTGGTCATGGAATGGTGAGACATTCCTTGTGCATTACCTGTTATATACATATATATTTATATTTTTACACATACATAGAAAGAGATTGGTCATAATTATCATACTTTTATTTTCTATATATAAGTAAATAGTTTTTTATCAATCCACAAGTTCTACTTCATTGTTCTTTGGGTTTTTTTTTGTTTTGTTTTTTTTTATTTCCCATTTCACTGGGAAGGAGGGGAGTGAGCAAAAGACTGCATGGAGATGAGCCATGTGCTAGCTTAAACAACAACATCATGACTTTAAAGTAATTTGCCTAGGATTATTGCAGATAACTAGGAAGATGCTGAAAGGGAGACAAATTCATTAATAAAAATATAGTACTACTTCTTTGTTCACATGAAGGCATAGATTTTCTCCTTGGAAAGGAGAGATAAATTCAGCTAAGGTCATGTTGGGAACTTGGTTAAAATCTGTAAGGGAAGATACAACTTTCCTTTCAATTCCAGGAGCATAAGTAAGAAAATGGAGTGTAAATAAAAAAAGACTGATACCACCCCTGTTGAGGGAAAGAGGTTCTGTAAGCCTGAAGAATGCCATGCCCTGAAGAAACCTGAGTGGTATGACTTGGGCTTTCTCACAGTAAAAGAAAGGAATATGCTGCGAAACAGTAAAACAAAATAAACAAAAAGGTTTTCCCCTTCTCTTATTCACATAATGCTATGTTTTTCCCTCAAAAAATGGTACACTTCTAGAAATTTCCAAAACTATCTTATTTCTAACAAAATTCTGACTTTAAAACAGAACTGTGTGATAACATCTCTATGTTTAGTTACAATGTGTTCTGTTCTTCTGAGCCACCTAAACATATTGATGAAGCTTAACATTTGAAAGGAAGCTCAACAAAATTCCCAAGACACTTGCAGCTCTGGTTTATTGCCTTATTGATGTTTTTGATCTCATCCAGAATTCATGAATCCATTGCATACTTTTCTGAGGACTGGGCTGGATCAGCATATCTCATTCTCCTTATCAGTCTGTCATCTGTGGAGGATGTGTCTTTTATTATTAATATGAAAATTGCCTGACTAGCAGCAGGACATTTTTTTCAATTCTCCTTTCTATCCCATTCTCTAACTCTCACCAAGTGTCTCTCCGGAGTGGGATAGTGATCTTGTGCTGCAGTTGTCAAGAAGCCTGCAAATGTTGCTTGTGGTTTCTGTAATGCAGACATCTGTCCCATGTGGTCTGGCCTGAGACCACCAGTTAATTCTGTTCTGGCTACCTGACAGTAAAGCTCAGCCATTTGCTTTCCTTTTAAAGCATGTGTGTGCATGCATGTGTGCATGTGTGTTTGTGTAAGATTGTACTTCTTCCCTTTTATTAGTATTTTTTCACCTGCTGCCAGATGAACGACGTAGATTAAAAGTCTGCTTTGTGCCTGACATACTTTTGAGTTTATTAACTTGACATTCTTTTTATACTTGATAGAACTTGACAGGCAAGCAGACAAGCACCTAAATTAACTTAGCTCCTAAGCAGCACTTGGACAAGCCAAAAATAACAAAGATAAATTGGAGGGGTAGAGAATGGCAAGAGTGTAAAAAAAGCAGGTGAGGGGAGAGCATGAGAGAAGGGAAAAAAAGTGAACTTTGGACTGGAGAAGTTTTAAAAATATAGTAATTCTTCCATAAAAATCTCATCTGTTCAAGGAGGGCAGCACATACACAGTGGGAAAAACCCAGACACACATTTGCCTTTGGGACAACATGGATTGAAACGCAAGACAACTTAGTAAATGGAAATGAATGCAATGACCTCAACTGA
Source organism: Callipepla californica brunnescens (assembly GCA_023055505.1). NCBI lineage: Eukaryota > Metazoa > Chordata > Aves > Galliformes > Odontophoridae > Callipepla > Callipepla californica. The sequence goes on along the minus strand of JALIRH010000034.1, from coordinate 977,138 downwards.
GATCGCAAGAGAGTAGAAGCTCACCAAGTTATGAAGCTACTGCTGAATTAGGCATGTTTGGCAGCATGAGCACTTGGGAGAGGCCCCAGGATGAGCAAGTTTTGAGGATTTCATTTCATTTCAAAGGAGGGTGGTCTTTCCATTTCAAGGTCAGCAGCAGGACAGCATAGTGGGTGTAGAGGTGGGAATGGAAGCACGCAATTTGGCTGACTGTCACGACCTCTGGATAACTAGAGATGTAACTTTCCATGTCTCACACTCCCTAAATCGTTCCTCACAGACCGAGTCACCAAAAAAAAAAAAAAAAAAAAAAAAATAGATGGAGTAAAACCTTCCAAAGTGGAAGAAGGAGCATAATAGAAGAGTTATGACATTCTTCCACATCAGCTGTCCTGTCTCAACAGACACTCATCACTAAAGTCTGTAATACAACAGTTTGTTGTTGTTGTTTTGTTGTTGTTGTATTTGTTGTTGTTCAAAACTGAAACCATAATAGATAACGTCAGACTGGAAGTTCTTGGAATGTGTGAGAAGACAATGCAATGAGTACTGGTTCGATTTGTAAGGAAAAGTGAGTTTTGTCTGAAGCAAAGGGGTCTGTGCACATGTATACATACTCAGAACTACAGATGCATAATATTTATTTAGCGTGATCTTTATGACTTCATCACATGCCCTGTCATGATAAGGCAAGGCAAAATCAGTGAAGAGAGTCAAAATCAACTGAACAGAGAGAGCTATCAGGTGCCCACATTTCCATCAAAAATAGAGAAAGAAAAGCTTGTCATGTGGCTCAGAAGCAAAATTCCCCTAAACTCACAGAGATTTGACAAACAAGTTCAAGCTCTGTGTGTATGTTTGCATTTGCAGTAATTGTGTAAAGTCCTGCCACTTTAAATGTTTTCTCAATAGAAGTAAATATTTAAAGTTATTTAAAGTTACATTTAAAGATCCCAAGTAATTATCCTTGTTCCTCTAAAAAACTGCCCTACAGGGTGTCTCAAGGCTGTATTTTTCTGATATACGGTATATCTACAGAGAGGAACCTCAGGCTGATACTGTTTATGAATCTGCCTGTGAGGTGAATGTTGGAGCACCATTGCTACAGCAACAGCATGTCCAGCTATAAATGTACGTGCTACCATGAGTTTAAGCACAGGACACACAGGTAGGCAAAAAATACCTGTGGTGATATGTGTGGAAAAATAAGTGGCCTCCTTCCTGCAGATGCTATCAAAACTGCTTCATCTGTGCCAGGGGCATATCAGGTATTATAACATACACAGGGGAAAAGGATTTTACCAGTGGGATGTATACTAGTTGACCTTTGTTAGCTGCCTAATTGTGAAAGCAGTATTCAAAAATTTCATTGTTCTGTATCAGCGCATCATGGCCCTTGAACTATAACACGTCTGTTAGTATTAAGTGCAGAACTTACAATAAATTAGCATTTTCCTAAAGAATAACTGAATTTCACATAAACAGGAGTTGGACTTCATGATCCTTGTGGGTCCCTTACAACTCAGGATATTTTATAGTTCTGAAATTATATGATAAATCACATTTTATGGCTATTTCCACTTCCTTCATTCCCTGTCACAGAAATATAAAAAGGAAAATCAATGACTAACTCTTCAAAGCATTTTGCAAATTGGTTTAGTGTACTGAAGCCCCAGAGAGCCATCCATGTTATGTGATACTACTGCAGGGATGTTGAATGTAATCCATACTAGAGTATTTTCTTGCTTATCTTCTGTCCCACCATTCACACAGCTCAGTTGCATCTCAGAAATGTGTTTCAACTGGTATTACATGGTTATTTCCTATTTTAAGCTTAAGGTTTGCAGTACATCCCTTTCTAATCCCTGAAAGTGACTTTGAATGCGTCAAAAAAATGATTGTCCGTCAAGAGAATTCCTCCTATTTTCTGCTAATTACATTCAAAGAATGCTGGGGCAGGACTCTGAGAGTTCAATTGGTACAATGCAAGAAATCACATAGTGCAGACAGAATCATTTAGTGCTTATAATGGAATACCCATTATTGAATATCTGAGCTCTGATTTAAAGATCTCTAGATGTATAAATACAGAAGAATCTGAGGTATTTTCAGTATCAATGAGTAAGAGATTTTGAGAATGTAGGAGATTTGGAGGGCTTTCCTTTACTTTTTAATAGCAAATAGTTAATTTATTCAGCTAAGTATGAGAGAGGCACCAATAAATCACTTCAGAAGATTAACTGCATGTATCCTAGTTTAGAAACAGTAGTTGATAATTCTTTATATATAATAAGGAATACTTTAATAATGTTGCATCTTTATTTTCTGTGTCTTGGCAAACCATTTTATGGAAATAAAATACACTCTGTGATAGTGGTGTGTTCAATTCCTAAAATAAAACAAAAGGAAATATCTAGTTCTCCTCACCAGTACTCACCTATCTCTTCTCAAGCTGTCAAGTGCTTACATGAGCACAGAAAAATATAGTCTCCACATAGCTGTAATTTAAGAACTGAATGGATTGTAAATGCAGCTTTAGGGCATAATTTCTAGCCAAGACAGCAGATGAAGAAACCTCACACATTCACTCTGATGTTTCCTAAATCCTTAGTTTATTCATTCTGAGTACAAAAAATAAAAAAAGGTCAAGTAAACAACAACTCCTTTTCAGTGAGTACTGCTTAGTGGGACTGATGCAGCCATTATTTTGTCATGAAATTTATGTCCATTAACTGCAAGACAGAAAAAAAAATGTGTAAGGTGATGACTGACTTCTATTGAGCCTTGCTAGCTTAGGAGCTGAGGAGGGAGTCAGCCACCAGATGCTCATGGAAAGTTTGACCATACCGACAGTGTAATCTTAAAGAGTTCTACCAAATTAAGCCACACCATGTAGAACAGCAGTAATTGTTTATGTATATACAAGTTTCTGCAACTGCTTGTTGGAAAACCTAAGATCCTGCTAGACATTATTTTACTTATTGAATTGTAGGACTCAAAGTGTTCTTGCCACAGTAGAAAGAGGAAGATGTTCTCCCTGCCCTCTTAATACCTGCCATTTGTATCTATTTGTGCCTGGTGTAAAGTTCCTAGGAAGTGACTCAGTATGAAGGGAGGTTGAATGAGCCTTCACAGAGAAGCCAATATAGACCCAAACAAGGGATAATGAGCTTGACTTTTACTGATTTCAGCTATTGAAATATTAAAGTCTATCAAGAAAACTAGTGCGTTAAATTAAATTGAATTAAATTAAATCTGACTGAGCACTCAAAACTAGTTTTTCTGCTGCCCACCTTGACAAACCTTTTGTGCCAACTTTTGCAGCTATATCAGCCAGGTCCTGAAAACTAGTGACTCCTAAACTAGGACATAGTACGACCAACTTAGTCCTAGTTTCATCTCAATTATTCTCAGTTTCAGGTTGCTGCAGTCCACTTTTAAGGAGAATTTCCCCCCATTAAGCATATCCGTGGGGGAGTATCTAGTTCTGCTTCTCACCAGTACTCACCTGCCACTTCTCAAGCTGTCAAAAACTTACATGAGCACAGAAAAATAAAGTCTCTACATACTTTTAATTTAAGTTGTTGCAGATATCTGACAACTAGAACAACCTGCCTAGACAAAGCTATAGAGTAGATGAGAATATTAAGGGGCAGCTTAAGTATTTGCTAATTTCTCATCTGCTTTTTTTCTAGACACAGCTGGCTGAAATTCTGAGCTCAAGATGCAGTCAACTAGCATAGCAAGCAAATGATTCCCACAGATCTATGTTAGATGGTAAATAGGAGAATTTATCAGATATGTGTGGATGTTTCCATGAATTTACAAGAGCTTTGCTCCACACTTTGATTTTTTCTCTATATAAATATGAACATGCAGCAAATGCAGTTTGGGACATGAAAGACTCTTCTCACATAATTCATGAGTCAGAGTTTTGCACTGGATTATTCAGGAAACCTAGATATCACCTAGATTTATGTTTTTTTCACGACTGCTTTTATTACTTCCAAAGTCAAGGTTTTGTAGTTAGAAAAGTCTTGAACCTATGCAAGGTTTCATTTTGTAATTCTACTGAGTGACTCCATTCTTGCCTTTGATCTGACTTTGCATTATTTGCAAGTCTTAGTAGAATCATAAAATCATAGAATCATAGAACCATAGAATCATAGAATGGCCTGGGTTGAAAAGAACTATAATGATCTTCTAGTTTCAACCCCCCTGTCATCTGCAGGGCCACCAACTGTTAGAGCAGGCTGCCCAGTGCCACATCCAGCCTGACCTTGAATGCCTCCAGGGATTGGGCATCCACAACCTCCCTGGGCAACCTGTACCAGTGTGTCATCACCCTCTGTGTGAAAAACTTCCTCCTAATCTCTAACCTAAACCTCCCCCGTCTTAGTTTAAAACCATTCCTCCTTGTCCTATCAATATCCACTCTCATAAACAGGCATTCCCCCTCCTGTTTATACATTCCCTTCAAGTACTGGAAGACTGCAGTGAGGTCTCCCCGGAGCCTTCTCTTCTCTAAGCTGAACATGCCCAGTTCCCTGAACTCCTCCCTCACAGGAGAGGTGCTCCAGCCCTCTGATCATCTTAGTGGCCCTCCTCTGGACCTGCTCCAGGAGGTCCACATCCTTCCTGTACTGAGGCCCTCAGGCCTGGATACAGTACTACAGATGGTGCGTCGCAAGAGCTGGGTAGAGGAAGACAATCACCTCCCTCTCCCTGCTGGCGACCTCTTTTAAAGCAGCTCAGAACACAGTTGGCCTTCCAGACTGCAAGCATGCACTACCTGCTCATGTCCAGCTTCTCATCCACCAGGACCCCAAGTTCTTCTTCTCCGGGCTGCTCTCAAGGAGATCTTCCTCCAATTTTTATAAATACCTGGGGTTGTCCCAACCCAAGTGCAGCATCCTGCACTTGGCATTATTGAACCTCATTAGGTTTTCATAAGCCCACTTCTCCAGCCTATGCAGGTCCCTCTGAATGGCTTCCCTTCCTTCCAGTGTATCGACTGCTCCCCTCATCTTGGTATCATCTGCAAACTTGCTGAGGGTGCATTCGATGCCATTCATCTATATCATTGATGAAGATGCTGAAGAGCACTGGCCCCAAGACCGACCCCTGAGGGACATTTCTTGTGACCGGCCTCCACCCTGACAAAGAACCATTAATCACAACCCTTTGGCTGCGTCCAACAAGCCAATTCCTAATCCATCGAACAGTCCATCCTTCAAATCCACACCTCTCCAATTTTGAAAGGATGTGGTGAGGGACCATGTCAAAGGCTTTGCAGAAGTCCCAGTAGATGACATCTGTCACCCTTCCCTCTCTGCCGATGCTGTCACTCCATCATAGAAGGCCACCAGATTGGTCAGGCAAGATCTGCCCTTTGTGAAGCCATGCTGGCTATCTCACCTCTTTGTCTCGTATGTGCCTTAGCATAGCTTCTATGAGGATCTGCTCCATGATCTTCACAGGCACACAGGTGAAGTTCACAGGCTTGTAATTCCCGAGGTCTTTCTTTCTCCCCTTCTTACAAATGGGAGTAATATTTCCCTTTTTCTAGTCTCCAGGGACTTCGCCAGACAGCCAGGATTTTTCAAATATGATGGAGAGCTCAGCAACCACATCAGCCATCTCCTTCAAAACCCTAGGATGGATGTCATCCAGTCCCATGGACCTATACATGTTCAGTTTCATAAGGAGGATTCGGACTTGTTCCACCATTACAGTGAGACAGAAATCACTCCACACACCCTCACCTAGAGGCTCAGAGTCCTGGTAGACACAAGAAGTCTGACCACCTGTGAAGACTGAGGCAAATCACTTACTGAGTACCTCAGCTTTTTCTATGTCTGAGGAAGCCAGCTCTCCATTACCTTTCCTCGGGGGGGGAACACTCTCCTTGGCCTGTCTCTTTCTGCTTATGTACCTGTAGAACCCCTTCTTGTTATCTTTCACATCCCTCACCAAGTTCATCTCCATCTGTGCCTTGACTTTCCTAATCCTATCTTACACATGCAGACAGCAGCCCTGTATTACTCCCAGGCTACACAACCCTGCTTCCACTTCCTGTACATTTCCCTCTTTTCCCTCAGTTTAAGCTGCAGATCCTCACACAGCCACGACAGTCGCCTGCCTCCCCTGCTCAACTTCTTCTGCTGGGGTATGGAGAGCTGCTGCACTCTCAAAAGTGTGTCCTTAAAGAGCTGGCAGATCTGTTCTGCACCCATGCCCTTAAGGACAGTTTCCCAGGGGATCCCACACAGCAGTTTCTTGAGCAGCCAGAATTTTGCTCTCCTGAAGCACAGGGTCCTAGCTCTGCTTTTTGCAAGGCCTGCGTTCTTCCAGATAACAAACTCCACTAAGGCATGGTAACTACAGCCCAGGCTGCCTCCAATCTTAACCTCTCTAACACTCTCCTCCGCATTTGTGAGGACCAAGTCCAGTAGGGCTTCACCTCTGTAACATTTTCAAATCCAGGCATAAACATGATGCAGATAAAGCACTACTTAGGCAGGAAAAATGAAGCATAAATCCTGTATGCTTAAAATATATGAGTACATGTGCTATTATGTGTGAAGATTTATAGTTACAAGAAGAATGAATTTACTACATGTATGAATATGCTAAAATTTCAAACATTTAGTGGTGAAAATATGATATGCAAATAGCATCGACCATTTCTCACATCTTTTACCTTCATTTACCTCCCTAGATTTTAATTACTTTGTATGTTATAGGGGATGACATCTGTTTTCTCTTACTTCCATTGGAGTGCCAGAGGAGCTGTGGTGTGGCACTGTCACTTCTGGCAGCTGTGAGCTTCTTCATTCCCCACTGCCTGTTGCCCAGGAGGATCCTGCATCACAAATCACGTAGATGAGGAGAGTGTTCGGGAAAGTGTGACTGCATTTGTGCTACAATTGTTCTTTGTCATCCAGTTTGGCTACTGGTTGAGACAAGATACTAGGCCAGATACAGTGAACTACACTTTTGTAATCTCAGAGATTTTAAAGCTTTCCCACTTTATTTTGATCCTTCATACAGTAATCAACAAATGTGTAGGACACCCAGGCCATGAAGATACTCATCAGGTTATGTTCATGAAATAGGAAGCACATGTTTTCTGCTTGTCCCTTGGAACCCTTACTGGGTTCTGTCAGAACAGCTATAAAAGGGCCAAGAACAGCATTGCTCCTTAGCTGAAAAGAGCCTTCAACACAGATATAGGGATGACAAGGCTCTTGTGTGAGACTCAGACAAGTGGAAGAGCAATAGAGAAAGGTACTTAATCCACGTCTCAATGCATGTTTGAAAACAACTAAACCACAGAGCCTTTTTTTGTTCAGGGTAAGAGATGGATGCTAACCAGTATTTTTCCATAGCATGGACTGACCAGCAAATATGCTATGAGTAAAGGCTGGATGATGAAACAACATGAGGGATGATGTAGCAATTGCACAGCTGCTGCAGAGTAGATCATTGGTTTCAATACAGCTCTCCATGATTATAGAAAAGCCATACAAAGAATCAGGCTACTTGTTTAAACTGGCCTCATATGTTACATATTCCAGTACTTTTGTCCAGAGCAGTCTGCAAATGTCCCTTTAGTGACAGGAATACTTTAATTCCTCGCGAGTTTTCCCGTCTGAATTGAATACTATTGCTCTGCAGTGTGAGTTCTCTAAATAATATTTTCCCTAGAAACTAGAAATTTTTATCCTTTCCAAGCTTGGTAGAGCCTTACCTCTCTGCTTCAGCCCCCTTCTTCATCTGTCTTAGTTATGATTAAGCAAGGCTGAAGACAAACAGTTAGTTGAATCCCTGAAGCAAGTTACAACAGACATGCATAAAACAAATAATGTATACACACCCTCAACCGCCCAGAGCGCAGAGAAGATGCTGTCAAAGCTCAGCAATTACTGCTCCTTGCTGCTTCAGACTTTGACACATAACAACATGCTCTGACCTAGCTGGGAGTGTCCCACTAATCCTAGATATTTTTCAGTCTTTAAATGGAATAAATGCAAGAAGCTGACACATCTCCGGATTGCATTAAAATCTGGAGAAGAAAACTCAAAACAATAACCAAGTACAGTAATTGGAGTTCTTAGGTTTTATTAACTCTTCATGCAAACAATATCACATTTATAAAGTACTGCATTGATGTAATTGATACATGGATTTCTGAACAAGATTTTCTAAATTCAGGTTACAGATATAGGCAGATAAGTAAGGTAGATAAATGCACAAGTTTCTAAATTCTCTGATTTTCTGTTAGAAATAATGTTATCAGAGAATAATGGCCTAAGTGATTAGGGGCATGGCAGATTTCTTGCGTTCTTCACCTTGTCTTGTTAAAAACTTCCTGCACAACTGTAGCAAGGTCCTTTCCAACCTCATGTATCTATGAATTTATGAATCTATGAATTTTATTTCAAGTCTAGATTTTAATACCAATCAGTTTCAAAAAATTATAGAACCAAGTTCTATAGTTCCAAAAGGGCCCAACTGTCTATCTAACTTTCAAAGCTGGATACTTCTGAAAGTTCCTATCTAAAATTTGGTCCAGTTCTCTTTTGAGGGGTTTCCTCTTTCTTCCAGCTACAGAATAGGAATCGTAAACTCTTTCTTCAGAGTGATGACACAGAAAAATTGTTAAGGCATTAAGATATTGTATAAATGGAAGTCATACAAATGCCTAAGAGTAGAGACAGCTCTTGAATCAGAAGAGAGTAGCTTCTTATAATTAGCTGATATGGAGTTGGGCTTTTAGCAAGTATTATCTGGCATGTCAGGATAATCAGAGAGTACTTTATTTTCACAGCCATAGAAGTATGTCATTTTGTTATGTTCTTAAAATTTCTGATTTTTTCAGCTGTGGAAATAATTCTTACCATAGCAAAGCCTTCAATGAATGTTAACAGTATTGCATTTGAATTGATGTTTTGCTAAGCAAGTATGAATCAAACAGGGAATTGCTTCTGAAGATGTACTTGTGGAACCAAAAAGTGTTTCTCACTATGGCCATACTTCCTGTTTTACTTAGAAATCTTCATACTGAGCCATTATCTGTTTGATCTCCTTTCTGTTCCAGAGACCATCCTCCCATCTGTTTACAGATGGGAAGTTAGCTTTCCCTGTTCAAATACTAAACCAGGCTCACCTCAGACCATTCATCTTCCCTATCAAATGGTCCTGCAAGAATTATAGCATATTAAAATTTCCAGGATTACTAAGTTGCCTTGTTTGAGCCTGGTTGTCTGGCTACAGTTCCTCAGAACTGTTAATAGTATTAACAAACCAATAGGGAGCAGATCTTTGAGCTTTCTCAGCAGAAAAAACATCTTATAAATGGTATTCAGCTAAAAAGTCCAAAGTAGATTCTAGATTTCAAGAAAATGCACTTATCCAAACCAGAGAAAATATGGAAGCAAGTGTTAAATTAATTTTCCCCAGAAAAACTAAAAAGTATACTTTTACAGATGAGCTGTCTGTAAAGAAGCCTTCAGACAGATTTCTCTTGCTTGCAAATAGGTAGAAATGCTTTTGCTGATGTCTGAATGCCTGATTTTGCCTTCGTCTTACATCTGTTTCACAACATCTATGCATACTGTTTTCAACAATGCAAGTAGGAACCCCCAATAAAGAAAACATAAATCAAAGTCAGCATTATGTATGGATCTTTGAAACACAAAAAAAGAAATCTCTATGTGTTGTGACCACAGGTTCATAGAAATCCTGGAGAAAGTTTATAAGGTAAACTCAATACTGATAAGCAAAAGCACCCTCAAATACTATAGCCTGAAATATAGCTTTGTTGTTAACTTTCCAACAGAAGCTTTAGGAATAAGTAATTCTTACCCTACAACATTACCCAATGCTCTGTGCAAGAGGGAAGGCAAGAATTCCTGAAAGCTTCTGAGATGCTCTAGGATTTTTTTTTTTGTTTTGTTTTGTTTTTCACTGCTTAGAGAGAGAAAAAATGTGAAGAAAGAGTATTTTAAATATATAATTGAAATAGCTACTCAAGAAGAAATATCTTTTCACTAATGTTCAAGACAGCAACTACTTTTCTATTGCTATACTAGTATAACAGTAATGGAAAATATACCTCAGTGGGAAAAAGGAAAAAGTATGTTTCATTGTGCAAGGCGTGGCAAAATATTTTCTAAGTTAAATCGTAAAACAGTCAATTTTAACTTCAATTAGCCTATCCAAAAATACTCCTGTTGAAAAAAACCCTCAGTTCTAAGTTTAAAGAAAGCCATAAATCATTGCTTAATAATAGATTTTAGTACCTTAAAATAAAGTACCCTCCTTGTACTGCCCAATATGTTGGCTTATGAGGGGAGTTAAAGGGAGCTTGCCAAATATTTCTGAAGTAAAAATCATCACTATTTAAGTAAAATAATACATTAGAGGAGTTGAATATAAAGTCTAGCATGATGAATGTCAATGTTTAATCAATTTATCATGCTCACAAGTTTAGGGTTCTGTTCTAGGACTGATACTCTGTAATGTCTTCACCAACAGTATTTACACTGGAATCAAATACGCTCTCAGAAAATTTGAGGATGACACTAAGCAGTGTGGTATGGTCTACACACCTGAGGGACAAGATGCCATCCAGAGAGGCTTGAGCAGTAGGCTCAGGAGAATCTCAGGAGTTGTCAAGGTTCAGCAAAGCCAAGTGCAAGGTCTTGCACCTGGATTGCAAAAACCCCATCAATATAAGCTGGAAAGTAAAAGGATAGAGCACAGCTCAGAGAAAAGAACTTGGGTTTTCCTGGTGAATGATAAGCTCAAAATGAGCCAGCCCTTGCAGCCCAGAAAGCCAGCCTTTTCTTGATCTGCGCCAAAAACAATCATGATCAGCAATTCAAGGGACATGATCCTGCCTCTCTGCTTTGTGCTGATAAGACTTCATTTGAAGTAGTGTCCAGATTTGGAGCTCTCTGTACGAGAGAGATACAGACATGTTGGAATGAGTCAAGAGAAGGGCCCTGAAAATGATTGGAGGACTGTAACACCTCCCTTATGAGGATAGACTGAGAGAATTGGGACTGTTCAGTGGGGAGAAAAGAAGGTTCCAGCGGAACATGTTAGTGGCCTTTCAGTTTCTACAGGAGTGCTATAAGAAAAAAGGGGCAGAATCTTTAGCAGGGTCTGAAAGAGTGGAGGCTTAGATTGGATATAAGGATTCTTCTCTTTTTTACATAAGGATAGTTAAGCACTGGAACAAGTTTCCTAGAGATCTGGTGAATGCCCCATCCTTGGAGACATTCAAGATCCGGCTCTCATCTTGTGAATGTCCCTGTTATTGCAGGGGAGTTGGACTAGACAACCTTTAAGAGTTCATACTAACTCAAATGACTCCATGATTCCATGAGATTTATGTTGAGCAAAGTTTCTCCTATGGCCTTGAGAGCTTAGAGCAAGTACATAATTCCATCATTTTGTTCTACGGTAATAGGAATTTCCTCATGGCAACATGAAAAAGTAATGCAAAGATTCACTATTTCTTGTTACTTTGACTGCAGACAGTAATAATTAGCCATCTCTGAGCTATGCAGAGATTCAGCCAATATTACACTAAGCTCTGTAGTTACTGAGATCAATTTGCTTTGGAGAAAAGAAGCTCTTTTAATAATGTTCTTCCATAAAATAAATCTTGTCTCCAAGTATTATGGTCATCTGCAACTTTGATTTTCTTCTGAGTGCCAAATACTGATTAAAAATAAATGAGTAAAGCATCCTTTCAATTTACATTTGGCAAAAGAGGAATAAAGTTAGCTTGAAGTTTCTTTATTAAACACTATGGTTTACTCCATAAGTAGCAGTACTTGTTATTGCAGATTTCTTAAATCTAGCTATCCATTTTCCTTTGAGAATGCTATAGTTCACTAAAATTAGGACAAAACTAAAAATTTATAAAACTAAATCTTTATACTTTAGGCTTGATATTGAGTGACATTTTATGGTCTGATATTTACTGAGGATCCAAAACTTATTTTCAGTGGAAAGTCCAACAAATCCCTTCTGACTTTAAAACCTATTAATCTTCAAAGACCTTCACTGTTGTAGCACATTCTGCATTCTCACCAGGCACAGAGCACTGTGGTCAGAACAAGCTCTGTGCCTGTGGAGAAGACTGCAAAGTTCTTGTTTGAATTTGTTTTAATTCTCCTTTTTGTATGTACAGTTTTCAGCATGCAGCTTTCTTTTATTTCAGATATAGGGTTGGAGTTTCTTTTAGTCATTAATAATTAGATTTAGTTTTCTCCATTTTCCTTATGCTTCTTCCTCTTTATGATACTGTTGTCTGCTTCAAAGGGAGTTGGATTTCTTTCATAGCATGTTTCAAAAGCTGACTTTCTTTTATAATATATTTTTAAATGTTTATCATCTTTGACTTTTACTCTTTATAGCAGCTGAAAACTGTTATATGCTGCTAATGAAAGGTACCAGACCATGACAGCACTGGAGACAGAAATCCTCCCTTTCTGCTTCCCTTAAAGTACCTATTATAATTGTACAGCACAAGGCAATTCTACAAAGTTTTCTATCTTCACAACTACCTCAGATACTTTGTAATTTTCTCTGTGCTAAGAAAAGGATAGTCCCTCTACTTTCATGGAAGGATTGTGTGATACACAGTCACCCAAAGTCTGTACATGATCTTCAGAGTGTTGCTGTCACCCTCTCAAGGGAGGCAATAAAGAGGAAAAGAAGAAACTTAAATAGGAGAACAGGGGCAAAATCCAAGTAATTTGTCGAAGGCAACAAAGTGAAAAACAGTGCCATAGCCACAAAATGCAGATCAAAAGGATTTGTTTTGTCTTCAGCATTGTCATATGTATATACCAAGTAGAAATAAAGAACTTAATTCTTCTACCATAAAGTACTTTTTACCAGTTCTCAACAGTATTGCAACCGGTATGCAAGATAAAATGAAAAAACTGTCTCTCGTATGGTGTCAGTGTCATCTTATATGAAGAATATCCAGAGCAATCACAAGAGGAAATGCAAAACAGTGTCACTACTCCACCCTACCATCACATTTCTTTCACAGAATTAAGACTGATTCTTCCTTTCTGAATCTGCAGTAGTCATTTTCCTCTCCTCTCCTCTCCTCTCCTCTCCTCTCCTCTCCTCTCCTCTCCTCTCCTCTCCTCTCCTCTCCTCTCCTCTCCTCTCCTCTCCTCTCCTCTCCTCTCCTCTCCTCTCCTCTCCTCTCCTCTCCTCTCCTCTCCTCTCCTCTCCTCTCCTCTCCTCTCCTCTCCTCTCCTCTCCTCTCCTCTCCTCTCCTCTCCTCTCCTCTCTAAATCTCTACATTTTGATTTTGATTTTGATTTGGCAATATACTTCAATAGAATAGATAGCTAGACTTGATCTTTAGTGATACTCAAGTTTGCTGCTTCCATCACAGAAAAGAAATGCAACTTCAGTGATTCACATGGTCGGCACATAAGACAGGACTAAATGTCCTTTGCTTAGTAAATAGCTGTTCCCATTACTCCTTGTGTAGTGTGGAAGAAAGCCCCTTTTTATTTTCCTTCAATAAATCCTTAAAGCCTTAATTATAGAGTTCTGAGAATTAAGCTCAGGGAACTCAAGGAGAAAACAGAACAGCAAGCCATGAACTATGGAACACAGCATGTTTGTATTTGGAGATGTTATATTATTATATCAGCTAACACCCATTGCATCAACTTTGTATGTCATCTCTCAGTAGAAAGACTCTTCCTTTCAGGTGGTTCAGACCACCCAGGTCAATGGGATATTATCTTGGGATATATGGTCACCTCAGGTGTGCATGCTGGACAGGAGTTTCACTACTGTTTTTGAAAATTAAATTCATACTCATAAAAGGGTCTCAAGACAGCATATCTGGACACCCAAGCTGGAGAGATACCTTTTCCAGGAGTTTCTTAGGACTCTTGTATATGCCACCAGTGAGAGTAAAGAGCAGCTGTTAATTTTTTTTTCCCCTCTGTGTAAGCAATAAAAACTCCTACTTTACCTTGAAGTCTCTCTAACTGACTCCCTAACATTGCCAGTGAATCCCGTATAATCCTGCATTCTGCCTACTTGAAAGTTAGCAGTGGATTCAAGCATCACAAGGTATTCCAAGTCTGTGTGGTCACCCCATTCATTACTCATGAAAGAGACAGCAAGAAACCCAAATCTCAGAGGACCATCTCATCTTTACTTTGCTCTGTTTGTTTGTTTCTTCTGCCACAACACAAGCAGTAGACCAGGCAGTCTCAGAGTATATCGTTGCCCTTATGACCAGGTTTTCTAGAAAGGACATTAAACTTCTGGGTTGCCATAAGCTCTGTTTTTGAATTAGTTAAGCCCAGATTTTTCTCCCCTCTACTACATTCTTGACGTGAAATCTAGTAGAAGAAAAGTAATTGTAACTAAGTTTATTTCTTTAATACATAAAAATACTAACACTGTACATAAGTAAGGAAAGGTACTTCCTATAAATTTCTGAAAGCTTCTGAAAATAGTCTCAGGATGCAGCCAAAATTAATACTGTTATGTAGCCAAAGTTTCCATGAAAGCATCTGAACCAGAGTGTCTGTACAAGTAAAATTGTGCAAATAACTACAGCCATTTTTCTGGCCAAAATTCTCCTACATCTCAATCATTTTTCTTACTGGAAAGATGGCAGCAACTTTTTCCACCTCAAAGCTATTCAGAACTGTTCTGATTAGAAAAGTGTAGCTTGTAACATAAATGAATTTATTACTGTTGTTTTCAATTCAGTGCAATAACCAGCTGCCACCACTAGACTATTCAAGGCACAAACTTAAGGGCACTGATGGCTTTAGCACACCACGGTCATCCAGTAGAGCTCTCAGACAAGCAGAGGGAGTGGCGGGATAGATTATTAAATGCAATGGCTTGGACGATGCATTTTAAAGTCCAAGAAATTGGTGCAAACTTACTTTCTTCTGATGTATAGTGGATTGTTAATTGAGAAAATGGGAGGGATCATGCATGGGAGAAATAACATGACAAATTGTTGCAGCTTATTTCCGGGGGGGGTTTCTGTCAGTGTCCAAAGACAGTTGGGATGCAGCATTAATTGACTAAAGCCACAAAGAGAGGCTGTGGCATCTAGAATATGGAGAAAGATTGTGTGTGATAGCACAGCACTGCATGTGCTGCTCTAGCAAGTGCTTTATACTGAAAGAAGCCTTGGAAGAAATGTGTTCTGCATTCACTGTACTCTGGACATCCCCTCCATCTTCTAAACTACCAAATGAATTGAGATCAGATACAGCCTGAGGCACACAGCTCTCTCATGTGTTGTCCTCTCCCCTATGTGTTCCTGCGTCTAGTCTTCCAGTAATCTGTTTATGAGCATCCTGGCAGCTTAGCAAAGATTAGCTTTGACTCCAGGAAAGACATGGCTTCAGAGAAAGAAAGGTACAGAAAAAGGAGAAATTATAGTTTGTAAAGGTTTGTTTGCAGTTCACTTGTAGTTCATTTGTATGGAGAAATAGAGGTGGGTAAGGAATTGCTGCAAGTTCTTCGACTCTCTCTTGTTACTCTTGCTATGCACTGCTCTTTGAAAGACTTCTATTTTGATAAATTTTATTACCAGAAGAGTGATATTTTTCACATCATTTGTATTTAATTTTATAAATATGAGCAAATAAATACATAAAATACCTCCTCAGTCAAATAGAAGCTCTTTCTCCCAATTGCTTTCATTAAAATTTAAGTAAACAGATGGGTTTCCTGGCATGTCTAAAGTGGATGCATGTATCATATTGCAGGCAATTGCTCTCTATATCATCCAGGCAGGGTTCACATCTTTGATGTACGGAAGACAGCACTTAAGCTAAATCTCTTGGTAGTCCTGAAATCAGACACAGTTGGCCTAAAATAGAGGCCAGGCTAACTGCTTCCTCTCATACTGTGCTGTCTGGTTTATACTCAGGAGCCCCTCTTCAGTTTTTCTATTTCTTGTCCAGGTCAAGCAAATCTGGCAACATTCACTCTCCAGGAATAAGGAGGCCCAGCCATGGTGATCAAATATAATTACTGATCCTTCCCAGCGGAGTAATCAACAGGTCTATGCACAATGTTGTATTTCTCTTAAGCACACAAGAAGAAAATCAGTTACATAGCATAACAGTATCTTCTAAAATATGAAGATTAGATCTCTGGTGATTCTCCCTTATAAGAGAAAGAGGTGGGCAGCAGGACTTAGGTGCAGAAAAATAACATGCCCTGACATGTCATTGCAGGTTTTTTTCTGTCACTGGAAATGTGGAGCATGGACAATAGCGTAGTAAGAAGAACTTCCTAATATTTAAAACAGCTACTAAGCAGATATCTTGCAAATATTTGACTATTTGGAATATGATACACTGGTCAGAAAATGAAGAACATAATGGGTGGGTTTCAAAAAGGATCTCTGCATAAAGCCTACTGTTTAGAAAGAATAACAAATAAGGATCTATCTTGCGGTAGATTAGTTTCTGTTTCATTTTTTTGTCTGTTTATTATTTCTGAGTACAGGAAAGTCAACCATAAAGGTGGAATGTTTGGGCAACAGAAAGGAGAACTTCTTCTTTGCATTGTTTTGGCTGATGGACAAGAGAGAAAGGGGAAGATTGGCCTTCTCCTGTGATATTTGAGAAGATACAAGCATGGAGGGATGGCAGAGGAGACTGCCAATAGCAACTCTGCTGTGAAGAAAATAGACTGCATAAACAAACACAGAATTAGGCCTCTGAGGAAATGGATGGAGAGGGGACTGTTTATAGGGACTCAGAGAAGTCTGTGAAGAATTACTGCATACCAAGAAATAGGTGCTGGCACATCAAAATGATGCCGTGCTGTGAGCAAGCCTACAGGAAATAGTCACCTTGCACAATAGTCAGGGAGAATCCCTGTCAAAATCCTTTGATTTTATTAATTTTAATTTGAAGATCTTTTTTCCCTATATTGAAAGAAGATCCATACTTATTTAGGTTCTCTGAAATCCCAGCACAAATTTTTGAATTCCTTCTGGTGTTTTCTGGGGATTCTTTCTTCAAGGAAAATATACAGACAAGTCTTCCTTAGATTTCTGAGTGATTTGGGGTCCTGTCATAACCAGCTTAACCCTAATTTTTGTCAAGTGTAAGTCTAAAATAAAATAATGTAGTATTTTTTGCCAGAAGCCTGGAACAAATAGCTAGCATAAAAAAAAATCTGAAGGGGAAGCATCTAGCACTGTATATAATTCTATCTCAGTTTTCATTCCTGCTCCTTTAATTGAAGCTGCGTCAGTCTGACCTGAAAATTTACTTTTCTGTTTTAATTGTTCAAAAATAATCTCCAGGGTAGGCCTTTCCTGAAAAAGTGCTCTATGACGACATGGTAGAAGCTGAAAAGTACTTTTATCAAGTTTTTTGGTTAATTCATAAAATTTGAAAATGCTGTGCCTAAAGTATATGCTTAGTAACTATCAAAAAAAAAAAAAAAAAAAACCACTTTGTTACTGTTAGCTAGAAAATATACAAACAAAGAAAGATAAAAAACATGATATTCCACACAAAACTGTGGCTTTAACAATAAGATGTTAAACTCAGTATTTGTCTTTGGTAGTAAACAATGGTATCTGCTTACAAAAACATTAGAAGAAACAGGTGCATATTTCTTCCAAGCATAATCTTTCCTTTGGTATGCTGTACTATCCTCTGACAAACATTTCCTGAGTAGAGAATGAAATTATACTACATGCCAGATTCATGCCAGGACTTTCTTCCACAGACTTTCTCTGTCTACCTTATATCTGCCACAGTGCTGTAATATTTAAAAAGAAATTACCAACCATAACTGCCTGTTTAGCCCTTCAGATGTTTAACAAATTTAGTAGGAAATGGCAGTATCAGAAATGTGATGTGAAAAAGGTGTCCTGCAAATTGAACCTTCAGAAATGCCCTTGCCTTAGAGGTATAGCTGCAAACTCATTTCCTAATGCTTTGGTTTATAGTCTTAATCTCAGTTTGCAAATAGGAATCTGAAATGCATTATCCTGGAGAGCCAGTTAAAGATGCTGAGGAGAAATATTTTTCTGGCAGGTAAACCTGTGACAAGTGGAAAGGATTTCTGGAGTATAATAGATTTCAGTTTTGTTCACCTAGTTGCTTTGGAAATGGGAACTATGCTTTAAACAGGGAAACTGCATCTATTGAGCAAGAATAATTCACTTAATGGTGAGGTTGTGCTTCAGAATATATGGCATTCTTCCAATGTGAAACTGAGAAATTCCTTTCAGAGGGAAAGAAGAAAAAAAAGCCAATTTCTTGTTATTTTCTTCCTATTACTACACATGGCCTGAATTTGCTCTGTGAGGGAAAATGGCACTTTTTTAGTATATCACTTAAAAATAAACTCTCATCTTTTCTAGTGTTTAAGAACATAATTAAAAACATAATTAAACTTCCTTTTCCTTTACTATCTCTGTTGAACCGGACTAACATCAGTTACATAGATATATCACAAAAAAGGATACTGAGTCTGATTCCTGTTTTCAAGCCCTTTCTATGCCTGATGCTGAAAAATTGAGTATGGGTTTTTATTAAGAATATGTATTTTAGTTGCCTTCCTGATGTTATACTTGAGACTAGGAGGAAGAGGAGAAATTGACTGATATGTCAGATGGACTTAAGCGGGGAAATACTGAGTTAATAAATGAGCTACAAGCAGAAAATGAATCTTCTTTCTCTGTTTTTCTGAATGTCAGTACTGGTGTGAGGTCCTGGACTAACAAGCTCAAAGAGTTGGGGCTCCTGTTTAGCCTCAGAAGGTTTATAAGGTGGCTTAGATTTCAGTTAAAAAAAAAAAAAACACTAGAAATGGTGCCGTACTTTAGTAGGGGTAGGACATGAACTGAGAAGATGAACCAGAAGGTGCAAAGCAGCAGGAACTGGAGGAGACGAGCAAATCTGTAATGCATCCCCACCAGTTGGCTGAGGAAGGGAACAGTTGGAGGGTGAGTATCCAGACTATCCAGACTGTGTAGAGATAGGACAACTAGGCAGCTGCACTCAGTTTAAGGTAGGGTGGCATTAGGACAAGAAGGTTTGTTGCCCAAAGCAGGACAGGGGGAGGCAGGTCAGGGGTCACTGCAAGTTGTCACATGGGGCTAAGGGAAAAGTGGGGAAAACTGTTTCTCACTGCCCTTGCTGGTTACTGCACTTTCTCAACCTCTTTGAGAGAAAGGAGCCATTACACGAGAGTCAGGCTGGTCTGTGGAGCAGAGCTACAAATGATTCATTGTATCAAGAAAAAGAAACAGTGCCTCCTTGCTGAGCTTTGTAATAGGCTTCATATAAATTTGCATGAAATATTATGTGGGATTACTGAAGCCAGCCAGCCAGGAGTTTGGCTGCAGGAGCCAAGATGAGGATGGGAGCCCAGCCAACAGGAGAAGCAGGAGATGAAGTGGATCATGTTTGCCAAGGCCAGGAGGAGAGCCAAACCATAGCTACAGTAGCATAGTAATGAGGAATGGGAATTGCATTCAACACTGGTTCTTCTTATTATGATCATTATTGCTTTGAATCCCATTGTCTACCCTACTTGCCTCCCCGCCCCTGCCTTAGGCCTCAGCAAGTTGCCTGATAACAGCAGGTAAAATACAGTGCAGTAGTTTAAATAAAATTTTGCTGGAGCCCAAACTAGTGCAGATGAAACCACCCAGCTACTCACTCACAAGTATAGCCCCAACACTACAACAGGCACTTTTTTCCTACCCTGGGGATGTGGGAAATGTAGGGAGAGGAGTGACACTACATGCTGCTTGTAAGGTATTTTTCTCACAGCCACATGTTAAGGACAGTCATAGACAACTGGGATTTCAAGATATAGTTTGTTGGACCCTTCTGCTTCCTCTCACTCCCACATAGTTGATGTTCACTTTGATTTCCACTTTGGTTATTGGTATAGGAGTGGGACATCGATCTCCAAAACAGATCCTGCCATTCAAAGCTGGAGGGGCTGTGCAGGCAGCTGGATCACTGGCTCCCATCCTAGCACCTGCATTGTCCCTGGCTGTTTCAAGCAGAGAGGCCTACCTGGAGTCTAACATCTATGGACACATAAGGTACAATAAAACTTAAGCTGCTATTTTGCTCTTGTTTCCTTCATGGGATAGACTGCAATCCCAGACCTTCCTAGAATGTTGAGTCTGCACCCAACCTGGCATCCCATTTCTATACTGGCCTCAACTCACCCTCTTCCTCCAGAGATAGTCCAGATTTTCAAACACTTTGTGCCTTGGGATTCTTTCTGCAATTTCTGATTCTGCACAGAGCTTCTTTGGACTTCATGTAACCAGTGATGGAGGACCCAACTTTCCAAAGACTCATTATCATCACAGCTTATTTATGCACTGAAGATGCTTTGCAGGCAATGACTAGTGTTGGCAAGTTAAGACTTACTATTACATTATTATTGCCTGCACAAAACAGGGCAGCACTAAATCTGCTCAGACAGACAACATGTTTTGTCTGCCTCTGAGGCCTTTTCACACAGGACGTGCTGCTTTCCCCAGGGCTGATGCTTTTTCAGCTGAGTGAGAAGCAGGGCACATGCAAATCCTGGTGAAATAACGCAGTGTCAGGTGTGGGGCCCAGTCTGTGTGTGCAGACAACTCTCGCCTGGTGGAGGAAAGTGTTTTTTTCTCTCTTTTCCCCTCCAGCTGGAACAAAATGTGAAATCTTCTCATAAAAGCAAACTGAGAGATTCTTGTTTTCTCGAAGGATGCAGAGCAAAGAACTGAATTTCTTCTCCCAGCCAACACAGAGGGAGTTCCCCTCCTGGAGGACTGTGCTTGCCAGTTTCACAGGGTGTTAGAAAAGGGCTGTGCTCAACAAGGACTCCATGTGCTGGGGACTTATCTCTTTCCTGCCCAGTAACATCTCTTCAGTCTAACCTCCATACGTGTAGTTTCTCTCCTGCCTTTGCCTTGCTTGTGAAGAAAAGCAAGTTTCTTACATGTCTTGTGCCAAATATACTTCTAGCTCTATGTTTTGAGATATCCTCTGCCCAGAGAAGCCTTAGAAGAGGTCATATGCAACTTTCATTAAAAAAAATTCAAGACTTGTTATGTTTTCATGTTCATATAAATATATATTAAAACCTGTGGCTTATATCACTCAGGACATAAATAAAACCTTTAATGTTTGGAAGAAAAATCCACAACTAAGGCAGCTCCTCTTCAAGAAAAGATTTGAAAATGAAACATTTTGAATGTAATGACAAGTTTTCTTTGTGGAAATAGACATCTTGAAAGACTAGAATATACAGAGACAGGAGATCTCTGTTGTTCTCTACTCCTTTCTTTTTGCAGTCTTTTTCATTTTAGTAAGTCAATTTGGGCACTGCAAGCCACTGTTAGTTGTATATCAACACTCACTGGTCTGCCTGTGACTCTTCCCTTGCAGAAGACAAACCGACATCAAGCTTTAAGTAGAGCCATTTTGACCCTGGCAGTAGGCTTTTTGCTTTGTGTTGTTCATCACATCCTGCAGTTCTCATAGCAAGGGGTTTCATAATTTGATCTGAATAGAGACAGATTGAAAATTAGATTACTTACTCTATCCCTTGAGGCTGAGTCAAAAGTTTTGTTTTCCCAAAATGTTCAAATGAATTTCCAGTTTTGTGATGTGGCCAAATACCACAATTTGCATTCCTCTGTATTAACAAAATGAAAATTTCTTCAACTTGCTATACCTCTTGCCCCTGCTCAAGATGTGTTTCTGTCTATCAGACAGAAACTGTTTATCTTTTTTCCAACTCCTTTAGCACACTAGCAAGTTAGCCTTTGTCTTTCTTTCTTCCACATAGTTATCAACCACATACACAGGGTTTCAGACAGGCACTCCTGGGAACCCATACTCCTAGACCTGTTTTCTTTAGTGCACATTGCACTGCAATGCAATTAGCAAAGATTACCTCCCTCTGCATAGTAGCTCCTCACCCTTCTGTTTTTCCCCAAGAAGAAAATTTCCTCCCCCTCACCTATGAGTGTCTTTGTATTTTCCCATCTTCCTTCATTTTGTGTAGAGCACTCTGATAAATACATCCATGCACAAATCCTCCACCATTATATGGAAGAGTCTTTTTGCCTTCGGCAGACAGCAGACTGATACAAACAGAGATCATGCAGCAGAAGGACTTGTAACAGAGATATGATCTCTGCTTTGGAACACTGTAGTTGAAAGATGAATAATAAGGCATTTTATCTGGGCTCCTCCATAAAAAAGCTGTTGCTGTGACTCATATGCAACCTAATGGCATTTGAAGGGGTTAAATACTCCTGGAAAGTGAGTTTTCAGATGAATTCCTTTTCCTCTTGGCCTCAACATAAGGCAGTACTCTATTAGACTTGACATTTCTTAATGTGAATTAGCAGCTCAGTGGAACAGGATCCAGAACTGAGTCCATTCCCTCTTCACATCCATGCATTAATGTAACAAAAGCAAAAAGGTGTCAGCAAGGCTAAGAATAACTGAACAGATCTTGTGCCAATTTGGAATAAAATATAGGACCCTCCAGAAGTGGAAGTAACTTGGTTGCTTCTGAACTCTAAGTAAGGCAGGCATTTTAAATCACCCTTCTCCAAACCACACACACACACACACACACACACACACACACAAAAAAAAAAAGACAAATTGAGGTACTGAATGTAAAATAATAAATAAAAAAAAAAATCAAATGAGTCATTTCATCATTTTGGTAGGACAAACAAGAAGGAATGCCAAATTATCTCTCTAGACTATAAATCACCTTTACCATCTTGCAACAGATTTCATCGATGACTTTAAAATATGTAAGTGTGCCCTTGTCCCATTTCCACGGCTGTCCTGGGAGGGTCTTTTCACCCACTGCCCTTGTTCAAAATGTTCCATCAATTTTGTTTCCTCAATCCTACCATGTCTCATGAGGTAATGGATGGAGACCAGCTAGACATGAAGATGTGCCATCCAGGAAACCAGACCAAAACTGGTATGTTTAAAAACGTGTTTGAAGAGAGCACAGGATGACAGGGAGGGGGAAAGGAGGCAGGGGATGTTTTTCAGCCAATGTTTTCCTTCCCCCCATCTTCTCACAGATGCTTGCTGTTGTCCAGCAACACAGAGAAAGACGTGGGAAGGAGGAATGATAACCAGTTTCTCATGACACATCTGTCTCTGGATCCTTATGGGAGCCACAGCTGCATAGAGGAGGGAGAGGAGAAAGGGGGTTCCACTTTCAACTTTATAGTGATGGAGTTATTTTAAGCAATATCTTTGAAAGAAAAAAACACACAGTCTCTGTTCTGCAGTGTGCTGGGGAAGGCTCAAACACCAGGCTGCGTTGCCTGGGGTTGCAGGCCCCGCCAAAGCAAACAAGAAGCTCTGAGGTGGGTCTGAGGCGAGCTGGTCATCAGCAAGGAGTGGTGAAAACAGCCAAGTCTGAAGGAGTGTGGCCTGGTTGGCAAACAGGGAGCACAGTGTTGACTGTCCCTCAGGTATTTCCCTTTGAGTTTGCTGCTTTCTTGGAGCACACCACTATGAGCAAATGTTCCATGATGCTTAGATGAAGGATGGGGGCTTGCATATTGGGCATGAGCTTTGTGTGCATTTCAGGCTGGAATTTGCTTTAATTTGTTTTTCAAGTTTTGATCTTCCTGGATTTGGCTGGACATTCTGCTGGTGAGGGGAGTGGTGACACATTGCACCCCACTGTGCTGTCAGCCTGGCTCACAGGTTCACTAGCCTCTGTGTGGCCAAGTCCAGTCACACACTGCTTCCCTGGCTAGCAGTTCACAATATCACACCTTGATACTTCTTCTGCACCTATAAAAACCTACTTCCACATGCCCTCAAAGGAAGTATTTAACTATGGTTATGCACTGAGTGTTGGTCTGGATGCTAACTTCCTCAAAGGCAATGTGTTTTCTAACAGGGAAGCACTGGTTCAATTGCATCCCCAAAACCCAGACATTATTGTTAACTGAGTCTAGAAAGCTGTCTCAGACGAGAGAGGTCTGAGAGGTCCATTTTCAAACAAACCATCTGCTTTTCTGAGAAAGCATCAAACACCTGACTCAAGGCTCTCATACTGCTTTTGTGTGGGTGAAAAATGATTATGCTGTGCTCTACTCTGAACAGTATTGCCCAACACTGGTGCAAGGGAGGAGGATTCCAGTCTGCAGTGGCTTTTGGAGTCTGCTCGGGTACTGCAGTAGTTCTTGGGATTTAGACATGCATATTGAGGAGTGGGGAGTCCCAACGCCATCCTGGATACTTGAGACATTAATGGAAAAATACTCACCTGTTTTCCCTTCTTGTCTGCTTTTCTGGCACACAAGGACATTTTCACAGTTTGGGAGGAAAAATTAGATAGGGAAAAAAGAGGTAACATCTGTGTCATTAAGTATTTTCAGCTGCAGGTCTGCATATTATGAACCTCACGTACAGATGGCACAGCAGTTGATCATGGTGGAACTTCTTACTGTAAGCATGTCTACATTCAAAATAATATACAGACTGAAGGATAAGGCTTCATTTAAATACCTTTTGTTCACCAAATGATTATTTTACATCTGAATTAGCTGAGTGCCCACAAATTGAAGTCAGTGAGGAGCAGAGGGTACTCAGCATTCCTGAGAATCATCCCCAGGATATATAAGTATTGCATTAAGTCTCCTTAGCATTTTACAGATTTGGCTGATTTTCAATATCTTTAAAGCATGACACTGTGCATTTGTAATATTCTTTCCTTCAGTATGGGTGTGTTGCCTGTGGTGGGAGTACTGGTATAAGAACTTACGTGAAAACAAACCTTAAATCCCATCTCTCATTTTCCCAGAGGTATTTGTTTACATAGAGGGCTTTATTATGGCAGTAATCACTAATGTGTTTGAAAATTGTTCACACGGTAATTTATCTGTTCTCATTGCACAAAGTTGTTAGATACGTTAGCATTATTTACATATTACAGGAAGAGAAATGAGGAATATTAACCCATGAGGGGCCAAAAGAGGCTGTAGGAATGACAGAAAATGAAGAAACATCTGAGTTAACAGGCTAATGCCTTAACCACGTGAGTATCCTTTCTAAGGTTTTATTTTTGCTGTATCCTTTTTTCTGCTTGATCACTTAGGAGAAAATGACTTGTCCCTGGATAACATTTTATATGCTGGAACTAAAAATAGGAATTTTCTTCTTCTCCTGTTAAATAATAGTATTGTAAGTGTACAGCATGGGAACCTGCGCACATACACAGAACAAAACAAAACAAAACAAAACAAAACAAAAAAACACCTAGGAAACAAGAAGAAAAACAGATATAAGACAGCTGTGGGAGAATAAGAAGCTCTGGAGGAAAAGATCCTCTGGAAGTAGCCAGAGAGGCGCTAGTTATGAAACACCCTTCCCCATTCAAGATTTTTCTTACCCTAATGCCTTTTTGTGATATAAACATGGGATCAAAGTACATTTGGCTTAATCTTCACATGCAAAGATTTGCTATGTTTTTTTAACAAGAGTCCCACCACCAAGCTGGAGAGGCACTGACCAAAAGCCAAGGGAGACAAATCAGAAATTTTAGTAGGCTTTAATCTTTGCCTCTAAATACAGCTTTTGTTGTTGTTGTTGTTGTTCATAGAATTATAGATTCATAGAATCTTTTGAGACGGAAGGGACACTTAAAGGTCATCTAAACCAACTCTCCTGCAATGACAGGGACATGTTCATTTAGATCAGGTTGCTCAGAGATCCATGCAGCCTGACCACCCCTCTGGGCAGCTTGTTCCAGTCCCTCACTACCGTTATTGTAAAATACTTCTTCCTTATATCCTGTCTATATCTCCCCTAATCCTATCACCACAGACTCTGATAAAAATTGTCCCCTTTAGATATTGGAAGGCCACTAACAGGTCGCCCCAGAGCCTTCTCTTCTCTAGGCTGAATAACTGCAGTAATTTCAGTCTGCCTTTGTAGGAAATGTGTTCCATCCCTTGGATCATTTTCGCAGTCCCCCTCTGTATGTGCTCCAACAAATCTGTATCTCTCCTGTGCTGGGGACAGAGTACTCCAGGTGAGGTCTCACCAGCACAGAGTAGAGGGGCAGTATCGCATCCCTCAACCTGCTGACCACATCGCTTTTGTTGTAGTTCAGGATACCATCAGCTTTATGGACTGTGAGGGCACATTACTGGCTCATGTCCAGCCTGCTATCCACCAGTACACCCTTGTCAACGGTTTACCGGGCTGGATCGGCCCGGTTCCGTGACGATTGGTACGGGGGACCCACGGACCCACGCCCCAGGAAAGGGCAAGGAAAAAGGGAAAAGGGAGATGGGCCTAGAAACAAAACAGCGGCAACGATCTGAGGAGGAAAGCTAATTTACTAAATAAGATATTAGAAAGCAAAATAACACAATATAATACAATGTAATTGGAATTGAGGCTAATGAATCAAATAAAATGAGCAAGAGAGAGTGTCCGATAAACCGAAGGCCTTACGCTAACGCTGAAGGCGATACGGCAGCGAGCACCCACTGCTGAGTCGATCCCGAAGGAAAGAGAGTGTCCCGTGACCGCTGAGGGTTTTTATCTGTTCCCTCTGAGCGGAAAACACGTAAAAATACAAAGCATCACAAAGTCCTCTGGGGAATGTAGTGCTTCTTCTCTTCTGAGACAGGTATACCTGGAACTATCAATGATCTATGGAGCTGGAGTATTAGCTCTTTAACTCTTAATGCAATACATGATGTTATGATGTGGAATACCAGTACCAAAAAATCATAAAACCATGACAACCCTCTTCTGCAGCACTGTGCTCTAACCTTACATCTCCCAATTTGTACTGGTTGTGGGGGTTTCTGTGACCCACATGCAAGAACTTGCACTTGGCTTTGTCTCTTTAAATTCTCCCGGGCCCAGTGTTGACCATAGCACACAGATTGGTGTCATCCACAAACTTGCTGAGTGCGCACTCTATCTCACTGTTGATGTCACTGATGAAGATATTATAGGGCACTGGCCCTCATACAGACCCCTGAGGGACATGTCTTGTTATCAGGACATTGAGCTGTTGAGTACTACTTTCTGGGTAAGATCTCACAACCAGTTGTTTGCCCATCAAAAAATCCACCCATCAAATAAATATCCTTCCAAATTTAAGAGAAGGATGTTTTCAGGTACCATGTCAAAGGCTTTACTGAAGTCCAGATAGTTGATAACAATAGCTCTTCTTTTGTGCATTTAGTTAGTTACACTGTCATAGAAATCCACTGGTTTGATTGGGCAGAACTTGCCCTTGGTGAAGCCACGCTGGTTGTCTCATATCACCTCCCTCCCTTCCATGTGCCTTAGGATAGCTTCCAGGAAGATCTGTTCCATGATCTTCACAGCACAGACTGAAGTTTTTGTAACTGTAAATCCAAGATAGCCTGGGAGTGGTGTTTTTTTTGTTGTCTTTGCAAGCGCAAAGAATACACAGTACTTCATAAATTCTGCTGTCTCCTTAGGCTGGTTTTGCAATAGTTTTGCCAAGTCCTACAGTTTCTGATAGAAGATTCACTTCTCTAGTTCCTGTTCCTCTGTTCATCACTGCAGGGCTGCCAATTCACTTAGCAGTGCATCACAGCTTCTCACTGGATCTGGGAGTCTCTACACCAGTTTAAGCCAACAGCTATTCCAAAAGTTCAGTTCCTGGAATCTCACACAGGAGTGGACTCTGCTCAAAAGATCCTGCTCAGAATGGATGAGACTCCTGGCTGCAATTTTGTTCAGTAACTGGAAGAAAGGGGAAATTGTAATTGTCTGACCAAAATAATTGCTTAAAGCCCAGGCCCTGGGCCTTGCAGTACGTAGACTTCAACACAGTGAGAGTAAGCAATTGTTTGAAAATCCAGTTTGGGAACTAGAATTCCAAATGCAAGATAATTATCTATCAATATTGTATCTCTCTGACCCTACCACCCTTGTTTCTTCCAAACAATCTTTTGTGAAAGCCACCTTCAGTTTAGGATGTCTTTAGATAAGGCAAGAAAAAACAGCATTACCTCTTTATTCCTATACTAATGTGTGCTTTCATTTTGTGGGTATCTATGCTGCATTTAGGCACTTTGTTAAACATTTCTCAATGCCAGTGTCTGTGAAATGCTGCACTGAACAGTGTATGCAAGCTGAGGTAACCTCTGTCAGAAAAGAGAGACCCCAAATTACCTTTGGGTCCTCAGGGAACAGCTGTAACTTACCTTTGAGCTATGATTCTAAAAAATACTTGGTGCTGGTACCAGAACAAGCAGCAGCTCGAAGGAGGCATTTGGCTGCTCACAGGATAAGGGCACAGCATGACTTTGGGAACCCTGGCCTTAGAGCCCAATCAGTGCCTTACACTGCATACTTCCTTATTAGCATCATGTTTTATATAGCACCTACAGGGCAGTGGTGGCATTTTGCAATACTGTAACTTAGGTAGGCATGTCACAGTAGTCATTGGACAGAAAGAAAATCATCTGTCAGTTAAGATTCTTGCATACACACTCCTGTGGATAATCTGGTGGACTGTTTCTCTTCAGAGCACAAGAATAATTTTTACAGACTTAAAATAACTGGTGGGGAGCACGTCCAGCATAGTGCCCATGTAAGATATCCTTCTAATCCACTGCTTGCAGCTGTGATGTCTTGGCTAAGAATAGCTGAAATGTATTTCCTCCTGAAACCAAAACATATGTAGAATTAAAATAAAACTAACTACAGGGTTCAGATAATCTTTCAGTAGTGATGCTTATATTCATCATTAAATCCAACATACATTCTTAACATACAGAATGCAAATTTTTAAAATTTGTATTAAAAAAATCACTCACCAATAAATGGATGGATAGATAGATAGATAGATAGATAGATAGATAGATAGATAGATAGATAGATAAATGAAAGAAAGAAACAGAAAAAATGCATTATGGAAGAAATTTAGCATGCTTTGATGGTCAGCACCAATTTGTTACACACAGATGTAACCTCCTCAACTCAGGAGCAACCATCTTCTAGTTGGACTCATAAAATTACGAACAATGTGTGTTGCTCGACTTTTGGGTGTGAGTGTCCCAGGAAATAGAAAAGATGAGCAGGTCTTGGGCTCATGCTCGTAGCTGAGCACTCTAAAGAGGAACCAGGAATCTTCACATGATCATTTCGAGAATTCCAGTCAAAAAGCACTTCATTTCGTTAAAAACAAAACTCCATGTGCTGCTGTGATCGGCAAGTAATCTGAAGGAATCAAGAAATACTGTCCTTCTGCAGGAACAGTTCATGCATACTTAACAGGATTGGAAAAATAGAGTATAATGAGGTTTTTGTGTCTGGGTGGATAATGAATGGTTTTTTAATGTCTACAGGGCTTTACAGGTGAAATTTGAGCCAGCAAACTGGCATTACGCCAAAACCAACTCAGCTCCTCTCTCAAATTGGCTGCAAGGCACAATCATATTCTCTGTTCCTTTTCTCCCCTTCACTTCTTAAAAGGATAATTCTTGAAAATTTACATTAACAAACAGATTTGAGGAGGGAAAGGTATAGGGGAACTTGCTAGCTTGCTTTCTGGTAAATGCTTAACTTGAGGTCCTCTGTCTACTCTCAGGAGCCATTTAGAGCTCATTGACTCGCACAGAGAGGTGGGAAACCAAGCAGCCTAATATTTTCTCTTATCTAAACTTCCTTAATGAGTTTAGAGCAGAACATCTCTATCCTTCTTCAGTCTCTGATCCGTTTTGCTGAGCTGCCTTGACAGGCTTTGAGATGATAAAAGCCAGAAGTGGAGAAACAAAGACATTCCTTTCAAGTTTTCTGGTCTTCAGCTAGCTGGTGACACTGATGGTGTTCCCCAGTGAGGTCACATTTTTGTGGGCTCATGGTGGACTTGCAGCAAAGAAGTTACCTCCTAGGACAAGGTCTCAAAACTGCAAGTTCACAGTCTCATTGGAAGGACTGTTTCCAAGCATAAATGTATTTTGCAAGTTAGGGCGCATGTGGTGTCCAAGACAATGCTTTGGGTGCTCCTGGGATTTGCAGGCCCTCTAGAGGGCTGACCTGGCAAGCTTATGTCTGGCAAAGTCATTGCTCTGTTTTTTGTTACTCTGGTAGGCATGTGTGGTAAGGTGGAGGATGTATTTTCTCTTTGCCAGTGAGCAGAGAAGCTTCCTAGAAAATTGTCTGTTGCCAGTTTTTCACAGTGAATGTTATCCACAGTATCCCTGGCGCAGAAACATGGTCAGCTTGGAAACAGAATATGAAAGAAAAATAATGGCTCAGCATTTCAGCCTCAGCGGGACAATGGGTTTATTTTCACTGCATCGTGGACGGAGCAGGAGAGGTAAGACTGCTGAGCTGTACTGAAACTGGTCTAGTATCACAGAAAAACTTTGTGCCATTTATCTATGCCAGTCTGACATGAACCACTCAGTGCTTTCTGTTGAATGCTCCCTTGCATGCTGCAGATGTACATGTCCACAGTTTTGCTCAGTCTCTGCAACTACTCTGATCTTTCATTGCTTCATCAGTGGTAACCTCCCACCATGAAAGATTAGATAAGAAGGGGAGTGCATTTATCTGGTTCTTTCTTTTATATCAACACTTCTGACATTTTGGACACCCAATATTCAGACTTAGTTATCCTTTTCTTTTAACAGAGTGTTTATTCACCTTAAAGTTGCATTTTATTAAATGAATGAGGTTCTGTGTCTTTTTTTTTTATGCCTGAAACATCACTATAAACATGACACAGAAGATGACTAAATGGCCACGGTAGTGATCCAAGAGATGGAGCACCTTTCCTACAAAGACAGGCTAAGAGGACCGCAGCTGTTCAGCCTAAAGAAGAGAAGGGAGACCTGTTAGTGGCCTTCCAATATCTAAAGGTGGAATATAAGAAAGAAAGGAACAGAATCTTTAGCAGAGTCTGTGGTGATATTTAGAACTGGATTTAAGGAAACTGTTTTTTACAATAAGGATGGTGAGGCACTGGAACAAGTTGCCCAGGGGAGGTCCAGAGGAAGCTTCATCCTTGGAGACATTCAATGCTAGGCTGCATGGATCTCTGAGCAACCTGATCTAGCTGTAGATGACCCTGTTCATTGCAGAGGATTTGGACTAGTTGACCTCTAAGGGTCATCTCAAAAGGTTATATGATTCTATGAATCTATGAACTTGAGCTAAACTTCTACCTTGGGTCAAAGTGTGAAAATAATTTGGTTATTTTCTCCTTAGCTCCTAGAGGGTTTGTGTTCATTAGAGAAATGAAACCAGTACACAAACTGTCCCAGGAGTCTTCTACAGCTCTTACTCCAGTTTATCCTTAACTTTCCTACCCTAACTAATAAATATCCTGCAATTCTCTGGCATGTCTATCTGTGGGTAGGCAGCCACATTTGAGGTCTGAAAGCCAGTTTGTTGCCTTGATATGGAATATCAATAATACGTGGATAAATATCTGTTTTCACATAGTTTTCATAAAAATCTATGTTTCTAAACCATGTGAATAATTCTTTAACTAGATCAGCCACATCACCTAAATGCTCAGGAGTTATTACTTTGTGAAATTTGTTATAAATTTTTTTTCATGTAACCTCATTTGGCTTAGACCTCTCTGCATTTTCATGCTTGCGTCATATGTTTTGGAATTCTCTTCCCAGAGTAACCAAGATGTATAGAGTAAATAAAGGAACTAGCTAAACAGACAGACAGAAATAACTGGTAACATACTGGCTCACCATTTCCTGAAAAGCAATGGGGAATTTAGAAATCAGAGATGAAAAAGCCCCGTTAATTAAATCTTGTCTATCCTCACTGCCAGTGCAGGTTCAATCAAGGGATGCTACTAGCCAAGCTGCTTTTCAATTTCCAGCTCTGTCTTTTCATAGAATCACAGAATTGTAGGGATCAGAGGGGATCTTTAGAGATCATCAAGTTCAACCCCTTGCCAAAACAGTTCCCTAGCCCAGGTTGCACAGGTAGGTCCAGGTGGGTATTGAACATCTCCAGAGAAGGAGACTCCACCACCTCTCTGTGCAGCCTGTGCAACTGCACTGTGAAGAAGTTTCCACACACATTTGTGCAGAACTTCCTATGCATCCGTTTTTATTAATTTCCTCTCATCCAATCGCCATACACTGCTGAGAAGAGTCCAGCCTCATCTCTTTGCCTCCTGCTCCTGAGATATTTATAGACATGGATCAGATCCCCTCTGAGTCTTCTTTTGTCAAGGTTGAACAGACCCAGGACTCTCAGCCTTTCCTCATAAGGGAGATGTTCCACACCCTTTATCATTTTTGTGGCCCTCCGCTGGACTCTTTCAAGGAGAGTTCTGTCTTTTTTGTACCAGGGAGCCCAGAACTGGATGCTTCAGGTGAGGCCTCACCAGGGCAGAGATGTTTGTGGAGGATGAGCACTGCTCTTGTAAATAGATGTTGCCCTAATCAGTAGTAGTTATTACTGATGGAATAACTGGCTGGATGTAAAAGGTAAAAGTTAAAAAATAATAAAGTCAGACGTGATCTGAGAGAAGAATCTGATAAGGCATAAATAGAGTGTGATGACAAAGCAGAAGGTAGATAAGACTATAAGTATTTCTTTATTTAATATCGGTAAACATTTCGGTTGAACCAATGCATTTGTGGAAGCAGAGAGGCAGTTTGTGCTACAGAAATCATTCTGGCACCAAAGTGTCAGGATCTTTAGCTCAATATTTTTTTCCACGTCATTCTCATTGGTTTTGTTCCATCCCTAGTGTCCCTAGTGTCTGCCAGCAAGATTCAAGCATTATTCTGGCATTATTTCATTTCACATGAATTTAGAGCTGTTTAAAGTAGTTGTCTTTTTTTTTTTTTATATCCTGGATTTTCTAGGTATGTAAGTTAGCCGCAGCTAAGTGAACTGCCCCTGGCTGTCCTGTCAGGATGTCATCCTAGTAATTAAAACAGAAATCATTCCCCATCTCATTCATTCTCAAGATGTTGAATCAAAACAATAATTCCGCACATACTTAGGTAATGTCTTAAACTGGTCATTCTGAGAATGTATTCAAGTTATTAGCAATGTGTTATATAAAAGACAAATCAGATATGGCAAGCAACTTCTACTCAAGTAGGAAGCAGGATATTTACTATCTCTTTCCTGTTCCCTATCCCAGGCAGAAATAGTAACATTTATAATATAATTCAGTGTAATACAATCACTACTGTGGAACAAAACATAAATAGTTGCAGAAGGAACTGCTGCTTGAGTTAGTCATTAAATTAGGTCATTCTAATCACAGGGAACTGTAGCATATGAGTGATATTTCAGGTGATGAGAAGCATAGGTACACAGGTGCTGAAGATTTATCTAGTTTTTAATTTACATAATACCTCCAAAAGAAGGAAAGCTAATGATCTATTTCAATAGAAACTGTGAAGAGGATGTCAGAGAATTCTATGCAGGAGCTGGTGTCTTTAAACTTCAGAGGCACCTTGGGAACTTGTGCTTCACCTGCAATAGCACTTTGAAGGAGTATAAATAGCCCCTCAAGGAAACCTTAAAGGGTTCTGTAAGTCCAGAAAATCATAAGATAAAATGGGTGAAAAATAGGAACTCTTTGAAAGTCAGAAATAATTCATAAACAGAAATACATGAACGCACTTTGGCTTTCTAATCATACATGGAATAGAACACATAAAGTTCTCAGTGATCTCTTAAGCTTGCATGTGGAAGGTAATAGGCATAAAAAGTCCAGTGGGGAAGAAAAAAAAAAAAGATATATACATGTTGGACCACAAAAAGGGTTGATGTGTAACTAGTTGCTACCTGCTAATGTAAAAGTGTTTGAAAAGTACCTTTACAAAAATTCTGAGTTTCTTTTGAGACTTTGCACTGAGTGATTTGCCATCCTAGCATTCATACTAACTATATATCAACATAGCTCTCCTGCTTTCAACAACAAAAAAAACCACAAACCACCAAATCTTCCAATACAAAGATTAGAGCAGCTTAAATTAGATATAGGCCTAGTTCTGATGGACACCTATGTTAAGTTGTAGGTCAGTTAGTTTAGAACTATAGTGAGATGAAGAAAAAGGGACTTGGAGAGAAACAGAAGAATATGAACCAACTCTGTACTTCCCAAAGATTTGTTTTCTTGTTTGTAGAAAGCAAAATTTACATCCCCTATCATTGACATCTGAGTTTTCTTCTCATCTTTCATCACATACCACTTAATTTCTTTCTTTTCCTCATTCACTTATTTGATTTTGTTTTCTTAGCTGCAAATAGTTGTCTCCTGAAAACATAGCTTTGCTTAAAATGTAGGTGCACTTAAATGTACAGACTACTTAAATGTATAAAAGTTCTAAAGAATTCAAGCATATTGCCATTGTTTAATATCATTAACATAGGAACGAGAAGGTACCCTGAAGGAAACTGGCTGTCATGCATAATTAATATTTATGTGCTGAAGTGAGACACTGCTGTCGCTTACTGGCTTCTGAGTGTAGTGCTGGGGAGCACCCACGATATGGCATAGTTTTTTTGTGTGAGTGGGATATGCTGCACAGTGTTTGAAGCAGTAAATTGAAGAGAAAAATACACATCCAATATAATCAAGTATATTAAGACTTGATAAAGCATATTCTATGGAACAAAGCATCTCCAGGGTAGAATTACGGCTTGATATGTAGCTGAGTGGATTTTATTATTAAAAATACATGATAAATTATAAGCCCCATATGTTTCTGATTTTACTGATTTTAAAAATAGAAAGTGAAAGCTCCCAGCTGGGGGCACAGCTGCTGCTAAATGCTAATAGAAATCGTAGCCAGGAGTGTGAGTTGTAAATGCAGCAGCGTACAACTGAAGTTGTGGGAGAATTCTGTTTCTCCTTAGTTTGCAGCTGAATCTCATGTGGGGAGAATTCCCCTCTGCCTGAAGGATCAACTGTCTCTACTCTGGAGCAGATGCAGGCGTGTTTAGCTGTGAGATTCTCAAATATTGATACTGCTCAGACAAAACTGTAATTCCAGAAACCTGTTATTGCCACTATCTTCTTTTAAAATTGTTCATGTCTGAACACTAGTAAAATGCATCCATATGGCCTGCTGAGAAGGAACCAGGCCTTACTAACACTGCACACTGAGGTGGAAAAGTTGCCCAGCTGTTCAGGGCAGTTTTAATGACTCACAGAAACAGTGAAGAACAGAAGCAAAGGCGGGAATGGCAATGAGTTGTCGTAGAAAGAGAGTACTAGTGACTGCCTTTTAGGCAGACACTGATATCTCTCCCCATGTTCTGGTTTCATCTGGGACAGAGTTGATTTTTTTCATAGTGAGTGATATGGTGTTATGTTTTGCTTTTGGAGAAAAACAGCATCGTTAACACATTGATGTTTTACTTATTGTTGAGCAGGACTATATAGATCCAAGGGCAGTAAGTTTTTCAGTTTCTCATCCTGTCCTGATGGTTAGGGTGACTGAGGGAGCACCTTTGAGCATTAGTTGAAAGAGGACGCAATCAGGACAACTGATTTAAATTGGCCAAAGAGATATTTCATACTGTATGATATCATGAGAAAAGAAGTTGAAAAACATAGGGAAGTTGGCTGGGGAAGGGCAGCTGCTGCCTAATTCAGTTGGTGGTGAGAAACTGCGTTGTGCTTCACTTGTTTGGTATATATATATATATATATATGAGGCACAATGGATGGGAGGACCAGCGCATTAATAATTTCAGCTTTGCCATCATACAAACAAAAACCTCTAGTAATAGGGAATAAAGGAAGAGCAGCCTGAACAGTCACCAGAGCTTGCAGACTCCCTTGAGAGCACCCTGGTAGGCCAGAGTCTTTTTTATTATCAGAGTTAACCGGACAGATCACTCCACCAACTAAGAACAACCATGCACCACTACCCACAGAATCAAAAAAGAGCTCTCAGTCTGTTAATCCTGTCCATGCCCAGGCCAGTTGAGGTTCCCCATGTTGACGTATATTTACATATATGATATTATCATTACTATTACTTTTTCTCTTCCTTTTCTTAGTAAAGAGCTTTTATTTCAATCTACATGTTCTATTTTGTTGTTGTTTTTTGTTTTGTTTTTTTTTTTACAGATTCTCTCCCCCATCCCACTGGGAGGGGGAAGTGAGTATAATGACTGTGTGGTGCTTAGCTGCCTGCCAGGTGAAACCGTAACACCCCAGAAATGTTCTATTGCCTTCTGTCTGTAAGGTCCTATGGGAAAGAAGCTATCAGAAGGAACAGCTGTGGAGGTCAAGCATCTCCTCTTCCACCAGAGAATAGCTTGCACTGAGTCACTGTTTTCAGCAGAAAACCTATCCTGCTTTTGTTTGTGCTTTATTTTGGGTTGTTTAAAATGCACCTACTTGAAAAGCCCTATACATATCAGATTCAGCTTATCTTTCCAATCTTCTGTCCGGAGTGGAATGCTTTTGTATGAATAGACTTTAAAATGCAAATGCAAACAGTCTTTTTATCTCTTCCCTTTAAAAGGGACAAAGAACAAAACTGTGAAAAGTAGTTTTAAACTATTGGATAAGGTTCTGTGCAGGATCTGTGTAATGAAAGCCTCCAAAGAGAACAGTTTCTACACAACTTCTGTCTCTTTCTTTAATGTTTGCAGCTCTTCTAATTTGTATAGCAGAGAAAATAAGAAATACTTTTTTGTTTAATCATGCTGTCTCCTAACTTGCTAAGAATTTAACGGCTGGGCTGGACCACCTAACTAGAAGACTGACTTTAAAGGCAACTTTTGATTACAGAAACTCTTGGTTAGGGAATTTTTGAAGCAAGAGCACCCTCTAATGGAAGTGAGAAAGATAGAGTGATCATGGGCAGCTACAGTTGGGAACATACATTTTATTTTTTCTATTTTTTTTAACCATTGTTCAAGAATTATTTCCTCTCCTATTATTCCAGGAACAGTAAGATATTTTGCCTATATAAATGTGAAATGAAGAAGAAATATTTTTCATTGTAGGTTTCAGTATAGATGCTTTCTACAACCTGAAAAACTAAATATCATCTTGATATCTTCTTGTCCTGGCTATAAGCTAGCACAAGACCTCTGGCCACTGAAGATACACAGAGAGATGTACAAGTGCATCTTTAGGTTGCTTAGGTAAGCTATAAAATGCACAAGCAAAAAATTGTCTTCTCCTGAGTTGATGTTTGTACTCTAAGGGAGCATCAACAAGGGATCAAAGGACATGATAACTGCTTCACTGTGGGCACTTATTCTTGCACAGTTAGTCCATAAAGTTCTTTCATAAGAATGAGTGTAGGTGCTCTGTGTGAGCTATAATCAAATCTACTAAGGCTGTGTTGGAAAGCCTTAGTTTTACACATCAAGATAGGTGTTTCACTGATGGTGAAATCCAAACAGCAAGGCTGATTTGCATAATGTCACATAACTAGGAGGTCTCCCAGTCACATTGGTGCCTGTATCTGCAGATTAGAACTTTCTTCATTCCCATACTGAGGATGAACATTGGTGTTCCTTCAGATAAATAAACTCCATGCATATTCCCTACTAGCCCTTTCTCACCCTGTGTGTCATCATGTGGTTGCAGGGGACTAAAAACTGTGAGAAATGACCTTGTCACCAAGGCTCTCACCTCTGTGTTACTACAGAATCAGTAGTATCTTGAATGGTACAACTGCATATGCTTACCATTTAGTAATCATCCACTTCCATTTTCCCCTAGGAATATACAGGACTATGCAATACAAAGGATGTGCAAGTCCTACAAAGCCACATCACAAAGAAGAGGTGTGATGCGTCCAGACATGCTGACCACATCTCCTCTATGAAAAAATCTCAAGCATTTCCTAAGAACAACTAGAGAGTAAGTTAGTCAAATCAGGCCAGTAGCATGTTCTGGCTGTGTGCATCTTTTGCTTTTCTCAAGATACTTGTCAGTAAAATAAGTTAGAGTGATTGTCTCATCCTCAAAGACTGAATAAGTAAAATAATGTTATGTCTGTACCAAAGCATCCATGTGGAAGCTGACATAATACTGTGGTTAAAGTTGCAAAACAGCTTCTGCTCCAAGTCTCTTGCTTCTGTGTTTCTGAAAGGTTCTTCTTTCTAGGCTGAAATTTTCCATTACTGAACTCAGCCAATGGTTTCTGAGGAGAAAGGTTGAGGAAAATCCATTCAAACATTCTATGAAAGTGGAAAAAAAATGTAACTTCTCGAAAATTATTTTGAAAAATGTTTTCCCTCACATCCAGTGATGAAAATTAGAGCAGAATATAACACTGCTTCAGTTAGGAAGCCAACTGATCTTTTTTAAGGACATGATTCTTATTTCACTAGATTCTCTCTTATGTATCTGACCTGATTTTATTCTTCATTTGTGCTGATTTAGGTGACATCAGAGCTAGTGGGTATTTTGCCATGGTATCATGGATATTTTTTTGTGAGCAGTATGAATGTGAAGGTCTTGTTACTTAGAAGAACGTGAGTGTTGTCCCTGTTAAGACCCTTTGGCCTATGCTTTGAGATGCTCCTCACTATCTGCCTCACCATGGACCTACCGAGAAGGCTGCCATCTTCCAATTATTACTCAAGGCCTGTGACTTCAGAGAAGTCATTAGTGTTCTTATTCATTAGCTTCATTAGTATAGTTTTCTAGAAATGTAATTGGACATAAATCACAAAGTTCATTTAATTTTGCTACAGATTATGGTAAAATATATATTTCTCCTGGGTGAATTATATCTAATATAGAGATTTTTCATGTAATTATGATTAAGTGAATATTATTCTGTATATACTCCCTGTATCAACATTTTGTTCATAAGTTTGTGTTATCACTAGAAAACAAGAGGTATGAGACAGACATTTTCCTATAAAATAATACTGTGTTCTTACTATGAATCTTAGAAATAGGCCCACACTTTTACACTCTTTTATCCGTTTCTGACATTAAGCAACAATGTAACATTTGGAGAACCCTAAACATAAGGGATGGGTTTTCCACATGTCTATTCTGGTTGTAGTGCCTCTCAAGGTTTTGACAAAACTATGTCAGCAAGAGGACATGGAGTTATCCTCTGCTGTGGTGGGCGTTGCATATCAGGTCTCTGGCGAAACTGGGCAGGGTTACATTGATAAATTGCATCAGCCACAAGTCTGCCTCACTGGTGTATTTGGGAAATGTGGTGATGGAGGTGACTAATGCGTTGCAGTGTCTGTCAAGCTTTGGAGGCTGAACACCCAAGGAAACTCTGAGCTCAGAGCAAACCTGAAGGAAGTGCCTTGTATATACTGTGGGACAGGAAGCTTAGGAGGATGGATGAGAAAGAAAGGATTTTCAGGGGATTTCTAATGCTCAAGACTTGGCAAAACCAGATCTTAGGATGAGTTCACACTAATAAACAGAACTTGTTTTGTTGAGGCTGGAGAAAAACTGACAGTGAGAAAGAAATTTAAAAGCTCCAGTGTTAGAAGATTTTATAAAGACTAAAAAGAAAAAGATAAAAATATATTCACATTTCTATATCTATTTCCTATGTTTCTGTCTTCTAGTCTTTAAACAAATGTCTCTTTCCAAAGAAGGTTCTTAGTATTCATGCCTTTGGACAAGAAACTGTTTTAGGACATCACTCTGTGGAGATAATGTTTACAGCGGGTGCCCTGGTCCAGAGCTTTAGGTATTACTGAGCTCCCTTATCATAGACAAATTGTACAGTGGAGCTGGCTGTTACTTTTTCTGGATCTCCTTCCTGCTTTGTTCAGCTGCTTCATAGTGATCAGCATGGTCAGTTATAAACAATGGAGAGATGAGGGGGGAACAAGGCAAATAGCATCAACTTTGCTCAGGGCAGAATTATTTTTCAGCCCAGGGAAAATGAAATAGTTAAATTCATTTTATAAGATTCTATTAAACACTTCTTAAAGAGCATGACCAAGTTACCTTCCAAAGAGATAAAGCCAGGAAAAATCAGGAAATACTATAGATCTGGAGAAGGATGCTATGAGAGGAAAGACAGGGAGAGCAATTTTCAGTGGGATCTCGCACAAAACCTGCTCATAGTATTCACTATGAATTGCTCAAAATAGAAATGTTTATTCCATATTTTTTGAGCAAGCTGTTACTAATGCTTAAAGGAAGAGAGCAGAAAGTAAAGGTGCTTGCGCATGAATCCAGTGCACGTGTGCATAAATATCTGGAAAGTTTAAATGTGGAAGCCCTCCTGTGGTAGTTGTTTAGAAGTATATTTTCATCATGATGAAAGTCACCAGAAATGTGTTGAAGTACAAGTAAACTCCAATGTAGTCTTTAAAGAAATCAGAATCTGTGCTTGGTGGGTATAAGTGTTCATTTGTTCACAGCAAAAAAAGTAGTAGAGGGCACTTGCATGTTACTTGTGTTGGTCACACTACAAAACATAACCTAACAAACTCGGTGAAAACTCAGCTAACTCAGCTGAGAAACTTTAAGTCAAATGTTGAAACCATTTGTATCCATGCACGTGTCTGATAAGCTGACTGCAAGTGCAGGGATGATGCTCCTCTCTGTTCTCAGTACACCAAGTGCACCAAGGTGAACAAGCCAGCAGAAGGCGGCTGTCTGTGAAGTTAATCCTGAGCAGAAATCTGGTCCAAAGTTGATGCATGACTTAACGACTTCTCAGAGGCTTCTAAAAGAGACAGATGATCTGACTGATACTGAAGCCATCCCACGCTTCTAGTGGTGAATTTGCAGATCAGTATGAGAGGTTTACCAGGGAGAAAACTGGGACAGTGCCACTGGCTGTTGTCATTCTGTCTGCAATGTCTTTCTCTCTGGGTGCACAGGCAAGGCACTGCACTGGATCACGGATAAAGCCAGAGCAAAATTCTCTTTGGAATCCCAGGACTACTACCCACTCAACCACCCACTCAGTTCATTCAACTCCCGATTTACTACTAAGATAATTATCCAACAGACAGTGCAGAAGAATCAGACAGAGGGCTACTATGTGCTTCCTTCTGTGTCAAATTCACAGTGGCTGTGGGTTTGTCACAGCTCCCACTGTGCTTCTGGGGTATGCACTGGGTGTATAAAGATCTGGAAAAACATCCCACGAGAAAAACTGTTTTCTTTATGAGTGGAGAGAGGGCAGTACTGGCCCTTCTGAGAGACACAAAAATGCAGCTCCGTATAAGCAGACCTAAGGGTATGCAGTGGTACACACAAACAGCTGTAGTGGCTGTATTCTATTAACAGTGGTGTGTTTTAAATGAAACAGCCATTTTCTAGTTATTGATATTTCACTAGAACAATTCAAAAGCACTTCTGTTAGGTAAGAAAATATATGCAATCTGGAATGTTGGTGTTTAAATTTACAAAATTCTTAAATTTAATGGAAAAAGTAGTCATAAAGTCTTTTGAACAAAAATAATACACATTGACACATAGAGCAACTATAAACACCAGTTAACCAGCACCTGCTTTTATGCAGATCCCAGATCATGTTGTAAAGCTCACTTGGTTAAGCAAGAAATCAAACAAACTTCAATATGCTTATTCAAGGTAGCAGCACATCGAAAGGCTCAAACCTCTGTGTAGTTATTGCATAATGGGCTCTGTCTAGAAATTTTAACATGAAGGGCTTTCTGAGCTTTTAGCTCAAAATATGAACAGGTATGGTTATGCTTTCAGCGACCAATGATTTTCGTAGATTGAATTTATATAGTAGTACAGCTAGAATTAAAAGCAAGTAGCATTCACTGTATTTTGTTATGAAAAGTGCCTTTTTGTTTTCTTGTGTGTGTTACATTTAGCTCTGTTCAGTACACTTATTTTACAGGAAAGGCTGGCACTCTGTTTTCTCATGTCTTCTTGATAGTGCAGTTCAAGATGACATCTATTTTAGTTTTATTAAACAAACATGCAATTTTTAACTTTATCTACATTTGTTAAAAGAAACGTTTTAGAGATAAAAAGCAATACTTAACAAAGTAAGAAATAGAGTCTGTGGGCACTTGTTCTAGATCCAAGCAAAGAATCCTTACAAAACTAGCTCTCTCTGAAATGTTGAAAAAAATGGAATTTGTGCTGTTTTCTTTCCTTAAATCAAAGTCATAGATGTAGAGAAGATCCCAGCTCATATAATCTCAATTTTTCAGAATTTTTCATTCTAGAATGAAAAGACAAAATCCTAATTCTTTTTGAGATGGAAATTATTGAATATATTATCTGGCATGCCTAAGTATCCACGCCAGGGTTAACAGGCTTTCTGACTTCTTCACTCACTTGGGCCAGTCAGATGGCTAGCAAGGCAGAGTGCCTAAAGACTATGAGTAAACCAGCTGGTTTTTCCAGTGACTGAGGTTAGAATAACAGGTCTATGGTTTCTTGGGTCCTCTCTGATGCTCTTCTTGGACACTGGGATAATATTGTCTGGCTTCCAGCCAGCAGAGACCTTCCCAGACTCCCAGTATTTCTGGTGAACTGTTAAGAGGGGCCCAGCTATGATATCTGCTGATTTCTTCAATACTGTGGGTTGAATACACTCAGACTCCATGAATTTAAGAATGCTGAGCTGATTCAACTGTCCCTTTTAGAATTCTGGTGACCACAGATGGAAAGCGAGTATTTCCTCAGTCATGGTCTACAAACACTGAGGGCTGGACAGTCTAAAAGCTGTTGCTATCATTAATAATTGAAGAAAAAATGTTTTAAATGCCTCCACCTTTTCCTCCTACTTACTTGATAGTCACCATCAACTCCAAATATTAGTCCCAATATTTTTGTTTTTTTCTTTTCTTGCTGTTGATGTACTTGGTAAGGAGTTTTTTGTTGTTTGACAGCACAGTGGCCGTTGTCCACTCAAGCTGGGCTTTGCATTTTCTTGCTTACTCCATGCAGTTGTGAACTGCAACACTTTATACTCCCTGTGACCTTACTTCTACAAGCAATGTATTTTCTTTTTCTGCCATAGTTACAGGAGGAGTTCCCTGTTCAGTCAGACCACTCTTCTTCATCTTTTGCTTGTCTTGTGGGACAATGAGATTGCCTGTTCCTGCACTTCTGAGTGGCTCTTGAACAGCTTGGACAACTAGATCCTCTAAAGCTGATTCCCAGCAGGGACTGCTAACTATCTCCCTGAGTAGCTTAAAATTTGTTCCCTTTAAGTCCAGGGTGGCAATTCCGTTGACCTTTTTTGTCTATACTCCAATACTTTTGAACTCAACAATTTTGTAATCATTGTGGACATGACATCTACCTACCGTCACCTCTCCTGTAGGACATTCCCTGCTCTTGAAAAGCAGATTAGAAGAGCACTTTACCTGAATGGCTTACTCACTACCTGTGACAGGAAGGTTTGGAAAACACTTAAGTCTCAGTCTCTCTGGGTGAATTAATTAGTTCTTTGGTAAAGCAAATTGTGAAAATAAGTGAAGGTAAGTTTTATCTGCTGCTGTGTATAAACACATGCACGTATACACATATTTAAGTACTATGGGAGGTTTTAGAAATGGGAGAAAATAAGATTTAGGACAATTTTTCCCAAGCAAAGAGTCACAGGACTTATTCTTAATTCACACATGCTAATAACATAATTACACATCTTGTTTGTTGCCTCTGCCTAATTATAAAATGTAATATTTCTTTCCTAACAGAGAAGAGGAAGAACTAACACACTTTTATAAACATAGATCTTGATTATGCAGAATGACATTTACAAAATTTAGGCTGGCAATGCCGTTACGCATAAATAAAAACAAGAAATAAAACAAACAAAAAAACAGACAACAACAACAACAAACACACACACACACAAAAAAAAAGCACACAAAAAAGCAGCATGCTAAACTTGAAGGTTGGGATCTGTTATAATGTTATGAAAATATTTTGGGGAGACTAATGAGTCTGAAGAGTTCTGACATGAAACTGACCAGGACTGGTCCTGATTTCTCCATCCATGCAGAACTCTCTCTGAAAAAGATTTTTATCTTGTATGCTGCTCTTAAAAGCCTTCTGAAACTGTATTTTTGTTCCAAGATCTATGCTTTCAAAACAAATGGAATAAGAACAAACAAATGAAAATGCCAAGGCCGTGTCTTAAAAAATGTAAAATATTCTTCTTTCCTATGCTATATTTTAGTGACCAACATAAAACCAATGCTCTCCTTGGTCTGTACAGCATCAACCCTTTTTCAGCTTTCATGGATAACTGAAAAAATAAGATTTGCCTCTGAAATTTTTTAGAAAATAATTGCTACATTTGTAAAACGGCGATCAGACAGAGATTGTTTATTACTTTCTTAACTGCAGAAGGAAAACAGAAAGAGATTTGGCTAGCAAGAGAAGCTCTGTTGTTAGTGTCA
This sequence comes from Callipepla californica brunnescens, assembly GCA_023055505.1. Taxonomy (NCBI): domain Eukaryota; kingdom Metazoa; phylum Chordata; class Aves; order Galliformes; family Odontophoridae; genus Callipepla; species Callipepla californica. Next base: position 932,739 of record JALIRH010000034.1, on the reverse strand, counting down.
GCATCTTTAATAATATTTACTGAGAAGTGTACATACTGGCAAAGAAAAAAGTAAAATGTTTTCATTTCTGCATGTTTGTCCTAGCATGAAAGTCCCTCTTTAATTACTCGCTACAGCTAGCTCACTGCCAAAAATAAGAAAGAGGACAGAAGAGTGGGCACACAGGAGAAAGTTATTTCAAGAAATAAGTAAGAGGTTTTAAGACTATTTTCCCATTGTTGTTTTGCCATTATTTTTCTTCTTAAAAGTCTCCCAGATATTAATGGCTTGTAGCCACTTTTTGTGAGTCAAATATCAAATGCATATTTATCAAGGATGGATCTTGCCCCAGCCATAATCTTGATCTGTTTTCTCCACTGTTTCTTCCTAGAGACTTTTGAAAGCTGAATGGATTTTCTCCTATAGCCTGTTCTAAGTGACCAAGGCTGAGCAGATGCTGAAAAGACGCTGAGTGCTGCCAGAATCACAAGACTGGGAAGCTCCTTGGATCTTTTTGAGCTTCAGAAACAGACTGTTCCTTTAATGTGGTTTTGACAGGCTGCATATTGCTTTTTTGTTTTTGGGGTTTTTTTTAGTACAATCTGTACTTTAAGAAGTTCTACAGTATTTGTGGGTGTCTGGCTAAGGGATCTCAAAATCTGAGCCAGAATGTAAATAAAATACAGTTCTTCAACAAAATTCAATAAATATTGGCCAATATAAACATGTGAACATCAGACTGAGCCATGCAACATTAAACTTTGTGCATTGCTGAAATCCCTCACCTCAAGTCTTTTTCAGAAGCATCATAAAAAAATAAAGTCTTATGTATACAAATAGAAACAGTGTTAGGACGATATGCAAAAGCCAGTTAGCGTGCTTGCTCCACATTTTAGGAAACATCTTCTGAATCTGGCTGTGCATTTAGAAGATCCAGTCTCTAAGCTCCAATTCTATTGTTAGCAGAATTTTCTTTGGAAAATAAACTGCTTTGGCCCAAGTTGGAGCTTCTGCCACGTTCAACTTAGTGCTCACTTCCTGATAAATGGCAGTAGAAAATTTAGACCAGCTAACATAAATATTAGCATCTGTGTCCACAGAGAGAAAAATATGTATAAAACACATATATAATATATGTAAGATTATATGTTTACATACACATCACTCAAGGAATTGTGTAGGCCACTTAAATATGGGAGTCTACTGTGCTTTATTTATACAGCACTGACAGATGGTGTGTCTGAAGTCCCCAGCCAGCGTACAGGGCAGTGCTGCTCAAATGGAAGCACCTATTTCAGACCACAAGTAAATTTTGCTCAGATCCTATGCAACCTTATTTATAAGATCTATCACTAATAGCTGTGGAAGAGCTCACACTTCTTTGTTGTATTCTTTTTTTTTCCAAGGAACAAGTGTGGTTCATGGGTAGGGTTCCCAGCTGGGGAGGAGACACGAAGAGCCCAGCAGAGGTGGAGGTCACACAGCATATCTTACTGAGAAAACTTCAACAGCAGCTGCTGGATTTTCGTAAGATTACCCATCAGATTGTGCTAGGATCTGATTCACTTTTCCTTCTCAAACTGAAAATCTTAGGGACAGCCTAACCTGGGCTTTCTGCAGTAAAGAAGTGCACAGTTATAGGGCAAAGGTTATCACTACAAATCTTGTCTGAATTCCTTTTCAGTACTTATTCACATTCTTTCCAGCACAGGACTTTTGCATCTTGTTTAAGTAATTATGACTATACAGTTTGCATCTCTTCACCATCTGGAAGGTGCAGTGACATGGGAGCTGCAGCAGAGAACTGAGTTGTGGCAATATGACGGAAAGATGAGCAAAAGCTCCTGTTTGTGTGAAGGGAATTTGGAACAAGCTGCCTGGGGAGTTTGCCCCATGTCATTAAAATATCTCAAAACCTGGATCTGACTTCTACAGCTACTGAACCCATTTGTTCTCTCACATATCTTTTTGCCTTTAGCCACTCTGTACACCTTTCTATGGATGCTTGTGGTGTTCTACTCTTACCAAAAAAACTCTACACTTGTAGCATGAGAAGGAATGCCTGTCATACCAGGGTGTCATGTACCTTCTTTTGTTGCCATGTTAGATGGACCTAGAACGGAGAACATATACTGCACTTAATAGAATTTTTCAGTCTGGAACAGAGGTAATAGTGAAGGAAGAGAAGGCACTACAGGACAAATACCAGCCTAATGATGGTAGAAAAGGGGGTAATTCCAGCCCCTGCAGTTCTGTAACTCTGAGAATTCAGAAATTATTAGTAGAAATAGTGGGGAACATTTGGGAAAATTAGCAGGCTCAGGGATTGAAGAAAGCAGAAGGAAATTCTCATTTACAAAGAGTATAAATTGTGGCATGTATTGACACAGGATATTGTGAATGTCACAGGCATTGTCCACTTATAAAGGAAACTATATGACTTCATAAAGAATGAACTCCTAAAGAGTAATTAAACTGCTGTTCTTAGTTTTAAACTTCTGCTGAGGTTAAAACGCCTCCTGATGCAGGCAGCAAAAATTGAGCAGAGTAAGGATGATCCCTGTCCTTACTCTGGTCTTTTTCCAAAGCATTTACTGCAGGGCACTGTCATAAACAGGATAGAGGGCTGGACATTTTGATTTCAGTGTCCTTGGAGGCATGTTAGGCTGTGATTGAAGAGAAGGGCTGGGGTGTTTATACAGGATGGGCTGTATGGTGGCTCATTGAAAGCTCTGGGTCTGAATTTTCTATCAAGATGCTGCCTGTGAAGCATTTCTAGCCTCTAGTTCTGGTCTCAAGACATCGAGTCTGCTATAGTGAAAGTTCAGCAACCCTGTGGCAGGAAAATCAGAGTCTGGGGACAGCTCTCCAAGTATAAAAGAGACACCTAACTTGCTGAAATAAAGTAGTAAACCAACTAAGTAGTATGGAACATATCTGGTCTCTGATGATTAATATTTACATTTATTTAGCCACATTCAACTTTCTGAAACAGGTGGATGCTCTTCTAGACTATTCTTTAGCCAGATTGTTTTTTTCCTTTAATCACCACATTCTCATTCATTTTAATGCAGCAAGGATTCTACAATGGAGGACTTTGGTGAAAAACAAATATAATGTTGCCTTTGATCACTATTTTCACTTATCTATTTGTGTTCTGATGTGCAAAACAAATACAAAATGTAATTAAAATGTGCAGATTCACTTGAATCAGTAACTTCCATCTAAAAGAGCTGAGTAACATCATTTGTTGCCTGATATACAGGAAGAAGCTTCAAGAGCATGTATATAATAGCAGTCACTTTGGGTCTCTGTCGTAACCTTCCCTTAGAGGTTTAGTATCCTGGCTTACAACTTGTACCTGCGAGTCTTGCAGAGAAAATAAGTCCTGCAGATTAATTCACATTATGTTTTGGATTTTCTTCCTGATATTGGCAAAACTGAACTTCTTCTTAACTTCTGATGTTTACAATAGGAGCATCAGTATTTCTTCCACATCAAATAAAAAAATTCTCTGTGACCTCATTAAGCTTGTTCCAAAGAGTTATCTAGTAAATGTCAATTACTATGAGATGTCTTAAGCTAGTATTTTCTCTCAGAATATTCTCTCACTAATTGAATGAATTTATAGTGTGAAATATGGCAGAAATATACATACAGACCTAGTTGTCCAAGGCCCAAAAAGAGTTGAGAAATCTCAGAGAATTCCTAGGGAGGAAAAATGCTTCTGGTGTCCGAAAGGACAGTGAGCAGAAATGAACAGACCTGAAATATCTGTCTGGCTCCCTTTATTTTATGATCCATCAGTAGTATTTCCAGAATTAATCAGGCCATGAAACTAATTTAGTTAGTCACAAGAGCTTACACAGAGTAGTATGGCCTAAAGATACCTTTGGTGAATAATCATCCTCATCTATGGTAACAACAGCAGCAAGAACATTGACAAAAAGATGGAGAATTTATTAAACTTTTTGGAAGAAGTAAAATCTGTGAGTGATCTAGTATGCAGAGGTTCTCCTACCGAAGTGCACAAATTCACTGAAGAGCAATTTGCAAGGACAAATAAATTGCAGTTTGGAGGCTTTCAATCGAGAAGAAACAGCCAGAAAAATCTTAACTGAGCAGACATCTTTGTGTAGATAACAACACCTCATAAGTTAATGGCAGTAATCTTTGAGGAAGATTACTCTTACCACAGATAGTAAGAGCCAGGTGCCCAAGTAATTCTCTCACCAAAAAGTCAGAGAGAGTGAGACCTAAAATGGTATTGTGCTGCTTAAAAGGGTACTTCTGTGGGGGGTATATTATTCTGTGTTTTTCTCCTTTGGCTTCATGCATGTTTTAAAATTTTTGTTTCATCATTTGAAACTGATAAAGTAGAAATAAATTAATTAGATATAATTTTCTAAGATCTGGAGTGGATTCATGATAGAGCTTTGTAACAGTTTCTGTAACAAACTCTTGATGACGACACCTGAATTTGAGAGAATGGCTACAAATGAATTTATCTGTTTATTTTTATTAATGGATAAAATTGATCTCATAAATTTTACCTACCCACAAGTATATGTAACTCACATAATCACAGAATTATTGATGTTGGAAGGCTCTTCTAGAGATGATCTAGTCCAACACCTCTGCTCAAAACAGAGCCAGATGAAACAGATTAACCAGGAGCACATCCAGTCATGCCTTCAATACTGTCAAGGAAGGAAATTCCACAGTCTCTTTGGACAACCTATGCTGGTCCTTTGCCACCTTCACAGTAAAAAGGTTTTTTGCCTTATTTTTAAGCATGTGCTCTTTTTATTTGAGTTTGGGCCCATTGTCACTTGTCCTATCACTGGATACTCTGAGAAGAGTACACCTCTTATCTACCTTACTCCCTCCATCAAGTAAAATGCCCCTTGAGCCTTCTCTTCTCTAGGGTAAACAGACCTAACTCTTTCAGCCTTGTATGACAGATGCTCCAATCTCATTCTGGGGCTCTTCACTCCACTCTATTAATGACTGTCTTGTACTGGGAAGCCCAGAACAGTACTGTGGGTGTACATTGGACTCACCAATGCTGAAAGGAGGAGGATTGCTTCACTCATTGCTGTTGATACTTTGCCTAATGCAGCCCAGGATACCATTAAGCTTCTTTGCAGCAAGGGTACTTTGCTATCTCGTGTTCAATTTGATGGCCATCAGGACCTTGGATCCTTTTCAACAAAGCTGCTTTCCAGCTGGACATATCCCAGCATGTCCTGGTGTATGGGGTCATTCCTCCTCAGAAGCAGGCCTTTGCAATTCCTTTGTTTAACTTCATCACATTACTGTCAGCCCATTTCTCCAATCTGTCAAGGTTCCAAGGTAGTACAACCATCCAGTGCAATAGACATTTCTCTCAATTCTGCAACATCAACAGACTTCCTGAAGGTTCATAGATTCATAGATTCATAGATTCATAGATACATTAGGTTGGAAAGGACCTACAAGATCATCTAGTCCAACCTTCCTCACACCACCATCCCTACCCACCAAGCTACTAAATCAAATCCCTCAGCACCTCATCTAAACGCTTCTTGAACAGCGCTAGGGACGGTGCCTCAACCACCTCCCTAGGCAGGCCATTCCAGTGCCGGACCACTCTCTCAGAGAAAAAATTTTTCCTCAAGTCTAATCTAAATCTTCCCCGGCACAACTTGTGGCCATTCCCTCTCGTCCTGTCATTAGTTACCTGGGAGAAGAGGCCGACCCCCTCCTTACCACAGCCTCCCTTCAGGAAGTGGTAGAGTGCAATGAGGTCTCCTCTGAGCCTCCTTTTCCCCAAACTAAACAATCCCAGCTCCTTCAGCCGCTCCTCGTAAGACCTGTGCTCCAGACCCCTCACCAGTTTTGTTGCCCTTCTCTGAACACGCTCCAGGGCCTCGATGTCTCTCTTGTAGTGAGGGACCCAAAACTGAACACAGTACTCGAGGTGCGGCCGCACCAGAGCTGAGTACAGGGGGATGATCACCTCCCTGCTCCTGCTGGCCACACTATTCCTAATACAGGCCAGGATGCCATTGGCCTTCTTGGCCACCTGGGCACACTGCCGGCTCATGCTGAGCCGAGCATCAACCAACACCCCCAGGTCCTTTTCCTCTATACACTCCTCAAGCCATTCTGCCCCAAGCCTATAGCATTGCATGGGGTTATTGTGGCCAAAGTGCAGGACCCGGCACTTGGCCTTATTGAACCTCATCCCATTGACCTCAGCCCAACTGTCTAGCCTATCCAGATCCCGCTGAAGGGCCTCCCTACCCTCAGGCAGATCAACACATCCTCCCAACTTGGTGTCATCCGCAAACTTACTGAGGGTACACTCAATCCCCTCATCCAGGTCATCAATAAAGATATTAAACAAGACGGGCCCCAATACCGACCCTTGGGGGACACCACTCGTGACAGGACGCCAGCTGGACTTGACTCCATTAACCACTACCCGCTGGGCACGGCCCTCTAGCCAATTCTCAACCCAGAGAAGAGTGAACCTGTCCACACCATGGGCTGCCAGCTTCTGCAGGAGAATACTGTGGGAGACCGTGTCAAAGGCTTTGCTGAAGTCCAGGTAGACTACATCAACAGCCTTTCCCTCATCTACCAGTCTGGTCACCCAGTCATAGAAGGAGATGAGGTTGGACAAGCACGACCTGCCCTTTGTGAACCCGTGCTGGCTGGGTCTGATCCCCTGATTGCCATGCACGTGCCGTGTGATCTCCCTCAAGATCAATTGCTCCATAACTTTCCCTGATACCGAGGTCAGGCTGACGGGCCTGTAGTTCCCCGGATCTTCCTTACGGCCTTTCTTGTAGATGGGAGTCACATCGGCAAGCCTCCAATCTTGCGGGACCTCTCCAGATGACCAGGAATGCTGATAGATGGCAGAAAGCGGCTTGGCAATCACCTCTGCCAGCTCCCTCAGCACCCTTGGGTGGATCCCATCTGGCCCCATGGACTTGTGGCAGTTCAGATGGAGGAGCAGGTCTCTGACTGTCTCTGCTGGGATCACAGGGGGTGTATGATGCGCTTCGTCCCAGACTTCCAGGTCAGGGCGAGGAGTATCCTGAGGATAACTGGTCTGTCTGTTAAAGACAGACGTGAAGAAGGCATTGAGAACCTCAGCCTTTTCCTTATCCTCTGTGGTTACATTCCCTGCCGCATCAAGTAAAGGAGGGAAATTCTCCTTAGTTCTTCTTTTACTGTTAATATATTTATAAAAGGATTTTTTGTTCTCCTTTACTGCAGTAGCCAGTCTAAGTTCAAGCTGGGCTTTTGCATTTCTAACTTCCTGCCTGCAAATCTTGGCAAGTTCCCTGTAGTCTCCCCAAGTAGCCTGTCCCATCTTCCAGAGGACATAGACTCTCTTTTTCTCCCGGAGTCTCAACAAAAGATCTCGGTTCATCCACACTGGTCTTTTACCCCTCCGGCTTGACTTACGGTACTCAGGGACAGCCTGCTCCTGTGCCTTTAAGATTTCCGTCTTGAGGAGGGCCCAGGCTTCCTGGACCCCTTTACCCCACAGGAGCGAGTCCCAAGGGACCCTTGCAACAAGCGTCCTGAACAGGTCAAAGTCTGCCCTCCGGAAGTCCAAGGCAGCAGTTTTGCTAGTCACCCTCTTGATGTCACCAAGAATAGCAAACTCTACCATTTCATGGTCACTCTGGCCAAGACGATCCCCAAAAAGGTGTGCTATGCCTCACTGTATAGGCCATCAGTGATGATACTGAATAATATGAGATTCACTATCAACCCCATTAGTGACTGGCCTCCAGCTTGACTTTATGCCATGACCACAACCCTTTGAGCCCAGTATTTTAGTTTTTAATTCACTTTGCTGACCTAGTCTGTACTTCATCATTCTATGATGAAGTGGTGAAAACCTGCTGAAGTCAAAGTAAATAACAACTGCTGGTCTTCCTTGGTCCACCAGACTAGTAATTTTATTCTGGAAGACTAGCTATTTGGACAGACATTATTTTCTTTTTGTAAATCTGCACAGATTATTTACCTTCATGTGTTCAAAAGTCTTCTAGGAAGATCTGCTTCATCGCTTTTCTACTGTGAGGATGACAGGTTTCTTATTTCCCCAGATCTTCTTTCTCTCTCTGCTTGAATACAGCAGTGATACTTGCAGTCCTGGATTCTTCCAGTCCTCAGGAATGTTCTCCAATTGTCACAATTATATTAGATGTTCCAGAACTTTATTCTCCTCCAACTGGGGAAAGATTTCCTTGATTCAAATGTAGTTCCATTCTGCTCACAAATTGTTCATTCTTCTGAGGCTGATCTTAGATACATGATGGCTCCCCAAATAGCAGAAAACAAAGGACAAATAACACAGGTAAAAACTTGCATTTTTCCCTTTCAAAAACAATGCTGATGCAATCCTTGCTAGTAATAGTTTAGAGTCTAATTTTTTTCGAGTAAAACCTTCTTACAGGACTTTATACATAACCCATCAAAATGCAATGTTAATTCTGTCATAAGACTTTGATGGTACTATCATATCAACGTTAAACCAGAGGAACATTAGAATAATTGTTTGTCCTGGCTCTTGTCAGATTAATGAGGTCTGAAAGCATGTTGTGTCTATCTGTTGACAATTTATTCACAATACTTTATATTGGATAAAAATAAATAGCAATTGCAATTGAAGCGGGAACAAAGGAAAAACAAAATAATGCATACCTAAGCATGGTGTAAGAGTCTAATATTTGCATCTATGTATAATGGTGAAAGGCCTCTTGATGAGCTGTTGAAGTGATGTGGACTCAGTCTTGAAAGTAGTATTAATAAAGAAATACAATTTTAAACCATTTAACAACCTTTCTCACAGATACCAACCTTTCTTGCATCATCAAAATGTTAGCAGTGCTAACATTTCATATGTAAAATGCTAGGCTAATGTTTCAGTTTACTATTTTCAACTAAATAAAGATAGATTTCTCTATAAAGTCTAGAGAACATTTTCTTAGATCTGTTTTTCTCCTTTTTTTCTTTTTCTTTAATTCCCTTACATTTATCTCAGAAGTGCTAATTCTCCAGCTCCCTTTAAGAAAATCTCAAACATTTATGAAAGAAACAATACCAAAATACCACAGAAACCATATGCAATTCTGCTAAAAATGTTACACTAAGAATACTGTGAATACTGATGACTCGTCAGTTAGGGATGAGAACTATGAGGAGTTCAGGAAAAGAGAGGCTACTGTTGCCAAGCAAATTTCCCCTTTAGAGTGGAAAGATCCCTTAGAACTTCCTTTATACTTAGTGATGATGACCTTTCAAGCAATGCTTTTAAATACTTTAGACTACTAATAGATACAGAATATTTGCATGCATCCTGCAGACTCAGATACCCTGCTCTTCACCTCATTATTGCAAGAAAAAAAAAAATTACCTGTCATGAAGGGCTGCTTAGAAGCATTCTAATGTTTCACTCAGTACTTTACATTCAGATTCAAACTGCTCTCAGCAACTAAATAGGAAAGCTGAATCATACCATGAATGTTCCTTCTGAGGATTTAATTGTTTTCTCATACTTCCTTCAATGTTGGATGATAAATGATCTTCCTTTTTTGAATCAGATTCCATTTGCATCAAAGAGAGCTCTTGCTATTTTGCATCAGACTTTAGTTAGGGGTGATTTCTAAGACAAGTATTACAAAGCTAGGCCTAGCTGTGATCTGAATAGGAAGAGGTGGATGAAATGAAGTGCTCTACCTATGTTAGATAAAGCTAAAGTCTACCAACCATCACAGGTGAGGTCTAGCATCTTCTATGAGACCTCACAGCCTCCTCAAAACTAGATTTGTACTGATATTAAATTTCTGCTAACTTTCAGGTTACATACTGCTCTTTGAACATCTTCCCCTTGGTCATTAGCCAGCACAGAACTCCTATGGATGCAGCCTTTCAAACCACCAGCTATTTTGGTCTTATACCAGCAACCTACCCACTGTCTTTGACAGCTTTTGGATGTTCAGTGCTTCACTGGAAAGAAATCTAGAACAATTTTAGAAGCCTGAGTTTAGTCTCCTTCTACTTAAAAACATGACAGCTCTTGAAAATGTTGGAAGACAGTACAGAACATTACTTTAAGTCCTTCTGACAGGTTGTTTTTTCCACAGTGTTCTGATGTACGAGGATGTATCTGTCCGTCCATGTCAGGAAGGATGTCACAACCCTGACTGAATTCAGAGGCAGCCATGTCGCTGTCCAGATCTTCTGCTGCGTAGAGAGCACGAGCCTTTCATTGGCATTATAGATCAGCAGTCGGAATAGGTGCAAGAGATGTGAGCAGGTAGAGTAAATGCTCTGCCTTGTGGTTAGGATACAGTATGAAATATATACGTTAAAAAGTGTCATGGAGGACAAAAAAAAAAAAAAAAAAGGAGCAGGGAATAACAGTTCATCCATGTGCAGACAGGTTATTTCCAAGGAAAAAAAAAAAATCCAAGGGAACCTGTATCTCATCAAGTCGAGGAGAAAACTTGTCAGGTTGGAGACAAGAACACAAAGGAAAGGAGACAAGTCTGCTTGAAACTGCAAATGAAAACCCTCCTTGCCTCCTCCACCTCCCCAGCTGTCTCTGGGCAACAGCAATGAGACCTTGGATGTGGAAGGCCCATTTGTGGGGTGACAACAGCCCACTCAGACTAGACCTACTAACAAAACCAAACCAGGAAAAGCCTTCCCTCAACATCAAGACTACATCATTGAAGAGGAAACAGGGTCAGCAGCTATCAAAATGGACTTCAGTTCTCTGGGACTTCATTCTCTGGGACTTCAGTGCTCTGGGATGACAGCTGAATGCACAGATCATCTTTTCTTCTCTGCCTCCTGTATTGAGTAAGGACATGGAAACAAATCATAGAATCTTATCTTTAAATACCTGGCTTTGTAGCTGATGCTATCGCAACAACTTTGTGGTTTTTGGGTTTTGTTTTTTTTTACAGCCAAATGCCACTGGGACTGTGGGCACCAGATAGGGTTTGTCTTTCTAAAAGAGGGAGAAGGATCCTTGGGAAAAAGCTAGTGAGGCTCATTTGGGAGGGTTTTAACTAGGTTTGAAGGGGGCCAGGGAGGATAGTGAGCCTTACCATGACAAGGTGTGGGATGGCAAAGCTAGACTAGGGAGACAGGGTGCTAGCAGGGGCCTTGAAGGATCTGCTGCCTTGAGAAGTGCTGGCAATGCTGCAGGATATTCAAAATCCTATGGTGATGAGGCAATGACTGCTGGGGCAAGAGGAGAAGGCACTGGGGAAAATCAACAGTAATACGTCAATGGAATTAAGAAGTTAACCTTTAAGGAAATGACAAGACCATCTGCTTGGGAAACAAACAGGAAGAGCTGGATGCTACTAGAAAACTATGATATGGTTGCAGCCACCAGAAAGTGTTAAAATGATTCCCATGATTGGAGTGTGGTTATCAATGGCTATAAGCTGTTCAAAAGGGACAAGTAAAGAGGGAAAGGAGGTGTTGCTATCAACATCAGTAGAGGAATAGAATGCGAAGAGCAGTCCCTAAAGAATAGTCACAATCGTATAGGCGTCAGTTAGAGACCAAGGATGCAAAGGGAGACTTGTGATTGGTCTACTATAGGCTACCCAATCAAGCAGAGCACGTTGATGAGGCCTTCTACCTCCAGTTTCAGGAGGCATTGCAATCACAGGCACTTGTCCTACTGGGGGACTTCAACCACCCAGACATCTGCTGGAAAAGTAGCATGATAAGCTGCAGGAAATCCAGGAGGCTCCTGGAATGCACTGAGGATAATTTCCTGACCCAAGTAATAGACAGTCCCACCAGGGGGGATGCAATATAGGACCTGCTGCTCACCAATGCAAATGGACTGATTGGTGATATCAGGATTGGAGGCTGCCTGTGCTGTAGTGATCGTGCTATGGTGGAGTTCATACATCTGAGGGATATGAGACTGGAAAAGAGCAGGATTAAGATTTTAAATTTTAGGAAAGCTAACTTCCAGCTCTTCAGGGAGTTAGCCAGCAGAAGACCGTGAAAAACTGTCCTCATGGGCAAGGGTGCAAAGAAGAGCTGGCAGACTTTAAGGAAGATTTCCTCAGGGCACAAGGGCTCTCCATCCCAGGTGTAGCAAGTTAGGAAAGGAACACAAGAAACTGGCATGGCTGAACCAGGACATGCTGGTCAAAAAGAAAAGCAAGAAGAAAACACACAGGCAGTGGAAAAAGGGATAGGTACTGTGGGAAGAGTATAAGGAAGTTGATAGTCTGTATAGGGATGTGGTCAGGAAAGCCAAGGCCCAGCTTGAAATTGGAAAGGGATGCAAAGAAGAATAAGAAAGGCTTCCACAGGCACCTCAACCAGAAAAGAAAAGTCAAGGAGAGCATACCCCCCCAGTGAGTGAATCAGGCAACCTGGTAACAACAGACAAGAAGAAGGCTGAGGTGCGTAACAAATTTGTTCCCTCAATTTTCTGTGATAACTGGTCATCACACAGTCCTCCCACTGTACGCAAAGGTCAGGTTTGTAACCACCTGAGGAACCTGAACAACCACAAAACTATGGATCCCAAGTAGATGCACCCGGAGTCCTGAGGAAATTAGCTGATGTAGTCACAGAGCCACTCTCAATGATATTTGAAAAGAGCCCAGCCCCTTCTGCTTGATGCTCACACTTTCAATGTTTGTAAACAAAGATAAGATCTCCAGTCTTCTAAGATGGAAGAGTCCTGGATTAGTCAATGGTTTAGGGGCTGGTTCAACCCTGTTCCATGATGACTGGGGCAAGGGACCCACGGACCCATGCCCCAGGAAAGGGGAAAGGGAAAAGGGAAAAGGGAGATGGGCCTAAAAACAAAACAGAGGCAACGATCTAAGAAGGAAAGGCAATTTACTAAATCAGACATTGGAATGCAAAATAACACAACATAATACAATATAATTGGAATTGAAGCTAATAAATCAAATAAAATGAGCAAGAGAATGTCTGATAAACCAAAGGTCTTATGCAAATCACTGAAGGCGAGATGGCAACGAGCACCCGCTGCTGGGTCAATCCAAAAGGAAAGAGGGTGTCTCGTGACACACAAACAGTTTTTATCTTTCCCTCTGAGCAGAAAATGTAAAAACACAAAGCAATGCAAAGTCCTCTGGAGTACATAGTTCATATCTTCTGAGACAGGTACACTTGGAACTATCGACGATCCACAGAACTGGAGCATTAACTAGCTTTTTAACTCCTGATGCACTACTTGATGTTATGATGTGGAATACCAATGCCAAAAATCATAAAACCATGACAATCTCTCATACTGGAAATGCTTATGGCCCCTAATCATCAGCAAGTTTGCTGAGAGTACACTCAGTCCCACTGTTACTGATAAAGACACTGAAGGGCACCAATCACCCCTTGGGGAAACCACTTGTGACCTGCCTTTACCTGGACATAAAACTGTTGATAATCCTTTGACTGCTACTATCTAACAAACTCCTTATACAATTGTTGTGGTTTAACCCAACATGCAGCTGACCACCACTCAGATCTTTACTCACTCCTTATCCATCTCAGTGGGATAGGGGGAAAATTTGGAAGAGGAAAAAAAAGGTAGAATTTATGTGTTGTGACAAAAACTAAGACTAATGACTTAGTCATTGCTAAATAATAGCAATGAGACACAGTATTATGAAGCAATTAATATCATAAAATTCAAATTACTGGCTGTTCTCACTCAGCATCAAATTCCCTTCAGGCACCGATTAGACATCCCCATCTTTCTGCGTTATTCACCAAGTGCACCCCGGTCCTTGCACAAAGGTAGCCCCACAGATGGGCTAGCCATTGCCTGAAGTAAGAATAACCCAAACAGGCTTACCCAGCAGGTTTTTTTTGTTTGTTTGTTTGTTGGTTGGTTTTTGTGTGTGTGTGTGTTTGTGTGCACTACAGGGATTATACCTCCTTCTAAAGAACACAAGAGTTTTGATTGGGCAGGATCAGCTAAACTGGCAGAGCCCTGGGTACTGACTAAGCAGGTGGCTTTTGCTAAACATGTGTCCCAATATTTGAATATCCCAGTACCCTTTGTTCTCTATGTAGTCTTTAACAATCCATTGTATTGTTCAACCTCCTGAGAGGTTGGTGCATAATAGGGGATGTGATGAAAGCCATGCTCTCTGGCCCAGGTGTTTAGGATGTTGTTTTGCAAATAAGTTCCATTATCAGACTCAATTCCTTCTGGAGTACAATGCCACCATAAGACTTGTTTTTCAAGACCCAAAATAGTACTTTGGGTGGTGGCATGGGGGATAATATATGTTTCGGGCCATCTGGTGGTTATTTTCACCACTGTAAGCAATGACTTTTGCCATGGTGTTGTGGTTTAACCCACCAGGTGGCTCAGCACCACACAATCATTTGGTCCATCACTCCTCCTGCTTACCAGTGGGATGATGAAGAGAATGAAAAAAAAAAAAAAAAAAAAAAAAAGTACCATTTACTAAGGTAGAACAAAATAAAAGGATAGTAATTATGACAAATATATTTAAAACTCATTCCACTTGGTGTCATATGGCCACTTTAAGTCAGCTGTCCTAATTCTGTTCCCTCCCAGCTCCTTGGCAGGCCTTGGCTTATCAAACAGCTATAAACATTGGTGTGCTATCAACATTATTTTTCTTCTAGAACCAAAATATAGCATCATACCACACACTCCATCCCAGCTGAAACTAGGACACATGACACGTTTTTGGGAACATGATATAATCATCTACTAGGCCTCCCCATATTTGTATTTCAGCCGTCGTCCTCCACATCAAAGAGGCTTTATATTCTTGGCTTGTTTAATTGCTGTGCATGTTTTTCACATTCATGGGAAACTTGTGCAATAGAGTCCATGATCAAGTCCACCCCTGATCCCATGCTGTCATGTTTTTATGACTTCTGTTATTGATATTTCACATCATAATATCATGTTGCGCACTGGGAATCTCATAAGAGATGCATTACAGCTTCCAGAAAGCTTTGCTGTTCTGTTTCTGTTTTCTGGTCAGGACTGGAGGCCACAAGACTATCTCTCCATGTTCCCCAGCAGATCAGAGTTAGAACCTTGGTTTTCAGAAATTCTCTCTCATTTATTTTTTAGCTTCAATCCCAATTAACTTGTACTTTCTGCTTATATAATTAGTAAATTGTTTTTCCTCCTCACATCATTGCTGCTGCTTGTTTTGCTTGTTTTTTTTCCCTTTTTGTTCCCTTCCCCCCCCCCCCCCCCCCCAAACCCTTTTGAGGCTGATGGGCCTGTGAGCCTGCTATTTCCTTGTCATGGACACTGACAGATCTAGAGATACCCATGACACAAACCCATCTATATGTTGCATCTCTTCCTCCATTATATGTTATTGGTCCATTGAGCTAGAAATAATTCACCCTTATTCTGCCTGTCCAGATCTACCTGAGTCACTTCAGTGCTAGCAGTCTGATACATCTGCTGGTTGTTTTGATGTTCTTCACAGTCTTTGACTCTTGGGTATGTGGGTTTCTTCATGACCTACTTTTATAACCATGTTCTCTATCCAGGAAGTAATCTTTCCACAATGCAGCAGCACAGACTGATTTGCCTCTGCACTGCCAGTTGCTTTGCTTCCATTGCTGTAACCACCTGTGAAAGACAGAAACTGTTTTTTACTTCTGTAGTCTCAAAGCTTGCTTCATTAGGCCTTTCTGGCTATAAGACTCTAACTGGCAACTGCAAATCATCTAGATGGTTGTTGCAGAGCCTCAGTGTCTCTGTTTGTGGTTATAAAGATAAGCAGAAATAGGGGCAAGTTGTCTTTTTCGGGGTATGGCTTGGAGAAGCTGATCACTGCAAAGGACGACAATACTTGTACATGGCACCAAAGGTGCTACTCCCTGTTGATTTATCTGTTGGACCAGATGTGTTGGGTGGGCATAAATCAAACTAAGGCCAGAACATGGAGGCAGCTAAACTTGTCGATAAGAAAGCAGGACAGACATCCTGTTGTCCCAGCAAGATAACCAAACAGATGTCTCTCTTAAAACAAAACACCCACAGGAATGGTGAGGAGCTCTCCCCCTTCAAGGTTTGAAAATTTACAGCAAAATTGACCCTTAGGTTTAATCCCCTCGATAACCAGAGTTTGGAATGTGGTGAATATGTATGTGCTATACCTTCAAATATGTATTCATTTCTCTCTTTGTTGTGCATGTTTGGTGGAGTGATCCCCCATGTACCCAGCGCTGTAATGGAAGGGAATAGCTGCTTGACATAACTCATTGGTGTGTCAAGTTGCTCAGTTGGTTTTCTTGGCACCACTAAACCAAAAACTTTGAAGAAGAGACTTTCCTGAGGGAAAAACCTCTTTGGAAGACACCCCCCCCCCCCCGCACAGTGTCTGCTTGCTGCGAAACTTCCCAGCTTTCTCCCATCCTCTGCGGAGGCCAGATGAGTTCCTGAGATCAACAGACTATGGACCTCGCCGGATCCATGGTGGTGATGCTCTCTCTTTCTCTCTCTCTCTCTTGCTTTCTGCCAAGTCTCCTTGCTTTTAATTTCTTTTCTATTGTGCACCTTCCTTTCCCCATATCCCTAAGCAACTAGTTATTGTAATAAACTGGTTGGGCTAACATTTGACCTGCTGTGTCTTAATCTCGCCGTCAGGTATACACATACATATAAAGAACCTCGTCTCCCTCCTTTATACTGGAGCGTGACACCACCCCACAGGGCATTTGCCTCCATCCATCAGTCAGTATAGAGGTAGAGTACCGTCCACTTATTTCATTAGACAATATCTAAAGCCAGCAGGATGGTCTTCACTTATATAAATTGGCTCTATTCACCCTTTCCATCAGCCTTTTCTGAAATTAGTCATGTAGGGCTCTATTGAGCAGCCTTCCACCTCTGACATTCTCCCACAGTACAACAGGACCCATCACTGAATCAAAAAATATTGTTTCTCATTCTCTGGTAGTTTATTATACAGTGAGGCCTCTTCAGCACACATCATCTCCTCTGGTGATATTCCAGACTCTTTGCTTGAAGGTCAGTCTATGATTATGTCCAAAATTCCTGGATGACGGGGATTCCCTATTCAAGCCTGATGTGTGGTCAGTGTGACCCACTTGCTTCGTGTAGCACCAGTTACTTCATGTGTGGAGTGGACCCTCCCTTTGAACATCCAGCCCAGCACAGAGAGTTGGGATGCCCAGCAGTATGCCCGGGTGACCAAGAAAGGCAATGGCATCCTGTCTTGTATCAGAAATAGTGTTGCCAACAGGAGCAGGGAAGTATTGTCCCCCTGTACTCAGCACTGGTGAGGCTATATGATTCTATGATTCTATGATTCTATGATTCTATGATTCTATGATTCTATGATTCTATGATTCTATGATTCAAGAACAGCTGTGCTTCAGTACCAGCTACTTCCAAAGCAACTCATAACCCTTTTAATATGTTGTCAGTATCCTTTTTTCAACTGGAATGTAGTGGGCCTTGGATTCTTTGTATCTCTGACTCCAGAACTCTAGGGGTCAACCTTGAGTCTCCCCTGGTGCTTTCTGCTGGAGGTTCCATGTAGGGTCATTCACCTTAACTACTGTGTAGAGCACATTTTTTACATCTTGTCCTGCCTGGACTGGCCCAAGGGCTGCTGCATTAATTATCTTCTGCTTAATTTGTTCAAAGGCTTGTTGCTCAGGACCCCATGTGAAATAATTCTTCTTCTGGGTCACTTGATAGAGAAGGTTTACAGTCAGGCTGTAATCTCGAACATGTGTTTTCCAAAACCCAAAACACCTAAAAAAGATTGTGCTTCCTCTTTGCTAGATGGTGGGATCATGGCACTTAATTTGCTGATCACATCCATTGGGATCTGATGGTGTCCATCTTGCAGTGCTATTCCAAAGAAGTGAATCTCCTATGTAAGTGGCTTGACCTTACTTTGTTTTATGGCAAAAACAGCTTTTTTTAGAAGGATTTAAATTCTTTTTTTTCCTTCCTCAAAAACTTATTTTGCTGTGTTGCTTTACATGATGATATTGCCAACGTATTGTAGATGTTCAAGAGCTTCCCCCTGTTCTAGTGCATTCTGTATGAGACCATGGTAATTGAGAGAGCTGTATTTCAGCTCCTAGGGTGGTCAATTCTAGGAGTACTAGACATCCCTTGAAGTGAAAGCAAACTTCAGACTTCATTCTGCCTCCAAAGGGTTTGAGAAAAACACTCTGTCAACATCAGTTGCGACATATCATTTGGCTGCCTTTGCCTCCAGTTTGTATTGAAATTCTATTGTGTCTGGCATGACAGCACTCAGTGGTGGCATGACTTCATTCAGGCCATGATAGACCACTGTTAGCCTCAGAATTCCATTGGCCATATGGGACTATTGAATGTCGAGTGAGTCTTACAGAATATTCCTTGGTTCTCCAGATGATGAATCAACTTGTGGATTGGAGTTAGGGAGTCCTGGCTGGTGCAATATTGCTGCCAGTGCACTGTTGTGGTAGCAATTGGCACGTGCTGCTCTTCTACTCATAGCAACCTCATAATAGAAGAGTTCTCTGGGAGACTAGCCAGGGTAGGCAGTTACTAAGTGTACAAGGTAGCTTTAGCAAATGATACCAAAAGCCCACCTATACCATTTGGGCCAATGAAGTAACCCCTCCTGAGGCCTCTGGCCTGGTCACAATGGGTACTCTTGCCACTCATTCTCAGATTTACTTCAGACAGAATTAAGAAAAACAACCTTAAAAGCAAATAAAACTACACTGTGAATGAAAAGTTAGCATTGTAATCATTAACTATTAAGCTACTATGCCATTTATGACAATTATGTTTGAACACTTCTGGTCAGTTCTGTTATTAGCTCAACCCTTTGAAACTCATGTTGGGCACCACAGGGACTGTTGTGATTTAACCCAGAAGGCAGGTAAAATAGAACACAGTCCCTTCACTCAACCCCTCTCCCCCTTTTCTCTAAATGGTATAGGGGAGAGAATCAGAGAAGGAAGAAAAAGGACAGAAAAGAGGGAAAGAAAAATAAGAGTAATGATAATAATAATAAATAATAATACACAAAACAAGTGATGCTTAACACAACTGCTCACCACTTGCTGACAGATGTCCAGCCTGTCCCCAGTCAGCAGCAGCTCCCCTGGACAACTCCCATCAGTGTTATAGTTTTTTCACATATGGTACAGAATATCTCCTTGGCTAGTTTATGTCAGCTGTCCTGATTCTGTCCCCACTTAGCTCCTCATGCTCTCCCAGCCCCTTCACTGGCAGGATAGTATGAGAAGCTGAAAAAACTGAAACACCCTTGGTTTTGTGCAGCACTGCTCAGCAACAACTGAAACATTGGTGTGATAACACAACATTGTTTTTTCCATTGTTTTTTGCCAAAACAGCATCATACCAGACACTATGAAGAAAATCTACTCTGTCCCAGCTTAACCAGAACACCATTCAATAATCTGTCTTTCAAATCCATATTCCTCTAATTTAGAGAGAAGGATGTGGTGTGGGACACTGGCCTTGCAGAAGTCCAGGTGGATGACATCAGTTTCACTACCTTTGTCCTTCAGTGCCACCTCTCCATTGTAGAAACCAACCAGACTGGTCAGGAACAATCTGCCCTTGGTGAAGCTGTGCTGTCTGTCTCAGATTATGTCCTCCTCTTGCGTGTGCCTTAACATAGCTTTCATGAGGTTCTCTTCCATGATCTTCACAGGCACAGAGGTGTGTCTCACTGGCCTATAGTTCGCCAGGGCTTCCTTTCTCCTTTTCTTATAAGTGGGAGTTATGTTTCCTTTTTTCCAGTCACCAGGGGCTTTGCCAGACAGCTATGACTTTTCAAATATGAATGGAGGTTGGCTTGGCAAACACATCAGCCAGCATCTTCAGAACCCTGGGATACATGTTTTTTGGCCTTGTGGACTTGTACACATTCAGCCTCTTGGGGTGGTCTTGGACTTGATCTGCTCTTACAGTGGCAGATATTTTTCTCCCTCAACCCCACCTAGGAGTTCAGGGGCACAAGAGGCATGGGAAGCATGACTACTCATGAAGTCTGAGGCAAAGAACTCGCTGAGTATTTCAGCCTTCTCTGTGTCTGTTCAAACCATTTCTCCCTCATTTATCAGAGGGGGTACACACTCTCTTGTCTTTCTCTTCTAACCAATGCATTTAAAGAGTCCCTTTTTGTTATTTTTCACATTCCTTTCAAAGTGCAATTCCATGTGCACTTTGGCTTTTTTTGACCCAATCTCTACATGTCTGAACACTATCCCTGCATTATTCCGTACTTCTACTTTTTATACTTTTTGTTCTTACTCCTCAGTTTGACCAGCAGACTCTTGATTTGTTACGCTGAGGGATGGAGAGCTCTTGTGCCCTCAGAAAGGCATCCTGACAGCTCTATTCCATTCCTATGTCCCTAAGGACAGTTTTTCAGGGAATCTCATCCAATAATTCCTTAAAAAGTTTGAAGTTCACTCTCCTGAAGTTCAGGGTAATAACTCTGGTCTTTGGTAGCTACTAGTTTTACTAATTTTGTAAACAAGTTGGTTCTGTGCGTTATTTGGATTATTACCCAGGATATTCAACACTTTCTATGGTATTCTCAAGGAATGTCTGATATTTCATATTACAATCTAGACAAGAGTAGGAAATAATGAATAGCATAATCCTCACATACAGAGAATGGAGTGTTCAGAGCAATTCTGCAGCTTTCTGCAAAGTATCACTAGGTGTCGCCTTGCAGTAATTTTATTCCTGTAACACATACAGAGACATATTCTGGGATGGGAAAAATCCATCCTTTTAAATAAATACCCCAGAATAGATTTTGGATTGACTTCTCCAGGGCTTCTGAAGCTCAGTTTCATTTATGAAACACAGGAAATATTGGGGTGTTATCAACTCATATTTATGTGAAATATTAATATGATTTCCAGATCATAATAATATGAGTACATAATCACACATGCATTAAAGCTGAAAACTGCCCAAATGCTTCTGTCACCTGGACACTGTATTTACAGATCAGTCAATTAGGAAATAACCAACTCCACTTTGGACCTCTACTATTGACTGAAGTTTTACAACACAAGTATTTTAAGGTTTATGGTTTATTACATGGTCTTATTTCTAGATCTGTATCTGTTATAGAGGGACAGCAGGCCTACAGGCCCACTGGCTCAAAAAAGCGGGGAAAGGGAATGAAAGGGGAAAAAACAGCAGCAATGATCGGAGGAAGAAAACAAATTTATTTTACTAATTATAATAGTGAAAGAAAATACAAGTTAATTGGGATTGAAGCTAATAAATAACTGAGATGGAGTTTCTGAAAACCAAGGTTCTTAACTCTGATTGTCCAGGGAGCAAAGAGAGCCAGTCTTGTGACCTCTGGTCAGTTTCAGCTTTCCCACTGACAGGAAAAAGGAAATGGAACAGCAAAATTTTCTGAGAGCTGTAATACATTTCTTCTCTTCAAAGACTGGTAAACAGAACTTGTCGTCAATCCACAGAACTGCAGCATTAACTCTTTCACTCCCATGCACTATACGATGTTACGATGTGGAATATCAGTAACAAAACTCATAAAACAATGACAGATTAAAAAGCAGAATTAAGTCTTGTGTGACAAGGAGCCTGTTTCTGGCTTGTAGCAATCATGATACATGAAGTGGTTTGACACTACATGCACAGCAACATTATTTGCTTAGTCATAATTTGACCTGAAAACATATTTTGCTAATTCCTTGCAGTGCTCAGACATTTCACAGCAGGTTATTCAGTATAATTATGCAATGCTGATACTGGTGAAAAACAGCAGCTAATTTCAAATGCATCACAATATGTTCATCTGATCTTCTGAAAAATCTGATTTTTTTGAAATCAGTGGACCACTAACTACATTTTCTCCTTACTCATGTAAAACATGTGAATGTGATTCGTGTCAAAAGACACAGAGTCAAAGATACCGATGCAGTACCTTTAAATCTAATCAGCAGATAAAATTGATTAAAGGAGTAAAATTTCCTATAAGGCATGGAAGGATAAACTAGGAACAGAACTCTATCTGCATCTCAAACACTAACCCTGCTAAACGGAGCCCAGAAGGTGCATTCCTCAAACCAAGGGGTGGCAGAGAAGCATTTCAAACACAGACCTTGCAAGACCGGCCTGTAATACACAGAGGGATGAATCAGAGGGCATTAAGGAAGACAAACAGCCTTCATCCCAAAGGCCACCTGAAGGAATGTGCAACCCCCCTAGCGACTGGCCACCCAAGTGTAGAAGAATAAAATGACTGACCAAGAGGAGGAGGGGACCTCAAGAAATTTTAAATAAGACACTGTATAAAAGAAGGGGGAACCATCTTCTCGGCGTGTGTCGTTGGTGGAGCGGAGACTCCCCGGCACCCAGTGCTGCTTGCTTATTGCTTTTCACCTTTTGATTGTAATAAAATATTCCAAAAACTCCGATTGGACTCCAAGCATTTATGACACTCATACATAAGCATTCAATTCAATTTGTCAGACAGTTGAAAAAATCTGTAAATATCTTACTTTAAGTGTCAGATTAATTTTTTAAGTTTTTTCTCTGAGTCTCTAATCTCCACCTATGAGCACAAGCTAATAAATTACTGGCAAAAAGAAAATAGGAAAAATACAAAATGAGGAGTCCTTGTGCAAAGAAAAAGAAAGCAACATTACCTAAATTTCTTAATTCCATTCCACCCTGAAGAAAAGAAAAAGGAAAAGTCAATACATGTAGTTAGCAGAATGATTTTTTAAAGATTGTGGGGCTTTTTTAGTATGAGGAAAGAAATCTTTTGTTTGCAATTTGACCCTTTATTTTTCAAATGTTTATTATTAATTAGAATTTTAGGGTTTTTCTAAAAGATAACTCAAAACCAAACAGATTTGCCACCTCCTTTCAGTTTGTTAAGTTTTCTTGTAATGTATTGGGTGGGGCATAGTGATAGTAACAGGAACTTTGAGGATTATACTCCTGTTTAGTGCTAATAGGATGTGGCAATAAGGGCAGTCTAAAAACAGATAAGATTGTTTGATGCAGTGAGTGTACACTGGCCATGTTGCAAACCCAAGCCTTACAAATGCAGCAGTAACTGCGCCTTTTCCAAATCTAGACTAACAAGAAAAGATCAGAGTAAACTGACTTGCTAAGTTGGTTGGTTAGCTACTTATGCAGCTCAGGGGTGCCAGCTGACAGGAAACAACAAGAGTATGTGGGTTAATCCAGACTATAGTCTGTTATCAATCTTTCACTAATAGAAGAATTGCATGTTGTAAGCCATAAAGAAAATATGCATTCACTGAACTTTTGGTTGCTGAGCAAGAATTCTATAAAAAAATATTTCAAGCCTGTTCCTTGAGTAGAAAAAGTTGGGCAGCTATAAGTAGGAGTTTTTGGCAAGTTAAGATAACTAAAGACATAGATTTCTGCCATTATCACAGGAATACACTTAGTAGTTATGAGATTTCATTACTTTCATTTATGTGTTTACTGCCACAGGCCTCTACCCACAGGTAAGTTTTTCAGGACAGCAAAATTATCTCTCAGCATACTGATTTATATGTGTGCTCTTGGACAATGTGATCCTTCTAGCTACATTTCAGAACCTTCATCTGAATAAGCAGTATATTATCAAAATGCAAGCGCAATATAAACATAGTTTTATATGTTACCAAAAATCAGTTCTTCTCAGGAGTTTCCTTTCAGTATTGCAGTGGTAACAGGGCAACTTCAACCTCAAGGAATGTCGTAGAATCATAGAATCACAAGGTTGGAAACCTTGGCCATTTTTCATCTCTGATCAAGTTTTCTTAAGTATAGTAGAGACTGAAAAATTCTGAAATTCCCTAAAGTTCTCAAAAAAGCTAGGAAAAGGTGAAAATCCCAAATAATGACCTCAACTGAGACCCATTATCTGTCTGAAGATGTCAGACAGCTGGCTGCTCAGCAAGCACAAAACTCTAAAGCAGCAGTTGTTAACAAACAAGTGGGTGATCTGAGAATGTCATAGTGACAAAAGAGAGAAATGTTCACGTCACACCTTTGAGAGAGCTCTGTTTTGTTTGATTAATGTGAGAATTTACTAGCTAGAAAGCAAATTCACCTGTAAAAACAACTTCATGATGTCTTCTTTTCAACTTCCCACATCTAACTTTTCTCTGGTCATCTATCAACTTCTTAAGATTCATGGTAAACTGTTGTACATCAAAATTTTCTCTCTTCAGTTCAGCTAAATGCTAATTCTTCGAGCACTTTCATGCATGCTTCTTTCATCAATTGCTGTTAGGATATTCTTGGGAACAAAATGCATTAAAGTGGGATATTACTGAGACTATCGGGAAAGTAAGAAAACGAGAAAATTGATGGTCCAGAATAGTTATTTCCAAATTCATAACATAAGATGAGGCAATTTAACAGTGAAATAATATTTCAACAAAAACTAGACAAAACAAAGTAATATGAACACTAAGACCTACTATGTTCAGGCATGGGCTTTTTTTAAGTGTTTGTTATGAAAAGGTTTTCTGCAGCTGTCTGGGAAAGCTTTGATGCCGAGAAATCCGACACAGTAACTTGACACACCAATGCAATATGTCAAGCAGGTATTCCCTTTATTACAGCGCTGGGTGCATGGGGATCTCTCCACCAAACATGCACACTGAAGAGAGAAACGACTACACATTTAAAGGCATAACACATTAATACTCGTGACATTCCAAAGATAGACAGAAATTCCAAAGTGAGTAACATCTCCGGTGGTAAATTTCCAGATGTTAAAGGGATTACATTATGTCGTCAGCAAATCTGCCTCCTTATCTTCACAGACTTCCCCACTGAGTTGCAAACAGCAATTCCACTTATCTGGAACATCCATTGTGTTGTAAACAACCACTCTATGTACCATTGTGTTGTCCTTACCTTCATGGGACCACCCTTGTATTGAGCTGCAAACAGCAGCTCTCTTCAGCAATACCTGTATTTCTATGGTCCCTGAGTTTCTTCCTAAAGTTTCCTGTTTGCTCAAGCTATGATGCCTAGTTTAGATTCAATCCAATTCAATTCCTTGATTCAGCTTAATGCTGAGCCTAACCTGTCCATGATGAATGGTGCATACATGACAGACCACACAGCACAGGCACTGCATGTACACTGTGTTCAGGTCTCCTGAATGTTCATACCTAAGGTGGTTTTACTTCAGTAATTATCACTGTGACAGGAGCACCTGAAATCTGTATTTTTGTACTGCCAGTCATCTTGCTGGTTGCCTTGATTACTTCTTACTATATTACCCTCACTAATAAAAAGGAGCAGTCAGAACTATATTGATTAGCCTCTGGTAAGTCTGGGCCTTAAATGGAAATGACATCTTTCCAGCACCCCTGCCACAGATAGAGAAGTTTCTGCTGGGAGCTCTGACTGAAACTGCTCCAACCTCTGAATCTTTCTCCATGTTCTGTTTTGTGCAAGAGAACTTGAGGAAAACTATTTTGACATCAGAGAGGAAGGTGGTGTTAAAACATAAATGGCTGGAAACATAATGACAGGCACACAGCATTCTCTTAAACAGTGTTTACAAAATGATTATCATTGAATATGCAGGACTATTAAATTAATCTTTATAACTAAAAGGAAGTCCACAAAATTAAGCATAAAATGTCCAATGGAAAATTATTTCTAACACATTTTATAAATCAATCATCTGAATTGCAGAATATTAATTATTCTGGTGAGCACTGTTTTCTCAAGCAAATATATATAGCAAATATAAAACCAGAAATATTATCACATCTTTTTTTTTCCATTGGCTTGGAGAATAGTAAATGTTGTTTAGCACAGACTGTGAGATGTTTGTTCTGTGGGTCTCTCTCATGCCCAGGGAGTTGTGCCATGTGTATTATGAGAAACTGACATGATATGAGCTGTGAGTATTCAATAAATAGGAAAGGTTTTATAGCATGACAGTAAATCCTGTCGGAACTGACTGTCATGGTACTTGGGATGTTCCTTGGCTATCTTCTGACTGTGACCAGAAGAGCCTTTGCTAACAACATGCCCCATAGAAAGTTGTTGGGAAAATTTCTGCTCAATCCTCAACCCCAAAAGAGACAGAGGAGAGTCTTCAGCTTCAAAAAAAGGGAGAGTCCACTGGGGCATACCCCTGTGGTGCCTCTCAAAGTGATGGGGGACAGCCCCTCTTTTATCCCTGTACCCCAACGCTAGTGAGACCTTTCCCTTTCCTTATTGGCTGAGGTATTTGGGGTTCACATTTGTTCTCGGTTTTCTCATCCCTCCAAGCAGGTACACCCCTTCGTCTCCTTTGTTTATGCATACTTTGTAATCTGGATTCAGAGTTCATTGTTTTGTCCAACTAGAATGATCTCTGTATTTGTAAAGTCCATGACTATTTATTCTGTCCATCAGACAAACTAGCACCTCTTGTCATAAACCTGCAAGATAAGTTTGTTTACCAGTTCTTCTCAGATTTTGTTTTCCAAGGACATCTTATCCTTTCTTCTTTAATCTCAAGAGTGAAAAGTTGTTTGGACTGCTGGATATAATGCAAACCCAGAATTTTTCCTTCTGCTAACTGGCAGATAATGAAACTTTCACTGAGATAGCTGTTAAACCTGAAAGTATTTGATGTTTTAAACTTAATGCTCTGTCCTGGTATGAATAGTGTATGCTTAGGGAAAAGACAACAGGATCTAATTCAAGACAGCGTCTGTCTGTAATCATGACCTTAAGTGGGGATTTTCCTAGATAAAGCATGCAGTTCTTCTGTCTCAGTCAAAAGTCATAGTGGTTATTCTTGTGCCTGTGGTAAACTAGGGCTGCTAGTCAGCACTGCAACTTAAACTGCAATTTGGAGAAATCTTCATCTGAACTGAGGACCTTCCTTCTTACCCTTGCAGAAATGATTGTGGAAGAGAGTAGTTTACATTTCTTTCTTGGATGTTCTCAGTATAGCTGAGGTCTCTTCTGTGTAGGTACTATGGCTGGTAGGGTAAGAAGGAAGAAGTCAGACGTAGCAAATCGTATTCATGTAGATCTTCATGAGTAGAAATGCAAACATTATTACTCGATGGTGAACACTTCCTACTAAGTGTTGAAGAACCTAATTTTTGCTGTTTTTCTGAGCTCTGTGTTTAGATGTAGAACTTTAGTCAATCTGAGAAGGACTCAGACCTTCCAGAGCAACCCAATTATATTTCCCAAAGCTGACAGTAAAATAAAAGCATTTTTCTCTGTTGAAAGGAAAATGGCAAGCTTAAGAGAGAAGGTGTTTAAGAAGGCTTAGCACAAGAAAGAAAAAAGAAGAAAAATATTTTCAGCAGCCAGAAAACCTAAGTAATTCTATTTGAAAAAATATACATAGTGATATGTATGATATACATAGCGATATGAAAAAATATATATAGTGATACTAAAATGGCTATTGTACATTTTCCCTTAGATTTTCTTGGTGTACTTTGATATCTCATTACAATGATTTATAATACATCATTAAGATTAAAAATCCAGATTTTTTTTCAGTTTATAGATCTTCTGGGATCTTGTATTATTTCTTCAAACTAAACCACTTCATAATTAAAACAAACAACTAAAAAGAAAACAAAACAACTATTTGTGCTTATTATTTCCAAAGATGTTGAAAACAGCTTTGTGAATAGTAATTTCATGTTCAGTATAATAACCTCAAAATAAGCAATGATATTTTTTCAAGAATGGGTCACAGATGTTCTACCAAGTCATTTAACACTCTGGACATTTAAACTGGTTTTGGATGTTCAAACAAGGACTGTGAAAACACCATACGGAGTTACTGCCATTGATGCTTAACAGTAGTGTTGCTCTTAAATGCTTCACCTACTAAAAGGCATCAGACTATATGATGAGTCATACTTTAAAATGATGAGTCAGCTTTAAAACTGATTAGAGGAAGACTAAGATACACCACAACTGCAATTAAAACACTTGCTTGACTATGAAGTAATTTAACTTCTTAAGAAATTGTATTCAAATCCTTCTTATACAAATGAGCAGATTAACCACTTCACTTGTGTTGAGTCAAACCTATATTCTTGCTAAATGATAATCCTTTAATTGAATGACCAGACAATTGTTGTCAGGTATTTAAATTATCACAGAATCACAGAATTGCAGGGGTTGGAAGGAACCTCTGGAGATCATTGAGTCCAACCCCTCTGACAAAGCAGGCTCCCTACAGCAGGCTAGACATCCAGACACATCTTGAACATCTCCAGAGGAGAATCCACAACCTCTCTGCGAAGCCTGTTCTGATACTCCATCACCCTCACCATGAACAAGTTCTTACACATATTGGTGAGGTACTTCCTATGCTCTAGTTTATGGCCACTTCCCCTTGTCCTGTCCCCATAGACCACTGAAAGGAGGTTGGCCATGACCCTTAAGATATTTATAAACATTAATAAGAGCCCCTCTGAGTCTTCTTTTCTCAAGGCTGAACAGACCCAGGTCACTCAGCCTTTCCTCTTAGGGGAGATACTCCAGGCCATTTATCATCTTTGTGGTCCTCTGCTGGACTCTTTCCTGGAAAGCCCTGATTTTTTTGTACTGGGGAGCCCAGAACTAGATACAGTACTCCAGTACTGTGGCCTGACTGGGAGAGGGAGGATCTTGACCTGCTGGCCTCACTCCTTTTAATGCACCTCAGGATCCCATTGGCTTTCTTGGCCGCTTCTTGGCTGGGGCACACTGCTGGCTCATAGCCAACCTGTTGTCAACCAGGACCTCCAGGTCCCTCTCCACAGAGCTCCTTTCCAGCAGGTCATGCCCCATCATGCATTGCAATTATTCTTTCCCAGGTACAAGATTCCACACTTACTTTTGTTAAACCTCATTTGGTTTCTTACCACCCAGCTCACCAATGTGTCTTGCTATTGCTGTATTTAAGCACCTCCTTTTTTTTTTATAAATTTTATACCCATAAGGCTTTGTTGACATTTGTCTCCAACTTTTTAATGATGTAAAGGTGTGTAAATGAAGCTTTAGGAAAAAGTAGTATCTTGATCTTGGCCTTTTTTTCAAGGGAAGAGTCTGTACTACTAAATCTGCAGAAGAGGTACGCTTTTTCAACCTGTAGGCTATTAAAAAAACAAAAAATTTCATTTCTAAATCCTACACCTGAACTCAATATAGGAAGTGAGGATAAAAAAAGCAAAAATCATTACCACAGGATGTTCATGCTTCAGTCTGTGTTGAAGAGATACTATGTATGACCATGTCAGTAAGTTACAGTAAGGCAGCACTGTGTCTTGTAGACACTAGTCATTGTAATACTAAGACTACTGACTGAATGTGTAGGAATTAAGCTGCTCTAATTTAAGATTCTCTAATTTCTATGAAGCATTTGTGATATTCCTTAGATCATCATCGATAAAGGTAGAGTTTTATACTGAGACCCAAATGTCCCAGCAATACTCAGTTACGTGTTTCAGATGGTCAACATATCCACCCCATGCTCCTGCCTCTCTGCTGGAGTCAGGGCACACTGACAAAGGAAGTGAAGGTTGTGCTCTTCTTACTCTTCCCTTGTGGATCTTTGTCAGACAGCTATCCTTAAACAGTTTTGTGTCACAGCTTAATGATCATTTGATGTAAAAATGTACCTTTTCTGTCCATGTGCCTTCCTAATGCATCTTAAGAAAGGAGTTCAGGTTTGTGCAATCTTTTACAAGCTCTGTTTCAAATTTAGACTTAGGAGAACTTTACTTCATTTGCAAACAAGACTTTGTATTGTCAACAGTTTAAGAGCAATGGAATTTAGAGGGTTAATCAAGAAAGAATAGTGAGGACTAACCTCCCATTTGTCTTTGAGGGCAGAGTACTCTGGAAAGTTCACATTTTTTACTGCTTTTGCACACTTGTGATGTACTACTTCAATCAGTTAAAAAGCATTTTTTCAGACAGGTCTTCAGTCTTCCCATACCAGTGACAGAGAACTATTTTGCAACCTTCAGTTTTCTGAATCAAAGGGCAGTAGCCCATGTTGGCACTGCATAATGATTGTTTCTTCATCTTGTTAATCACATTATCCTCTCAGCTTTTCATGGAAGCTGTTGAACTGCATCTGACATGCTGCCTGCTCCATGTTGTAACTGGTTTTAGAGGTAAGTCTTCACCACGCCTGCTCATTTTTCCAAACTTCACAAAAGAATTTCATTAGATTTGTAGATCTGAAGGTAATTTTTCTTCCCACTGGAAGAATTGTTGCAAGAACTGATGCTATTCAAGCTCTCTATTCAGTATGCTGGATGATAATACGAGCAATACTTCTAATTCTGTGCTTCCCAGAAGCTTTGATTCTGGTTATTTTTCAAATTAAAAGATCACTGTTTTTGAACAAATCTACTCTTGATTCCCATTTAGCGCCAAACTGGAAGTTGAAGTATGGATTTTCCAGTTAGAGAAGGGCCTCTGCAGTCCATTGATGCAGACACTTATGTTAAATACGAGATGTAGGCAACCAAAACTCTTTATAAATATAACCATCTGAAATACCTTCAGTCACTTTCAGCAATCTTGACTCGCTTGGGTATGATCCACTTTCAGTGGTCTCTTTCCTTGTAAGTTCCCTCCCGCTATATTTCCAGTGGATGAATTCAAAACGTATTTGCTAGAAGTTGTGGATTCTTTATAAGGAAAATCTGAAATGCAAGCTAAAACTTCAACTGTAATGGTGAGTGTTTTACCCCACTACAAAGCTGCAGCTTTCACAGATAGACAGACGCTATCTTCCATCTATGTTTGTGATGCAGACTACGTGCCCTACAACCTATGTCTTTGCATGAGATGAACAATCTGAACGAGTCTATCTGATCCCACACAGATAATCTCACTCTAGCTCTGCAAATAGCAGAGAGCTGTTGACATAGATCTTGGGTAACTGCAATTTTTTGATTCAGGTTGGTCTAAAGAGCCCTATACTTAGATAACAGCTCAATGTTACATTAAGAGTAGCAAAGTGCATATTGTACGGATGTTAGGCAGAATGATGTGAAAAGATGAAAGCACACGTGCTTTGGAGACTCCAGCTACTTCTTAAGGCTTAACTGGTAGCACCCAGGCATGCAAACACACATCCAAGAAACTCTCAGGGAAATAGCAGGCACCTGCAGCCTTTAAACATCTCAAGTATGGCACTAGAGACCAAAGAACTGCAGCTGTGACTGCTGCATGCAATCACTCTCCCGAGTGCTGGTACTGATTCAGTCAGCAGTGATGATCTTACCTAACATTTCTGGGCCCGTTTTTTCGGTGTTAATAAACTGATGACATTAATTAGACAAACACAACCTTGTTAAATTAATTAATGCTTGTACACACTGTGTGATGATCCATATAAAAGCAGCTCTTCTTGCTCGTTCACAAACTGGGTTGAAAAGATCTTTCTGAGATTTATCTTCAGTAGATGAAATGAGAAAACTAGCATTTGTGGTTGAGTAGGTAGGTTGTACGTGTTTTTTTTTTTTTTTTTTTTTTTTTTTTTTTTTTTTTTTTTTTTTTTTCTGAATAGCTGTAAAGCAAGTTGCGACACAGACACACCATAGCATTCTTCCTCACCATTTTTAACGCAGAGCGGAATAGATGGGCTTTAGGCAGAAGAGGGAACGCTGTCTTTTGTACGTCAGAGGACCGTGTAGTAACCGCTTGACTTTCCTCTCCACCGTGATTTCCTCCAGCCTCCAGAAGTCGGTCCCGACTCCGCGCCGCTGCCGGGTGGGGGAGGACAAGGACAGAAGGCAGGAAGGGGCTCGGGGAGGCGCTGAGGAGCTGCCGCTCGCCTCGTGTGCCGCAGGCAGCTCGGAGCTGGCAGCGGAGCCCCGCCATCCCGGTAAGAAGAGCTGCGGGGAGAGCTTTCCTTGTACCGTCTCCTGAAGCCCGGTGACACTGCGGGCGGGTCGTGAGCTGTGGAGGCCGGAGACGGGGCGGCCTTGAGCGTGGGGCCTGGGATGTCTCGTCGCCCACCCCTAGCAGATTCCCACTGGCCTGAGCCGCTCCTCATCTCTCCCGGCTCACAGCCCTCCGCCCCAGCTCCGAGAGGCGGCGGAGGGAAAGACAGAGCGCAGACTGCTGCTCCCTCCCTCGGCCGGATATATAGTATTAAACCAGAAGGGGAGGAGGGATTTATAATTTTGTATCATGATAATATATATATTATTTTATTTTTATTATTTTTTTCCTTCCTCCACCGCCTCCTTTTCTCTGCTTACGTGTTAGGGAAGGTGGGGGCAGCGGTTTGCAGACGGGAATTGGTTGGAAAAGCGGGAACTGAAGGTAACGAGCCGCCGGGGGCACGAGAAGGAAGCAAAAAATTAAAAGTAATACGGAAAATAAACGCAGTGGGGAGAAGATAAGGAGCCGAGGCTGTGGAGGGCCGGCGTTTCTCAGGAATGGGGAGCGGGGCAGGGCCGGCTGCAGCCCCCGCCACTGCGGGAGCCGGGCCGTTCCGGGCCGCGATGCGCGGGGAACGCTGCGTGGTGCCGCGGGGGAGCGGAGGCCCCGGCCCCGACGGAGCTCTCGTTTCTCGCTGGGGAAGTTGAAACGGGCGCAGCCCTACAGATGAGGAGTGAGGCGAGCGGTTCCTGCGCTGCTTCCCAGCGAGTTTTGCTCTGCGTAGGGCTGTTTTGGAGCGCAATGCTGTCGATAAATAAGTAGAGAAGCTCTGATGCAGTTTAATGGGAGGCTTGCCATCTTGTTTACGCTGTTAACTAAGACCTACATTAAAAAAAAAAAAAAAAAAAATATATATATATATATATATATATATATATGTATGTACATGTAGTATTAGACGGCATTGGAGTTTTAATTGGCCCTGTTCTGAAACTTGCTGCTATTTTCTGTTTCTTGATTGGGAAATAACTGGATATCCCTGCTGTCTGCCCACACACCACGAAGATTTAACCCAAATTTCGTTGCAAGATCCTGTGAGGATCTCCTCAGGTTTCTAGATACTGAAGACATGTGACCCCATCTCCAACAGCTCTTTGCAGTAATATTATTAGTCGGAACAATTTTTACATGTTTGCTTCAGAGCCTTTTAAGGACATAACTGGAGGGGCAAATAACTAATGACAGACCATTACCTTAAAATGAAACAGGATATAAGTTGATTGACCTAGAAATATTGCACCACAGGTTCAGTCATATGATTAGCTATCCTTAATTTAGACCTTATTTTTAACGTTACTGAAATTTATTAATAGGCTGGAGAAGTCTACTACAAAGTCTGTATCTGCCCTAATTCACTCGAATTTGCATTAATGTGAGAGTAAAATTGAAATATGCAGTAATCCCAAAGGTAGCCTATCAGAATCCCAAAGCCCACGTTGCTTTAGAGCACAACTTCCTGCACGTGCACGTGTTCTGGGAACTTTCCACTTGATAAGAAGCGGCTTATGTCAGTTGAGAAAGATGCTACTGGAGTTTGTTTTCATTTGCATCTATTTTATAATAGATATAATCGTTTCTTCCTTATCGGTAATGTTCTTAAACGGGAAAAAAAATCAGATTTTGTTCATACTGTGCAGCATGCTTATCTTCTCTTCAAAGTAATTATGCACTATTTAAAGTTATAGATAGTTGCATTAGTGGAGCTGTACAATACCCATTTTTATTTAAATCTCCAGTGCCATAATCTTCAACTTCAGTTAACTATGGTTTTGTAAAAAGAACAGTTTAAAACTTACTCTCTGTGTTTTGGGGTATTTGTTTGTATTCTCCATAATGCATAGATTTGTGGGAGGATGGTATGGGGAAGGCTGCACTCACTCAAAGGTATCTGAATTAAATGTGAAGCAGTAGATGATGTTTAAGGATTTATCACATCTGAACTGTAACAAAGCTGCAAGTTCTTAATTTCTGCTAATTTGGGTTCCAGTTCTAATCTCTATTAAGGCTTGTTTGGATGAGTCATAGGGGAAAGCATTTTTTAGGAGTGCTTAACAGCTTGAAAGTAGCGTAATAGATTGAGTAAATAAAACCTATGGAAGGTTACCTGGGGAAAAAAAAATAAAGGAAAAGAGAGACTGATGGAAAGGGAAAGGTAGTATGGAATCATCAGCTAACAAGCATAGAATTATAAGCTTTATAAACTTCCCATCGTTTCTCCAAAGTCAGTTTAGATTTGATAGACGTGGCTCATCGAGGCTGGGTGGGTGGAGGAGGTTGGTTAGGTGTGGGAGTGCTGGCATGGAGAACATTTGTGATGAGAGGGTGGATGGTTTGTGTTAGTAAATATGAATTATGTGACCAAAGGCAGACTGGCATTTGATCTGCATGGTGTGGCAAGGGAACATGAATGAGTGGTTGATATCTTCAGTAAACTCTGATACTTCTAACTTCAGTTCGTATAAGAGTGTTAAGTCCTTGTTCCAAC
This sequence comes from Callipepla californica brunnescens, assembly GCA_023055505.1. Taxonomy (NCBI): domain Eukaryota; kingdom Metazoa; phylum Chordata; class Aves; order Galliformes; family Odontophoridae; genus Callipepla; species Callipepla californica. The sequence goes on along the minus strand of JALIRH010000034.1, from coordinate 898,267 downwards.
AGGTCTGTCTGCAATGTTACACTGTCATTATAAGACACTTTTAAATTTTTTTCTTTATGTTCAACCTAGGAAATTGCTAATTCTTACTGCTTAAGATTATTTTTATTTTTTTCTGAAGGTGAAAGGTCCATCCCTTTGATAAATAAAAATTATGTGAATGAGAGAGCAGTGAAGAAGAGGAAAAAATAACCCAACAGGTTTTAAAATGGGGAAAGGGAAGAGAAACTCAATTTATTGTTGGTATCACATATGTGAGTAGTTCAGAGAAGCCAAAGTGCAATGCAAAGAAAAAACTGGAGGTGAGGAAGCTACTGAGTGCTAGTCTTACCTAGGAAATGTAGCTTACAATGTTATTTTGCTTTGCTGTGGTTATATGGAAATTTTGGGGATAATGTTAGCATTGTTCTGTAATTGCATTATCATCTCTTTTTTGTTATTAAAAGCTACAAGTATTCTTATCCCTAAAGCTCCTGGGACCACAAAATAGTTTTAGGAAATGACAGTTTGAACACGGCAATGCTGTCCAGTGGAATCAATACTGTTTAATCTGTTAGCAGTAAACAGTAGAAAGAATCAGATATCTATGGACATATACCTAGTAGTAAGTGCTGATCAAAGCATGCTGACTTTCCTGGTACAGTAAGCTATTAGAAAAAGGTAGTTCTTGCCTGGGTGTAGTTCATCTGTACAAAAGTGAAGCTAGAGGTGAGCAAAATATTCCTCTCAGTAAGGCAAACTGTAATTATGTGGTCATTTTAATTTACCACAAATGTAGACTGCTGTGGAAGGGTCAGACTGCCCGCGTTACCTCTGGCTGCAAGTTCCTCATCTTTCTTTTGTGCTGGTGTTACCGTTTTTTGCCACAGCAAATCCGTTCTTGTTTCTATTGCCTGGGCCTTCAGCTGGATGTGTTCTGGGGCTGATTCAGTGCCTTACTGAAAGTCAGCGGAGGTGTGCCATTGGAAAGAGCTCCAATCCTCACAGAGCTCTTCAGGAATCCCAGAGTAGAGTTGATCTCATTGTAGTGTAATGAGATTCCCCTGTCCTGGCTGACGATTCTGCATACCTTCCAGATTGGATTTGGCTTGCATCTGGCTAGTTAGGAGGGTGAGGTGAGAATTTGTTTACCATTGTCAGTCTGTGTAGCCGTACTCTGTGAGGGCCTGGTGAAGCTAGTGAAAGAGGAAACTCAAAAGGACAGAAGGTTTTTGTGAATACCTTTGTCTTCGAAGGTAGTGGGGCCACCCTGTGGCATGCTAAAAACATTGCCTTCCTGTGTTCAAGATGCAAATCTCTGAATGTAGGTTTTGGGTCAATTCTGCCGCTGTTGCTTGCAAACCTGCCTATCCTATTTTTAAATTACAGGCTTCTTTAGCTTTGTTTCATACTTGTACATAGCCTGTGCTGATAAGGCTCAGACTTATGGCATGAACTGTTGCTATGATGATTATTTCTTGGCATGGGGTGATCAAGGCCACAGAACCAGTCATGGGGCAATATTGCCTGAATTTGCTTTTTTTCCAGAACTCTTGGGCTTCTGTGATTCAGTTAAATGGACTATTGTGCAGTGCTGCCAGGGGTAACTATGTACTGCAGCCCTCCATGATAACCCCCTCTACAGCTGGCAAAAGTTAATTTTTTATTGGTTTTCACAACAAAGCCTGTAACTCATGTTTTTAATACCTTCCAAGATAGCCAGGCTTAAAAAGAAACAAAAACAAACAAAGAAAAAAAACTGATCAAAATATTGCTTTCAGGCTTCCTTTAGAAAACAGTTGTTTTTATATGATGTACTTTTCTAGATCACTGTCAATAGTGGGATCTTCTGTATGTAGGCATATAGCTGATGTTCTCTTGCTAATTACTTAAGGCTGGAAATTACTTGTCCCTCAAATTCTTGGTTAAGTTAACCTTTGATAAAGAATGAGATGTATTAAAAGCTTAGCAGAAATACCTGTAGTTTGACTGTGATTGTGTGGAGTCCTAAGTTTTTATTAACTGTCTTCTGTAAGAGTTGCATATAGATGTGCTTCTCTTTGTGTGTATCCACGTTTAGACAGTTACAGGCAACTGGAAACCACGTAGGACATTTGGTTTTGTCCACTCATACAGAAAAAGATGTGTTGTGCCAAAAGAATAAGCTCTTGTGTTGAGCTCAGTTGTTTTCTGCTTCCTCAGAATAACTGTGGAGCAGCTGTATCGATAGGAGGTGCATACTGTAGTGTTTTGTTGTTGTTTTTTTGTATTTATTTTCATTTTTTTAATCCTGCCAGTATCTGCAACCTATGTATGCTTTCAGAAGAAATGAGTTGCCCTATAGGGGTTAACAGAACAAATAAAAAAAATTAATGACTGGTTTGAAATCAGTGCAAGAAGGGCAAGACTAGTCACAAAGCTGGATGCTTACAATTTAATTTGTAAAACTATCTTTCAGCTTTCCTATCCAAGCCAGAAAAATAGTGTATTGTGTCCAAAGGTGTGTGGCAATTTTATTGTCATTTACCTAAAAATACAAATATTTATCCAGGTCTAAATGCCTTTTTTAGGAAACTCTTTTCAGAACTGTTTTTGTTATGTCATATAAAATTGGTATGAGCTGCACTGAAATCTCCTTTTTATCATTTTACGTTTCTGAAAGTAGCTGCAAAACCTGTTGACTGAAGGAAAGAGATTTCCTGATTTCATTTCTGGTCCTGTCAAGAATGTAGATTTATTTTGCAGTAGCTTGTTCAGGAGGGCTTTTTCTTATGCAAGGGACATTCTATATGGATGCACTGTAGTGTCAGTGCTGTCTCTAGAATATTCCTTCATAAGCTGCTTTGATATTGTGAGTGAAATCATGAAAGTGTAAACTGATTAAAAAAAAATAATAATCAAAAAAACACAGCCCCCCAGCTATAGGTGGACAGTAAAGGAAAGGTTGTCATCAAAGAATAGTTATACTGTTTAATGAAACCAAAAATGAAAGTAAGGGTTATATTGAGATTGTATCAAGCAGATCTAGTTCAGTGCAAAGATGTGATGTAGACAATGTTTCATATCTGTTCTGGGCTCCTCACTAGGAGAAAGACTTTGAAACCCTTGAGCGTTCCCAAAGAGGGGCAACAAAGCTGGTGAAGGAGCACAAGTGTTAGGAGGGAGCTGTTGCTGTTTAGTCTGGAGAAGAGAATGCTCAGGGGAGACCTAATTGCCCTCTACAACTACCTGAAAAGAGATTGTAACTAGGTGGGGATCAGCCTCTTTTCCCTGGTAACTAACAGTAGGACAAGAAGTAATGTCTTTAAGTTGCATCAGGGAAGATTCAGGTTGGTTGAAATTTCTTCTTGGAAAGAGTGGTGAGGTAGAGGTTGCTCTGGGAGGTGGTGGAGTCACTGTATGTGAAGATGTTTGAGAAGCGTGTAGATGTGGCACAGAGTGATGTGGTTTAGTGGGCATGGTGGTAATGGGTTGATTGGTTGGATTAGATGATCTTAGTGGTACTTTCCAACCTTTATGATTGTTAGCTTTCATCAGTGGCTTACAGTAGGCAGGGCTTCTGTAGCAAGGCAGAATAGGTCTGTAGGTGGGATGAAGAAAATGAACAAGTACGCTTTGCTGATCCTCTCCTAGCCCTGTGGCAGCCAGTGAGGTCAGCAGTTGCTGATTTTCTTTAGTGAGACAGGGAAAGAAGAGTTGGGGAATCACTTTCTCTGCCAGCATCAAGCTGAGTCAGTAGAAGAGCATAGCCGGTGACTGCTGCAAATCTTTTCAAAACCATCTGCTTTTACCACCTGTCATTGCTTATTCACCAACACATAGCCTTATTTGGAATTAGTATTAAAATTCTTTAAGTATAAAACTAAATAAATTTCTTCCAAGGTTCCTTCATGATATGTTTGTAGTTCTTGTCGAGAGCTAGTGAAGTATTTGTTCTCTCTAGGGGGAGAGAACTTATTTTTCCAATGTAAAATGCTTTTTGATGTTCGTACTTTGCACAGCACTGATTTTGGCTGTGAGCTGGTCTGAAATGGATGCTGTGATTCTATTCTGTTTAACTTAAAGGACGATCTTTGAGGGTGAAGCTTTGTTACACAAGCAGTCTTTAGCAAAACTAGCATTCAGTGACATCAGCTGCTTCATTGCTTCTAGCTCTCTGCTATGGGAGCATCACAGGCCAGGGACTGCTTCTAGATTTTCTTTGGTTATTGAGTTGAAAGTCAGCGCCCTAAAGCCCCCGAGTTCTTTGTTGAACTAAATTCTTTTTGGAAGAGGCTGTGTCTGCAGGTCATTACTGAGATACTCTGACTCACACAGTCACATTTCTAAACCGAATGTGACAGAATTATACCTTTAGACATCGCTTTCTTCATATATACGTAGCCTCGCTGCTTTACTTCTGATCCTGCAGAATTTGCTTCTGTTTCTGACACAAACTCTGATAGCCACATAGTGTAATGTTGCATTCACTGAAGTCCACTTCTATGTCCTACAGCTGGTCTTTCCAGGGTATAGCTATTCACATGCCATGTGATGCTTCAGTAATGTACATGCATTATTGCTTTGTTACTGTTTTTCTACCCAGTCCCTCAGTTTGCTATTTGTAGGAAGAAATTAAATCCCAGATCAAGATGTTACAGATGTTGAATGACTGTCTCCTACTGGTGACCTCTTTCAAGTGGTCAAGCTCTTCAAGCTTTTCTCTCTGTTAGCAGAACAAGCTGATTGTCCTTATACCCAACTTGTATGGCAGAGTGCCACTGATACTCTCTGCCTTTTTATATGAAATAATCTTGGCAACACTGTTGCTAAGAGGGCTTAGAGCCCAGAGCAAGGCACAAACCAGTGTGTTTGTGCCTTGCTCTGTTGTACATATCAACATGATCATTAAATCTTGTACATAAATTCAATAGCAAACCTGCAAATTCAGTGGAAAACCTTCACAGTTCAGCAGGTAGCTGGTGCTTTTTGCCATAAAACCATGTCTAGCTGTATTTCTGAATTTTCTTTACTCTTATGTTTCTGTTTAGTGGTTACTGCCTTCCCCATATATTCTCAAAGCACCCAGTGGATTGTTACATATGCCTTTCAAAATTTTAGGGAATGCTGTAGCTCCTGTACAATATATTAGTTTGATGGTAGAAGTTGGATCCTGATATGTCTTGTCTGATATTTTTATCATTTTCCAATTTACTAACCATTGTTTTCTCCCAGGCATATTTTGTATTGTTCTTTTGCCTCCATTCTATCATCCAGCACACAGAAGAGATGGGAAGTCTGTGTTCTTAAAGACTGATTTTGTCTGAGATGTGTAGCTTCAGCTTTGTTTTGGCCTATCACTGATCCATTATTGCTATGTGATACCTGGCAACAAATCCTGTGCTCAAATCCTGTGCTTTGCTGTTTACTACAGGTCTGAGTTAGCTGGTAAGCAGAGAAGAAATGTTTGTGTTTGTTTGTTTGTTTGTTTTCCTGGGCACTGCTGTTTTGCAGGCATAAGACATTGAGTGTTTGATCCAGCAGCTTTACTAGTGAATTTTTGTACTGGGCCATATATAAAGTGAGATTCATGCTATTTTTTATTTGCAGAAGGTAAGACTGAGTAGTCTTTCACTGGAAAGCCTAATCCTTTGTCTAATCAGTTCTTGAGCTTCTGCTGATGAACTTTTTTTGGCGTGCAGGTCAGGGATCTGATAAAACTATACACTTCCAAGGCGATGAAATAACATCCTGTATTTAAGTACAAGGCCTCTGGATTCTAGTCAGCAATGATACTGGTAAAACAACACATGTGCAAAGGTAAACTCTGGTTTGGCATCAAGGCAATAACCGTGTAACTCTGAATTCGCTGTTTATATTGCAGCAGTGCAAGTAAGTGGAGTGGTCGTACTTCTCTAGTTCCTCTCAGCCTATGTCTATTATTGTTGTTTTTACTGTTTGTTTTTTTTTTTTCAAATATTATATGGTCATATACTTATTTCTAGGAACACCTTTCTTGTCATCCTTTCTAAAAGGCTAGATTTCCATCAGACCTGATGTGAGGGAGTATGGATTGCTTTGTGACTGTCTTTGCTTTGATCCTGAAGTTGAATACAAGTTTAAACTCTCATTATTGAAGGTTGTAGGCTAGCACATCTAACTCCCCATAGTTCACTTTAAGATTTGGGTAGTCATGTTGATAAGTAAAAAGGTAATATTAAATGCCAGGGTTTCCATGGTTGACTGGGTCCTTGAAGATGAGAAAGTTAATACCTTCTGAAGCAACATGTTTTTATTTAGTTAAAAACAAGGACTGTACTTCTCATTAACATTTAATTTCCTTGGTACTGTGGTGGATGAAAAGCTGATCACAAGCCTGGATTGTGAACTTGTAGCCCAGAAGGCCAAGCATATCTTCGGCTGCATCACAAGAGGGCTGGCCAGCAGGGCAAGAATGCTCCTCCTCTACTCTGCCCTTGTGAGGCTCCATCTGGTGTACTGCATCCATGCCTGAGGCCCCAGCATAATAAAGATGTGGAGCTATTGGAGCAGGTCCAGAGGAGGGCCACAAAGAAGATCAAGGGGCTGGAGCACCTCTGTGCAGAAAGGTTAAGAAAGTTTGTTTTGTTTCCCTTGGAGAAGGGAAGACTCTGGGGAGACCTCTTTGTAGCTTGTCAGTACTTGAAGAGAGCTTATATGTGGGGTGGAAACCAACATTTTACACTCACAAATAGTGATAGGACAAGGGGGAATGGTTATAAGCTAAAAGAGGACAAGTTAGATGTTAGGAAAATATCTTTACTCTGAGGGTGGCAAGGCACCTCAAGAAGTTGCCCAGAGAATTTGTGGATGCCCCATTCCTGGAGGTGTACAAGAATGGGCTGGGTGGGACTCTGGGCAACCCTACCTGTGTCACGGAAATTGGAACTAGACAATCCTCAAGGTGTTTTCCTACCCAAACTCTTCTGTGATTCTGTGCAGCTCTTATTCTGGAAGATGAAGTGAAGTAATCAGAAGATCTTCGTGTTACACAAAAGGACTGAATTTTCACTAGTGTTTACAGATCTTATGTTGTGTAAAGGGCTTGCCTTCTCTTGTTCTAACTTAGTTCTGATTGTTGGTAACAGTACAGCAGGGATTTGTTTTCAGACATCTGGAGGGCAATGTCGTCGTGAATATCTGTGTCGTATCTTGTATCTTGACTCAAAAACAACTAGTGATGTATCTTCAACATGAAGATTATGTTCCGTATCTGAAGGAACATAATTTAGCAGTGCTGCAAAGTAAGTGAAGAATACTTTATTCATATGAAATACTTAGAAAAGCTGAGTGTATTCAACTCTATCAGCATCGATAAGATTTATTTTAGGGACATGTGTGATGCAATTGCAGTGCAGCTTATTTATGAAACAAGTTGCCAGAAGGTCAGAAAAAGGCTACAATTTCATTCATTTTTAAGAAGGGTAAGAAGGAGAAGCTGAGGAACTACAGGACAGTCATCACTACTAGAAATACTGTGAATCGCATCTGCCTGGAATTTTTTTTTTTTTCCTAAATGTGGGGTCAGCCCAGGTGTACCAAGGACAAATCATGCTTGAGCATTCTGTGTGCCTTTTGCGATTAAACGACTGACTGTGCAGATGTGGGGACATCAGTGGATGTAGCATTCCCTGACCTCAGTGGGATGTATTCACTACACTAAACTTTGGAATAGCAAACCAGAAGTATAAATTGTCAGACTGAAAATTGCCTGGATGTCTGGATTCAAAAGGTAGTCGTCAGTCACTCTCTTGTGTGATTAGGGACGAACAACAAGTGACCTATGAGGTGTTGGTTAGTACTGTTATATCTGACAATTATCTGTATGGTAAGATAGAATGTGCATTATGGAAATTTGTAGATCATGTTATGTAGGCAGGAGAGAGTTCAATAAATCGAGTGATAGAAATTCATCTGGTCTTCAAGAGACTGGACCTCTGTGACAACAGAAATTTCATAAAATTCATCAATAATAAATGAGAAGCTTTGTGTTTGTGCAGACTAGCTATAATTTTTTCAGCAGAGAGTGAAGACTTCTAACATGTTACCTGGGAAGGTAGTGGAATCTCTCCTTGGGTATTTATGTGGCTCACTGGTCCAAATTGTGGATGACCCCAGTTGAGCACTGGTGACAGTCCCTTTTCAAGCAGAAAACTGAGTTGATGATCTCCAGAGGGCCCTTCCAACTAACTTCTCTGTGATTCTAGAAAGTCTGTTCAAGTCAGAGTCTGCCAAGGATATCAGGGCCTTGCAATGTGGAGGAAGAATTCTGTGTGGTTGTGACATCTGTTGGTCTGCAGTAGTGGGCATGGAATGATGAACAATGGAAACTTTTATCTCCATCATCAGCTTGAATTCTGTCTCATAGGAATCTAGGTAGCTTTTATTTAAGTTGATTTAAGGTTATTTATTAAGAATTATATCTTCTTATCTATTCATTCTCTTTTCCAAAGCATGCTAGGAGATGAAATCAGCTGTCAGGATCACAGTGGGTTTGTTTTCATAGATCAGTGTTGATGATGATTGATTTGTTTTCAATTACACTGATTCCTTTTACATCTGCAGCACTGGCTGACAAGTGCTGCAATATTTGATGGAAGGTCCCAAAATGTTGTGAGGGATAAAGGAAAAAATAGACAACTTAAAGCCAGGATAATTGAGAGTAGGTTTTATCAGTAATCTAAGATAGGAGCGGAGGCAGACAGAACTGGGTCAGACTTTGCACAAGTGAAAAAGCAAACACCCAAAATCCTAGTTCCCAGAACTCACAGCCAGAGTCTCAGTTCAGGAATGCTGTGGGTGGCAGTGTCACAGAGTACACCCTGAATCCTATCCTTCCAATGGACTGCTCAAAAAAGGTTTTGCGTTCATATGTTGGTCATCCTTCGGGTTCTACATTAACAGCAGTGCTGATTGCACTGGGGCTGTGTAAATGTGACTGTGCTATTTTAGGGCTAATACCTGTCTCAAATCTGTTTTATTTCTTCAACTTAATGCCTGAACCAAGAAATCCTGCAGCCCTAAGATTTCTGGGAGTCAAACTGCATCATAGGCTTCAGATCTCACGTCATTATTGCATAGAGAAAAGGAATTAAAAAATAATTAAAAAAAAATAATAATTACTGGATTCAGGAGATAGTTTGAGAAAGCCCGGATTTGAACTTTTGGCTTTAGCTGATGTTAGAAGATTCAGGAAACAATGCTCAAGTAACTAAAACAAACAAAACCTTACTTAACACATGGTCACGGTCTTTCATTTCCTTCTTCAGTGTTTTTCTGTATAGTAGTTTTACCAAGATACACCTATTTGATTAAAGTAGACATTGCTTTGATTTAGTGCACCCTGTTCTGCTACAATGCTGTGCATTAAGAAGAGAGAATAGATCAAAATAATGCTCTGAGCTGACATGGATTTCCTTTCTATGGTCAGTACTGCTATCAGAACTAATTATAAAAGTTGCCACTGAAGCTATATGTGGTAAATCTTATCTGTATTTATCAAGAAACAGCCTAGTGTCAAATGAAATGCTTACTTGCTTTTTGTATTCATTCCTGCTCAAACTTTGATCATTTGTTATTGTTGTTGTTTGTTTATTTCAAGAAAATAGTTTTATTTTTAGAAAATGTCCTTCATGAATTTGGGAAAGTTATTCCTACACATGAACGGTTTTTCCACTCTGAGGATTTAGTATGCTTGTTACAGCTTATCTTAAGCATTGTGCTTTGCTCCAAAAATTCTGCAGGAGAGAATCTTAGTGTGAGTGCCTCTGCCGGATTAATTTTCACAAAAGTATAATTATGATCTAGTCTAGATTTACAAATTCAGAAAAAAAATCAATATGGAGAATCATGAAAGTATATTTAATGGGGATTATATTCCAGACAGACACTACTTGAGTGAACTTGAATCTCCTTGTTTGTGTAACAGGGAGTTTTGTGTATATGTTCATATTTGTTTTCAATCCAGAAATAGAAGTAGTAACCAGAGAGTAAATGCTTTGGGTACAAGACTAGCTTGGTCACACTAGCCTGGAGCTATATCTCGTGTCTTTCAGCAAGTTGAAGCTCTGTCTGAGCCTCAGCAAGTGTTACCCTGCATTTGGCTGTGATTACTGGCTCATCTGTGCTGTCCCTGTGCTGTATAGGTTACTCTGCACTATTGTCTGCTGTATGCCTGTTGTCTGTCATCTTCCATAAGCTACCTGAGAGTTACCTGTACCAGAGAATCAGAATCTGATTGTAAGATTACAGAAATAAACCTCCATACTCTTAGAAACTCTCATATATAAACTTGCTTTTGTTTACAGCCAGTACATACTGCAAGAGCCCTTATAAAATTAAATTATGATGACAGCAGCTAAGGTGGGAGTGTAATAGTGTGAAATCCCAATTTGACCTAGAAGCTGAAGCACTGTTGTTATGAAAACAAATGCAGAAACCTGCTTAGGGCTTTGTGGTTCTCCTGTGAATTACTTGGATTTAATCTGCTGGCTTGCCACACCTTGAAGAGGTTCCACCTGTAAACCCCAGCAGGGTTTGTGGAAACAGGTGATAGGCACGTAGCTTCAATAAGAATTGCAACAATATCTGTATTTATTGTTCCTGTTTGTTCTGTAATATGCGGCCTGCTGATGTATATTATTTAAAATTTTACTTTGTGCTTAGACTTTGGACTGATTTTTATTTGAAACATTAAAGGTTTCTAAGATGAAATATGGATACAGTTTCCTGAAGGACCTTTGTCTGTGTAGCAAAGGTAAGAGAAATAGTGCCCTGGGGATGCTTGTACAAAAGCGACAGTGTTAATGTGAGCCCATTCCTCCTCTCTTTTTGAAAAGTTATTGAGAACAGAATTACACAAGCCTTGGGCTATAACTTAATTGCTCCTCTCCTATAACTGCTTGTGCAGAATTACCCCTGTGTTAGCTCTCTCTGTACTTGGCATTCTGGGCCATAAGGAAGGAAGTGACTGTTTTTATGTCATAAAAACATGTAGAGAAGTAAAATCACTTCTTTCTCTGCAGAGAAGGAGACCATGTGCATTGTATGGGTAATGCTTTATAATCTGAGAGCATCACTTTGCACAGATATTTTTGCAAACCTGAGTATATTTGAAACAAGGCTGATTGGAGTGCAAGTAGCAGCAGTGCTGTGTGGACTTATGTGGACATCAGAAACACACCAGTGTCTGTAAATCCTGTAATCAAGGCGGATGCAAGGTAGTTATCACAGGAGTTGACATGGACTTAGTACCTACAGCATGCCTAATAGTCAGCTCCCTATTTGGAACACTAATCATAATGAAAACTTTATAAAAATGTCACCATGGGATTAGAAAGTATGGCACAACCTTTTCAGGCAAAAATCATTATGCAAAACCATATATAAAAGTGGCCCCTGTGCCCTTAACTCAGCAATGGGTATTTCCATAGCTTTTGCAGGAAATGGAGTCACTCTGCATGCTGCTACTGTAACAACCTGCAGAACTGACAACCTGCAGAACTGAAGTGAGGCGTAGTTTGAAGGCAAAACTTTCTTTGTGTTTTCTTATGAGTCTGTAGCCTTATTAAATCTGGTAACTGTGAAAGCAGCTAGCTTGTATAGTGATCCTGAATAATTTAAACAGCTCAGAAAAAGGGTGTGTACTCTTCTGCTCATTGCTTAAATAGATTCAGTGCCTCAAATCAGTCTTCTGTTTTCTTCAAATGCCAGTATGTAAGAGCTCCTGTATTCTGCCTAATGGAAGGCAAATACACTACATTGCTGGATGCGCTTTCATTAACTTATCAATATCACCTGTAGCTGTACAGAGTTTTTTAAAGTTGCTGAAAATACTTCATTTTCTAGCTAAAAGTAGTTTATCAAATGCTGTGTAAATACAACCAGGGATTAAACAGTCTCTTTTTTTTTTTTTTTTTTTTTTTTTAAGTTTCCTGCTTTAAGATTCATTTAATGGAGCACACAACTGAGCAGATGAGTTAGGAACACACAACCTTGGAGCCCTTCCTCTCTGCTTGACTCATAGACATTCTGATTTAGCTTCAAGAGTGATTCTCCTTGAATCCTGTTGTCCTCAACAGGTGCATCTATTCAGGAAACGTAAATCACTTCTGCAAAAATAAAAATAAAAATAAAATAATAGGACAAGCAGATATGTTTGATTTCATTATCTCATTCATTATTGTCTTCTCTCTGTGGTGATTGAGGCTGTAAAAACAGAAATTCACGTGTTATCACAAAGTCCAGGGACTGGTTACTAAGAAAAAGAAAAGCTACTGTGAGGATTGCCATAGTCCTGCTAATGATAGGAAGTACAAGTAGAGTGTAACATGCATAGCTGTGGCTAAAAGCAGTGTGTGTGGTCTTGGTTGGTATTTATTGGTTATTAGATGTAGCACAGCCTTCTACATGCATAAGCTCTCATTTCATTTTATTTACTTGTAAAGCAAAGTCTGTTTTTTATTTAGGATGAAGTCTCTGAAATCTCATAATAATTTCTGCAATAAATGTATGCTGATAGAACAAAATCTGTCAGAAAATGTAACTTATCCCCTGGGTTACTGCTTGGTGCAAAATACTGACCTGGTGAGATCATCACTTGGGACAGCTGAACTCTGTGTAATTTTCATTTTGATCTTTCAGATTTGTTTTGTTTAGGAAAACGTGTAGTTTCCTTTGAGCACAGTGTAAGTAATTCTTTGTCTTGTTGATGTAAGCTTAAGGCTAATACTGTAAATCACACCAATTATTTTTTCCCCACTTAAATTTTATTTATTTCATGATATGCAGTTAAATACTCTTGTGTCTTACGCTTGGATTTCTTGTACTAGAAGTAGAAGAAAGGGAATGTTTCCAACTGGTTTACGCATGAGCATGAATTTTATTTCATCGGTCTTTCTGTAACCCTTTGTTATCCTCAGTTTACATTTTGAGCGTGTCTTTTGAACCTTTCCGAAGGTGGAAAGGAAAATGTAACAAGTTTTACTCAGCTATACATAACAATTAATTATTTGTAGACTTCAGATTTAGAAGGTATAGGTCATTTTAGTGAATTTGGTTCAGGTAGTTAACATTTCAAAGCAAATGAACTTGATTTGGTCTCAGGTATGAAGGGCCATTTTTGAACATTATTTTCTAATGAACAGCAGTTAACAGCTGCTGATTGTATCTTAATTAAATCTTAGAGTGCCTTGAAATTATACATGTCAACATAGTAAGCCATGATTTGATGCAGCAGCTGATCTTCTATGAGTACCTCCACATTACTACTCTAGTTAGAGACCCATTTTGGCAGACCAGAAGCTTTATCCTTATATGAATTCTTCTTTCCATCCTTTTTGTGTGTGAGTTTTAGATCTATGAGTGCTGAGATTTTCAAGGTATGATTGGAAATAGGCTAACACTTACGTCCTGAGACCTTCTTCACCAGACTTTCTGATATTACTTGCTGCTGCTTACTTAACCTTTCTCTTACTTCTGTTTTATTTCTCCAGTGGAGCCAGTTATCTTGATAAAAATTTTGTTTTGCTTTTTGGATTCTTCTCTAATAACTGGCAGGCTGTTATGCAGCATATAGTCAGGTGATTGCTTGAATTAAATTATGTTTCTTGATTTGTCAATCTGGCAGTTGGAATGTTTGGAAGATGTCTCAAGAACTATTTTAGAAGAAATATATATATGCATACTGAATTTATTTAATCATGGTCAAAATTTGCCTAAAGCCACAAAATAGAGCCTGTGCTTCACTCCAGATGTACACTGTACCCCAAAATTCATTTATTATGTTAAACAAGCAAACATACCAAACACGTAAAACATACATTTTGGATGAGTAGACCATTGACTTTCCTGCCTTGAATTGTGGAAGCACTAATTACTACCAAACCGTCCTTTTGCAAAAAAGCCTAGTTTTGAATGAAACTTGCTTTTGTTTGTTTGTTTGTTTTCTTCTCCTTCACCTTGCCTAGCATTAAAGCAAAACCAAATTAATTCCAGTTTTTTCACATGCCCGCCAAATATGCTTCAGAATGACTGAACAAATGCTTGACAACAACTTTGGCTTATGCCTGTTGGATTAGTATACTTTGTGAGCCACAAGCATTGTTGTAGAATAGGTTTAAAAGCAAACAGTTTCTACTAAGTGTTTCCCTACAAGGCAAAAGAAGCTGTGAGAAGGCTTGCTCCAGTTGACAAGCGCTCATAAAATCCTATTGGAGAATTAATTGATGTTATCTTAGATGGCTGCAGATCTTTGCAGCTGTGTCCGAATACAGCTGTGATACAGAGGAGGGACTGTATGAGCTGAGAGCCTCACTTATCTTTCTGTCATTAGCATCTTCTGGGTTGGAACCAACTTGAAAGCAATGGGTAGGGAGCAGAGGACTTATGAGGGGCTGCTAGTGCTGTGATGAGATTTCTTATTTTGAGGTTTGGCTAGAAATGCAACTCCTGGAGGGCAGTTATGTGATGGCAAACACTAAATTGCTGCTGTTCAACAGCTGACAGAAACAGATGAGAGAGATGAGTTTTTCCTTTCTCTGTCCTTTAGACAGAGGTTGGCTGTAAGAATGAAAGACCCTAAGAAAAGTCTGTTATTGTAAGACAATGGGAAGTGGTTTTGAACTAAAAGAGGGGACATTTAGATTGGATATAAGGAAAAATTTCTTTATGATAATGGTAGTGAAGCACTGGAACACATTGTCCAGAGGTGTGGTGAATGCCCCATCCCTGGAGACATTCAAGGTCCAGCTTGATCTAGCTGTAGATGCCTCTGCTGATCTTTGGGGAATTGGATTAGATGACCTTTAAAAATCCCTTACAACTCAATTCTATGAAAAGCTATATGCTTATCTCTGAAAGCTGCTTTGGAGAAGACAAGAAAACAGAGCGGAGCAGTAGATGCCAATTCCACTCCATCTGTATCTTATGAATTAAACCGTCACTGGACTGTGAAATACAAGAGAGTAGCATCATCAAGTTTCCATGTGAGCACTAAAGGACTTCCTTCCATTTCTTTAAGTACTGTTATCCTTTGTCCCCTGAGCCTAGATCTAAACCCACAGTGCTTAACACTTGTTTAGGCACAGAATGAGAGGCTTCACGTTAAACAGCTATAAGAATGCTTTTTGAAAGTCAAGGTAGGAGAAAGCTCCTGTTATCAAGCCATCAGGAACACTGCATTTCTTTTCTCTGCTGCCTTTAATTTTATTGTCGTTAATGTGCAGGTTCACATAAAAAATCTGTTTTCAGTCCTTGCTGTGTTTTCCTAGCAGCTGACAGGGAAAATGAGAGATTACTTCTTCAAAACTTATCAGCTAGACTTCAGAAGTTCCTACATATGGTAATTAGACTAATTCTGTTAAAACAAAAAAGCATCCAGTCAGGAAAGCGTTTGTTGAATACTGTTCTCTGATTTTGCATAGCAATATGGTAGGAAAGTGAGCGGTTTAATTAGAAGTAGAATTGGAAGTTGCCAGTGTACAAGGAGTGGAGGCATTGAATTGTATCAGAGAAATGGAAAGAAATGTGCTGTAATTGCCCTTTTAGGTAATATCCTACTTTTTGTAAATGGTATTTAAAGAAAGCCTATATCTTAGATCACTAGCTTGTGGCTCTTTCTATAGAATAGCAGATACTAAACACATTTTTCATTTTTACACATTTCCCTGCTATCAAAATAATATACTTGCAGGTATGTTCTTTTTTTTTCCTGGTGGCTGTTATGAAAGCTTATTGAGTACTGTGTCACACAGGGGGTGTCAAAGCAGTACACAAAAACTAATGTCAAAATTGTTGTTTCTGGTATAAGATGTTAAGTAGATCCAGCGGAATAAGTTTCTTTCCGTGTACTTTTTCTGCCAAAATATCCATTTGGCTACTGCTTTAAGCAGTCAATTTCTTTTCAAGAACAAGAAGTTCTCAGTTGTGTTTTTGGATAGAGACTTAAGTAATGGGGTTGTGGGCCCATGGCTGCAACCACCAAAGTGAACTGTGAAAACAGGAGTTTTTCCTTAACTGTGTGCAGCTAACAAATGAGCTTTGCAAAATAGATAGCAAACTGAAAGACATAGTTTCTCTGAAGAAAAAATGAATTTCAAATTACTGCCAGCTGTGATGTCATCTCTTTTTTTGTGTGTGTGTGTTCTTAGCTGAGTTGAGAACTGCAGCTTTTCACCACTGGAAAGGATACTTTCACGCCTGTAACATACAGTCCTAAGAAATTATGAATCGGGAAATATCATGTGTGTTAACTCTATTTGTTCGGTAGTAAAGCCCAAATTTGCATAGAATACCAAACTAGTAGAAGAGAAAATCACTGAAAAAATAGCACAAGTTGGAGGTGAAAGTTTTTTCTCCTTTCTCGAAGAAAAGACTACTAGTAAAGGTCTCTCTAATGGATGGGGAGAACATTTTTATTCTTACT
Source organism: Callipepla californica brunnescens (assembly GCA_023055505.1). Taxonomy (NCBI): domain Eukaryota; kingdom Metazoa; phylum Chordata; class Aves; order Galliformes; family Odontophoridae; genus Callipepla; species Callipepla californica. The sequence goes on along the minus strand of JALIRH010000034.1, from coordinate 881,850 downwards.
GTGTATGTCGTACTGTCATGTCTTGCCACTGTTCTCTACTCTTTTTTTTTTTTTTTTTTTTAATACTGGTAGATACATGTTTGTATAGAAACTCTGCCAGTGATTTTTCTTTTTCATTTTCAATTAGATCGTTCTACTGGTAAGACTATACACCAGATGCAACCTTCATTCTTAATTGTAGTAGGATCAACAAGGCATCCTGTAAGGTACCTAGAATCTTTTCTTCCTAATATCAAACAGCAACCACAAAGTGGTAAATCCCTCTTCTTGTTATCTTCCACCTTCTCATATGCATGGCTGTTTGTTGTGTGTGGACTCTACCTTTTTATCAGTCGCTATCACCACACCTGTTATCAACCTCAAACTATTATTCTGCATCTTATTTATTATTATGCTGGTTGCTTACAGTATTTGAGCTAATCATGCTGCACATGGCACAGTGTCAAGTGCATGGCATGGGGTCATGCTCCAGTATGGAGACTAGTTAGTATAGATGAAGACAATAATTGTGCCATGAGGCAATGGCTTCAGAGTAGATACTTTAACAGCAATCCACATGTGATGCAGTGGCTTGTTATCCTCTTTCTTCACAAAGGGAAAAAATGATATTAGATACATTTTTCATGAAGCAGCTGCTCATCATTGTGCCATGGCGAGATAAGGCTGTTGTGATCAGGCTGAGTGCAACAAATATTACAAAAACACTGGTGCATGAATTCAGTCTACCCATCTTGGGATTGCTGTAGGAAAAAAATTGCTTTTCTGTCCATCTGCTTTCTGTAAGTGCAGCAATACACACCTACAATAAGACAGATCCTAATACAATTTGGAATACTTGTGAAACACCTGAGGATGTAACAAATACTGTAAGATACGTGCAGACCAAGCAAGCCTTGCTCTGTATACAAGTTCTGCAGCAGTGTCTGTGCCTTGTTGGAATGTTTTGGGGCAGTTCCACAATTGTTCTCTTGCTCTGTGTTTCCATGTGTTGTGTGAAGGGTTGAACTGGTGTAACATTTGCTCACTGGCTGTGTCTGAGGCATGATGACATATAGCAGCAGTACAGCTAAGGAACTCACTTCCAGCATTTTTATTTTTTTTTTCATTTGTCTTTGTCAGTGTCCCTCTTTTTATGACAGCTACCTTGTGGAGGCCTGTGTCAAGTAGGGACAAATTGATGAGAGGCCTATATTTGCGGTACGGAGATAGTGAAAAGTCTAAGAGGCGAAGATGTGCAACGAGTGACTTAAGTCCTTTGGTTTGTTCAGCCTAGGGGAGACTGAGGGGGAACCTCACTGCAACCTACAGCTTCCTGAAGAAGGGGGGTGGAGTAGCAGGCTCTGATCTCCTCTCTCTATGGTGATTAGCAATAGATCCCCGAGGGAGTGATGTGGAGCTGTGTCAAAGAAGGATCAGGTTGGCTATCAGGAAAAGGCTCTTCATGAGAGAGTGATTGGGCACTGGAACAGGCTCCCCAGGAAGTGGTCATAACACTAAGCTTGTTGGAGTTCAAGAAGCTTCTGGATAATGTTCTCAGACATATGGTCTGATTTCTGGGTGGTCCTGTGTGGAGATGGAAGTTGGACTCAGTGATCCTTATGGGTCTCTTCCATATTGGGATGTTCTGTGATTTTATATTCTGAAGGCCTTTAACCAGCTGGACACTTTGCTCAGCAGATGCTTCCAAGGTATTGGATGTAATAATTGTGAGCAAGTACTTCATTTTTCAATAAACGTCAGTGGAAGCTAAAAATGAAAATGAGTTTATCTTACAAAGAGATAAGTTGTCTTAAATGTGATTATTACTTAAGAAAACTGGTTCTGTTTTTCACATAACTGTTTTGGTTTGTTGCTCTCTTTGACCTCCATCTAGTCTTCCCTCTATCCTTTTGCCATCTGTCTGGTGTGGCTGCTATCACTGCCATTTCTTTGCTCAAGGTTTTCAATCTACTGCCTCATCCAGTAACACCGGTGAAATGAAGCCAAGATCACCTGGGACCTCTTAGACAGCTATGAACTGAGCTGCCTCATCTCTACACTGTATCTCCACATGAAGAAATATTTGTAGAGATCCCTCAGGCTGGGAGCTTTCTGTATGCCATTCTGCAAGCATCTTCATGGTGTGTGAATAAGACCCCCATTGCTTGTGGAGACCATTTAATCTGGACAGCAATACTCTGTGCATCTTAAGTTACATAACCAATCTCTCACTTGGTGTTTTCGCAGGGGTTGATTATGGAGGTAACTGTTGCCAGCAAAGTGAACAAAGTGAAGTGCTATTGATGGCAGTTCAGTCACTTTAAGTACCAGTGGATTGGAGGACCCTAAAGGGGGTAAGGGAGGGGGGTGGTTAGTGTTCATGGGTCAGAAATTTCATAGGTTACTGGGACATAATGAGCACAGGCATAGCAGGCAAGGAGGGCTCAGATGAGTTGTGCCATTATGGTTTTCACTTTAGACTGATAAAAGAGTGAAGCCACAGGCACAGGAGCAGGAAAGTGCAACAGGTGATACCACTGATGCTGTGTTCTTAATATTTAAGGATAACATCCTAGGAGTTAAGGTTATCAGAACTTTATTATAATTTCTTTATTAAAATTGTTGTGTCTTTGTAGTTATTTGGGTAGTCTTGTGTGGAGCCAGGAATTGGAGTCGATGATCCTTGTGGATTCCTTCCAACTTGTATTCTATGAGATACCTATCTTGGTATAAAAGACATCTATTATATTACTAAAGTAACAGAAGAAAGACCATACAGTCTGTAAATATTCTGTTGGCCAAATGAATATCCTATTGGACAGGGGATACAACTAGAGATAGACTTATGACTGCATTTTTTTTTTTAGAGGAAGCTTGTCTGTTAAATGTCCTTGACCTTGCTCCACCATAATCCTTGCACTGGCTGGAAACAAAAGCCTGGAGATAAATGAAGTGTCTGTATTCCAACAGAGATGAGCTGGGAGAAGCCAGGACCTATGAAATTCTTCCATAACACATTCTTCCAGGTAACACATTACAGCATGGGTTTTGAACTCATGTTTATGAAAGTTTAACCTATGCAACATACACAAGCTTCTGCTAGTGAGAAAAAAAGCAACAGAGAGTAAATCTGAAACCAGTAAGGATGAACATTGTATACTGCCCATGCTTCCTCCTCTTCTGTTGATGGTTTCAACCTCAGCAGCCCCTCAGCTATTCCTGTGTGTGCAGGTGGGATCTGGGCAGAGTGAAGGGAGCTGCTACTCCAAGTCATTTTATTTTTTTTCTTTCCTGAGCAAATATTAGGCAGGATGATTTATTTATGTACTTACTTTATTTTATTTTTAATGTCAAAGCAAATGACATGTCTCTGGGCTGATGATTTACACAGGTGTGATGATGTGGTTGTTGGCTAAGGGCTGTTTGCTGCTCTGAATAAAGAATTCAGACTAAACTTTGGATCAGTGCTAGCTCTGAAAAATCAGAGGGGAAGAATTGCTGTCTGTGAATTTGAGGAATAAAACTGTTCTGAATTAATTAAATTGTTCAGGATGCACATGTGTGTTGTCCTCCAGGTATTAACAAACGTATTAAATCTTAAAGCAAAGCTGGTGATGTCATCAGCATTTTCGTTCTTTACCAAGAAGCTTTTGGTCAAATGTTTCTGGTTGCTTCTAATAGTGTTTCCTTAAAACTTCCATTAAAAAAAAATAAAAATAAAAAAATAAAAAGATGGATAGAAGCCTTTGGATGCATCTGACCTTATATTTAAGATGCCTGTGCTCAGAGCAAACGATGACATTTCAAGGTGTATACTTCGTGCTCTCTAAAATGCATCAGGTCTGACACTTTTTGTTTATGGTATATGAACTGTCTGAGCAATCTGTTTACCACAATTAAGTACATTTTGATGAGCACATCAAGAGGCTAAATCAGGGACATAGAACTTGAGGGCTGTGGATACAGCCTCCGCATTGCTGCCTGTTATCTGCCGCACACGTTAGTCCCTAGTAATCCAACGGGAGGCCTCTTCCAATTCAGTGCTTTTGGATCAACTGTTTTGTAAGATCATTTTTCTCCCTAGCCTTTGAGAGTCTTTTTATCACTCTGGAATACTTAAACTACAATATGTAATTAAAGCTTTTTGGAGAACATCTGTCTCTTTTATAGAGAATGCAACAGCACTTGAGATGCTTGTCTTATTTCACTTTGCAAGCAAAATGGACTCTGAATCTAGAGAATCTAGAGTTATTCCAGAAATGAAATTTTCTACCTTTCATTTTGTTATAATTATGAAAATTCTAATAATTTTATCTAAAAACAAACTTTCAGACAGACAGGTTTTCAAATATCCTCTAAATAATGTAGGAGCACTGGCTAATACTAGAAGGAATTTTCAAACAACCTGATGTTTTCTATTTGCATTTTTTTCCTGTGTTTCTCCTGCCCAACCTCCATTTGTTTTCCTTGTGAGTGTTTTTAGCTCCTGTACCATTGTCACTGTAAGCACTACTAACGATATGGAATGACTTCTTGGTGGGCAGAATTTACATGTGCAGTTATGTACTTATCCTCATCAGAAGATTTGCAAGATTTGAATAAAAGCGTGATTAAGCCTAATGAATTTTCATTATTTGAAGTTTGAATTGGTGACAAAAACCTATCCGAGCAATGAAAGTAGAAGAGGAATAAGAACCTTACTAATTTGAATGTCAGATTTCATGTAGAATCTAAAAATGTGGGATTTTGTGAGGTGTGCTAGCAATGAACGGGTAGACCCAGAAGATGGTTGAGGCATGGGGTTTGTTTTGATAGGTTGGCATAATTTTATATACTCAAAGTGGTGTTTGACTAAAATAAGAGAGAAAATTTAAGGGCCTACAGAGCTTTTACTTGTCAGAAAGATAAATTTATTCCCTGTTGCAAAGGCCTATTTCTCTGAATGTAGAATAGTCAGAACAGTCAGATGCTGCCATGAGATCAAATTCCTTTGCATCCCTAAAGAATGCACATATTCAAACCTATGTTCTCCCTCTCAAATGGCATCTGATTGTTCTCTTTCTGTGGCATTTTTTACATAGATACAAATTTTTGTTCAAACCGACTGAATTCTGCCCAGATATGTTTGAATTAGGCAAACCAGAGGGATTAGTTTTCTCCAGATCTGTTCTTGTAGTGGCATTGGTGATGAACTCTGTCCCTCATGTAAGGAGGTGACTGCAAGACCAAGAACAAAAAACAAAACAAAACACATGGCAGCAAGGAGTATGTTTGTGATGCATGAGGGAGGCAGTGCAAAGAGCAGCCAGTCATCAGGCTGGTACTTGTGCTTGTTCAGAGTGGTGCTGTAGGATGCTGTGATCTTACACTCTTAAAATTCCACTCAGGTTGCCAGTTGACACTTGGATTAGAGGAGCAAAGTTAATGAGGTGAAGTACAGAACTGCCTAGAGCTGGCTGTCTTGCTTCCAGTTCTGGAAGATAGCTGGGTTCCAGCTGGGCTGGATGATGTTGCAGATCTGTGCTGTTATGCTGCAGATGTGCTTTATGCTTGTTAGAGCAGGACTTAGACCAATCTTCCTAATCTTGACTATGCTACAGGATAAAGGAAACAGTCTGGTAAAAATACATCTACAGAAAGCAAGCTGTTTTGCTTTGGTGATTACTGATATTGTGCAAGAAAAAAAAAAGATAGTTTTTAGTGATTTTTTTATTAATGAGAGAAGGGATGATCTTTAAGGTTTGGTTTGTTTTCTTACACTGGCATCTTGTTTTTGGTTAAAAACAGCAAAGTATTTGTTTGGGGTCTCTTTTTGCATAACGAAGAATACTGTGCAGGAATGCTGTTAAGAATAGTAGATGTGAAATTAGGTGTGCTGGTTGCATTTTACTATTTTGAAAATAAATGTATCCTTTTCTACTATCTACTGATTCAGTTGAAAAGGCAAGGTCAGTTTTCATGTGTATTCTCCTTTCTTATATACATATATAAAATTAGAGTATTTAAGAGTATTTTAGGATATTCCTTCTCTGCCAGTGAACTTCGTGCTCTCCTTGCTGCCTGATGGGTTGGGCTTCACTGTCATCCAATCTTCCTGGGTATTTCTCACTTCTTCTGCTCCACACCCTGCTGTAAAGCTCCATATATATATGAGGAATATTGCAGGTACAAGCACGTCTAGCCTGCAGGCTGCATGCAGCCCTTGACAGCTAATAATGAGGTCCTACAAGATCATAAACTTCTAACATTACATGATTTTTAGTGATATTTTTCATGAGTCATCTATGTGTAGTTTGAGCAATGACTATGACAGCTGAATGCTGTGCAAGGGTGGGTGCAGTGCAGGACTAACTTTGCTTCTTGCAGTTACCGCATGCACTCAAGTTGAAATGAAACCTGCATGTGTTGTACAGTACATCGTCATCAAAGCTGTGAGTTTCATGAAGTCCAAGGGATTGAATCATTGCCAGTTCCAGGAAGTCCGTAAAAGTATGGATGCTTATTATGGAAATATCATGTACTTTTCTGAAGTAAGGTGGCTGTGTTGGGGTAAAATGCTAAAAAGGTTTCATGATTTGCAAAATGAAGTCAAGACATTAATGGAATCAAAAGGAAAATGTGTGCCAGAACCTGAAGATGAAAACTGGCTCACATATCTAGCAGTTTTGGTGGATTTGACCACTTGTTTAATAAGTTAAACAAATGTCTTCAAGGAGAAAATTAATTTACCTGTGTTGTTTCAAATTATAAGAGCATTCAAAATTAAACAAAATATGGCAAACTCAAGTTATGACAAATAATTTTATGCATTTTGATATGTTGACTGAACACAGTCCTGTGAACAGCAAAAAATTGCTTTCTGTTTTGATAAAGGAATTTGAGAGTATCTTTCAAGTTCTCTAAATCATTAGTCTTTCTTTTTTTTTTTTTTTTTTTTTTTATATTTGACACTGTTTTCAGTCAACACAAATTAGCAACAATTTTCAAGTTGAATGTGTGGAGTTGGAATCAGACATTCAAGTCAAATAAAAATTTTATGTCTTTTTACCAGACTTTTATAGAACCAGTCTTACTGGAGGAAAATATTTCTTCCTTCACAATCACACTTTATACATGTCATTACCTTTTGGCAGTGCCTACATTTGTGAGTAACTGTTTTCAAGGATGAAATAGAAAGAGTAAAATTAGATCAAAAATCTCTGAACTCACAGAGACTTGTGACCACTTTCATCAAACCAGTCTATTGCCTTTGTTTCATAAAAATAAGGTCAAATATCCCACTAGTTTTGTTTTTGTGGTCCTCTTTTTTTTTTAACATTTTAATGATTTGTAATGGATATTTTGTTACATATATACATAAACTATATGTTTTATATGCAGCCCACAGCAATTGGTTGGTTCATGGCAGAGAGTGGTAACGATTCAGCCTCTTTTTGTGACATCAGAATGCTGAGGAGCATAGTTGATGCTCAGCAAAATGAGTGTGTCCCTGTGCAAGATGACAGAAGATGACTTCAGCTGGAGTGTGCTCCTGCTGCAAGTGCACTGACTCCCAGTTTACAGAGGATCAAGGAGGGCCTCTGCAAAGAGAAGGAAGTAATGCCTTCCAGTGCCGCATGAAAAGTCTTGGGCAGCAAAGATTTTGAATCACTTCCCTGTTAGATGACTTGCAACTGAAAACATGCAAATCCACACCTTTTTTTCTAGGCACCTGTGAAAGAGTGAAGAGGAGTTCACAGTAGTGACAAGCCTATGAGGTGTGAATTCTGCTGAATTTGCTTCCATTGAGAGAAGCAGACCTTTCACCATTGACTTAATCTGGTCTATGATGTTTGTATTACTGTCACACAGTTACTCTCAGACAGGGGCTGGGAGAAGGTATTGCTAGTATGTGCAGTTAAAGTTGAGTATTTTTCATGCAGAGCTGCAAGATAAAAACCATGTCCCTGTAAAAAGTTGGTCTCATTCCTGTTTATAAGCTTCTTTCAATTTCTGTAAGGCCACAGTCGGGTTTTCCTGGGCCTTTTCTTTTCCAAACTGATTAAGCCCAGCTTCCTTGACCTTTCTTCACAGGAGAGGTGCTCCACTTCTTGGTCATCTTCATGGCCCTCTTCTGGACCTGCTCCAAGGATTCCACAGCTTTGTTGTGCTGGGGCCCAGGCCTGGATGCAGTACTCCAGATGGGGCTTCATGAAGGCAGAGCAGAGAGAGAGAATGACCTCCTTCATACTGAGGGCCTCCTCTCTTTTGATGTAGCCCAGAATACAGTTAGCCTTCTGGATTGCAAGTACACACTGCAGGCTCATGTCAAGCTTTTCATCCACCGGAACCCTAACTTATTCTCTGCAGAGTTGTGTTTGTTGAGTTCTCTCTGTCTGTATACATATCAGCACCCTGCACTTTTTGCTTGTCCAGATACTTTTGGTTGGCATCCCTTTTTTCTGTTGTACCAACTGCACCACTCAGCTTAGTGTCATCAGCAGAGTTGCTGAGGGTTCACTCAGTTCCACTCTTTATATAATTTATAAAGATGTTGAAGAGTACCGCAGTCCCAGTACTGACCCCTGGGGAGTAACTCTTATCACTGGCCTCCAGCTGCTGACCACAGTCTTCCGTCTGCCACCACTCAACCAATTCTTCATCCACTGAATAGTCCACCCTTCAAATCCACTTATTTCCAGTTTAGATATAAGAGTGCGGTGTGGGACCATGTCAAAAACCTTGCAGAAGTCTGGGTAGATGACATCAATTGCTCTTCCTTTATCTACTGATGGCATCACTCACAGAAAGCTACAAGATGGGTCAGGTATAATCTGGTCTTGGTGAAACTATGCTGGCTGTGTTGCTTCACTCCTCATAGAATCACCAAGGTTGGAAAAGACCTAAAAGATCATCCAGTCCAACCATTCATAGATAACCAATAGTTCCCTCTAAACCGTGTCCCTCAACATCAGAACTTTTCTTGAACACCTCCAGGGTCAGTGACTCCACCACATCTCTGGGCAGTCCATTCCAGTGCCTGACCACCCTTTCAGAGAAGTAGTATTTCTTAATGTCCAGCCTGAATCTCCCTTGGCACAGTTTGAAGCCATTCCCTTTAGTCCTATCACTACATGAGAGAAGAGGCCGACCCCCAGCTACCACAACCCCCCTTCAGGAAGTTGTAGAGAGCAACAAGGTCTCCCCTGAGCCTCCTCTTCTTCAGGCTGAACATTCCCCAGCTCCTTCAGCCTCTCCCCATAAGGCCTTTGCTCCAGAGCCCTCACCAGCCTTTTGCCCTTCTTTGAACATGTTCCAGGGCCTCAGTGTCTTTCCTTCAGTAAGGGGCCCAAAACTGGACACAGCACTCAAGGTGCAGCCTCACCAGTGCTGAGTACAAGGGGACAATTACTTTTCTGTTCCTGTTGGCAGCACTGTTTCTGATGCAAGCCAGGATGTGTTGGCCTTCTTGGCCACTTGGACACACTGTCAGCTCATGTTCAACCCAGCATCAATCAATACCCCCAGGTCCTCTACACAGTCTTCCAGCCATTCTGCCCCAAGCCTGTAGCATCACCTGGAGTTGTTGTGGCCAAAGTGCAGGACCCGGTATTAGGTCTTGTTGAACCTCATCTCATTGGTTTCAGCCCAGCTCTCGAGCCTGTCCTGATCCCTCTGTTGGGCGTTGCTACCCCCAGGCAGATCGACACTTCCAGCCAACTTGGTATCATCTGCAAACTTACTGGGGATGCACTTGATACCCTATGGTAATCGATAAAGATGTTCTATGATGTTGTCACTGGCTGGGTGGATGGGGGGAGGATGGTGGATGTAGTCTACCTTGATTTCAGCAAGGCATTTGGTACTGTTTCCCATGAAATCCTTATAACAAAGCAAAGAAAGTGTGGGATAGACGAGTGGACAGTGAAGTGGGTTGAGAACTGGCTGACTGGCAGAGCACAGAGTGTTTTTGTTGGTGGTGTAGAGTCCAGTTGGAGGCCTGTAACCAGCGGTGTCCCCCAGGGGTCCTTGCTGGGTCCAGTCTTGTTCAACATCTTCATCAATGACCTTGATGAGGGGATAGTGGCCACCCTCCACAGGTTTGCTGATGATACAAAGTTAGGAGGATTGGCTGACACGCCTGAAGGCTGTGCTGCCGTTCAGCAAGACCTGGACAGGCTTGAGAGCTGGGCAGTCAGAAACCAGATTAAATTTAACAAAAGCAAGAGTAGAGTCTTGCACCTAGGGAGGAGTAATTGCATGCATCAGTACCGTCTGGGGGATGACCTACTGGAGAGGAGCTCTGTAGAGAGGGACCTGATTGTCCTGGTGGATGACAGGTTGACCATCAGCCAGCAGTGTGCTCTCGTGGCCAAGAGGGCCAATGGCATTCCGGGATGCATTAAAAAGAGAGTGGCCAGCAGGTCGGGGGAGGTGATCCTCCCCCTCTACTCTGCCCTGGTGAGGCCTCATCTGGAGTACTGTGTCCAGTTCTGGGCTCCCCAGTATAAAAAAGACAGGGATCTCTTGGAAAGAGTCCAGTGGAGGGCCACAAAGATGGTGAAGGGCCTGGAGGATTTCCCCTATGAAGAAAGACTAAGTGAACTGGGTCTATTTAGCCTTGAGAAAAGAAGACTGAGAGGGGACCTGATCCAGGTTTACAAATATCTGAGATGTGGGGGACAAAGTGGTGAGGCCAGACTCTTCTCAGAATTGTGTGGAGACAGGACAAGGGGAAATGGCCAGAAACTGCAGCAGAGGAGGTTCCGCACAAATGTGCGCAAGAACTTCTTTACAGTGAGGATGATGGAGCACTGGCACAGGCTGCCCAGGGGGGTTGTGGAATCTCTTTCTCTGGAGATATTCAAGACCAGCCTGGACGCCTACCTGTGCGACCTGGTGTAGGGAACCTGTTTTGGCAGGGGGGTTGGACTCAATGATCTCTTGAGGTCCCTTCCAACCCCTGTGATTCTATGATTCTATGATTCTATGATTCTATGATATTGAAGAGGACAGGCCCCAGCACCAACCCCTTGGGGGGCACCACTTGTGACTGGTCACCAGCTGGATTTAACTTCATTCACCACCACTCTCTGGGCCCGGCGCTCCAGCCAGCTACTTACCCAGCCAATAATGTACCTGTCCAAGCCATGGGCTGCCAGCTCCTCATCTTGTATGTGCTTTAACATAGCTTCCAGGAGGATCTGCTGCGTGATCTTCCCAGGCACAGACGTGAGTGTCTCTAGCTTGTAATTTCCCAGATCATCATTTCTCCCTTTCTTGAAATGGGAATAACAGAAAAAAGGTTTTTTTTTTTTTTTTTTTCCTTCAGTTCTACCTTATGTACATGTGTGAAGGTTGTTTATTTGCAGAATTTGCCAGGTATGTTTGTCCAACAAATTCTGATTTCAAAATGTAAGCTTTTCTGAATATTTGAGAGTGTTCCTACACTCAGCTATGGATGGAAGACATGTTGTGGGAAAATTTGGGATCACCTCCTCTGCAGCACATTCAGCTGGTAGTAACAACCCCTTTGGGATCAGCATTTTCACTAGCAGTAGAACCAGGCTTCTGAGCCTTGTGTATCGAGGTAAATACAGTTGGACCACAGGTATTTTTCTCTCTGTTGTGCATGTCTTCCACCTGGCAGCTGATGGAATATTGGTATACTAAATGTCTGGGAGTACCCTGGAGTAGGAAGAGCTGCAGATGCAATGTCATTTTAGATACCTTGGTTTCGTGTTTTAACTACATGTGCAGTTATGGCGTCTTCACCACCAGGACAGGTGAGGAAATCTCGTCTTGGGCTGTAATTAGATTGAAAAAGAGCATCAGTCTCTGTTGCTACCCTTCTAAACTAAGTGTGAGTTCAGGAGAAGAACAGATATGCACTTAGCCTGTCCAGTTGTACTGATAATTTGTGCTATTTCAGATTTGGAATTAGAAATAGTAGATTATGCAAATCTCACTCTACAGCTACAGAATTTCATAGCTAATATTGGAAAATCATGAGTCATAGTGTCATCCTGTTCCTGTTTTCCTCCCTCTGAAAAGATTCAGAGTGATAGGAGCCTATGTGGTTAATGATGCCTTTTGAGCATATTGACTTTGCAGGATAGGCTCTCTAAATGGTCTTTGAAAAACTAATCTGGCTAGAAAATTGGCATTTAAGATGCATAGGAAATTGTCATTTTAATGAAGACTCCTCAGAGACCAGTGACTTAGCTTTCCTCTCTCAGCCCCGGAGCTTTATTTAGTCCCCAACAACCTCTTGCCACCCTCACAGCGTTCACAGTCATCCCTTCTTTTCCTCTTATTTCACTTTGTAGCCTTCTGCCCTTGATTTACAGCTTCCCAAAATACACTGCTGGGATGTTGAACTTTCTACCTTGTTAACTCTTCCTCATCTTCTACTTCTCACTGCAAATTTGTTCCTTTTTCAGCTTACTCTGGAGATCCTCCTTAAAAATGGATCAGCTGAACACCAGCCTTGCTTTTTTTCTTTTTTTTCTTCTTTTTTTTTTCTTTTTTTGTCCAAAGGTTCCCTGTTTCACACTGTGTTCTCCCCGTGGATGTTGCCCTCAATCTCTGTCCAGATATCTTCATTTATTGCACTATCATACCCTCCTATTGCACATTCACAGATCTTCTCATTGTCCTCTAAATGAACTTTGAACAGGTAACAACAAGTCTGCATTCACAGTAGCTGGAAAGCACCAGTTAAGATTTTTCTTAGTAGGGCACATTTATTCTTGTAATAGAAGCTTTAAGGGAATCAAAACCTGGTCACAGCTGGCCTCCTTCCATCATACAGAGGGGGGAAAAGGGACACTGGGCATTTGGAAGATTTATAGGAAGAAATAATGAGCCTTTTCCTTTATTGATGTAACAATAACAAAAACCTATTCCTAATTTCAGAGATGTGAGAGGTTGCCCTTTCTGAAATCAAGTGGAGCTGATTCTACCGGCAGTTCTGGAAGTTCTTATCTTTTCTAATTTCAGATGTGTTCTGTGGGCCTATTTTCAGCTGCAGTTCGGGAACAAAAACACAGAGTACCTTAACTCCTGTTTTGTTAGAATTCTTCCTGCACTTTTTCCTCTGGTTTCCTTCTGTTGCAGAGCACAACGTGAACTTGATTATTTCTGTCAGGTTCTTACTCAACAATCCTTCAGTCTTCAGCCACCCAGGTAGCTCTTTTCTTTTTCTCTCTTTTCACTTAGCAGCTGGGAAGGAGGATTTATTTGTAGTTGAAGCAGCAGCCAAGAATTTTTTGAGTGTTTTGTAGAAGTTTCTTGTTTTACAGTGTTCCTGATAAATCAAAGGGAGTGTACCCTGGTACAAGTACATCCTTATTCAGGCCTGAATTACTAAGTACTGAGCAGATCCTGCAGAAGACACAATAGCAGATCTTCCCTGCTTTATTTTCTCCCATTTGATTTCCAGACGGACTATATTTGTGCATCTTTGATCAAATTTCTTAATTTCCCACTGCCTAAATCAAAACTAAGTACACTAATACTTTTGTACCTTACAGGAATGTATTAAGTTGCAAACTAGTTTGCTTGGATTAGAAAAAAAAAAAAAAAAGAGAGAAAAACTTAGTAAATTTCACATGAGTTTTGTGGATTAGGTTTCCTTAAAGTTGTCCAACTAAAAATGTGCAATGAATTCAGTTAGAGTCAAGACATAGGATCTAGTTTAGCATACCCCATTTTGTACTTGAAGGCCATACTGTGATGTTACATGGATTGTTAGAATGTGTTGTAATAACTACAGCAAACTGTCTTTCACCTTTAGTCATTCTGAAAGTACATAAATGTATCTTTCTCTATTCCTTAATTATGAAATTTCTGAGAATACGTGAGAATGCCAGAGACTGAAAAGATGAATCTATGGAATGACAGGAAATAATATTTATGTAAGTCTGTTTTTATCACTTACTGTTGTACTTATACTATTAAGAATGGTGTTCTTAATAAAGATGCATATTCTGCAGTTCAATTAAATTAAAATCTGCTGGAGCTATTCAGCCTACCTGGAAATTCACCTTTTATAATTTGTTATGATGCCATTTCTTAGCAGTCATCTTTGGCTGAGAATTAAAGAGTTCTGAGTTTCAGCCCTACTTCTAAATGTTGTATGTTTTCTAGTTTAATTTTATGAAGAAGACAAAAAATAAAAATTAAAAAAAAAAAAAAAAGGTTCACCAGTCTAGCTGATGACCCTGGAAGCAACATTTCACTGAAACCCTTGTACAGCTGCCACTGGTAATGCTCTATAAAAGCAGTAATTTCTCTTTGTCTATTTTGAAAGTGGAATCTCACAAAGCTAAGAGAAAGAGCAATCTGGGAAGATGGAAAGAGTTCTATGGAAAAGCAGGGCAGAAGAAGTGTGGCTGTTGCTGGGAAGACAGAGAACAAACAGGGAAAAACAGTAAATAGTTCATTAACCAAACACAAAATATGTTTTTACTTATGTTTTACTGGTCAGGATTTTTCCATGAAAATTTCATAAAATATTTTTCTATGGCTGCTGAGGGAAGAAGAACTTCCTGAACAATTCTTTTTTGCTGTTCTCTTGGTTTTTTTTATTTGTTTGTTTGACACATGTATGTTTTTAGTTTAACCTCTTCTTTTATATATATATATAAATACATACATACATATATATATATATATATATAATTAATCTGAAACTGTCTCTTGCAAAGTTAATTTCTAATCTTCTCTAGGTGAGAAAAAAACTGTTTCTGTTAGCAGTTAGAGGTTGGACTAGCAATTTTGTTGATGTTATTACCTTTCCAGGAAAGATTTCTTTACTTCCAAATCCCATTTGTTATTTTTACATTTCAGCAAAAGATCTTTTTCACACGTCTGCTGAATGAGGAGAAAATAATGGTTCTTCATTCCCATTGCTCAGTAAGAAGCCCAAGTGGAACTGGGGAGAGAACCCTCTTCTCATGTCCTGAGACTCAAAGTGAGGTGAACCCTGGTATTTGCTGCCAGGAGGTCCTGCTTTCTTATATTTTGTACTTTTCCTTTCTCACATGATGTGTCTTTTGTGGCCGGTAGAGTAGTATAATTCGGTCACTCTTATTCATGCATCTAAAGAACCAAAAAGTTAAGGGACAATAGATTCAGCTCTGCATATATTAAATTAGGAGAGAGTAGTATTCCACAAGGAGATCAAATCTCTTTCCATCAGATTTTGCCATCTCTTTAATTTGGGGAAGGGGCAGAGGGAAGAGGGGGAGAGAACAAAATAGGAAGGAGTGTCTGTATGTCTGACATTGAGGGAACAAGTAGAGCCTTAGGTGTAGTGGCCGGGATAAGGAGGAGAACTGGCTGTGAGTGCAAAAGAGCCACCACCGGTCCCAGATTGCCATGACAACTTGCATGGAAATGTGACTGGAGCAGTCAGAGTACAGTTTAGGTTATCATTTGAATAAAAGGCCACTCCAGAAGGATGTAAATAGCTACTCAAGGCGAAAGGGACAGAACAAGCTAAGTCACAGGCTATAGCTTTCAGACAGCGAAGGCAAAGGCTTTTTCTTTCTGAATCAGTCTTTGTGCTTGAACGCTCCCTTATCTGAGTCATTCAGTAGCTATTTGGAGGCTTTCTTGATGTTGGAAAGATAAGAATATTTCATTTGGGTTTTCATCAGTCTGTCATTAAGTTGTCAGTGCTTAGTGAAAAAAAATTGTTTCCTGGGGAACAGATTGAGACAGGAGACAGAGACACCTCAGGAAAGCTTCTCTGACCAAAATAGTTATTAGGCTTCATGGAAATCTATTGTCCAAAACCACTATTTGTTTCACTGAGAAACTAGATGTTTGTTTAATGTAGATGTAAAAATAAAATGTATAGAGAAGTTGTATAACTCCTTAAAACTCAGTGGTTTTAGAGATATTTTCACTTTATTTCCTGCAGAGTTCTTTATATTAGCTTGGAAAATTCATCTGCATTTATATCTGTCTATAATGTCTAAGTTATTTTTGCCTGAACTTGCCTGAATTTGAGTTTTAATTTTATTTCTCTTTTAATAAGTGGTCTTGGAAACTGCTTCTAAGGGCCTGTGCTGTGAATGTACTTATTGGTGTAGGATAGCATGCCATTTATAACAGGTAAAACAATGCCAGTATTGCATCTCACTCTCACTACTTTTGTCTGTGTTGTCTTCTTCCTTGTCTCCTTTGAAGGAAAATTAACATGAAATATAGTCCTAATAGTAATGATTAATAATTCTGGAAATACAATCATATAGGTGAAAGAGGCAACTGGGGGTTTCTAGGTGTCCCCTGGTCTGTAGTCCACCTACCCTCTTGATGTATCTCTTATCTACATGATTAAGGGAAACTGTGCTGAAAGCCTTCCTGCAGCTAGTGCAGAAGACACCTGCCACTCTGCCTTTGTTCATTAAGCTGACCATCTCTGTATGGAAGGTGATCTGTTTGATCAGTCATGATTTGCTGATGGTTGCCTGTTCCCAGTCACCTTCCTTCTCTTCATGTGCCTGTGAACAGCTACTGGAAGTGTTTTATTTCATAGTCTTTGTGGCCAATGAGGTTAAACTGAGTGGGCTGCATTTCCTTGTATCCTTTTTACCCATCCTGAAGATGGTCTTGACATTTGACTTTTTACTGTCCATGTGTAGTGGAAATGTTAAGCCCCAGCTTAAAACAATGATAGAGATATTGGTAGGAAGGCAGGTTTGACCCAGAGAGTGACCAGAAGGGATGGAGTCAGGTTAGAATCTACATATTCCCAAACCTCATTTAAGGGCTGTCAATGGAGGCAAAGGTATATATCTGGAGGTCCTCGCATACCTGAGGCCTTCTGAGGGTAAGCAGCTTTTTTCCCTTATTTTTGTGCCCACTGCTGTTGTGTTTGAGCAAATCCTCTCTCACTGCAGCCTGGGATCTTGCTGCTCTGCTGTAATTATTGTGCTTTCCATTGTGTTATACAATGACTGTGGTCTCAGTGTGTTCTACCTTCCCCAGAAATACTAGGCTCTCCATGTCCATAATCTACATTAAACTGCTTACTCTTGATGGCATGAGTGAGCTTGGTTCTGCCTCCTTGGAGGTATCCATCCAGACTCATAGTACAGATCTGCGATGCTTGTATCCTTTACACCGTCTTCCTCTAGCAGGGGTGATACTTTGCTCCCTGAGACTCTGTCATAAGCAACTTGCACCTGGAATGCCTAGAAGCAGAATTTGCAGATAAAGACAGTAAATTTATATTTTCTATTGTCTTAATAGAAATTTCTAATTTTTCCTCTACTGAAGTTATAATTTGCTATCCAAGGATGTATGTATCATCATTAGGACTTCAGTAATTAAGCAAGAAACAAAAAAAAAGTAGTGACGGAACCTCTTTTCTGAGTTCCAGTTCATTAGTGTTTGATATTTTCTGCAGTTATTCTCTTCAAAAAGGACAGGATTTGCTGTTTACTTCCTCAGATTTGAAAGGTTGCCATTACAATGGAATGTAATGTGGCAGTCACATAAACAAAAGGGGAAGTAGAAGAGAGAATGGGAAATAAGAAAAGAAGAAAAGGAGAGAATTAAAGTGTCTTTATTTAGTACATTGTTTAAAAATGCAATATTAAATATATTTTAAACACAGGAACATATGAAGTTGCTCTGAAGACTCTTGTAAAATGGAGAATTTTATCTGAACTTAGATTTGCAGGAAACCTTAATTGGATATAAAGTCCTTCTGAAGTTTTTTATTTCCAGAGACTTTTATTCCTAATCTCCATATGCAGTTTTGCATTTTACTTTTGTGAGTGCATTCAGTCAGAATAATGGCTTGCTCAAAGCATCTCCTGCCCTAGGCTTCTCCAGTTCCTGTGACTTGTTTATTTCCTTCCAGGAAAGAGGAAGCACTGCTCCAAGAAGGTGAGCAGTGGATTTGATGAGCAACCTAATGAATTTTATTTTCTGTGTAGGTACTTCAGAGAAGTTAAAGGTTTATGGTAGGTAATAAAATGAAATTCAGATATATGGTATAGTGGTCAGAGAGAGGGAGTAGGGATGAGATGAAGGTGGATGCCAATTAGTAATCACTGGGCAGGGAAAGAAATGCCTAGGCAACTGAAAACATGAAGCAAAGTGGAGATGAACCCAAGCTATTTCTATCTGTTTAGGCGAAGACATAGTGATGCCCTTCCATGAGGACAGGTCATGATGCTGTGTCTCATTTCCCTTTGGTAACAGTCAGCAAACTAGAGAATTTAAAGATAAGCATAAGTAAAAGATGTAGCTGAGAAAGGTATAGGAAGAAAAAATTTCTTAGCAGAACACGTATGAAGTACTGATATAAGATGAAATGAAAAGGAGGAATAAATAGGGATGATTTAAAATTAAGCATTCGATTCCCTCATGGAATTCTGTTAACTTCAGTATTTATACTGCTTATGGATAAAAAAAAAACATAATCTCAATCTTGTTGGAGAAGGAAGGGTTATGAAAAAAATGTTAATTTATAGAAGTTTTTTTGTTTTGTTTTTAGAAGACAAATTTGACACTGTTTTGTCTTCTTCCAGTGCTTTTGGTGAGTGCTGAGAAAGGCAATTCAGAGTTGCCCTTGCTATGAGCTGGAGTCACTGTCTGAGCACTTCTGTCCTAGTTAATCACACTAACGTCTCCTGCTCTGCATCAGAAGACATCTAGCAGAGTGGAGGTCCCAGAATTTGCCAGTATTATTAACATGAGTATGTGTTTCGTAAGTGATACAGTCTAACAAGAGACCACATTGGTAATGAAAGTGCAAAGTGCTTAAGCTATAGTTGTCATTTAGCATCATAGCAATAAAACTGGTTGCAGAACAATGTCAAAATGATAATAAGATTTGACCAAATGATCTCAGTTGATTATAAGTGACCTTGACTCCAAGAAAAACATTTTGTTTCAGCATTTTTGATGAGGGAAAAAGTCTAAGTATTTAAATAAAATAACTAACATGTTTGTAAACTAAAGAAAGTGAGTCAAAATGACAAATCATCTCCAAACTAGCTTTCCCAAGTAAAAGTAGCCTCAGAAAAGTTATTGTTTCAGCTGTGTCATGATGTTGTAATATTTGCATTTGATATATAAAAAGCTGAGGAAGTTGTGTGTCTAGATAGAAAAAAGAATGTTAAACAGTTCGCTGGAGCTTGTTGAGATGAAATTCTATAAAGATAGAAGCAGGGCATTTATGCAACACTGTAAAGTTCGGATTTAATTCAGCTAAGTTTTGAGGATCTCCACTGGAGCATGTGCACTCCATTCAGCCATTGGGTGTTACCCTGCAATTAATACTTCTGTGAAATGAATATTTATTAATTTGAGATGGTACTTCATTGGGATGACATTTATATAATTTTTATGGAGAAAAGGACTTCAGAGTAGCTTTTATGAATTTCCCTTGTCATTGGCAGTCTCTAAAACATGTGCCCTTATGAGTTACAACAATAGAAAACAACTAGCTTTCTCCTGGTGTCATATTGCAAATATATCAAATTAGCATTTTTTTTTTTTTTAGCCTATGGACTAAAATGATTCCTAATGAATTATTGTGATGGATGAACAGATTAGAATTTGTCCTTCAACATACAGTGAACCAGTGTCCAGCCAGGAAGCAAGACTGCTTCCTTCATATCTGAGCAACACAGTCCTGCTCTGCACCAACAAGTAGCACAGACAGGAGATCCAGAAAAGGGACTATTGACTTTCTTTGTTTTTTGAGGTTGTTCATGCCTTTCTCCCCATCTCCTGAGTTTGCACTGTTCTTTTTTTCTTTTTACTGGGCTGATTCGTTTTAAGATAGAAAATGAAAAGGAACTGCAGCCTGACATCTTTTCTGCTTGATGCTGAAATTCTTCATGGATAAGAACATGAAAGCATTGTATTAAGTTATTCCAGTGAAAATGATTATATATTGAACTCTGGGCTCTTTTTCCTAGGCATTAGGAAAAGAGAACTAAATTGTCTTAATAGATTGTATTGTATGTATAGCAGTTCTGTTTGTAAAAAGAAACTTGAAATATGATACTGTTTTCTGATAAGTGTCTTTCCATTTAATTGCAAATTAGTAAATTTGTTGTGATAAGAATAGGCTGTATGTTGTAGAAAGGGCTGTCAAATATAAAACTGGTCATGTTGTCTCATCCTAACCATTATATCGACTTCTCTGTAGCTGTTGCAATTCTCCCATTGTATGATATGCTCTGAATCCTGGAGGCATTTTAATTCATAGTAATGGCTTTTCTGCTTTCTGCAGACTGTATGGGAAATAAGATGAGAGATTGGTTGGTCTCAGTCCTATTCTGTGAAGTTTCTCCGTGTTGCTGGAGAGTTTGGCTGACTTTCCTCACCAACAACATGTAGATAAACTTCTCCATGAGACTATTTATTCATTTATTTATTTATTTCAGGTAAGCTATTTTTCTGCATCCTTCTCAGTATGTGATGACAGACCTTCTATTCCTTGATGGACTGAAATGTTCCCTCCCGGTGATTTTCTACTGTTATTTCTATTTTCATCTCCTCTGCTAAGAAGGAGATGAAACCACAGAAGTGGCGAGCTATGGCTTATGGTGACTACAAGAGTTCTGTGTTGCTCCTGCTCGCTTGGTGGCCATGGAGAATCTGTTTCTGCTATAAGCTGCCCAGTTTAGAAGACAACAATGCAGGTTGAACTGAAGTATAAAGGAGAAAGAAAAGGAAGCTTTGAAAAAGCATTTCAGAGCTTTGGCAAACCAGCCACGGGGAGATTATGAGATGGCTTGAAATTCTTCATCTGAGACTTCATGCAAATACCAGGGAAAGTTGCTTGTAACTGATAAAATTGCTAAATTCTAAAATCAGGGTATCTCATTAAAAAATGTAGATGAAATTCTCTTGCCAAGATGCTGGAGATTCAGTGGGAAGGATTTGGCAATAATACAGGATGAGCAAATTCTCACTTTTTACTGCCTTGCTTTTTGCCTGTCTCTCCATCCCATTGCTGTCTAACACCACCCTCAGTGGTGCTGACACAAATCTTTGTCAAGGTGCTTTGTAAACCAGTTCAACTCACAACTTGGTCCCACAAGAGTCTGGCCTGCACAAGTTGAAAGAGCAAGATTTAAAAAAAAAAAAAAAAAAAAAAATCCTGAAGCTGTTGCCAAAACCTCTGCATTTAGCTATGGCTTGACTCCAGGAATTCAAAAAGATTAGTGATTAATACAGTGTATGGTTGTTTTTGTCTTTGGTTAGAACTGAAAACTACGATTTTTAATGGGCTCAAAATCTGCCTCACAGTTAAACTGTGTGTTTTGTAAATCTAAAAGAATCAACCTGCTATTAAATATATATATTAAAAAAAATAATAATTCCTGTGATGTAAAATTGATCTAAGAGCTCAGGTATCACCAAAGATCGTCTCTGTGCTGCGTAGAGATTAGTGGCTGTAATACCTATAGTGAAACTTTTGACACCTGTCTAACTGGCAGGAGCTTGTCAACTCTCCATCCCACAGACGGTTGAAAGACTGACACTGCAAAGGTGCTTTTATTTGCTTTCTCTTCCAGTTCATCATTTGTCTTTTAGTTCATGGATACTCTTACCAGTTTTCATTCTTAATTTCTGACGATGATCTATTTGTTCTATGAAATACTTTATTTCTCTCAGTCTTTGTAAGTGCTGACTTTCTAACATGAATTTGGATCCTGGAGCTTTCTAAACTTCTTAAAAAAAACCAAAAACACTAAAGGAAGTCTAACTTATTTGTATGAAACAGGTCATCCACTCTCTTTAGAAGTGTTTCTATAGCGTTACTTTAGTTTTGAGTACCAAATGCTACTATATCGCATTCATTTTTTTCAGTCCCTCAACTTACATGTGAAATACCTGTCTTGATAGTAGTCTCTTTATTATATGCTGTTAAAAAGGTTGTTGCACCATTTATATGTTTTGAGCTGAGGACAGAACCTACATGGAACTTGAAGTGCATACTGAAGACCTGGAGCGTAATAGATCTGACTTTAAATCCATTTTTTTTGTGTGTTTTTCTTGGTACAAATTAATTAACCTAAGTCTATTGAGTTTATTCCGAATCTCAAGATTGAAGTACATGAAACAGAGAGATGTAAGATAAGGTGAGCCTGCTCTGAGTGTTTTAGTGCAATGAAACTAAAAACCAGGGAGCACATCATTGGTGCTTCAGGCTTACTCGACATTTATAACCTGCCAGATTTGTCTCTAAGATCACATGGTTAAATAAAAGTCAAAAAGTGCACAATTTCCTGGAAAATACAAATGGAAATTCTAAGTTGGAATTGAATAATAATTCATTTTTTCTTAAATGATATGGATAAATCCTTCCATTTAGAATGCTCCTCAGTGGCTCTAAATATTCTTTAGAGATATTTGATCAATTACTAATGCTTATGTAGTCACAAATATTATACCTTGGAACATAATTTGTAAGAGAAGAAAAGGTTCCTAAAAGCAGGAAAAAAGGGAGGTCACCAACACTCTGTATTTGTACCTAAGCTTGAGATCACTTTTGCATAGTAGCACAGCATCTTCTGCAGCATTTTATATTTTCGAAATATAAGAAATTCGTGAATTCTAGTTATTTTGAGATACTGCATCTCTGGTATATTTTGTTACTAACTTGCTAAAACATCATTAGCTACATCGATGTTAGGAGAAGAGTGCTTAGGGAAAGCTGCTTCTTTGGGGCGGAGAGCTGTAAGTCTCAGCACATGGGTAGATGAGACACTGCAGAAAAAAAAAACTAGGAGCATGTCTGACTTCATCTGAAATATGTTGCATGTCTTTGTTCATGTATTACTGTAGTGCTCTGTACCATGCAGGGATTTGCTACTGTAACATTCACAACTTATGTTTATTCAGGACAGAGGAATGTTAATCAGCTCAGGAGCCTAGAAACCCTGCTGCACTTTCCTGCTTGAGGGATGGGGTCTGTACTGCTGGCGTGAGACTGGCTCAGTACTTCTGTACAGGGATATGAATCTCATGAGCCACGGGAAGTTAACACGTATATCTAGTATTCTGCTTTTTTTTTTTAATCATATAAATAAGATTTTAATTAATAATAGTTGAAAAGAAAAGAAAACAAAAGAATAAGTTTTATTTAGAGTAGGAGGATATGAATTTTGAATGGAGAGCTTAAGGTGAAGAAGGTGTTTTGAGATGCCGGAAAATATGTGCGCTAAATCAAACCTGGTACTGATTACAACAGGTTTCTTCAAGTGCTTTAAACTGAGCTTAAAATGTTCTTGAACATTTAGAAGATCAGGAACTGTATTATCCTTGGATTAATTCTTTTCCATTCCTTTCTTGTGTTTCACAGAATCGGAGGAGTTGAAAGAGACCTCTGGAGATCAGCTAGTCCAGCCCCCTGCTAAAGCAGATTCCCTAGAGTACCTTGCACAGTTTCTGAAAGTGTCCAGTTGGATATTGAATTTTTCCAGAGAAGACTCCACGACCTCTCTGGGCAGCTTGTTCCAGTGCTCTGTCACCTTCAAAGTAAATATTTTTTTCTCTCACATTCAGATGAACTTTCTCTGATTCAGTTTGTACCTGTTGTCCCTTGTCCTGTCACTGGGCACTACTGAAAAGAGCCTGGCCCCATCCACCTGATACCCACCCTGTAGGTATTCAAAGCGCAGAGAAAGTATAAGATGACGTAAGTGCAGCCTGACCATCTTTTGTGTTGCTGCCCTTATGTTTTATTCAATACTTTATTTCTTGATTTTTTCTAAATGTGCCTTGTCATCTCTCATCAGCTTCTCATCTAAATATTGGAGAAGAGTAGAGTGAAAGTTGGTCCCTGTATCTGGAAAAGAAGAAAAAATTTCTCCATGACAGTAAATGCCAGCCAGAAAGCATTGTCTCATTACATTTTCTTGCCGCCTTTTTGAAAAAATGTATTTTAAAGGCTTCTGCTATTTGAGAGCTTTCTGCTGCCTCATTATTCAGAGTTTCTGAATGTGCTGAGCAGAGTTCCTTAATACAGCTTTCAGTAACTTCAGGGGATTCTCTTTAGTTTCTGCTTCTTGCTCTTTCCCCTTTATCTGTAGAGTAAATGTTTATGATTCTTGGAGAACTGCAGGGAGAGAAATGTACAGAATGCACTGCCTATCTTTTACAGAAACCAAGTTTTTAAGGAGTGCATTTACATAGTAGATTGTAAGAAAATCTGTTTTGTAAAATATTGTTTTGACCTTTTAGTTTGATTTCTGCAGTGTACCACTATTGGTGCCCTCCTGGAATCTGTATTTTGAATGGTGTGTGATAGGAACAGCTGCATGATAAAGAAGTAAAATAGCTGTTGATAAGTGCAAACAAACTTAAGTCGGAAACATAACTTTTTTTCTTCTTTAAAAAACTTACTTATTTACATTTGCATATAATACTAATGAAATTGTACTATAACAGCAAATATTTTGAAGAAGGCAATGTTACATAGATTGTTCTGAAAGTAATGCCTCCCTTTTATTTCAATGGAAAAGACAACAGATACAAAAAGAACAGTAACACTATTTGATGGAGAAACTATCAACTATAGAACAATATTTTTCAGCA
The DNA here is from genome assembly GCA_023055505.1 of Callipepla californica brunnescens. Lineage (NCBI taxonomy): Eukaryota > Metazoa > Chordata > Aves > Galliformes > Odontophoridae > Callipepla > Callipepla californica. Next base: position 857,307 of record JALIRH010000034.1, on the reverse strand, counting down.
TAGTCACCACCATTAACTGCACATTTTTGCTGGCAGTGAACAAAAGCCTGCTTGCTGCTTTCATAAAAATCTGCGCCGGTTGGAAGTGGCTCACTTTTGCTGTTGCCACTACAGAAATGCACCACCCACCACCATACTGTGCTCACATACACTGCTTGGTCCCTGTAAACATTCAGCAAGCATGACTGAATGTCTGTGGGTGCAGTTTTTTCCACATGGAAGAATTCAGTGACATACCTTTGCTTCATACGTGCTTCCATGTCAGATGCCATTTTGTCAGACATCCCTTCTGCTGTCATCTATTGCAGGGCAACAAAGTGTAACTGAATATTGGTTGGAATGTTCAACCTCTACTGCCATACCGCCAACATCCATATCTGATATTGTGGGCCAATATAATAAAATAGGAGGCATTATTTTCAGAGTATCCCCAGTATTTTACGTATTTATGATTTTTCTTCCTGTTGTGCTCCTTGTTTTGTGAAATGAGTTCATTTCCTCTCCCTGCTATAATATGACCTAAACAATCTCAAAGAACTGAAACAACTCACAGAAAGAACAAAAAGAGGCTGACTGGCAATGTATCATTAACTAATGCATTGACAACCTCTGTGAATCTCTTCACTTCTAATCGTGGGAATAACAGAACACAGCTACTTAGCTTCTCTGGGATATTTCAGAGGTCATTAGTTATTGTGTTTAAAACAGCATGTGAGTAAATGTATTCATATAACAAGAAGAAACTTCTAACAATATAAGCAAGGGTTACACATGGCTGTGCTGTCTTTGCTGTAACTTGTTACATTTTTGATTTACATATACAAATCCAGAAAAAATATTTCTGTTCCAGTAACTTCTTGGTGCCAGTTGTAATTGGAGATCTGTTTTGACTGGTACCATTAAACTTACATCTCTGTGAGATGGGAGTGAAGCAAATCTACAATCTCTGCTGAGGGTTTCAGAAAATTTCATCTCTCTATTTTTAAAAAAGCATACTCAAGCTCACTTAGTATTTACTTTTTAGTTTTATTTCTGTTCTCTTCTATGATAGAAAAGGGAGAGATGTAATGATTTGGAGTGTCAGAAATCTTTAAAAGTCCTCTTTTGAAGATCAGGAGGTACTAAAACATAAAGGATTGAGATAATTCCACATAGTATTGCTCTTCACAGAGGTAAAGGTAACATGGCAAAAAAAGTATTTCACGAATATTTTTATTAATAAAACACTAAAAACTCTGTTTCAACATAGGGCAATGAAGAATATTCATGTCTCTCAATTTCCCTGCAAAGCAGCTGTCATTTTGTTAGCTTGGTATCAAGCAAACCAAGATTTCAAAATGGCAATGCAAGCTTTCTTCCTTCTCCACCTAGACAAGGATGTTTTGCATAATATTTGACCTTTCACTTACGCCTCTTTTCCCACACTACTGAGATGGCGTCCAACAGCTGAAGAACAGCTAAACTCTCAGAAATGAAATAAAGATTGCATTTAGTATCAGTAGTGCAGTTTGTTGAATTATGAAAGAGGGTGTGAATATGTTCTCACTCACTGAGGCACTGTTAGTAGAATGCTGCTTGCTCACAGCAGAGTTTCAAGCAACGGAGATGTTGGGAAGGAAGTTTTTTATGTTTTGAATATGATCATGATTTCTGTGTATTGTTGACACCTTAACAACTACAATGTGTGCATCATTAAGATATCTCTTAAATTATTTTTGTATTGGCTTTCAGCATACATAGATCTCTTATGGACTGTCAGTGGCTAAGCTGTCAGATGTCAGGGAATGTATGGTCTCAGCTCATTCCCTACAGAGCTTGTGCCCACTCAACGGAAGCCTGCCTTCTCTGCAAACTCAAGTCCCATATCAGCAGTCCCATACCCCCAAGCCATCTGGCAAATTTTGTTAGAAGACACAAATTTTTGAAGGTACATTAGGAGACCCTCATATGATGATTTACATTTCTTTCAGCTATTGATCTTCTGGTAGTTGTAAGGAAATATATATATTTGAGGATGAGATCAGTTTTTATTTCATCATTGTTGAAGGTAGGTAGATTATCACCCAAGAGTGTTTCAGCTCAGTGCATTTAGAGATCATAGTTACTGCAATTTTAAGCTGTTGTGAGAAGTTCTGGACATAGCACAGCAAGAGGGTGTCTTGAATATGCACGTGTGGTTCATTATAAGCTGAAGATCTGCTGATAGGAGGTGAATAGGAAGTTCTACATTAACAAAGTTATTCAGACATTATTCACTGAAAGATCTATAGACTCTTCTCTTTGTGTCTGGCATGCATTGAAGCATTTTTCTTACTTTCTGTAAAGGGGCTACACCTCACAGTGTCTTCCCTTTTCTATTGGTAGCAGCATTCAAAATATCTTCACTCTCAGCCTACCCAAGTTCAGCAGCTTTACTTTAGTTTTCCATTTCAACCAAATAATCTTTTACTGTCTGTTGAGAATTCTGGCTCCTATCTTAGAGCTATGTATTAACACACACTGTTTGTTTTCATAAGGCTAGTGAAGGGTTTAGACTAGCTGGACTTCTGCATTTTCTCTTTTCAGAGAAATGAGACCACCCTTCTCATGCCTGTATGCTGCATTTATTCATCCAAAGAAAAATCTTCCCAGTTCTTGGGTTGACACTTATTGTCAGAAGGTACAGAGGGAAGCCTAGTAGTCCTACTGTGCATTTGAAGCCCTTAGGGCTTTCAGCCCCAGGTCCTAAGCCATCCCACACGGGAACAGTGGAGGCAGTCAGCTATCCCTCATAATTTCATGTTTCTCCTGTCTAACTAGAAATAATAGTGCCAAGGATTAGAGGTCAGGAGTGTGCCTGTATCCCCACAGAGCCTGTCAGATAGAGAAGGGGATTAATCTACCCAGAACGGTAAGTTGTAAGGGGTGGCAGAAACACCACTGAATCTCTTTGAAATGCTTTATGTCTCGCTGTTTTCTGTCATAAAAAATTGGATGTTTTATCTTTTTCATTTATTCATTCTATGTATTCTTGCTGTTGCCTTTCCTCACTCTCTCTCCAGAAGGAGGCAAGCCCCATAATAGTGTCTCCTCTGCCCACCTCCTCACTGCACACGAGTCCTGGAAGGATGGCTAGTTTGGTTTCTGTGCATTTCCATAGGGAAAATGAGGTATTTGTCAGCCAGTGACATCTGTTCAGTGAAAATAACGCACATCAGCATCCTGCCATGCTGGGAAACATTTACAGCTCTGCTGAAGTAGCTGCCTCAGTATGGACAAATATGCTGTCTGTGTGAGGTTGTTTTAGTGCCCAGGACTGTGGCAGCAGAGGTGTCTTGCACTGTAGTCAAGATTCAAACAGTGACAAGATTGCTCCTCCTGTGCAGGGGCAGGACCTGCTGCAAAGTTTGTCACTGAACTCCAGTTTTCTGGCTTGCCATCTTAACAGTGTGCACTTTGGTTGCATTTTTTTCCTGTTCCCAAAGGTCTTGATCGTGCTCTGCTGCCCAAGAACCTTACAGAAGAGTTTTGTATTGCAGAAGAACAGTCTGTCTGATTGCAGAACCTGGATGGAATAAATAGGATCTGGTGGATTGCAAAGTGCCATTGAATGTTCTAAGCATGCGCAATAGAGATGAGTGAGAGAAACAAGAAACAAAATTGAAAACTATTCATTTCTGTTTAGCCTAATGAGTTTTGATGCACCAATGATGCAAAAGATGTGCACATGAAACTGTGGTACTTATATTTTACGTTTCATTATGAAAAGATTGTTTGATTATGCTGTCTTTATTTTTGAAAAGAGATATATATACTGTATATGAAATCATTAGTATAGGCTCTTATGCTAGTTATGGTTTCAGGACACTGTTACTGAAGGAATCAATAGGTTGGAAAGATGCCTTGTTTCATATAGGACTTTGCTCCATAAGATTTGGTGTGCAGATGTTCAACTCATTACTATTTCTGCTTCTTAATCTGTGCACACACACTCCCTGAATTATATTGATTCACTTCATGCAATTTTTGTACATGTGTTGATGTTGGAAGAAAACTGTTGTCCAAATATCTACCTCCCCTGACCACCAAAGTTAAAAGGTCAGGTTGTTCTGAACCGCTACATTTAGGATTTATTTGCTGGTGATTAGCTAACAAGAAATCATACACGGATGTTTTCAGGCGAAGCACATGCATTAAAAAGAATCAGTGTTACTATGATTATGCACTTAGTTTGTGAAGTCTCAGTTACACATCTTGGGGGAAAAAAAAAAAGAGTTATGTGAAGATAACAGTGTTTGGGCATCCCCGGTATTGAGTCCATTTTAAAGTCATGAAGCAGTTAATAGTTTGAGGCAGCAAATTTATGAGATTGAAATAGTCTATAACCACTTTATACTGCTGCTTCTGACCTCAGCTGTGTAAATTTGTTGAAGCAACAGAAGGAGCTTCATTTCTCTGCATGCACAGGTTAGTTGTAAATCTGCTAGAAAGAAAGCTAACTGATTTGACATTTGCATCCAAGGTTAACAATTTATATTTAGAATATGGCTAAATATTTCTTTTGTCTTAAAGAAGTCTTGCTGTCTATATTTTTATTTAAAGCTGGTTCATTATATTTTGTGTGATGTCTAAAAAAACTATCATATGAATATTCTGACCCTCTTGTTTACAGAAATTACATCCCTATGTAAAGTGGTGAAAGTCCATCAGGTATGAGAAAACTCATATAAACTAGACTTAAGAAAGGGATGCCAGAGAGACCATTTGTGGATCTAGACATGTATTAATACACATTCTGTCCTTTATGCTTGCACTAAACTAGATATCTCTGTTTTTGTTTTTTGTTTTTGTTTTTTGTTTTTCTCCCTTGGCAAATATCTCAATAGATCAGCTTATGAAATCATCACTGGCCTAGTTCAGTAAGGCATAGAAATCTTAGTAGTGGTGCAAACTCTAGTGAGATATTAACCTGCCCTGGTGTACTCATCCTTCACTTCACTGTTTGTGCTCCATTTTACTATCTCTTGTTGACAACCTGCAGTCAGGGGCCTGCTTTGGACTGAAGAAGTAACGGCAGCAAGGGAAGTTCAGATACGCATTCATCTTCCCTTTGCTGTGGCTTTAATAACTTCTAACAGTCTAACTTCTGGCATTACACTATTGTAAGATGAATGCAGATTTGGCATCAAAAATATGTGGAATGTGGGGGCAGTGTATTAATTGTTTTCTTAAATAGCAGCTCTGTTTCATTTGTTCTTGGGGGGAAAAATCTTTTCTTTATGCATCTATTGAGAATGTGAGTTTTCTTTTGAAGGAGCAAAGTACTAGGTTGATAGGACTCCCACTTCTTGTATTGCTTGCTTGTGCTTTTGCATATGCCCCTGGCACAAGACCATGGCTTTGTTTGTAATGCGGTGCTGTAGATTATCCGTTATGTCTGATCTAGAGAAGACTGTCACAGGCATCTGTAACAGAGCTTTACTCTTAAAGAAGCTTTTGTACTTGTGTCAGTAGAGGTGATCGGCGTGATTCCTGACTGGCTGTCCAAAAGGTGGCTTTTTTTTGCAGTACAGTTAGAGATGAGTCAGCATCACTGAGATGTGGGCTGCTTTAGAGATGCTGTGTTCAGTAATTCAGATACCAGTGATTACTTTCCTGCTCAGATTAGCACCTTAACTATTAAGAGTTATCTGTAATTAAATATTTGACTTGGACTTTGGGAAGCCTGTGTGTGGGCTTTTCTTCACAATTCAGAGGCTTTCTCACCTCCAGAAAGGTTTGGAAGAAGTAGAAATTCCAGGCTCTGAAATAGTCTTACCTTCCTTCAGCTCCATAGGGCTCAGCCCGCTGAAACTTCTGACTTGTTCAGGCTTCTAAAAGTTTTCTCTTAGCAAATGTTTAATTCTGTTTAGTTTAATTGGTTGGGGCATAGTTCATGCCTGGTTTTGAATCTTTGGTGTTCTTTTTATTTTTTTCAGAAAAAAAAATTCTTTATTAGATTGAGTGAAAAAAAAGCCATCAGCAAGGAACGTATATGGTTCTTTGTACTTTGAAATAGATATCTAGATGTTCAGCAGACATTACTTGAATCACATCTTTTGACAGTAGAAATCCTCAAGTTTCTTAAAATTTCTGTTACTTTTGCATTTTCTTCCTAAAGACTAGACAATATCCATTAAATTAGAAAAGAATAGTCTGTTATAAAATCACTTTTTAAAGCACATTTTTAAAAACCTGAAAAAATAAAATTATTCAATATTCCTTTAGTTGAAAGAAAGTTATTGTAGCAGTTTCCGTCATGGAATATCCTGGATGTAAGTTCGAATCTGCTTTTGAATTTGGGAACTACTAATAACCTTATTAAATTTGTTAGGAATGTGGAGATTCAGGGATCTGACTGAACACAGTGGTTTGCAGTGGTCTGAAATTGGCCTGAAATTGGCTCAGCTAAATATATGTTACTTGACTTCAGCTATTTTATAGTAGAAAATATAAAGTGTATGATTTCTTACTTATACTTCTAACCCTGGAAGATTAAGCCAATAATGAGGAGAAAGAACAGATTGCATTAGGAATTCATTTTGATGATGTTTGGTACTTCCATTGCCATCATATCAGAGTGATTTTCAAGATTTTTCCTTCGTTTTTGAAGAGAAATATTTCAGATGGTCTTAAACTGCATGAGCATTGCAAGAAATACTAAAGAAAATCTAGCTGCAGAAGTGGTTTTAGGGACATTTTAAAGTAGTGTTACTTTTTTCTTCTGTTATTCTTTTTGGAGGCACCTACCATCTGGCCAAAACAAATAAAACTGCACTTGTATAACTCAGGGAACACAAGTGAAACAACATAATAAGTTTTTTTTTATTTTCAGAACTCTCAACAGCTACTTTAGCAGGAGCCTGCAATCATAATGCAAAGCAGTAACATATGGTAATACAATTTGGAAATGTTCAAAACGACTGAAGAGTGGAAAAAAGTTAACTACTGCTAAATATTGTGGTAATCGTCAAGTCTGCCATGCTAAGCACTTTATAAATGTACCATATTTTTTTAGCAGAATATTAGGTAAAGCTATGTAGGATGTGTTCTTCTGAAAGTCATTTCAAAGCAAGAATCTGCTAACTGAAATTGGTCTAAGTGCTTCTTTTTCTTTCCTTATATTCAGAAGAATTTTTATGGACTCTAGTAACTGAGGACTTCTGCCATTAATATGTCTGCTTTGCAGGGCACCTATCATACTCCTAAGCATTTTGTCATCATCATTTTCATCCAGGTGAACTAACATGTACTCTTTCACATACTTCCAGATTCTGCAAATTTATCTTCCAGTATTACTCAGTTTTCCCCAACTAGAATAAGATGTGATGTTTTATTATAAATTAATTAATTATCTAATAGTTGAACCTGTTTATCCAAATTCCCAAGTAGCCAGGTCTTAGATAAGAACAGGTTTATAATAGGCCTGGGCAAGTCTGTTAGATTCATTTAAACTGTGATCTAGGTCATATCTGAAAGTAGGCTAATACCTGAATTCACTGAGCCAGAATACCCACAGATACTAATTTGTAAAATAGCATCCTTCAGATGTTTTCCTGTTTGACCTACTTTCTCAAATTATATGGTACACTTGATGATTTGTTACAGATTTCTTTTGAAATAAATTTGGATATTTCATTTGATGATAGGTACTGCAGTTCCTGGTAGCACTGAGAAAGAGGAGCTTGTATCCCTCATTAATATTCCTGGACTGTAGTCCATTAAAGACATGCATTTAGTGTTTCCATGTAGTAATACAGTTACTGTGAATTCTGGCAGGGTGGTCTGATTTGGGTATGTGCATCAGGTGGAGACATAGATAATGACAGTAACTACCAAAGTAATTCTGAGTCATTTTTTCACTGTCAGCCTTTGATATCACTGTCCAGTTAAGCATCTTCCTGAGCTGAACAGTGTACACCTTGCAAGGGTTGTTCTATGGACAGGTCTTCCATTCAGAACCAGGTTGGAAGGGGTTTTGGGCAACCTGGTCTGGTGGGAGGTGTCCCCTCCTATTGTAGGGGGGACAACCCAACAATTCTGATTCTATGATTCTGTTCTATAAGTTAGTCTGTTTTACTGTCTTTACATGGTTTCCTTTATCTCAGAAATGCGGAAGGGTTGGTGAGAACAAGGAATCTTATCAGGATGCAAAAATACAACAAATGCTAAATTTCTGTTTCTGGGTATGTGAAAGGATTTGAGGGGGAGCTGGATATTTTCATTACTTTTGAGCACTTGACCTCTTTATTTCTGTTTCAAATTTAGTAGGTTTGTTTCAAAGAAATGTATTTATATTTTTTCAATTTATTTGTATTTTATATGAGTCTTTCCCTTGTAATCAAAGTGTTCTGAGTATGCTGTGAATTCTGCAGCAGTTCAAAGATGTGTGGGGTGGTTCCATCCATTAGTCTAATAGAGAGAGGGCTCCTCAAGCAAGACTAACTTAAGCCTCATTTGTTGTTTTTTATAAGAGTTCAGAATGGCTGGGGACGTGTCAGCCTGAAAATATTGTATCTAAATAAAATATTTAACTGGGACACTTCATGTGGGAGACTAGTCATGCCACCTCCCTTGTATAGTCAGTGGAAGGGGCCAGGGATCTCCAGAGATAATTCCAAGCAACCTAAACTGTTCGTGGTTTATCAAGAAAGCGTATGATATCTCTGCTCCTTAGAGTTAAGTTTGGCCTTAACACCCAACAGAACAAGTGGTGATATAAACATGGTTCTGCAGTCTTGCAGAGCAAGTAATACAGTATACAGTAGAGCTGTATATCCAAAAAAAAAGACCTTTTCCCGTGGATGTATTCCAACCCAAGACCATTGAAAAAGACTAAGGATGGTGCAAGTGATGACCGAGAAATGAAACTGCTTGGCACAGTGGAATAGCAGTGGAAAAACATCATTTGAGTTTACGTTTTTTGTAAGGAGGTCTGTTTCTCCTTTGTCCTGTAGGGGTAACTGCATATTTTTGGCTTCCATTTCATAGCATAAGAGATAAATGCTCTTCAGTAGTGCAGTTAAGCATCTCCTGCTAGGAGTTGACTTGCAACTGTAGTATAAAATAAAGGCTGAACTTGAGGTCTGTAGACTTCTCAGATTAATCTTCTGTGTGTGTGGATTCTGTTCATGATGACATCTTGAAAAAGAAAACTGATTTTAAAGTTATCTTTGGCTGATTTAAGATGAGCTGCTATAGCTGACAGACTGGGAAAAGTTCTTGCACTGTAGTTCCTTAAAGACTTATCTGTCTAATCTGAAAAGCCTTAAAGCCTTGTTTCTGTATCTGCTCAGGTACATCCTACAGGAAGCTACAGGAAGAACAGAAGAAGAAGAAAGCACCATGTCTTCAGTCTCAGCTTATTACAATGGAAAGACCGTACTTATCACAGGAGCTACAGGTTTCATGGGCAAAGTGCTGGTGGAAAAGCTTCTGCGCTCTAGCCCCGATGTGAAAGCAGTTTATATACTTGTAAGACCAAAAGCTGGACAATCAATGCAAGAGAGGGTGGCCAACATGTTGAAATGCAAGGTAAGCTTCTATATTTTATTCAAGAATCTAGCTTGAAATTCATTTAAGCTGAGTAAAGCAGGTGAGCATTTTACTCAAGAACGGAATACCATCTTCTTCTGCAATCTGTGTATATTTTTGTTGTGTCTGAAAAAAGAAAAAAACAGATAAACATTGTGCACAAATGAGCCCACATCTGTCTCAATTTGATAGTTGATGCAGGATTTTACACTGTATTGTTGTAATTCTTTTTCTTACTTTTTCTGCATTGCTCTATGTTGAGAATTATGTTCCTCAATTATACAGTACATTAGTGAATGTCTGTTTTGGTAAGAGAAGTGTTGTTTTCATGAACTAACTCTTTTTAGTTCCCCACTATCAAAACGTAATATTCAAACTGTAGAATTCAAACATAAAACTAAGTGTGAATACATCATGCCCTATTTCTTGTACTTATTAGTTAAACTTGTTTTGCAAGACAAGGCCTGCTTTGCTGAAGTTCTCTAGGGCATTTGTCATCTGGCATCAGCTACAGTTTCACCTCAGTTAGAAAAAGGTAAAATACTCTCACATTTGAAAAAAATGTTTTCCAAATTTGCATGCAGCAGAATGTATGGGTGAAGTGAGCTCTGTGAGATGAAGAATAGACCTATATGACATCCATGTATTCATCATGTTTCAACTAATCTTTTACCTTGCCACTCCAGTGAGAAGAGCCATATCTCTCCTGTTAAAAGGATATCAAAGCCTTTTATTACATCAAATGTAAGATTTGTTAAGGAGTCATTGATAGGCCTGGTATCTTGGTAGATTCTAGCCCCCCTAGTGGGAAGGGCTTGAACTTAGAAATCCTCCAGCTGTGATTAATGCCAGAGTTCAAGATAATGCTTCCTGCAGGTGAGAATCTGTATGCAGAACATGGAAAATGAGAAGACGAGACAGATCTAGCTTTAGTGGGCAAGAAATTTTAATTTGAGTTAATCCAGGACAGGCCAACATATCTTTAGAGCATTGGTCAAAAACAGTAAGCAGGAATTTACTGGGAAGGTATTCCTACTTCTGTTGGAGTTGGAAATATGTCAGGTCTATTGATAAACTAAGAGACAGTAAAGCTGAGAGACTTTTTTTTTTTTCTTTTCATTGTGTTGAGGTATCCAGACACTGAGCTAGAAAATCCTTAAATATGCTTAAGAACAAAGTTTATTTTTGTGTGGTTTTTTTTCAGGAAATAGTAGATTATTCTCCTGTTTAAGGGAACCTTAGCATTCATAAGTGCTCTTAAAGGAAACAGTCATCCTGGTTGCTTTTTGCAAGTCCATCAAACACACAGTTTCTCATTACTTCTCTTTTAAATGAATATTCTTCAGCTGTTTATACAGCTTTCATCACTGACAACAGGGATAATGTGAGTTTTCATCATTAAAGGACAAAATCCCAAATTTGACATGCTTGCATGTTTTTTTTTGCATGTTGGTGGTTTGTTTTATTTTTCTTTGTTTGCTTGTTTGTTTGTTTGTTTTTAACCACAAAGAAAATGAGGAACCAAGCTATTTTTCAGGATTTCTAGAAGTGGGTTTGCATATTCTTTGTAAATATGCTGTCTTGTTTCTTCAGTTTGTCAGCACGTCTTGATGTTGTTAGCTCTAGGTGAAGTTCTCTAGTAGCTCTTCTACTGATCCAGCTATAAGAGATGTACCCTTTTTTTCCTAGTGTATATCAGTGTTTTTAGACATACCAAGGGAGAACAGGACTTGACAGCCTTTTCTTTAACCTTTGACAAATCGTTAGATTGTTTCATTGATTTTCAAATGAGTTAAAGGAGGAGGCAAGTGTCTAAGCTGGGTTTTCATATCCTTCAAAGGAAAAAAACTTCAGGGGTATGAGCACATCTCCTTCAGGTCCTCTAAGGAGGAAGATGTTTTTTGATGCTGTTCTTTTAAAAATTAAATAATAAGATAAGAACTGGGATTTGTGAGAAAGCATCTGTCTTCTGCTGAAGGAAGACCAAGGGGATGAAAGTGCTGAGTGTTTATTTTTCTTTTACATACCTAGATTTTATGTCTTTTGCAGATAAATCTTACTACACAGGGCCTTGGGCCAAAGCCATATGATTCTTTGAACGTTTAAGCCCTGAATAGTACTCTTCTAAAAGAAGAGTACCTTTCTACTTTCATTACTACAACTGTATTGTCTGTTATAGATACAAAGGCACATTGCATGGTAGTAAGACTCTCTTATGCATAATTAATGTGTGAACAGATCACAGTTAAGCAGAAGGGTATGTGAATGTTTTACTGTAAGCTCAAGAAACAGCAGGTTCTTTTAGTAGACTTTAGTTCATTTTATGGGGTGCATACTTCCATCAGACACGTCAGACACATCTCACATAGTAAAATTTGAAAACCCTTATTCTGAATTTGTCAGCTGTGCTATACTGTGGACAAGGGAGCAGTGATAGAGTATTGTGGAATAGCCTCCAGGATAGTTTTTCCTTGCCCATGGGATAGGAAAGAGAACAGCATTTCTTTGAGAAAATGTGCAGAAATGTATGTATGTACAAAAGCATGTCACTTGTCAAAATAAAATTCTAAGAAAACAAATAGGCTCAGGTACTGAAAAATGTTACTTTAATAGTAATGGTTAGTGTAGAGCAATTTTAAAATGGATAATCAAACAATCTTGACAGTGTACTTGCCATTTGCAGTTTTTGTTGTCATTCTCCAGTTCAGGAACCTCCAGGCTATGTATCAAATAAAAATATAGGAAACATTTAACCCAGATACGCTTGCAACATTTGCATTTGTTGTTCTTGATCTTAGTTTTTGATCAAGAATGTATATATTTGAATATACACAGACAAATTTAGAATAAAATGGCTTCCTTATTCAAAAGAGGGAATCGTACTCAACCAATCTGGCAGTCTTCTATGGTTTCATCACTGGCTGGGTAGATGAGAACAGTGAATGTTGTGTACCTTGACTTCAGCAAGGCTTTTGACACTGTCTCTGACAACATCCTTGCAGTGAGTCTAACTGTACATGGGATGGATGATTGAACAGTGAGGTGGATTGAAAACTGACTGACTCACAGAGCCCAGAGGTTTATGATCAACAGTGCAGAGTTTAGTTGGAGGCCTTTAACTAGCAGTGTTTCCTAAGGCTTGATACTGGGCCCAGTCTTGTTCAGTATCTTCATCAATGATATGGAGGAAGGGACAGAGTCCACCTTCTGCGAGTTAGCTGACAATACAAAGCTGAGATGAGTGGCTGACATAGCAGAAGGCCGTGCTGCCATTCAGCAAGACCTGGATAGGATTGGGCAGAGAGGAATCTTGTGAACTTCAGCAAGAGCAAGTGTAGTGACCTGCACCTGGGGTGGTGTAACTACATACACCAGTACAAGTTATGGACTGACCTGCTGGAAAAGATCTCAATGGAGAAAGACCTAGATGGAGTCATAGGCAGCAGGCTGTCCATTAACCAGCAATGTGCCCTTCCAAACAAGAAAGCCAATTGTATCCAGGGGTGCATTAAAAATAGTGTGGCCAACAGGTTGAGGCAGGTGATCCTCCTCCTCTACTCTGTCCTGGTGAGGCCACACCTGAAATATTATGTCCAGTTCTGGGCTTCTCCGTTCAAAAAAGACAAAGATCTTCCAGAGAAAGTTCAGTGAAAGGCCACAAAAATGATTAGGGGCCTGGACAATCTCCTATACAAGGAAAGACTGAGAAACCTGATACTGTTCAGCCTGGAGAAGACTGAGAGGAAATCTCATCACTGTTTATAAATATCTAAAGTGTGGGAGTCGAGTTGATGGGGCCATACTCTTTTCAGTGGTGCTCAGCAGCAGAACAGGGGGTAATGGGCACCATCATGAACACACAGTGATCCATACAAACACGGGGAAGATCTTTAAATTGAGTGTGTAAGAGCACTGGAGCAGGCTGCCCGTTGAGGTTGTAGAGTCTTCTATTCAAGACCCATCTGACAAACAGATAATAATAGAAATTTGGATGAAACAAGATGGAAGTAGAGAAGCAGATTGACAGGAATTAGTTGTACTGCATAATGCTAAGGTTTTTCAGGTAAGTCCTTCGGACTCTATATCTGTAGTAGTACATAACAGCATTTTGAAAGAAATTGCCTGTCATTTTTCATCTCCACATATCTATTAGCATAATCTCTGATTTTTTCGGAGGGTTTCCATCATTATATCTATAGCAGTTTAAACTTTGAGGTGTCACATTTGGGAACTGCCTTGTTTGAACTGTGTACATTCGAATATGCTGGAAGATAACTGCTATGTAAAAAAATAATAAAGTTCCAAAAGGGTGATGCATTATGAAGGGACAAAATACCTTAGTGTGTTCTTTTAAAATGTTTACTATCTGCGATTTTTAAGATTCTAAATCCAATGTGAACAGTAAAATTTTAAAAAGTATAGTTTAGTTAAAAATCAGAATTCTTTCATAGTATTTTGGAGTAACTGAAAAGATTGTATTGAAATGCAGTACAATACTTTTTTTCTTCAGATCTTTTAATCTTAGTTGTAAATGATGTTTTGTTATTGCATTAATATGAAATGTATAATGAACAGGTCATTTATTATCTTGGCATCAATTAGAAAATGAGCACATGCATTGAGGAGTACATCAGAAATGGTGACCTTGTCAGTTTATGGACAGCAGTAAGTCCCTAAAGGAGTCGAACTATTATTCTGTGCTTCATGAAATGCCATGTCTGTGTGACACAGAGCATAGCTTGTATACACACAAAAAATGAACATTTTATTATTGGCTTCACCCTGGATGTGTCCACAGATGAAGATCACAAGGCAGAATGTAAAAGCTTGACAGCTGTTACATTCATTAATCAATGGGAGGTGTATATTTATCAGAGGTGGGGCAGTGTTCTAGTTTTGTTTTGTTTTGTTTTGTTTTTTTCCTGATTCCTCTTCATGTTCAGATAAGCAGGAGTGCTTGAAGGGGTTGTCTCTCATTTCCTGGAGAGCAATTACTGGGCTAAAGCTGGCTTGCCTTGTAGCTTTCATAGCATCCAGGGAGAGCTGAATTTGTTCTATTCTGTGTATGTAGTGAACTAATGGTGCTTGCTGCTGCCAGTGTGTCTTTCAGGTCTACTTATCCAGTACTGCTAACTGGAAAGATCGGTCAAAATGGAAAAGACTCTTGCTAATGTCTTATAGTTCGTAGAGAAGACGGGGAAGCTGTGAGGCAGTTGAAAAGGGTGAGCAGGATGTGTCTAAAAATACTGTAAAATGCTTCTGCTTTTTAATACTGTCTAACTACATTTTATGAAACTCAGCTAGATTTTAATTCCTCCACCTCCTTCAAGTATCCCTTTCTCCAGTCCCTGGCTTACGCATCTTGGTCATTACCATAAGCATTTGAGGTTCTCCATGTCACACCAGTGTAATGACACTCCTCCAGAGGGAGCAACTAAGTCTGCTATGGCCACGTAGCAGTGACAGTGCATGCACCAGTACCTGGAAGAGAATAATATGGTGGTTTGTTGATGGAACAGGGTCCTACTCAGTAAAAGGTGTGGAAGCTTATGGTGCAACAGAGATGAAGATGTTTTCTATTACTTAATTTTGTCTCACTTTGGTCAGTAGAGTAACAGACGTAGTTCTGGTATTTGTGTACCAGAGGGGAGTACATCTGTCACTTCAACAGAAATTTCTTTCTTACTTATCTCATGGATAGTGGTATAAAAGAGCTAAACATGTAGTAGAGAGCAGCTAAATCTTAAGGGTGCTAACATAAATGCAGGCAAGGGTCTTGAATTGTTCTGTGCCTCTTTACTAAGATAAAGCCATCTGCTGCCTTGTTCCATTTCATTTATTTCTTTTTTACATTTTGTTTTTGTGATTGAAGAGGGATGGTAAGGTTCTTCCTTGTATTTAATCAGCTAATAGCCTGCTTTGTGCATCGCAAGAAGATGCCAACAAGACAGCTGGTGCTGACAACAAAATAACCTCTTACACTAAACAAAAAAACACTGCCACAGCAGTTCACAAGTTAGTCTCACCTGAATTACTTCAGTCTCACTTCCTGCTGTTGGGCATTTGCAGCCTTGTGTTGCTGCTCCTTGGCTCCAGGCTTTGTGTGAACATGGGCATCTGGATCAATCCAGGTGCAATAACTTTGCCTTTTCTGGGAGCTAAACTGCAGTCTTGTGCCTTAGCTGATGCATATCCAGCACATACCATCACTCATGGCGTAGAATCTCACCTGGTAGCTTTCAGCTAAGCTATCTGCCTGCTGTTTCATCAGGTCTTTGTTGCAAAGTCGTGCCTACCATTAGGGTAACTGAAAAGCTGCAAAGCAAAGACTCATTGTCACTTAGCATCCAGAGAATTTGACTTCCTATGGCTCCTCTCTCTCTTGCACTTGTATAGCTGTCAGCACAGACTGTATTCTGTAGAACTGCTGGAAAATCAGCTATGTGGAATTTTTTATTAATTGCTACTATTTTTATTGCATACCCAGGTGCCATAGGAGAAACCATAAAAAGAGAAAAAGGGAAGGACAGATGAAATTGTTGCTTGATCCTTGTTTCTCCATTGCATCAGTAACATAAATTCAAGCTTTGGTCAGCTGAAGAAGAATGTGTGTGTGACTGAAGGAATTCCTAGAGGAAATACATGTGTCTCATGCTTCCATAATCACACTGCAGTTTTCTACTTCTTTGTATACATGGATGCTGCTAAATAATTTAGGATTTCTCCACACACTGTGTAACTTGATCAGAGACATATCCAAATTTAGAGATTTAGAACCACACCTGCATGTAACTAATAACAGTATTATAAATAATAATAACTGTAATTTTCTGTATATAATGAGTTTATTTGATAGAAATTTTCAGTATGTACTAGTAAGTAAAACTTTTATCTATTCCTGTTTACAAAATAATTCCCTTTGGGATATTTAATTTAGAAGTCTTCAGTACATCAGCTCAATGATAACACTGGTCAACATATTTATATTTGAAAACAAGTTTTTGTGTCCATACTCATTTTTCTGGACCATAGACTACATTGGTAAGTTTCTGTGCATGTACTAAAGCAAACATAGATGAGCTCTTATTTTTTAAATGAAGCTAGACAGAAAATAACAGGATTGTGATGCAAATTAGATGTTCTGGGACAGAGAAAGGAGGTAGTTAAATAATGAGTTGATGTTACTGCTAAAAAAAGGACTTGACATTTGGTTATGAGAAATTACAGTGAACATCAAGGTTCCCAGGAGTTCAAAAACAGAAGGGAAAGAGGACACAGGGAGAGAGAGGAAGAGATGAGTCATGAACAAAGGATTAAAGGGGTTAGTTTATGACATAATGATGACAGCAGTGGAAATCTTATGGAAAATGTAGTACAGATAGAGAACATAAAAGGAAAGTCTAGAATAGTATGAAAACTTAAGAAGAGATGCTGAAGAAACAATAAAAGGGGAAAAAAGAGAACAGAGGAACTCTGCAAAGGCTATTGGAAGATAATGCTTAGGAAGAAAATTGTGAAAAACGTCACAAATAAAATCTGAGGAGTGGGCAATTAGCATTGCTGAAAAGGCAGAGGATCTGAAAGTGATCAAGGATCTAGAGGAGGAAAAAAGTAACAGGGAAAGAGAAAAGAATGTTGGAGAGGGATGAGGAAGAAGAGGAATGATAATTCTTTTCTGATATCTGTATACTATACAATTTTTTTTTATTTTTTTTTGCCTGATGTTGAAATTAATATACTATGGGTATGCAAACAGAGGTCTTTCTCCTAAAAACATTTGAATGAAAAGCCTGGTCATAAGCAGTTTAAGGGTGATAAATAGTTTGGAATAATACGAGAGCTGTTAGGAGTGAATCATAGAATCATGTGATAGAGTGGCCTGGGTTAGGGTTAGGGTTAGGTCTGAAGGATATTATTAATCTAGCTTTCTACCAGTACAGAGATTTGGGGAAAGGGAAAGGAGGAGCAAGAATAGTATAGTCTGGGCTCATGTGAATATCCTGTGGAGAAAATGGGTTCAACCCCTTCCACCTGAGTAGGGGAGAGGAACCTTGTATTCCTGCTTGCCAAGGCAAAAAGAAAGAGTAAGGACAAAAGCAGGAACAGCAGTAGTAATATATTTTTGAGTGTCTTTAATTTCTTCATACATTGCAACCAAGAATTACTTTCTGCATGTGTGCAGATATCCAGATTACCTCTCTTCCTCTGTCCTGACCACTTTTTTTTTTGGTAGAAAAAGAAGCCATGAAGGGATGAGTCCTGCAGCCTTGGTCAGTGCCTGCCTGCAGTGCAGTCCCTGTTTCTTGTCCTATATATGCTCTTTGGAGCATCTTTAGAAAGCAGTGGCACTGGCGTTTGTTCTTTTGTGATCTTTGTCATCTCATAATGCTGTTAGCTGTACAAAATTTAGATATCCTAATGGACTGTAAAATTTGAGTTTAGTACTTATCCATATTGTGGCTTAAAAAACTGAGCTTAGTCTTAGCTTAAAAACCTGCACACTTATTCTCAATCTCTTCCTTATTTCGTGTGTTTTTTGGAATGTTCCTTCTCCTGAAAACAGCAATGTGAGAGCCCATCTGCTTGTTAAGGGTAAATAGTAAAATTGCAGATTATCTCCAGTAGATTTTTATCTATATTGTTCAACTCGTATATATGCAAATCTGGATGTCACATTTGAAAATAATTTGAATGTGTTAATTTCATTTGTTATCCTTTAATCACTTCTGCTGTTTTTCAAGTGTCTTTTGTTTAGAGAGGCTGTTTGGGAATAACTGATTAATTTGCACATACAGATTAATCCTTCCCCCTGTACTAGCATGTATTTCAGTAGTAAAGACTGAATAGTGCAAAATATCAAATTAATGGATCAGAAACAAAGGAAATAACGTCTTTGACAGTAAACCTTTAACCTCCACCAACAACATCTCGAAATGTTGCCTTATAGACCCAACTAAAAACCAAAATCTGTCATATTTAGTTTAAATGTAATGGAAAAGTCAGTTTCACATAGTATTAGCTCTCCATGCATGCCGTTTCTTATTTTAAATAGCAAGTAACCTGAAGCAGGTACACATAAATGGAGTTATGTTTTCATTTGTTGAGCCTGTACACTGCTTATCTTTGATTCAAAGGTAAACATATCTTGGGTGACAACAGGAGAAAACAAAGTATAATTCACATCTTTTACATGGAAATACGTGCAGTTAAATTACTTACTGTGCTGGATGGAATCAGTTGTAGAAGATATGCATATGAATGTACTTTATCAAAATAAAATTTGAAGTTACTTTCCTTGGGAGGTTCCAAAAACCTGAGAGAATCATAGAATCACAGAATGGCCTGGGTTGAAAAGGACCTCAAAGATCATCTATTTTCTACCCCCCTGCCGTGGGCAGGGTTACCAACCACTAGACCAGGCTGCCCAGAGCCACATCCAGCCTTGCCTTGCCATTACTGGACCATGCACCATGTCCAGCAAGGCTTCACCTCGGGTCATTATCACCTTGAATCTGAACCATAACTTTTGTATTATGAAAAGAATTGTCTGCTTTAAAACAGAAACCCTTGCACTTGTCATATAGCACCATTGAATTCATTTCTTATAGCTCAGAAAGTTCAGGTAAAGATTTCATGCTTATTCCAATTTTTACCAAATACATTAACCTTTATTGAAGTTTTAGTAGTATGAGAAAGGAATTTTCAAGCAACTTCAAGAACTTTTTTTCAAGGAGTTTTGCAGAACTTATAGAAAAGAAGGGTTTTGTCTTTCACCAAAATGTTACTTTTATTTATTTATTTATTTATTTTATGGTCATTTATTGAAAAGTCAAGGAAAGTTGATGAACACCTATTAAACTAAACAGAGGGTTTTGTTCACGGAGTCCTACTTAGATTGCTGAACAAAAGAGAACAAAACAGAACTGCTTGTTCTGTTCTCTCTTCTCTGGAGTTCTTAAGTTATATAGAACTAATGTTCTCTTTTGTAGAACATGCTCTAAACTCTTCCATTCCCTTTGCTCTCCACCTCTAATGTCATGTAGACATCCCTGTGAACTGAGTAATTCTTTGTTCCTCCCAGTCACTAATATTAAGAATCTGAAAGAGTTACTATTCTTCAGTTTGAAGGGAAAATAAAGTCTCCTTCTTGACTTCTAATTAAGATCAATCTTTCATACAGTCACAGTACAGTAGCCATTCTCAGAAAATTTCACCTGCCATTTTAATCAGTAGGGAATCTGAAAAACAATGCTACAGAGATGGTATTATTTCAAAAGTAACAAACGTTCAACTAGTTTTTTATGAACTTAGGAAGGAAATTTGTGTTCGCACTCCTCTCTGATTCTGTGCAAAAATGCACAGAGAATCACTGAAGTTGCCTCTGGAGATTGTCTGGTCTGGCCCACTGCTCAAAGCAGGTCAGCTATAAGCTCTTACTTAGGACCATGCACAGTCCTGTTGTGAGTTTCTGCAGAGCTGGTTTGCCTATCACCTCTCTGGTCAACTTTTGCCAGTGTTCTGTCATCTACACAGAAAAAAAATATATCATCTATTTTTTACCCCCCTGCCGTGGGCAGGGTTGCCAACCACTAGACCAGGCAGCCCAGAGCCACATCCAGCCTTGCTTTGTATGCCTGCTGGGATGAGGCATCCACAGTCTCTCTGGGCAGCACGTTCCAGTGCGTCACCACCCTCTGAGGGAAAAACTTCCTCCCAGCATCCAACCTAAATCTACGCTGTCATAGTTTAAAACCATTCACCCTTGTCCTGTCACTATCAACCCATGTAAACAATCGTTCCCCCTCCTGTTTATACACTCCGTTCAAGTATTGGAAAGCTACAGTGAGGTCTCCCCAGAGCCTTCTCTCCTCCAAGTTAAACAAGCCCAGTTCCCTCAACCTTTCCTCATAGGAGAGGTGCTCCATCCCTCTGATCATCTTAGTGGCCCTCCTCTAGAGCCATTTCAAGAGCTCTGTGTATTTCTTGTGCTCTGGGTCCCAGGCCTGGATGCAGTTCTCCAGATGAGTCCTTAGAAGAGCAGAGTAGGGGGGGACAATCACCTCCTTCTCCCTGCTGACCACTGCTTTGTTAATGCAACCTAGGGTATAATTGGCCTTCTGGGCTGCAAGCACACACTGCAGGCTCATGTGCAGCTTCTCGTCCACCAGGACCCCAATTTCTTCTCCACAGGACTGCTCTCCAGGACTTCTTCCCCCCAGTCTTTATAAATACCTGGGATTGCCCTGGCCCAAGTGCAACACCTTGCTCTGGCCTTGTTGTACCTCATTAGGTTCACGTTGGGCTCACCTCTCCAGCCTGTCCAGGTCCCTCTGTATGAACATACTTGATTTGTTATTTGGCAAACAAATGGAGCAGCTAACTACTTTTAACTACTTTTTATTCTTGAGGTTCAGAGGTGTGGCTGAACTGAAGCTTTGCTTATCTCTTTATTGAAAGTGTAAAGATTAGCTTTCCGATGAAGAGGATGTGAAAGAACAAGCTCTAGCAGTTCGCTGACTCTTGCTGCTGTTCATAGCAGTGACACACATTTAGCCTAGTCCAATTGCATGTTATCTGCTCATTTACATAAAATGAGCAATATGGAAAGCTCCTGAAAGGATACTTTCAAAAATCTCAGATTTTTTCTCTTGAGTGCTTTTCATGCACCATTGTACTCCTATGTCAGAGCTGATTTGGAATCAGTATTGCACCAGTTCTGTGTTTATATGTGCATTGCAGGAAATACTCCTCTGATTTTGTGCCTAAGCTGGTCAATGTGTATTTTTTTGTTTTGTTTTCTAGTGTCTATCTTGGTCACACATTTGTTCCTCCTCTGTCCCTCTCAGGAAAGAAACAGTTAAGTAAGGAGTATTACCTCCTAAAAGGATTTAAAATAGGTTCTCTTCTCCATTCTTCCACTGCTTAATTATGTGACCTCAAATTAGTCATTTTAATGCTAAGTGTCTGTTTCCTCCTCTGAAAAGTTATTTGGATCATCTTTATAAAGAGCTTAGTGAAAAATAGGAGTACATAGTACTTGGGTATTAATGAAATGCGTAATAAAAATATATGTATGTATATTTGCAATCCAAAAGACATATATGGAGATCTTATCTTATGTCCCTTCTGCTTCACATGCAATCTGTAAGGTTCATGAACATGTAATCAACATAATTCCCTGGTCACTCATAACCTTGAGACCATCTTCTTTAATAAAATATTCTTTCCATGGTCTGTATGAATATGAAAACATTGAATTCCTTGGAATGCAGATGCTCTCTAGGAAAGCAATCAGTTCTGTATGCCTGACAACAGATTGTTCATGCACTAATAGATGTTCAAATTCCTGGCATCAGGAGAATCAGTGAAAAATGAAACCACAGTGGCCAAAGATTTCTGTGCCAAAAATAGATAAGATAGACTCCGTGCCCAGATAAGGGGAAACTCAGAGAAAGTAAAAACAAGTTCAGTGCTGGGAAAGAAAAGACTATGTTACTAAAAAACAACTGAATTTTGAAATTAATTGCATATGTTGTTTTTGAGGCAATTAAATGAGGGATTGTTACTGTCAATCAGTTGATCAGGACACTCACTAAGACTCATTTTGCAGTGTTAGAAAGCAGGCATTCTTTATTTTCAGCACCAGGTACATGAGGGGATCCTTCCTAATCATACATACCTTGCATAAATGATCTTTAGTTTATATACGTTACTTGTGTTACATATGCAAAGGTTTTCCTAGGCAGTACATACATATTCAATATTTCCCTCAAAAACAGTAACAAAGGGTTCCACCTAATTGCCTAGATTACGCAATACTTGTTTTTACAGCTAGATGATGCAAAGCAAAGCTTCCCTTATCTACTGAATATAAAGAGTTCATCATGTCATCATTATCTACTTAGTACAAAATCACAGAGTGCTCCCATTTTGTAAATAAACTACAGGACTATTTATCAACAAGCATTAGCATGCTTAACAATATTGTTAGAACTTGTATCAGTCTCTTTTTTCCTTTTGAGGGTTTGTAGCTAACACACTATTGACCCTGACTATATCAATCTATTAAATCTCCAACGACAGTCAGAACAATAATTGCAGCCCTTTATCTTTACACATGCAATCATGCACACAGCAATAAAAAAAAACAGTGATCAAAAGCAGTTTCTTCAACTAAGACCAATCAGGTAACCATGAGATCAGCTTGACCCCGACCTCCTCAGAACCCTATGATGTGTCATCAAAGGATATTTGATAACGTACCTTTAGTAGTTGTTGTATTTCCTCTATATCTTCTTCTGTTCTGTGTGATTCATCTGCATAATGACAACATGATGTATTAATAACTGCACATACACCCCCTTGGCTAGCCAGTAACAAACACAGGGCCATCTGGTTTTCTACAGTTATTTGTTGGATTGTCTCAAATGTCTTTTTAGTCTTACTATGGTATGTATGGTGGCATTAGAAAGTATCTCTAAGGCCAGATAGATGTAGCTAGATAAATATACCCTACTCATTGTACTGTTGTCTCAAATTTGCATTGCTAGGAGTATCTCCCCAAATGCACAGGACTTTCCTTCAAGTGATATAAAACCAGCTACAGGTTGACTCCTGTAACAGAACATACAATTGGGCCACTGGAAACAAATGTGTCTGTAAGTGCCCTTACTTACATTTTGGAGGCTTGTTTGGGTAGGCCCTTTTTGTGGTCAAGATGTTTAGTTTGTTCCCTTGCTCTTGAGTGGTTTGTTTTGACTGATGAGCTCGGCAGTGCATAATAGCCACCACATTAGGATTTTTTAATGCTCTCCAAAAGCCTTGAAATTTCTTCTTTACATTTAATTTTAGTTCCTTGTGCAGATAGCAGTTCTTTCTCCTTCCATATAACCCCATGTGATTGCACTACTCCAAATGCATATTTTGAATGAGTCCAGGGCAACAGCACCATGTCACAGACAGCATTTACATGACCAGTAGCTAACATCTTCAGACCATTGGGTGGTCATCCTCTTGGATCACCCCCTTAAAGTTGCCTCACCAGTTTATATGCTTCCCTGTCACCGTGTTTGCTCAGATCATTTGTGATCTCTCAATCTTTCAATCTCAGTTTTCCTACCTGTCTCAGGATTTTCCCACTCAAATGCAAACAGTTCTTGATTTTTAAATCCAGAGCAGGATGCATAAAAAGGCATCTTTCAGGTCTAAAGCTGTGAAGCACATCTGTTCTTCAGTAAGAGCTGTTAACAGTGTATGTGGATTTGCTACTACAAGGTGAATATTCCCATCAGCTTTCTTAATAGGCAGAGTTTGGGGTGTTGTGCTTAGACTCACATTCTGTTAATAAACCATGTTTTAAGAATTTTGGTATGAGAGGTAACAGACCCCATCTTAGCTTCTAATTTTATAGGATATTGTTACAGTCTTACTGGTACGGATCCTGTCTTTAGATCTATGCTTACTGTCTCGCCTTTCTTTGATTTTCCAGGCACCTCCCCCTACTGTTACAAAAGGCATCATTGCAGCTTCTACTTCGAGTGAAACTCCTTTCTTTACTGGCTTGGTTTCCTATAACAATATTAATGTAGTTTGGACAAATTAAGGGCTGTGGTGCCCCTGTTAACTGAGAAGATGCGATTGCCAGCTTCCTGATACAGAGTACTCAGATCTATCATGGAAAGATCCCTTGTACCTGTTGTCAAATATGGGCTAAGAACAAATACACCATAGGTCTAATGCTGCATGGCAGTTCTCATCTTCCTGTGTAATTTCTCTGGCTACAACTTGTTCTGTGCTCCTATCCTCTGGTAGGCACTGTGTTTAATTTGCCCTTTTACCTTCTTTTCATTGCTTTTTATTTCTAGTAGCAGGGCTAGCTCAATTCCAGTTCCAAAGGCACAGCTAAGCCCTATACCATGGTAGGATAGCAGAGGTTCTGAACTGTAATGCAAAAAAAAAAAAAAAAAGACATGACAAGAAATGCCACCTGTCTTATGAAAACTTTAATATATTTTTAAAAGATAATAGATTTTCTCTAAGGACAACAGCTTGGCTCCAGGGGTCCGGTTCAACAGGTTACTTGGGGACAAAATATGAAATAGAAATATGAAAGGTAACCATAATATAAACATGGAAGTAAAGTACAGGCAGTACAGTACAGGAAGTAAAGAAGGCAGCCTATTATATAATTATCATTGGTATTTCTCTCTGGTAAAGGATCTGTTATTTATTCACTCTCCTATGAAAAGAGTTCTCTAAGATGTTTCTTTTGAATATACTGATGTATACGGGTAGTCATTGACCACAAGGGGGAAAAAATAGAGAACCAAATAAAAACCTGAAATGTGCAATGAAAAAAGATTTATGCTCAAGGAGAAAATTTACTTCTACCTACTTGAAGAAAACAAGTTTTTGTTGAATGTCAGTGTAAGTCTACTTTATACTTAGTATTTCCAGAGATATTTGATAGAAATAAAACATAAAACTTAAAAAAAAAACATATCTAAGGTGACCGGTAGGTACTGTTAAGCCATTGGTAGCAATTCTGTTGTGATTGCCTTGTCTACCTTACTATCACCACCAGCACCAGTCTGTTCGCCTGACTGACCTGTTTTGTGGATCACTTAAATGGGTGGAATTGTGACAACAGGAAACTGTGCTGCATGTCTATTCCAAATGTATCCTGCTCTGAACTCCCCTGGAAGATTTTTGCATGAAGAACGAGTTCAGAACGGATGTTGTAGATCCACCCATGTACACAATTTAAATGAGCAGTGTCTGAAGTTTGTTCAGTTGAGTTCATTAGTATTAATAAAAATGTACTTATTCTGTAAAGGCTATGGTTTTCATTACCATCACTGATAATGACTTCCATGACCAAAATAGAACAATTTCGGTCACCAGGTGTCTGAGTAGGTAAAAGAGATTTTCCCATGAAAGAGATTTTCCCATACAAAAGAAGTACTCAGTACTGTGGGCTATTTACTCAGCTGTGAGTAATCTCTTAAGAGCTCCTTGCAAGCTGTATTACATGATGTTATTAGAAGTATATGTGTTTCATTTCCAGGGTGTTGAACCATCCCACCAGCTGGGAATTAAAAATCTATGTTTTTTTTTCCAGTGTGAGAAGTGAAAGTAGTTAAATAAATGACACATACTTACTCTGCTTTTTTTTTTTTTTTTTTCCAGGATTCATTTGATTGCTATATTGTCTGAAATATTTTGTAAGGTCTGTTTACTCCATGGAGCCAGCTTAGAGTGAGATAATATCTTAACAACAAAGTTGTTAATGTAGAGATGGTAAACCAGTTTTCCAAGATATTCTGCTGCAGCCACAGAATATGAAGCAAATATGTCTATTTTTTTTTAATAGATGACTGCATGTTCTCTGAACTTTCTTAGCTACAGTAGCTGATATTTAATTGTAGAGCAAAAAAAGCTACTCAAACAAAACAGCCTGCAGTAATGTTTCAGAAATAATATTTGGCCTTGTAAAATCATATTGTAAACTGCCAAGGACTTTAGAGCAACATGCAAGAAAATGCGTATTTCCATGAAAAATTGCAACCCTAAATTTAGGTTAGTGTTCTTTCAAAACTGTAATTTAATCTTAGATATGATCTCACAGGTTTCTTCTCCTATAATGGTACAGCAGAATTCTTCATACCTCATATGGCAGAGATAGCTCCAGCACTGTCAGTGCTTTTGTTATTTCTCTTTGTTATTTCTCTTATTTCAGAGACTAATGATCAGATACTGTTATACAACTTGAGCTTTATCAGGAGATACTTCTTGATATGAGAAAGGGATGCAAACAGTGATATGGAGAGCCATCTCTTCCAGTGTAAAAGGGAAGATATTCTTGATTTAGTACATTTTACTCTATCTAAATCAGACAAAATTTCATTGTTGAGTGTTGAATTGAATAAATGAAAGGGAGATTATAGCTTTGCTATTGTCCCTGGAAAGAAGATGCCAAAACTGAATGTTTTTCATTTGGAAGGCATGAGTTACAATAAAATGTTCAATATAAGGAAAATCATGTGGATTCAAATATTCCTCCTAGTATTTCTTTCCTCAGAGTTCCACTAACTGGTACATTAAAAACACTTCTGCGGCAAAAAATGTTTTGGAACACAGCATACCTGTGAAGCTATAGGAATACAAATATGAGATATTTGGCCATTAACTTACTACTACCAGAGAATCCAAGTTGAAACAAATATTACCATTAAGGCATGAGCCCACCTCAAAGACCACACATTTTCCACATCTGTAGCACATTGTTTCTACTTTCCTGCTTTGGCACCTATGTAGATGATCAGTGGATCACAGATCTACCAGTCAGATGCATGTGGTACTTGAGGTCCCAAAGAGATTGAAAGGAAGTGCGACCCAGAAAAAGACACTGCAAAAGGAAACCATGGGCGGAGATGAGGGAACAAGAGAATATGAGGTTTCCTCTATCACAGTTATTAGTTTCGTGGAGAAGATCTGTTCATACTGTCATGGTTTCCTCAGGTTCACAGGAAGGGATGACACCATGAAGCAGTTGTCCAGACTCTTAAGTTCAGAATGTAGCAGCAATTCTGCCATTTTCCTGTACAGAAGTGGGAAACTCATGTCCTGAGCTGAGCACAGCAAGTCAGAGAATGGGAAGATCAACGTATTGTTATTTTTGCCAAAGTTATTTGGATCCTGTGGACTACAACTGTCATTTAGTGGGAAGATGAAGACAGAGGTTAATTGGGTAGGATGCAGAGCATCTGTGTGGACTTGGGGTGAAGGCTGCCTCTGGTGATTAATGGCTAGAGCTTGTATTTCAGGGTGGTGAGCTGAAGGTGGTATTCATTTGTTGCTTTGAGTGTCATATTCTCCCCTTCAGGTAGAGGCTTCAGACATAACAGAATTAAGAAGTATGTTTTTTCACTCAGCAATACACTTACTCGAGACTAACAGAGTAATTAAACGATAATTAATCAAAAAGCACACACAACTGTGAAGCTGCTAGTCATCACTTAAGTCTTATGAATAATACTCAATTATTATTGAATTACAGGTCTACTTCATTTCCTTCCCACTATTTAGTCCTAAAATGCAAATCTGTTCCTTATTTTTTTTTCACTCTTGCCTATCACATCTTACATATAAAGACCTGGTGGAGGCTCCAGAAGGTTGTCCAGTGGAGCTCCCTCAAGAATTCTCTTTAAGGTCCTTTCCAATACAGGGCATTCTATGATTCCATACCTTATTTCCCATTTTTCTACTTTAGACCCACCTTTACAGCACTCATGCACCTCTCTTTCTCCATCCACAGTCATTTCAAATAAGCACTATCCCATGCTACTTTTTCCTGAATTGTTCAGGTTTCTGCTGCATCCATACCGAATGTTGTTTTTTTCTGGTGATGTTACTTAGACAGTGTTTACTTTGTGGAGTCTTAGTTATTGTGGTTGCCAGGTTACATGTGACTTTGGAAGACTTTGCACCCCAATACTGCTCTGCAATTATCCATTTCATATTGGCATTATATTGTTTACCATATACACTCACTAAGACAAGCCTTGACTCTTCTACCTAGTGCCAGTTAAGCATAAGCAGTTTCATACTTTTTACAGTCTGCATACCAGACCACCAGAGTAACCTGTTTCACCCTTTGGTTTTTCACTCATGCAGCCTTGCTGTCCTTCAGCTCATTTTATCACTTTTCTAGTTACCAGCAAATGCTTTAACTGGTTACAAGTCCTGGTGCTCCAGCAGGACCTCCAGCTTAGACCTCATCACTCTGTTAGTAGCATCTGCAGAAATCTATACAGTCCCAATTTGCTACCTTCTCAGGCTATGTAGTTTGGAGTAGATTTTTTAAGCACTGGGGTTATTTTTGTTTCTATGTCTGTTTGTTTCTCCCAGGGAATCTGGGAAAATGATGATGTCCTTATACAGAATACGATAGAGCAGGTGTCAACTTAATTTAGAGACAAGCTGTACTTCCCTCAGTTAAATATATTATTTGGATGTATAGCTTCATGAAGGTAGTCCTCTGCAGATCATTACGCATTTCTTGTTTGTGAAACATTAAGTGGGATGAGAGGTTCATTTCAGTACTGGTAGTTGGTTGTGGTACGTTTCTTCTTCACTCCTTCAGGCAGTAATTTCCATCAGTATATTAAAGCATTCAAGTGATTTATAATTTCTCAGGTATAGAGAACACAGGCTCACTAGTGGTAATCCCTGCTTACACAGATAGGTAGACTTCTTATACAAACAACTTTTTGTATGGTTATTGGCTTTGAAATATGTATAAAGCTCAGCTCAAGTCTCCAAGTAACAGTGCTGCAGGAGGACTGCAGCTATGACTCAGAGTGGAAGGGTATCTTAGAGAAAACAAAAATGTGCACTGATGATAGAAGGCTAATCACTGTTTAAATAAACTTCTCTGTTTGATGTATTGATATAATTCCTGCAATATAAATACTCATAAATTAAGTTAGTTCCTGTAATCTGTTGCCTTAACTTTAACATAAGAAGCTGTTTGCTAGCCTGAAGTACAGCTACTATGGAGATAATAATCTTTAGTTTCAGTATGAATCTAGAGGGCTTTGCCCAATTTATTATTACCTCAGAGTATTGTATGATTGGCATGGGAAGTGGGGGAAGAAGGGAAAGGAAGGGAAGGGAAAAGGGGAGGTGAATAGTGAATAGAATGGGAAAAGAAGAAAGGAAAGCTAGGAAGTATCTGTTTTTTTTCTGCCTTTCATTGGCTAGTTGGGTGGTGCAGGGATGCACATACATTGTGCTGTAAGAAAGCTCCACCTCAGTGGACAAAAAATGTATAACTTTTATCTGTAGACTGTGAATTATATTGGCAGCATTTTAGCAGCCCATTTTCACCTTCTCTAAAAGCAACACTCTAGTGCATGATGGTTAAGGATCCTCCCCCGGGCGCAGCCCCAGCTCAGTATGGGGCCACTCCTGTCCTGCCTCACTACTGGGGGCGGGCAGTGCAGTGGTGATGCCTGCACGGAGCCCTCTGCTTTATGCTGCTTAAGCGAACTTAACTCTGGCGTACAGTGCTCTCAGACAGGAAAATAAATAAATAAATAAAAAGCCTGATGGAGTTAACTCAGCCACTGTTGATGAGACCTGAGCAGGACCAGGTTGAGGTCCTGCTTGACCACCCTGATCTCCTTCTATGTTCAAGTGACCCACCTGGTGGATTAAGGGAAGGCTGTCAGTATAGTCTACCTGAACTTCAGCAAATCCTCCCATCTACAAGAAGGGCTGTAAGGACGATCCAGGGAACTACAGGCCCATCAGCCTGACCTTGGTACCAGGGAAGGTTATGGAGCACATTGTCTTGAGGGAAATCACATAGCATGTGTGGGATACCTGGGGGATCAGACCCACACAGCAGGAGTTCACGAAGGGCAGGTCCTGCTTGACCAACCTGATCTCCTTCTATGACCCACCTGGTGGATGAGAAAAAGGATGATGATGTGGTCCACCTTGATTTCAGCAAAGTCTTTGACGCTGTCTCCCACATTATTCTCCTGCAGAAGCCGTCAGCCTGTGGCTTGTACAGGTACACAGTTTGCAGGATAAAGAGCTGTCTGGAGGGCTGTGCCCAGAGGGTAGTGGTGAACTGAGTTAAATCCAGATGGTGACTGGTCACAAGTGGTGTTCCCCAGGGCTCATTATTGGAGTCTGTCCTGCTCAGTATCTTTACTGATGATCTGGACGAGGGCACTGAGTGCACCTTCAGTAAGTTTGCAGGTGACACCAAGTTGGGAGGATGTGTCGATGTTCCTGGGAGTAGGACGGCCCTTGAGTACTGTGTTCTGAGTTTTGGGCCCCTCACTGCAAGGAAGATATTGAGGTCCTGGAGCACATGCAGTGAAGGGCATCTAAACTGGTGAGGGTTCTGGAGCACAGGTCTTACGAAGAGCGACTGAAGGAACCGGAATTGGTAGAAAGGAAGCTCAGGGGAGACCTCATCTCTACAACTTACTAGAAGGTGGTTGTGGCAGAGCGGGTGCTGGCCTCTTCTCCCACATAACTAGTGATAGGACTAGAGGGAAGGACCTCAAGTTGCACCAGGGGAGATTCAGGTTGTATATTAGGAAAAGTTTCTTCTCAGAAAGAATGGTCAGTCACTGGCCAGGGAGGTGGTTGAATCAAAGTCCCTGGAGGTGTTCAAGAAATACATGGTAATAAGGGACGTGGTTTAGTGGGGAAATATTAGTTGTAGGTAGATGATTGGACTAGATGATCTTGGAGGTTTTTTCCAACCTTGGTGATTCTATGATTCTATGATTCGTTCTCATCTTTTACTAAAAAATCGAAAGTCTTCCAGGTCATGTGAAACATGAGTTGGCTTGTCTCTTACTATCAGTGCTGTTAAAGCATTGTAGTCAGGTACAACTGTGATTGCAAAAAAACGGGAAAATTCTCACATCATGTAGCTGAGTCATCTGCAGCAACACTGTGATCTTTGTACTGGAAAGTGAGTGGCACTGACTCCTGAAAAGGGTGTTACTGTCACATGCTGTCAGTAACTTGCCCTCCTAGCCACTGATGTCTTTACTGTGAAATAAGAGTACACCTTCTGCTTTATGAGATCCAAGATACTGGAAAAAGGTGTACATGTGCCAAAAATCTGGCATAGACTTTGTAGGCCAAATTTGCCTTTTCTTTATATCAGGATAATTTGATATTGATTTATATCCATTCCAGGAAAAGGTGAATTTAAAGAGCATTTATTATGGGCAGAGCCAAACCAAGCACTGTCAGAAAGAGAACTCATATACAGAGACCAGTCTGTACTTTATATAATATGCTGAGAGTTTGGATTGAGAGTGAAGATCTGAGCTGTGAATCCAGCTGTCAGGCTTGCATGTGCAAGCATAACATGGTGGACGCCACATCCTTGGAGATATTTAAGGAAAGCCTAAACAGGGCTCTGAGCAGCTGT
The DNA here is from genome assembly GCA_023055505.1 of Callipepla californica brunnescens. Taxonomy (NCBI): domain Eukaryota; kingdom Metazoa; phylum Chordata; class Aves; order Galliformes; family Odontophoridae; genus Callipepla; species Callipepla californica. The sequence continues at coordinate 825,785 of JALIRH010000034.1, read as the reverse complement.
AGATATCCCTGTTCATTGCAAGGGAGTTGGACTATATGACCTTCAAAAGTCCCTTCCAACTGAAATGATTCTATGATTAACTGTGATCTTCATGATGGCATCTCTCCTCTGTGCCTCAAGAAGAGGAAGGGAAAAGGTCAAGGATCTTAAGGAAGTGAACATAAAAGTGCAGGACATTCACCTTAGGTTGACACAACTGCTGCAATTGTGGGGTGCATGATCATAGTTAAGTATCTCAGCTCATCCAGATTTACTTAAAGCATCCATACAGTTGTCCTGGAAACTAGATTCTGATTTTTTTCTGAAAAAAAAAAAAAAAATTTCTTGAAACTAGATTCTGAATTTTTTTTCTGAATTTGCCTTCTTTGTGATCTGTTGAGCAAAGTATACCTGCTCAGCCAGATGTGCATTTGTGGATACCTCTGTCTGGCCTGGCTCTCTTTACTAATTCTCCGTGTGAAAGGGAGTTGTATCTGAGAGTACACTTTTCAGCTGCTGGCTACATGTGATCCTCACTTCTCTAAAAGCCCTCTCTGCACCAGTGACATGACTACACACACGAATCCTATATTTTCAGAGGGGAGGAATATCAGAATTCCACATCTCTGATATGTAGCATGTTTTAATGTGATTATAAATGAGAATGCATTAGAGATCATTCTGCTAGCTCTTAGGTAGCCCAGTCTCCATAGACTTTTAAGAAGCAACTCGATCTTAGGTATTTAAAACGTGACAGTGTCATCTCTCCAAGAAGTAAGCATCTGTGTTTGGCATGGCCTTTGCTCCTGGCTGTTTGGTCTTTGGGAACTCAATTAAGTTCCATGGTGTCCAAGTAAATCTGGCAGTGAAACTTCAAAGATCTGTATTAAGTCAGTAGATGTGGAAAAGCAGGTTCACAACCTGTTTCTTTATAGCTCTGCACCTATTGATGCTTCCAAGTGCATACACCAGTTCTCTATACTTAGTGAATGTAGTGAATTCTACATTGCAGAAATTGAGGAAGGAGAGATGGATGAGACTCAAGCCACTGCCTTTGATATCTGACTCTAATTGCACCTTTCTCATCACATCACTGGGTCATAGCTATGGAGGAGGGATGAGAAGGAAAACAGTTCTGAAAAATGTGTGGGAAGAACTGTATTAAGTTGATCCTGTAGGAAAAGCTTGAAGTGTTACAATCCTCCTTCTCTGTGCTTAAGTTCTTTCCTGGTGTAAAATGTCAAACACGCCATCAAATTCTGATAGTGATACTTACCTAATTATACAGGGGTACAAGAAATGTCTAGTGAATTTTAAAAAGCTCCATATTCTCTGTGACTTGTCCACCCACCAGCATGATGGTACTATAGACTACAGAAATGTCTGTCAAGTCCTTAATAGTCCTGTCTACCATTCCTGTCTTTGAAAGAGCTAGTTACTGATTAACTGACATGTAACCTGATTATTCATACTTAAAAAAAAGCAACTTCATCAGCATACAATTTTCAAGGAAATGGCCATTTAAAAACACATCCTAAGTAGCTGTCTATCACATTAACCTTAGCTGAGCTATACTGATGTTTGCTGTCTGTCAAGTCTTTGTTTCTGTTGTCTTTATGTAATCAGCTTTTGTATACTAGATGTTGGTCATGAATACTGTATTTCCACTACATGAGTTTTACTCAGAGGAAAGTAATAATTCTAGACTGACGTAAAAAGTTTTTGTTTTGTTTTCCTATAATGAGGAACACTCTGCTGTATGTTTTTTAACTGATTAGATGAATTATGATTTACTTGCCTTGAGAAGAACCATACTTAAAAGCAACTTTCTGAAGAAGAAATGAGGCAGAGTGTGCAAGGGAAAAAAGGGACTATCCTGATAAATGCTACTTGAGCTGGTTTTTCACATGTTTCTTGACTGAGCAGTCCTGGTGCTTACTTATAGAAATGTACCAGGCTAAAAATTAATTGCAGCTCATTACTTTATTTCAGGAAGCTGCTAGATTATTTCTCAGATTTGCTTCAGTGGCAGTTCTAAAAGTAGCCATTCGAGGACTTTAATCAGTGGCAAACATAACTGGGATGTATTTGATAAGCTGTTTTGTCAGATGAAAACTGCAGAGATTAGGCTTTTGCATAGCTATTATCATGTCCTTGCTACCTGCAAGAGTTAATTCATGCTGGTCACTGATGTCCATTTATGATGCTGTCATAAAAATCAGAGAAGAATGTCTGCACTAGAGTGTTAATCTGTGTACAAGAGGTGCTCCAAAAGTAATACCTCCTGTTTTATTGTGTTAGCTCGCGATGTCAGAGATGAATGTTGGTGGTATGTCAGTGGTGGTTGAATGTTCCCGACAATTTAAATCTTGTTGCTGTGTGATGGATAGCAGCAGAGAGGCAATCTGACATGGAAGTGCATATGAAGCAAAGGTATGTCATTGAATTTCTCCATGTGGAAAAATGGCATCCATTGATACCAATAGATGGTTGCTGAACATCTGTGGAGCCGACACAGTAGATGTTGGCACAGTGAGACAGTGGGTAGTATGTTTCAACAGTGGTGATAGTGACAAGAAAGACAAACCACATACCAGACAGCCATGTACAGAAATTACATAATAAAATGAAGAACATCTTGATCAGCTCGTCCACGTGAATCGGCAGATTACAACCAGGGAACTATGTTCTGATCTTAATATTGGCTTCAGTGCATTGGAAAGTATGGTGGCAATGTTGGAATATCACAAAATTTGCAACAGGTGGGTCCCACAGATGCTCACACAAGCAGAAAGAACACCATTTGCATGTTTGTTAGGACCTATTGAATCAACATGGGGTGGAAGGTGACAATTGCCTGGATTGTGTTGTTACCAGTGACAAGATATGGTGTCACCACTGTGAAATGGAGTCAGAACAGCAGTCCATTGAGTTGCAGCATGTGAATTTTCCATCAAGGAAGGAGTTCAAGATGAAGCCCTTAGCAGGCAACGTGATGTGTAATGCATTTTGGCATAGCAAAGGGTTGATCCTTCTGGATTTCCTGGAACCTGGACAAATCATCAACGCTGGCCTTTACATCATGATGCTGACTAAGTGGAAGATTGGAATTTCCAGAATCAGATATAAGAAGAAAGCAACTGTTCTCTTACAACATGATAACACCAGGACTGTCCTACTACACCTACGATATAGTCCAGATTTGACACCTCCTGAATTCCATCTGTTCAGGCCAGTGAAGTACGGACTGTGTGGGCAACATTTTCCTAGCAATGCTACCATCATAGCAGCTGTGAATCAGTGAGCCACTTCACTGGTGCATACAGACCCTTATTCATAGCTTACAAAAATCCATAGCTAATGGTGGTGTCTGTTGGAAAATAGAATTTTGTAGCTGAGAATTTGCTCTATCAAACAGTATTATTGTGCTCTTTGCATGTGTTGTAGCTTCCACGGAAATAAACTTTCAGAGCAAGCTATTACCTGTATGTAATACAGACCTCTCCCTGTCATTTATACACCATTACTCGGTTCTGAAGAGGATATTTTAATTGCTTTCTTTTTAAATTATTCCATGCAGCAATGGAATAGTTTCTTTTTCAAAGGAGTTGTTGCCCCGGAGTTTTGCCACTTGACCTGTGTTTTTCATGGAATAAATTATTTATATTTCCTTCTACAGAAGTAATTCATGCTTACATTCTCCTGAGTTATGCTAAGCAATCCCTTCTACTTCTCTGAAAAGATGGATGCTTTCTGCTTTGTTTTAATTATTGTTATCTGTTTTTTTTTTTTTTTGTTTGTTTTAATTGATCTCATTCAACCTTAATCTTCTCAGCAATACCTCATATGTATGATAGAGTTTTTGGGAATTGTCTAATTTTCCTCCATTTCAAGTGTTCTCATACTGTAGTGCCTTAAAATCTGCACGTACAAATTAACAAGTTCTGGTAATCCTTTTAGAGAAGCCTGGTATTCTAGCGCCTATTAAACACACTTGGTCCCACCATTCACCATTTGGCATTAGTCTTTCTAAGAACAAAAAGAAAAAAGGGAGAATTAAAATGAAAACACTAACATCAGGGTAAAATAGTATTATCTGGACACCTTAACATTGTTTTTATGTCACAGGAGAAAAGAGAAAGTAACCTTTCTAGGCCATTCCATAAAGCTTTATGATGTCTGGGTCAGTCACCTTCAGTTAGTCAGACACCTGGCCTTGATCCAGCCAGTGAGCAAGCATGAGATTGGCCTTAAATTGGCTCCCTAATAGAGCTGTTAATGTCAACAGGTATTCTCAGAGTAAGGGATCTTGAGTAGAGTGATGGAGAGCACTAGCTGATCATCAGCATTGCTGGGTTGCAGCATACGTATTCAAAGCTTTGAAAGATTCATCTTTCACATCTGAGGAGAGCTCAGGAAATAATGTTATCTTTACCAAGCAAACAGGAGTACTGTGTATGTGTTCCTCAATAAAATGCCATGCTGCATAGTGCTTGCTACAGTAATCTTCTTTGCTGAAGGTTGTGGTGTCCCATTAAAGGAAGGACTACTCAGGCTTCTTTAAGACACTGGTTTTACCAAGCTTGTGTGTGGTTCTTTTTTTTTTTTTTTTTTCTTTTTTAATTATTTTCTTTACTTCACTGAAAATGTCTCCTAAGGAAGAAGCTAAGCCCTTGGCATTTTACATTGTTTGACTCTTCCTTTATCCTTCAACTGTGCTCTTCCCATAGATGTGCAGTTTGTACTTTCTTGGGAGGCTTTCGTGGTATTAAAAAATCCTGAATGTAAGACTGATGGGCAGAAATCACTCTCAACTATTAAATTCTTTAATGCAAGGGCAGAGAACAGAGAGAGCTACAGATGTCAAAGCTCGAGTGGGCAGGAGCAGGATTCTGGAATTATTGTTTTCACAATAAAAGATTGACAATGTAAATTGAAGTCAGAGATTACTTTCATAAGTGGGAATTGCCTAACTATATAACTGTAAAATAAGAAAAAAACCTAGAAAAATACAGAGTGAAATTGTCTTCTGCTAATAATAGCACAAACACTGCAGAACCTGAGTCCTTTTTTAAGGATTAAATGGAATAGCGCAGCTGTCATTCTGCAGTCCGTTTCAGCTGAGGCTCTGGTGTTGCCACTGGAATGTGTTAGAATACTGACAGAATGCAGTATTATTGATTTCCCTCCTACTACTTAATACTGCACATAGGTGATCAAACATTTTTTCCTTGCTATAATTATGTGGTAATTAGTGTATTACTTCTGCAATACTTCTTACTTGGGTAGAATTTTCATGCAATTCCAACAGTACAGTATACCAGCCTACCTCTATCCCTGAAATCTATCTTGGATAGACACACAGCTTCTAAAAAGAAAAGACAGAACAATGCTAAAGCCTCATGCAGTTAGTAGGGAGTTCTTATATATCATCTTTGTGAGTTAATCAGAATTTAGATTTTATATTATTGTTAAACTGTAGAATCAGCATTGTCTCTATGTTAGGCATTCCTTCAGCTACATGAAGAAGCATAGAATAACCTGCATTTGTCTTGTCCTTAAATCTTTTTGCATTTTCCCACGAAGTACTGACAAGTCTGTAATCTTCAGATTTCATAAAAGAGGCAATAGGCTTTGATTAAACAGCTGCTCCTGCCTAATGAACTGAGTGTTCTTGTGATCCAGAAGGTTTCCAAAGAGTGAGCTGATTTGTGAGCTTCCATTTAGAAATTGTCTTACTCCTTCGTAGGAATCCAGTGAATCATTGGAGGGAGTGAAACTCTGTAGTTGTTGAGTGATATGTAGTAGTAGGCAATGCCTACCAGTAGACTAGGAAATGGAAGGGGACATTACCTGCAAGCAGAGGAGATGGGTGTAGGCAGAATATGTCTGAATTTGAATCAAGTTGGCACTGGAGAAATATTCTTCTGTTTATATACACTATGACTGAAAAAGGGAAAGGGCTGATTTATTCTTTCTCAACCTTATTATTTTTGCCTGAGTAAAAAAGGTAGAAAGTAATTCTTGCTGAGTGAAGTTTTTTATTCTCTTTGCAATAGGGAAAATGAGCAGTTGTTATTAAAATTCTTAAAAGATAACTTCAGTCTTATGTCATCTTCTGAGAACTCTTCATAAGCACTGGACAGATCAAAGATGATAAGGCAATCTCCAGGAAAACAAGAGGGTAGTAAAGAGATGTGCAAACTCAGTATTACTAATGAGTTAGCTACGCAGCAGAGGAAATAACCAAATAAATTAGAGCTACTGAAAAGTCAGCCGGTCTTTCTTCTTACCCTGAAACAGGCCTAGCTATTTCTTGCCTGGCAATGCTTATCTTGGCAGTTTATAAATCTATCCAAAGTGGTGTCCCACAGCTTCCACCAGTGATTTCTCCCAGCACTTAGTTATTTCTGTCAGTGGGCTAATTACCTTTGAAGTGTGGTTATCCTTTGAAATCTAGATTATACCTCTTCAGATTCCACTGACTCTCTGTTCTTGTTCTTTCTGCCCTTGTTACTGTACGCTCTCTACCCCCAAAATGGAGGTCTTAATTGTTATTATTATTACAGTTGTAGTTCTGCAAATAAAATGATGCTAGCTGGAAGCATAAAATCATTAGAACAGATTTGTAGTTTTGCCCACTTCAAAACCCAAGGATTTTTCAAATTCTACTGTAACAAATTCACATGATCTTTTGAAATTCAAGCTTCAGTACCTTTGCCTTTGAGATTAACCAAATCTCAAAGAGATTTCCTAAAAGAGGAACTTTTAGTAGCTGCCTGTTTTCAGTTGTCAGGTAGAACTGCACCCAGATGTATATAGCATTATCAGTGACTCAGAGCTAATGATAAAAGTGTATTTTGTATTTGCAGAGTAAAATTGGGAACTGAGGAAATTGTCATTTTTACATGGGCACTTTTCAGGTGATAACAGTTCATAGTTATCTTGCAGAGTACCTGCTCTTTTGGATCAGTGCCAATTTTGGACCAGTCATCCAACAGACAGTATATGAAAATGTAGGAATCTTTTTACTGGATGAAAGGTCTTGTCATTGTGCAAAAGACTGGAAAGAAAAAGTGTGTCTGAAAGGGCTATGCAACATGGTCATTGAAAAAAATGACTTGAGTGGCCAACTAACTACACATTTGTCTAGTAATGCAACTTGAGCAGTACGGGTTCTCACTGTTCCCATTTTTGCATACCAAAGAGAACTCCCTTGAGACTTATTCTACATGTATGAAGAGCACAAGTTGGAAAATGGCAGTAAAGGAAGAGGATGAGCTGAAGCATGCATTGGTCTTCTATTTTCAAACACTTTGTGGAACAGTCAAGAAAATGGATGAAGCAAATAGTTCATAGGCCTTGCCACTCTGAATTCTGTCCTCCTAATTCTTAACTTCCTCTTTGGTATGTGGTCTGCCCCTGAGGTCAAATAAGAAATGGAGATACGGAGATACAGAAATTTCAGGGGCTGTCTCAAGAAGTGAGTGGTCTAGATAAGATCCATTCATCTCTTCATGGCACTGCATTCCCTCCTGCATTTTTATTCTATTTCCCTGTGATGTTTTTCCTTGAAAGGAAACAACTGAATTAACTGTTTTATCGTCTTGCTTGTATGTTGTCTCTGAAAGAATGGGGAGGGGGGACTTCTCTTTCATGTCAATATCATTGACTGACGTAATTGGACTGGCTACTAATTAAAGTGATTTTAGTAGCCTAATTCTGTATGTTATCTCTGTTTGTTTGCACTTCAAGGTCTTCGACAGGGTTCGAGAAGATTGCCCTAATTTCCATGAGAAGATTAAGCCTATTAATGCTGAACTCACTCAGCCCAAGTTGGCCATCAGTGCTGAAGATGAGGAGGAGCTTCTGACTCGGGTCAATATTGTCTTCCACTGTGCAGCAACAGTACGCTTTGATGAACCCCTAAAGTATGTTCTGCTTTCTGTGTTTGCTAAACATCATTCAGAATGCACAGTGGTTCATATTACAGTATTCAGTACATCTCTTGTATAGAAGCAGTAATCTCAGTTTAGATTTTCATGCAGCATGTAGTCCGGCACTTAACGTGCATTTTTTAGATACTCTGAAAATGTCATGTGCATGTGCTCTGCAAAAGTGAAATAACTTGGCAGATTTCCATGGGAACAGAAGGAAATATGGCAAGCTTGGATTGTGAAATAATAAGAGAGTAAAATATGACCTAAAACTGGTTTAGAGAAAAGTGTTTTACATCAAGAGGAAAATGTTTTGGCAGATATAGCTGGAGACAGCTTGAAACTAAACTATGTTATGTCTGTCTCTTAAGCTAGTTAGTGTTAATGGCCTTTCTTTGTCAATGAATAACTGAAGAGGGAAATGAGATTATGTTTAACAAAATAGCTTTTCACAAGATTTGAAATACTCAATATTCAGAGTAATTAACAGTTTAAAATAAATGCAGAATTTCTGAAACAGCTCCCTTGGGACAGCCTTTTCAGAGAAGGCTTTCCATTAAAAAAGAACCGAAAAAATAAGCATAATAAACGGGATATGTAAGTGCTTCTGTGCAAATGATATAGATCGGCAAGCTGAGGTGCCTCATCTGGATTGCCAGATCTTCCCAGTTTTGCGAAAAATGCTAGAGCCATGAGAATAGAAAGCACAATTACCGACATTTAGTCTTCATTGCTCCTTTGCAGACTAAGTGGATAGCCACTCGGTCTGCCATAAATAGCTGCGTTTTGCAACAACTAATTAGAGAATCCAACAGAAAGAAAGTAGGTCCATTTATAGAAGCAGCTCAAACTGTAACTAGCAAAGCACTGTACTGCATTAATATTAGTAAGTGTTCTTGAATTGATAGAGGAATGATTATACTACAGAAATACACCACAGTGACATAACATCAAAGGGATACTACATCTTTTAATAAGGGAGATAGCTAGAAGGAAAATAAAAAATAAAGCTTAAATAGTCCTCTGCTTGGAGGCAGTTATAGAAGCTATCTAAAGGCTGATTGTATGTGAACTGTCAAAATCCCTATATGAGAACAAACAAAATTCACTATGATTAAATGGCAAAATGTGTGAAGTTCTTAGAAGGAAATGAGTCTTGTCTAGATGAGAAGTTGAAGTCTAGCAGGTTTAATGTGATACAAAGGCAGAGTTAACAAGATACTAGAAAAGCAGTGCCAGAGGAACTCAGTGAATTATTGGCATCAATATGTAGTACAATTAGAGAATTCTCCCGATGTAATTATTGAGGGCAGAAATCTGAGAAACTGTGTTATACTGAAATATTAGTGGATGCAGTTTTAATATAAATAGAAAACCTAAAGAGACACAGATAATATTCCCATAGAAGGATAAAGGAACTCTTCCCTAGTATAAATTCATGCTGTCTGCACTATGAGTGCAATTCTGTTCATCCCATCTCAGAAGGATTACAGAGCAATAGAAATGTAAATGAAAAAGTAACGTTCATGTGAAAAGAAGCTAAAGTAGAAATTCTATTCTGTAATAAGGACAAGTGAGGAGGAAATAGAAATCTATACAAAGTACTATCTTCTAATAGCACTGTGCTATTAAAATTAGTATCTCTGGGTTAAGATATTGTGATCCAAACATTAATCATACCCTTAGCTTCTGCTTTCATTCATCTGGACTATTTACAGTTTCACTTCAGTGACGGTGTAGTTAATTTCTTTACTGTACTCTTTACTGAACAACATTATTCATAGTGTCTAAACATTTGTTTTGTTGAAACCTTCTAATTCAGGGCTGAACAGATTGCATATTCCTTACCCTTTTCTGTTCTGTATGGGAAAGTGTCTTTTTTCCAGTACAAAGCATGTGACAAAGTTAAGCATATCTTCAGTGAGATCCAGCAAGTAAGCAGTATGGATCCTTCAAGATCAGAGTTGGTAATCAGGTCACTTGCTCTCTTCTTTTTATCAACCGTTCCTTGAGAATTTGTTACCTCTCATTACGGCTTCTTTCAGTATCAACATGTTTTTCTGGGCCCAAGGACCCTTTACTGAACCCTTGCACGTCTGATTTAGCAGTGATCACCTAAGGAGAAAGCTGAATGGGGACCAAGGAAATTACAACAAATTTTCATGTATATTGGAAATATTTATTCCAGGAGAAGGTGGCAAGTATGTCAGATTTAGAGATAGTAGTGAAATGTTACCTGTAGACCTCTGAACTGAGTAAAAGTATTTGAGTTGCATTCTGTGTCCAGATCAGTGGATCCAAGAGCATCTCTCTGAAGGTTATTTTAGATATTGCTCTTCAAAGCTCTTTTCAGTACAGCGGGAGCATATGCTATACACAAATTGGCAAAACCATAAAGAAGCCTAGGACAGCCCTCAGAGGTGATAAGGAGTGTGGCCAGAGTTAAGAAGAACAACTTAAAGAGCAAATAATACCACACTGTGAATGAAAAGATCAGCATTGTGACCAGCAGCTGTTAAGCTACTATGCCACTTACAATGATTTTGTTTGAACACATTCTGGTTAAGTGTGTTGCTGTCTGTGACCCCTTCCCTTATGTATTTATTTTTTGTCAGGAAGAAGGGTTTGGATAATAGTCATCTTTGATAAATTCTTCCCAGTGAAATGTGTTTTGTTTCTTTCCCTGCCCTCTTTAGGCATGCCTTGCAACTGAATGCAATGGGCACACAGAGGCTTCTAGAACTGGCCCAGCAGATGCAGAAGCTGGAAGCCTTCATCCACATCTCCACTGCCTATGCAAACTGCGTGCGGAAATGCATAGATGAAGTTATCTACCCACCTCCAGCTGAACCCAAGAAACTTTTTGATTTAGTAGAGTAAGTAGAAACAAAATCACTTGATTGAGCTTACAACTACTTTCCCAAATACAAAAGAATTAAAAAGCAACATAAAACATACTTGATAATTCTGTCATTTCAGTTACTCCTACATTTTTTCACACCATTTTTAAAAAGACATAGTGATTTCATTAGAGTCCAGCACTAAATCATGCATGAATGCATTGCTACCAGGGATGAAGTTGTGCTGCTTCTTTCAGCACTACTGAGCCCTGTAGCTACCTTAGTAAGATATGAAAGTTTTCGTATACTTTATAATCACTTTTTTACCTCTCCAGCTTCTCAGTATTGATTCTATGTAGTTCAGGAATTCTGCTATTCTAAACTGGAACTATACAGAGATTAGTCAGAAACAGGATGTTTTAGAAACAATTTGGAAATGATATATGAACCTTCCAAGGGCTGTAACCAAGCTTGCTGAGTTTACCCCCTAAGGGCTACTTTACACCGGGTAACTCTCTTCACATAAACTACAAGGCCATCCTCAGAAGCTGGACTGTTCTCTGTTGAGAAACACAGTTCAGTGTGAACATTTAGGAATTTAATGAAACAACAAAAAGTCATGTTTAATTTAATTTACCAAAATGAAGAATAATTACTAAAAATATCAAAATCTGCTGATAATAGTCCCAGGAAGCTTAAAGCTTTTTCCTACAGATGTAACTTTGTTTTTATTTGCTTTCCAGTGTTATTCCATCTGTGTGATATAAGCAACTAACCTATGAACTACCAACCCAGGGAGCTGGTATAAATTCTTTCCTTGATTCTTGCAAAAAAAAATATATATATATATCACAAAGTACTGCTCCAGAAACTTACTAAGTCAGTGTTTCCTTTTCAGTTCTTCCAGTACTCACAGTCTTGGATATGCTTACTTTCAGTTAGTAGTTATTTCTCTTCTATCAGACCGTGATAAATATGTAAGAAATGCCCTATTGCATTACTGTTGGACCGTCTGGCCAAGTATGTTGCCCTCAACAGTATCAGTGCTTTGCAAGGTAATGCATCTTTGTGATGCATTCCCCTTATAGATTCCCAGAAACCAGAACCATTGAATCACAGAATCATAAAATGGCTTGGATGGTAAGGGACCTCAATAATCATCAGGTTACAACCCCCCTGCCACATTCTCCCTTGTCCTATCAGTATCTATGCATGTAAAAAGTAGAATTCCCTTCTGTTTATAATAACCCATTAAATATTAGAATGCTGTAGTGTGTTGTCCCTACAGCCTTCTTTTCTTTAGTCAGAACAAACCCAGCTCCGTCAGCCTGTTTTCATAGAGTGGGTGCTCCAGTCCTCTCATGATCTTTATGGCCCTACTAGACTGCCTCCGAAAGTCTGGAATATTTCCTTGTGTTGGGGGCCACCGATTTGGGCACAATACTCCAGGTGGGGCCTTATGAGGGAAGAGTATAGAGGGACAATCTTGCGCTGCTGGCACCCCTCTTCTGATACAATCCAGGATGCTATTGGCCTTCCGAGCTGCAATCTCATTGCAAGAAGGGTGTTGCATCCCATTATTTTTAGTTCCATTTTTGAATCCATGAATTTATTTAATCCCTTTTTGAAACTTCTGGTACTCTGTTTCTGCAACCCCTCTGTGGTAACAAGTTCTAGAAATTTACTAACTACAGCATGAAGGTGAGTTTTCTTTTATCTGTTTCAAACTGCCATCCTCATGGTTTCATTTCATGTCCTGAAGTTATAGCACTGGAGTATATGCAGCATTTGCCCTCTGCAGTATGGTAAGTCTGTATTGCATCCACTCAGTATCCTCTGTTCTCCAGACTGAAGAGTCCCAGTATTTTTACTGTCTCCCCAGTGCCAGCTGATGTGTCTCCTTAATTTTAACTGCCCTTCCTCATTGTCTTTTTTAGCTCCACTGCTGAAAATGGAGTGCAAGCCAGAAAGTGCAGTGGCCAGACATTGCATGCAGCACTTAGGGTGTTGGCAGTCAAGATTTTAATTAAATAGCTTCAGAATGATACCATTGGTCTTGTACCTTGTACCTATGTAGCCTTACATAACTGGCATTTTATTGGTTGTTGCTGTCTGACATGGAAATCTCAGCTGTGTTCCCAAGAGCTCTCACTGAGCTGTAGCTACCAGCCCTGAGTCCCGCAAACTCTAAAACCAGTTTAGCCTGGTTTTCCCTAACTGCATTACCTTGCATTTATCTACACGGAAGCTCAGCTGCAATTTTTTTGCCCAATGACTCAGTTTTACAATGTCCATTGGAGTTCATCACTGTCAGCATTATATATTACTGCTCCTAAAATCTTTCCACTACTTCTGACTTCAGAAACAATTAGTGTTGGTGGCTCAGATAAAAAGACTCCAGCAAAGCAGTCTGAACATTAATCTACTCCAGAGGTTGCTACTTCAGCTACTTCTGATAAGACAGTAATAATTCATTTATCATAGTTTGTATACCCGGCAAAGAGAAAGACAAGTTGAGTGACAGAGGATGGACTCTCAAATAAGTCCTTCAGTGTGTTTTTCTTGGTAGCATGTTTGATTGTTCATTCTTAGTCATGTAAGTAGAGACTTTTCTCCTTGCTTTTTTGCTTGGATTTTCAATTTGTTTTACAGTTTTTCCTGTGTTTTTATTCCAGAAGTTCACTACCTTCTATTACTTCTACTGAGATGAAATTCACAGCATGCTCTGAACAAGGATAGGGCATAGATAGTTCAGCATTTGCAGGTAGAAGTGCAATTGTTCACAGTGAAGACAATCACAGCCCTCAAAAGCTTTGAGTTAAGGTGGACCTCAGTGAAAATAACTGTCTTCAGGATATTTGGTTTGGAAATTGAACGAAAAATGGCTGAAAGTGAAAATCAAATATATATAAGGGAGATGCATGGAAGAGCAGGAAGCAGGTCTCTGGGATGTTATGAGGTAAGATAAGGATGGACAGAACAGAACAAGTGCTGTGCAGTGTGAATTTTTAACACATTTTGAAATTTCAAGTAGAGAAGAATGCAAATCCATCAAAAACTGTGATCTCACAACTGAACTAAGTTCAGTGTTATTTTTGACCATACAATTGATATGTACTTATGTTTCTTTATTCAGGCGAAATCCATGTAGAATTCCAGCTGTTTCTTTTTCTGTTCTTTTGCTCTTATTAAATCACTGCTTTCTTATATTTTGATACTTTACCTGCATGTAAAACTTAATCTGGGTAAACCAGAAGTCATTCTTCTAAGTGCTGCCAGGCCAATAGGGGAAACATATAATCTGCCACATCAAGCAAGGTTTGCCTTAATCTAAAGCTGATGGAAATCAGCTTTGAAGGGTATGCTGAGGTAAGGAACACAGCACACAGTGAAGTGTGGACTGAAGCAAAACTGTTATTATTGTTATTGCAGAAAATGTAGGTCTGTCACCACTTACAAGAGAGTGTGTCGTATTAATGGAAAGTGATTAACACAGTAAGTTATATTTTCCTATGATAGAGTTATTTAGTTAATGTTTGTGATGGAAGAAGTGCTACTTATTTTTTTATTAGCATCTCTTCTATGGAGCAATTGCAACAGTGAGCAGAAGCAGTAGCTTTATGATTTAGCATTTCAGACTCTTCAAAGTAGGTCACTGAAGATACAGAAGACTAGAAACAGTTTGCCTTGCTGAACTGTCAGCTCAGTGCTTCTGTGATTGCAATGCTGGCAGAACAGATCACCTGGTAGGACAGTGCCCTTGGGGCACACAGAAGCATGCTCCTACTGATTAACACTTTAAGCAATGCAGAGGCTTGTCTGTAAGGATGAGGGAAAGGGGAAATTGCTTCTTCTACACCTGTTTTTGCTTTCTGAGGACTGCTAACCTGTATGTCTGTATATGTACATATATTTATAGAAAAACAAACAAAAAACCAGCCCCATATTTAGCTCAGTCTGAGCTCCTGAATCAATCTAGTCTTCCTCCAGGCTCTGCAGAAAGAGATGTCTCCTTCTGGAAGACAGTTAATTAATTACTTGACAGATTCAGACAAGGTCAGTTTAGCTGTGGCTCTGAAAAGGCTATGATTGTCTAAACAAGCTTTGTAAATTGAGTCAGTATTGTGTCCTACTTGTAGCCTCTGATTAGTTTAACTTTTCTTATGCTTAAGCAATTTTTTGCCTTATTTCTGAAACATGGGAATAATGGTTTCAAAGGAAAATACTTGTGCCTGCAAAGGTTGTTGTTTTTTCAATTGTATGTTTGATTTTTAGATGCTAAAAATATCAGATTCTCTTTAACAAGCTCTAAAACTGAGATATTGACTGAAATCAACCCTTCATTGCATGGTTTGGCAGTTCCAATAAATAAGTGTTTTCTCACACAATAATTTTGATGCAGTATATTAAGCTGTATCTAGTCAGAGCCATCTGAAAAGCACTATGCCACATCTTTGTCGATGTACTAGGCACAGCAATCTCCACCTCATTCCTGTCTGAAATTCAAGGTAAGGAGGGGTGAAGTGAGGATCTGCAGAAAACAGTATCCTTGCAGTGCCCCTGTGAAGAGTACATGCAGTTAGTCTGAACTGTAAGTCCATTGACTTAATTACAAATTGGATTATGGGAGTTAATCTTTGATTCTGTGGTGCAGCATCAGACTGTTGAAAATCTGTCCTGGATTGGCAGCAGCGTGTGAGGGCTCTGAAAGTACTGCCAGTTCTGTAGTGCTGGCAGGACCAGGGAAGCACTGCTGGTGTGCCAGGAGGAAGCCTTTGATTCTTAGATTCTCACTGCAGCACTGCAGTGTAAGGGCCACATTTTTAAAGGTGCATACATAAGTACTTGAATACCTCAATAAGATTTCTTGGATGTCATGTTTGTTGTTTGGTTGCTACTTTTTTCTCTTTTGTTTCTATTAAAAGTAGCTAGTACTGATAGTTTCCTAATTTTGTGTGAACAAGCCAGTGGAAAACCAGTGGAAAGGAATATCTAACACTCTAAATCATTCAAGTGGAATGCTGTCACTGTAGTACACAATTATAACTTCTGAAATCTTTCCAGCTCAGTAACTCAGGGTTACCAAGAATCCCCTGAAATGGGCGTATATACAGACTCTGCTGACTGAGTGTAACTGTTACCTATCCAGAATACCAGGCTAGAAAGCTCTGTCACACTAACTGTAGACCAGTTACAGCTTGTAAACAGGTTGCAGAGAAGCATAAAGCAAAGAAGATTGCTTTACAATGAAACAGTGTAGACATCTGTAGCTCAGCTGGACATCCCAGTAGGATGTTCAACAGGACAATTTTGTATTTCCTAGACAAAAATAACTTTAACCTACAGAGCTATTAAACTAAATCCAAATCCTGTCACTTCTTCCACTTCTTGCTTTGTCTTATATGGCTTTGACTTACTTGTCCTTTGTTTCAGGTGAGGATTCATGTCTTAACTGCTCTTTTTTTTTTTTTTTTTTTTTTTGCCTGTTTATATCCTACTGGTTTTCTATAGGTGGTTGGATGAATCTATCATTCAAGACATCACACCCAAGCTGCTTGGGGACTGGCCCAACACTTACACCTACACCAAAGCCTTGTCCGAATACCTAATTCAGCAAGAGAAAGGAAACTTGAACATCGCTATTATCAGGCCATCCATCGTGGGAGCTAGTTGGCATGAGCCTTTTCCAGTAAGCATTAATCCACAGCAGTTCCCTACTGAGAGTACTTTGATGCAGCTGCATAAAGTCTGGCAGTATTCTCTTGAGAAACAGGTGCCCCAGTTTAAGGAAAGTATGTGAGAGAGGTAGGGGACCTACACTGAAGTTGAACAGCTAGCCTTGTTCAACATCTTCTGGAAAGATTTTGTCTATGAGTGGAAGGGACATATTTAAAACGAGATAGAATAGCATTGAAGCAAGGTGCTGGACTTCCAATTTACAATCTTATATGCAGAGGATAGTGCCCAGGCAGGCACACAGGAAAATTTCTATACTGGTTGGTGAAACACTTGTGAGAGCAGAAAGTTAATCACAATCCTGATGCATTCTGGTTCAAGTCTTTCCATGTTCTGTCCATCATATTAACGTGGTCCTGATAAGCACCCAGATCATGCTTAGTTACTGGTATCTTTGTCTTACTTCAGTAGTTGTTGAATTCACTGGATTCACACGTGTGTGAGCCTGTTGCAGACAAAATGTGTCAGCCACACAGCTGATGTACTTAAATGCAGATGTACTTTTAGACTGAAACAACTCACTAGGCTAAATATATCCTAATTTTGCAGCCAAATTGGAAAAGCAACATTGAGTCACCTTTGCCTTTCATAAAGCTTGAAGTGTGCCAAAGATGGTTGATATACAGCCAAGGCTCTGGGACAAACTCTTCATCTCAGAAAGATGGAATTAATTCTGCTAGGTATCATAAATCACCTTGGGTCATGCAGCTTTTCACTGCTTTAACTCCTGTTCCACAAAGGGAAGTCTCTGTTCTGTGGCTTGGAGTAGGATGGGATTCAAAAGTGGAGTGGTATCTTTTCTTCCTCACTTCAGAAATTTACTTGAGTAATCAGATTGGTCTCAGTGGCATCTGTGTGTTGTTTGTTGTTGGATATACAACATGATGATGGTTTTTATTAAATATGACAGCACCAAGGCACTGTAGTGGTTTCAAAGCCAGAGTTTATTCCTGTAGCCAAGTTACTGTAGGAGAGGAGTGGTTTCTAAAAGCATGGTTTGGTTGTGTTGTTGACAGATAAATTGCAGATAGTATGAGGCATCATGCAAAGCATACTTTCATTCTGGTTAGCTTCCTAGCAACTGTCCCAGATGGGTTGCTAGTTGTCTTAACTGTTGTCTCATTCCTTCTTTATGTACACCATAGCACTGTAGCCCTTTCAGCATTTTGAAACCTCTGTAAGCAACCTGTCATCCTCTTTTTGCAGGGTTGGATTGACAGCTTCAATGGGACAAGTGGAATATTTGTTGCGGTATGTCTAGTTACTATTTAATGTTCTCTTAAAGTGGAGTTAGTAACTAAGTAAGAACTCTAAAGACACTCTAAAGCTCCATTGAGAAACTGCCTGCATAAAAGGTTACAGAAACTTCCTGAATCTGGTTGAAAGGTGTCATGCTTCTGCCATGAATACATATGCCCATGGCACATAACATCTAAGCTACACACTAAAAAAGGATGTTTTGAAAAATTATGCATGTTTCTGGTTCACTAAGCATGAACTGTAGTTTTCAGGGTTTTGGAAAATCCGGCCACATTTTCTAAGAAATGGCATAAAATGCATCCCTGTAACTAAGTATAATTCACAAGTGGCAGAGATTGAATCATATAACAGAGTCTACATTTTCTGACTGGATGAACCTACATCAATGTATTATTTTTCATAATGTCCACTTTTTTAAAACTTAAGCTAGAGCTTGTTTATATTTATATGTTTATCCTTTGTCACTCAGACAAGAAACTATAAATTCCTAGCCTGACTAAATTTAACAGTGAATGTAATAGTTATTTCACTCACGTAGGATTTCACACAAAGAAGCCATTCTGTGTTCAAATTGACTCATTGGAAATCAAAGATTTTGTGATTCTAGGGGTCATTATAGTAAACAACTCTTTTATATAAAAGCCTTGACCTATATAAGATAGTTTTGAAATGGATAAGGTATTTTTTGGTTCAGGATACAAGCTCTGAGGTTCTGCAACACAGGAAATGAAGACAAGAAAAATAACTGCAAAACTCACATCACCTACACTGAGGTCTTCTGTGATGAAAGCTGAAGATTTTAAATGTAATTAAATCAAGATGTTTTTACATGTAATTATATTAAGATTACCCAAGATAATTGGTGAGAGCAGCAAGGGTGTACATTAGCTCTGTGGCCACATGGGCAGTGGTGATGGCTGGAAAGAGTCAGGGGCAGACATCCTATGTTACAGAGAATGAAGAGGGCACTGTCAGTTCTGATGGTGTCTTGCATTATCTCCAGGTGCCACTGAACTTAGTTAAACTAAATTTTGAAAAGTATTTATTATTACTGAGTCCAAGAAAATTTGGTCTTCTTTGGGGCAGAGGAAGAGGAATAAAAATTATGTATGTTTGAATTAAAGTGCTTTGGATATGGTGAATTGTTAATTTCTGTTCGGTAGTTCAAAAGTTAAAAAACAAAACAAAACAAAACAAAACAAAACAAAAGTTCTGAATTATACTTTAGCGTTTTACTTTCATCTGGGATGGGTTTTTTCTTCAGAGTGTCTGGTATGATGCTGTGTTCAAGGAGAAAAATAACGTTGATAGCACTGATGTTAATACTTACTGCATGGAGCTATGGACATTCTCATAAAAGGGCCCAGTGAGCTGAGAGGGAGCAGAATTAGGATAACTAAATTAAATTGGCCAAAGGGATATTCCATACCATACAACATCACGCAGAAGTAGTTTTGAAGGGGATGGGAGTCTACAGAAGGGTGTCTACAGGTGGGTGTCTTCTTGCTTTCTTCTGCTACTCCAGGGACTAGCTGGGCATCGTTCAAGGAGTGGTGAGCAATTGCTTGTGCATCACTTGTTATATACATTCTTTATATATATATATATGTATAAATATATACATATAGTCATAACTGTTTTCCTTTTCTCTATCTTAGTAAATAGTTTTATCTCAACCCACATGTTCTACTTTTTTTTTTTTTTTTTCCAACTCTCTCCCTCATCCGACTAGGAAGAGGGGAGGGAGCATGTGTGTGGCTGAGCCACCTTCTGGGTAAAACCACAGTAATACATACTTTATTAAAAACAGGTCTGTGTATTTCAAAGTGGATTTATTATTTAAGTAAATGTATTGGACATAATTACAGATGAAGAAGGTTGAGGGATGTGTGTTTCTTGTTTGTTTGTTTGATTTTTAAATTCCTCCATTCTAAAATACTCATTTTTAACTACTAACCCACGCCCATCTTCTACTGAGAACAACCCCCAGTTTTAGATTTCATTCAGACGATCTTTGAGTTCACCTAGCTAGAATCTGGAATCCAAACCATGGAAAGATTTTCTTCAGTCACCACTATGCTGTTTGAATCTGGTCATTTAATTACACAAATAAAAAACATACTTCTTTTGAATATTCCAGAAATACGGGACTTCAACTTGTCCTTGATAGTCTGTTTCTTTCACCTATATTCGGTTCAGCTACTATGGAGAGAAGCTTTGTTAGTTGAGCTGAAAAACAAAATGAAGAGAGTTACATTCACTGACCTGTATGTAATTGAGGCATTTTGTCTCACTGTTCCACACTACATGTAAAGATCTTCTTCCCTTCAAGGAAATTGGGGTGTAGGGCAGAACCATGGCTTGATTTACGTTCTAAATTATAATTGGCCCCAATGCACTTCAGTTGGGAAGCTGTCAAGAAAGGTCAGGTTCAAGTTGACAAATGGTTTCTGAGGCTTCAGCTGAAGTAGCTTCTATCTCATTAAAGAGGAAAAAAAATCCATGAAGCACTAACAGAAATCAAGCTATATCTGATAAAGAAATTCCAAGCTTTCCAATGGTGAATGTAATTTGCAACATTTAGACTCTGTACTACGTACACGATATACAAAATTTCCAATTCATTCATGTGTATATAACCGTCATAATGCTGCTTTCAATACAGATGTATGCAGCACATCCATCAAACTTCTTGGTTTTGAATCCTGACCTCAAAAAAGTCTTCAATCTGCCTATTAAAATGGGATAATTGATCACACACAGTTCTCAAGTGGACATGTATTCACAGCAGCTGAAAATTCACAGCTTGACTGGCTGCTTTGGATCTCTTTATTTGCTTGCATTTTCCCTTGAAAAGACAACAGGGGAACAACAACAAACAAACAAAAAAAGTGAAGTCAGTGATGTTGCAAATTAAAGTTTTAATGTTTAAACATAACTGAGGTTCAGTTTAGTGCAGCAGAGGTTAACCTCACACTGTGGGTTTGAAGAGGGTGTTTGAAGTTGTGAGGGAAAGCTTGCATGGTTGCCTGTGTCACTGCCAGCTGTACCGGCATTAAGATGCAACAGCTCAGGAGCCCTAACTCATGAAGATTAAATCAACGTCATAAGCAGTATTCTCCTACTTGCAAGTTGTGAAATATAACGAAGCCATCTGATTTTAGAAAGGAAGAGGACAAAATAACCCACATAAACACCTCCGTGACAGGAGATGTGATAGACTCTCTTACAGTCTAGTCAACAATAATGTATGATTTACAAGTTAGTATCAAGTCTTTAATGTTTTTCCATCACAGCTTTCTTCTTGATTAGATTTTGGGCTAGTGTTTTGCACAACCAGGCACTTCCTATTTAGTTTTAGTCGTAAAACTTGATCTTTCACAACTGGAGAACTATTTCACGATGAAACAGGAATTTTCAGGTTTTAGGATGAAACTTGCATGAGTTAGGTTGGGAAAATAATAGAAAGAATTGCTGTAACATTTCCTCTGCCCTGATTTTTATAAATATTCTTGGATCTGTAGAGCATATCCTTTCTCCTTTTACCTGTGAATTATTAGAGGTTTTTTGCTTCTTTTCTTCACTAGTGCTCTTATCGTAGCTTATTTCAGTTTCTACATCATACTCAATCACATTTTATTTCCCATGTACTAGATAAATGCAACCTTTCCTCTGCTGTTGAAATTTCTTTTTAAAATTGCTTTGTTCCGTCATTTGATCACAGTTTTTCTTTATGAATTGTACTGTTTGATTTAAGTCTGCCACATTTCTATATGTTCCTTTGAGTCTCTCCCAACCATGTCCTTCCTATGAAAACTCCAAAAACGAATTGGTCATTAGGGAATTCTCTTCATAAGCATTCCATTTGAATATACATATTTTGGGGAGCTAGCCCCTGACAAATGCACTTCTAACCAAAGCAAAGATCTTACTTCTCTTTCCTTTTCTCTTTTTTATTTTCATCATTAATTTCCTGAGTTTCATTTTAAACTGGGAAGCAGTTTACTGCTGGGGCATGGGCCATGTCTTGATTGTGTATTTGTCTGTAACAGGTAGAGCTTTAGAAAAGAGAAAAGAATGAATACATCCAAAGGAAAGCACTAGACTTTTCAAAACACTTATCAGTGAAATTTCCAAAGCAACTACTCTCTTTAGGAGACATTCAGACCTCTGCCTGCCTGGTTTGTTTGAGAAAATGGAACTCACTGGGAATTTTATTTCAGTACATTCAAATGAATTTGTTTATTAAGGCATTCCTTTTATACTGAGTTAACTAAAAGTTATTGCTTTTCTTGTTATGTGTAGCACATGTCATCATGCTTCAAGCTTTCTCTGAAAATACCAAACAAGTGGGATCCACATGAGATCCATGTTAAAACCAGCCAGTTTCTGTAGCAGGTGCCAGGCTTGAGAAATGTTCAAGTTAAGGTCTGCCCATGCTCTAAGACAATGAAATCTTGCCGTAGCTTACTGTCAGTGACTGCTTTCCTTTGTCCCACAGGCGGGAAAGGGGATTCTAAGGACTGTCATTGCTAACAACGAAGCGGTGGCTGATATGATTCCAGTTGACGTTGTCATCAACCTCACACTTGCGGCTGGGTGGTACACTGCTGTGCACAGGTGGGAAGGCACTCCTTCTTCTGCCAGGCAGGAACATATGTTTCTTGGCACTGGACTTTAAAGAGAAGCTAACTAAAAGCCTGTGCAAGGACCATGTTGATTCATTATCTGTTTCACATTTCCTTGTTTACAGCTGGGAAAGATGAGGAGCAGAGTGGAAGCAATTAAGGCAGGTTTTAGAGTTAGGAAACCTATAAATCCACAGACCATACTTTTTTCTCAGTAAAATGTAAGCTCACTTGACAGGTCTCTCTCAGAAATAACTTTTATGAAGTTTAGGATCTTTACTTCAGTGTCTTCGTAGCCTTTTTTGGCCTCCTTTCTCATGCAGCAATGTTGAGTTGCTTTTCAATTCACTTTTAGAGTTTTCTTGGTGAATATGCTCTGTATATTTTCCTTGAGAAATACTGCTCAAATATATTATAGCCTCTTATGATAAGGAAGATTATATAAAATCCCTTATTCTTTGCTTCACTGAGAAGGGTATGTGTAAATTACGTAAAGGTTTTAAGATCTCCTGTGAAACTCCATGTTGGGTTTTTAATCATAATGTACAACGTGCTATAGAGTAAAGCATTTGAATTATCCTAGAGGTTTATGCACCTCTGAGAAATCAATACTAGGCAAATAAAAGGCAGAAATATTTTACTTTATTACTGAACTAAGGATGGGAAAGGTTTGCATAGAGTAATTTCAACACAGGGATCCAAAAATGATCTTAAAAAAGCCAGTTCATTAGCTTTTTGGATTTATTTTTTTGAATAGTTTCTTCTGCTTTCACCAGCAGAAAAACAGCAGAACAGTCAGGGAAAAATAAATATAGCTTCTTACACACATACCATTCAAGCCTCCAGATTGAAGGGTTACTTCCTGTCCAAAAAGCTGGAAAAGAACAGTATGTGCTGATGAATAGTATATCAGCACAAAGGTAGATATCCTGGGTCTGGCTTTGATCAGAGAAATGCTGTTATTTGTAACAATTTATTGGCAAAAGACATAGGTATTTGATTTTGATCCTACACAGATAATTGTTAGGCTAAATGAGCAGTGGCAGAACTTGATCTAAAGCTTTATACTGCTGGACAAGACTCCAAGGTTAGTAAGCTGTAAGACAAAACACAATATTCTGAGCCTTCTGTAGATTTGATTGCACTAAGTTTCATGTTTAGATGCTGTCTTGAAGGATAGTGTGTTTGGCTTTAATTTTCTTTTCTTAAATCATCTAATTACAAAGTCAGTATTCTTCAGGGCAGATGACATTCATTATTTGCAGAAATTAGATTCTTAGTCTTACCAGAGAATTGCAATCTGCTCTACATGGTGTAGAAGCTCTACAAAACTCTATACTTGACCAAGACCACACACTCAGCTGGAGTGTGGAGAATGAAAAAACATCAGAAGAGAGACCCTCTTAACTGAATGCTGGAAAAATGCAAAAACCTTCTTTATTCGTCTTTAATGAGCCTGTACCCACCAGTGTTAAGTGGAAATCTGTGCATCAGCATCATCAGTTTGTATCAGACTGTTGTCTGGCTCAGCACTAGCTGCATTTTTTATATGGTCCCATATTATGGATTTAGTCATTCACAAATTGTCATACTGAGTTCTGCAATTCACAAATGCACTCAGAGCACTGCTGTTTATTCTTACGTTTAAAACATTGATGCAATTCTGTTTAGTAATTCAAAGTTATAGGAGAGAATAATTTCAGATCTCAACATGACTGTTAGTTTTAACCATCCCTAGAAGTCTAGGGATAATAATAATAAACAATTAAGTGTAATGATTTCAAAGCATTAATTAAAAAATATATATAAAAATCTGTGCAGTAGCCAAATGCAGTTGTTAAGCATTAGTGTGTGAGATTTCCTTTCCCTGTTTCAGGGGTTCTGTCTCCTGGTCTCTCCATTCATGGAATTTTTGAAAAGAAAGGTTCCTCATAGTCAACACATCCAGCCTGTGAGCACCAACCTAGACAACCTAGAAAGAATGAGCTGCTGAGCCCTCTTCAAGGCAGCATCCCGCCTCTTTTAGCATTTTGGCTGCAGTTGCTAATGTAGAGTAAAAAAAAACGTTGTATTCATAGTGTTTCTTGCACCATTGGCAAGACAGGTTTAGATAAAAAAATGTTTGACTAATTCTTGTCCTGTATAAAAAGAAGACATAAAACTCTGTGATGTGTGCTTAGTTCCACATGCAAATAACAAGAAAGATTTATTTGGTATTAAAATGAAAATTTTGTTGGAATTAATTGACTTTTAATCATCACTTTGACAAATGGAATTTAAAAGTAGTACAGATCACATCTATTAAGTATATTATTGTAAAATGTACAGTATGTCACTGATGTTGGCTTGAGCCAATTATTTAAGCATGCTAAGAGCAATTTATAAAAAATCTGACAATTGTCATATGCATGTTTTCCTTATTGTTTTAATAATTTTTGCTAAGTGAGATATGTCTGATTCATCTTAAGATTCATCTGTCTTGAACAGCTTCATTTGCTTGCCAGTATCTGAGTTAATCTTTTTGAAACTCCATAATTTATACTCTATTTTCATAGCCATGAAAATGACCTCCTCTGCAATTTTTTAATGAGCTAATATAATTGTTTCTTGGTCTGTTGGTGTTCATGTTCCATTAATAAGTCTTTGGGTGCTCCTCTTCACATGTTAAAATGATACTTCTTTCTCTTTCCCAGACCAAAAAACATGTTGGTGTACAACTGTACAACAGGCGGAATCAATCCTTTCTTCTGGGGAGAAATGGGTAAGATCTAATTTCAAACCAGAATTATGTCAACTATCAAAAGCATTTCTTGGCCAAACTTTGGAAAGGTTCTTTCCTACATCTAACATTCAACTTTTGTGATTCAAACTGTGTGTTGGAGGCCCAATTGTAGTTAGTAGGGTCCTGTGAGCAAAAGCTCATGGTGTTGGCTCAGGAAGGCATTTAATCAATTTTCACTGTGGGCATAATCATGTAGCAGCCCCACAAAGTATGTGCTTTGCTAAACTGAGATGATGGAAAAATGAATAGAGAACCAGTCCCTTCATTCTAGAAGCAGCAGCTCTACATAGCTGTAAGTGGTAAAGGAAGATTTTCCTTTGCTGATTGCTGCGGTTGTTGGATTTGGAATGCTTTTTTGTTGCTCTTTTGTGCTTTGAAATCACATGGGGAACTTTGAGGTCAAATCTTAACGTCCTTATAAAGGAAGCTCTAACCTTTAGAAATCAGAAGATGAAAATATTGAGAAGAGTAGCCTTTCTTGTTCACTCTGAACAGTTTAAATAGATACCACTGTAGGTACCTAAGAAGGCAAACCTTGAAATGATAAATAAGCTTCACGAATAGATTGCCTTTTGATTGTAGATGTTGTTAGTGAGAGAATTCAGATGACTTTCATAGCTCTTCTTCAAGTAGATGTGCTTCTGAGGCAGGTGTGAAAGAAAGGGAGACAAATCCCGACACCATTTCTGTGGAAAATTGACACAGGAGCTAAGTAGCAGAATTTGGCCCAGAGATATACTGCAAAATACTGTGTACAGTCAGTACAGTGATGGAGAGATGTAGAGGGCCTGATTTCCTTCTATTCACATCTTTGCATTTAAAAAACAGGACACACTGTATTCACCTCTCAGCCTTTGCTTTGCATTATTTAACAGGCAAACTTTAAGTCAGCAGGGAAACAGACCATAACTGCACTTTCAGAACAAGACAAGTCTGAAAATGTTACTGTTTTCCTGTTATGATATTTGATCAAATGGTCTGCCAGTTGAGATGTCCAGATTGGCTGTGCTGTGAGAATTGGCTTGAGGAGTGTATAGAGGAAAAGGACCTGGGGGTGTTGGTTGATGCTCGGCTCAACATGAGCTGGCAGTGTGCCCAGGTGGCCAAGAAGGCCAATGGCATCCTGGCCTGTATTAGGAATAGTGTGGCCAGCAGGAGCAGGGAGGTGATCGTCCCCCTGTACTCAGCTCTGGTGCGGCCGCACCTCGAATACTGTGTTCAGTTTTGGGCCCCTCACTACAAGAAAGACATCGAGGCCCTGGAGCGTGTTCAGAGAAGGGCAACAAAACTGGTGAGGGGTCTGGAGCACAAGTCTTAGGAGGAGCAGCTGAGGGAGCTGAGATTGTTTAGTCTGGAGAAAAGGAGGCTCAGAGGAGACCTCACTGCACTCTACCACTTCCTGAAGGGAGGCTGTGGTAAGGAGGGGGTCAGCCTCTTCTCCCAGGTAACTAATAACAGGACAAGAGGGAATGGCCACAAGTTGCGCTGGGGAAGATTTAGATTAGATTTGAGGAAAAATTTTTTCTCTGAAAGAGTGGTCAGGCACTGGAATGGCCTGCCTAGAGAGGTGGTTGAGGCACCGTCCCTAGCGCTGTTCAAGAAGCGTTTAGATGAGGTGCTAAGGGATTTGATTTAGTAGCTTGGTGGGTAGGGATGATGGTGGGAGGATGGTTGGACTAGATGATCTTGTAGGTCCTTTCCAACCTCTATGAAACTATGAAAATTCCAGGTTCCTGACATTTTTTAATGAGAGATGTAATGCTGTGAATTGTTGCAGTCTTAGAAAACAGGAGAAGCTTTATGGATTAATTGTTAGAAAATGCAGCCAATCTTCTTAACTTGTAAATCGAGAATTTCTGTGATTTCTTCACAGGAGTGTTGTGGTTTAACCTAGCAAGCAGCTAAATACCACGTAACCTTTTGTTCACAATGAGATGGGGGAGATAACTTGAAAAAAAAAGCTGGAACTTTTTAGACTGAGATTATATCTATTCACTGAGACAGAAAAGGGAAATAACAGTAATAATATTTATTTATTTGTTTATTTATTTATATTTACAAAATTAGATGAACTTTATGTTGTCTATTTCTTTTACAAATAATATTCTCTTGTGATTATTAGTGTCTTCTGTTACTGAGGTGATGCTCTCCAAAATTACAAAAATGTGGTCAGCCAACTGGGTATTAATCTAAAGAAGTGTATTCTGCTTTGCTGCGCTGCAAGTTTTACTAGTCTGACTGTGTGAAGTGCATTTTACAGCTTCAGCTCAAAAGTACATCTTAAAGCATGCTTTAAAATGGTGTTTAGTTTGTGAAAATTTAATTTCAATTTATTGTTGGTGTTCTACCTATGGGAGATAGGTGTCTAATTATCCCTATGCTAAATAGGCCTTTGAGTTATAGAATTTGCTGTTGCATTTTTGTGCAGTGGTAGGATGGGAGAAAAACAACCCCTAAACCACTTCAGTAGCTCCTAGAGGTGAAGTGTTTCTGGATCACACTTTTTTTTGCCTTAATGACCCATCTGTTTCGGAACATCTGTTTGTCTGACTTTATCTCCAAAACACAAATAGTTATAGGATAAAAAGCCATTTTTAGTCTTGTGAAGTTTGAATCCTTTAAAAAAATAATAATACAATTGTGTATCAGACAGTGGAAGGGAAGTTCATAAAGAATTCGTCTGTAGGATTAACTATTTCAAGTCACACAAAACTTGCACTTTCCTGAGATCCTTCCAGTAAGTGTTTCAGATTGGTCACTTCATTTATGTTTATTTTAAAACAAAATTACTTTCATTCCTGACTTGCAGAATTTTGAGTTTTCAGCAGCATCTGCTTTTTGATCCAGATGATTATCACATGAAGGAACATGGACAGCAGGTCAAGGGAGGTGACCCTCCCCCTCTACTCTACCCTGGTCAGGCCTCATCTGGAGTACTGCATCCAGTTCTGGGCTCCCCGGTACAAAAAAGCAGGGATCTCCTCAAAAGAGTCCAGCAGAGGGCCACAAGATGATAAAGGGCCTGGAGCATCTGCCCTGTGAGGAAAGGCTGAGTGACCTGGGCCTGTTCAGCCTTGAGAAAAGGAGACTGAGAAGGAATCTTATTAATGTTTATAAGTAACTTAAGTGTGAGAAAGAAAGGGACATGGCCAACCTCTTTTCAGTGATACGTGGGGACAGGACAAGGGGAAATGGCCATAAACTGGAGCATAGGAAGTACCACACCAATATGCAAAAGAACTTGTTCATGGCAAGGGTGATGGAGCACTGGAATGAGCTGCCCAGAGCAGCTATGGAGTCTCCTTCTTTGGAGATATTAAAGACCTGTCTGTACACCTAGCTCTGCAACCTGCTGTAGGGAACCTGCTTTGGTAGAGGGGTTGGACTCGATGATCTCTGGAGGTCCATTCCAAACAAATTCTGTGATTCTGTGATAATATTGCTGCTGCTTTACTATAGTTACATTTTCCACTTCAAGGTGTTGCTGATCTGTGTGAATTCTGAACATGGTTGATCATCTGACATGGTGAGAGTTGCACTTTCTGCTTACAATATTGACTTGTTCCTTCTTGCTATTCTGGCCAAAGAAGCAAAAAATGCGAAGAGGCAAGGGCAGCAATATCTTCAATGTGATTCCAGAAGGAAACAGTCACAACCACTTACAGCTGAAAACTTGTGGTATATTAACATCAGGATTTGAATTGAGACAGAGCTATACAGACAATTCCAAAATATTAGTGGTTCTCAGTGAAACTGATAGGTTTCCATGAGGAAATGAAGTGACCAAAGAAGATTGAAAGAACTTAAATGTTGATAAGCAGGTGAGAACTCACATATAGACCATCATTTAGGGTCTCTAGGAGAATCTTCCTTGAGGGGAAAAGATGCAGAGTTCATGGGATTGCTCTCCTGATCCATAAGCACTGGGAATAGAATTCTTTACCTGTTAAATCTGCCACTGAAAAGTCACTCTTTGGCTGACAAATCTGCTGACACATCTATCAGCAGCCTATGTCTCCTCCTCTGCCCAAAGCTGGTTTCACAGTTGCTTGCTGCGTTTCACCTCTACAGATGCCCTCCTACAGGTTCATGATCTCAACACATTCAATTTGACCAAGCTTTTTGTGGGTGCTTGCAGCATGCTAGAAGGATGTTCTGGCTGGGCAAGTGATTTTTTGAAGTCAGCTTCTTCCCTGCCTACCTGTTTCTCTCTTGATTAGTTTCTGTATATATTGAGCACAACATTAAGTAAACTCACTTAGTAAAAAATAACAAACAAAAAAAGTAATCCCCGTTCCCACCTGCTGCCGCAGAACTAGGATTGCCCAGGCTTAACGCAGAAACCTATGGAGTTTAGAACAGGGCATGTTCAGGATATACTGCTATAGCTTGTGAGTATGTTATTCTAAAGTTTTCTTTGAGAAAATTTCATTTCTATCTGATGATAGGGAAACATTTTTAATACTTCTACTTTTTGTTTAGGTCAACAAGAGAACATGCTTAAGATTTCCATATCACAGTCCACAAAATGATCACAAAATAACCATGCAATTGCAGTGTGGCTAAGTAAAACAGAAATGACATCAGTCAGTCCTATCTAGTCAAATGTAAAATGAGTTTGTGTCAACGGTTTACCGGACTGGTTCAGCCCTGTTCCGCGACAATTGGTGTAGGGGACCCACAGACCCACGCGCCAGGAAAGGAGAAGGGGGAAAGGGAAAAGGGAAAAGGGAGATGGGCCTAGAAACAAAACAGCGGCAACGATCTGAGGAGGAAAGCTAATTTACTAAATAAGATATCAGAAAGCAAAATAACACAATATAATACAATATAATTGGAATTGAAGCTAATAAATCAAATAAAATGAGTAGGAGAGAGTGTCCAATAAACCGAAGGCCTTACACTAATGCTGAAGGCGAGACGGCAGTGAGCACCCACTGCCGAGTCGATCCCAAAGGAAAGAGAGTGTCCCGTGACTGCAGACAGTTTTTATCTTTTCCTTCTCAGCAGAAATATGTAAAAATGCAAAGCATTGCAAAGTCCTCTGGGGAATGTAGTTCTTCTTCTCTTCTGTGGCAGGTATACCCATAACTATTGATGATCGACAGAGCTGGAGCATTAACTCTAACTCCTAATGCACTACATGATGTTATGATGTGGAATACCAATGCCAAAAATCATAAAACCATGACAGTTTCAGAAGAACTGGCCTTCAGCCATTAAATGGGAACAAAAATTAACAGTGAACTTGCACTCAAATTAAACTGAACTATTTTAAATCTTTGTTTTCTAAACTTTGCAGCTAAAGTGTCTAGCAAGTCTTCTCCAGTTACTGTTACTGTTACTAGTACAAGCAAAGCAAAAATCACTGCTTGAAGTGCATTAATGAACTGACTACAGATGCATGTGAGGACTGTCTGAATATATGACTGGAAGCTCCTTATCTAAAGATGATCCGGATATTTCTGTGACTTTCAAATTCTAATCTGATTTTCTGTTTGTAACATAAGCTTAGATTGTAAACTATAATATGAGCATGGACTGCTGTCATAACTCAAACTCATTGGAGGAAATAGTTAAAAGAAAACAGTAAGAAGTGGATATCATCTTTGGTTAGCTCATTGGTGCTAGGAAAGAGGAGCACCATCTGTCAGTCCTTGCAATGATAGTCTTATATTTAACTACTGCAGTTCTATTAAGCCTCTCCAATATGCTAATACTCTAGTTAGTTCCATTTAGGTGCCATTTCTGTGGCTCTGTACCATTGCAGGAACTCAGAACTGGGCCCAGAATACGTTTTGCTTTACCATACAAAGTGAATTAAATGATTTTCACCCTATTTGGAGTTTTTCAAGTTAATAATGCAACAGAATTTGTTGCCTCTGTGCATCCATAGCTCACATGAAAGCAAGCTACAGTACTTGATGTTGCAAGTCAGATGTCATTTGAAAAGACTTGATGTTTTTTGAGGAGTGGAAGTGTACTATACAATAAATAAGTAGTTTTTTCCTGGGTCAGAGTAATATTGACACTAGTACTTCTTGGAAATTTTAAAAGAAATAAGGAATGTCATCTCTGTTTTATGCTAATAGTTCAAAGTTTGTTTTCGGTGATCTGAGGATAATCTAAAGATATATTAATTCTTATCAGTTTCTTTATGTCTTCTCCAAGCAAAATCAGAAATGTAGCTCCTTGTTTTGAAGTGCTTCATGCTACAAGTGCCTGCTTTCATTTCATTAAATTATTGTGTTTTGATAGGAAAGTTTAGGCTTGCCAATATTAAGTCTAAGTGCTGCATATGTTTTAAATAAGACTCTATTCTGCACTGGTATGACCTCACCTCAAGTAGCGTGTGCAGCCACATAGAAATATTTGAGAGCATCTAAGGAATGGTTATAAAGATGGTCTGGAGGACAAGGTATTTGAGTAATGGTTGAGGTCCCTTGGTTTGATCAGCCTAGAGAAGAGAAAACTGAGGGGAGACCTCATGTCAGCCTACAGCTGGAGGGGCAAGCACCTATCTGTTCTCTAGTGACAGTGATGGGTCTAGAGGGAATAGTATGAAGCTGCTCCAGGAAAGTGTCAGATTGGGTACTAGGGAAAAAAAACAAACATACAGTGGGTGGTTGTGGACTAGAACAGGCTCCCCAGTGTGGTGGTCAGAGCGCCAAGCTTGCCAGAGTCCAAGGAGCATTTGGACAATGCTTCGAGAAATACTGTTTGAGTTTTGGATAGTCCTTTGTGGAGCTATAAGTTGGAGCCAGCAATCCTTATAAGTCCCTTCCAACTCAGGCTATTCTATATGAGTCTATGGTTCTGTTAATGCCAGAAGGGACCATAGGATCATATTATCCAAATCCTGGTTACATGATTCACAGAACTATAGATTAAACATATTAGGTACCATAATTTGGACTTTACTGCAGTATGTTAGTATGACTGTGTCCAGCTCATCTGAGTAACTGCTTTTAAGTAAAATGCCTGTTCTTTTACAGAGCAGTATGTCATGTCCACATTCAAAAGAAATCCACTGGAACAGGCCTTCAGAACACCCAACGCTCACTTGACATCCAACTACTTAATAAACCAGTACTGGATAACTGTCAGTCACAAGGCTCCTGCCATACTCTATGACCTGTACATGAGGCTCACAGGAAGAAAGCCCAGGTAAGAATTTGCATTCCTCAAACCATCTCCACGTGCACTGCTGTTACAGAGAGCAGATCTCTAGCTTTTGAGAACAGGCTTCTTCAGCATGGAGTCCCTGGTCTTTCACCAATCTAGGCCTTGTCTTTAGGTGATTACTCAAAAAGAAAAGAAACTACACAGAATAATCTAGCATTCCCAACCTTTCCAGTGATCAGAGCACAGCACAGGTTATAAACTGAGCTTTAGACCCAAGAAAGGACAACTGCATTAAATTGGTCCAACCAAGGACCAAAGTAAGAGCTGCTGCCACCAAAAAAAGATGAAGAGTGTTTAGAAACTGGGGACTCCTTGCTAAGAACCACCCATATGCCACTCAGACAGTCTGTAAGAGAGGTTTGTTGCCTTCTGGGCACCCACAGTTCTGACATCTAGAAGATGCTACCAGGTCTGATAAAGCCAGAGGGTTACTATCTGCTCCTCCTCCTTCAAGTTAGATCACATGAGGCTGCAACAAGGAGACCACAAAATATTAACAGACACTTTTTGTCCCTTGGAAAGATGTTGAATAGATTAGGAATACAGGCAGTGTTCCTTATCCTTCCATTTGGATACTGGGACCCAGCTAGAAGGAGTAGAATGGATCAGTTAAATGACTGGCTGCATGTGTAGTGTCATGTTCTGGGTTTTGGGTTCTTTGATATTGGATACACCTTTGAAAGACCAGGCATGTCAGTGTGTCATGGTTTTATGATTTTTGGTACTGGTATTGGATGGGATGCAGTTGACCAGGTGAGGAAAGAATGTTCTGGGCAGTGAGCTGTCTGGACTGAGTAGATGGGTAGATGACTAGGTAGATGAGAGGAGAAAAGTGGATGTAGTGTACCTTAACTTCAGCAAGGCTTTTGGCACAGTCTCTCATAACATCCTCTTAGATAAGCTTAGGAACTGTGGGGTAGATGAGTGTTCAGTGAGGTGGATTGAGAACTAACTGACTGGCAGAGTCCAGATGTTTGTGATCAGCAGCACAGAGTCTAGTTGAAGGCCTGTGATTAGCAGCGTTCCCCAGAGGTCAATACAGATTGCGGTGTTGTTCAGCATCCTCATCAGTGACCTGGATGAAAGGATAGAGTGTACCCTCAACAAGTTTGCTGATGATAGAAAGCTGAGAAGAGTGGCTGACATACCAGAAGGCTCTGCTATCCATTCAGTAAGACCTGGGTGACCTGGAGAACTGGGCAGAGAGGAACCTTATGAGGTTCAACAAGAGCAAGAGCAGTGTCCTGCACCTGGGGAGGAATAACTGCATGCATCAGTACAGGTTATGGGCTTGTCTGCTAGCTCTGCACAGAAGGACCTGGGTGTCCTGGTGGACAACAGGTTGGCTATGAGCCAGCAGTTTACCCTCATGTCCAAGAAGGATAGTGGTATCCTGGAGTGCATTAAAAAGAGCATTGCCAGAACATCAATGGAGGTTCTCTTCCACCCTAATCAACCATGCTGGAGCATTGTTACCAGTTCTGGGTTCCAAGTTTAAGAAAGACAGGGAACTTGTCCAGTGGAGGGCTACAAAGATTAGTAGGGAACATTAGGTGCATTTTATAAGTGTAACCAAGAAGGCTATCAGTGACAGCTAATACTGTTGTGTTTTTTTCTCTTTTCACTTCATCCACAATGAAGAAAGAGAGATATTCTGAAAAAGAGTCTTTGTTGTAGCTGCTCAGAGTCTGCAGAAATTCACGTTTCTGCTTAGTTGGTATTTTTCATTACATTAATCCTTAATCCAAACTAGCAAACATTTTGAATATGCTCACAACCTCTGAACTGAAACAGTTAGCATGTACCACTGTTTTTATACATGCCTGTTTAGATATCTTAATTACTCTCTGTGATGCACTGTTACAGCTGCTCAGATAAGTTGCATTGAGTAGTTATATAGGTGGGGCTCACAGTGACAGGAGGACATATGAACAGAGTATTTGTTTTCCAGTGTAAAAGCCTATTTTCAAAATAAAAGTACAGACACACTGTTGATTCTCTTTGTGGGTTTTTTGTTTGTTTATTTATTTTTGGTGGATTTTTTGTTTGTTTTCTGACATATTTCATTAACCCTAAGCACTTTAAAGATAATGATGTTTTTTTGAGAGCCAGTTTAAGGGGCAATTCCTGACTTTTGCATTCTAATCATATACTTTGATTCCTGAATTCCTTTAAGGTATTAAAATATTCAAAGTTTTGTCCCACAGTACTTGCTCACATAGACAGAGATTAATTTGAAGCACTTCTGAAGTAGTTTAAATAAACTGAATTTAATCAAAGTGCACATATTTATTCAGAATGAAAGTTCCCTTAATTTGATGTTTTGCTTCTAAAATGAAAGCTACTTTAATTCTGAGTGGAGTATCTATGTGTGCTTTAAACACATTCTTAGTAAGCTGCACAGCTCTCCTCTGAATTGAAGAGAATTGTCTTTTTTGCTGTGCTTAGTGCTTATCTAAGTGACAGTCACATCTGCACGAAGAGAGGCCAGCCTGGCACCATTCTTCCACAGACTGCCACTTTTTATTTGTCACAGTGACGTTGTTACCCTCTGGGCAGCTCAAAATTCCTCATGAAAACAGCTCTGTTTTCCACAGAAATCAGCCTTTTGATGCTTTCTCTTACCCTTATCCAGTTTGAGAGAACATGATGTTCTCTACAAACAGATCAAGCACTGTACATCACAGCACTTGAAAACAACTGTCTCCTACAGGCCTTTTGTACTCGTGTCCATTGAGACATTTGTCAAATAATCTTGTGAGGTAGGACACCATTTCTGTCTTTCCCTTTAATATATTAAAAAAATAAATAAAACAAAATTTAAAAAGCCAAGAAACATGAGAGACCTGATTTTGCATTTCCAAAGTTCCTGTCTAGCAGCCCTGAACTGGCTTTAATCATTACCAGGACACTTATACATGTCATGAAGACATTGAGACAGTTTATCTGTGTACTCTCATTCTCCCTCACCACAAAAATGCCTATGAAAATTTTTATCCACGAGGAGTTCACTGCTATTAGGACCTTCCTGTAAAAGGAAGGACACAAAAACAACTCCAAATTGCCACTGTATTACACAGAGACGATTGTGGCCTTTATGAAAAACAGAGAGATGAATGAAAGCCCAAGATAAAAAAGTTGCCGTTATCTGAAAGCTGAACTTGAGTAATAGGCTTCAGAACTTGTCCATGCTGCAGAAGCAGTCACCTCTGAATTAGAGCTGATTCAGTATAGGCTAAATCCAAAATAAGAGCCTTCACTTCAGGTCAAGACAGGCTTCAGGACAGAAGAACATTTCAGTGCTAGAGGGAGAAGTATCCACCTTATGAGGCAAAGATACTTCTGTGGTTTTGCAAGACTTGATACTGGTTCATAGATATTCACACCATGTGGTATAGATATGGGCATCTACCCTTCTGTACAAATCAGTAAATTAAGCCTTAGTCTTCTCCTGAAGAATGCATGTTTGCATTCTTGTTAAATATAAAAACAAAGGCTGAGTAGCTGTAAGTCCAGGACCTCACCTGGATCAGTTTTTAGATTCTTGCTGAGTTCATTTTCAGCCTGGTATATACCAGTGGAAAGTTCATCATTTCACTTGGATTGGTGAAAACAGCTAGACCAAAACTACAGTTTTTTGCATTAAGACATTGTCTCCATCTCTGGTCCTCCATCTCTGTTTCAGAATGATGAAGATTATCAATCGGCTGCACAAGTCTATGATGCTTCTGCAGTATTTCTCCACCCAGTCCTGGGATTGGTCTTCAGATAATATGAATATGTTAATGGGTCAGCTTAACACAGAGGACAAAAAGGTTAGTATGTCATACGTCTTGACTACTGAACTCCACTTCTGTTCATCTGCAGCAATTATATTGTTGAGTCTTCAAATGACATCTGCCTAGTTTACTGCAATTGACATGAACCTGAAAAAAATATATATTTCTTCTTGTTTTATTCAAGAACTTACCAAGAACCTTCCATTTAATGTAGGATAATGTTTTCTCCTGACATGTACTGCTCTTTCTTCTGAGAGAAGTCAATCACTGTATTCTTTCCAGCTAACATAGCAACTATTTACCTTTTACTCTAAGATTTCTGTTTGGCATATAAATAAACTAGATTTGTTTCCACAGCCAAAATGGCCTGCACAAAGGGAAGAAAGATTTATATCCTCAGTGATCCATGTGTACTCAGACTTCTGAGATAGCTGCACAGATACATAGAATTTCAGGCATCTCCTTTCTTGGGGGATGTATCAATATAAATTAATGTGCTGTACAGGGACCCCAGAAAGACAGTAGCAATGGTAATACAAATATATGTGGCTAATTTAAGTACAATTATCATGGGTTAACTGTAGCATTCTCAGTAGCTTCTCATCCTAGTT
Organism: Callipepla californica brunnescens; assembly: GCA_023055505.1. Lineage (NCBI taxonomy): Eukaryota > Metazoa > Chordata > Aves > Galliformes > Odontophoridae > Callipepla > Callipepla californica. The sequence continues at coordinate 789,048 of JALIRH010000034.1, read as the reverse complement.
TTCATACTGTCTCATTTTTTGAAAACTAGGAAGCTCCTCTACAGTATCATTTTCTCCCTCATCTCCTCTGGCTGTATGAAATTTGGTAGGTGACCCAGAAGGAAACCACTTGAAAAATTTTTGTATTTTTATCCATATTGGTCTTAATGGGCACTGCATGAGTAAGTTTAGTTAACGTATGGTGTGTTAGCATGAACAGTATGAAAAATGTTCCTGTTTGATTTAAAGTCTCCAGAAAGTGACTGCTTTGCAGGATGTCAAGCTCTGCTGTAGTCTCTGTAGGTTTGAAATACTACTCCTTTGGAATGGAGTTGTAACTGAAAGACTGAAAGAATATAGAGATTAGGTAAGCCTGAATACACTTCTGTTCAGTACCTCCTTTCAAAGAGGTACTTAGATATGCATCAGTCTCATGTGAAATTCTGATGTAGATTCCCAAGACAAGAGCCAAGAGGTTTCTTCTCTAGTCTGTACAGGTAGCGCGTGCAGAAAATTCAAATGGCTAAGGGCAGTGGTACTGCTGTGACTGTTGCAGATGCTGATGGAACCTAACTGATAATTCAGAAGCTTGTGTTTAGGCAGATTAACAAAAAGTGACAGCAACAAGGACTTCAGCGCAAGTTAGAAAGTGTTTCAGACTTCCCAAGTTGCTTATGAGATGATTGATTATTTTCCACATCCTGTGTTGCCACTGTCATATTGAAAGCAGTGTATTCAAGTTAGGTATTTTACAGAGAATACAGTTCCCTATACACATCTGACAAACAAACAGGGATCTGCACAATAGAAACCTGCATTTTACACTGTTTGCTCAAGTTGTTGCTGTTCTAATACCAAAGAGTATTAATACCAGTATTACTTGATGCATTTCCTGTACAAAACCAACATGCCTGAATTGCCTCAAAGGTGAAAGGAAGGATTTTATTTATTTTATCTTCCCTTTTAAGGCTCTGTAAATAAAAAATACCATTCACTTCATTGCTCCATTTAAAGAAATATCTCCTCAACAAAACCACTTTCTCTTTACAAATAATTTCTTTGTTCTAATGGACAGACAACAACATGAGAGCTTGATATCAATTTTTCCAGTATCAGTACTGAGATTAACTAACTAGCTCTGCAGTGAGATAAATTGATACCAAGCAACATAGTAACCCATTCCATCTATTTCTGGCAATCTAGATGCTGAGAGTAAATGCAGCACAGCACAGAGTTGCAACTGATGCAGAAACACCCATTGATTCAACGTCCAGTTCATTTATTCTCTCTTAACGCTTGTAATGAAAAAAAAAAAAAAAAAAAAAAAAGAAAATGAGAAAAACAAACAAACAAACAAAATAACACCTGAAGAGAGGCTTTCAGAAGAGTGTTTGCTTGAGTGGAATGCCTTTTTTCTTCCATGAATGTGTGTGGGGATGGGTGTGCATTTTCTTGTAATTATGTACAAGTGTCTACCCGAAAGAAAAAATGTTTCATTGTTTTCTGCCAGTTAGCACTAAATTTCTACTTGAATTGCTCAAACTTCTGGCTGGGTGAATCATTAATTGACATCTATGAAATACAGTTTTTAAGTGTCCATGTCTTCTTTGAAACTTAGTGGCTTTAAAAACTTTATAGAGGTGGCATTGTCTGGATCAGGTCAGTGAACTTGTTTTGAACACTTGCATTTAACTTCTGCTGTTTTTCTTTATATCCCAGTTATACAATTTTGATGTTCGTCAGCTGCATTGGTCAGAATACATTGAAAGCTATTGTCTAGGTGCTAAGAAGTATTTGCTAAACGAGGACATGTCTGGCATCCCTGCAGCAAAGCAGCACTTACGAAAGTAAGTCATATCCAATGAAAATGACCAGAGTTCCTGGCTATCTTAAATGAATTGTGAGGAAAATCATTCTATTTACCTTGAAAGATATTATTGTTGAATAAGATGGTGATAAATATAGCATAGTTTATTTTTATGGCAGAGCATTGTCAGTGTTTCATTTTTTCTTCCTATAAAAAAGAGGACTTAGAATCATAGAATTATAGAATATTTTAAGGTGAAAAGACATTTAAAGAACATCAGGTTGAACTCCCTTGCAGTGAACAGAGACATCTACCACTAGATCAAGTTGCTGTGAGCCCCATTTTGAATGCCGAGACTTTGAATATCTCCAAGGATGGGGTTTCCTTCACTTTTCTGGACAACTCATTCCAGTGCCTCATCACCCTTATTGTAAGAAACTTCTTCCTTAGGTCCACTTCAGATCTCCCCTCTCCTTAGTTTGAAACCATTTCCCCTTGTCCTGCCACAACAGACTCTGACAAAGTGTCTGACCCCTTCTTTCTTGTACTTCATTATTAGATATTGAAGGGCCACCATCAGATCTCCCTGGAGCTTTCTGTTCTCCAGGCTGAGCAGCCACAGCTCTCTCAGCCTGTCCTCATAGGAAGATGATCCATTCCTTGGATCATTCTTATGGCCGTCCTTTGGATGTGCTCCTACAGGTCCATATCTCTCCTGTGCTGAGGAGTCCATATCTGGATACAGTGGTCCCAGGAAGTCTCACTAGTGCAGAGTAGAGGGGCAGGACCACCTCCCTTGATGTGCTGACTACACTTTTTTGATGTAGCCCAGGATACCGTCAGTTTTCTGGGCTGCTAGGGCATATTGCTGGCTCATGTCCAGTCTGCCATCCACCAGTATGCCCAGGTTCTTTTCAGCAGGATTGTTCTCCTACCTTACATTCACCAGTTTGTACTGATAGCAGGGTTTGCCATGATCCAGGTGCAAGCCCTTCCATTTGAATTTATTGAACCTCATGATGTTCAACAGGGTCCACTGCACAATCCTGTCTAGGTCTTTCTGTATGGCATCCCATCCTGTGGCTATGTCAGCCTCGCTGCAGGGATTGGTGTCATCTGAAAACTGCTGAAGGTGCACTCAATCGCACTGTTAGTGGGATGAAGAAGTTAAAGAGTACTGGTCCCAATACAGACCCCTGAGGGACACTACTTGCCATTGACGTCCACTTGGACATTGAGCAATTGGTCACCATTCTCTGAATATTATCTCACAACTGGTTTCTCTTCCATCAAACAATCCAGTATTCAAATCCATGCCTTTCCAATGTGGAGAGAAAAATGTTATGGAGGACTGTGTCAGAGGCCTTACTGAAGTCTAGACAGATGAGATTGTTGGTTCTTTCCTTGTCTACTTATGCAGTCACACTACCATAAAAAGCAACAAAGTTGGTAAGGCAGAACCTGCCGTCAGTGAGGCTACGCTGGTTATCCCATATCAACTTCCTTTCTTCCATATGCCTTAGCATAGCTTCCAGGAGGATCTGCTTCATGATCTTCCCTAACACTTAAGAGAGGCTAACTTGTGATGGCACTAACAGGCAAGGGCTAGACATTATGCCTTCCCAGCAGATGAACAAACAAAGGAATTGCAATGAATAAGAATAATCAGTGAATACAGAAGGCCCTGGTAATTCAGAATTAAAGCAGAAAAATAAGATATTGTGAAGCTTCTTTAAGTTCATAGCATTTGAAAGGGATTGCGTAAATACTTCAAGTGTTTCTGTTATTTTGAATTTAATTTAAAGTTGATTCTAAATTCTTGGGAGAAGAAAGTGATGTAGAATGGGAAAAATTCTCCAAAACTGGTGCAAAGCTTATATTTTCAAGTCCTGGTAAAAGTTTTAAGAGCTCCTAAATGAACGATATGAGATTGTCCTCCTTTTCAGTCGAAGGTTTTCCTGTCCTCTGAAGCCCTTTTTCTTAGAGATGTGCAGACAAAAAGCTCTCTTGGAGCTTGATTCTTTCTTTTAAGAAAACCATTCTTGTTCACTATAAATACTAGAAGTGGAAAACAGATTGTTGCTAAAGTAAAGAGTGTTAGAATCATAGAATGGTTTAGCTTGAAAGAGATCTGGAAGATTATCTAGTTCCAATGCATCTCCCATGGGCACAGACACCTTCTACTAGATCACACTGCCTAGGTCTCCACTTAGCATGGCACTGAACACTTCCAGGGATGGGGCATCTATGGTTTCTTTGATCAGCCTGTTCTAGTGCCTTGCCAATTCTGAACTAATTCACCCTTCTTTTAGTTTAAAGTTACTATCCCTTGTCCTGTCACTACACCCTCTGATAAAGAGTCCATCCCCATCTATCCTGTAGGCCCCCTTTAGGTACTGGAAGATCAGAGTGAACCTTTTCTCTGTACTGAACAACCCCAGCTCTCTTAGCCTCTCCTTAACAGGGGAGTTGCTGCAGCCCTCTGACCATCCTCATTACCCTCTTTTGGACCCAGACCAAGAGATCTATGTTGCTGGTTGTCCTAGAAGTGAATGTAGAACTCCAGGCACCATAGTACTGCAAAAGTTAAGATCTTTTATGGTTACTGAGTAATTTCGTAACATTAAAAGCACAGTTTCACTCAGATGATTGAACTGTATTCAGCAGCTTCTGAAAAACTCCTCCAGCTTGTCACCAATCCTATGTAGTCAAAAATAACTAATATACCAAATCATAGAGGAAGGTATTGGGCACGCCATACACTATCATTAATAAATAAATAAATAAATAAATAATTCTCAGTATGTCTTCCGTCTATTCTGGTTTAAAAGCAGAGTACATGGAACAAGAAAGACTTACAATATGGACATTCCACCTATTACATTAACTGTTCACTACACTGCAGTTTTGACACAGTCTTGGTGGGATGGTAGGGACTAATATTTTCACTAACACAGGAAGGGCAAAAAGCCCAAGGGTCATTTCTAAACAAGATTTCTTAGAAAGTTATCTGTAGCAAATTAACTAAGCTGATAAGCTTTTGTTGTTTTTGTTTTCCTTCATAACATGTCTCTGTCTTTTCTCAGACTGAGGAATATCCGATATGCATTTAACACCACCCTCCTTGTGATCATCTGGCGCATTTTCATCGCAAGGTCACAGATGGCTCGAAACATCTGGTACTTTGTGGTGAGCCTCTGCTACAAGTTCCTTTCCTACTTCAGGGCATCCAGCACCCTCAGGCACTGAAGCTGTCCGTCAACAACCAGCCTCTTCCAGAAGGATCTTCAGTCCCCTCTAACCAGCAGCTATGGGCAACGGAGTCTGAAAGTAATGTTAAAATCCACTCCCTCCAACTGCGACCTTCATTTATTGTGCACAGATATATGTTCATCTTTTTAGTTTTAATCAGTGCTTTGATACATGATGGTATTTATTCCATAGGACCAGACTGATTCTTAAAACCATAAAGCTTTAGGAACAAATGAAGATGGAATCATTTATCAGGAGTTCAGTGTGCAAGAGTAAAGATTAACCAAAGCTGCAGTCTTCCCATGTGCTACCTATTTTAGACTATATTAATCCCATCCTCCTCCATAAAGGAGACAAATTTAAAGCGCAGAACCTTGGAAGAAAAGAATGCCATCAGAGAAGAACCAGTCAAGAAAATTAACCTTTAAGAGGTCTTCCTAAAGAGGCTATTTATTCCTTTATTCTCATTCAGAAATTTTACATTTTTCTTTTTTTTTTTTTTTTTTTTTTTGAAACTGAGGGGGAAATAAATAAAGGAGTAAATAAATGAAAAGTACAGTTACACTAGGCCAGTGAACACACTGAACAGTTTTCAGATCTTGCTGCTGAGGACTGATACTTTCAAGCCATAACCGAAGACACAAAGAGAATTCATGTACCTATGCTTACTATACTCACATGCCACTTTCTTATGGAGAGGCAATTTTTTTCTTGTTGGTTAAGGTTGCAGTTATCTTCCATTAAACAGCCTTGTTCTTGCATTTATCACTTTTGCTTGGAACATTTCTTCGGCTTGAAAAACACTCTATTTACTCTGAGGATAAAGAGAAAAATACCTTAAAGACTGAAGAAAAATTCAGAAACTCACTAATATTTTTGATAAGTAGGTCTTTTTCTCCATTCCATTTGCCTCCCTGTAGCTCAAAAATAAACTGATGCTGTCCTTCAGGATCTCACTACAGCTAAATCACTTTGCTGATAACTTCAACTGATGAAAAATACGCAGACATGTATGGAGGGAATCTTACCAATCTGGACAGTTCTGCTACCAGTTGTCAGGAGAGTCTGAAACTTAATTCTGTTGAGGTTAAGAAAGGTTTCAAAGGTTGACTTCTGTGTAAAAATTATCATGTGCTCTGAAAGTAATGTTTTGTCCTCCTTTGCAGTTTAGACAGAATTCGAGGATCTTATTAAAGCTCATGGCTATTGGAGATATTTGCTTCACCTAGTGAAGTATGAATTCCCCTGGGAAAGACTGGAGAAAGAAAAAGAGCTTTATTCAAAGTAGCTGGTGAATGACAACCTTAGTGCAACAAGTTTACTCATGCTATCAGATTTTCAAAATCTAAAGTAATACTGGAATATACTTTATTCAGATTACACTGAATACACATGTTAATAGTATGAGACTTTAAAACAGCTTGTTTTTGAAACAGTTGCAGCCTCCTGCTTGTCTAGACTTGTGTCACATTATTAGCTGTCTTAATGCTGCATCACAACAACAACAACAACAACAACAACAACAAAAAAGCTATACTGTCTCTTTTGAGAGCTGAGGCTGAGAATAGTTACAAAGCTAGCATTCTTCAAAAGGTTTTGGTAAGGGAAGGCAAGAGCAAGTTATGATAACAGTGTATTTTTATTTGGACAAACTGATCCAGAAGTCTTTGTAAAGATGCAAGGAATTAATCTTATGGTTGTATGCCCCATGGGTCTAGTTTTAAGCAGCTGCCAAATGATGCCTGCAGCATACCCTAACCAGAAACCTGGTATCCAAAATGGCAGGACTCCAGCATTCCCACATAAAGGCCCCTATTACATTACTTCTGATCTGTGTTCAATTAGGTTAAGCACGCAGTTTACAAAGGTGCCATTTTTTTGACTTGAAAACATACTTTCATAATGAAACTGTACTAGTTGTTAGCTGTCAGATTTCCAGTGGCAGAAAGCTGGCAGTGCATTTTGTGCATTGCACTAGCGTAGGATGTCACTGCCTAGGAGACCAGGTTTACAAGCTGGGGTCTAGATATTTTATGTATGTTCCTTCTGTAGCAGTGTTTACAGTGAAGGTCAGCTGCATTGTACTTGACTAACTGGGACTATGGTTACTTTAGTAAAGTGAGGCAGGTCACTACAGGGATGCCTCTAAAAAGACTGCATTCCATCAAGTAAACAATCAGATCATCAGGCAGCTTCCAGTCTTATATGAAAGGCATAAAACAAAACAAAACTGCAGACTGTTTTGAAACAAATTTCATTTAAAAACAAAAAAACAAAAAAAAAAAAAAAGAAAAAAAAAAGAGGTAAGAATTCTAGCTAATCTCCAAGAAGTCTTTTTAAGTGCCTGATTTACATACAAGGAGAAGCAACAGCTAGATCTTAAGCATAGATCTTAAGATCTTAGATCAAAGATCTTAAGCTGTACACATTGTATGAAAAACACCAAGTCTCACAGAAAAGTCAAATGCCGCAGGTGTGTTACACTTACAACAGATGGCTGATGTAGACCAGACATACTACTGGGCTATGAGTACAGTTTCCTGCCTTCCCTTCACCAATGCTAGTTATGCCATGTGCCCTTCAAATATGCTTGTAGGCATCCATAGTTATTTGCACAGGTTGTACTGTTACAACAAGTCTGATATGTATCTACTCACCATTAGTACATTTGGACCTGATATCTGCATGTGTAAAAAGGACACTTCAGGCGTCACTCAGAACATTGGTGGTATCATATTCTAAAGCACTTCAGCATTTTGCTGAAAATAACAGCTACTGCAAAGCTACTAGTCATCCTTGAAAAACAGCTGGGATGTTACACAAATATTGCAATTGCAGATGGTGTATGCTATTCTGGAGTCCTTTCATAGACCTATGTAGCATTGGCAGAAGCTAGTTCCAGTGCTCTGGCCCTGCCTATGGGGGAGATCAAGCTGTTAGCTTGACACAACACATGTGAAACTTGAATCTTTTTTCCCCGTGGCTTGAGATATTTTCAGGTGATTGTCTGATTCACAACAGAGAAAAAACACAGGGGAAAAAACAAACAAACAAAAAAAACCAATGGAGAAAAACCCCAATGGAGAAACTGACAAGTGGCAATGCATTTATCTGCCAGTTCTGACAGTAGTTATGGAAAGCTGCACCTGGCAGAAGAATTTGGCTGTGACTTACCTTTGACGTGTTTTACTTCGTGCTTCTCAGTGTACTTACATGTACTCTGAAGAAATCCAAGTCTTGGAGAGAATATATAAATTGCTGAGTGACAATTTTTTCTTTCTGATTCCACGTCTCTCTCATGTATACTTACAAACTTTTCTCAAAAGAAAAGCATGCTAGGGCTCTTGTTCAGTTTAACCAGAGGTCCTGTTGGTGACCTCTGATTTGTGTACAAATTACTGTGAACAGTTCAGGAATGGATACTACTCATGCCTGAAGGCTGAAGGTTTTACTCCCTGTAAACAGGACTCACTCAGGCTTTTTTGTTTGTTAATGTTTTGTTTTCCCCTCTATAGAGGTAGCATGGCCAGTGCTCATAGCAGAAGGATTGCTAGATATAGTGCATCTAGCCCAGTGAGGAAAGGGAGATGGAAGAAATCAAAGAAGCATGAGCTGCCAAACCTAGAGGACCCAGGGGGCAGGGGAAGTGGTCCATCAGCATTTTGTGATCATTTTTGTTTCTTCTAATAAGATGGATAAATTAAAAGGCTCTCCAACAACCTGTTCAGTTCTTTCCTCAACAGCCAACAGGCAACATGGAGATCAGTATTAGTCATTCTGCATAGCCACAAAAGAAAATATCTGCCATAAGACTATAATGGGATAACCATCTGTGACTGTTTGTATGCTATGGACTTGCAGTGTAGCTACTCACTCAGTGTTAGAAGCCTGCAGCGCTGCTACAGAAATAGCATGGACAACTGCTGATCCCAGTGTACTCATTTTCTGTTAATACTCATATAAACACTATGCCGTATGAAAGCAGTGAAACACTGAACATCATTTCATTGTCAAAGAACAATGAGTACAAGCTTGCAATTAAGAACTATCTGTTTTTTATTAAACTGCTCTAACAACAACAACAGAAATCCGTAAAATGAATCAGAGTTGAAATTGCTGTTTGACTGAAAACTAAGACTGTTTATCTCTTAACATGTCTGCTGTAAAATATAAAATTTCTCTCCTCCATCCTCCTTCACCCTGATAACTTTGTTAAGAACTGCATTATTTCTTGGTAGAAGAATTAGGTAAGAGACATACTGATATTCAACTTACTGTTGGCACATTGCTCATCTCCTCAATGGATTTGTTATTTTACATTTTCCTAGAAAACATAATCATAGCTGTCTGTGTGCATGTTTGCATCATTCAGCACAAGTCTTCTCATCATACAACATACAAAGAGGATAACATGGAGGAGTTTATACTGAAATAACAGGCCACACTTCTTTGGTATGTTCTATTATAAACCAGTTTAAGATGAAGCAAGAAAACCTATTTTAGTTTCAAATGTAAAGAAAACCTAACCTGTAGTACTATTAAATATTGAAATAATTATCATGAATGAGCAATTGGGAAAAGAGGGGGGTGAGTGGGGGGCACTCTTTTATTTGTAAATATGCTACAGCTTCTTGGTTGAAAGCATGGTGTTGCTCTTCCAGCAATGACATTCTGCTGCAGAAAGCAAAGGTGAATTTTTAAATTTGTATTACAGTTAGATCCTTTAATCTAGTACAGAGTAAGTAATATACCATATATTCACCATAAATTAAGAGGAAGAATATTTCACTGTATGGTGCTAAATATTGGTATGAAGGTGATACAGACTTACTTGAGACAATTTAAAAAAATAGTGTTTGGGGAATAATTAAGTAGTATCCCACTTTTCTCTATTGCTAAAAATCCAACTGTGAATTGAATTATTTTGTTCAGATTAACATGAAGCTGCTTATAAAAATTTTCTTGTTCTTACATAATCTTGGCAGACTCCAGTTTTACATAGTAAAACAAATATTCTGCTGTCCAAGGTTTATATGGTTCTATCTGCTATTTCTATTCTCTTGTTAGCTATGAGACAACTATAAATCTTATAAATCTTACTTACAAAGTTTCTAATGTAAAGGTGTAAGCTTCTGAGATCACAAATCAAATAAAATGGCAAATTCACAAATTCTGAGACCTTTAGCCATAAAATTGTTAATATGATATTTATGTTACTTTAAACATTTAATAAAACAGAATATTTTAAAACTGTGGTTATGGTATCTGTTTACCTTAGTAGCTAAAGGAACTGGTTACTTGCGGTTCAGCATAGGCTTCACGTCCGCATCACATCTGTGCCATGCTGCCGTCCGAGACCCAGCCTACGTGGAAGCGGGGCCCCACCTACAGGAAGCTGCCGGTACAAGCGCCTCCTGTACCGACAAGAACAGGGGAAATAAGCCAGGGGGAAAAATCTGCTTTTATAAGTAATGACGGTGAGACATCAACCCAGATACCCACAGCCGGGATGGGAGCATCTCAACTAAATAAATCCCCAGAAAGTGATAGGGACAGGTCTTCAGCCAGAACAAACTGGTAATAATTCAACCAACTTCCTGAAAAATATGCTATTTTCATCTGATAATATTTCCAAGTTCTTAGTTTTATAAAGTAAGAGCTTTATTTTTCATTTTTTGTTAACGTCATTTAAAAGCTTTTGAAGTCCAGAGAAATATGATGTGCATTTACTTGAATATTACTTACATATACATTTCCATTAAGTTACACAGTACTAATTCTGTGTGATGTCATGTGGTATAGAATATCCCTTTGGCCAGCTTAAGTCAGCAGTCCTAATTCTGTTCCCTCCCAGCTCCTTGGGTCCTTCTCTGAAAACGGCTTTGGCTCTGTACAACGCTGCTTAGCAGCAACTATAAACATTGGTCTGTTACCAGCATTGCTTTTAGCATCATACTAGACATGTTGAAGAAAAATCCATCCCAGCTGAAAATATGACAAGCATTAAAATTTTATTCTAGTAAATGCTTCTTTGCAACAATCTCAAAAACTTGTAATATTATTAATATATATGAGTATATATTCTTAGATACATAGTATGCAAATTGTTTCAAATCAGGACTGGTCAGAACATTTCCCATTTGTGTATTTGTGGAGGAACATATGAGTGCTCATAGCCACAAAGTATTGCAAGGCAGGGAAAAAGGACTAATCTAATTTCAGTATCATCAAATTTCCTGATATTTTTTTTCAGGAAAAGAAGACAGTAGTGTTTTAATATTAATGGCCATTACAATTAAGTTTAACAGGAGGATATAGTGAGGTGCAAGCACGCTGTAAATAGAGACATGCTGTGCAATACCAATAAGTGCTACAAGAAGCTAACTTTAGAAAAGGTAGCCAGAGTTGACTTAATTTCAGTTCAAAGATAAGCCATTTCTTGCCTAATTTTTAAAATTGGATATACTCGGTGACCAAAACTGTAGTTGCTTCTTCAGACGATATTTGCAATGCTGGAAGTTAAAATTGCTTTCAAAAACAATTTCAAAAAATTCTAAAGACATTATGGTGACCCAGTCTTGGGGGTGGTAGATGTGGATGGAGTAGTATTTTTCAGTTTCTGTCCAACACAAGTCAAGAAAAAAAAATAGTATGTAAGTGCAGGTTTGTTATTTTTCAAAACCACTGGTATTCAAAAAGCGCACTGAAATATTTTCTCCAAGAATATTCTTTTTTTTTCTTTTTTTTTCTTTTTTTTTTTCCCCCCAAGAATCAGAAGTCATTTCACTTTTTTCCAACAATTGTCAAATTGTCAAAAGTTTACCGTCTTGGTCTCTTTTTGCCAAACCACAAATATTTTCTTTTTGCCAAACCACAAATATTTTCATTCAGATTTCCCCAAAGGGAAAAAAGGTAGATTTTTTTCTTCCTTTGTTTTATTTGAAAACTAGATAAAAACAAAACAAGAACAAATTGGGGCAACTCTGAAATAAAAACATCCCAGAACAACTGGAAAACTGAGGTGGTATTTGGCACATACCACTAATTCTGAAAGAGAAGACTTTCTTCTTGACGTGTAAATAGACAATTATTATATTATAGAAAATAGCCTATTGATCATCATCAGCTGGCCCATTTCTTTTAAACACTAAGGTCATATGGAACATTTAGCACATAGAGTGCTGGCAAATAAAGGCTATAGGCTATAATACCATGTGAGTCAGAGTGTCTGAATGTGTGTGGATGTGCACATGGATGTATATATATCTGTGCATATACATGCATCTAAGCTCTAAGTTCCACACATTCTGCAGGACTAATCCAGTGCTGCAGACAAGGGAATTTGACTAACCATGATGCAATGACAAATACTTGCTGTTACACTTCTCCAAGGCACATCTTTGCCAAGACAGTCAGATGGCTATTTTTCTGTTTTCTCCAACCTTGCTATCCCAATTTCACATTTTTCTCATTCTTCTGAAAGGTATGCAGTTTCTATTTACTCTCTCACCACAATTGCTTCAGTCTCCTCACCCCACACACATCTCCAAACATTATGAATATCATTCCTTTATTATAAGAACATCTTCTGTATCTGAGAAGAGGAAGAAAGAGAGGAGAGTTCAGTGAGCCTTGGAGTGCCAGTAGGCCAAGATTAGAAGGAATTTTGGCTGGCTCTTCATAGCTTTACTGTGAAGATAAGAAAAGAAAGTGAGCTGAGTTGACATTTTCAGGCCTGAGAATATACACTTGATGGTCCACAGCTGTTAGTTGTAGATTAAAGCAAAAGTAGGGGCAAGGAGAGAAAGAAGAGGGGAACAGTCCCCTGTTAGTATAGAAGATCTCCACACAGAAGTGCCTTTGCATCAGCTTCCTGCTACTTGCTACAGTCACTGTAGCCTTATTCCAATCTTGTCTAACAGAATTTAGAATAGAAAACAGAATTGAACTCATGCTATTCAACTGAAGCATAAATCGTCATCATTCTTCTTAAGTTAATGACACTCTTACTAGTATTTAGTATTGACTTTGTAACAATACTCTTTCAACAAAACAGCATTCCGCTGTTGCTCTAGGCTTCACATTGTATTAGGTCATAGTCCAGTGAGAAAAGAGATGGATATTGTGGATTAGTTTGCTTGTTTGTTGCTTGTTTGTTTTATTGAATTTTTTTTCTAGAGCAGGAATTGAGGATAAGATTTTCATCCCTACTGGTTTTGAAAATTAAGAACAGAGAATGCTTCTCACAATGTTGGTCTTCTGCAAAGGAAGAAGAGATATCTAGTAATAATCTACTTCCTTGCAATATAGCGAAGAGTTTTGTGCATTAAAATCATAGCATTATTATGTGCCTTTTCTTAACAAAAGTAAATTCAAATCATGAAACTCAGGGTTTAAATCAAAGACATCATTTTCATTTTGTTATCAAATCTTTCACAGGGATACCACTCACTAGACAAGGTTGCTCAAAGCCCCATCCAGCGTAGTCTTGAACATCTTCAGGAAGAAGGCATCCACAGCTTCTCGGGAAATCTGTTCTAGTGTCTTACCACCCTCATAGTAGAGAATTTCTTCCTAATATCTAGTCTAAATTTACCCTCTTCCAATGTAAAACCATTTCCTTTTGTCTTGTCACTACATGCCTTTCTGTCATCCCAGTTTTCCTATAGGCCCTTTTCAGGTACTGGATGGCCTCTATAAGGTCCTGCCCTCTCCAGGCAGAAAAGCCCCAACTCCCTCAGCCTGTATCCATAGGGGAGGTGCTCAAGCTCACTGATCATCTTTGTGGCCCTCCTCTGAACCCACTCCTACAGCTCAATGTCCTTCTTGTGTTGGGGGCCCCAGAACTAGATGCAGTACTCCAGGTAGTGTCTCACAAGATCAGAGTAGAGTGGCAGAATCACTTCCCTCAACCTGTTGGCCATGCGTCCCTTCACACAACTGAGGGTATGGTTGGCTTTCTGGGCTGTAAGTACACTACTGGCTTATGTTAAGGGTTTCATCAACCAAGACCCTGAAATCCTTCTCCTCAGTGCTGCTCTCTAGCTATTCTCCAATCAATCTGTATATGTGCTTGGGATTGCCCCAACCCAGGTACAGGGTCTTGCATTTGGCCTTGCTGAAATTCATGAGGTTGGCATGGACCCACCTCTCAAGCCTGTCCAGGTCTCTCTGGATGGCATCCTTTCCCTCTAGCATGACAACTGCACCACTCAGCTTGGTGTCATTGGAAACCTTCCGAAGGTATACTTGATTTTGAGTAGTATCAGTCCCAGAACTGATCCCTGATGACTACCGCTTGTCACCAGTCTTTATTTGGACACTGAACCATTAACCACAACTCTCTGAGTGAATCCATCTAGCCAAATCCTTATCCAGTGAGTGGTCCATTCATCAGAACCATTTTTCTCCAATTTAGCAACTAGGATGTAGGGCAGGACAGTGTCAGATACTTTGCACAAGTCCAGGTAGATGATGTCAGTTGATCTTCCTTTATCTGCTAATGCTGCAACTTCATCATAAAAGGCCACCAATTTTGTCAAGCATAATTTGCCCTTGGTGAAGCCATGTTGATTGCCACCAATCACCTCATCTTTATTTTCCGTGTACCTTAGTAGGGACTTGGAGAATCTGCTCCATGATATTGCCTAGCACAGAGGAGAGACTGACTATGTCTATGTTTATGTAACACTAAGTTTATGGAGACTTTTTTTCTTGAGTTAGTCCTGTCTCCACACGATGACTAATCATTTTCATAAAATCATAGAATATTCCGAATTGGAAGGGACCTGTAACTGATTGTCACTAATCTCCATCCAGACATTGAGTCACTGACCACCACTCACTGCCAGGTGGTCTCAGAATCATTCTTCTCTTACAGAGGGAGGGATTTCCCACTCCTACCCCTGTGCTTTCCCCACACTCGCTTACTCCCTCAACTCCTTTCTTCAGCCTAGCCTTAAACAGAAGCTTTTGCACAGGAAGACAATGGGCAACAGTACTGATAGCAACCACAAATCTATCTCAAACTAGGCGAACCTGATAGCACTGATAGACACCTGGTTCAACAGCTGAAGACCAAGATGAGCATGTGCCTAGAGACCTATGACTATAAGCCAAACATCTTACCCCACATACTGAGCAGACCAAGAACCTCAGAGATTTCCTGCACAGCAGCTGGGTGCATAATAGGATCTGTCCTTGTGCAAGAATGCCTCCTGACATTATGTCTGCACAGAAATCCCTTACAACTTGACATCAAGACATCTTACCAATACATAACCTCTGTAAGTGACTAATAATTTGTTCCCAGATTTGCAATGGATGGTCAGGCTATCATTGATTTGAGTCTCACTGTAGCATTCCAAAAACAAGATAACAGTGAAAAAGTGTATTTAAACTCCTTCTGCACCAATTCCCAGGAAAGGAAATAACGCCTTCCACTCCCTTGAGTAGAAATTACAGGGTATGAAGCCAAAAAACAAGTAATGCCCAGAAGGCAATTGGGTCTGCTTGTCTGGCAGGTGGAGGCATGGTTAAGTTATGATGGCATTAAAGTATGAAATATTTTAATACCAGTGGGTTCTCAAAGAGAATTAATGAAATTTTTAATAAGATATGGGAGCCCAAATCTCAATAATAATAATAAAAAAAAATAAAAGATGCTGAGAAGCTGAGTGTGTGACCTGGATGGCAAATAACTGATTACTGGAATGAATGGAGTAAGAGAAGTTCGCAGTTTGCAAGAAGTTTACAGACCCTACCAAGGTCAGTTTATGGATTCCAAATGAGAAACATGCATCAGCTACTTGTTTTGTAATTAAAGATTATCAGGAAAATTTTTTAGGCTTTAATGTTTTAAACAGGTGAACCTGGTGCCTCCCAAATGAAGGTGTGTGGTACTTTGACTCAATCCCAGAAATAGGGGGACTGAAGTGAACGTACTTCATGCAACCCCTATACTCCCTGCACCAAAAATTATTATCCACTAGTCAGGTCATCTGGTCATAGAAGGAGATCAGGAGGGTTGGTGAAGTTAACTTGCCTTTCATGAACCCATGCTGTATAGTTCCGTTCTTGTTGTCCCACACATGCCATGTGACTGCACTCAAGATGATCTCCATAATCTTCCCTGAAACCAAAGTCAGGTTGACAGGCCTGTATTCCCCAGATCCTCCTTCCAACTCTTTCTGTAGAAGGGCTTTGCAGAGGCAAGTTTCCAGTGATCCAGAACCTTCCCTGTTGACCAGGACTGCTGCTAAGTTATGACCAAGTGGCTAGGCAAGCACTTCTGCCAGCTCCTTCAGTGCCCTTGGGCTCTAACCCCAACTCTAACCCATCCATCCCCATAAACTTAGAATAGTCTAGGTGGAAAAGCAGGTTTCCTTCTGAATTATGGGGGTTTAAATCTTCTCCACATTCCTGTTTTCGAGCTTAGGGGAGGTTACCCTGAGGATAAATGGTCAATTAAAGACAGAAGCAAAGCAGGCATTAAGTACCTCAGCCTTTCCCTCACCCTTGTTAATGCCACTCACCATATCCAATAAAGGATGGAGATTCTCCTTGACCCTCCTTTAGTTGTTACTATAACATTTTTTGTTATCTCTTACATCAGTGGCCAGATTAATTTCTAGCTGGATTTTGTCTTTCTAATTTTCTCTGTGCTTAACCTAGCAACATCCATGTACTCTTCCTAAGTTGCCTGTTCCTCATTCCAAAAATGGTAACTATCATTTTCCCCCCCCCCAAGTCTCAGTGAAAGGTTCTTGTTCAACCAGGCTGTTTTTCTTCCCTGACACCTCATCATATGCCACACAGATTTCCTTCTTGAAAAATGTCAAGCTTTCCTGGACATCTTTGCTCTTCAGGACTCTCCTCCAAGGGACACTCCCGACCAATGTTCTAAGAAGTTTCAAGTCTGGCCTCGGGAACTACAGTGCAGCGGTTTTGCTGACCCCCTGCCTCCTGACGTCACTTAGAATCAAGCATTCTATTTTTCATGGTTGCTATGCCCAAGACAACATCTAACCATCACATCTTCCACCAGTCTTTCTCTGCTCATAAGCAGCAGTACTGGCAGGGCACCTCCCCTGGTAGGCTCTCTTACCAGTTGTTGAAAGTTATATTCCACAAATTCCAGGAACTTCCTAGACTGTCTTCTCTGTTGCACTGTGTTTCCAGAAAACATCTGGTAAGTTGAAGTCCCTCACAAAAACAATGGCTAGTGATTGTCCAACTTTTGTTAGCTGCTGCATCTGCCCTCTTTGTTCTGATTGGGTTGTCTACAACAGACTCCCACCAAGATGACATCCTTGTTGGCCTATCCCTTGATCACTACTCATAAGGACTCAACCTTATCATTCCCAGCATTGAGAATGCTGGGATCTACAACATCAAAACACTCCCAAACATGGAGAGCAGTCCCACTGTCTCTCCTTTCTTGCCTATCCCATTCTAAAGAATTTACAGCTTTCCACTACAGCACTCCAGTCATGAGAAAGATTCCACCATGTTTTGGTGGTGGCAACTATATCACAGTCTTCCTGCTGCACAGTATATTCTAGTTCTTCCTGTTTGTTGTCTGTGCTGCGTGCATTGGTGCAGCAGCACTTCAACTGGACTATCAGTCTCACTCTCAACTCTGGCATGCTGCCTCTAGGTTCATCCCTGGTGAGCCTGATTTTAACATCTTCTCCTTTCAAACTTAGTTTAAAGCTCTCCAAACCAACTCTAGGGCTAGAATCCTTTTCCTGCTTTGAGTCAGACAGATTCCATCTACCACTCACAGACCTGGAGCTGTAGAAACCTCTCCATGATCAAGAAAAACCCAAAGTTTCACCTGTGGCACCAGCTACTTTGTCATTTGTTGATCTGGTGGTTTTTTCTGCTACTTTCAGTATTTCCTCTTGCTGTCAAGGGGATTGAGGGAAACACTCCACCAACTAATCATGTTTATGTCTAAAGACCCTTTTTATAACCACTGGACTGTTCTCTGCAATTCCATCACTGTCAACACAATCAAAAGTGTGTAATAATCAGAAGGCCGGATGTACATATTCCTAGTAATGTGCCTGACCTGGGCCCAGTGTGACAGAAGACTTCCCTGTGAGTAGGGTCCAGTTGGCATATTGGGATTCCTGTTCCCCTCAGAATGGAATCACCTAGGACAACTACACTTCTTTTGTTCTTGGCAGAGGCAGTCTTGAGGTGCGGGTTGACTGACTTACCCAACACAGCTTCCTAGATAGACCTTCACCAACACCCTCATTTGCCTGTACTTCAAGTCCCAGAACTTCATGAACTGCATGTGATACTCACCAAAACCTGCACCAGTGAAAGTGATCTTTGGTCACTGTTGCTAATGCTGAAATGTACCACAGTTTGGCCTCCTGAAATATTCAGTAGATGTCAATTAATGTCAGTGGGTGCAATTTCTTCTGTACAAAGGAATTCAGTTCCACAGCTTTGTTGCATACACCCTTACATGTCAGACACCATTCTGTCGGATTGCCCCTCTGCTGCTGACTGTCACACAGCAACAAAACATAATGGAATATTGCCGGGAAGGTTCAACCTATACTGTAATCCCATCAACATCTGTATGTGAAATTGTGGACCAACATATTAAAAGAGGAGGCATGAATTTCAGAGCAGTCCTTGTAAAATATATAATGTAGTTGATGTATAGAAATAAGAAAACTTATTATGTTAAAGTTATACGTTATTATTTTTATTAAAATATAATATTTTAAAAAGAGAGCAATAAAACCATAAAACTAGTGGGATATTTGACTTTGCTTTTGTGAAACGAATGCATCAGTCTGGTTCGATAGCAGTGGCTGCAATTCTTAGTGAATTCTCAATTCACCTGGAATTTTTGATGAAATTTTACCATTTCTATACTTCATTCATCAAAGTAGTTGTTCAAAAATGATGACATGAAGAAGACACAACTGTAAAGCAAGGGATATTATTCTCCTGCATTTTTCTCTTTATCGGTCTAGTAACAAGATGATCAAATTTTACTTAGAGTTGAATATATGACTGCAACTCAATACATGCCACTTGAATATTAGCAGGTTATACGTTAGGAAAAAGGAATGCTTTTCAAATTCTATTTTGGTTGCCTGGACAATTCTGAAGTAAAATGAACATTAAATATACCTACAGTATGCACAGCCCATGTGCAGATACAGATACCTACAAAAATATACCAGGTATGCAACTGAACCATCATTACCTTATCTGTGTTCTTACTTAATTGAAGGGGAAAATAAAAAAAAATTGGAAGAGCTGTTTCTTCTCTATATTCTGTTTGATTTTTTTTGATAGGTCTTCCTACTTGGGTTACCAAAAATTTATCTCAAATAGTATGTTTCCTTCTGTTCTGCAAATCATTGTCTGCTCTGCCTGTGGAAGACACAGTGAGAATCAGCCTTTAACTTAGTTCCCTTTTCATTTTGTCAGCCACACCTTTCCAAAAATTTTCTGTAATAGTAAACCAAAAAGTGGTACAGTAGGACAGAAAATTGTCAGCAGCTGGTAAGCATAGTATCACTTCAAACTCATAAAAAATGTACTGAATATTTTCTCTGTGACCTCACAACGATGACTGATTCATTCCTTCATTCTGAAAGTGAAGGGTGCTATGTTGTAGTGTCAAATATAATAACAATTTTGCTTCTTTTAACAGAGAAAACCCTTTATATGTGAATACAAAGGACCAACAAAAAACAGTTTCTAATTTTCTGGGATGTGCTTGTGTATGGGAACTGTTGAATCATGGCCTGAACCACTGATTGATCACCTGAGGCAAGCCCTGAGTCAGCTGCAGAGGCACAACTGAGTGTGATTGGAAGGGGTGGAGTTTGACTCCACCTTTCCCAAGACCCCATTTAAGGGCTGACCACTAGCAGGGAAGGATCTCTTGTTGGAGATCCCTCCCTGGTGGAGTTATCGGCGAGCCTCAACCATCAGCAAGGTGAGCCAATCTCTTTTGCTATTATTTTGTATACCATCTACTTAAAGCATACCAAAAATATACCATCCTTTCGCACTAACTTCCTTGAAGTGCTTTCCTTGGGGTTATTTGCCCTACAATTGGCGAGCCAGGCAGGCTTAAAAAGATATATATATACTTATACAATAACTAACCATGTCTTTCATTTGGAACCTTTTCAAATGGGGCAAGGGGGAGAACGTTATTCCCTTAGACCAAACAATTCCTAGCCAAATTCCAGGATTTATAGGGTCACCCTATTATGGTCTTGCCACTGTTATTGAAAAATGGGGACCCCTGTGGGTTACAGGAAGTGTTTCTCCTTCTCCAGCCCGGCTGACGGATTATTTTCAAGGCCTAGATAAGGATATACTTGTTACAAAAGAACGTTGGCTAGCTGCTTCTGCAGTGGCTTGGCCTCTAATAATGGCTTTACATAAATTAGATGTAACAAATACAAATATAGAATCTGAAAGTCAGTTGTTAAGAGAGCGAATTGAGAAATTAGAGCAACAGTTGGGCACATTAGTAGCAAAAAAGCCTGGACTAGATGTGCCAACAAGACAAATATGTACCATATCAGTGGAAGACACCCAGGTCCCTGAAGTAGCGGACCTGGATGTTTCAGAAGCCAAGATCTCTAAATCGGATCTCGAAGCTCCATCTATGGAGGATCTGTTTGAGATCCGACCAATCATAACTCAAAAAACAAAAAAAGTGCAAGATAGACCAGCGGGGGTGCCTCCTGACCAATGGCCCCCTGCTGAAACATGCTTGCATGTGACAGCTCGCCCGTATACAGCAAATGAGTTGATGGACCTAGTACAACGGTTCCATCAAAAACCAAGAGAGAGCATACCATCATGGCTCCTGAGGTTATGGGATGCAGGAGCTGAAAGTGTGTTAGTCAGTGGGACAGAGATGTCAAAATTAGCGTCTATAACTATACACCCAGCCCTGAGGCAAAGATTATATGCTGCCATCCATTATACTAATGAAAATCATTCTATTATAGATTGGTTGATGGCAGCATGCCGCCTAGCATGGCCTAACAAATCTGATATTCCACTTAATACCGGTTTATGGTCCTCTATGGAGGACCTCCAAACGTACATCTGGGAACTGGGTATGAGAGAGGCCATGTATTCAGAAAACTTCGAAAGCCCTGATACAGAAAAATTTACAGTATGCGAGACCTAATACTACAGCAAGCCCCCTCTCACCTTTATGGGACTTTGGTTTTCATACTAAACCCCTTAGTGGCTTCGGAGGCTATCGTCCAACAGGCAGCCCAGTTGGTGGCAGACCTTGGGGAAACGGAGCGCATAAGAACTAGGCGCAATATCCGTATGATAGAAGAAGCTGAGGCATTCCCGATTAAAACTAGGAAGCCTGTCCCACGGATACCCCGATCGGGCCCCATACGGGTATCCTGGAAGACTATGTTTAATGATCTTATACGGGCCGAGGTTGCCTTTGCTAAAATCGATGGGCAACCCAACCATGTGTTGTTACAGTTTTGGAAGCAACTAAGAAATGATCAGAAATTTCAGAGTACTCCCAGAAAATCGGGTGTACGAATAATACAGGCAGCACCAACAACAACTTGGAATTTGGCTGACTTTATAGTCCCAAATAGAAGGAAGAAACATCCACAAGTGTCACGAGCTACAGTGCCGGAACCACCTGTGGTAAAAGACTTAGACCTAGCGAACTTCATGGAGTAACGAAGAACTTTGGTCCCTTTAGGGCCTCCAGATGTGACCGGAGGCCCTATGTAGAATTAGACATATTTTGGACAGATAAAAATATTCAAAAGGTGATGGCTCTAGTAGACACTGGTGCGGAAACATCAATTATATATGGAGACCCAACAAAGTTTAAGGGCAATAGAGTGATGATTGGTGGGTTTGGAGGACAGACCATTCCGGTCACCCAAACATGGCTGAAATTGGGGGTTGGGCGTCTCCCACCCTGGGAGTATAAAGTGTCGATTGCCCCAATTCCAGAATATATCTTGGGCATGGACATTTTATGGGGTCTGGCTCTCCAGACAACTGTGGGAGAATTCAGACTTCGACAGAGGTACATTAGTGTCCAGGCAATACAGACAGTATTAAGGGGCCATGCGAAACATGAGCCCATTTGTTTGCCGAAACCATGCCGGATTACTAATGTAAGACAGTATAGACTCCTGGGGGGGCAGGAAGAAATATCAAAAACGGTGCAGGAACTAGAAAAAGTAGGTATTATAAGACCTGCACATAGTCCATATAATTCCCCCATATGGCCAGTGCGGAAGTCGGATGGAACATGGAGAATGACAGTAGATTATAGGGAATTAAATAAGGTCACGCCGCCCATCCATGCGGCCGTACCCAATATTGCTTCCCTAATGGACACACTTAGTAGAGAAATCAAGACCTACCATTGTGTCCTGGATTTGGCAAATGCATTTTTTAGTATTCTGATTGCCAAAGAATCGCAAGATCAATTTGCATTTACATGGGGAGGCAGGCAGTGGACCTTTCAGGTCCTGCCACAGGGGTACGTGCATTCACCAACATACTGTCATAACTTGGTGGCGCATGACCTAGCTAATTGGAGGAAACCTAATAATAACGTCAACCTATATCATTACATTGATGATCTCCTGTTAACATCCGACTCACTGGAAGCAGTAGGAGAGGTGGCAGATTCATTAACTGCCTACCTAGGTGAAAGAGGATGGGCTATCAATCCTCAAAAGGTGCAAGGTCCAGGCCTGTTCGTAAAATTTCTGGGGGTAGTCTGGTCAGGAAAGACCAAAGTGCTACCCAGTGCCATCACAGATAAGGTTCAGGCATTTCCAGTCCCTACAACAGCAAAGCAGCTGCAGGAATTTCTAGGTATATTGGGATACTGGCGTTCCTTTATACCTCATTTGGCGCAGCTGCTGAGACCTTTGTATAGACTCACAAAAAAGGGCCAATCATGGGATTGGGGGAGAACAGAACAGGATGCTTTCCAGCAGGCAAAACAGGCGGTGAAACAAGCCCAGGCATTGGGTATATTCGATCCTACCCTCCCAGCTGAATTGGATGTTCATGTTACTCAGGATGGCTTTGGCTGGGGCCTGTGGCAATGTCAGAGTTCTGTTCGGACTCTCATTGGATTTTGGTCTCAGGTCTGGCATGGAGCAGAAGAAAGATATAGTATGATTGAAAAACAGCTATTGGCTGCCTATACTGCATTGCAAGCGGTAGAGCCAATAACCCAGACGGCTGAAGTCGAAGTTAAGTCCACTCTTCCAATTCAGGGGTGGGTAAGAGATCTGACCCACCTTCCTAAGACAGGGGTGGCCCAAGCACAGACAGTGGCACGATGGGTCGCCTATCTCAGCCAGAGGAGTAGTCTGTCTTCCTCACCATTGAAAAAAGAACTCCAAAAGATTCTAGGCCCAGTGACGTATCACAGTGATGTACCAAAACAAGCCTTGGTTGCTCCGCCAGAGAAGAGTCCCGTCCAGGAAGGAAAATATCCCATTCCTGAAGATGCCTGGTGCACAGATGGGTCCAGCAAGGGCAACCCAAGTAAGTGGAGAGCAGTAGCATACCATCCTGCCACGGACACAATATGGTTTGAAGAGGGGGATGGTCAAAGCAGCCAGTGGGCAGAGCTGCGGGCCGTGTGGATGGTTATAACCAAAGAACCTGGTGACGGTATCCTGAATATCTGCACAGATAGTTGGGCTGTGTACCGGGGGCTCACTCTTTGGATCATGCAGTGGGCTACCCAGGACTGGACTATCCACTCCCGACCAATCTGGGGCAAAGATATGTGGTTAGACATATGGAATACAGTTAAACACAGAACTGTACGTGTCTACCATGTTTCTGGCCACCTACCCCTACAGTCACCAGGAAATGATGAAGCTGACACACTGGCCCGAGTTAGATGGGTTGAGAACTCACCATCTGAGAACATCGCCTACTGGTTACATCAAAAGTTGCAGCATGCTGGACAGAAGACCATGTGGGCAGCTGCCAAAGCATGGGGACTGCCCGTACAATTATGGGACGTAGCTCAAGCATGCTGAGACTGTGATGCCTGCTCCAGAATGAGACCGAGGTCGTTGCCTGAAACTACAGCCCATCTTGCTAGAGGACACAATCCTCTGCAGCGATGGCAGGTTGATTATATTGGGCCCCTCCCTCGGTCTGAGGGGGCGAGATATGCCCTAACCTGTGTTGACACCACGAGTGGGCTAATGCAGGCCTATCTAGTACCAAAAGCCAACCAGGCATATACTATCAAGGCGCTCACAAGATTGATGGCTGCCTATGGGACACCACAAGTCATTGAGAGTGACCAAGGGACTCATTTCACGGGTGCAATGATACAACGCTGGGCAGAAGAGAACAATATTGAGTGGCGATTCCACCTGCCATACAATCCAACGGGGGCAGGCCTTATTGAGCGTTATAATGGCATTCTCAAGGCCGCCCTGAAGACGGACTCTCAGTCTCTGCAGGGGTGGACGAAGAGACTCCACGAAACCCTTCGAGATCTGAATGAAAGACCTAGAGATGGCAGACCCAGTGCCTTGAAAATGTTGCAAACAACATGGGCCTCCCCACTTAGGATCCAAATTACAGGTACAGATAATGAGGTAAGACCTCAGGCTGGCCGTGAGAACAATCTTCTGCTCCCTGCCCCTGAGAACCTAAAACCAGGCACCAATAAAATAAGATGGCCTTGGAAGGTGCAGGTAGGACCACGATGGTGTGGCCTACTTGCACCTTGGGGGAGATTGTTGGAGGTGGGAGGTTCGGTAGTCCCTCCGGTAATTGGTACATGGCCTACTGATATTGTGGTCAACACTCCAGTCTTTATTCCTAGAGGAACCCCTATCATGTCTCTGTGGCAGATCAGGACGCCCCCTCTAGTGCCTGATCTAATCGTGCAACCACAGACATCGGACCGAAAAGTTTGGTACAGGCGGCCAGGGCATGCCCCTGTACAAGCTGAAGTGTTGACCCAAGACAGGAATATGGCCTGTATCTTACCCTGGAGAGCGGACCTCCCCCTCTTGGTACCTTTGAAACATCTATATTACTCCCCGTGAGTCTATGAGTCACCGGAGGGAACCAAATGATGCTGCAGAGTTCCAGAGTTGCTATAAGATCATGTGCAATATCCGGTGATGGTCTACCCGGGACTGATGAAGAGTAGGACGGACCTGCACAACATGACCGCGTGCTTCCAGTAGACACCACCGAGCACTGGCCCAAGGAAGAACACGAGCCATATGATGATCATCACTCATCCCAGATTACATCGATACACATCGCGACGGGTTATTATGTAAAACGTCGCAATATATTGGGTCTCTGTATTAAGGAGGGCTCAACCTATAATTACTTAATCAGTGGTTTATGTCGTGAAGGGGTGGAGTGTATGGGAACTGTTGAATCACGGCCTGAACCACTGATTGATCACCTGAGGCAAGCCCTGAGTCAGCTGCAGAGGCACAACTGAGTGTGATTGGAAGGGGTGGAGTTTGACTCCACCTTTCCCAAGACCCCATTTAAGGGCTGACCACCAGCGGGGAAGGATCTCTTGTTGGAGATCCCTCCCTGGTGGAGTTATCGGCGAGCCTCAACCATCAGCAAGGTGAGCCAATCTCTTTTGCTATTATTTTGTATACCATCTACTTAAAGCATACCAAAAATATACCATCCTTTCGCACTAACTTCCTTGAAGTGCTTTCCTTGGGGTTATTTGCCCTACAGCTTGATATGCATCAAACACTCTCAGCGTAAGGCCATCACCATGACAACCAGTGAAAGGCTGATGTCAACAAGTATGGTATACTGACCTCTCAATGGGCTAGTCCTGCTTCTCTGACAAACAGGCCTGTCCTTCCCACAAGAAAATTTTGGCTGCATACTTATTTTTGACAAACTCGTTATTGCAAACTCAGTCATTTACAACCTTGGGACAGTACACCTGCAAATTTAGCAGGCATAAGAAGATACAACAGAGGGACTCCAGGGGTAGTATTCTTCATCTTCTTCGTCTTCTTGGTGTTTACGATTGCTGTTTGCTGGTTCGAGATTACAGCCTCCGGACAAGTGTATTCATCCACCTCATCTGTTCTCTAGCACTGTGGGCTGACACTGGAACTTCTCAAAACAGTACTTCAAAATGGGCCAAAGATCAATCTTTTCCCTGATCATTTTTCTGGCTCTTGTTATTTCTCTGTTTTCCTCTATTGTCCTCTTAGTTCTTTTTCTCTAGTAAAATTATTAAGAAATTGGAAAACTTACTTTGTCTTCTTAAAAGCTGCACCTGTCATATTGTTGTTAAATCATAGAGTTGTCTAGCAGTTGCAAGGCTTACTTTGGTTCCTTAAGATCATGTAGTTTAGCTGCATTGTTTAAGATAAGATTCTAAGAGTTAGAGTGCCAATATTTTGAGGATAATTGCATGCTTATATTTCTGAGATTATTGCAGTATATAGATTGTCGTTAAAAGTGATTGTGTGCAGACCTCTGCCCATTGTTTTACCTTAAGCTAACTGGGGGCATTTGCAAATCTGGTCACCCCTTCCCTTCCCTTATGGGTGGGATGTGACAGTGAACCTTTAGCGCTACTGATCTTCTTACTGGGAGATACTAAAAAAATAAGTAATGGGTCAAACACTTTCTCCAGAAGGAAGAAATAGTGGCTTTATCGACCAGATTCCATTTACCTTCATTGTCTGCATACTGTATACTATCAACTCACCTTACTTCAGTCAGATGCAATTAAATATAAATAAATACCAAACACTGATTTAACAGCAGTTAGTTCTCCAGATAGCACACATGCTTATGAATATTCTTCTTCTTTTCTGGTGCAGAGAAAGAACTATAACCCAACTTCCTTGAAAACTGCGTTTTCTTTTGCTTTGTATATTTTTGCTTTGTATGTTTTTGGTTCCTGGATCCAGACATGCTTCATTGCTTCATCTGGAGTCATGTGCAAAGCAGGTCCCCACCTTCAATACACAGTAGGCAATTGTTCAACAGTAGCTGGAACTGCAAGTTGATTTAAACCAAAAAATTCAGTATTTGAAAAGGATACCATGAGGACATTTTTTGAAGCAAAAGAACTTTAACTGAAAATAAAGAAAACTCATTTGATCTTCTCCATTCTTTCCTTTGCTAACAACTTTTTACTTCAGCAGCACACTTTGTTTCTGCAGGATCAAGACATATTTAAAGCAAAAAATACAGTTTGCAGTTTTATTAAAGAAGAGACCCTACTCATCATTTGTTTCAGTGTTTTCACATTCTGTCATTACAAACTCCAAGACTGGGAACACAAAGGAGGCGTAAGGTAATTCACTGAAAGATAAAAGTCTTGTGTAACCTAGCTACACTTGAAACTAACCTACAGAATCAGTGTAACAAAATTCATGTAAGATGTTATTATCGATATGAAAGGTAACTTTTTTTAACAAAAGCTCTAGGTTTACTTCATTCTCTCACATTCATTCTATCACAGGTTTACTTCACTCTGTTTTCAAATCCATATGCTCACATATGTTCTGGCCAAGATAACCTGTGTGTCACACAGAGGACAAGAAATGATAGCTACTGAGTCCTCATCACATTGCGGGGGTTCTTCTTTAATCATGATGGGAAATAGTCATTTGTATAATTTAGGAGTCATTTGCTGTTTGGACATTGTCCTTCACATCTGAAACTTTCTGAATTCAATTTCCATAAATATTGGGCAGAGAAATTACTCATCATCTGAATTTTCTTGTAGGCCTGAAATATACGTATGTTTTTATTTCAAAATAAGAAAATGAATCGTGTAAGAGATGCAGCTTTTAAGATTTTTCACTCTGTCACCTGTGCTTTGGTGTAGTCTCACTGGAGTGTACGTTTCCTGGCCATGACAAAAACACCACACTTCTCAGTTTTACAAATGGGAGCAGTACCCCAGGAACAGTGTTCTTTATTATCAATGTCAGACAGTCTTTGAACCCTTGTTCTGTTGTTTCTTTCAGTGCTTAAGCACACATACATTACATACATACTGGATTCACATAAATCTCCACATCAGTTGCAGAATATTTCACTCTGATTTGTCTAATCTGCAGTCCTAGACTATACAGAAATAATGTAGAAAAAAAATGTACTCTTGCCATCGCAAGAGCTGAGTGGATTATTTTTGATGTGAAATTTTTCTCTCCGAAACTATTATACATATGTTGAACAAAGCTATTTGTAAAATCATGGCATATGTACAAAACTGCCTTGGATAAACACAGCTTGGCAACAGAAAAAGACAAAGCAGTTCAATTTCTTTTCTATCACCAAGTGAGTTTTTTTGTTTCAAATCTTGCTTCATTCCTATGAGAATCTAAAAAAAAAAAAAAAAAAGGCTTTTTTTTTTTTTTTTTTCTTTTTCTGTTGCTGGACATTACTTTACAGGTGTTCTTGATTCGCTGAAATTTTTTAATTCAACAAGAAAAACAAAATGGTTTATCTTCTTTTACAGCTTTAGCAAATAGAGAAAAACATTAAAACAACCTTTATGTGAAAATGAGGAATATTTTTTTTGTGTGTGCGATTACAGGTTAGCTTGGATTTTGTTAGGAAAGTAAGACAAAATTTCTAGAAATAATCTCATCATCAGTGTTAAACAAGGCAAAAAATATTAGCCTTGCATAATGTGCAGGTGCTTAGCTAGAAAAGACATGGTATCAGCTTCTGCTGCCATTACACTTAGGTTAATTACAAATTAGGGCCCAAGACTGCATCCAAAACCTTGCATCACATATAAAAGGGGACGGTATTTCAGGCAACCAGACAATTTTTTTCCCAACTCCCCCTGGCTGATGTGACTTAAGGACATTACCTCTCAACCTATCACTAGTTACCTAGAAGAGACCAACTACAACTTCTTTTCAGGTATCTGTAGAGAACGTCTCCTCTGAGCCTCAACTCCTCTAGATTAAAAAATCCCTGTTCCCTCAGTTTCTCTTTGTAAGACTTGTGTTCCAGACACCCTCACCAGCTTTGTTACCTGTCTCTGGGTACACTGCAGGACCTGAATGTAATCCTTGCAGTGAGGGGCCTGAAAATGAACACAGTTCTTGAGATGAAGCCTCACCAGT
This sequence comes from Callipepla californica brunnescens, assembly GCA_023055505.1. NCBI lineage: Eukaryota > Metazoa > Chordata > Aves > Galliformes > Odontophoridae > Callipepla > Callipepla californica. The sequence continues at coordinate 759,855 of JALIRH010000034.1, read as the reverse complement.
ATTGAGTACAGAGTTGATCTCCCTAGCCCTACTCACTACACTATTTCTGATACAAGTATGGATGCCATTGGCCTTCTTGCCACCTGGGCATACTGCTGGCTCATGTCCAGCCAGCTGCCAACTAAATCTTCCTCCATGCTGCTTGCATCATTTGCTAAAAACATGAAGTGTTTAATAAAGGCAATCAAAAGGTAATCCATAGAATTTTATTTAGAATCCAAAGAACGCTTTTTGGCATTTTATTTACATCTGTATCTTAACTCTCCAAACTACTTGTAATTTTGAAATGACTATTTCTAGGCAATCCTGTTTCTGCTTAAACTTAATCCTCTATATGTTCTGACAGTCTTTTAGACATTCCACTAGCAAAAAAAAAAAATGATTACAGAAGATTTATTTTGGAATACTAAGGGATCAGACTTATGTGATCTTTTATTAAGCATACTGCAATCTATTTTTGTTCTCCTGACAGTTTCCATAGAGAAATAGCTAACATCCCAATTCATTATTATTTCTATTATTCTTTTGAGAATGATAAAGAAATGCACATTTTGCACAGATGCAAGGAGAATGTTTTTTAAACTGAAATAAAGATTAAAAAAAACAGAAGAGGAATACAGACCTAATAACTATAAGGTTTGGAATAAAAAAAGAAAAATCTCCAAGTATTTGTTTTGGAAAAGACTGAATAATACCAGTTAAATTGCTTATATGTGTATACTCATTTAAAAAATACTAATATTATTTGATCCTTACTATCACATATCTTCATGCAAAGAAAACCATCTGAAAATGTGATCTCTTCCTAGCTTCTTACAACTCCAAAACTAAAAGATATCAAGTCACAGTAAAAAAAGAAATGGGCACAGTTTTCCTGGGCAACCATGTTGTGGTTTAATGATTGAATGGAATAAGTATATGACAAATGTAATCTGAATGAATAGAAAAGTACAGGAACAAAGCTCTGCAGATGAACTAATTAGTATATGAAAATAGAACACTAAAAAAAAATAACATTCTCTTACTACTAATAATATTGTTTCTTTCCAAGATTTGAAATTAGGCTGATAAAAGAAATTGCCACTCCCTCCAAACCTTACTTCACATTTATCCTTAGGTAACACAACTGCAGTATTTATCTTCTACTACCAATAAAAAAGACAGCCCTAATATTTTTTATTAGAAACAAAAGCAGATGTAATGATTAGGTGGAAATATGTATCAGCAAGATGCATCTTTCAGGCACATCTGTCTGCCTACAACTTGCTGTTCACTAGCTTTGAGAGGCTCCCTCTAGGTGCTTTAAATGGTTCCAACCTTCTGTGAGGGCTAAGTGTGAAGTCCAGCAAGGCAGCAAGCATTTTTTCAGTGTCTGGACACCACGAGAAATCTCTTGGATTCAGACTGCAGTCTGCATTTCATATGCTGTATCACAAAATAACCCATCAACTCCAACCTGCATAATATGGTAAAAAAACTGAGATAACTGGCAGACTCTGACTAAGGTATTTTGGTACAGTTAAAGCTGAGTACTTACATCCTTAACTATATCCAAGCACTGTACAACCTCAGTATACACTGATGAATTTTAATACAGTAATCTCACTGTATTAAATACAATATGTTGAAAAGTCCACACTTGTCACGTGTATGGCTACTGTTAAATTAAAAAATGTTAAATATTTGTTTTGCCTCTTCTTTTTTTGGAAATGGGGAATGTGCTAAAATCTATGCCCCAGTTGCGTTTCAGAAGAAATATATACCTAACTGAGAAGATTTCATATGAGTTAGGGTAGAGATTGTAGTAGTACTCTCTTCACACGTCATGAACACACAGAATATTAGGGAGATTTCAAGGAAGATCTGTCAGCTGTTCTACATATAACACATATATATAATATATATATATAGCTATTATATATCATTGCGCAAAAAAAGTTGACGATGAAGTACATGATTTCAAGAGATCTCTTCCCATCTAAAAATATCTATGACTGCACAGAGAGGTGGTGGAGTCTCTTTCTCTGGAGACGTTCAAGACCCACTTGGATGCCTACCTGTGCAGCCTGGCCAAGGGAGCTGCTTTGGCAGGGGAGTTGGACTTGATGATTTCTAGAGGTCCCTTCCAACCCCTATAGTTCTGATTCTGAAAAAAAGATCTAACCTCATGAAATATGTAAAAATTCTGAAAAATAAATAGAAAAGCAAAATAATTATTGATGGACTTATTTCAATAGAAAGAGACCATGTGACTGTGACACCATAAGGGGCAGTAAAGCATGATCATTACAGGTAGAAAGAAAATGACTGAGGTGTAAATGGAAGGTAGTGGATAGGGATGCTACATTGAGGCTCAAGGCGCTCTGCGTTTCCTGTACTGTTACAGCTACTTAACCAACACACATTCAGAAGGGATCTAGTTAACTAAGCACAAAAAAATGGAATCAAGGAGAGGAATAACATAACATAACCTCCTAGTTATCACATGTATTATTCTCAGACAATTTTCCTTTGGGTACTTCTGTTATACCTTTGTTTGGAAGCAGTTTCATCTGCTGGCAATTTGCTATAAAGGTGTGTTTTTTCATGTGTAATTTCAGCAAGCTAAAACAATTCACAAATGAGGCAGACAGGTACTAGAAACAGAAGGCATGTGCTTTCCCTAAACTCACTTAGCTCAGTTCACCAAGCTCCTCTTCACTTAGGGCTTTGTGATTCCATGTGGATATAATGAGGTTATACTTCATAACCTCAAGTTTCCCCGTTTCTGAGAAACAGTTTTTCATCCATAGATACTCTGTCATTCCTTCTATAAAGCAAGATGTACATTATTTTTAATATCCATGCATTTATTAGTATGTTGTTTTATCTTGTACATACTATGCAGTTAAAAATTAGTCATAACCTATTGTTTTACCTTAAGAAATAACCATGCTTTTGCATGCATAACTACTTTGAGCAATAGGATCATGCATTCTTAAGCAGTCAAATACCATGAGTTATGTGAATGCAAATAACTTGTTCATGACGAAATCCTTTAATTAATACAGGGCCAATTGTGGCAGCTGGCAATATTTAATATGCTTAAATGGGAAACTGTTTAAAAACTCAAATTCATGTCTCAGTAACAAACACTTCAAGCTTTATAAATCCCACATGCACAAAGGACATCATGATTTTCAATGAAGACTAAGGAGTCCAGCCAAAATCCTCATTGTCTGAGCCCAGCTAATGTCACTGACTTCCAATAAGTTACTGCCATATGTGCAGTAGCCAAAATTTGGAAGTTAACTTCAAAATTAATAAAATCAATTACTAAGATTCATCAGACTATATGTTTTATTTTCCATTTTTTTTTCAAAATACAACATTTTAAATACAATTTCTATCCAAAATACATTTAAAAAACAATTAAAAACATATTTAAGATATGCAAACATTAACAAATGCTAAAAGTGAAGAAGAGAGGATAAAAGTGATGTCTTAAGTCTTCTGAGAAATATTTTTTAAATGATCACTTTTATTTGTATTAAAGAATCTGAAATAGTGAATTCCATAATTGACATAGTGCTGTTTAGACTATTTTAAAGCTGAGTTCATGTAGCAGGGAATTAGACTACAAACCTGCATCTCTGAGTATAACTCATAATGAGTTGATGATGCAGATGTCACCTTGATTAAACAATATAATGCAGTAGCACTTAGGGATGCCTAGCATTTTACAGAATAAAAACTCTAATACTAGAATTGTACCCAAACAACTATCCCACAAAACCAGCTATGTCATCAGGTTTTTGTTGCCCGGTGGTTTTTCACCCTTTATTTATACACAAAGTGCATTCCCATCGGCACCTTGTCACTGACCACCTAACTGCTGGTGGCGCTGGGATGCAGTGGTTTGACTCTTGCTAGTCTGGAAAGGCCAAGCCTAAGACACTGAGTAGGTGATTTAACTGATGCATAGTTGATAGAGCTGTTACTTCTTCCTGAGGCAGCTGAAAATATTTTTAAAACACAGTTTTAAGAAGATGGAGAAAAAAAAATCATATAAGTGTAGTCTTTTCATAGCTTTCAAAGCTGAGCAAAAAAACATATTTTAAAGGAATTGCAAAAAGAACTGAACAACACACCATAAAGAACAAGAAAATTAGCATATTCACAAAGAATCTATCAATTTAGGAGCCAAAGTAGCAGGCACGACACACATTTTTAAATAACCAGCAACAACATATCAGAGCAATAGCACTACACTGCATTGCACAGGCACAGAAAAACTGTGCCTACTATACTTTGCATTTTCAGGTGTTTGACAAAGAATCACACAATGGAACATAATGTCAAGTGGGATAAGAAGGTTTTAAAAAAAAGGAGTCAAAGAGGAAACGCATATAGAAAAAAGATAAGAAGGAAAACCAAAGTAAGAATCAGGAGTCAGCAGTAGTGTGCTTAAACATCCTAAAAAGTTACAACTTCTAACTATTAATTTTACTAAAGCAGTTGAAACACTCCAATATGTTTCTAATATCATTTTAGAATACACAACAACACAGCATGTACCAGAGCTAAAGAAAACTCTTTTAATAATAATTAATAATAAGAGAGAAGGGAACACAAGGCAATCTCTTGCTTACGATTTGATCTACGCTCTGGAGGGCAATAGTTGTTCTGAAATACAGTGTATTTGTTTGTGTTCTTTTAAGAGGCATTCCTAAAAATCTAACTGTTAAAGTTACAAACTTTAATGTACCTGGTGGTATCCATTTGGGCTTCTTGTTTGTTACAGGACTTGACGTATGTAAAGGCCTTCCAACTGGTTCTGAAGACTTGGACATCTTCTGTCTTTGCTCAGATTTTAGTTCCATTACTTTGGAAAGAGTAAATACAGATACAAATAAAAGCTTGGAAAGAAACTTTTACTGAGAAATCATTATACTGCATAAGATAACAGATCTCTTTATTGCAAAACTGCAGTAAATTGCAAAATTTACTTGCAAAAAAAACAAAAAAAAAACAAACCACAAGTGTCTTTTCTGACACTCCAAATTGAATTAAATGAATGTGTATTAACTTAATAGACTATCACATCTTCCAAACAACTATATATATTTAAACAGTTACACTTATACTCTGGAATTTCAATCCTGGTTTGTAAATAAGCACTGGAACTATTTCTTGTTAAAGGTATTCCAGATATTGAATTACCATGAGGGAAGATTCCTCTGTCAGTTACACAAAACAAACAACTCTCCTTTTAACAATTAAAACTAAATGTAAAATAAACTACGTAAATTCACGCCTGAAATTGAAACAGATTAACAAGATTACCATGACAGTAAAAATTTTCTTTGATATTTAGGTGAAAGAAAATTGTGTTAGCAATTCAGATAAAAATTTAAGTCTGAAGGGCATGAATACTTAGCATTTTCTCCAAAGAGGTTTTAGCACTAGCTGTTTGGCTACTTTTGAACTAAAGATTAATATGAGCATTTACATGCAACAACTGCAAGAAAAGGCTCTGAAATTGCGTATGTATCATATCACTCAATACTATTTAGCCTTTTGTTAAGCGTTTTGTTTTGTTTTGAAGAAATGGTCTATTCAGTTTTTTCTGTTTATTTTTTTTAGTATAAGTAGTGTTTACTTATTTTAAAGCTTTTTTTTCTTTCAGATTTTTTGTCATCCCCATTTCTCTTAACTCTGTAGAGCCCGTTTGTCAGCCAATTTTACCTGTCCTTCCAGTTCTCTTTTAAGACACTTTGTTTTTTAACAAGAAAAACAATTATAAATATCAAAACCAAAAACCATGAAACATTTACTGTGGAAGAAGCGTGTTTCAAACTCACAGTATAAATTTACCTGCAGTGTTATTCTCAGATTTAGGAGTCTTGTCTTCTCTTCCAATCTGCCTCTTTTGTTTGTTTTCCTTTTTATTCCCTTTGATTTTCATCTTTCCCATAGCATAGTCTTCATCATTACCTTCACTGTAATCTGAATCTTCTGATTCCTCACCTACAGCAAGGAAAAAATATCTCAACTCTTTAGAGGAAACAGAATTTACTATTACTCTAGCTAGAGTCTTCTAATCTCATGCTGAACGTAAAGAAGGTATATTAAGAATACAGTAAAATATGTTTAAATGACAAAATGTGAAGGAAATAGCTATTATAAAATATTCTGCATTTACAGATTTCTCTCCCTGTATTTCCACATTTCAACGCTGGTATAAAATGCAATTAACAGTTTTTAATTATCATTAAAAAAAAAAAAATCCCCATGTGCAAGATGAAAAAAGTAAAATGTCAGAGTTTCTGATTTTCTCATAATTTTGGTCACAAATATTTAAAGAGGAAAAATATTACGTCAAATTTCAGCTGCAAGAAAGATTTTGCACATTTATTATTTAAACGGATTTTAAAAAATATACTAGCAAATCTTCCAAGAAGAAATATCTGGACTATTCCCCAAATATTTTATTTAACTGATAATTTTAGAAATCTTTTCCAATAAGCTTTCTGCAATGGACACATCAACCATCGGGGAATAAGAGAGAGAGAGAGCACGATAGACATTCAGTAATTGGATCCCACTGGAATCGTACTGACCTACAACCCAATAGAACCTGACTGACACCTAGAAAACAGAAGGTGGTCTACTTAATCTGAATTCACAGTAACTGCTGAAAGAGAAGCAGGTATTTGAGTCTTGAGGCTCTGAATTCATTTCTGTTTTTTCTGAAGTACAATATTACAGAACCATATTACATATTGTTTTTATTACATGCTCACTTTTTTAAAAGGTCAAATTGTAATTTCTGATAGTAAAAGTGATCAATGTTTATCTATAATCAAACTAATGAAAGGACAGAAAGCCAAAATAAAATCAGAAATATGAGAACATTTCCAGTGGCACAGTAAATGTTTTGGACATATCAATCTGATGCTTAGATATTCCAGACACATGAAGAAATTGAGCATAAGTGTTGCTTCTTGTAAAAGTAAATAAACTCATCATCTAAAAACGTTGCATGTCTGTTGTTGCTTCCAGTTAACATTTAGCAATCTGTAACTATTTCATTCAGAGTCGTTTTTTCCCCATTGTTAGGACATTAAAATCCTTCAACATTAAGCATATTTTTAAATATAGACCCTCTCTTTTTCCCCGCAGAATTGATAAATAGAAAACACAAGAAAGAAAAATGAGAAAAATGTACTTAAATGTCAATTCAAATGCTATTTCTGACAGAGTATGAAAATTTACCTAAAAGTTCACTGTCTACACTGCAGTTGGAAAAACGTCTCCTATCTATTTCAGTCAATATTCTTATTTGGTTTAGATATCCAGAAAACAAAATTAAAAAAAAATAGAAAATATCCAAAAATAACACTATAAAAAGAGAAGTCATGAAGAAATGAAAATAATTTTATCTGTCTCTAAACAACCTATTTGAAAGATCATATAGAATGTTTTTTTTTCCACAGAAAAAAAAAGCATTAATATAAGAAGACAAGAACCGCCTAGAAATTCACATTTCCTCATCATGACATCTTGAAACAAAACATGACTTTCAATCTACTTTATTGTAAAACAAGCCATGCTGAGTTCACCACAAATACATAGAGGGTTGTACTGAACTGTACAATAACCTCGTTTTTTTGAATTTTGCACTTTGAGGATGTTTGCTGATTTTTCTTTGATGCACAAGGCCAAGGTAACGTTCAAATCCCTTTCACAGAAACTGTCATCCAAGGATGTTCTGAAAAAACAAACATGCAAAATAAAAGTATAATGAGAAAAGAGTTACTCATCTATTCTGACCTGATAAATAATATTTAAAAAATCAATATTTCTACAGAAATTAATACTTCAATATGTACTTTACCAAATATTGCACCACGAATTAGTTCCTGAAAAGTTATCTACTGATATTAAAAGCACACTATATTAAAAAGTACTATTACAAGAAACAACAAGACAAACATCACCCATCTCTTGACTTCCACTTCAATAAAATAACAGACATAAAAACAGCCAGAAGGCTGACTATATCCTGGGATGCATTAAAAAAGGGGGACAGTCTGCAGGGAAAGGAAGGTGACTGACCCCCTCTACTCTGCTCTTCTGAGGCCCCATCTGGAGTACTGCATGCAGGCCAGGGTCCCCCAGCACAAGAAAGATGCAGAGCTCTTGGAATGAGTCCAGAGGAGGGCCACTAAAATGATCGGAAGGCTGGAGCACCTCTCCCGTGAAGGTTGAAGGAACTGGGCTTCTTTAGCTTGGAGAAGTGAAGGCTGTGGGGAGACCTTACTGTGGCCTTCCAATGCTTGAAAGGAGTGTGTAAACAGGAGGGGGAACAACTGTTTACATGGGTTGACAGTGATAGGACAAGGGGGAATGGCTTAAACTAATACAGGGGAGATTTAGGCTGGATGCTGGGAAGAAGTTTTTCCCTCAGAGGGTGGTGGCGCACTGGAACGTGCTGCCCAGAGAGACTGTGGACGTCCCATTCCTGGAGACATACAAGGCAAGGCTGGATGTTGCTCAGGGCAGCCTGGTCTAGGGGTTGGCAACCCTGCCCACAGTAGGGGGGTTGAAACTACATGATCTTTGAGATCCTTTTCAACCCAGGACATTCTATGATTCTGTATGATAAAGATCATATATCACAATCAAGATATGCACAAAAGGCTATCCTTGAAAATAAAATGCACAGTAATGTTTAATGAAGATAAAGGGTCAAAAAATATGCTTTCTCATTTATAGTAGTTGATTCTTAACATGCTAATTCCTAAAATCACATTTTGGGTCTTTATTCTAAACTGCATAAAACTACAGGAAAAAAAGGAAAAATGCTGTTTTTTACATTCAGGTTCCTATTACATAGTTAACCACATTTCAGTATTTCTTACCTTCCAATAGGTGTCTGTTTTTGTGATGAAGTCAATTCCTCTTGTGTTTTTTGCTGCTTCTTTTTCTCCTGCTTTGGTTCCTTAAGCTGCGTTCTGGATTTTTTTGTCAAAGGTGCAGCTATGCATGCAAAGTCTTCATCTATTAAGGAGACAGTAACAAGCTTTAATTAACTTTCCTTCTGTGTGGTCAAAAAGAAGTCACTCAACTCAATTTCACCATATTCTGACAATACAAAATACACAACCTTTCTGACATTAGTTCTGTTCAAAATAGAGACAAGTGTAAACACGCTGCTCTTAAATGCAATTTATATAAAAATGTAAGACGACCTCTTCTGCATCTGTGTTAGAGGCTATTGTTTCCATTTTAACTAATGATATGTGACCAACGGTTCACTGTTGAGTTTTTCAATAGCTGCAAGTTTTACCTTTTGATATACTTAACAATAACCAATTACAAAAGCAATCATGTCATTCATTAATTTTAGAGTCTTTGTGTTTTCAAAAATAATTACATTAAGCCTCCCATACAAAGAAAAGTAGACTGCTTCCCATTTTCTAGCTTTCTCATATGGCCTGACACCAAATACAACACATTTTCTCCAGTTTTCCAAGAATATTAGAAGGTACAAAAATTTAGGAAAATAAGGAAAAATACAATTATGTGTTTTCTAAATGCCATAGAACACATGATCCCTTCTGACAGAAAAAACAAACAAACAAACAAAAAAAAACACAAAAAACAACTGACAGAAGAAAACGAAAGCAAACCTAATTCTTCTTTAATATTACAAGTGGTCACTTAAAAATATGAGAAAAGTTACAAACCATATTTAAACTAGTCAAACTAAGGTTCTGCATTAACTTACATGACTCATAAGGGCCCTTCAGCATCATTTAATTTTTCCTTCCCCTTCTTATCATTTTAAACTGATCATCGGATACCAGAAACTGACAAAGAAAAAGTTTAACAAACTAAATTCATAAAGGAAACTACTATGGTACCCATCAGGGCTTAAGAGGTGAAGGAGGACTGTCATGAAAACAAACAATGCAATCTATTCTTACATATAGAACTCAAAATTTGATTGCTATGTTCTCATCCAAAATCCTTAGACACAAAGCTGCATGAGCAATGTTAGGTCTGTGCACGGCCAACTACATAACTCCCTTTATATTCCAATACGTGGTTTTGTGAAACGGTCATCAGGGAGATGTGGAACAAGTAACTCCCTCTGAAAACTGATGCAGGCAGATCAATATTCTTGCAGTCAAAAGACACAATGCATTCAACAGTTCCTGGCAAACTGTTGTTAAGCTCTAGCTGACAGAAATCATACTCTTGTTGAATCAGGATTTTTAACAACACGCCCAGTTTACCTCTGTTGAAAACAGTAACACCCTTGTCACTTAAACAAATTCATGAAAAAGAAGAACACTCTGCTGATGCTTTGGGTTGTGGCATTAGTGCTTGGCATTTTAGTTATGCACAGAAATACACCACTTACCATCATCTTCAAAATCCCCAAATTCTGAATAATTTACGATTTTCCTGTTCCTGTGACAAAAGAACACAGTATTAAGCCTTTAATATTGAGAATCCTTACTAGCTAATTATTGATTTGGTTTAATTCATGTACTTATGGAGAAAAGCAATGTATGTCCAAATATATGTGTATCTATTACTATTGCGTATGATATGGTCATTAAGAATAACATAATAGCTTCGGTTGGAAGGGACTTCAAAGATAATCTAGTTCCAACTCCCCTTCCGAGTGCAGGAACACCTTCACTAGAGTAGGCTGCCCAGGGCCCCATTTACCCCACTTCAGCTTCACTGAGCAACTTGTTTCAATCCCTCACCACCCTCGTAGTGAAGAATTTCTTTCTAATATTCATCTCTACTTTCTTATTTAGTTTAAAACTGTTTCATCTTGTTCCATCATTTGGCTCCCTGCGAGACCCCTTCTAGTTTTGCTGTAGTACCTTTAGGTACTAGAAGGCTGCTATAGGGTCTTCCGAGTCTTCCTTGTTCCTGGCTGAACAAGTCAAACCCCCTGAACCTGCCTTATGGAGATGTGCTCCATCCCTGATCATATTCATGTCCTTCATCCGGACCTGCTCCAACAGCTCTTCATCCTTCTCCTGTTGGGAGCTGCAAGCATGGACATGGTATTCCAGATGGGACCTCAGAGCACAGAGCAGAAGGGAACAATAACCTCACCCACTCTGCTGGCCATCTCTCTTTTGATGCAGCCCAGGATACAGCTGACCCTCTGGGCTGCAATTGCACACTGCTGGCACATGTTGGGTTTTTCATCAGCAAACGCTCCCAAACCTCTGCAGCACTGTTCTCAATCGATTAATCTTCTAGCCTGAATATCTCCCTAATGAGAGTTTTAGGAAGCAAGGCATTCTCTTTACACACACAACTTCTCAGAGATTTATTCAATTCCTGGGTCATGCTCAAGGTGCGTTTACCCTGGAGTTTTTACATGGCTTACTGTGCCGCACTACTGCCACCACAGGTGTGGCAGAGGGCCCTTTGCAGGAGATGTAAGGCTGCTTATCAGAGCCCACCTGAGAGGCAGAGGCATCCCTGCCGCATATCTGCTGTGCTGTGGGTATTAGTTTGTTTGTTTTCCTACTGTAGGAAGAGCCCCGCGCTTTCAGCCGGAGAAGAAACGCCGCCAAGCCTCCCACAAGCCTCGTTCTGCAGCAGCCCACAGAAAAGATGTTGCCTACAAGAGCAGCTCCAACAGGACCGACGGTAGGGCACAGCGAGGTGCGGCTTTCGAAGAAAAGACGGTCGGCGCCGTTCGGCGCGCGCTCCCAACCCGCGCGCGCCCCGAGAGGCGGGAGGCCAAAGGCGCCGGTGCCCGCAATACGCGCTTGTGTCCCTCGCCCACGTCCGCGCGGACAGACCTGACCTGAACCATGTCACGCACCTCCTCATCGCCTTCGCCATCGCCGCGGCAGCCGGCGACAGCCGCGAGAAACGCGCGCCGTGGACGACACTGTTCCCCGCCGTTAATGCCAGCAAACGGCACATTCGCCACACAGTGGCGGAGAGGCGGAGTCCGGTTCTGCGGCGTCGAATCTGCGTCTCCGGATGCGAAGCTGCTGAAGGGAAGGAAGGAGGTCCCGGTGTCGGCGCTTTCGCGGCCACAAAACTGCGTTCCTCTTGCAGGACCCAGGTGAGAGATGACGGGCGGAGGATGTCACCCCTGCCTTTCTTATGAGGGCGCCGGCTCCAGCCCCAGTCAGCCCTGCACTGTGTCACACCGCCGCAGGTGACCCTTGCAGTCTAGTGGCTGAATGAGCTCGTCCCGCAGCTGGGCAGGGGACTTTGTTTGCCCGGGGAGCACGTTACCGCAGGCCCTTCTCCTCTTCCTTCCTGTCACCAACTTTGTTTCTGCATTTTCAATAACCAGAGCTACCTCTCCTCTGAGCCTGGTAACCCTGAGCCTGCGGTGGATTTGAGGACAGGAATGCTGTTTTTTTCAAGGGGGTATAGTCCTGTCTCCTGGGGCATACTGGGTGCTCTGTTGCATGAGAATCAAAGACAGTAGCTGACACCTTTTCACATCCATTGTCTTCCCCTCTTAAAGTTAGTTTACTTGAACAGTGGCACAAAGACATTTGTCGCTTTTACATGTCTGTGTGGTGCTGTTTAGATCCCTCTCTGCAACTGGACGTGTGTCAGCCTTGATTTATTTTTGGTTGTTTTGGAGTGTTCATTCATGTATGGAACTGGTAGATAAAACACAGCATGATATATCTTTCCTCTATGTGTTGAGCTTTCTACAGAATCAATGAATGCTTTGAATTAGAAAGAACCTTAAAGATCAAATAGTTTTAACTATTTGGACACCTCCCTCTAGACCAGATTGCCTGAAGTGCCATCCAACCAGACCTTGAACACTTCAAGGAATGTAGCATCCACCGCTTCTCTGGGCAGCCTGTTCCAGTGCCTTGCAACCCTCTACTAGTTTAAAACTTTCACCCTTTGTCTTATCACTCCCGAAAAAGAGTCCGTCCCCAGCTTTTCTGTAAGCTCCCTTTAGATACTGGATGGCTGCTATAAGGTCTTCCTGGAACCTTCTGTTCTCCGCGCAAGAAAATAAACAGCTCTTAGCCTGTCTTCATAGGAGAGTTGCTCCAGCACACTGATAATCTTTGTGGTCTTCCTCTGGACTTGCTTTAACAAGTGTGCATCTTTATTGTGCTGGGTGTCCCTGAATTGAATGCAGTACTCCAGGTGGGGTTAATGGTCTTAAAGTCATTTATTTAATTGATTCCCAGCATGTGGACTTATTCATGACCCTATAAACTATATAAACTAATCCTATCAACTTTTCTGTGGAAAATAAACTTTTTGTTTTCTTCTTTTTTTCTCCTTGGACAGTGGCTTTTAGCACTGATGAAGTTTTAATTAGAATAAGATGTCTAGCTTTGCAGGTTATGTTCAAAAAAGGGAAATGTAAATATATGGAGGAGACCTTATGGAGAGAAAAATTACCAAGACAGCTCCCATTGTTCATTTTTTATCTTGTAGACAGTTGTCTCACTTTTTTTTTTTTTTCCTTTTTTTTTTCTTTTTTTTTTTTTCCCTGGTAACCTTTAAAAATAATCCAGTCTATCCTAAGGCAAATTTCAAAATTACCAAGTAAGTTTCTTCCAGAAATTACTGCTGCCTTCCCCTCCCCACAGCTCTACAACCGGTGGAGAGGAGGCAGTAAAATCCTAATGCACTCCAAATTGTTTCAGTTTTTGAGACATAGCTGTCTGCAGTTACAGTGTTTCAGTTAAAGGTAGCTTTTTATGTGTTCTCCTTCTGTCTTGGGTCTGCCTTTAAGTCACAAGGTTTATTCTGTAATTCGTGAAAGTAAGTACCCTAATGTACTCAATCAGTTTGGAATAACTCAGTTTTGTGGAAACTGGTGTTTATTCTTCAGCTTCTACCTGTGTGTTTGGAAGTCAAAGCTGAGATGAATATCAATGGAAAAGTGCAGGATTAAATGTTTTTTTGGTAGAAATTGTAAATTATTAACAAAGCCATGCTATTTTTTGTTAGCATATTTTTTATTATTTTATGAGACTGTAACTAATACATTTTTCATTGCTACCACAGGAAATGAACTCAAGAAGATGAAGCCTAACAGAGGAAGGACCAGTGCTGGGGAGAGAGACTATGTGTACACACTTGATGCTGGAAATCAACATTTTGTGCTTACAGTGCCTCTCAAATTTCCTGTGCAAGAGAATATTAGTCATTTGCATGGGCGTTTAATGTTTCTGCACAATCTGCCATGTTTCATAGAAAATGGTAAGAACAGTTTTTTTTTTAAATTCATGTCATATATCATCGTCCATCGTTTTACAGCTTACTTTAAGAAACAAGTAACGAAACATAGTTCTGTGGGGTTTTTTGTTTTTAATTAAAAACAGGAACAGAAAAACATTTATGAATATGGCTTTCAGTGCGAGCAAGTATGGTGCCCAAATGAAAGCTTTTCAGAAAAAAACTTTTTGTATGTTTCCTAACTGATTACTGATACTTGCACTGGCATGGTTTTGTTGATGGAATGTTCTCTTCTTGTTACAATAGATCTGAAGCAATCTCTTAGTAAGTTCGTAGAAGATGAAACTATAAAAGGTTATGATAGAGAAGCTGAAATGGCTCTGGAAGCAGTGAAATCAGGAGAAGTTGACATAAACCAGCTGGCAGATACTTGGGCTAAAGCTTATAAGGAGGTAAGATAAAGGTTGAAAAATTAATATTTTTTAAATAATTAATTATATTATGAACAGGCTCCCTTGTTATACCCTTGTGCTCACATACAGTACTTAACAACTCATTAGTTAACTTTTCTGCTAAACAACAGCAACTGCTCTATAACAAAACAGTTCTCGACTGCAAGGCACTGGATCTTTTCACTACATCACTTGTTTCCACTTCTCCCAGGGCTTCCTGATGTTTTCACCAGCTACAGAAGTGCTGAGTCACAAGGCAATATTCCCATATATAATGATACACGGAGTGTTTCAGTGTGAAAGATCTCACTGAACTGACATATTTGGGTCATTCTTTGTTCAGTAAAAATTGATTTTCTGAAATATTTCTTGATCACATTCTAATGATATCAACTAAAAACTAATAAAATATTTTTCTTTGCATAGCTGATGTTTTGAACCCAATGTAAAATTCATCAAATGATGAAATATTGTTCAGTCATTATTTTAAGGTACTATGAAAAAAAAAAAAGGGCTAAATTTTTTACTTCGCAATTTGTCGATGGCTGAAAATTGATTACTTCTCACTGCAATAAAAATTCTTCTGCTGCTAGATGCTTTCAAAAAGAAAGAATAAGGGAAGAGAGAAAATAGTAATAGCTAAACTGGAGTACAGATAACTCAAATTAGGAAAGAGATAGGATGTACATCAGAGTGAATGTCCAATTGGTTTTGTGCCACCATTATAAGAGATCTTTATTTTAAATCATTTGTAACCCTTAAGGATGTGTCGTTTATAATTTTTCAGACAACATTAGAGTATGCAAAACCTGAAGAAAACAGCTGGGATGAAGATTTTGCAGATGTTTATCATGATTTGATACATTCTCCAGCTTCTGAGACACTCTTAAACCTGGAACACAATTATTTTGTTAGCATCTCAGAATTAATAAGTGAAAGAGACGTGGAATTGAAGAAGCTACAGGAAAGGTATTCTTCTTATTTTATTGTTATACTAAATAGGGGTGCACATGATCAGTTTTATATTTATGTCTTTTAACATGTAATAAGTACACAGTCTGTATTGTTAGGGTCACCTGTCTTGCATTCTACTTGGTCACTGGGAATTATAAAAGATCACCTGAGTAGTACATGGTTTGATGGGCTTGATTTCCATTTGTTCCATAAATAAGTACTGAGGATATCTAGTAAACGAAGTATAAGTACGTGCTGTATTTTGCATTTATTGTAATTTAAATGAGAAATTGAAAGTTTCACGACATGAAAGAAGAAGTAATGGAACTGAATCAACTTCAATTCAGAAATCTGTGTGGGAACCCGAGTTCTGAGCTTGAGAAGTTGCAAATGGCTGCTTTGCCCACAAGGGGGAGAACACATACTGCAGGATATTATAAATAGAAATGCTGGCATTGCTTATGAAATATCAAAATATTCAAAACAGGTATGTTTTAGCATTGTATGCAGCACTATTCTTGTTCTTAAACTTCTTTTATATGATATTTATGTAGCTTATTTGTTTATTTCTAATGTGTCTCCAGACCAAATCTTACATATCTCTAATTTGGAGATAAGGCTCCAGTAATGTTTGTAAGCTTAATTTTTTATTTTCTTTTCTGAATTTTTTTTATGAGTACAGGTAATGTTCTGTTTACACTGGAGGTGGTTTGGAATTTCTGACCCTTAACTTAAATTTTCTTTAGTAAATCTATTTATTTCTGAAGACTAGCATGTATACAAACGACAAAGTGAAGTAAAAAACTTTGGAAGATGAAGGAGAGATGAGGTATTTGGATGAACTGGTGATAGCAGGGCTGTTCTTGAGCTTCAGTGCCCATTTTTGAATACAGCATGAGATGGAAACTTATCTTGCTATTAAAAATAAATGTGTTTAACCTACTTCCTGGTGGTTACATGCTTGCATCATTTGTGTTTGGAAGGGAACAAAACAAAAAGGGTTGAGAAATTTTATTTCAAAATAATAGTTATGTCTGGGTTATAGTATAGAGCTGGGAAATTTTACCTGTTACATCTTCTGGATTCTTAAATTCACTTTTAATTGGGAAAAAAAACTGTAGAGGACTGGCTTTTTAAAAACATAATAACCATTTTAAAGTGAAAATATGTGCTCCTAGCCCAAAGTTTGAGATAATTAGTTTTTTAACTGCTTTCATTAAAAGGAAAATTTTCAACAGATTCTGAGACTGAGCATTTAGGTGCTTGGGGATTTTGTTTGTTTGCTTGTGATTATTTTTCTTTTAATGTCCAGTGACTCTTGCATTTTTTTTTTTTTTTTAATAAAATAGTTAACTCAAAGGAGCTAACTAAATAATTCTACCACTGTTAAGAGGGTAGTTCTTTAAGTGTCTGACTACGAAACAGGTGATATAAAATGCAGTTTATTCTCTGCATATAAAATGCAGTCCTCATTGGATTCCTCAAACATGGATCACGTTTGTCTTCTAGGTCCCTTGTTAATCTACATTGTGTTAAGGGTTGTTTCTGCTGAGAAGACCTGTTGATTTTTCTGTGTCCTTTTAGAACGATTTCAGCAAAAATAGTTCAGACCACCTGTTAATGTAAATCTTTCTAATGATAAGGATAGTAAAGTGATCCAGATATTAGAGTGTATAGAGAAACTGATACATGTGAAGGCAAATTTGAAATGTGTGGATTCTGATTCCAAAAAGCGCAAGTACTTGAAGTAGTGCATAATAGCTACATTGAATTTTCTGTAGAGTCACAGAATCGTTTGGGTTAGAAGAGACCTTAAATATCTACTTCCACCCCCTTAAAATGACCAGGGATATCTTCCAGTAGTTTGGACTGCTTAAAGTCCCATCCAGCCTGTCCTTGAACACCGTAGTGGAGAATTCCACAGCTTCTCTGGGTGGACTGTTCCAGAGCCTCACAATCTTCATAGTAAAGAATTTATTCCTTAAATCTTAATCTACACTTTTAAAACCTTTACTTCTTCTGTTGCTATTCTCCCTGATCATAAGTGTTACTTGTTATAAATCTGCATTTGCTTCCCTTTCAGACAAGGAGCAGAAATGGATAAGGTGATGCAGGAACTAGGGAAATCTCTAACAGACCAAGATGTAAATTCATTAGCAGCTCGGCATTTTGAATCTCAGCAGGTAAAATAAGTTCAGCAAATTAAAAACATCATGTATATAACTGTCTTAAAAATAGAATTCAAAACAGCCAAATACTTTCTTCTTGTTAGGATTTGGAGAACAAATGGACCAATGAATTAAAGCAATCTACTGCTATCCAGAAGCAAGAATATCAGGAATGGGTGATAAAACTTCATCAGGACCTAAAGAATCCCAACAACAGCTCAATCAGGTATTTAATTCCCCTGTGAAGCTTACTGCTGTCTATATGAGTTCAAAAGACATTATTATAATCTTTTTTCTAGAATAGCCATTGAAACAAGATAATCCAAGGTAATCAAATACAAATAAACCATGATAATTAAATATATATGTGCAATATTCTACAATCTTTATGTAAAGTAAACTGCTCTAATATACTGCACTGCTGCCTAAGCAGGAGTTTCCTCCTGTTTTCCCATGTTTATCTTGTTTCTGCTTAACACTACTCTACAGTGGTTTCTGTTATGCTGTGTAATATCAGTAAGCATTAATTGTAGTTTAATAAGTGGTAGCAGTATTACAAATTTTTTATTCATAAGCCTCTTTTAAGTTTTATGTAAACATCACAGAAGACCTAAAAATTCAGAGTTTTTCAACCTGACCACTTATGGTGAGTGTTGAATGGTTTTTTTGAAAAATGTTTTCATTGAGGAAATAGTAAGGAAATGAGAATTTGTTACTTGGGAAGGTCCTTATTCTTTATCATTAGTATCTACCACCTTTGTTACTGATTTTAAAATCGAAGGAGTAAAACACAATGCTTTTTCATATCTCTTACTAGTAAGAGAGCCTGAGCAAGTAGTTTAGGTGGATGTAGTAAGGATTTATGGGGAAGTGAAACCTTTGAAACAAGTGGATGCCAGTGATAGAATGAAAATGCCGTGGAACGTGATGAAGTGACAAAGTAGTCTGTATTTCCTCTTCATTCTTTCCTTTCAGTACAAGAATGCAAAGTGTATGGAGCATGAAGAGAGTGAGATGAGGGGAAATATACTGGAAGACAATATTTGTATGTTCAGATTTCTGAGTGCTTTCCTCAACAGTGTTTGGAAGTCTTTTGCAGTTTTCAGACTAGTTGTAGAATATTTTCCTAGGACTGCACACTGTCAGTCAACCTGACTTCTTTCTAAGCTACTAACTAGATAAAAACATTGCTGTAACAGTGCCAGTCTGCTCAAACTAAGCCCAGTCCTTAAATATTTTTCCATAGAGCTTCAGCTTTGTCGAGTGTTTCCATGAGGCTTCAAAGATAGTAAAATTATGAAGTGTGTACTTGTTACTGTGAATCGCTTTTGTTGAAAGATGTGGCTAAGCTGGAGGTCCTAAACTGAAATCCAGAAGAAATGAGCAGCTAGAGGTCCAATGGCAAGTGCCTCTGAGAAAAATAGGGATTGGTCTTCATAATT
Organism: Callipepla californica brunnescens; assembly: GCA_023055505.1. NCBI lineage: Eukaryota > Metazoa > Chordata > Aves > Galliformes > Odontophoridae > Callipepla > Callipepla californica. The sequence goes on along the minus strand of JALIRH010000034.1, from coordinate 740,628 downwards.
CTGTACTCTCAGTATCAGACATTTCCATTCACCTTAACAGATGTGAAGTGTACGTGAAGTACAGAAGCTAGTATAAACTTTTCAGTAGGTTTCTTATCATTTTAGCGATGAAATTAAGGTTCAGCCCAGTCAATTGAGAGAATCTCTAGAAGGAAATGGAAGAATTTATGAAGAGCAAAGACTTTTAGAAGAAAGTTTTACTATTCACTTGGGTAAGTAAAATAAATTGATAGCAAAGCCAAGATGTAATAACAGATGCTAGTAAATTATACATCAGTGTCTTATTTACAGTATTATATACAGTATTATTTACAGTATTTAATTGTCAATGTATTTATTGTATACATAGTGGGATTGTTTTATATTTGTTGTTTCCATACGTAGGAGAAGTACAGCATGTCATAAACTACAGTAAATCGCGTCCAGCTATCTGAAAAACTTAATGGAAAGCATTCTAAAAGCAAATCTTTTTCCTTTCTGCTAAGGTGACTAGTGTAGAAAAATATGGTGACATCAAAATACATAGCAATCAAAAAATAAAAATATGAGTGTTGATTTGATTCCTAAAATAATAGGCGCTTGATTTATTAAAATTATTTTTATTTTATTTTACTTTTGTTTATGCTTTATAGATTTTTAAGCTTTTTATTTTAACCGCTCTGAAAGAGTTTTCATTGCTAGCTTTATCATAGGAAACAAGACTCATTTCAGGTACAGATATGCCTTTTCTGTAACAGTATGTGAAAGTATTGCATTTTTACTCTATGTTGCTGATATGCATATAAAACTATGTATTTGGTTAAGAACTTGGTGTATTATTCTTTATATTTCCCTTATGGGTCTTTCTGATGAAACTTAGAGGAACATTTTGGTTCCTTGCATTTTAATAACAATCCTGAGTTTCATCCTTTACTCTTTGTATTAAAATCATTTATATTCCATGCAGGAGCTCAGTTGAAGACCATGCATAATTTGAGGTTACTGAGAGCCGACATGCTGGATTTCTGTAAACATAAACGTAATCATCGAAACGGAGTAAAGCTTCACAGACTTCAAACTGCAATGTCCCTCTATTCAACTTCTCTCTGTGGCCTGGTTTTATTGGTTGATAACCGTATCAGTTCATATAGCGGCATTAAAAGAGGTGAGTCTTCTAATGGAGTACAACGTGCCATTAAAAGCCAATGTCACTTGTAAAAGACTTGCTGTCTTCTCTCACTAAAAGTGCAGTAAAAATAATTTGCTAGAGAACCTTATGTTTTGTGTGTGATATCACGAAAGAGTAATACATGCAAAGACAGATGGAGGACAGAATTGTGCTAAGTAATTTGAACTCTGATATGCCGTTAACCAGGGGGATGTGGAATCTTCTTCTCTGGAGATATTCAAGACCCACCTGGATGTCTACCTGTGCGACCTGATGTAGGGAACCTGCTTTGGCAGGGGGGTTGGACTCAATGATCTCTTGAGGTCCCTTCCAACCCCTGTGATTCTATGATTCTGTGATCTCTGTACTAGATTTTGCTTTCCTAAAAGGAAGGAGGATGTTAGTGTAGAATCATTAATGTTGATTTGCCTACTTTAGCTAATTATCAATAGGGTCTTCTAACTCTCTTATGTTTTGAGAGTTGGAAAGGAAAGTAAGGGACTGCCAGGCGATCTATAAAATATAATGCTCAGTAAATTTTGACTTCTTTTAGGTCAAAAATAACTTTGTCAAACTTAACTCTGATCGATTTCCATAGCTGTTGCACCATCACTCTTTTTAAAAATGTTGCAGAAAGGAATGTCTCACATCTCTGTTCCTCTAATCTAGTCAAATATATTGCTTTAAATCAATAATAAACATCTGGTTATATTAAGACCCCAAACAACTTGAGGCAGCAGTTGATGTTTGGATACATTTCTTCATATGCTTTGTGTGGTGAGAGTTGTAGCCTTTGATTGAATGTCAGTAGTAATCACATTTGAGAAAAAACTTTCTTTTTAAACAATTAAATCTATTTCTTGCAAGAGCACTACTCAGAAAACATTCTCCTTATTAAAAGGCCATCTAAGGTATAAATATGCTAGGAGGTTTGAAGGTTCATAACATTGGCAAAAATACTGTAGAGAAGACCTTTAAATAGTACATTGATGCTGTTGTTGAAATAAAGCTAATGGTATGTGTACTTTAGATTTTTGGGTTACAAAAGTGTCGAAGTAGTTTTCTGCTTCTGTTGTAAAACAGAAGATCACAGATCTAATAGCTTTTGTTTTTGATTGGCTAGAATGACTTTCAAATCTCTGCAAGATTAGGAAAGGAAGGTACAGATGAGCTTCTTGTGAGCACACTATTTTCCCAGGCATCCTGCTTCATTTTGAGCAACATCAATAACTTAGCAAACATTAAGCTGAAATGGGCTCCAGTCCAACAGTCTTGCAACTTACTTGGCTGATGTGGTACTAAGGAACATGGTTTAGTGGGCAGCAGTGGTGGTAGGTGCACAGTTGAACTAACAGGTCTTTTCCAACCTTAATGATTCTATGATTCTATTTGTTTAACTTCAGATTGAGGAAGCTAGTGAATGTGCTTCTTGTTTAGTATGTTTTGATACCTCAGTTGTCTTGCAAACATTTTTATATTACATCACTGATAAATCTGTTGTCCAAAGATGGTTCAGTTTATCTCAAAGTTACACATATTGTGTGAGGTACTAGCAAGACTGAAAATCATGACTGCAGTGTTTTCTGGGGAGGCTTTATTTCTCACAATGTCTAAACAATAAGCAGCAGAATATGCTTTTGAAATTGAAGGTTATCTTTCTAGAGCCTAAATTCAACAGAAAACTGATCTTTCAGTTCAGTATGTTTCAGTACGTTGATTTCATTCAGCTTTTTGTTGTATGGTGCAGGAGTTGTCTCCTTACGTATTTGGTATTTATACATTGCTTAGTGCAAATCTCTTACATTAGGACTTTGTAGGGCTGTTATGACTCAGATGTAAGTGAGTATAGCACATTCAAACAGTTAACTACAATGAAGTTTAGTTTGAATATAAGAGACAGCTTTTTTGATTGTTTGTTTGTTTCAGTCCTGGCTTTATTTTATCTCGATGCCGCCAGAAAACAATCTTTTGGAAAATGAGCTGCTTCTTCCTTTGATTTTGGACACCAGAATTTAGTAAAGCATTTCAAAAATGTTTTATGATGGAGACAATACATGAAGTATATTAAGATTTTCTTTATATCCTGACCATTTCTTTCGCAGCCTGTATATATGGCGGTCCTTCTTTGATCTAAGAAGCAAGTCAGAATTGCTTACTTAAACTTCCTGATGATGGCTTTCTCTGACAGTCACTGACTTGTTTGAAATAAAGGATAGAAATCAGGATTTGGAGCTTAGATTACTGGTTACAGGGGCAGTATGTTATGTTGGTTACGTTAGTAAAATTATCAGTTTAATTTGGGAAAAAGGATTTGCAGCTCTCTTCAGCTGATGGTACTGTTCTTTAGCTTTCAGAGAGTGGAATAGTTTTGAGAACATAAGAGGAAAGAACAATAATTCAAAATTTCCAGATAAACTGTTTATGAATTTAGTTAACAGCAGTCATTTTGCAGTAGTTGCTGTTGAAATGCAGTATAGTTGCTGTTGGAAGAATCTATATATGCTTTAATAAAGTATTGCAGATTGTAAGGTTGGTTTTAAAGCACAGTTAAACATGTTACTGCTACTGTTTTTGATTTTTTTTGTATAGGTTATTTTGTTGGAACACTAAGCAGTGTTGTTTTTTGAAATAATTCTCTTATTTCAAAAGGTGTTTTGTCTCTGCCATGTTTATTTGTTAGGATTTAAGGTGAAATACAAAGAGTTTTGTTTTTTTGTTGTTGATTTTTTTTTGGTCTGGTTTTAGGGGATTTTTTGCTGTTTTTTTACCACTGTAACTGGCATGTTTTGAATGCTAGAACTGAGTTATGTAATATTACTTAGCATAACCCTGTGACATTGATTTAAATCTTCTATTTTCCTAGATTTTGCAACTGTTTGTCAAGAATGCACAGATTTTCATTTTCCTGGAATTCAAGAACAACTTGAAATTGTCCAGAAGGTTGTACTTAAGGCCAGAGCACAGCGTAGCAATAAGTCGAAAAAGCATCATGGTCAGTGACAACCAAAATTACTTTCTTTACTGCACTATAATAGCCCTCAGTGGAATATTTGTGGTTATGGTCAACTTAGTTTTGTTCTTATTCTGTTACCTTACCTACAAAATGTGATATTCTAATTTATAAGTTAACTCAAAGAAGTCTGCATGGAATTCTGTGTTTACAGACTACCTATTCACGTGGTCCATGTGATGTCTTTGATTACATCACATACATAACATTTTAAAGAAATAGTCCTTAGTTTTTAATCACACTCGTGACCAGCCTCACGTCACAATCCACCTGCAAAGTGTATAGGCTTATTATGCTTTTCTCTGCAATTTAAACTGCCTATGACAGCGTGGAATTTATTTTACCTAACGTATTTTTTTTTTTCTTTCTGTGTAAATGAAAAGCTTTGAAAATTGTAGAACATGTTGTGACTTTTCCCCCTCCTTATAAATGAGTGCTAGAAACCGAACAATACATTCACTAAAATTGTATTCTCTTTAGCGCTGAATAAATCCTTATTAATAGTTTACTTTGCAGTTATATTTATAAATGGCACAGAAATCTACTGAGTACATGTTGTTGAAGCGGTACTTGTACATCATGAAATCTTGTTTTTCTTGCAGATAACTACTTATAAATACATCAGTCACAAAAACAGATTCTTAAGATTACATGGAGAAACAAGTTATCTTAGGAACTTGCACATAGCTGTAGTCTAAGGAAAATACTGATAAATGTTTTTATAGTGACGATTCATGCAAATTTTTGTTGATTTTATTTTTTACTATTAGGAACAAATTCATTTTAAGCAGATGTGTTTTTATTAACACAAGTGATAGCAATGTTCAATGTAGTTGTGGGGTTAACTTTGAGAACTTAGTATTATGTTTGAGAACATCATGTTTCTTTTTGTCTGATTAGGGTAATTGAAGAAGAAAGCTAATGATTTGTTTCAAGATTCAATTCAGCGTTTATTGCAGACAGCGAGAGCACTTCCTTTTCATCCCCCACCTTTACGTGAAAATTTAAGCTACACATCGGCTCAATACATCTCATATGCTAAAGCAGATAATACATTAGTATGTGATATATTTAATACTTGTGTTATTCATTTATATACAGGAAACAAGGATAGTGAAATTGATGATAAATCCAAGAATATTGAACGTAACCAGTCAAATATTTTACAAGGTGAGTTCCATTGCATTTCCCCTCTCTTCTTACAGCAAATTGTGTTTTATAGATGCACATTTTTAGCTCAAAACTCAGAACATAAATTATAAACTAAACCTGAGTTGACCTCAATCAAAGGAGAAGAATGTTCTTGTGGCTAAGGCAGAGAACTGGGTGTCAGGACATCTGGTTTCTATTCCCAGCTTTGCTACAATATCATGTGACGTTGGGGCAAATCACTTAACTTCTCTATGCCTAAAATTTGTTTTCAGAATTTGAGGGGAGAAAAACCATCTTTGAGGATCCTGGAAAAAGGTGAAGCTTAAATACTAGCAAACTAGTTTCTTTCAGAAAATGATTACTGTTCTGATGCAGTAAAGCATTTTAGAAGGTATTTAATTTTTAATCTTCGAATGTAAGAATTCATTCCTCTAAAAGAGGAAATATATTCTAAATATGTTGTGATTCTTAGTAAAGGAGGCTGCAGAGGATCTTAAAGATAAATGCTCAGCTGAGAGGAAACAAGATAAATCCATATAATCCATAGCTGAATATGAGGGCTTATTAAAATTATCTCCATGGTTGTTTTATGTTTTGGATTTATAATCCTCTATAATATGCTACCACTCTTGATTCTTAACAGATAAATCCTGGTAAAATCTTTCTGCGGTGACTTGTATATCATTATTCTTAGATGGTCATTGCTGGGGATTACTTCCTCCTTGTCTGTCAGCGGGGACTGTATACCCATTCTCCAGATATCCCAGTGCCAAGGCAGTATCTTGACTTGCCAGTGAAACTAGGTTTAAAGAAAGAGGCTTATCTGTTGACTGAAACAGCAGGACTATCATATACCTGCTTTTCTGTTGACTCCAGTATAGACATTTTGCTCTCCAACAGCAGTAAGATGAAGAAACTTGAATTTCACTGCCTCTTGATGTTTTGTTATTGTTGATAAATGAAAACTTATTTGAAAAATTTCCCTTAAGATGTCTTCTCAAAAGCAAATCTGTAACTCGCCTTTCCATTGCTGCAAATTATTTTAAATTCTAATAATCACTGGTACCTTTGTATTCTACTATGCATAATATGTGTAATATAACCAATTACCCTTTTTTCATAGGCTTTTTGTATCCTTTATTTTAACCCATCCATTTTTGGTATTTCCGCCTCCCACATCTGTCTGCAATTCAGTGCTTACATAATATATTTTGAGTATTATACCTCCTCTGTGTTTGTTTTTCTGTTTCATACTATGTTTAGATCATATCCGCTTGTACTGACACTATTACATCTTACTACACCAGGTGTCTGTGATGCTAGTGAAACTCATCAAAGCAGGGAATTGAGTGCTGGATGAATGTAAAACAGTGATACTCTCAGCAATTTTAGATCAGTTCATTTCTTTTATTTCTCTCTTCATGTATGTGTTCTGATCTATGTTGTCTTCTATTGGCTCTTTTTCTTAACTGTCTGACTCTATGCTTACACTGCGTTGCAAATATGTTTCAGTATAGGTCACTACCCTGATACACTGCCTTCTTCTATTACGTTATTCTGCAGGAGAATTCTACATCACTCGCCATTCAAATCTTTCAGAAATTCATGTTGCATTTCATCTTTGTGTGGATGATAATGTAAGATCTGGAAACATAAATGCTCGGGATCCTGCAATCATGGGACTCAGAAACATTCTCAAAGTTTGCTGCACACATGACATTACTACCATTAGTATTCCTCTCTTGTTGGTACATGATATGTCAGAAGTAAGTAAAGTTGTTTTCTTTTTAGCTTCTAGAGTGCAATTGTTTTGATTTTTTTTTTTTTTTTTTGAAAAGGTATGTTTCGTGCTGTTTGACATAGATGAGGAATTTGATCCCAGTCATGTGCTCCTGCCACATCATTGTAATAGCATTGGTATCTGTATGGTGACCTGAGTTAAGGAACTGAACCAGTTAAAAGCATTTTAGTTAGCTGAACCTTTTCATTTTTAATCCCACACCTCCTTTATCCAGCTCATTGCCATGGCTGCACAAATATTAACAAGAGGAGTGGTGGCACTACATGTTTGGCAACACATGCTGCTTAGAAACTGCAAGATACAGTGGTGATACCAGATGCTAGAAAAATCTTAAAACTAAGTTTTTAGCAACAGCATAACTAGCGAAGATTGGTTTCTTAAGAAATTTGAATTCTCTATCCCTAAGCACCATACTTTATTACCTCAGCCCTATGCAGCAGGAACCAGATTTCACCTTTGTCCTGAACGGTCACCTTCTTCATGCCTTATTATCTATACCTTCAAATTCTGCCCTTGTTTCCTTTCTGTGTTCCCTATGTACGAGCTGGGAAAGAAGCAGCATACTGAGAGGTACTTTGTTGATAAACATGTTGTTAGTGTACTGAGCTTTTGTCTGTGGGACACTAATGCATGGAACTTGTCTCTCGCCTGTTCTCTCACAGTTCATAAATTATAGTTAATACTAGGCAATTTCTTTTCTCTGTCAGATCTGGTTCAAAAGATACTGGCAGGAAAGGAAATGGAGGTGGGGACAGAACTAGCAGACAGGCAGTACAGCTATATGCCACACTTCCTTAGGTGATAAGATTAGAAACAAAGAAATAAGGGAAAAAAAATAAATAAATGATAATGGTGCTGTTACTGTTATCCTTCTGCATGTATAATTATCATTGTTTTGTTTTGTTTTCTGAATAACCTTACAGATGTTGAGACTGCCATTCCTTCTGTAAAAGTTTGTGACTCATAGCAAGAAAAAGGCTCATCTTTGGATGGAGTAACTGATTTCTTTGTTTATTTGTTTGTTTTAACAAAATTTGATCTGAGCACATATAAAACAGCCCCCTTTTACAAGATTTGTGAAAGTTCAAGCAACGCAAAAGTTAAAATTATACAAAATAAACAATAGTGAAAATTCTGAAAGATATTCTTCTATGTAAAAGTTAACTGTTAGTAGCAGATTGTATTATTTCAGAAATATACTTCTGCATCTTTGTGTTAGTGTCCTTTCTAGGGGCACAAATGCAAATAATCAGCTTGCAGGACAGCAGCCTGAGTTACTAGTGGAACCCAATTACTGCATTTCAGTAATACGTAGACATTTTTTTTCCTTAATCAAGTCACCAAATGACTATATTCATCTTTTTCTTTCTTTAAACACATTAGTTTTAGCTTGCATTATATGTATGAATTTTAAAATCAAATAGTACACAACAAGATCATGTGTTTGCTGTGCTTTCAGAAAGTGTTGCTCTTGAATGTGTGAAACTGAAGAATTATCTATTTATGTGGTGCTGTATTATTAAACAGTTATGGTAAAACCCTTTACCTTTAATATAAAACTTTTTAAGTATTTATGGATTAAGCAGATAGTGGCCTGTATGGTAAGCACATGTTAAGCCCAAATGGAATTGAATGAACTGCGTTAGCAGCATTGCCTATTACAGTGCTTTGCAGCTGGCTGACTGAATTTGAAACTCACAGATCTGTGACTTGTTGAGAGAGAAATGAATAATAACAGGTTTCTGAAGGTTAACGTGAACTTGGTGCCTTCAGCAGCTCCAGTTTTGAATCCACATTTACCACGTACATTAAAAAAAAAAGAAAGTTTTTGTAAAGTGGTTAACCAGGAGCACAGCTGCAGAGATATTTGCCACCTTCTCTGTGACAGGCATTCATCATGATTTTGCTTTGTGTGTTTCCAAAAGGTTTTCTTTTATGGCTGGATGAGTAGATGAGTAGAGTTTATAACATCACAGAAGTAAAGAGCATATCACACTTCATTATTATTGGAACTTCCTAAAAAGCTACTCTTTTATTTATTTAGTTATTGTAAGACAAAATCAGGTTCTGTTTTCTTTAAATTTTCTTATTACTAGAGCAGCAAGAAATCTGGATTTTTTATTTTTTTTTTAATGTTCTGAGTACTAATTTTAACACAGGAAAAAAAACGTGTTTGATATCCGGGGAAGACAAAAACAAACAAGATCAAATTTAGGACAACAGAGGTATTGATGTCTGATAATTGCTCTGGAACTAATATAAACTGAATTGAGGAATGAAATGGTCCTAAAAACATGGCATCACTAAAAATACTAGAGCTGGCATAGTTTCTTGGTAGTTTCAATGCAGGCCATTTTACTCTGCCTTCCATATAGCAACACAGAAGAAAACTGGACACTTCAAGGCTCTCAGGAAGCTATCTATCAGTTGGTCCTGCTTGACCAACCTGATCTCCTTCTCTGATCAGGTGACCTCCCTTATGGATGTTGTGTACATTTACTTCAGTAAAGACTTTGACACAGTCTCTCACACCATTCTCATGGAGAAGCTGGCAGATCATGGTTTAGTCAGATACATTCTTCACTGGTTGGATGGCCAGGCTCAGGAATGGACTTAAATCCAGCTGCTCAGTACTGGAGCCAGTCCTGTTTAATATTTTTATTGATGATCTGGACAAGGATTGAATGCAGCCTCAGTAAGTTTGCAGATGACAGCAAGCTGGGAGGGAGGGCTGATCTGTTTGAGATCAGGAAGGCCCTACAGGAGAATGTGGATAGGATGGATTGGTGACTGAAGCAAGTTGTATGACCCTTTGGTCACAACAGCCCCATGCAATGCTACAGACTTGGGACATGGTGTCTGGAAAGCTGTATGGTGGAGAAGTATCTGACGGTGGTATTCGTCAGCTGCCTCTACATATGCCAGCAGTATGCCAAGGTGACCAAGAAGGCCAACCTGACTTGTATCAGAATTAGTGTAGTCAGAAAGACTAGGGAAGTCATGTCCCTTTATTCTCAGCAATGGTTCAGTGTTCAGTTTTGGGGGACCCTCACTACAAGAAAGACATTGAGGCCCTGGACCTTGCCCAGAGAAGGCCAGTGTAGCCTGTGAAGGCTCTGGAGCACAAGTCTTATAAGGGGAAGGAACTGAAATCCTTAAGTCTGAAGTAGAGGAGGCTCAGGGATGACCTCATCACTCTTTACAACCTTACATTCTTTTCTAACCTTAAGAATTCTATAAGTTAAGACAAAAATGTTGGTTTTGGTTGGTTGGTTGTTTTTTTAATCATAAAAATAAAATCATAAACTTCTAACATTACCGTAACTTTCAGTGATATTTTTAATGAGTTGATTGTGCTTTGCTTGGGTACAAACTGTGTAAATGACAGTGGAATGCTGTAAAGAGGAGGGTGCAGTGCAGGACTAACTCTGCTTCTTGTACCTGCTGTACACAGTCAATTAAATTTCATTTTAATTGAGCCAGATATGTTACACGTTACATGCGCACGTGCTACTTGGCAAATAAAGTGCAGTGATTACCAGTATTGGTATTTTGTCCTGGTTCCAGCTGAGAGAGTGTGAATAGCGCACCAGTGCTTTGATTGTTGCTGATTGACAGTAGCATATCTGGGACCAGCCCAGGCTGCTTGTCAGAAGAGCTGCTGCTGAATTGAGCAAGGGTTTATTCCATACTACATAACACCATGCAGAAAGCTATAAAGCTGTGGAGAGTTGACCAGGGACCAGCTGCTGCTTGGGAATTAGCTGAATTCCATTTGATGCATAGCAACTAGTTGCACTGTGGTTTAATATATATTTCTAGATAGATATATACACACACAGATATATATCATCACATTTTTGTTCCTACTTTCCTTTTGTTTAGTCTTAGTAAATAGTTCTTATCTCAACCCATGAGTTCTATTTTGGTTCCAATTCTCTCCTCCCATTCCAATAGTGGGAGTAGGAGGTGGAGGGCAATGGAATGAGTGAACAGCTGTGTGGTGTTTAGCTGCCTTCTGGGTTAAACCACAACATATTTCAGCTTACTTATGTGTGCATGCCTGTGAAGACGTTTTTTGTTATTAATCTGCAATGTAAATTTTCTTATTTAATTGTTAAAATTGGGCCTGTATTATTTCATAAAATGATTTACTATGTTAATGGTATCAGTGGGGAAGAAATACCCAGAATACTTGTGCAGCGCTGACAAACCTTGTAATTTTCAACATCTCCAGAAGCTCTCAAACACTGTAATTAGTAGAATGTTTTTAATTAATTGTACAATATGTATTTGTTTATTGTTTTTGTAATAGTCACCTAAACAAACATCAGTTTACTAATCAGGCATACTAAAAGCAAGTTTACAAGTTTGCATGTGTTACCTACATTTATTCACTTTCTACCAGAAACTGTAAATTCACTAAATCGTGTATTTAACAGCAACTTTTTTTCATGTGAAAGGAACAAAATAAATTAAGTATTTTATAATAAAATATAAAGCATATGAAATTACAAGAAAAAAACATTAAGAAAAAAAGTTTTGTTACTTAAATACATTAACTATATTATATATTTAATATGTGGCCCAAGACGATTTCAAATTCAGTGTGTCTCAGGCAAGTCAAAAGGTTTGACAACTATGAGAAAGATTATCAACATGTATATTAACCTTTAATTTTTCACCTCTTACAGTTTCCCACCTTGAAATGTGTATCTGCTCATACAATGTGTAGGTTTTTGCTAGGTGTGTTTCAAGTAAACACCTTGCTAATTCATCACTTCTGGAAATTAACCATTGAAAAAGGATTTGAAAACTTTGTTCCACAAGGGGTTTCTGGAATTTAGCGTTTTCATTACTTGGTTATGACATGGCTTTCTGCAAAGACTTAAATGTGCTTGTAAGTTTAAAAAAGCTGTAATCCCATGGAATGAGTCTGTTGATGCAGCTTTGCAGTGTACCTTCTAATCAATGAAGTTGACCTTTTTTATTTTTACCAGCAGAAGTTATTAATCTGACAGCAGATCTTTTCATCCTAAAATGGAGTGGTGCATGGTTTCTACAGTGAACAAAACCAAAAGCCCCAGTCATTTTTTGTTTTTAACTCTCTGGAATGTCATTAATGAAAGCTTACTAAAAGTGATAGCGTTCTTGTGTTTTCCTATCCCTACTGCTGTATTTTGAACTGGCATTCCCTCAATCCTTAGATTTCAGTGCTATTAATTTCTTTATTTATAGAGAAAAATTCTAACATGTCAAAATCATGAGAACATATTTTTTAAAGATAGACTGTAACTGAATCACTACTGTGTCATTGTCTGTTCCTGTGGCTTGCATACTATGACGTTCTAGGTCCAACCTGTTATTTCCCTGAGTGCCCACAAGATTTAGCATCTATGTTCCTCTGAAATAGTCCAAGGAATAGTGTCATATCCTGCTGCTTCCATCAGTCCTTTTTAGGCTAGGTCCTTTTATTGATTTCATGATGTACTTCTAAATTGCTGTTAGAGTAACTTTCTTTTTAGACGTTTGTTTTTAACCTAAGCCAAAGCAGTGCTCAAAACTAGCAGTAAACACCTACATTGCTTGTGACAGAAAGCAAACGTAGGCAGATAAATTATAACAAAGACCAACTGTTTTTTCCTTAAAGACCAGAAATGAAAATAGTGTTGTCTGCATTGTTCTGACTGTTTCACATGCTATATAACCTGAAAGCAGCATTTTTTGATGCAGTGGCTTATGTGATTAAAAAAATGTCTGGAAAGATATTTGTAAACTTGGGCTGGTTTTAACATATTTTTTGACGCTGCAGAATAAATAAGTGAAAAGAAAATTATGTAAAGCATAAATTTGAAAAGGTACTTAGAATGATAAATTTCATTCTACATGTGTATTCCTGTTTTTAGACTGGAAAGTACACATTATATGTTGGAGAGCATATCAGAACAAATGAATATTATTTATTATGGATTTTATTTTCTCTGAGAAGTACTTACAGTGACAGCCTTCCACTTTTTAACTAGGAATATTCATCTTAATACAATTAATGTTATAGTTTACAGGAAAAGAACGCTTTATGTTCTGTAACATTTTAACTGTTGTTTAAATTACTTAGACTAGTGCACACAGCCGCATATTGCTGTAACTAATACCAGTGTGGCTTTCACATCCTATGTTGTTATTTAACTTGAGGTAAGAATTTGCTGTCTGGTTATATCTGAAAATCACCCATCAGATGAAAGTGTCTTTCGTTTGTTTAGAAAATTCACATTTAGGGGAGGAGGTTTTGACATAAGGTGTATAGGTATGCCAATAAGCCTGAACCAGAATCGTCAGGAATACCTGGTAACCATCAGTTACTGCCATTAAGTTGTTTAAGGAGCCTCTTTTTGTCTATCTGAAGCACAAATCTGGCAGTTACAATTTTCTGATGTTTATACAGATGTTATACAATATATATATTAAAAATATACATATTCTTATAATCTGCATATGTATGTGATATATATATATCATAAAAAACATCCGTCTAGAATTCTCTTCAAAACTGAATCCTTCTTCATTAACGGTGATGCTGCTCAAATACCTGACATGAAAATACTCTTCCATGTCAATTTATTAAGAATTTTCTCACTACTGTTGTTGATCCATTTGCATTGAACCTTTTCTTTTATTCATTTATTTATAGGAAATGACCATTCCATGGTGCTTAAAGAGGGCAGAACTTGTGTTCAAGTGTGTCAAAGGTATGTTAGAAAATTCTTTAGCTCACTTCTAGAGTTGAATTTGATGACATCCAGCCTTAGCTCAAGCTGTATCTTCCCACTGCTCCAAAGCAGTTGTTTCAGTAACTTATTGTTTGTTAAAATGTTGTTATTTTCTCTTTAAAATTATGAACTGCCATGTTATTATGGGACTAGATGAAGCATCAGGAAATAATCTCACACTTGTAATGAAGAAAAATATTTTTACAAATCACACATGGTGAAAGAAAAGTCCTTTACTGCTTTTGAGCAATCTCTGAAGGAGGGCAGGAACTAACAGTTGTCAGTATAATTTCCAGTGTCTTTTCACTTTTAATTTCCTCAAACAATGAGAACTGCACACATCTTTTTTAGGGCTAGTTTATACTCTAACTTATCTCTTTGCTGGAAAGTCATCAGACTTAGCGTTTATTAACTATTTTTTCCAATTGTATTATTACTTACTACATTCTTGTGCCCTGCACTTAAATACTCACAGCAAGCAGTCATTTAGAGCATTTAAAGTAGTGTTCTCTTCACTACATACTTAAGGATCATTGTGCTATTGTGACCTTTAGTGATTCACAGTGTCACGTATGTATTCCTGTGGACCTTGTAGTTCATCAGTTATCACAGATCACAGAGTTGTATGGATTGTAAGGGACCTCTAAAGATCATCTAGTCCAACCCCCCTGCCAAAGCAGGCTCCCTAGAAATACTAGCATAAAATGAAAATCTAAAGTTAAGCAATGAACGCTTGAGTTTTTTCTATATAAGTCAATTTAGGCAGTTTCTTTTCCTGCCAGATGGCCAAAGGACTTTTGACACATTTAGGCTTACACTCATTCATATGGATATCAGAGCTAAAGGAGTTATTTCTCAAATGAAAGCAAACTATTGGAAAAAATTGTTGCAATCACATTTGGAGAAATCTCTCACTTCTGCTGACATACACTCCTCTATACTGTAGCTGGGTATTTGCTCTACAAGGGTGTTCAGTTTTTCTCAGTAATTCCTAATTAGATTTTCCAGTTAAATAAGGTTTCAAAGTAGATTAACCAAGTTGGATTTGAATGTTACAAATATGACAGTAGTTAAAACAGTTAAAATCCTAACAGTGTAGGAAAACTTCCTCCTAACCTCTTTATTGCTAGGGAAGAGTGGGAGGGAAGATTGTATAACTAATCCATGTAATATGACTGTTGTTTTTTAGGTTTCATGATGGAAATGGCCTCATGGGATGGAGGAATTTCTCGAACTGTACAATTCTTGGTACCACAGGTATGTTAAACTAAGTTTGTATCTGAACTAAGAGACTTCTGAAGCAAGAAGTTAAATGTCAGTATACCTAGGTTTGATTTCCTTCCTGTGTCCTGTTGTTTTTTCTTTTTGTTTGTTTGTTTGAGCTTAAACAAGTCACTGTTGTTTTGATTCCTTGTTTACAAAGAAGGAATGAAAGGGTTTTATATTTCGTGGTATCCTTTAGAATATCTGGGAGTACTAAAAATTCAAACTGGGAAGTTTGTTTTAACAAACAGTGAATATATAACCTTTGAAAAGGATACTTTTTGCTCTTATTTTCTCTGAAGAGATGAGATGAATGTTGCATTATAATAATGTAAGGCTTTTGTTAGTCTTATTGTTGAACATCTTGTAAAATTGCAATTAAGAGAGTTCAGTCATGCTTCCACAAAATCATTACACTGTATGTTTGAAGTTAATTGTAATAAAGATTCCTAAATGATTTAATTTGGAGCTTATACTCATTTTCAGTAACAGGAATCTTTCCAACTGTGATAAATGCTGAGGATTTTTTTGTTTTGTTTTGTTTTTGGTGGTGGCGGTTTTCTGTGTTTTGTTTTTATTATGAAAAGTGGTGGTGGAAGTTGTCTAAAAAATCAGTGTTGTGTTAGGAATGAAATGACATGTATTTGTTCACAAAGTAATAAACCAATGAACAAAGAGAAAGCCAAAAATAAATGAAGCTGAATAGAATTCTGAAATTCAGTTAGCAGGAGTCCTGTATATAAGAAAGAGCACTAGTCTCATTCTTCTAGACAGAAGTACTTGGAACAAGAAATCTGCTGGGAACAGATATGTCATAAATACATGAACAGTATTTTGGTTGATCTTTTGATTAAACTAAATAGAATAATAGCATGCATTATGTAAAAAATCTTGGCTTTATGAAAAATGATACTTCTAAATGTCAAGAAATAAAGTTTAGAGAGATTCCATTCTTCTAAAGTACAGAAAAAAAAAACTTACTAGTTTTTCCTCTCCCTCTCCCTCTCCCCTCCCCTTCTCTTCCCAGGCAATTTCTGAGGAATTGTTTTATCAGCTGAGTAACATGCTACCCCAAATCTTCCGAGTATCCTCTACATTAACTCTAACCTCTAAGCACTGAATTTTGTGCAACTGCAGGATGTATCCTGTTGGCAGAAGAAGAGGCTCTGGAATATTGGTACTGGAATATCTCTTTTCTGAAGCCTGATGGTTCTGAATTGGTATTTGTTGCAATTTCAATTATGTTATTACAATAAAAGATAAAATGCTAACTGTACTTGGATGTTAGTATTTCATTTTTACCTCTCTCATTCTTTGTCAGCACACATTATCGTTGAATTCGTTACATTTTTCTGAAAGACATTAAGTGCAGCTAGTCTTATGGAATCCACAGAAATAATTTTCGTAGTCAAATAGTAGGAATAAGAGCTTATGGAAGAAGAAGGATCTTCTGATCAAAACAGGTGACTCAAGTTGTTTGATTTTAAAAACGCTTTCTGAATTTGCTCAGTGATAGTTAATGGAGGAAAGAAATGTCAGGTATAAATAACTGAATAATTTTGATATCATTTGTCAGAGTCATCTTTCCAAGGTGACCACAAAATAAAATGTATTACTGCTTTATTTCAGCAAGTAACAATTATAAAATGAAAAATATGAAAGAACTCTTTAACCTGTTACATTTTGTAAATCACTGGAATTATTAAAAAGCAATCAAATTAATGTAACTATAATTTGGATATATTTTTTTAACTATTTCTTCTTCTTATTTTATTGTATATTATGTTTTTGCTCTCTTTGAAGATACCACATCTCACGTCTGTCACTCTCAGCTTAGTGATAACACAATAGCATTCTGGAATCTGTTGCACAGGTATATTTTGCTGGTTATTATTGTTAAGTTTTGTCACTAAACAATCTATTTAGAAATGACAGGGAGACAGCTTAGGATGTTTGCATGACATTTCTTTATTTCTGACAGGATTCAAGTTTTACCTAAAAATTAAACAATCTCATAACCTCCTACCTCCCCTGAGCAGCTGGGAAAGCTGCTTTTACCTCGTCTTGGACATTAAAGGTTTTTGACTCATTTATGAACACTGGTGACAGGAAACAATTCTTAAATGTAGAGACAAGGCACAGGGAAAGTCCTGTCTGAAGCTGGTATTTACAGAGTTCCAAGAGGAGTTAGCATCACAAGAAAGCCACTGAGGTAGTGAAGGTCTCAGAGGTATCAGGTCTCAGTCTGCAGATCTGTTCTATAGAAAGAACTGGTAATCCTGGCAGAGCTCACCTTGAATAGGTAATCTTTATATGGGTTGCCATATTCTGCATTTGAAAATTACAAATCAATTTGAAATTATTTATTTTTGGTGTGACTTAGTATCATGCTTAGTTTAGTAAATGTAAAGAATGTAAAATTTTGTTCTAAGGAAGTTACAATTTAGAATTATAATAGAATTAAAGTAATAGAAATAAGTTCACAATATTTATAAATTTGCTATGTAAGTAACAAACTCTTAGGTTAGTATTTTTATTGAATACTTCATGCTGTTCAGATGTCTCCCATCACTTATTGCTGAGTTATCAAATGATTTCTTTTGTTGTGCCAGCAGCTTCTAAAGAAGAGTCATTCAAGTAATGAATTAACTTGCTTTTCTGGAAAATAAGGATGTATATTTATCTAGAAGAATTTTTATTAATCCTATTAAAGCTCATTTTACATTGCTGGTTGGAAACTGAAATCAAACTCAAGTACAAGAAAAGGAAGTGCTTTAACCACCATTCTGTTTCTGAAAGATTTGGTAGCAGAATACTTATTTTTTTTTTATCATTTGTAAGGCTTACTCTGTGTTATAAAAGAGATCTGGGTTGTGGAATTGGGTGATTTTTTTTTTCTCTCCAATTTGTTTATCTATCAGCAAATAACCCGTGGAACACCAAAAATCCTTGAGCAAATCATCTGTTTTATACTGTCAGACTGCTAATAAAAATTGCATCCATGTTCTCCTTTTATTTTAACAAAATTCAAAGACATGCTACTTAATTTGGTAATTTTTGTTGTAAAAATGTAAGAATATTTCTAAGAAAAAATTTACCTTCTATGATAAGCTTTTAATTTTTTGAAGCTGTGTGTTTTTTGTATCAGTGGTTTGTATGTAAAATTCACCCTAATAACCAACTGGTCTTTGATTAAGAAAAAGAACAAGGTCTTGTGGTGAGGTTTTGGAAAGGCAAAATGATAGAAGTTGTGCAGGGAAACTATTAGTTATGCTTAGAATTGTATGGAAGATTGTACCTTTTAAACATTGAATTGACCTGCCAAAATTTGTCAGCGGAGTTCTTGATAAATCTATTATTTCTGCTGTTTGTGTTCTCAAAAAGTAGTATTAACAGCTGTCTTTAGCTCTCATTTGTTGTAGAAAAACAGAGTACAGAACTGAGATGACCTAAAATGTCCTTTCTGATCAATCTGTGTCTGGCAGCTGTACAAGCCAGTAGTACCACAAACAGCAATTTAAATACAGCCATGTGAGAAATCCTATTTGGGCCACAAGAAACTGATATTAAGAGGAAAAGATAGGCAAATTTTCTGTTAGAGTATGTACATCAGCGTTCCTTGAAAGAGTAACACTATTGAAGAGGTTAAAAATGTCTTGAATTCTGCATGTGGCTGGGCTTGCATTAAATAAGTTGTTGATGCTATGAAGAGAAAGAACAGATTTATAGACGTAGTTCTCACCAGAATGCTTTTACACTATTGTAATTCTGGGAGGTTCACTGCTGGGAGTTGTTGCTGCCTAGGGAGATAAGAAATTGGATCTTTCCATCTACGATAGTTCACTCTGTATGGCAGAACATAAGTTAATTAAACTGGAATAACAACTGCAATATGTTATTTTACTACTTTTCCCGTTGTATGAGAGGTGAGCAAAGCCACAGAAGGCTGTTATGGAGAGAGAATATAATTTAAAGGAGGAAATTTGTCACTTGGTGGGTGACAGGCCAGCCATGAGCCAGCAGTGTGCTCTAGTGGCTGAGAAGGCCAATGGGATCCTGGGGTGCAATAAAAAAGGCATGGCCAGCAGGTCAAGGGAAGTGATCCTCAAATCAAGAGCATTCCACAACCCACCACAGTGCAGCAACTGGAGAAATGATGCATGGACAAATCTATGTAGCACTCTTTAAAAATATTGTTGTAACAATTGCAATTAATTTGGTCATTTCTGAGCATTCTCTTTAAAAACTTTTTATATAAGTAACCCCATCTACCAGCAGGACCTGGTTTCTTCAGGTTGAAAGATACAGTCAGGAATCTTTCAAAGTTTTTTTTTTTCCTAATTGCCTACATGGAATTTTGATGTAGCAATTTTGACAGAAATGTAATTTTTTGAAAATAAGATGATGTCAAGACTGAAACCAGAGTGAGGCAAATTTAAAATTTATGTTTTGTGAAAAAAATAATATTAAAATAAAAAGGGCAGAATGGAAAGTGAGAGAAAATAGGGCTTGCTAAATCTGTCAATTGCAGGAATTATCCAAAAGCTTCACACTGAGAAAACACTTACCATTGTTACATAAATTTCCCTATAGCAAGAAAAGTGGCTGGTGAGGTGGGTTGAGGACTGACAGAACTTAGAGGGTTATGATCATTGTTGCAGAGCCCTGTTCTACATATTCATCAGTGACCTAAGTGAGGGGACAGCAAGTTTGCTGATGATACGAAGCTGGGAGGAATGGCTGACATGCTGGAAGACTGTGCTGCCATTCAGTGAGACTCGTCAGGCTGGAGAATTGGGCAGAAAGGAACCAGATGAGGTTTAGCAAAAGCAAGTGTAGAGTTTTGCACCTAGGGAGGAATAACTGCATGCACCAGTGCAGGTTGGGGGATGACCTGCAGGAGAGTAGCTCTGAGGAGAGGGACCTGGGTGTCCTGGTGGATGACAGGTTGGCCACGAGCCAGCAGTGTGCCCTGGTCTCCAAGAGGGCCAATGAGATCCTGGGGTGCATTAAGAAATCCTCACCCTCTTCTCTGCCCTGGTGAGGTCTCGCCTGCAGTACTGTGTCCAGTTCTGGGCTTCCTGGTACAAAAGAGACAGGGATCTCCTGGAAAGAGTCCAGCAGAGGGTCACAAAGATGATAAAGGGTGTGGAACACCTCCCTTGTGAGTTCAGGATGAGAAACCTGGGTCTGTTCAGCCTTGAAAAAAGAAGACTCAGAGGGGATCTGATCCATGTCAGTTAAAATCTAAGGTGCTGGAGACAAAGGGATGATGCTGGACCCTTCTCAGCGGTGTGTGGCAACAGGACAAGGGGAAATGGCCACAAACTGAAGTGGAAGTTCTGCATAAATGTGCATGGGAACTTCTTCACAGTGCAGTGATGGAGCACTGGCACAGGCTGCTCAGGGAGGTGGTGGAGTCTGCTTCTCTGGAGATGTTCGTGACCTGCCTGGATGCCTACCTGTACAACCTGGTCTAGGGAGCTGCTTTTGAAGGGGGGTTGGACTAGATGATCTCTAGAGGTCTCTTCCAACCTCTACAATTCTGTAGAGGTTGGAATTCTGTAATTGTGTGTGTGATTTTATGAAATTATGGCTAACCTAGGTCTGTGAGCATGTGAGTGAGCTATGTGAGCACAAAGCTGATCAGTTCTTTTGTTCTTTGCCTCATTTTTCCCCTTGTTTGAGAAAAATTTTTAATTTATCTTTGTACAGTATTTTTGAGCATTGGTCTTAAAAGCCACAGTTAGTACTATTTCTTGTATATTTTTTTCTTCTATACCCAAGCTGCTACCTGGTCAGAAATGTAAAGAAATGTCTACTTGTATCTTTTGAATAGAAGAAATGTCTTCTTGTATCTTTTCTTCATTGTGGTATCAGGAAGACCACAAAATTAGAAGAATGTATTGTTAAGTGCAGTTACAAACAAGTTTGTTTCTGCTTGTGTAAGTGCAAGGGCTTGACATTATGCTAAAATTGTTTAAACATGAAATTGTAAACTTATCACAGAGTTCAGAAGTAGGTGGAGCAAAGTAAGCATGCATCATGATGAGCTGCATTCAAAAATCATTTCTGTCAGTCAGAAAAAGCAAGACAATGATAAACTAAGTATCCATGTAAAATATGCTATGCTTGAAGACTACCTCTATGGGAGACCTTCATCAATATTCTTTAAGTGAATAAGACTGTAGAAGAGCATCTGCACAGGGAGAAAAACAAATTGAACCTTTATCTTTGACAAGTTGAGCAAGAATCAAATTTCCTCCTATACATATTAGGAAACTATACAGTGATAGTGTTTGTCAAGATACACATTAAAAAACTCAGCACATAACTAAAGTGAGAGCATGTCTAATGAGGACAACCTAATTGATAATCTGAATGAGCTCAGACATAGCCAGTTAAAATTTACATAGCCAATAAAATTTACATTCCCAAATATTTCTGTAAATGAGTAGCAGCTAAACATGGACAGCAGAATTTCAACCTGTCATTTCCCATTTGGAATGTACTAACTTCTTTCTTTGCACAGTCCATGCTACTCTGGTGACTTCAGGCTACAGAGGAGCCCATAAGAGACCTGTAAAGCTCTTTTAAAGATTAGTTCCTGGAGATTAGTCCTGATTCTAGGAAAATATAAATGATTCACAGTTTATTATTTCCATTCACAGATCTACTGGAATAACAATAGTAATAATAAAAAACGGCACTCACCATAAAGGCTTTAAAATATAAAAGCCATTTTAACTAGTCAACGTAAGATGTAAAGTAGGTCTAGTAAGTTCGACCTTGTTACTATAACAATTCAAGTGCATCTCAAGGGTTATGATGAGATAACTATAGCAAGCAAATTTTTCTCTGGGCACTTTCTTCACAGTGATTTATTTTTCAGTGGGAGATGCACTACAGATGAAAGTATGCAATGCAGGATCTTGTCTTATCAGTTTCTCAGATTTCAGAGTAGGTGAGAAAGAGCGCTATCAACCAATATTAGGTGCTTTTGGGGAAAGACTGGGTAATATTCTCCAGTGTGGAAAAGTTTTTGCACCTGTAAAGGAAAAGAAGTCATAGAACAGGATAAAGTTATTTTGTCATATTTGTAATGCATACATATAAAATTGAGTAGCTAGTATGAAATATTATCTGTAACACAAAGCAAAAAAAAAAGCAAGCAGCTTTTTAAATCATAAAAGCTTTTTCAAGCAGTAAATGAAATCAAATGGATCATATCTTGTCAGAAAAGTCACTGACGTCTTCTAGAAACTTCTAGATTTTTATATTCTTCCTAATCTTTAAAGATTAAGCAGGAGGCAGTTTTCTAATGCATGTTAAGTAGGATTTAACTTAATGTACAGGGATAAAACTGAGCAAAGAAAAATATGTAGAAGTTGTGGAAGCATTATTTCTAAAAAGCTTAGAAATCAGTCTCATAACGCGTAAGCAGTTATCTGTGAATGAAGGGATATTCGCTGTGTGATTTACAAAATAACATGAGGTTACAACTTTGCTATTGTTTTATAAAGCACTCTAAAGCTGCCTAGTGGAGACCAAAACAGAGCTTCATGTCTGCCTGTCTGATTTCTCAGCTGAAATTGATTGATTTCTCCCTCCAACTGTTCTGTCTTTGGGAAGGACATGCATGATGATCTGGATTCAGACAGACAGCCTTTTCCAAGTTGGCTTGATATGCTGACCAGTTTCAAATGTGCACAAATCAGCTTACCATGAAAAATTCCTCATCCCTTCAAGATGTTTTTACTGTGAAAGACAAAGTGTTGGGCAGTAAATCTTTTAGTAGAATTGATTTGTGTCTGAACAAGGAGAGTCATATGTTACACGGCATTATCATCTCTTTCCTAATGTACGTTGCTTCATTTGCAGCAATGTTAAGTATCTTCAGAACCTAGTGGTTTCAATTGGAGTTCAAGGCCTGTTCTCCTTACAGTAATGGAGCCTGTACATATAAATTTAGTGTCTTGAACTGAGTAGTTACCAGACTTGAAGCTGGTTTGGTAGTCTCCCAACAGTCTTATTTTAAGTGCCTTAAACTGAACCATAACAGCATCTGCCCAGCATAAATTATAATTCTCCAAAATGCTCTGTACTCATTCATACAAGTAATTTATAGTGACTGTTTCAACTTTGTTCCAATGAACAGTTTTAAATCCAGGCAGAAATAGCATCACTCCACAAACAGGGGCCTGCCTTCTTCAGCCACTGCTTGTGTGCATCCATATTATCACTCTTCTGTGTGACTATTTCCTCATCCCTACCAGCACCAGCCAACTAAGCCACATTTTTTTGGGGACATGAATCTTCCCTTGTTCACCAATAAACAGTGGAAGTTGCAGCAGGTCAATGACATGAGCTTTCCCTCAAACTTGACCAGCTACACAAGAGTATGTGAATGCTTCTGTTGACGAGCTTTTTGGAAACCACTGTTTGACAACCAGTTCTTATTTTGGATATATTTTTAGCCATTTTGGGTAATTCTTCCTGTCCGTGGAAGTGGTTCTTTCTTTCAAGCAGTCCGTAAATCATGGGTAAGTCCTGCAAGCTAAATGCAAAATAGTACACACCACTCTTCTGTTGATAAGTAGCCTGCTCAGCTCTGTTTATGGAGCCTTCCTGGTAAGAGACACAAACTGCAGATAAAAATATTGGTGATTGCCGCACCTCTGCAAGTTTCACTTGATTTCTAAACCTTCAAAATAATTCAGGGAAGTGCTGAATAATGCTAAACGATATTTTACTTTCCTTGGTGCATTGTCAATTTCTGCTCTTTTTCAGCAGATGGAAGTTGCTGTGCACATCTGATCCACTGATTCTTCAGGTCTGCATTTAATAATGAGCACTGCGCACAGTCCTCAAGATAGACAGTCTTGAGTACCTACTGCCTGTAAGTCATTTGGTAGCTGTCAGTTATCATGAATGCCATCAAAGATGACGTGCAGGCAAAGCTTAATGATGTGTGTAGCACTCCACTCAGAATCATAAAATTGTAGTGATTAGAAGGAAGCTCTGGAGGTCATCTAGTCCAAGCCCCTAATAAAGCAGGTTCCCTAGAGTAAAGCAAAGGTAAGTGTCCAGGCAGGTTTTGAATATCTGCAGAGAAAGAGACTCCATACTGAGTACTCCATACTCCAAGCTGCACTCTGGGCAGCTTGTTCTATTCCTCTGCTGCCCTCGAAGAAATTTTTTCTCATGTTCGGGTGGAATGCCCTATGTTCCAGTTTGTGCCCTTTGTCGTGTTGCTGGCCACCACTGAAAAGAACCTGGCTCCATCCACTTGACACCTGCCCTGTGTTTATAAGCATTGGTAAGGTCTCTCTGTTTTCTCATCACCAGGTTAAACAATCTAAGTCTCTCAGCCTCCTCATAAGAGAGATGCTGCAGGCCTCTGATCATCTTCTTAGCTCTCCACTAGACTCTAGGATTTCCCTTTCTTGATCTGAAGATCCCAGAACTGGATGCAGTATTACAGATGTGGCCTCACCAGTGTGGATTAGAGGTGAAGAGAGCCTCCCTCAACCTTCTGGACATGTTCTTTCTATCATTCCCTAGGATAAAATTGGCCTACTTGACCACGAGGACACATTCTGATCAACCTGTTGTCCATCCCAGATACTTCTCTGCAGAACTCCTTTCCAGCAGGCCAGCCCTTAATCTGTATGCAGTTATTCATTTCCAGGTGAAGGATGCTTCGCTTGCACTTGTTGAGTCTCACACAGTTCCTCCTTGCCCAACTCTCCAGCATGTCCAGGTCTCAGTAAGATTAGCTCATGGCACACAAGTGACCATAGCAGTATAGAGAACAAAACTTTATGACCCAGTTACCACAAGTTTTTGTTTTTTGTTTCTAAAATACCTGACACCCAGGAAAGTGAAACTCTCTATGTATCAGATTATCTAGTCATTCTAAAATAACCTGGCATTGGCTAGAACAATTTATTCTACCAAGTCAATAGTAAAACTGAAGAACTCAACTGATTGAAAGATATCTATATGGTAGACAGTCGCTCAGAAGACAGGCAGCAGATTTAAGGGTTTCGCACTGAAACTACATTCTATACACTAAGTAATTTTAAGACAGATTATGGAAAGACAATAACAAGTAGTTGAGAAAAACTTTTATGCCTGGGAACATTATCAGGCTGTAGGCATGTTAAGATTATTTTAAATCATGTGATATATTAAAAGTCACATTAGGAATGTACTAGATGTTGTCATGTAGAGAAGAAAGCAGCTTTCCTCTTTGTGAAACTTATGAGGCTGTTTGCCACACCTACTGCCTTCTCTCCTGCCCTAGGAGCATGTCAAGTACACCACAGGCAACTTCAGCAAGAAGAAATCATGCTTCTGGTTCCTGTGTTGTTTATCTTTAATGTTTTAATGCAGTGTCTACTGGACATTGTGTTCTATCATGGTAAACTCCATTACATACTACAGAACACCAACGTATTCACTCAGTGCTTTACAAGACCTTTTCAAGAGGCTTCCAGCCAGATCAACATATTATAACAGCCATTCTCTCACCCCTGGAAAACTGCAAGATTTGGACTTCAATTGCTCAGTTGCTCTGCTGTGACTGTTAACTCTGAGCTACCAGCTTAACTACAGTTCAGTTTATGAGCCTGTGTTAATTCTGACATACAAGAAAAAAAACATGCCCTCCAAAATAGAAAAACCTTGTGAAGGTAAGAAAATTCTTTGCTCATCAACAGAATAATGCTTATAAAACTAAAACACTGTGTTCAAAAGGATGGTTTAAAACAATGCTAAAGGAAGGCTTTCAATATGATGAGTGAGAAAACTCATACCAGATAGTTCCTACAGAATCTGTTTAAGCTTCTTTCCTCTCTAAAGGCCATTTACACAGAAATCACAGAAATCAAAAATTTTGTTGGATACCATTATACAAGCTGATTTTGCAATTAGTCTCTCCATTCAGCCACATGCTTAAGCCAAATTCAGGACTTTTTATGATATGGTAATGTTAAATCCTAGCCCTGCTGAATTTTGTGTAAATTTTCGTATTACTTTCAATGGGGCCAGGTCTTAATTTCCCTTTAACTCTAGAAATATGGAGTGGTTAAGAAAGATGAATGAGTGTGAAATATGTAAGTGTAGCAAGCAGGTCAAGGGAGGTAATCCTTCCCCTCTACTCTGCCCTGGTGAGGCCACATCTATAATGCTGTGTCCAGTTCTGGGCTCCTCCATTCAAAAAGGAGAGGGATCTTTTAGAGAAAATCCAGCAGAGGACCTGGAGCATCTCCCATACAAGATAAAGCTGAGAGACCTGAGACTCTTCCGTTTGGAGAAGAGAAAGCTGAGAGGGGATCTCAACATTTTAGAAATCACAGATATCTAAAGTGTGGGAATCGGGTGGATTGGGGTGGATGGAGACAGGCTCTTTTTGGTAGTGCGAAATAGAACAAAGAGAAACAAGCAGAAACTGGAAGAACTTCTTTTCTGTGAGAGTGACGGATCACAGGAAAAAGCTGTCCAGAGAGATTAGGGAGTCTCCTACTCCGGAGATATTCAAAAGCCATCTGGGCACTTTCCTTTGTAATGTACTCTGGGGAACTTACTTTAGCACAAGGATCTACAGATCCTTTTCAACTTTTATACAATTCTGTGTTTCTGTGACATCAAATAATTGTAACTCTTCTAAAGAAAAGTTAGAAAAGGTATACAGCAGCCAGATCTAACAGCTCAAAATCTAGCCTGGGCCTCAAAAGAACAACTCACTTTCTCAGTGTCACCAGTGTCTCATGGCATCTTTTGCCAACATTTCCCCTTTCAATTTCATTTGAAAACCATGGGTTATGAACCTCGTCCTTGCACAACTGAGATATAAAGCAAAAGAGTGCCAGATTAATGTCACAACATAGTTAAAGCTCCAATAGACATATGGTTTTCCAGTGATTATTATATTTACAGTTCCTGACTATTAAATATACAGTTCCTCATCATTCTAGCATATACTTCCCAAATCTCCCTTGGATGGTGTATTGGTGTAGGTAATGTAAATTTTATGAAAAAGCAAACAATCAGTAGATTCTTCCATGCTTCATTCACTTTGGTTATGCTGTTAAGTTGCTATTCAAGGTTTCACAAGTTTTCTTCACAGAAGGGAAATTTCTGAATATTTAAAGTGCAGTTTCAAAAAAAAAAAAAAAGAAGGAAAAAAGGAAAAAAGGAGAAGGAAAAGAAAAAAATCCAGTTCAGAATATCAGACACCATCCATTTTATTCAAGAGAGCACCCTAGTCAAAGAATTATTCTTAGCTCTATAGTAATCTTCATAAATTAGATCAGTTGTCTATCTCTCTGTGACTAGAAATACAGCATGAATGTCAGCCACAGCTTGATCTTTTCTATACCTGGCAACACTCTCATTCCAAGTGGAAGGTTAAACTATGTAACTTCCAGAGGTCCTTCCAACTAACATTTCTATGATAATATGATCTCAAACCTGAATAACATTAAAGGGACTGTGTTAATTTGAAAAAAAAAAAGTATTTGAGACATACAGAGTTCATTAGGGGCATTCACATAAAACAAGCTTGATGGAAGAAAATTTCCTTAATATTGACTCTTTATCTCTGTATGTCATGTTTTAGAGGAGCGCATTTTATTTTTGATTGACAGCAGGGAATAATTTGCTACAAGTAGACATTTTTTAGTTTTATTTCTCCCAACATTTATTTAATGAGAAGTAGGCATTTACTAATGAGGATGATCAGCATCCTTGTCTGGATGTGAAATCCACCAGATGAGCCAGTGAGTGTGGCACTTTCCACATCACATTAAAGATGGAGTGGGGTTATTGCCTACCAATGGATATGGGACTCAGTGGGAAAGGAAAAAAATGTGGGGATTGTTTAGGTCAAAATACGGGATGTTTAGAGGAAGGAAAAGAGATGGGCAAAAGGGGGATGAGGGTGGACTACAGAGGAAAAAGTATGCGAAAAGGGGTAAGGATAAGGAGAAAAAAGGGGCCAGTTGCTTATAAACAGGTTAGTGTTCAGTACACTCATCGGTCCATTCCCTGCACCTATACACCATATTCTCTTCTCTCTTCTTACTGAACTCTGTTCCTATTTTCCTGAGCAAGGGGCTCTATTCTATGTGTATGTGTGTGCATGGAGGTCTAAATGCCAGCTGCTGGCAAGGGGCCCCTGGGTAAAAATGAGTGAGTCTGAGGTGCCAGCAACTGGGTAGATGGAGAGAATGCTTACTGTGCAGGTAGGTTGTTATGGTTTTATGATTTTTGGCATTGGTATTCCACATCATAACATCATGCAGTGCATTAAGAGTTAAAGAGTTAATACTCCAGCTCCATGGATCATTGATAGTTCCGGGTATACTTGTTTCAGAAGAGAAGAACTACATTCCCCAGAGGACTTTGCAGTGTTTTGCATTTTTACGTATTTTCCGCTCAGAGGGAAAAGATAAAACTGTCTGCGGTTACAGGACGCTCTTTCCTTTGGGATCCACTCAGCAGGGGGTGCTCGCTGCCATCTCACCTTCAGCATTAGCGCAAGACCTTTGGTTTATTGGACACTCTCACTCATTTTATTTATTAGCTTCAATTCCAATTATATTGCATAATATTGTGTTATTTTGCTTTCCGATATCTTATTTAGTAAATTAGCTTTCCTTCTCAGATCGTTGCCGCTGTTTTGTTTCTAGGCCCATCTCCCTCTTCCCTTTTCCCCTTCCACTTTCCTGGGGTGTGGGCCCATGGGTCCCCCACACCAATCGTCACGGAACCGGGCCGAACCAGCCCAGCAAACCATTGACATAGGTACATCAGTGTGCGCACTTGCTTGTGAGTGTCACACTGGACTAGCCACAAATAGGATAAGAGTGGCCTGAAATCTGAGTTCCCATATCAAAGAGATTGATACAGTACTATGTACAAGCAAATATGTACAGAAGTAGGACATCACTGCCAAGGCACAAATAAATAAAGAGAGACAGGTATTTCTGCAGCCATCAACAATCAGAGCATCTGAGAGTCAGCTGCGGGGGAGACAGTAGTGTCTGGGGCTCAACTACTTAGGAGGCCATTGGTCTGCATCAACTAATCAAGAGGCACACACCGTTGTTTGTGTATGCCTGTGCATAGGGCAACAGGGAGTCTAGGGATCCAGGGGCAGCTACTGGAATCTGTAGTGCATGTGTTGGGGTATGTGCGCAAGGAAGTCTGAGCACTAGCAAAGAAATTGATCTTGCAGGCCTCAGGGGCTTGTAAGTTCAAGTATCAGCTACTGGAGAGATCAAAGATTGTAAGGATTTACTGGATAGTCAGATTGTAAAATGGAACATCAGCAACTGAAGAAATATGTATCATATTATTTACATATATATTCAACTATTTCCCACTTGGAACAGAGCAAGTAACAGGATAAGGCAAGTGATGCTGTTTGCGTTTGTCTGGGTGCTGCGTTTTCTGCCTCTGTTGACCTGTCGGATCAATTGTGTAGAGATGTAGGTAGGTATTCAGTGCCTGCTGGGAATACACACACAGCTTTGCTGGACATGAGAACCATGAACAGAAGCAGCCTCAGCTCCTTCAGGCTAGATTCAGCAGCCTCTGGAATCCTTTTACTCCCCACATACTTTCAACCCACAAAAGCCTTCTCAGCTTGTGTGTAATTTATAAATAATCTGTCTTACAGCTAAAATAAATAATGTCCACTGCATATACTAAATACAAGGTCAAGATAGAGAACTAATTTACTTAAGCCTACAACCCTGCAGAACTGTGTAGGATCCTGATTCATAAAGTAAGTTTTTGCCTAACTGCAGACATGTCAGGTACGCTCAGACTTTAAATTATGCTTATAATTAGACTTTATGGTAACAGGGTTGTCATGGCTTAGGTGAAAAGCAAAGTTGTTTTCCTTCTATCCACAATGGACTCAGCATTTGGCGGTGGTTCTAACATGTGTTGGGTATCTTTTGGAGTTCATGAACTAGACTTTACACAGGGCTTTCACTGGTACACATCTGTCATGCAGTGAGGATGTACATTACCCACAGGTTTCCTGGCTTCTGGGACACATGACTAGATTGGTAGCTTATTTCATCCCTGATTTCAGCCGAGTCCAGCTCCTAATGGCATTCTTTTCCCATTAGAGTTGTCATGGAGTTATCTCTATATCTATCTGTGTCCATGACAGGGGCACAGCAGGCCCACTGGCCCAAAAAAGGGAAAAAGACTAGGAGGGAGGGTGCTTGGGCAGGGGGAGGGAAAGGGAACAAAGAGGGAAATAAATTTTAACAACAGAAAAAACCTGCAACAGTTTGAGGATGAAATTTAATTTACTGGTTATGATAGCAGAAAGACAAGTTAATTAGGAGAAAAGCTAAAGAACCAAATAAACGAGATAGAGAGTGTCCAGAACAGAAGGCTTTACTCTAATGCTGAAGGTGAGACGGCTAGGGAGTGCACACTGCAGTGACAAGCAGTAAAAGAACAGGCAGTCTTTTGGCTTGGGAGCAGTTTTATCTTTCCCTTTGAACAGAAAACAGAAAAAGAACAATGAAGTATTATGGGAGATGATGTAGTACTTCTCTTCTGAGAACCAGGTACCCGGAAATATCAACAGTCTACAAAACTAGAGCGTTAACTCTTTAATTTCCAGTGCACTACAAGATGTTATGATTTAGAATACCAATAAAAACAGATCATAAAACCATGACAAATGGTCAAGCCATTCTCTGGAGAAATCTGGATTTGAACTTCTCCAGGCCTGAGTGGGCTGGAAATCTGAGTTCCCACATCGAAGAGATTTATACAGTGCTATGTACAAGCAAATATATATAAAAGCAGGGCATCTCTGCTGAAGAATAGAAGTCCAGGCTGACCTTCCTTCCTCTTTAGTGCCTCTAGAAATGTTTTGGGGTTATAAATCAAAATTTGGCAAAAGGGCCTGAATCCAGGAAAAATGGTGGACTTTGAAGGGTACCCATTAGAGTTCTCCTTTGGCTGAAGTAGACAGTGCCTCCATGTTAATTGTGCTGGCTGCTGTCATTCTGAGATCACTAATGTTCCTATGGTGCTGCATAGCCTGACAAGACACTGGATCTAGCCCTAGTGAAGCAGTACCATGCTGTGAGCATGGTGTGTGAGCACAGGCTTGAGTAAACTCATCAGAAGTGGAGAGGAAGCCCCAGCTAGGGAGACTAGAAAACTGGAGGAGCTCTGGACCTTCTTCATTCTCTAGCTGCAATTCTTCCCCCCACCTCCACTTCTACGTTCAATAGCTAAAACACTTTTCAAAATGCTCACTGAACCTCTATAAGCAGGAAGTGATGGCTCGGAAGAACCCTTCAGTTGCTTGGTATTAACTGACCCACCAGTGTCTGTCTGAGTGAAAGTCAGCAGCAAGGAGCAGTAGAAGGTGAAGATATTCCAGCAGATGAGGGTCAGAAGAAAACTCAGTCAAGACTGACATATTTAATGGAGGGGGACAGTGGAGGCAGCACCCTAATTCCTATGAGAAGTGGAAAAATGAAGGATTTGGATATTTACTGCTAGTCCCATTCACCAGCATTTTCAGCTTCCAAAAAAGAAGCCATGAAGACTGTGTCAGTGCAAGCAAGGCACAGGCTGGGTATATGTCACCAGTGTGTGAAAGACACATTCAGTTATGATATTTAGAATCCTCAGGCCATGCATATAAAGGAAAACTCTCCCCATTCTCTCTTAATGCCAAATAATCTCTCAATTTCTGATTACTGAAAGTAGGGCAATTTAAGCAAGCTGGATCTCAGATGGGATTTTCTTCACTTTCTCCCAAGCTGTCGTGTATAACGCTGAATGAATCTCAAAATTAGGGATAATTGGAATCCCAAGTCATTTTTGCATGTGCATTTTCCCAGATACAAGGACACAATCAGGCTGTCACCTGTGTTCTGATCACACTAATTGGTGATGCTTGTTGTCACAGGTATATCTGTGAGCACAACTATTCTCAGTAAGTAGCACTCTGTCCAGTAATAAGTATTTGCTCAATTACCCTCTTGCTGCATAAACCATCTCAATATTTGTAGGGGAATCATAAACAAGCCAGACCTGCCAGACACTTAGAAAAACAAAGCAAGACAAGAACAAAGGTAGCAAACATAAAGCAACCAAAGAGAGGTAGGGATGGATCAAGCTTGAATTGCCAATAAGATTTAGCTGGAGATGTGTAAGAGGCTATCACCTCCTGTACAGGTCAGCCAGACAGTCACAAATTACAACAGTCCAGGATCCATTAACATCCATCCCCGTGGCCAGTGCTTAAACTGGTTTCTCAAGACGGATTTAACTGTGCCATGAGCACAATTGTTTTTCACAACACTGTTTTCATGATAGAATATTACACTTTAAATTATAGCATTCCCATGTCATTAGACTTTTTGTAACAGCAGAAGAAATGGTGGTCTGGAGGAGACAGCTGCACTTGCATATGGCATATGTCAGTTTACTTAAGAACCATTTTACTGCTGCTGGAGGAATGAAGCAAAAGATCATTGCTGAATCCTTACTAAAGTGAATTGAGAACATATTCCAGCTGCAAACAGATGCTCACTTCCTGCATGATCAAAAAGGAAATTTCAGAGCTCTGATACATGCTTGTCTTGATGCTGCTCCATGTTGCCTGTCCAGTGTGCATCAGAGCAAACTGTTCTTTAATCCTGCTTGGAATACACATTCTATTGAAGATGCTTGGAATAGTTGCATATTATCATTAGCAGAGTACTGGGCCTGACAATATGGAAAAGCGTGTGACAGCAGCAAGAAGAATATCAAGAGGACAGTTGTTATACAAATGAGTTAATGTGTGGTTTTAATTCTTACTCTTGTGTTCCCACCACAGCCTGACCCTGCCCAATTGAGATTTACCTTTGGAGGAGTGAACTGAACACAGCTCATGTTTTTCTTGCCTGTGTCATCTTCAGCTGTTTAATCTTCTGGAGTTGCCCTGATCTCATCAGTGTCAGAGAAGAATTCTGTACATGAAGAACCTACACCAACTTAACTGTACTGTTAAAAATTGTGTATGTGAAGGCCTTGTAGCTACGAGAGCTTCTTGCTTATATAGAACATATTTCTGTAACATCTCTTGGTAAAAATAAGACTCTTGGCTTTTTATTAAAACAAATTTCTTAATTTTCCATATTTAACCACACTCACTGTTAAAGCTGTAACTGACTTTCAGAATACTTTAAAAATTTGATCTTGATTTTACATATGTTAAAAATCATCACAACAAATACAAATGAGGTTTAACAAAAGCAAGTGTAGAGTCTTGCGCCTAGAGAGGAATAACCACATGCACCAGTACAGGTTGGGGAATAACCTGCAGGAGAGGATCTCTGAGGAGAGGGACCTGGGCATCCTGGTGGACGACAGGCTGGCCATGAGCCAGCAGTGTGCCCTGGTGGCCAAGAAGGCCAATGGGATCCTGGGGTGCATTAAGAAAAGCATAGCCAGCAGGTTGAGGGAGGTGACCCTCCTACTCTACTCTGCCCTGGTGAGGCCTCATCTGCAGTACTGCATCCAGTTCTGGGCTCCCTGGTACAAAAAGAGACAGGGATCTCCTGGAAAGAGTCCAGTGGAAAGCCACAATGATGATAAAGGGCCTGTAATACCTCCATCATGAGGAAAGCGTGAGAAACTGGGTCTGTTCAGCCTTGAAAAAAGAAGACTCAGAGGGGATCTGATCCATGTCAATTAACACCTAAGGTGCTGGAGGCAGAGAGATGAGGCTGGACTCTTCTCAGCAATGCATAGTGATATAACACAGGGAAATGGCCACAAACTGAACTATAGGAAGTTCTGCATAAACATGCATAGGAACATTCTTCACTGTGCAAGTGATGGAGCACTGGCACAGGCTACACAGAGAGGTAGCGGAGTCTCCTTCTCTGGAGTCATTCAAGACCAGACTGGACACCTACCTGTGCAACCTGTGCTAGGTAGCCTGCTTTGGCAGGGGGGTTGGACTCAATCTCTGAAGGTCCCTTCCAGCCCCTACAATTCTGTGATTTTGTGAAACACCTTACATTGTTGTAACAAGGTGGCTTCAGCCTTAAATACAAAGCATTTATTTAATGTTCACATTTGTCACTGTCACAGTTATCTCTAGACTTATATGTGTCCATGACAGGTAGACAGCAGGCCCACTGGCCAAAAAAAATGGGGAAGTAGGGGAATGGGAACACAAAGGGAAAGGAATAATAATAAATAATAATAATAAAAGCAGCAATGATCTGAGGAGGAAATAGTTTAAAGATTATTATAGCAGAAATACAAGTTAATTGGGATTGAGACTAATAAACCAAAGAAATGAGAAAGAGAGTGTCCAAAATTCAAGACCTTACTGTGACTCTGGAGATGAGATGGCTAGGGAGCATGCACTGCACACAAGCAGAAGGGAAAAAAGACAATGACTCGCAAGATAGGAGCAGTTTTGTCTTTCCCTCTGAACAGAAAACAGAAGTGAGAAGTCCTCTGGGAGATGTAATTCTCTTCTGAGAACCAGGTACCCTGAAATATCAACAGTCCACAAAACTGGAGCATTAACTCTTTAATTCCCAGTGCTTTACATGATGTTATGATGTGGAATACTGATAATAGAAATCATAAAACCACAACAGCCACTTATATCAAATGTATCAGAAATGAACATTTAAATGCAAGCAAGGAAGTAGTCTTAAGTCAGAAAACCTTGCAAAGTTTCGTG
Source organism: Callipepla californica brunnescens (assembly GCA_023055505.1). Lineage (NCBI taxonomy): Eukaryota > Metazoa > Chordata > Aves > Galliformes > Odontophoridae > Callipepla > Callipepla californica. Next base: position 705,738 of record JALIRH010000034.1, on the reverse strand, counting down.
ATATTTAGAAAGAGGGCACTGATGTACTTCATTACTTACAGTCATCTCTTCAATGGCACCCAGTCTCTGCTGTGAAAAATGGCGCTACTAATGAGGACTCAATCCACAGGAATTGGAAGATATTTCAACACAGAGAAGGCTTTCCTTCTGAAAATTGTTCTTGCAAGCTTTATGAATATTACACAATGGCTATAGTAATAAATTGGATTTAAAGTTTAGGTTTATTAATCCCAATTTGTCTTTGGTCTGTGTCTTTATTCGGTTCAGCTATACAGCACAGTCACAGACAAACTCAATGAATAATGATTTTGAGAGTGCAAACAGCATGCTGCATGAATAGAAGACTCCATCACTAGCATCAGATTGACAAAAACTGTAGGAAAAATTGTTACAATGAAGGTAGCATTACCTAGCATTACCATTTGGATGAAATCTGAAAAGCTTTTATGCAGTTCAGCATTAAAAAATAAACAGCCCTTCCTCTTCCAAAAAAGAATTCCTAGCAACAGTACAGGCTGGGGGAGCAGTTTTGCTTCTAGAAAGAAGCTGGTAACACTGGTGGAGAGTGAACTGAACTTGAATAAGAAGATGTGGCAAGGAACAGCTACATCACACTGCAGTATCAAGAATGTAGCCTTTTAGCAAATCTGATGCATTCCCTACAATTTCCAAGATAGATTTCTACATATAACTACAACACTTTGTTTCAGAATCTTTAGTACCTTTGAATACTGCATCATCACATTTCAAAATGATATAATTCTGCTCTTCCTCCCTTTCCTTTTTCAATTCCTGGTGTAGGAAGAATAACCCCAAAGAATGGTACTCAAAAAGAATAGCGAGGAGGATGGTATATTTTTGACAGGCTTATATGGATGATACACAGACAGCTAGGAAATAAAGAGTGACTCACCTTCTCAAATGGTTGAGGCTCATCAATTACTCCACTGGAGAGGGACCTCCAACAAGAAAACCTTCTTCCTCAGTGGTGGTCAGCCCTTAAATGGGGTCTGGGAGAGGTGGAACCAGACTCCACCCCTTCCAGTCACACGGGTACATTACCTTCACCTGTGCACCTGTGGCTGTTCCAGTGCTTGCCTCAGGTGATTAATCAGTGGTTCAGGCTGTGATTCAACAGTTTCCATACACCTGGAAAGAATTCTTCCCATTCCTTCCTCCTTCCTAACGTCATCTAAAATCCAGGAAGAAAACTCTCTTACTCCAATGTGGTCATTCCTTTATCTCACGATACATACTGGGCGACTTGACAAAACAAGCATGTGCTCTCAGAGTTCAGGTTCTACATTTATACAGTTAAGATATACATGTGCAGTACATTGGCATTACATACTCATTCTTATCCAAGAACTCATTAATATATGCTAATGTCCCTCTGAACATGAGAGGTAGAATCTAGGGTGGTCGTATGCTCGCTTACTCTATCTCCATTTTTCCACCATCATTTTCATCACTGAGACTTTTGGCTGACCTCTATCTGTTTTTCCCCAGTTTGACAAATTTCCATTGCTCATTAGGCCATAATAAGGAACTCCCAGAAGAATATACATGAAAATTCAAGGAAAATGTCCTTTCACCTGGTCAAAGATAAGTAGTCTTATTATGACTCCACTGCTTCTTAGGAAGCAGAATTAAGAGAAAAGGCTGTTCACACATCATGCAAAGTTGAAATAGAAAGTTTTAGAATTAGTAGTCATTGGTTTCTTTTGCTAAACTAATATATTGGTCCTTAAGCTGAGAAACTGATCCCTATTCCTAAACAAAGCGAACTGTATCACTAACAAAGTGCCCTTGTAGAACTAAATATTATCAGTTATATGGCCCTAAACAGAAAAAGGGGAACCCCTGGAAATTACAACATAATGTCTCCAAAATTGTAATGGCTTTCTCTGTTCCTTACTTGGCCAAAATTTTTGATACTTTCTCTCACTTTTTCACTGAGATAACTATGGACATTGTTCACAGACAACAATCTTATCAATAATAATAATAATGTAATAAGTATAAAAATTTAAACTGATTACCTAGTTCCTTCAAACATTATTGTAACAAGATTAATACATCTGAATTTTTTACTGATGATATAAAATTCACAGGTTTGTATTAGAGTAGCTTATTTTTTTATCTGTTCTAATTCCATGTTTTACATCCTTTTTCTAACTCCTGTTCAAAGTTCTTTAATGTCATTGTAATTTAATTGTTCACTGGATAAAGAGCTCTGCTAGATAACAGATCAGACGTACTAAGCAAATACTCTGCTGCATGATAGAAAAATGAATGAGACCTTTGTTAGTTTCCCTGCTCCTTGCTTTTTGTGTGCAAGCACTTGTGCTTCTGCCTAAGAGGCCTTATCCTAGTGAGGCCTGCTCTCTACCCAGAGCTATAAAGGCAGCAGCTCTTCTTCACCTAGTAGCCAGGCCCTGTCCCCAAGTATGCATCTATCACTCAGCAGCAGCCAGGGCATGGGGAGGGCGCAGTGCAGTGCAGTGCTAACTCAAATGGTGGTAAATGACTGCATAAATTTTGATTCATTAGCTAAACACAGTCTTGTGAGCAGCAAAAAACATGCAGCTGTGCTTTCCATTCTGATAAAGGAATTTGAGGGTAAGTTTCAAGGTTGCTGAATAAAATCATAATCATCAATTGTTTTGGTATTTTTCCAATTCTATTTTCAGTTGACATAAATTAATTACCTGCACATTTTCAAATGGGATGTACTGAGTTGCAATCATTTATTCAGCTCAAAGAAAATTGATCATGCTTCTTTAGTAGACTTTCATAAGACTTAACTTACCAGAGAAAAATCCCTTGTTTTACAGTCACATCTTATTCATATCATTGCTTTCTCACAGTATGTATAATTGTGAACAACTGTTCTAAAGGTTGAAGCACAGGGATAGTAAAATTTCATCAAAAATCTCTGAGGAACACCTTGAGAACTCGCTAAGAGTTTCAGTCACTGCCATCTAATCAGACTAATGTTTCACAAAAACAAGGTCAAATGTCCCACTAGTTTATGGTTTTGTTGTTCTACTTTTTTTAATGTTTTAAGAAAAATATTAACACTTATAATAAGTTTTGTTACTTACATATATTTACTATTTTATATATTTTATGAAGGCTTCCCTGAAATTAATATCTCCTGTTATATTATGACAGCCCATAACATCAGAGGCAGACGCTGGTGAGACAGCAGTAAAGGCTGAACCTTCTTGCCAGTATTCCATTATATTTTGTTGCTGTGTTACAAATGGAAGTAGAGGGGCACTCTGACAGAATGATGTCTGATATGGAAGCGTGCATGAAGTAAAGGTGCAGAACTAAGTTCCCTCATGCAGAAAAATTTGCACTCACTGACATTCATTGACACTTAACATTTATGGAGACCAAACAGTAAATGTTAACAAAGTGAGGTAATAGTGGTGCATTTCAGTGGAGGCAACACTGATCATGGGTCACCTCTACTGGTACAGGATTTGATGAACACATTATGTAGCTTCTTGTACATCACTGGCAAAAATGCACAGCTAATGGTGGTGACTATGTTGAAAAATGATGTTTTGTAGCTGAGAATTAGTTCTATTAAATACTATTACTGCACTCATTGTATCTCTTGCAGTTTCCATGGAAATAATTAGGAGGCATTGTTTTTAAACAGTCTACATGTATGTGGCTCAAGACAACTCCTCTTCACTCAGTGTGCCCCAGGGAGGCTAAAAGTTCTGACACCCATGACCTAGCATGTGGCAGATAAGATTTGTGTATCTGAACTCCTGCTAGGTAGGTAGCCCCATAACATAATATAATCAGGATTAATATAATGGAAAACACATACATTTGACAGCAGAAGCCTGGCACTTTAAAAACCCTGCATGAATCACTTGGCTCAGTTTGGGGTTTTGATGCCCTTTACCTTAGCTCTCCTGTTTGCAGGACTTTAGATTATAGGCTAGTGATTACTTTTCTGAGCTCAACTGAGAAACACGTATGTGCTGTTGAGAGAGAAAAGCAAGAGATTTCCAAGAAAACACAATTGCTGCAGGTGCTGCTGGATCTAACACAGCATGACCTGGTGGTGACCAGTTCACATACCTTTGCTTGAAACCTGTCTGCTGCTTCATTCCTGATCAAACTGCTGACAACAGGGAAGGGATTAATCTGCAAGGTAGATTTTCATGTAGGTGTTGTTGTGTGCCTCAGCTGCTGTTACATGCAAGCCTTGTTAACAAAGGTGGTAGAGTCCTGAGAATGCTTCAGGTCACCCTGGAGAAGACATCATCTGTCTGGAGAGATGATTCAGTTTCTGGACTTCCTGACTGAATTAACAAGCCCCTGCTGACTTCAAACTTAGATATCTGTGTATATATGCAGAAGTCAAAGCCAGGGTCATTTCCTTGTTAAATTAAGAAAAAAAATTGTAACTCCTGTCAAAGCTGAATTCTAAGTGTTAGACTTTCAGTGTTGCCCACCCTGAAAATAAATAAATAAATGAATAAAAAAACAAGAAAGAAATCTCATCTGCATGAAAACTTCATTATTAAGATTTCTTCTTTGACACAAGAGGATAGATGCAGACCAAGAGATACAGAATTGATGTGCAAGATACAGCCCTCATTTTAACCAATGGAACATAAAACAGGAAAGTTACATTCACCTAGCAAGTAGCAGAAATTGTTTTTAACCTCCAGTACATGACTACTGCAAACTGTCTCCAGTTACGCAGGTGAATTGCCTTCACCTGTGCTCCCGCAGCTGACTCAGTGCTCACCTCAAGTGATCAATCAGTGATTCAGGCCATGATTCAACAGTTCCCATACATGTACATACGGGTCAACAGGAGCTAATTGTAGAAAAAGATCAAAAGAAGTCTCTTTAAATGCAGCTTTCCAGGCAGAACTTGTTCTCAAGAACTGCAAACTACTGCAGATGCTGTTTTGGCAGATATTTGGAAACTCAAACCATTCACTCTGCTGAGTTCCTCTTCACATCACTACTTTGTTCATATTACATACAAATGTCAGCCACATCAACACTTGAAGCCAACACTGAAACCACAAAAGTTTTCAATGCCAGGAGTCCTGATCAGTATGAGAGTGAATTATGCCAGTGTCAGGTGTGGTAAGTTTGGTAGCAAGACCCTTGAATACAAATAGTGCAGTATTGCTGCACTGTGCTGATTTAGACTAGCTGGACACAATACTTTGACAGAGTCTTCTAAAGTAAATGCTTGACTATATTCACTAGAGCTGCCAAGGCATTTACTGACACATTGTTGCACATATGGAAGCAATCTAGAGGCAACACACAGTAGACAGAAGACTTCAAAAGAGTGCCACTCACTTCAGATACTTCCAGATAAACTTGCTGAGCTAGCACAGAAGGAAAAAATACCATTCGTAAGCAGAATTTACTTAATATGGAGGTTATAGAGAGCATATGTGTATGACCTTGCAACTTCTTAAGACATTTTTGAAAAGAATAGTTCCATGGATATGTGACAAAGTCAAACACGTGAAAATGAATCAGTTTTCCAAGTCAAGACTAGATAAGAAACCTATAATTGATAAGTCTTTTTGATGGTCACTGTCAAAGGGTCTCAGTGTACACAAAGTCATGAAATGAGCTACCATCTCTGAAAGCATTGCTATGAATTCCCCATATGAGCCTGCATGGCTCAGAGTTTGCACATTTTCAATGTTTTTTTCCTGCATAGGCAGATCCCATGATAATTTTAGGCCAAATCCACCTCTGTTCAAAACAGTCAAAACTGCCATTTTCTTATGTACTTAGATTGGTACTGTAAACTGGTCAATCAAAAAACTCTCTTAAGACTCAAGTTGGAGTGTTAGAAAGCAGGCATACTTTATTATCAGCACTGGATGCATGAGGATATGCTCTTTCTACCACACACATTTTGCACAAAAGATCTCAATCTTATATACATTGGTTACCTGTGTTATGTACACAAAACTTTTTGCAGAGGTATATTACATATGCAGAACATTCTCGGAGGCATGTTACATATTCAGTAACTGATTCCAAGCAGGACCTCCTATTTCCAAGGTACAAAGACTCAGCAGAACTTATTTCCCTAGTCCAGAGTCACAGCACTTTCTGTCATCTAAACGAATTGGAGGGCTATCCATCAATGAACACTAGCAAGCCTAACAATATAATCACAACTTGTATGAATCCCTCCTTTTCTTTTGAGGGTTTGAAACTAATGCACCACAATCCCCACTATATAAATTTATTGTATCTCCAGCAATAGTCAGAACAATAATTGCAGCATACAGCAATAATTATAAAAAACAGTTTCTAGGTAAATATATCCTAGTCATTGCACTGCTGTCCTGAATTTGCATTGCTGGGAATATCTCCCCACGTGCACAGGACAATTGACTCTGATTGAGGGACATTAGTCTATTAGTAGTCATAGCTTCATTTTCCTCACATAACCAAAACTTCCATGCAGAGGCCCTATAACCAACTATTAGTTGGCTCCTATTATGGTGCACACAGTTGGACCACCAGAACTGAAGGTGTCTATAAATGCCCTTTCTCACATTTTGGTGTCTTGTTTGGTTAAGACCCATGTGAAATTGCAAAATGAAGGTATAAAATGATTCAATATTGTCCTATGTGTGGATCTAATTGGTTGGTTTTCCCTAAGCCATGTGCTATTTTTTCTGTCCATCAGAATGCAAGCAATGAAAATTGTTGTGCATTTTTAGTGCTGGATTCATTTTTGTATTCAGGATCAACACAAACCAGATTGCTACTGTTGCCAAGTCTACCTATTTTGGTCCGGTTTAATAGTCCTAGTGGATACCCTGTTTGCATGCTCCTTGGTAACTAGGCACAACAGCAGTCGGAGGAATTAGTTACATTAGCTAGTTTCTGTACTACTTCTAAATAAACATTACATTTCCCTCTTTCACAGCCTACAAAGCAAATTTCCACCAGCAAAGTTTCTTTATGCATTATGTTTGCTTAATTATCTTAACTTTCAACAGTGAGGTAGTCTGTTCAACCTTACACATGAAAGGTGCCTTCTTAATCTGAGAATAATTAATCCATGATGCTTTTCCTTCCAGTTTCATTGCAATGTACATGGAAACTTGGAAGGGTTCTTCCACCTCTCTTGTAATGTTTCAAAAATCCAGGGTTTGATATACACCGGTCTCCTGGTTGGAATGGATTCACTGGGGAATCCAGACTCAAGAGATCTATTTATGACTGCATATTTATTTATCTCTAGCAAGACTCTCCCAAGAGCAATTAAACAGTTTCTTGTATCATTTCCCCCCTGTACTTGCATCTCTCCTGATAACCCAGGAATCTGAGATGGTCATCTGTACATCAATTTGTACGGGCTAAAGCCTCGACATGCAATTCCATATGACTGAATTGTAATGACTCTAATTCTCAACAAGGCTAAAGGTAAAGTCCAACTTCAGTCCATAGAGGTCTCTTGACATATTTACTCAGCTGTGTTTTAAACCTTTGATTCATTCTTTCCACTTTCTCACTAGACTGGAGGCTATAAGGGGTATGTAGCTTCCACATAATGTTTAGCAACTCACTGATTTCAACAACTACTTTAGCTACATAACACGGATCGACAACATTCCTACATGTATTCCAAATCTTGGAAAAAAAATAATCAGTAATACTTTCACCACTTCCCTGTGCTATTGGTGCAATGTAGAAAGGCTTCAGGCCGACCAGTAACCAGTATTTCAGTCCTCTTGTCCAAAGTAATTTAGTAAAATCAATCTGACAGTTTTTATAAATTGACAACGTATTTCACATCTTTCAGTAACTGAGCTTACCACTTCTATTATATTTCAACTACTAACTGACTTCTGAAGATGTTTCAGCAAATTTTCTGATCTTCAGTGTACAGCATTGTGCTCTTCCCTCACTAGGCTACTCATGAGAGAGTATCGTACTACCACCAGGCAATAAGGACTAACTGCCCAGCCATTTATCTGCCTTTCTGCTTTTAGTACTTTTAACAAAATTAGATCAGGTTTAGCAGTTTAGTTTCCATGCCTTTTTTTCTGCAGCCTATTTGCAGCCAAATCAGCCAGTTTGTTCAGTTGGTCCAGAAACCCAGATCTTTCTGTTATCTAAATAAATTGCAGGGCCATCTGTCAATGAACACTGGCAAGCTTAACAAAATCAGTAAAACTTGTATCAAAATAAATGCAGTTTTCCCGAAACACATAGAGATACAGCCACATACACAGCGGAAAAGCATAATGATTTATATATACTTTGCTAGTTATGTCAATTCCAAGATTTTATTTTGCACAGTAAAATGATGACAACTTCTCACATTATTTTTTGTCATTAAAATATACCTCATGTTAGGACTCAATATGGACTCACAACTGAGACTATGAATTTACAAGAAGCATAGAACTGTTCTTTGTGAAATTGTGTCTATTTTTATATGTATGTGCTCTGCATGGGAGTTTAGTGCATTCATAAAGTAAACTCATATATTTTTGGTAGTGTTTTGACTCAAGATGTTTTTTTCTTCTTGCTACACAGCTCCTATATTCAAACAAAATTTGCTGTTTTAATTTGCCTCTAGATTCATAGAACATATTGGTACACTTAAAATTGCAGTAGACTTTTCTGTTCTTCAGATTTCCTCCCTGGGAATAAGACATTAAGGGAGTTATTTTTGTTGTGAAGTTTCACAGAAAAGAAGGAAAATAGATGCAACCCTTTTTGAAGGTGAGCTGTCATGTTCAACTGTCTAAATTCCTATGTTTTTTACCTGGGAAGGTATTAGTACTACTCTCCTATTTTTGAAGCTCTTCAGTAATTCTCTTCCTTCATTAAATATGGAATAATTGCTTTTCTTCTATTAAATGAGTTTTTCTTCTTGCTTGGAGCTAGTTTGAGAGGGCAGATTCCTGTATCCATCTGAAGATTTTTGCCTCACTATGCCTTAAAACTGGGAGGGGTAGAGGAGGTAGGAATGACACATTGCAGCTGTTTGGTAGGTTTTGCCATATTTCAGTGATGTGAAAAGTTTTGTTCTCCCTTTCTCTCCTTCCATGTTGCCATTTGACCATTTCTTCAGTTAGTGAAATTAATACAGACCTCTCCCATTCTGACAACTGACACTGATATTCTACTAGAAACCAACAGCTTAGAATCTGCTGCTTACTCAGTTTGCATAGTTCAAGCACCCTAATAATCAATCCATAACCAGTATGGCACTGAAGACAGGTCAAATCTCCAGGGTTCTTCTTGCAGAAGACCCTTCTCAAGAGTCTGCAAAGATTAGCAATGACTAAATGCCATTCCCAGCATATATTTTGTCAGTGTTCCCCTGCAATAGCTCTCTTTGTTCACTAACAGTCACAAATCTTTCATACTGTTGCTGTTTGTATGGACTGAATGTCACATGGGAAAGGACTCCATTTCAAGGATGGATTAACAAACATTTCTGTTTGCTCTAGTAGTGCCTTGGTTACATCTCTGAAGGGCAGTAGCTGTAGGTGCAAGTAGAAACTAGTGAAGATACACAGATGACACAGAGTAACTGGAAATGACAGAGCAAACCAGCCTAAGTTAAGCAAAATAGACATAAATTACCTGGTAACAGGACATCTGTAGAAGCTAGGAAAAGGCTACATGAGGCCAGCTTATGAGGCACCACTGCAGAAACAGGCTAGTTTCTGCTTCTGTATTGCAGTTTGCCTATTGAAATACAATGCTGGCCAGACACATCTAGGTGAATGACTCCTTGTCTTGGGAGAAAGAGATTGATCCTGTGCTCCCTTCTCATTGTGTACTCTCATCTCACTGAAAATAATTCTCAGGGAACTTTGGTGAGAAAAAAATAATGACTAGGCTCCACAATTCGATGAATAGTAAGATAAAAATGGCTGAACTTTACTACATTCACTTGATTTTCTTTCTTCTCTCGGTCATTTGAAATTTAGCGCTACATCTGTTTCTATGGATACACTGTGACACGGTAATCTTATCTTTCTTACTTACACTTCTTGACCTACATTTCTACCTCAGGAACTCTACTGCTCACCTCAGGCTTTGTTCCCAAGACTATAAAGCTGTGGGATGCTTGTCAGGGAAGGACAAAGGCAAAAGCAATTTGCCCTCAACAGACTAGATAAAATGCAAATAAAATAGAAAGATTGAATGAGTTGCTTAGAGAGGATGTGTCTTCTTAGAACCCTGTACTAATGTTAGCTCTCTAGCTTCTTCCTTCCTTCAATCCTTATTCTCTAGCCTGTCACTGAGAAGGTAACTGCTCCTGTGAAATGTTTCTCCTTCCAACCATAGAAGAACAGAAGATTTTCCCAGCATGTCTCTTCTCTCATGACAGAAGGTCATTCTACCTTCCGTGTTCCCCAGTCTGAAGCCACTGGCAGAGAATTATCACTAAGTCTGGCTTTTGTCTTCTCTTATGTCTCACCATCTGTGGGTGTTGTTTTCATTAGCTTCATGACTCTGGGTTGTCAGTAGCTCCTGATAGACACAATCTGAGCTGACAGGTTACACTGTGAACAGCACACATGAAAGCAGAAAGCACTACACCTTTTGAAGCCAGTAAAAATTGCTCAGCAATGGTAGCAAGACTGAAAAGTAATAAATAGATGTAAAAATAAATAAATATTTATGAAAAGGCAGGAAATATTATCTATTTGAAGAAAGCTACAAGTTAAATGGGCAATTCCCTGGAAACATCGTGTCCATCAAAACAGATATTTGACGTAGAAGGAACTGCTGGAGGACACAAGTCATCTTCTAGATCAAACCAGGTCCGACTTCAAAATCAGAGAAGGTTGCATCAGGAAAAATCCTCAATAGCCACTGCCTCTGTGATATCTTCATGATTCGTTAACCTCTGTCTGGTCAATCAAAGGAGGTCAAACAGAGAAAACTGTCTTGAAGGAGTGAACAATGCAGTTTGAATTTTACTGGAAAGCACAATCAGAATTAATGGCATCTTCCTTCTTATCATCCCTTGGCATAAACTACACCTGGCCTGTTCTCTAGCAAAAAATGTCTTTCCTACCAGAAGTCACTCTTACCAGCAGAGATCACTGCAAAAATCATATGAAGGATTCAGTTCCCTGACTTTCCGACAACTCCGGGATGCAAAGCTACCTCATTTGTAGGCATGTGAAATTTAGGCAAGGACAAAGGCAGGTAAATTGCCTGTCCTCAGTGCAACTCCAGAACACTTTCAGAGAATAGAGCAGCAACAGGGTTTTCCAAAATCAGCACCACCTTAACACCTGTGGTGCTGGAGACAGTTGCAAAGAGTCTGGCTTCCTGAGACTGCTTACTGCCCTTTTTTATTGGCAGTTATTATTGCCCTCTGGTAGCTATTTTGTTATTTAGCATCTAGGCGTCAGAAAGTAGATATGAGTTCTGTACCATGAGCCTAATCACAAGAGTAAAAGGTAGCTAGAACCTCAGGGGTGGGATTTGGGTTTCAAGGCCTTCAGCATGTCAGCATTTTTTGCACCCTTGTTCAGGAGAGTCAAAATTTTAACTGAGATGCCATAGAACAGAGTATTTGGCTTTCAGATATGTTATTAATGAGTTACTTTTGGTAACATTTGGCGTGTAAATTAATACTGAAAGTTATTTTTTTCTAAAAATTTTCTAACTTGATGATTTGCCAAGGTTTTTGTGAAGCTTGATCCTATCCATCAAAAACAATGCCACAAGAAACACTTCAAAAACACAAAATGAAAAGGCTGAATGTATCCCCCTGCTGTTTCAGAAGACACCTATGGCAGGAAATAATATTTAGCAGCACAGAGCACCTTGAGAAGGAAAGCAGAAAGCAGCAGCCTTTTTCTTCCGAACACAGAAATTGTAAAGGATGTTAAGAAAACATTTTCTTCCTTTATTCCACTGAGTACATTATTTCACATAGAACAGTGGAACCACAAGTGATCACGAATTATACAATCTTCTGTTTATCTGCTACCAGTGGTGTACTTTGAAACATTAGGAGCTGCAGGGAAAATACAGGTGCACTGCCTGCCAGGGGGCAGTGTGCCACCTTCAGAAACCACAACTTCATGAGGAAAGAAAAAAAAAAACATGAAAGGAGTCTGCACATGTAGAAATAGGTATATTGAAGTGAAAAACTATTAGGAAATACACTGAGCAGAAATTTATCTCACCAGCAAACTTTACAACGTTGTAGAAAAGCTACTACCAGCTGTCTACCAAACTGCTGAGCCAGCTCAGCTTTTCTACAATATCAGCAGATATTGTACTACAGTTTCATAAAAAAAGGAAGCCAGATCTTTTCTGAATGAACAAAAATAGGCTTTCAATTAAAACTCACCAAAAATGTATTTACTTTCCTTAGAATATGTAGTTGAATACATTGGAAAAGTGATACCTGAAATTATTTTACTTATCAGAAGTTTCCATGAATTTCATTTTTAGACCAAGAAAGTTTGTCAGAATACAAAGTTTCATTTAATATTTTCATATTTTCTGTGTTGTATGAAAAGAAAAAGAATTCATCATTTTAAACCACAGATACGTGAAACATTTTAGAGATTAGATTTTTTACCTCTTTAAAAGTGAATCTACTAGCATAGTACTTCTTGTCCAGAGAAGTTGTGGAGTGTATGTCCTTGAAGATCTTCATAAGTCACCTGACCATAGTCTAGGACATCTTGATCTAAGTGCCCCAGCTTGAGCAGGGGCTGGACCAGATGTCCTCCAGAGATTCCTTCCAATCTCACCCATTCAGTGATTTTGTGATGTCTGAAAGCAAAGGCTGACCTCTTTCCTACCCAAGCTTATTTATGCCACCAGAATGAAAGTAGGAAGCCATTCCAGGCTTGCTTATATTTGATCTGAGTCCTCAGTGCAACCTCTGTGAGTTTATTCACAGGATCCCAGCACTGATCTTAGGAGCAGAACTAGAGCTGAGATGAAAACTGTGAAATCCCATGGAATCTAACCTAGTTGACTTCTAGGTTTTTTTCCTTATCACTAAATCTTGGTACAGCACTAACGAGTCTAAGAGTCAGCAGCTGCTCTGAAGAGCCTGTCTTCTAGGGACCATGATAAGAAAAACATCAAAGGAGAGATCCTGGTACAGTTTCTCAAAGATCAGGAAAGCCCTGTGCAAGCAGCAGGGTTCCCTGAGCCTGCCACAGAACAGCTAAACTCAGATCAGGCAAGCAATACACATCCAGTTTGCCTTCTTGGCCTGTCTTGCCTGAACCAGGCTGAGTGTGTCCTTTCAATGGCCTCACTACCTGGTGAGGATCAGATCTCATCTCCCACCTTGTCACAACAGGAGAGCTGAAGAGATGAGCATCACTGAGTAAACTGACTTTCTGGCTTGAGCTTAGGCTTTCCCAAACTGAGCACCATGGAGATGCCCTCTGACTCTATGAACTCTCCCAAGATAGCAGACTATCTATGGTCTCTGATCTTCTCACACCACCAGCCCTTCAAGAGAACTTAATTTTCCCCATTGGGCCCATCTGATCTCTCAAGCTTATCAGATGCAATCCAAACTCCACCATTACTGCCATCACCACTCAAGCTTAAGTCACTTGTACCATGTCCCTTCCCAGTATCCTGTCACTGTGCTGGCTCTGTGCTGTGGAAAACCCACTGACTCCCCTCAACAATTAAACCATTCCTGAGCCTAGATCTGTGTGAGGATATGCCTCACTGGGAGGGGAGTCTGCTGCTAGAGACTGTGGACATTAATTAGCCTTAAATATAGAATCATAGAATCATACAGTGGCCTCGGTTGAAAAGGATCTTAATGATCATCTAGTTTCAACTCTCCTGTTGTGTGCAGGGTTTCCAATCACTAGACCAGGCTGCACAGAGCCACATCCAGCCTTGCCTTGGATGTCTCCCAAGATTGGGCATCCACAACCTCTCTGGACAACCTGTTCCTGTGCATCACCACCCTCTGAGCTAAAAACTTAATCTCAGTTGATCGTCTTGGCCAGCCTTGCCAAAAATTTCTTCCCACACCCATGGCCAGGGACTCTATAGTGTTCACTTCTTACCTGAGCTGTTTCAACATTCTTTCCTAGTTCATTTCTAGCTCAGCCATAAAATCCATTGATCTGTACCCAAAACTGTGGGCTGACTTTCCAGCCTGGCCTCTGCTCAGTTCTGTAACAGTGGACCTCCCTAGCCATCACTGGACGTGATCCTGATGGACAGATGGACCTATTTGCTAGACCGTAGACCTTCTTGCCACCATGACATCGTTTTGTGAGTGGACCTGATCATCATTTCTGTGTCTGCCCTATTCCCCAGCTTGACTGCTTTGGGACAGTTGTTGGCTGGTGAGGACTTGACCTGCTATACTTGTGATTTATTCTGATTATTTTTCACCTCAGCTCTCAGATCATCTGCTAAGGAGCAGGCCTAGCCCATACCATTCCTTGACACTTGTTTTTCACAGTGACTTATGGTGAGTGATTATCAGAAAAGAACATCATTCTGATAAAAGGTTGTCATCTCCTAGTAGGATTCTGCATCAAATGCTTTGGAGAAAATAATTTTCTTCTTAGTAGAGTTTGGTGATGCATTTGGCAATGTATTTAATATTTCACACAGAAAAAGCATTTTCCAGATACTCTGTGCTACACAATTATACATGCACGATCATACAAGAATCAAATAAAAACTGGACTGAGATACATCACCATAACTCTGAAGAACAATTATTTTTTTTTTTTCAGAAGTTAATAGCATTAGAGTAAGAGATTACCACGCATTTTTACAATTCTGTGTGATCTATAATTCTGACTCCATGAATGGAGTAGAAAGACAATTCTGGGAAAAGGTTGAAGTTGGAGATTTGTAGCTGAAGATACATCAGTTTATAGATTGTGGAGTAGCATTTGGGAAATCAAGAATCAGTGCTTAGCTCTGCCACAAGCTTCTTACATGATAGTGGACAAGGTGCAGTGTTTTGTAGGCAGGGGACACTAAAAACACGATAATGTAAAAACTGTCAGATATACATTCTGTATTGGGACATTTATAAATGAAATGTGGTAAATATGCCATCAAACTGTTTTTCACATACTAATAATACAGTTTCCCCTTCATATAATGAAACTTCATCTAGATTTCCCCCATTGCCTTCTTCAGGCTAAACAACCCCAGATCTAAAAGCCTGCCCTTCTATCTCATCCTCCAGTCCAGTTATAGTGGACCTTCTCTGGCTGAGCTCCAAGTTGTTAACATCTCTCTTTGCAACATGGAGACCCAAAACAGTCAGTTTCATATTTGGCCTCACAAAAGGGAAAGAAACACTTCTTTCAATCTGTTTGCTGCACTTTTACTAATGCAGAACAATATGATATTTTTTTTTCAATGGATGGATTGATAACACTAAGACGCAGAGGATAATGGCTGATACAGGCAGATAGTCTATAAACTGCAGATCCCCCTTCCAGCCTCTCACAGGAATACCTGGACATTCATTTTAGACAGTTTTGTGCAAGAGCTTGACAATAGGGTGAAGTTAGTTTCTCAGTTTCACGCAGTGATTTGCAAAGAGGAAATAAACTCTTGTGAAAAAATCCAGTCCTCTGCCTTAGGAATGCTCAATTCCACTCCCACTGTTGCTAAAGATAGCAGGGGATATTCGGTATCTTTGACAGAAAGATGTAGACTGTAATCTAAAGGTGTTTCAGTGACTCTTGAAGACCTGGTCAGTACTGGCCATGTAACACAAGGTAAGTTTGAAAAAGGAAAGAACTGCAATTCTGCTTTGTATTATTTTTTTCTTCTTGGTCTTGCTTGTGTTATTTACTGAATATTCTTCATTAGTTTGAATAAAAGAGAGCAGAAATAATTTCCATGTACTTAACTGAAGAGGAGTTTGTTCCTTGGGAAAATGACCAAAGTGCAAGATAACTGCACCTCAGGTTTAGAGTCACAAAGAGCTCAGCCTCTCATAGGCAGCAGAGTCAAAGAGGATTTGGTTACAAATGTTGCTCTGATCCACCTGACTTGTCCATCATCAGTTGAACTGGTTACAAAGTACATAGACGAAACAACGTGTTGTAAAAGTTGAATAAAACGTGGAATCATACAAGGGGCAAACTAAGACTTCCAACAGCGCACAATAGATAAAATTGAATACCTTTCCCCCATGGGCCACCTGGGAGCCAGGAAAAGAGGCCCAAGTCTAGGCTTTTCCAGGTTTGGTTGGGAACATGGACTGTTTTCCATATATACCATGAGCAATTTGCTTAACGACTTTACCATCATCATCAATTTTTAAACAATTAGTCATTCCATTTGCCACAGACACTACCTGGTGGCTCAAATTAATCAATGAGTAGCAAAATGTTCATCTTCAGGAGTGGTGACGTATGATATAACAAATAGAGGGGAGAAAGTGAAATGATGAAGAAGAAAATAGCTGAACAATCATATATTTAACAATAGCTATACCAACTAATTAAAAATAAATAAATAATAGAGGTCCAATTAACAAGAAAAGAAAGAGAGAAAGGGAGGGAGGGAGGGAGAGAACATAGAAGTCTGATAGTGTCAGCTGCTTTCCCCACCTGAGAAGTCTTAGCGTTTGTAGAAGGATGGTAAACCAGGATCAGGTGAAAATTAACATGCCACATCAACCCTATTCCTTAAGCAAGAACACATCAAGCGCTAACTGGTTTTGCAATGCCATTTTCAGTACTTGTTATACTTGTGAGTTTAACTCTCCAAAAGCATATCTAGTCCAACTTGACAATACATGGACTTGCCATATAATGTTTTCAAAGATGATTTGGTGGGTTGCCAGGATTGTAGTTAGCAAAACAGAACACACTATTTAGGCAGACTGAAGATATCACTATACCATACTGCAACACTGCATGTTACTCTGAAGTTAAATATGAATATAATTTTCCATTTGAGCATCTCCAAAGCAATTCAAATGCTGAGAGATATATATACTTGTTTGGCAAGTTCAAGTATTGTTACAGTCTATAGAACTTCCTTGGGATAGTGTGTGTAGGATACCCCACAATATAAACCACAAGAGGGGTAATCCCAGAAACAGATGTCTTTTATCAAAACATAGACACTTTACAACAATCATATTTTGATTGGAATCCCTGAACTGGTGTTACAACCAGCAACTCTCTGACACTGAGAAACAACAGTAACATGATGTTGCAGAAGGCTTTATGATGGGTTTCTTTTGTGATCACATCTGACAGATATAAGGCTGGTCCCTTAGTTCATTATTAGGAAATTGGAAACACCATGGAGGAGTTGCATGCAAATCATATTCAGTTTGATTAAAAAAAAAGGGACAAAAGGAATGGTATCAATGTGCAGGGAGTAGCCAGTAAGCCATCCTTTAAGTTTATTTTCATCTCTTTCCCCATAGAGGAAAAAAAATGGCTGAATAAACCATGGAGCAAGGGGTATTGAAGGGACAAAGAGACACAGTCATGTTTGGGATAGACAAATGGGTTAGCCAGCATCTGACATCTAAAAAAGTATATTAGGGAAAAGGAATGGATAACAGTAAAGAATGTTAAAAAAAACCCAAACACTTTAGATTGTATTTCTAAGTTTAAAAAAATATAAGCCAGAAAATCTTAGTTTTTGGAAAACTGATCATGTTGATGAGTCCAAAACTTCAATAAAGATGATAAAAATCTGCCTGCTTTTATTCCTTGGAACAGAATGCATTTCCCAACCACTCCTGGCATGACACCAACTTGCACCAGCTGTGAAAACGGCCAAAGATCAACAGAGGCCAGGTGCAGGATCAGTGTCCTAGCAGTTGATGAACCTCAGTGTCCAGGGCACTGGGTGTCACACAGGATCCTTCTTAGGTGAGTAGACATCACAAAGAAATACTGTGGCTCCAAAGAGGTGCAAATACATCTGAGAAGCCATTATGTGATTTAAAATCTGGATTAGGGTAGCATTCAAGACATGTATTTTTCATGCCTACATTCAACTTGATCATTCCTTGTAGTATGTGCTATCAGTACCCATTTTCCTAGTGGAAAAATTACTATATACTACTATTTGTCTTGTCCTGGTGTTCACAAAGTTGGATCTTCATGTTGCTTCGAAGGAGTCCAGAACTGTACAATAGTCTTGCAGTAGCTTGTGAAGCCTTTCTATTTTCCTTGCCCTAGAAGAATTCGTATTGGATAGTACTTGGTTCACTCATGGGCTTCATCAATTACTATTCAGATTTTCAGATTCAGAAATGATTCAAAATTTCCACAGTAAAGATTCATACACCAAGTTTTAGTTTCAAAGAAATTCCATTAAAAATAAATCTAAAGTGGTAAAGAGCAACAAATGCGGTAATTCTGAAGTAATTCTAGGCACATAATTGACATGCTACGTCATCGCTGCTGCACAGCACAAAGGCCCTTGGCTGATGATGAGACTGCATATTTTGTCAAAACTGACAAATGGGCTGAATATATTTTTCATCAGAGAACTCTTTCTATGCAGCTAAGATCTCAAAGAGAGTTCAGAATACTGCATAATGATAAGCACAGAAGGGCTTTATGATCCATATGAAACAGCTGAGTGAGAAAAATTGCATTCGCAAAAAACAAAAAAATAACTCATAGGTACCTCTTGTGGAAACCTTTATAAATGCTTCTGAGGAATTCATATCCACATTTGTACATTAGTCAAATGGAAGAGAATAAAAATGTTTCTGTTTGAGTACCAGACTGAAAAAAAATAGTGAATAATTTTAGCACTAAATAGATATACCACTTAAAAAAGGAAACAGGAAAAAAAGCCTCTTTTTCTTCTAAGATAGCTTTTAAATTAAGATGGCAAAATATTTCAGATGCTATAATCAGTGAAATATTTGTAGCCTAGATTGCCTCTCAGTAAAGACAGTTTTGTCAGTCTGCTCAGTTTAAGACCTGACCCTTATACACTTTGGCTAAAAAATGGTATCATTTACACAGGTGCAAGTTTCTAGATTTACACAGTGTCATAAAACCATGACACACAGGTGTGACAGAGGAATTTGGCAGAGTTTTGCTCATTATAAACTTAAAAAAAAAATCATATTAACTTTCATAGTTTTAACAAGCTATAATATATCCTGTGCTGATAACACTGCTCCACAGGAGTTGATGGAGCCAAAAGCTTCACAGTGTCTAATTAAAACCTGTAACTTGCTAACATCTCTGCCTGAAAGTAGTGAATGTCGGACTGCTACACTTAAAATCTCCAGGTTTCTCCTTAAAAACAGGTTCAATTATTGTTTAGTACTCTTCTCAATTCTATATTCATTTTTGGAACACATGAACAAACAAATAACTAAATACAGCATATTCTGATGACTATTCTTATCACTATTGTTTAACCTGAATAGCCAGTTTCCCATTAATACTGTACTTTTATACAACAAGCATAACAATACTTTTTTAAATCAGAAAATTTGTTGATGAAACCATAGCACATTGACAGCACAAATGAAAAGTAGATGTGGTATCTTGGAACAATTTTAACATCTCTTTCCATTAATTATGTGTCAATTTACTCACATCTCTTCGTAGCTTTTTCAAGCTTTCTTGCTATACCTGAAGCAGTAGAAATGTGCCAATATGAGTGATTTTAGTTTTGATTCAGATCCTAGATCTTCTAGCCATGTGTTTCTATAAAAGACTAACGACCAAATATACAGTGAGGGAACAAATTCAGTAATTATAAGTGTTCTGCAGATAATCCTTAGCTGTTTGGTCAGCTCCAAATGATTTAACTGATCCAAACTGGAGAAATAAAAGGGAGAGCTTAATTGGAGTGGGGTGTGCCCACATCAAGTTTCACTTGCTTAAATTTGGTGGCACAAGAATCAGTTCAACAAGCTCACTGCTAAACTCACACCATAATGAAGGAATTGGATACAGAACAGCTTAATATCAGCTTTTGGTATTCCTGTGAATTTTTTTTTTTATTTGTGTTTTTGGTTCTAATTTGCTGTTTTCAACAAATCTGAATGTAGTTTAGAAACCAAGAGAGGAAGTAGAAGTCTAAATTTGAGAGGAAAAAAAAAAAGATATGTTTAATGGGTCATTCCTTTCTCTTCATGGAAATTACAGTGGATTGCTCTTTCTGGATTTAGCAGTAGGGACATGAGAAACTTTCAGATGTCACAAGTTTGTCAATAACATTTGAACGTATGATTAGCTTTCATGAGCTGTCTTTAGAAACCTTATATTTTTTCCCCCTACACCTTGCCCAGAGATCCTACGTGCTTTCCTTCCCTTGAGGTTTTGGAAAACTTAAAATGTTGCTTTGACAAAAATCAAGGATGTGGACAAGTTCTGTTCTTCCTGTGGTGATGTCACTTTTCCTGCTGTTTATAAGCCCCTGCAAAGAAGGGAACTTATCTGAAGATTCTTGCTCCAGACACAGACAAACAAAGGAGTATCAAGTTTCAGATACTGAACAGCCACTAAGAGCTGAGAACCATGCCACACGCTAGTCCCTACAGCTGCCTGGAACACATGCTGCTTGTGCTTTTCATCCTGAAGGCTACAGTTGCCTTCCCCAACTCCTCTCCACTGCTGAATCCCAGCTGGAGGAATGAAGATCACCTGATGCACCTGTACACTTCTTCAGAGAGGAACAGCTTCCATCTCCAAATCAATGCTGATGGCCACATCAGCGGTGTTCCTCACCAAACCATTTACAGTAAGTAACTTACTATGAATCCTCTGTCTTCATGGGAGCAGGGAAGGGAGAGCAATACTTTTGCTTTCTCACTGCCTATAGAAAATTACATCTTCTCATCAGGCATGCAGACAGAGGAGCAGACCTATAGAATCAAAATCACACAACAATAAAACTCACTTTGTTTAACAAATAATTTGCTTCAAAGAAATAAAACAGGTGGGGAATTTCTATCTGAATTATCCTTCACTTCATGATTTTACCCAGAGTTTCTTGTGGAATTTTTTATTAGTAGTTAGTTATGACATGTCCCAGAGAGCTATTTCACACTGCAGTGATGGCATTGCACTGAGAAAAATCTCCACAGTAGTTGTGGAAACCTCACTATGGTCATAAAATATTTATTCTGGGGTGGAGGTATTCTAACTATTATAATCAGGTCATGTTCTTCCAAGTGTATCAGTATCACTCTTTACTGAAAATTGGTTTATAAGAGAAACTTCCATAATGTGTATTTCATGCAGTTGCATGGCAGGCACTCAATTGTGCATAGAATGTGGGTAAATGAGCATGCAACAGCTGACAAAATGGGGGGAAACTCTGAAGTCCAGATTGTAATAAATGAAGTGCTATGAATTAATCATTCTCTTTTGTAACTAAAAGGTTCTATTATACTTTGTTTTCTGGGAAAATTCAGATATTCTTTGCTGAATATCTGCTTGAACACATTAGCTAGTAAAAAAATAAAGTGGGTGTATTTTGGTTTGGCTTCGTCGCAAGTCATTATTGCTTAGGGCACAGAGTTCCTAGATAAGATTTCAAAATTGCTTCTCTCTTAGCAGCACTTCAATCACAAGTAGCTATGCATCATAAACTCATTACTACTGTGTAACATGTCCTTCATCCACAAAATTATATTTAATAAACATATATTGCAATACTTATGCAAAATAATATAAGGAACAAAAGACAATTATAGAAGCTTATTTTATCTAAGAGGAAAAATAAATAAGTTCCATTATTTCTCTTTTAAGGAATTACTGAGGAAGCACTTGTAGGAATGCCTTCTCTGTCTTGATGTCTGTTATTTTTCCTGTATATATATGGGTTTTATTAAGTTTGTTTTTAGGCATGATGGGCAATAAACAGGGAGATGCAATAAACAGCCAGCAAAAAAATTAATTTTTGCCTGTATCTGTCATGATAAAAGCCTCATATATTTGGAATGATTGAACAGGAGGGGTTGAAATCAAACAGTTAATGGGATCTTGAAAGGGAAGGTGACTGGATTTCTGCCAGGTCACCACACTACCACTACTACGAAGATTCCAGGTAAATAAAAAGTCCAAAGTGCTGCACAGGCTGGGAGGAGGCTGGATGTGTGCAGTCTCCTGGGTAGAGACTAAGTGTTACAGAGGGCACACACTCAGTTTGAGAAGATGGCAAGCCATCTATTGAAGTCAGCAGATCAAGGGAAGTTACTTTTCAGCCTTTACTTGCCACCAATGAACCTGCTCTTGTACTATAAAAAAACTCTGTTTGAGATGGATGTAGAGAAATCTGAACTGGTCTAGCAGAAAGTTTTCAGGATAGTCAGTGGCCTTGAACATAAGCATTTTTGGGAAAGGTTGAGGGAGCTAAGTTTATGTAATGTAAAAAGTAATTTAAGGTGAATACCACAGGGCAGTCACTACAGGCAGTCATAAAGATGAGGCAATCAAACACCCTTTGGTCATGGCCAGGGACAGAACAAAGAAAAAATGGGCCTAGAGTGGAGTTCGGGGCTTCTATTGGGATGTTAGAAAAAAAATATCTTTGGAATGTTAGTGCAGCACTGGAACAGGGCATCAAGAGATGTAGTGGTATCTCCACTCTAGGAACTTTCCAAGGATCAAACAAAGCCACATCTAACCTGATCTATGGTGCACAATAGTCCCAATTGACATGGAAGACAGGTTCAAATTCCCCAGAGGACATTTCTAGTCAGTGTAAGGACCAGTAAGGCAAGAATATGGTGTCAAATGCAGTTCTGGATTTGACATATTTGCTTTCCCAAACAGGTGCCCTAATGATCAAATCTGAGGGTGCTGGCTGTGTAATAATCACAGGTGTGAAGAGTGGACGCTACCTATGCATGGACATGAAAGGAGACATTTTTGGATCGGTGAGTTACCTTCATAGGTGAAAGACAGGCACAGTCTGTGATGTACAACCCATTTCCTTAGCTAGGGCAAATCTGTATAACTGCAGATGCAGATTTTGGCAAACTGAGAGCCTGCCATTTAGGTTAAACTTTCTCTCTTCTTTAGTTGCACTAAACTGTAGAGCTGATAAAGAGCTTATCTTATCTGAGTTCCTGCTGGAATATATGAAAACAGAAAGATATCCATTGAGATCTTGTAGTCTTACTGTAGTATAGATTCATGGTAGATCAAACAATGCAGCCCTCTGTTGAAAGCAGTGTTGGCTCAGTAACACCTCTGTTGAAAACCACAGAATTGCAGGGGTTGGGAGGGACCTCCAGAGATCACTGAGTCCAACCCCCCTGCCAATGCAGGCTCCCTAGGCCAGGTGGACAGCCATATTGGATTAACATGAGTTGTCTGAGTTACAGACCTGGAAGATGAGAAAATACCTTCTGTAAGATTCCATCTGTCTTTTCCTCTTTAACAAGTACTTGTCTTTCACCAAATCCCTTTGTTCACATCTGTCTTTTTTTCTTTTTTCTTTTTTTTTTTTTCCTTTAAGCATTATTTCAGTCAAGAGGACTGCGTGTTCAACCAAAGGACACTGGAAAATGGATATGACGTGTACCAGTCTCCCAAGCACAATTTTCTTGTTAGCTTAGGCAGAATTAAGCAAGTTTTCTTCCCTGGTATGAACCCACCACCATACTCCCAGTTTTTATCCAGGAGAAATGAAATTCCTTTGTTCCGATTCAACACACCTGAACCCCACAGAAACACCAGAAGTGCAGATATTGATCCAATGGATCCCCACCAGATCTTGGTCCCACAGAGAAAGGTCGCTGCATTAGGGTCTCAGCTGCAAATGGACTTTTTCCATGTGCCCAGAGAACCCATGAGAGTCAATCAGAATGATGTGGTTAACCCAGATGATCCACATGCTATGATGGATGCCAGGAGGTATGGTAGTCCTCGCTTTTACATTACAAGATAACTGCAACCACTTGCAAATTGATGACGTTGATGAATATAATAGATGAAAGTACCTAAAACACTCAGTCTGATTTCTAACCCTCAAGGCAGCTGTTAGAAACCTAAAGGACACTGGAAAAAGCCTTTTATTTCAAAGTTTGTCCTTATGTAAAACAGTTTACTGAAAAAAAGTGTTGCACTCTGCTTTCCTGGAAAGAAGGTCCATTTTCAAGAAGAATAATAGAAACGAAATACTTTAGGGTCTGAATTACCTTTAGTATGCATAAGAGAACAACAGAATTCACTTGAATATAATGAGGAAGTAATGTTATGTTACTGATGTACCTGGGAGAAGACTTGAGCCCTGGAACATCTGAAACTCAGAAGAGGTAGAGAATGCTCTTACTAGCTCACTTGCAAGCACAGCAGACTTACTGACCAACAGTGTGTTATATTATCATAAAAAAACTTACTATATATATTTTTAGCTGTTGAGGTTGGAGCTTCAGTCTCCTTTCATACCCATAGGAGTCAAAAAGTGACCACTCCAGTGCCAAAAAAAGCAGAGCACATGGAAAACTGGAGTAGCTGACAGGGATCAAATCGTCCTGTGTAGACAACCATTTCTGACACATATTGAATCCAAGCTGAGGTTTGGAAAAAGAAAAGCTGAATCTCACCATACTCTCAAGTCCTCTCTCACACCTGTCTATTCATTTAGTTATAGCAATACAATGTGGAAATATAATATAGAAACATTAATTAGTTTTGCATGTTTCTAACCCAGAGTGAAGTACCAGGATCAATAGTATGCCAAAAAGGTTAGTTTACTTTGCACAGTGCTGAATTCTCCAAGAGAAAAAAAGTCCCCCTAAATTATGTCTCCTAGGCAAATTATTAATGGCTAATGCAGACTCTCATCTAATGATGAAAGAATTAAGCATGGATTTAGAAAAGGAACACCTAATTTTGACATAAAAGTTTTTATCTAATTCTGAGCAGATATCAGATGCTTTATGTATTTAAGAGTGAAATGACTTTAATATCACATCTCTAAATGTTGACAAAATCTAGGCATCTAGATTGACATATGTAATGAGTAAGTTAGTTACCAAAATGTAACCTCCGTATATACATTTGAAGTTCACCAATCTTTATCTAGGACTGGATATTTGCAGAGTAGAGTTTTTCATTGCAATTTGTGTGAAAATTTGTTAAATTTGTTACAGCTTCCCTATTTGTAATGGAGGATTCTGAATATTGTATACATATTTAGCATTTTTTCTCCTTTGTTTCGCCTGCTTGTAGTTACATATTCCTGGAACTTTAAATATGGGTGATTCTGAAAAAGTTCTTGATGTATTCCAGCAACAATCAGTATCATCAGAAATCAATAGCTGGAGAAAATTCCAGCATGGTGGATACGTGAGAACATCTTTGTATTTTTGGTGTGTGTGCACTTTCTTTCAAGGTCCAGGTTCTTCCATTTTGTTTACTTAGCATATTTGACAGCCTGACACCAGTCTGAAAATGACATGTTTCATCCAACATTTTTCATAGAAATAATACATAAGATGTCCGTCTAGATTCTAGCCTTCCTCTTCCTATTATTTAGTGAAATAATTCATTGAAGCCACTGAAGTTTGAATAGTGTTACAAGATAAAAAGTAAGGCCCATTGTATTGATTTCATGGAAATTATTCTAGATTCAGTGCAGGGTCTGTCCTGCTGACATCATTTTAAATAATCTATGCATACATATATAAATATATGCACATAAAATATCTTTTCATCTACAACCTCCATGTAGTTACGTTAGAATAAGCATACTGCCTTAACGTGCTGCTACAAAGGTTTTGCCATGTAGTGCAACTCTTAATTCACACAGGATTAGTATTGAATCAAGTGTTATGTCTCACAAATTGTTATTTATTATCATCATATTTATAATTAGTTTTTAAAGGAAATAGTTTGTTCTAATGGATTGGAGAATTGTAGATCAGGGGGATAACCTTGTGTTTTCTTGCTTATTCAAAATACCACAGTAATTTTTACCTTTTTGTCAATATAGTAGGAAGACATGATTTTATGTTCTAGTTTAATAATTTTACTTAATTCCTTTATCATTGTTGGCTTTCTCTCCTTGAGAACTTTTTACTACAGTTTCACAAGCATAATTTTATTTTGTGCTCCACAGAGTTCTCTAGGACTCAAAGTCAACAGAGATACAACAGTTTGAATCATGAATTGTTCTGTCTCAATCGATATCAAGCTTTGATGACAAAAATCTATGAGGTTCAAACTCTATATCATAGCATTAGAAGAAGGTAAGAAGTGTTGTTTAGAGATTTAATCCTTACGCTCAGAGAGAATGCACAGTAAATTTTGCATCAAAAACACATTTGTGACTATAAATAACTTCATCAAAATCTCAAAAGAATTATTTTTTCAAATGGAGATGCTGGCCATCACCAGCTAGTTAGAAACCATTACTTTTTAAATATTTCAATATTTATTTATTTATTTGAGTGGGTCGTAAGTCCCACAGTATATTTATAAATATTTATAATAATGAATTGTGGTGACTATTATAGTGTCTATTAAAATAAAAGTACCAATAAATATTTCTTTCACTAGAAATGATGTTTTTTGTGTTCTCATTTGGGCCTGCTGTTTCAGGAGAACTTGCATGACCAAACAGTACTTCTTGTGTCTGATAATGCGTGTCCTACTATCCTCTGTGATTCTGAACTTTAAAAACTGCTGATTCCTGGCTGTTTCATGCACCACGCCTCTGAAGACTGTGTGAAATATGATGAGAAAAACAAAGCCTTAATAGGTCTAAATAGACTTTGAAGGGATTGTCACATCTACTGGGATCTGCTTCTTCAACAAAACAGCAACAAAAAACAACTGGTCTAGAAGTTCAGTCTTACTAGGAAATGAGATTCTGGCTTCAAGGTCTTAGGACTAGGCAAATTACAGTTGCTGCTATCTTATTACTGTTCATATAAAATATTCTAACTCCATCTGTATTGCTGTACTCAGGCTTTGTTTTGCACCAGGCACATCGCAGATTAAATAATTTGCAGAACATTCCTTTCCCACAATGGTGCCCATGCCCACTGATACCTAACAAAGATCTTCAAGATGACAAATTACTTGTGGGTCTGACAAATTATTTCCTTACAGTGCTCCCTCACCATGGATAATCTAGGGAGATCTGTACTGTAACTGTAACTGTTAATGACAGCCATTAGTAGCATCTCTCACATCTTCCATGGTTTCAATACCAAGAGAAGCATCATATTACTTACTAGGTACCACAGTACTGCTGCATTTGGTGGTACAAAGATAGTAGGCCTCAGTGGGAGAGAGATTGGGTAGGTGGGGTTCTCTCTCCTCCAAGATCCCTTTCTCTTCCCATTGCTATAACTTTATATTTATGGACATAAAAAGAGAAAGAAGCACAACAGAAATATGCAATATGTATTGAAGCATATGAGAAACTTCATAGGTGTCAAGACGCTATATATATAAAAAATAAATCAGTTATTTTCACTTTGTTTCCCACACAATCAAAATCTCAGTGTTGACTTGGGACCTGTTGAGCTACTCAAGCTGTGCACAGGGAAATAAGAAAAAGCATACTGCACAGCAGTCAGACAGAGAAGAAGAAACAGACTTGGAGATGTCTGGAATGTGTGGATGACAACTTCTTTACACAGGTAGTAAGGGAACCGACTAGGGAAGGTGTGCCACTTGATTTTCACTCAGAGAATGGTGATGCACTGAAACAAATTCATGGACCCCAGCAGGATGCAACCATGACAGCTGAAGGAGCTGGCAGAAGTGACTTCTGAACCACTCTTCATCTAATATATGAAAGGTCATGGAGAATGGAAGAAGCGCCTGAGGGCTGGAGGAAAGCCAGTCAGCCTCAGATCCCCCCCAGTAAAGGTGATGGAGCAGTTTACTCTGAATGTTGTCTCCAAGCTAGTGAAGAAAAGGTTATCAGTAGTAGCCAGCATGGATTCAATAAGGGAAAAATCATACTTTACTGAACTGATATCCCCCTATGATGTCATGACTGGCTAGGTAGGTGAGGGGAGAGCAGTGTATGTCGACTTCAGCAAGGCTTTTGACACTGCCATAGCATAATTGTAGGTAAACTTAGGAAATAATGGATAGAATAAATGGTTTGAGAGCTGGCTGACTGGTAAAGCTCAGAAGTTGTGATCAGTAGCACAGAGTCTAAAACTAGAGGTGTGCCCCAGAGGTTGGTGCTGGATCCAGTCTTGTTCAACATCTTCATCAATGACCAGTTTGCTGATAATACAAAGTTGGGAGGAGTACCTGACACAACAGAGCAAATGTAGAGTCTTGCATCTGGGGAGGAATAATGTATCAGTGCACATTAGGGGCTGTCCACTGAAGAGGAACTCTGCAAAGAAAGACCTGGGTGTTCTGGTGGACAATGGGTTAGTCATGAGCCAGCAATGTATCCTTGTGGTCAGGAAGGCCAATAGTATTCTGGGTGCATTAAAAAGAGTGTGGCCAGCAGGTTGAGGGAAGTGATCCTCCTCCTCTGTTCTGTCTTGCTGAAGCTCCATCTAAAATAATGTGTCTGATTTTGGACTCTCCAGTTCAAAGGACAGGGATCTTCTAGAAAGAGTTCAGTGGAGGGTGATAAAAGTGATTAAGGGCCTAAAGCGTCTCCTGTATGAGGAAAAGCTGAGACATGGGTCTCTTCAGTCTGGAAAAGATAAGGCTGAGAGAAGTTCGCATAATTATTTACAAACATAAAGTGTGGAAGTCAAGATGATGGTGGAATCTTTTTATTGGCAAGCAAACAGTTGAACAAGGGGCAACAGGCAGAAACTGGTATACTGGAAGTTTCATATTAACTTCACTGTCAGAGTGGTGGAGCACCGGAACAGGCTGCCCAGAGATGTTGTGGGGAATCCATCTCTGAAGATATGAAAGACTCACACAGACAACCACCTGTGTGACCTCCTTTTGGGAACCTGTTCTAGCAGGGGGGATGGACTTGATGATCTCTAGAGATTCCTTCCAACCCTTACAATTCTGTGATTCTGTGATTAGCACAGCACCAAAAGCAAGAGCATGGCTGACACTGGCAAAAGATAATCAATGAAATCTAGACTGTTCCTGCAGTTTTCTAAAGGCATGCATCTCAAAATGAAACAAAACTAAACAAGCAAACAAAAGCAACTAAAACCTTAATCCCTATCTCTGGGCCAAACAAATTCTAGGATAAATAAACAAAAAAATTGACTTATTTTAATAGAAGTGTCTGTAACATTAAAGAATTATACTTGAGCAGCAGTATGAATGACGTCCAGTTTAGGGAATGAGAAAGATTCAAGGGCACGAGAAAGGCTTATTTATTCAAGAGAAGAGAAGGCTCTGGGGGGACCTTGTAGCAGACTTACAATATTTAAGGAGACCTAGAGGAAAGATGCAAAGGAATTCTTTAGAAGGGAGTGCTACTTCTTACTCTCTGACACTCACTGCGAGACTGTCCTACAGGAAAATCTAAACCTCCTTTTGACTGCCCTTGCTACTCACTCATACAGCAGCACACACCTCTTAGCTTTACATTTTTGTTACATGATGTCAATGGAATGGAATATCCCTTCGACCAGCTTAGGTCAGCTATTCTAGTTCTGTCCCCTCCCAACTCTTCGTACTGCCTCAGTTCCCTAGCTGTCAAGACAGTATGAGAAGCTGAAAAACTGAAACCTCCTTGGATCTGTGAAGTACCTCTCAGCAACAACTAGAAACAATAGTGTGTTATCAACATTGTTGTTGTTGTTGTTTTTGTCCTAAAGCATCACATCAGACACTATGAAGAAAATAAACTCTAACCCAGCTGAAACCAGAACAATATCTACCAGTTATTCCATGCAATTAATATCATAGAAACATAGAATGTTTTGGGTTGAAGGGACCTTTAAGATCATCTAGTTCCAACCCTCCTGCTATAAGTAGGGATGCCTCCCTCTAGACCGGGTTGCTCAAAGGTCCATTTACCCTGGCCTTGAATGCTTCCAAGGAGGGGGTATCATAACTTCACTGAGCAGCCTGTTTCAGTGTCTCATAACCCTCACAGTAAAAAAATTCCTCCTAATATCTAGTTTAATTCTAATCTCTTCCAGTTCAAAACCATTTCCCCTTGTCCTTTTGCTACCTGCCCTTATAAAAATTTCCTTTGCAGCTTTCCAGTAGGCCCCCTTCAGGTACTGGAAGGCTGCCACAAGGTATCCTCAGAGCCTTCTCTTCTCCAGGCTGAAGAACTCCAGCTCTCTCGGCCTGTATCTATAGGGGAGGTGCTCTAGCCCTCCTCTGGACCTGCTGCAACAACTTCATGTTCTTCTTGTGTTGGGTGCTCCAGAACTGGATGCAGTACTCCAGATGGGGTCTCACAAGAGCAGAGGGGCAGAATCACCTCACTTGGCCTACTGGTCACATTTCTCTTGATGCAACCCAGGATATAATTGTCCATCTGGGCTGTGAGCTGGCTCACGTTGAATCTCTCATCAAACAACACTCCCAAATCCTTCTCCTCAGGGCTGCTCTCAAGTTGTTCTCTGCGCAGCCTGTATCTGTGCTTGAGATTGCCCTAACCCTGGTGCAGGACCTTGCACTGTTCAACTTCATGAACTTCATTTTATGTAAAAGCCCCCATTCCCATTTTCATTCCTGTGGATTTCCTTTAGCATGCTAAGAAATCAGTAACTGTTCATTTATGAAAAAGATCCTTTGATGCTTTTAAACATGACTAATTCCTTATGTTAGTGCTGTCATCTCTGTTACTTTGATGAAATAAGCCCTTTATAATTTCAATCATATATAATCATACATAATGTCAGTAACAGCTGGCTAACTAAGTTGGTTGGCTTTCTGAAAATTATTAATTTTCTAAACATTTTATTGTGACTATCTGAATTCAGAAATTTTTATTAACGAAATACTCAAGAACATCTTTACTTCAGACAAAGACTGCTTATTAAGTCATTTGATTAAAGCTTGTTTTTAAGTAACTGGGAAATCTTGAAGTTTTCCAGGATCCTTCACTGCTGTAAAACCTTTACTCGTAAAACCTTCCCAGATATTCCTGTACATTCACGAATTATCTCATATTGGAAAATAGGAGCCGTAAGAGGCTTTCCTTTGTATCTGTAAATAAATAAAAAGAAAGTAGTCGACCAAGCAGTAGTACCAATGTAGAAATCCTCCAATTTCATCTCGCTGATACAATTTTAAGGGAGTTCAGTCCTTCATGTTACTTAACGCCCTACAAATTGAATGACAAATCCTTGCTGACATGTTACTAGTATCCATATTTACACATCAGGCAAACTACTTTCCTCTCTGCGGACAAGTTTCCAGACACAGCAGCAAATGGTTTCCCCATAATTTATTATACAAACAAGCCCCACTGCAAGTAAAAGCAATAGGTTCATTTCCACATTCTGGAGTACTCTGGTGTACAATACTACCTCTGATTACAACAATACTGAACACTTCACCTTTACCCTCTACACTTAAGTAACAGATAAGCAACACAGAGAACAGAAGCAGACTCCCATTCAGTGTTCTCTTGATTCCTAAGAGAACTTATCTATTGAATTGCAGTCACAGAACAGGAAGAATCAAAGTATTCACTATAGTCAGTCTGAACAATTCTGGTTATTTATTTATTTATTTATTTTGTTGGGGAGCATTTAGGCGTATGTACTTATCTACTCAACAAAACAATAGCAATCTCATTTTCCTTCTCAAAATTCAAGTGTCTTCTTCGAGACAAAGTCAAATAGGGTCAAGTACACAGAATGGCATATCCAGAAAAAAACAAGACTTCAGTTGAATAGTTGATTTCATATAATTGCTACCAGTTTATCCTTGATATTTTAACATCAGTGTGTTATTTTGTGTGTGTATGTGTATAAGAATCAGAATATCACTGATCCATCAGCCTTTCATGAGTAAAAAAGTATAGCATCTAATTATTGAAGAACAGCCTTGAGTTTTCCAGAAAAAAAACAACAGAAACCAGAAACCAGAAGCTATATTATCTGGGCAAGGCTTCACAGACTGTTATTAACAAGAATTATGATCTCAAAGGAAATGGACTTCTATTCAGGAGCATTTATTTTTAAAGATTAAAATATGCAAATGACTTATAATCTTCACATACCTTTTAATAAGTCAGATAAGCTTACATAGTAACACTACAGACAACCCAGTGGGGAAGGAATGCAGCACTAACACCAACAATAAGCATCCAACCATCAAGCAATCAAACTTGACTAATTCTAGGCCTAAATATTCATCCATTAGGTATATTACTTGAATTGATAGCAGGATTCCAGTCAGGCACAGTTTACAACATTGATAAAGTTACTTTTCAAAATACAGATCATCATTTCAATTACGTGCTCTTTCTGCTTATAATCAAAAATAAATATTTTATGTTGTGTACAGTGCTCTTCAATAGAAGTCTCAACAATGCTAACAACTTTATACCAAAAAACTCCTGCGAGGTAGGTATATCATCATCCCCATTTTACAAATGGAAAAGAGTTTTGCCCTGAGTTTCACAGTTACTTAGTATCAGAGCCAAGAACACATCACCTGGCTCTGTACCAAACTTGTTCCACTAGGCAATCTCCCTTTTTAAGTTATGCTACTGTAGTAAAAAAAAAGTTATTTTTAAAACAATATTAATATTACAATATACCATTTTGCAGTGAAGCAAGAATACAGTATAGCTTATATTTTATGTACCATTCCTCTCCTCCACTCCTAATTATTTCTCTTGGAGATAACCAGAATAATTATGGGCAAATAAAAAGCAGTTTTAAAAGTACGTGCTGTAAGAGCAGACATGCAAGTGACTGGAAGTGTTATGTTTCTGTTCACAAAGAATGTATTATTTTATTTTAACATATTAATTCTCCAGCACCAACTGATACATGTTCTAGGACCATGCGTACCATATGCTAGCTTAAGATGCTACGCATGACTTCCGTTATGCAGTTTAGTGTCAATAATTCCAGTCAGTCTCATTCATTACTGTAGATACCTTTTTCCAAGTCTATACAATAATAGAGAACTATGTCCCACTATAAAAATTCTTAAAACATTTTTGGAGCTACACATTCAGCACCAACATCCACCAAGTGAGAATCTTGATTAAGACAAACACATATGATTTCAGGTTTTAACACAGTTCTATTTTCAAGTTTTATTATGAAGTGACTAACTCCTGTATTGGGACTGACAGAAGACAGTTGAGTCTTTGTTAAATTTGCTGGCAAACTACACTTGAGATCTGAAACAAAATAACCAATCCAGTTCCTCATGTAGGCTCCATGACTCACCACTAAGATATTGGCATCTAACAACAGTTCTGAAGCTCCACCGTTAGCAGAGCTGAGTTCACGTACACTGTGGTGATCTGTCCAAGGGAAAACTGACCCTTCTTCATACATTCCTGAGCTTCTGCTTGCTGCCCCATGCATCTCTTGGTCTTTCTGTTCCACTTCCACAGCTAGCTGACACAGAAATTCAAAAAAATCCCTTGCACGTTCTCTTACCTAAATAGAAAGGTCAGAACAGTATGTTGTGAAGAATTTAAGAGATTTCAAGTCTCAGAAACCCAAGATATTACTACTTCAATCAAAAGCTTTATCACAGACAAGACTCAGAAACTAGTGGTTAAGTTACTGAATGCTGTTAAGAACTGCTCTGCCCTTCAAAGGTAAGCTTGAAAGCAATTGCCACCATCCTTCTGCATACAACAGCTTCATGAAGAATCAACATCAGAATCAATATTTTACCTCTAAAGAAATTCTCTAATGGGTAGCCACTACCACTAGGTTGAACAATGTTTTTAGCTTGGAAAAATAACTACTATTGATTGGACTAAGCTTTCATTAAGATGTTCCTAAATATGCAATAGATGTATCTGCCCTAATGAAATGACCTAGAAACTGGGGCCCGAATACATAAATACCGCACTTCATCCAGTGTTTCTCCTCCAGAAGGTGTGAATGCAGGACACTGCTCTCCAGCAGCCTTTGCCATAGCCTTGAGGTCGGTCAAAGGCCTTCCTTCAGCAACACCGTATTTCTGTAAGAGGCAAATTACAAAAAATTTAGCAAGATATAGTACTTACAATGCAAACATCTCTCACTCAGATTTGTTTTCTAGATTCTAGATAACATGCAAGCTTATCACAATGTTGGCAGAAGAGGCATCTTTACATATATTTTGGACTCATATGTTCTTGACACTCATTTCTACTACACGACATTCTTAGTACACAAAATTCAACTGAGGCTGCATTGCAAGCACCTCACAAGAGGATAAACTCCATTTACTCTTCATTCGCAGAAATATTACAAGGAACTACTACTCAAAAGAAACATATTTTCTCTACAGTCCTCTGTAACCTCCACAAGAAGGAAGGAATTCTATTCCCCATTTTCAGGACATACGTTCCTTCTATGAACAGAGTTTATAGAGAACAGAGATGTCAAAAAAGACCTTAAAAGACAATATGCAAATGAACAGTCAAAACATTACATTAATGACTTTCATTGGCACATTTATTTGTGACACCTCCAAATGAAATGCACATATGAGAAACAGCAACAACAACACATATACAGTAACTAGTCATTCTGGATTAACAGTAATCACATCATAAATTAATGTTTATAATCTCTAATGTATTTTAGAACAGATACACTTGGATGCTTATTACCATTTTTTATTTTGAATGTATCTCCAGAGCACATCTCTTCAAAGCAACAATACAGGTTAATATTTCTACTACTGAAGATTAATATTTCACTAACATTAACAGATGAAAAAATGTATCCAAGTAGATAGCTTTGGTCCTTTCTTGGAAGGTCTGAAGACACTGAAAACATTATCATTATGAATATTTTGATAAATTAAGGACTTATACTCTACAGTCAAAATCCTCAGCTATGCAATTTCACAGATTTAGATGTTGATGACTGTGACACAGACACATGCTTACTACTGAGACTTTTTTGATTTCTATGCTGTGGACATGCTGTTTGCTGCCATAATAACTTACTATAGTCTTCAGAATTTAATTGTACTGAAGCACATTTACTTTAGGTTCTCAATTCTATTCCTTAAAGCAAAATTCACAGTTTAAGAACATTAAGAAAGATGTAAAGAAAAATTCTCAGAAACTACTGAAGACTCTAACCTTGAAGATTTTTCTGGACTTCCCTCATGAATGCAAGACATAAGACAATAAAGCTTTTTTAAAAGAATCAATGACATATTCTTATAAAGGAGTTAGCTTCTTTTCATTCTGTTCAAACTTAATTACAGTTACCTAGAGCATTGCCTTAAAACTTGTGGCCCACAGAAATTTTACTGGAATTTCCACTCGTTAGTACAAACACCACAAAAAGAAAAAAAGTAACAAAAGTTAAGATTATACCTTGTAAAACTCTATATCACAGCTCAAAATATTTTTGAAAATACCAGGTGATTAGAAGTAATTAAAGAATGCTGGTAGGCACATAACTTGCTGATTCAAGGGGGTGAACCAGAATTTGTGACAAAGGGGATCACAATGGAAAATGCTGCAATCACATTCTGCTCTTTAAACACCTACTGCAAGTATGCCATCCCACTTTTGGTTTTGTAGCATTTCCCTACTTAAAATTCAGCTGATACTGTTAGTGTAGCATCTGAAGGATGATTAATACTAGCAGAAACATCCAACATCTGAGTTTATTCTGATGAAAACATAGTTAAAAACAGACAGGCATTATTATTATGCCTGTAATGAGGCAAAAGGGCTAATCAGGAAAGAAGGCTGTTCCACAACTAGCTGAAAATTTTCCATTAAGTCTCTATGCAAATTAAAAGTTAATAAAAAGTTAACATCAAGATAAAGAAGGGAGGGAATACATTTAACTTATGTTTCCTAGCCCTATATATAAAAAGTAATTCTCTTCACATGCAAGCCATACAGTTCTTAAATGAGAACATCACAATTTACACCCACTATCACATAATTTTGGCTTTCCTTCAGAATTTTGCAATCAGACAAACAATTTTTAGTATTAGGTAAAGAAATCAATTCTAAAAGCATATCATATAGCACTCACCACTGCTAAATCTACCATTTATTAAATCAAGATTAGCAAAAAAATTGCATTTTCAGTATTCAGTATTTAAGCAGACTCTTAAGGCACTTACCCTCTCTCGAAGTCTTGTATCACACTTGATTTCCAAATCTTTGCAGAACTTATTTTTTCCTATGATTGTGGCAGCAGTCTAAAAAGTGAATATAAAGTTACATTAATCAATGGTTCTGTTTTCTCAGGGAATGCCTAAACCATATTACAACACCACATTCAGTAGAAACTACATTAGTAGTATCCAAGATCCCAAGTATACAAGATTAAAAATTTCCAGCTAGTAGTGTCAAAATTGTACATACCACCGGTGTGAGGTCATAAAAGGAGAAAAGCTGCAAATTTCTGAAAGATCTTTCTCAACTCAAAGTCCAGAACAATTGGAGACACTTAGTACCAACAATAGCAGTACAATTTAAAATGTGATAAGAGCCACATTTCTTATTATGCAT
This sequence comes from Callipepla californica brunnescens, assembly GCA_023055505.1. Classification (NCBI taxonomy): domain Eukaryota; kingdom Metazoa; phylum Chordata; class Aves; order Galliformes; family Odontophoridae; genus Callipepla; species Callipepla californica. The sequence goes on along the minus strand of JALIRH010000034.1, from coordinate 669,180 downwards.
GCTGCCATTCAAAAAGAAATCATGTCAACACATTCTTTACTTGTATGAGGGCTGCTCTCAAAGTAATGCTTCCAATTTTATTACATTGGTCCACAACATCAGGGGCAAATATCAGTGGTATGGCAGTAGCAGTTGAATCTCCCCACCAATATTCCATTTAGTTTTGTTGCTATGCAACAGGCAGCAGCAGAGGAGAAATCTGACAAAATGACATCCGATGTGAATGTGCATATGAAGCAGAGGTGTGCAACTGAATTCCTCCATGGTGAAAAAATGGCACCCACTGACATTCATCAATGCTTGCTGAACATTTACAGAGACCAAACAGTGGATGTTAGCACAGGGAGGCAGTAGTCAGTACATTTCACACATTAGCAACAGCAATGTGAAAATCAAGCCACATCAGTCAGTCATGCAGATTTTGATGAGCATGGCATGCAGGCTCTTGTTCATCACTGGAGATAAACACATAGCTAATGGGGATGACTATGTTGAAAAAGTGTTTTGTAGCTCTATGAGAACTGTTACTGTGCTCTTTGTATGTTGTAATTTCTATGGAAATAATTAGGAGGCATCACTTTTGGAGAGATCTACATCATGTGTGGATTGTGCTTGCAATCAGTGCATTTCCAAAAAATGGATCACTTACTACAACTGACAAAAATACAGTATCTAACACATGAAATAGTATCTAGCAATTGGCTTCTTAATAAACCTAAAAAATCATAGAATCACCAAGGCTGAAAAAGACCTCTCAGATCATCCAGTTCAATTATCCACCTATCACTATTATTTCCTGCTAAACCATGTTCCTCAGTACAACACCTAAATGTTTCTTGAATACCCCCAGGGATGGTGGCTCCACCATTTCACTGGGCAGCCCATTACAGCACCTGACCTCTCTCTTGGAGAAGTATTTCCTAACATCCTACCTGAATCTCACCTATACTCTTGAAGCATTTAAAGCAGAAAAAAGTGTTTGCTGAAAATATACAGAAGTGGCAGCCTTTATGTCAGAGAGGAGACACACACTGGATGATACACTTGAAAAAAAAATACATATTTAGGCTATTGTATTCACCTATCTTTTGATAGCTTGGACAAAAAGAGACAGAGAAAACCCAGAGGGTTTTGTTTTCTTTTTACAATAGACTGGATGTCTTGAGTTTTGTGCTGTACATTTCTTTTCCGTGGAAGGATATGACTTTGGGGATGAAAGGAGGGTTAATAAGGCTAATAACGAAACCTGATAAGAGGAAATTCTGATAACATTTTGTAAAAAGTATTCCTTAATATGGGCTCTACAATGTTGGATGCTTCTTGCTTTATAGACAATAAGGGGAACTAAAGGATGGTTAATATGCTCCTGTTCCTATATGTACCACAAAACATGAAGGAGGTACCGATTCACACACATACGGACTGCTAACAACGGCTAGAAGTCCTTAGCAAATGTCCACATCCAATGAACTCATTTTGAAAACAATCCTTGGATTCTGTCAAATAATAATCAGCTTTGTTGTACTAGTAAGATTATATGACCTATCCAATGCAATGCTCATGAAAGACTTCAAGTTGCAACTTTAAATTTCTGTCATAAAACACTATCAAAATTCAGACAGGTTTGAATCATTTTCTTTGTATGTAAGAATAGTATAGCTAATTTTATGATTATATCCAGAAATTTCTCCGTAATGGAGATTTGTTCAATACCTAGAATAGACTACATTCATCTACTAAGCTCAAATTCATACTATGAACTGTAAATACTAAATATGAAGCTTCATGATCCATCTACTTAAATAATCTGCTTTGAATACTAACCTGCTCCACCTCTCCTACACCATCCACTCCTAAAAACAAGTCTGTTTCAGAAACATTACTGAATTTTCACAGTATCACAGTGATTGAAGGGATAATAGCCTCATTTTATACATGAAAAGGACTCAAAAATTTTCTACTGTTCTTTCCAAGGCCCACTTTGTTCCAGTCCTGAATCTACTTTCACTATTGATGATGTTTTTGTCCTAATGGCAAGATCATAACTATGAGCCCAACATTCTCCTGTAGACTTCTGCATAGCATTCTGCTAATCTTATAGCTCTTTTTGAGATGCACTCTGATCATACCAAATCCCAGTCTTCCTGATCAGCCCTCTCTTATTTTCACATTCCACATCTGCCTGTCCTCATCCACACTGCTAATTTCTGGAGCTATTCTTCGACTCCTTACTCCTGCTCTCAGGCCACTCTACAAAGCCACTCTCTTCATGTCTTGTACTTGTTTACTTGTGCATCTCTTATAGTTCTCACTCCCCACCACTTCTAGCTTGTTTTCTGCTTAAATTATGCTGCTACAAGTGGGACTGAGATGTAAAACAGACAAGCAAGGTAATCTGTTAAAAATAAAAGATCCTAACCTAGATTTTGTTGATCCTGTTTACAACATGGCCTTATAGTCTCTTGAAGCAGCAGAACTGAATAAAAGCAAGGAACCAAAGCTTTCAAGGATTTCTTAATTTCAATCATGTGAAGCCTTCTCACATATCCTGAAATCACAAAATCAGTAATAGGAGACAGAAATAATCATAAAGCTTGCATTGCAAATGTGATCTTCGAAGAACAGCTAGTTGATCGATGCCACTACATAAAAAATTTCTGTCTACTCAACCCCCCCTTTTTTTCCCCATATCTTATGCTCTTGCACACAAAATGATATGCAATTCTACTCAGTAACTGAAAGTGTTTCTTCTTTGATTAATTAAAATAGCACGTCAAAGTGAGAGATATGATATTGTGTTCCTGCCAAAATCCAGTGTCTCTGCACTTTTAACAGTACTTGTACAGACTTTACAACAAGACTTGATTTTTGCTTTATTGGCCTGCATTCTTTTGAAAAACACAACAAATAGCTGCAATACATAAAACAGTACAAACAATATCCCTGACAATTTACTTTGTTTCTTCAAAATAAGCAAACAAACTGACTTTGATCTGTGTTACTTCTAAAGCCCAATTACTCCTTTACCAAGGAGACATAAGCATATACAAAATAATGGCAAATCTATAAGAAAAACATTATACAACATTCTATAAGTTGGTCTTCATCGGTTCTTAAATGTGCTGCATGCACTGAAGTTTCCATACACACAGAATTCTTACGAAATTCAACCTTCAGTTCTAAATCCATTAAAATAGCCTGTGCCTTTCTTTCATGGTATTATTTTTATATCAGCAACAGCAAATAAGCACCAAAATGTGAGGCTTGTAATTATATTCAGTTTCCTCAAGAAGCACTTGCCTGCTTTGCTCGAAGGAGGTCACTTGAGAAGACATGAGTAAACTTCACGTTACTGAGAAATAAACCAGCAGCATCTGCTTGTTTGAAACCAGTTGGAGAAAGTGGCTCATCTACTCCTTGACCTAAAACAAAAAAACATCAGCAAGAAAAGCTGAGAGAATCTACTCAAGCATAATGTGAGGGCTGCTAAAAGTAATGCCTCATATTTTATTATGTTGGCCCACAACATCAGAGGCAGATGCCAGCAGTATTGCAGTAGAGATTGAACCTTTCTGCCAATATTCTGTTAACTCGTTGCCTTGCAACAGACAGCAGCAGAGGAGCAGTCTGACATAACTGACATGAAAGTGAGTATGACGCAAAGGTGTGTAACAGAATTCTACCATGTGAAAAAATGGCACCCACTGAGATCCATCAGTGCTTGCTGAATATTTATGGAGACCAGACAGAGGATGTTAGCACTGAGAGGTAGCAGACTGTATGTTTTAACAGTGGCACCAGCAACAGTGGGTCAGAACCACTTGTGCAAATTTATATGAGCACAAGGCATTATTTTTGGAGCAGCCCTCTTACTTAGCACTGCAATTGTTCATTATGGGATTTCTCATTTTGCAGGGAAGAATAATTTTCAATCTCACAGATGCTAATAGAACAACTGATACTAACCTTGCAGTATCTTGTCTTTGTTGTATCTTGTTTCTCCACTGAAAAAGATTATAGACAAAATAATCATGACTTTATAGTTCTAATCAAGGTTCACAAACACTGTACTACATGCCAAATGGAAAAAGTCTAAATATATATATATATACACTCTAAATGATGTAGAGTATGGCACAGCCACATTTCACAAGGATATATTTGAAAGACTTTAAAAAAAATCATTTTCAAGCAGTTAGCTACAAACATGTCATCAATATTTAATAACATATGGAACAAAAAAGAAAGTAATACCTTAAATTCATCGTAAATGCAGCATTAATTTGTATACTAAAGTGACATCTCCTCACTGGAAAGAGGGAAGAAGTAGGAAAACTCTTTAGTCCTCTACTGTACTAGCCAAAGGGACTTCTGTGTGTTAGAAGGGAGCTAACTCGAGAGATTAGCAAAGATAGTATTGCAGTAGGCAGTACACCTAGATGAAGCATAGCATAAGGTAGAGCTGCAGAAAAACTAATAGAATGAACATCACCTGCTTTGGAATCATAGAACATCCCAAGTCCAAAGGGAGCACGCAGGATAATCAAGACCAATTCCTGACTCCAGAAAGTATTACACAAAAATCAGATCATAAGAATGAGAGTGTCATTCAGACACTTATTGAACTCTGGCACATTTGGTTTCATGACCACTGCTCTGGGAAACCTCTTCCAGGGCCTGATCTGCTTCTCAGTGAAGAACCTTTTCCCAGCATCTGACCTGGCCCTCCTCTGTTCCAGCTTCATACTGTTCCCTTGAGTTCTATTGGTGGTCTACAGAGAGAAAAGATCAGTGACAGCCCCTCTGCTCCAGCTCACGTGGAAGTTGTAAGCCCCTCACTCTACTCTTCTTTAGGCTGAACAAACCGAGAAACTTTATCAAATCTTCGCATGTCTTCCCCACCAGACCCATTACCAGCTTTGTAGTCCTCCTTTGGACACTCTCCAAGTTTTACATCCTTCTGGTTCCCCAAGCTGCACACAGTACTCAAAGCAAGGTCACACTATTCAAGTGTAAAGTGGGACAATCATTTCCATTAAACAGACAGCAGTACTGTGCCTGATGCATCCCAGATTATGGTTGGCTTTCCTGGCTGCCTGTGAATACCACTGACTCACGTTCGACTTGTTGATCAAGACCCTCAGCATCTCATCCCCAAGTCTGCATGTCTAGCCAGAGTTGCCCCTTCCCACGTGTGCAATCTGGCACTTGCTCTTGTTTAACTTCATACAACTGGTGATTGCCCGGCTCTCTAATTTGTCTAGATTTCTCTGCAAGTTCTTTCCATCCTTATTGGAGTAAACAGCTCCTACCAACTTAGTATCATCAATAAACTTGCTCAAAATGCCTTCTAGTCCTACATCCAAATTTTTCAGGAAAACTTCTCAAAGAGAACTTGCTCTGAAATGGAGCCCCGGTGATCCCCATTAGTGGTTGGCTACAAGCCAACCTTTAACTCTTTGGGCCTGAATCATCAGCCAGCTGTTCATTTGTCTAGCTGCATACCAGACATCTTGTAGTCCTACTTCAGGTGGGTTAACGGTCTCACCCCCCAGCCTTGACATGCTTTCCCCGGACTCATCTCCAGCAGGCCTGGTTTTATTCTCTTCCCCCTTTGAATCTTACTTAAAGCCCTCTCATCATTCCTGTCATGGTTTTCCATGGGTATACCACATCCTAACATCATGCAGTGCACTGGGATTTAAAGAGTTAATACTGCAGCTCCATGGACTTTCTTATATTTTCACTTCCCTGGTCACAGAAGAGCAGAATGAACTACAGCTCCCAGAAGACTTCATTTTTTCATTTTTGTTTTCTATTTGGAGGAAAATATAAAGCAGACTGAAAGTCATGAGACTTCCTTCTGCGTTCCCTGGCCTCTTCACCTACAGCATTAGAGTAAGGGCTTTGGTTTCAGAAACTCTTTTTTGCATTTTACTTTATTAATTAGCTTAAATTTAAATCATATTGTATTATACTGTATGATTATATCTCACATTCTGCTACTAAGTAAAATAAGTTATTTACTAAGCAGGTCTTTGTTAATAGCCACTGAAGCTTGAAACTCAACAGTTCTGAAGAAGTCACAAATGTCAGTTATTTAACGCTTTACAGAAGATTAGACTACTACTTCTAAATGAACTCTTCACCCCTAAATACGAAGGGTTAATCTGAGACCTCTTGGCAGAAGAAAGGTCTTATGACCAATCACCGCAGAGTTCATAAACTACACTTACTAAATTTAGGTGTAACGCTGCACTTCAGTCAGCACTATTCTGACCCATCTTGACTCCTCTGTGCAGCTAACTACAGCACAAACCAGAACAGATTCGCGCACACAGTGGGCGTTAGTAGCACCAAAGGCAACACCGCGGCCTGCCCAGGTCGAGCGGTTCCCTGACCGCACCGCAGCAAAGCAGAGCTCAGAGCACCGGTACCACACCCGCCTCGCGAGCCAGGCACCGGCTCTGCTCATCTGTGTGCCACAGGGCCGCGCTACCCCGGGGTCACGTAGCAGCCCCAGCCGCCGCTCCACGGGGGGGAAACCCCGGCACAGGAAACGGACCACCCATGGGGAGGGGGACGGAAGTCCATCAACGTCACGGTGCACGCGGGCAGCAGCGGCGGATGGCTGAGTCGGGAAGGCAGAGCAGGGGCAAAGGAAGGGCGAGGGCGCTCGCCCGGTCGCTCCCGCGGCGGAAGCAGCGAGGGAGCACGGTGCAGCGACGGTACTCACTGACGGACGACGGTGAGCCCGAAGCGAACCATGGCACGGCCACACGGGTGGGCGCAGGCCCCTATACCGCCTCCTCCGCTGTGCCCCGCCCCGACGGTGACGTCACACGGACGGTGACGTCACAGGGCAGCTGCCTCCGCACCTCCCCTCAACGGCAGGATTTAAAAGTCTCAAGGCGCACATTCTTTTTTTACAATTATTAACAGTTCGCTGACTTAGCTCCGAGTAGTATGAATAATGGGTAAATTATACTGAACACAACTTGGTTAGAAAACTTGGAAGACAAATGATGATTCCTCTGCGATCTACAGCAGAGATGGGAGTGGTTTCAAAACAACTGCTTCAGAGCAGCAGCTGACAAGGCAAAGCAGCAGGCAGTATAGGCACGATCAGGCAGACATCCACAACAGCTGGGGCAGTCCTGGTACTAGCCATGGAATGGTTTGGAATGGACCTTAAAGGACATCTAGTTCCAGTCTCTGCCACAGACACGGACACTTCCCACTAGAATAGATTACTCATGGCCCCATCGACCTTGGCCTTGAACACTCCTGGCATCGGGCATCCACATCTTCTCTGGGCAACCTGTTCCAGTGTCTCACCACCCTCTCAGTGAAGAATTTCTTCCTAAAGTTTAATCTGAATCTATCATCTTGTTTAAAGCTGTTACGCCTTGTCCTATCACAACAGGCCCTAGGAAAAAGCCCCTCAGCATATTACTGTAAGTCCCTTTAGGTAACGTAAGGCTGCAATGAGGTCTCCCTGGAGCCTTCTCCATGCTTCTCTGCTCCCCAGCTTTCTCATCCTGTTTTCATAAGATAGGTGCCCCATCCCTCTGATCATCTTCATGGCCCTCTTCTGGCCCACTCCAATAGGTTTAGGTCCTTCTTGTTTTGGGGGCCCTAGAACTGAACACAGCGCTCTGGGGGTTTTTGATAGAACTGAATGTAGAGGGAGAATGAAATCCCTTGTCCAGCCACCTGTTTTTATGCAATCTTGAGCCTCCATGCATTTTCTGAAAAATGAAAATTTTCTTCTGATCCTATTTACCCAAATCTTTTCAGTACGCAGAGTCTAGATGGGAGACTGGTGAGACTGTTGCAGACTGATCTGTTGGAGGGAGGCCAGCTTTGCTCTGCAGCTAGCATTGCTTTTGGATGAAGAGGAACTGGGGAGTGAGGCAGAGTGAAAAGGAAATGAAACTGAACAATCCCACCCACCTACTTAGGACCTGCAAGGAACGTCTCACACATAATCCATATCACAGTGCTGTTTGGAAACTCAAGATCAAAGCTAACATCTGTGCTAACATAAATCAGCTCTACTGACTAGTGGTTTTCTTTCAGGGCCAACTGACAGCACTTGTAGAAAGATACATCTGCATTTTGTAGTTCACATTCTTTTTGCCTATATATTGCTCCTTGTGTGAGTAAAGGGATTCTTTATTCAGTTGCTAGGGTTTGCCATTCAGACTCTCACTTTTCCTAGTGTAAGTAAACAAAGCAAAAAAAAAAGAAGACTTAGGAAAATACAAGTTTGTTTTGCCATTCCTTTCCAGCCTCCTGTTTTTCAAAATATATTTATGAAAAAGGACGTACATCTTGGCAATCAGCAAAGATACTATAGGGAAGACATATTCTTTAGCACTGAACCATGACCTAACTGTTAGTAAAATGATGAAGTAACAGAAGAAACAACCAAAGATAATCATATTCTATTCAGAAATCTCAACTTCTATGCTTTGCAGACACTGTAATTAACCATAATATTGGTCATTCAGAAAGCCAAGTGTCTTTGCATTAGGATTTCACAACATAATAGAAAAGACATTTCAGAAATTCTTCTGGGTTGCCAGAGATCTGACCTAACTTTGAAACTGATCTGTTTTCTAACACCAATAAATATATATATATAATTGAAGGCTAAAATATAATTCTTTCATTTTCTAGCACCTTAAACCACATGATTAATATTTAATACAGCAGTGGGTCTGTTTCACTCCCCTTTTATCTTCCCTTAATACTGTGGCATAACCTGTGCCTCAGAACTGACATTTTCAAAGGGTGAAATTAGTGACATGTCTAGCCTGACCTATTTCTATTTTATCACCATTAAAAACAACTCACGTTTTCTTTTTCCATTGTTTAATCGTCTTCTCTTTGTTGACATCATCTTCACCTTCACAGCATGTATATGTATTATTTCCCAAGTGCTTCACCTTCCTTATTTTTTTACTTTTTCCTCTTGAGTTATTTCTCAGATCTGCTGTAGCATATCATGTCAGTCTATTATTATGGCCCGTGTTCTAAATTGGCGCAGCAAAACAAAATGTTTATAAAGCATAACTGCTAAAACAAGCAAAGAAGCTTATGAAGTAAGGAAATGTATTTTGAGGAAATCATCTTAGGCAGAAAAATGTTTTGTGGAGCTGCATTTCTTTTTTTTTTTTTCAAATGGGAAACATATTAAAAAAAATAAATTTCAACAATGTTGACTGTATACTTAAGTTGTTATCACATGGATTGCATAACACTAACATCAGACAATATTGGCAGGGAAACTATTCAGGGAAAGTCCTCTTTCTCGAATAACAGCTTGCTACTAGAAATATGAAACAGAAGTCATCAGCTGGGCTGTATTCTCTGTATTCCATCTCATTTTGGGATCTGATATTGTTCCTTGCTCTTACAAGGACACCAGCCAAGCAGAAACCTACACTGAATTTCTCCTCTTCCTACCTAAATACTCTCCTCAAGGAACTGCTGATATAAAAAGTTCATGACTTTGTCAAATCTTAGCACAGAGACTGTGCTTTAGCCAGTTCTCAAATTTGACAAGTTTGAGAACATAGCTGTGTAATACCTTTGCAGTAACTACTGAGAATGCTCAAAAGTAATGCCTACATTTATTTCCATGGAAATGCCAACAGATACGAAGAACACAATAACAGTATTTAATAGAGCCAATTCTCAGCTACAAAAACACTACTTTTCAACTTAGTCAACATCATTAGCTATGCATTTTGTCCATCAAAGAGCCTGTATGCTACATTCATAAAAATCTGAACTAGAGGAGGTAAGCCATTACCATTGTTGCCACCACTGAAACATACCACCCACCACCTCACTGTACTAATGTCCACTGTTTGGTCCCTTTAAACATTCAGTAAGTATCAATGAATGTCAATGGATGTATTTTTTTTTCTGCATGGAGCAATTCAGCTACACACCTTTGCTTTATACACAATTCCATGTCAGACATCATAACATCAGATTGCTCCACCGCTGCCAACATGGCAACAAAATTTAATAGCATATTGGTGGGAAGGTTCAGCCTCTATGCCTCATATGCGTCATAGACCAACATAACATACAAAGCATTACTTTTGGAGCAGCCCTCATACTCATAATTGCTTTTAAGAATGTTTTTATTTTCAGATGACTTTAATTGTGATTTACAATCTGCAGGCCTGTGTGACTATCTTGCTCAACAGAACACATTCAGCACTTCTTCAACAGCACTCCAAGCTGACCTGAACTGTGGAAGCTCAGGCCATGTATGCGTGCTTTCAGGCTGATGAAGACAATCAGGTGAACTTAGGGCAAGTGAGAGGTTTCACTTTGCTTTCCACAAGGCCATGAAACCCCCAGCATTTCCTCCAGGTGCTCCAAAAACAGCTGCAGCTGTCAGTTACATTACTGCAACCTAGTGGCCTTTGTGAGACATGCATCCTCAGGTTTTGTAGTTCGAATTAGGCTCCCCTTTGAGTTCTGCATGTTACTTACATTATGTATTTAATTTTTTGCTCCAGTGCTGCTAGCTATCAAGGATAATCACATCCAAATTTTACAGATTTCTGTTGCAAATTTCTGTTTTCTAAGTCTTTATAACTAAACTTGGGAAAACATGTAATAGTGTCAGGGCCCTCTGGTAAGATGAATACTTAGCTACATGTAAGAAGGAAATCCGAAGAAACTGAAATAAAAATTGCAAAGAGGTTGACCATGAGGAAGCTGGAAAAATGGAGGAAAACTACTTCTGTTTGGATATGCTGGGTAACAAGTGCTGCATTCATTGCTTATCCTCCCGCAAGTTCTGTCCCATTCACAATTATGCAGAAGTGCTGAAAAACCTAATAATCAGAAATATCAATCTATTTCTTTCCAGGGACTCTCTGTTTCCAGCCAGAAAAATTAGAGATCTTGCTCTAATAAGCATAACAAAATAATCTGAGCAACTGTGGTCCCAAACATAGACAGTTTAATTGCATTTCTCCTTCACTGGTCTGTCCTAATTCTTCAGTAGTTTCTGCATGCTACGTTTTGGAAAAGCTAAAATTACATCCCAGTTTATTTTTAGGGAAAAATTATGAGTAATACAGGGCTATCAGCACTTCATTTCCACAGGAAGACAGATGTTAAAGGAGACATTTTTTCCCTTTTTTTCTTTTTATTTACTGTACTGTACATCAGCTCCTTTCTGTAGTTAGGTTGCAGCAGAACACAGCAGCCCCTCTTTGGCTTGCATATTTAATACACAGCTCTTACATCATCAGAAATTTCTCAGCTTTTACTTATTTTAACATCTTAACAGATCTTGGCTTAATGTATCTGCTACCAAGAGTTACCTTTCCCTACACACTCAGCTCTGGACAGGCAGTAGCCATACTGCACCTGAAGTCCATATTGAGCTGCAACCTGACAGTCTTCCTAGCACATGCCTATAAAGGATTTCACCAATTTTCACTATTTCCCCTCAGCCAGTTGTGACAGTAAGATCACTTGCCATTCACTCTGTAAAAAATATTGTAGTATCTGTGCCCTTGTAGCTGCACACAGATGGAACGTAAATTATCTCTGAGAACATTTTAAAAAATATCATGGTATTAAGAAACATTACAATGGGGTTGCTTTATTTTTCTTTTAGTATTTCAAGTTGGTGTAGAATAAAGACTGTATAGTCATCTTTCTAGAAGAAACATAAAGGGGCCTCCAAAATTTTTTTGAAATAAACTTTCCCCTAACTGGAAGAAACGTGCTGTGGAAGGCAAAGAATGAGAGCCTAGTCTGTTTTCCTTAGTGCTAGGTCTGGCTGTTATGTGCAAAGTAGTACAGAGAATTTCTCTAAAAACTACCCTGTATTTATGGCTGCAAGTGACTGAAAACATGCAAACTATCAGCAACAGTCAGCTGCATAAGCAAGGCTATACTCTTTCCTGACCTGTTTCTTTTTCATGTATCTTCTATCTTACTTTCAAGACAGTCATTTACAAAAGACTTCACACCTCTCTTCATAGATGCTAGATCCTAATGTTTTATATTGGGAAAAAAAAAAAAAAAAAAAAGGAAATTACTCAGTGAGACATATCAGAGGTTCTAACTGCCTTTACACCAGTTTTGCAGTTACTGATGTGACTGGTAATTTACAGTACAAAGCACTGTAAGAAATGAAGATAGTGAGAAAATTATAAACCTATTAAAATTCAACAGTGGAGCTTCCAAAGTCATAAGCAGGGATATAATTTAATTCCGCTTGTACTGGTTGTATTAGATTTTTAGAGCTTTCTGCTTTGGAGCAGCATAGAATGGAGTGGTAACATAATTTGATACGTTTAAAAATGTAGCAATTGCAACAGAAGTGTTTTTCAAACAAAGTTTGAACCTAACAACCTAACAAAGAAGTCTTTTCAAGACTTCTGAAACAAGTATGAACGGTATCTTCTTTGAAACATGAAGCTAAACTCTGTACTTAGAAAGAGACTACATCTGCAGCCCACTTAGATTTTGGAAAATATATAACATAATCTAATTCATATGCTGAGATTGGAAACACCGAGGAATAGATTGGAAACACTGAAGAATTTTATTTTATTTTTTCCTGAAATCTCAATACTAAAACTTTCTTCCCTTTGCCTCCATAATTTTCTTATACACAGAAGTCAATCAGTCTAGCATGCAGTTGCTTTAGAGCATGATTTTGCTATGCGGTCCCTCCTTAAAGAGCTCAGGCTGCCCTTATGTAACACATAGGATCATCATGTAAGAAACTGTTTACAGATCGTAAGAAGACTGTGATACACACAGGCCATATAATGGAACTTAACACTCTCATGTGTAGCTTCTCAGCATTCAGCCAGCCTTCTCTAAAGAAAGTGAATAGGCTTTTGTCCAATTAATTTGAGTTTTAAATTCTGCACACTATATTCAATAGCTCATTTTCAACACATTTTTGTTGAAGCTACAACAGAAATTCTGTAAAACTTCTTGAAACACAAAACTGCAGAGCACATCACTGAAGTTTCAGTAGACTACTGAACACTACAGAGGGAAAATAATTAACCTAGAATTAGAGCAGTGGGCATCTCTTAAGCTTTAAATTACAAATGGAATTTGAAAGATCAGCTCTTACATATTCCAACTCTTTGGCTCTTAGGTTATACCTATGAAACACTCAGGGTTGTTTGTGATGTTAAAGTGTTGATCAGAGGAAAATGAGGGCTCACTAAGCTTTAAAATCTCTATCTTTGGTGCTGGTAACAGATGAAATGACAGGCTCAGAATCACTTTCCAGGGAAGTTGTAGAGTACCTTGCCTGAAGCCACAGCTCCAATTTTGTGTGATTTTTACTAGAAGGTTCAGTAGCTCCTGACTCATACCTCATAATTTAGATCATATTTCCCATCTCATCAATGACTCATCTATTTGTTCATACATAGTTCTTTTTGGTCCTATGTTTTTTCATTTTAGGAACATGCTTTCTTCCTCCAAGTATTTTTTGTTCTCCTTGTTCAATATATCTTTTTTTTTTTCCTTTGTTTTATTTCTCTTCATTTGTCCATTATTATCTCTAGAATTATTCAGTTTATGATGGCGTTAACTTTTTCTTCGGTGCCTCAACTCTTAATGCACTACATGATGTTATGATGTGGAATACCAATGCCGAAAATCATAAAACCATGACATTTTCTTTCATTCTTCAGCGCCTCTTTGCTCTACCCAAGTGCACTCAAAAGCTTTAAATGCAGTAGAAAGGAGGCAGTGCCTTCTTTCACAGTGTTGTGGAGCAGGAGATACTGATTACAGGCTGCAAATGTCACATATACATTTGCATGAGTCAGCATAAGACTGGGAGACAATTACTGTCCTGTCTCCCACTGGCTTCACCATAAAACCCCTTCCTTCCAATCACCATTTGTTCAAATCTTATAGGAAGAAAAACTATGAAATCCTACAGTTGACTTTTTAAATGCAACAAATAATTGGAGATTAAACTAAACTTTAAACTGGTTGCAAAAATGCACGCTCACATGTACTTACAAGTTCATTTTAATTTCAAAAAAGAAATTTTAATCCAGAACCTTATCGTATTTAGGAATTTGTTCTGTGATAAGGTCCGATGAGATTTAGGGAGAAGAAACACATCAGAACTTGCCTATTACTGATAAATGATGTTCTAGAGGAAAACTTATGTAACTGCAACAGTTCTCATTTTATATACCTGTTAACATAATCTATCTAGATAAAAAGCTGTAGAATCACGTCATCTTTTACACAATGAATGAATAAAAACAGGACACAAAAATTTAGGTCAAGGTGAGTTTATTGTCTACACAGCATACCTAATTCCACCAGAACACTTTTCTTAAAACCATCTTTAAACTAGTCAAAACAACAGATTATTAATAAAAAGGACAACACTGAACAGAGAAGACCTTTTAAAAGATAATCGAGACTATACTGTATCAGAGTCTTATCCATCAAAAACATCTCACATACTTTCTAAATACTTTTGTTTACATTGATCATGTCTACTACCACATTTCGTCGCATTCCCTGACCATATAAACATCCACATCTCTTAACAAACATATTGTGAGAGAATAGCTGACTTGATATTGCATCACACTCATTAAAGCAAAAAAGCAAAAAATAAAAATAAAAAAATAAAAAAAAAAGAGGTTGAGAACAGGAACTGTGCAACTGAGAATGATTTCTGAGGTACATGAGAAAATACTAATGAACATAGTGGAAAAAATCCAGTGGCCATGTGGTTCACTGAGTACTTAAGAGACGTCCATATAAATCACTGAAATAAAAATCTAATATTGTATTTTTCTTTTTCTATAAGCATGCTGGTAATTCAATAATATATTGTTTACATGGTGCTCCTACTCTAAATTAATCGGAGTGAGGAGAAAATCAAAATACAAACAATGGATAGCTGAGAGACAAATGTTTTATGCAGTTAGGCCAATCATTTGGCTCATCAGCAGTAGGTTTTTAATTAACCCACAGAAAGCTTTTATGATATCTGCAATTCAGGGAAAAAATCTTACACCTCATTTGTAATAACAGTATTCTTTTAACATCTGCTACAAGGCACATTATGGGGTATTTTTGCTATGAATGCTACTATGAAACTGTTCGTGTTCTTTTCAAGTACATCACATACTTTTAAAGAACACCACTGTAGCAGACAATGCTGACACTCACAGCAGTTGCATGAGCCCAAGTGTCTACTGCAGAAGGGGCTGCATGTCACTGCCACTTCTAAACCAGCTCTTGAGCCTACTTCTTGCCACTGCAGCTACAGTGTGGTGTGAGAGCCACAACATTTAGTCATTTCTAGCGAAATCTATGAAACTGTTAATGTACAGAAGCCACATGTCACATGGAGTGACACAGCAGAGAGAAGCCTCAATGGGGAGCCATGTGGTGGACAAGGACAATGCAGAACAAGGGGACAGCCTTCAACCCCTGCACCCAAGTAAACTCGTAAGGCCAAAACAGCAAACATGTCAGTACACTGACTTGGCTGAGTTTCCAGAAGGCCTAGCAGCCAACACCCTGATAGCCATATTAAAGATGGCAGAAAACTTCCTGTAATTCTCAAGAGCTGGACAGTTGTAGCTACTTCTCCTGTCTATTCTCAGCCACGCTGCCTGGCAGAATTGAGAGGAGCAGAGCATCTAAGTGTGACGCATGCAGTGTCCACGCTTTCTATGTGCAGCCATGCTAATGCCAAGCACAGGCAACATTCTGCCCGCAATCTGCATGCTTCTTCTTTAAACATTAGTTAGCGTAAAAACTTGTGCATGCATAAACTGCCAGAGAATTATTTGATCTGTCAGGGAATATTACCTCACATGTGTACTGCATGTTGCTCTGGAGTCTTGCTAATCACATTGCTTCCACAAAATTAACTATCTTTAATTTAGATTTGATGCAGATGCTGAATTTCACATGCTTTCAGTGTGAAAAACTACTGCCACAACAAAGCCAGTCAGTTACCATTTTCCAGCAACACAGCTGCTTGAAACCTGCTCTGACAAGCTGTGAAGTGTTACACCTGCCCCTATAGCTGCTGCTGCAGCCCTGAAGCCACTTGGGGGAAAAGCACTTCAGACCTCAAGCCTCACAAAGAACAGTTATTGTTGGCACCTTAAAAGATGGAGACTTCTGCACACAGAGCAGCAGTTTGAGCAGGCTGGAAATATGGCTCAGGGCTCAGAGAGGATAGGGAAAGAGCTGACACCTGACTACTGAGGCACAGTGGGCAGCTGGGCCAGGCTGTTCACACAGGCTGTGAGGCAGAGCTGGCCATTCTGAACAGCAGAAGTCTGAGAGCAGCCATCCTGGCTGCCATCCTGCTGCCCACCTAACAACTTGTGGGAGCCAGGTAGTACCTATGCTTGTGTGGGAACCACAAGGGGCTGGAGTGCCCAGAGGGAGACACCTAGCCATCATACACATCATCCATGCATCCAGGATCAGGGTCTGGAGGCACAAGAGCTGCTCCTGGATATGCCCTTGGACCAGTGCATTTTTTCCACTATGAAAGACCATACGGGAGCCAATGCCCCTGCTTTCTGCAATCTTTCCCCAATGCAGCTGGTGCAACTGTGCTCCACTGACCACAGCACAGGCCCTGAGCAGCCACTTGCACCAACAGCTCTGCTGAGGCTTTCAGCAGGGAGTAAGTAACTGTCGTGTTGTGAGGTACTGTGAAAATGGGAACCATTTTTATCTTGTCCAGTAAACCTGAGGTAAGTATACCAACTTTGCAGGATGTGATCCGGAAGGGAAAAAAAAAAGAAAGGGAAAAAAAAAAAATCATGAACACACTATTAGGAGAAAAAAACAACCAAACAAACAACCCAACCTGTACAGGGCATTTCCAGTAAATCAAAGAATTCATCCTATCTCCACTTAACCATCTACTTCAGGATTTGAAATTTAAGCAGTAAAATAATATATTATAAAAATGTTTATAAAATAGCAGCACACTCAGTGAAACAATACAGCTAAGTACTGTTAATGTGAATAAGAATGAAACAAATCATAGCTTCTTAGCAGCGCACAAAAAAAAAAAACAAAAAAAAAAAACAAACAAAAAAACCAAAATAATAAAAACTTCACTCCATCTTCTACCCTCATCTAACCAAATGCAGCTGAGTCCATCCATATACTATTTTTCAAAGTAGCATGTTCTTTCCGGATTTTTTTCTGAAAATTGTAACCATTAACATTGCAACCCGCAACTTCATTCTGTATATTTGTGAACTGTTAATACAATTGTGCAAAAAAAAAAAAAAAAAAAATTGCTCCAACTCCTTGCCAACTAAATGCCTCTTCTTTACAGATGAAGCAGAAAAATAAATTCAAGTACACTGAATACACCTTTGAAATTAAAATCCAAGTCTCAAAGCTCAACATTTACCACTTGTGTCTTCTGCACCAGAAATTTTCTTTCATCGTCCACGGATAAGCATACAGGTGGTATTCAGATCCTTCTGTGGCACTGAACAATACAAATCATGAAGCTTTTATCCGGAATGTCATGACAGGAATGTCACCTGAAGCAGGTGTTGGTATTTCCAGAAACATCACAACTGAAAAAGTACACCAGATACTGGAGAACATTGACTATAAAAAGCTGTATGCTTTGCTTTTGTCTCTTTTCTTTTTTTTTTTTTTTCCTTGGCAAAATTGTCATAAACCATTTCATTTAATCCCTTAGGAACAATTTTCAAAGTGCTTTTTGAATGAAATGATTTATAATAATGTTCACTGTGGATCAATAAAGTTATTGAAATGCTGAAAAAGCATGACAGGGCAGTGGAGGAAGCTGGGTAGACAGAGAAAAGGTCTCATATGAAATCTCATCTTCTTTAACACAGTGACGTATGTTAAAAAAGAAAATGGACACAGCATCACTTTATTGTCTTTACACAAAGCTAAGGAGCTGTCAAAAGGAATGAGAAGCATTATCTTTGTAAAGGAATATAATGCTTTTCCACGGATGATCCACAGCATCTTGCAATCCAAAGTTTGGAGGTTGTCTGATTAGCTGACTGGTCAAAATTAATTGTTGCATTTCCCCCATTTACCATGAGCACTCTAACTTTGGCCTGGCCCATAGCTGCATGAAAGGGACTGCCCTTATGCCAAAGATGCTGCAGTGTTTAGAATGAACCATTTCTGAAGGAAAAGTATAAGTCAGAGGGGAGAGAGGAATTTAAAGCAAAACAAAACAAAAAACCACCTATCCTTCTGGCTGGCAAAATAAAGCATCTTCTTTCTTAAGTAGCAGCTACCACAGACAGCAAGAGTAAACAAAACTAACATACAGAGAACCAATGAGCACTTCTGACTAATAACAGAGGTGACAAATAAGCAAATCTCTTCTGCATTCAAAATGGTTCAGTTGCTTCAGGGATCTTTTCCCACACTGCCCTAGTCCCTTCTTCTACTGCTCTGCAATCTAGTCAAGCCATAAAATCACACATACAATTCCTTTCTTAAATCTAAAAAAGGGGTGTATGCAGTAGGTCATAATACACAGACAAGTATACTCTCTTCCCACAAATGCAGGCTTACATTTATCTAGCTACTTTGTATGCTTTTATAAGCATTTAATATCACTGATACATAACCAAATAGCAATAACCAAATACACTGCGGGATTCCCTTCTGTAGAACATCATGGGCACCAGATGTTTTTTTCATCATTCAGTTTCTTTTACCTAAAGGAGCTTTAAATATGTTCTACATGGGAGTAGATTAAAAAAAAAACAAAAAAAACTCTACAAATAGTAACAAAAATAAAAGGGGTGGAAGAACAAGCCTGACTTTCTGTGCTGAGGTCCTCACAGGTTGATATCTCTCACATCTGTGGGAGTGCTGGCCTGGTCCAGTTCCTCAACCGTCTTAGAAGGATTGCTTTGTTGTTGCTGCTGTCGGACTTGCCTAAGATTGCTTACTAGCACCGACTCAATCTGTTCTTGACAAGCTTTAAGGCAGTCCTAGGAGATAAAAAGCAAATTGATCTGTTGGTTATATATATATTTTTTCATAATGAACTTGTAAAGTTTGAAGAGCAGCAAACACGTATCTGCTGTGACAGAAAATAACCTTGAATTCTCAGAGATTCACACTATTTACATACTCTCCTGGATTAAATCATGGGTGTCCAACCTTTTGGCTTGCATGGACAACACTGAGTGAAAAGGAATTGCCTTGGGCTGTATATAAAATATTAACAAAATGTCCTGTATTTTTTTCCATATTTTTTATTAAGCATACAGAAGAGTATACATACATATATATATATATATACATATATATATACAGCATATATATGTAGCAACAATAACATCAAGTGAGTGGGATACTTCACCTTGTTTTTGTGAAACTAATGCAACACTGTACGGTTCAATAAACAATTCCAATTCTTACTGAGATCTCAAGATGCTCATCAGACATTTTTGATGGAATTTTACTCTTCCTGTGCTTTACCTTTCAGATCACTTGTTCACAAATGTACACACTGCTAAAATCCGATGACAAGAGCATGACTGTAAGTGAGGGATATTTGTCTCAGCTAAGACAGGGCTTATAAAAATCTGGTAAAGACACATAACCATTTTTTTACCTTGAGCTGAATGTCTGATTGCAACTCTACACATTCCAACTAAAATTTTTCAGGTAACATTTTTAAGTCAATTGAAAATGGAGTTGCAGATATAAAAAAACATTGATGATATTTTTCAGAAATCTTGAAACCTATTCTCAAATTGCCCCTATGTGGTCATAGAATATCAGAAACATTAATCAAATATGTATCACAAAACTAACAAAAAATATACTGTAAAATATTTTATACTTTTTGTGAGCTTAAGACATTGAAAATTTTACAACATTTGTCAGCACTGCACTCTTGTGGTTTAACTCGGCAGTCAACTAAGCACCAGAAAGCACATCAATCACTCCTCCCTTAAGTGGGTTGAAAGAATTAGAAACAAAATAGAATTTGTGGGCTGAGATGAAAATTAATTAGTAAAACAGAAAAGGAAACCTGAATTAAAAACGCAATGATATTTCTCTCTATATATATACACAATGCAATTACCTGCCATCCTATGACCAGCACCCACCTAAGAATAAAACCCTTTGCAGACTGACAGCCTCATTAGCAACACAATGTCTCTCTGACCAACACCAAGCCAAATCCCCTGCAGCAGTTGCCCTCAGTCAACTCCCCACAGCTTTACTGCCTTTTGCATGGTATCACATGGTATACAACAAACACTTGCCTAAATCAAGCCAGCTGTCCTGGCTTCACTCCATCCCCTGCCATGTCATAACAGTGGCAGCTCTTCCACCAAGCAGCCCAGCTAGGCCCAGCCCTGGGTGTACTCCAATCACGCAGGAACAACCAAAACATCAATGTTCTCTTAACACTGCCTCAGCTAAAACCAGGGCATAGTATTCTGGATATTTCTTCTGCAAATAATGTGTTACCTGATTAACAAAATATCACACAGCCAAGTGTAATAATTAAATTATAAAACTTACATGTCTGCTTAATAATGAAAAATGCAGGTACACACGCACATGTAGGTAAGCTGAAACACTGGCATTGGTAATCACCGCATTTTACTTGTCAAGTGGCACAAGCACATATAATGTGTAATATACATAGGTTTTGATTCAACTGAGTATACTGTGATGGGTGCAAGAGGCAGAGTTGGCACTGCACTGCACCCTCCCCTCCACAGCACCGTTGTCTCCTACCCAGCCCGCACTCAACCTATGTGCAACTGACTCAAGGAAAGTACCTTTAAAATAACGTAACAATGCTGAAGGTTTATGATCTTGTGAGGCTGCATTAGTAGCCATCCAGGCCCACAGGCTGGACACGTCTAGGTTGAACAACTGTAATTCTACATTTATTAGAATTTCCAGATCTTAGTATTTCACCTGTCCTTGTTCATTTGTATTGTCTTGAGCAAGAACTCAAAGTGTTCTTCAGTATTCTTGTAAAAAATGGGGAGTGGGGTATATAGGCACTCTCCTATGCAAAGTTAAGTGACATGAGTGGTTCTTCCCTAAAAAGCAGTGTTTCTCTTGACATTACTAACATGTACTCTATCAGAGTAACACAGGGTCACATGAGTTTTCCACCAACTCAATTCACCACATTGAAGTGAAAGAAGAGTACTGAGGTTCCCAAAAAAAGTGCAGTGCCCTATCACAGTGCCTGTATGAATCACACATTTGGCAACTCAAGACAAAGGTAAAAGAAAGGTGTATTTATTTGTGAAAATTCAAGCAAGAAGAAAAGGTCCAGAATAAAAGCACATCTTTCAAAACGCACACTGTGACATGACATGGCACAGGCCATCAATTTATGCCATTCTGGTATTTTCCTTTAAAGAGTCTTTGTTGAAGAAGCAAGAAAGAACCATCTGTGTTGAGTCTCCAAACAAGAATCACATACTCTGAACAATGCAGTCAAACTTTAATCCCAGAACAAATCACACTGTTCTGTAGCTAGGCACTGAAGATGGAAATAAACTATTGTCCACAACAAGGGAACTAATTATATGGCCCCAAATATATCAGCAGCATCATTCTCTGAGCACACTCCAGAGAGAAAAGAGATTTCAGCAGAACAAGAAGAAGGTACCCTCCCCACACCCACCTTTACCTGCAGAATTTTAACAGCACCAGGAACAGTCATTGGTAATTGTTTCACAGAAAACACTGAAGAAAAGACAGCTACAAAAAAAATGTTATTAGCCAAAAATGCATAACCAAAGCTCTGAGAGGACTACATTACAAACTTTACAATGTAAATTTGCAGAAAGACCAGCATACAGTACAGCAGTACAAATCTGTGCATTACAACTCCTGCACGATCACAAAATATGAATAAACAAATAAATAGGACGGACTCATCATTAAAATTAGACAGCAACAAAAAACAAGACTGTTAGAAGTATTACCACATGTTCCATGTTCTTGATGGTATGTTGGATGGTCAAATAACACAGTTATTAAAAAATAAAGAGGAATGTGAAAAAAGGTAGACAAACTCTTACTTATGGAAGAAACTGAAAAATAAAACTCAAGCCATGACCACATGAACACAGTGCAACTAGTGTGTAGTGTGCTGAGACTGAGAGACTGTCAATACTGAACTGTGTACAGGGACAGGTGGTGCAACTACAAGGCAGCCACACAAGTTTCCTTCTAAAATACATGAAAAGGTATCAATACTATGAACTCACTGAAGCACTGCTATGTGTCAGAGCTCATTAAGGACTGGATTTCTCCTAAAGACTTCAGGCAGCACAGTTTTGGCCAGTATGAGTTTAACAGGAGTATTCTGTCCTGATCCCTTGCTATTTTGGGCACTGACCTCCACAGATCACACAGGCACTATACCAGTAACGGAATACAGAATGCAAATGCAACTCTGGGGAGCAAGACTATGACCAGCAACACCCACTTTTTCCATACAGTATCAAGTTATTCAGAAGAGCTTGAAATTTAATGAAAGTAATCTGTCATCCTTGTCAGACTTGTGAAGACATGCCAAACGCAGAGTATCTATTCCACTTATGGCATTTACATTTGTGATGCATGCAATTAGCTCTGGTGTGTCACAAACATCCATTTTTCTTGGCTATCAGTCAACAACTGCTAGCTGTAAAGTCATGTCCTCCCTTTTTTTGTGAAACTGTCCTATAATGAGTCAGTCCCATTTGAAGATGCATCTGCCAAAGAGAGGATGTGAAAAATGGCTTTTCAAACTAACCCAGGAAAAATGGGTTGGATGGGATGCTGGCTGTATTGAAGACAAAAATATTCAGTGATGTGGATCACACCAGCTAAAGCCCACAGTGTTCAACTAGGAACAGATGTTTTGAACCTAAGCATCTGTGATACCTGCGTGTAATCAGAACCCAAAAGTTTGTTCCCTCAGGATAAATACATATAGCAAGTAACATCACGGTGAAACATAGCACAATGAGTCCAAAATTCTCTGCTATCACACTATATGCATGTGGATAGACCAAGCCTTCCCTGTGCTCACATTTGTCTTGAAAGCAGGCAACTGTGGGACCGCTTATGAAAAATCTGACTAGTGATCAAGCTCACTGTTTCGCAAGTGTCATGGTTTTACGATTTTTGTTATATTACTGATATTCCACATCATAACATCATGTAGTGTATTGGGAGTTAAAGAGTTAGTGCTAGCTGCGTGGATCATCGATAGTTCTGGGTATACCTGTCTCAGAAGAGAAGAAGAACTACATTCCCCAGAGGACTGTGCGATGCTTTGTATTTTTACGTGTTTCTGCTCAGAGGGAAAAATAAAAACTGTCTGCGGTCAAGGGACCGACTCAGCAGTGGGTGTTTGTTGTAGCTGTCCGCCTTCAGTGTTAGCGTAAGGCCTTCAGTTTATTGGACACTCTCTCTTGCTCATTTTATTTGACTCATTAGCCTCAATTCCAATTACATTGTATTATATTGTGTTATTCTGCTTTCTGATATCTTTTTTAGTAAATTAGCTTTCCTCCTCAGATCATTGTCACTGTTTTGTTCCTAGGCCCACCTCCCTTCTCCATTTTTCCCTTTCCCCCTTCCCCTTCCCTGGGGTGTGGGCCCGTGGGTCCCCTGCCTCAATCGTCACGGTACTGGGTCAAACCAGCCCGCAAACCACTGACAGCAAGCATGCCGTATCTACCCCAGTAAAGCTCCACAATAAGCAATATTTTTCATGACCAGCAACTTTCCTAAGTTTCAGTTACTGGAGCTAAACTTCTCCTGCCAGCAGGTGCTGGCAAATATGGTGAACTTGAAAGATCTTAAGATCGAAAAGACCTGTGCTTTGGAGGAAGGCAAAAGATACGACTCTCCTATTCTGAAGAGAGCCTGACACCAAAGCCGGGAAGTTGGGATGAAGAGTTTGTTTAAGATCATCAGGTGAGCAATGAACATTGAATTCAGCTGTCTAGCTATAGGCTCAGAGCACAACAGTTGCTCTTCCTTGTGCTAGTCCTCATCTAAGAACTGCAAAGAGTCCTGTATCAGCTATGTTCCAGAGATCACTCCTTGTAGTTGTCTCTGGGTCATGCTCTGATTTACATCACTCCTGTAGCTCATCCCAGTGCTCAGATATGATGCTCTTGGAATATCAGAGGTATTGTACAGGCACAATAACTGCCAATGTCCCACAGCCAATGGATAACCAGTGTCACTGCCACCCAGTGGTAACTGTGGAGCTGAGAATCATAGAGCACCTGAAATGTCAAATTAATTCAGAGATGTGTGGATTCTAAGTGTGCTACGGAAACAACAACTGATTAAACAAACAAACAAACAAACAAAACAAACAAAACAAAACAAACAAACAAAAAACAGCATCCAGTAATGTTTAAAAACGCTGATCTCAGTGTGCCTACCCTTTACCACACTGGCAGTCACCTGATCGCTGTTTTCCTGTGCTGGTGCCAGGACACCAGCTTGTCGCAGTGCCAGCCCTGGGCCACATGCCCACATGAGTTTCCGCTGCACATTGCCTCTGTTCCTCACCAGTGCCAGCTGCCTTTCCCAGCATTCCATGTTGCAAAACTCCTCACATGGCAACCATGTCAGCAGGAGGTTAATAAAAAAAAACACAGTTAACAAACATACACTTTATGAATTTGCTTCATTAGATAGAAATGGGATTTGACTGAGGAGGGGATTCCTAAAATCCAACATTCCAGAGCTTGTCTAGTGGACAGGGGATTGGGCTGCTTGTCTCTGCTCACACTCACACCTGTGTGTGGCTCTCACAGAAGGTAGAGAACCACAGTCTGCTGGACTACCCCTGAAAAGAAGGGAACCTTTAATACCAAGCTTGCTAATAGCAAGCAGGAAGTCCCAGAAGGATGAGGACAAGATCAGTGTCTATAACAATGCAGTAAATTATTAGCACTGTGAATTCTGTGATGCAAGACAGACAAGCAAGATTTCAGCATGCTTCACTTCTTCCTCTCCTTTTAACAGAAGGTAAGGAGAAAGGCTTCCTTCCCTTTTTGCTTTCTTGTAGCTGCTGGCAAATCTATTTAGTTTTTTTAAGGTAAGAGCACATACTTTAATTAAGTTAGATAAATGTTTTTTATATCAGGGTCTTGCTCTTGCTTATTGGGAGTTTAGTGATTTCCTAACATTGGAAACATTTCTTTTTATGATGGGAGCAGGACAAATTCCTTGGCCCTTTTTTCAAAGTACTTCACTGCCAAAAGCTACTGGAAACTCAGATAAAGAAAAGCTCCCGCTTTTCTTGAAACCTGGGTGGGTTTCAAGTCTATTGTAAGCATTTACCTGTTTGTGAGACTGCAAATCATTTCAAGAGTACAGAGCTGATGCAGCTACACTAACGAACAGTAAACTGTGTGGCTACTTCCTCAAAAAAAAAAAAAACTTCTTGCTTGTAGGAACAGGTGCCGACGTTTCCCGAAAAGATTCTGAGAAAATGCCTGAGACCTAATCCATGTTTTGACAGCAGCTCTACTCAGTGAAGCACCCCTACCTACACTTTCTTTCTGCAACATGCTTGCCAAATGTATCTTTGTCTGGGTCAAGTCAGATGTCATTTCGCGCAGCTCCACTCAATAGCAGTTCTCACTCCGTGACCCTGGTTTGGGTGTTATCTTTCTCTGAAACCAGAGATTCAGTGATAAAAAACTGTATAACTCAATCCTAGCTGGTGCTGAAGGAGCCCCATGGTGAGTCACAGAGAGTTACAGCCTACAGGCTGCCAGTTCTGGCTACAGCAAGTCTCCCTGGAGCAGATCTCTAACCTGTCCGCTTTTAAGTCAATGTCCGAAGTGAGTAGGATCAGATTTGAAAAAGGAAGAAAGAGCAGAGCCACCCATCTGTAGATTCATATAACAGACTAAATTGCTAATGATCTTTTTCTGTAAGAATCTCTTTTTCTAAAGCAGAGTGATGTAAAATTCCAAAATAAAGTGTCCTTCTGAATTTTATTTATTTATTTATTTTTACAAGCAGCTACAGACTGCCAAACTTAATGAGGCAACTTCTGAATAGCCAGGCTTGGGGAAGGAAGGGCAGTGAGATATGGAACATAAGGCCTGAGTACTCAGGAGCCAACTCTGGTTCTAAATATTATTACACATTGTCATTTACACTGAACTTACAGAAACTTGTAAAACGTCAATACAATGCTTTATTTAATTTATGAAGAGGCTAAAGTCTCTTAGTGTTTTTATACAGAAATGGGTCATTTTGTACATAAAACCAATAAAGCTGTCCAGGCTGGAACTGCCAGTTTGCATGGATGTTACCTTATACAAATATCCATAATCCACCAATTTACTGTCATGTGTTAGCTCTCATTTATACCCACATTTCAAATGTGAAAACAGCACATTACTTAAGTCCTTAAAACAAAAAGAACTGTGGCAAAATGGTTAGCATGGTGCTTTCAGTGTGAAAAAGTTTCCAAAAAACAGCTGGCATTTGCATACTAAAAGTCAGTTTTTAACATGAGTTAAACATTCTTTGCAGTGTTGCCTGTAAAACACCCATTCAGGAACTGAAATTGGCTGGAAACTAACTTTACATAAAAATGGTGACACTTCATTTTATAGGTTTTCAAGTCCTACAGTCAAAATCCATCAAGAAAAAAAAAGGACAACAAAAAAATTCCAATACCTGATTTTAGAGTGAACCTCAAGTCATGCAGCAAAATGAGCTGGAACATACCAGTAGATTTAGTCCAGACTGCGATACAATCAAGTAGTCCACCTCAGGCTGTGAAATCATTAATCATATCTTTGAGTAACCTCAGCCATCAGTCTACTATGATGGTTTTGTGAAGATCACATACAAACCCACCACAGTGCCAGTTATGCCAAGGTATTCAGCTCACATGATGGCTTTTTACTGACCACACTCCGCAGGACAACAGATGAAACCTGGCAAAACACAGAGTAGTGTGGATACCATAAAAGCAACATGTTTTGTACCAGATGAGATACTAACTAAACTTGCCAGTGGCTTTTCTAATAAAATGGGAAGTGGCAGACAAAGTTCAGACCTATCAACATGGTACATTATAAAAATGCTAGAATTCTTACATAATAAATCCTAAAATCACCTTTGTTATCCTAAAACCACCTTTGCTGTGCTTTTGAACCACTGCCATAATCCACAACTAAATTTAGTAATTATGAAATATACCAGCTGGATGGTAACGTTACATGAATTAGGAAAAATAAATTATTTATTGTAACTAATCAGCCCAATTACCATAATGTGATCATAGGAAGTGCTGTATTCTATACATGGGGCTACCACTTTGGTTTGTCTCATTGGAGCCACCAATCAATACAAAGTAAAGTGATACAATACAAAAAAAAAAAAAAAAAAGAAAAAGCTATCAGGGCAAACAATCTGGCCTTCCCATGAGTCAGCGGTATTAACCCCTTGAAGTTTCAGCCGTGGATTCACTAAACATATATGTATTTTACTAGCAAACCTTCATTTTGCAAGTTCTACATAGTACTGACTAAAGAAAAAACTTTAAAGATCATATCAAATATGTACAAATTGCACTATTTTCAGCAGATGTTCTTTAAAGGGCAGTATAATGTACTGAAGTTAACAGCTTCAGATTTTACAATACAGGGAGTAGGCCATTCCTTCAGAATATCATAGGGTTGCTTTTGTTTTTCAAGTGTGTCATGTGGATCAACTTCCTCATTCTTCTTTATGGTCCAATAGATTTAATGATTAAAATAGCCCAGGGACCTTCCATTCCGCAGTTTTATTTTTACTTTAGCATATGCAGAATTGAAAAGGCAATTAAGTTTATTGTCTTTTTTTTTTTTAATTATGTTTTTGGAGAGTTCTTCATTCCTGGATGGTTTTACTAGAACAACTAAAAAGCAGCTGAAGGAATATAAATGCTCTTCTATATAGAAATGTTGGTAGTGAAAATGACTGGGAACAGGTATCACTAGTAAAATGGCAGAATCTAGTTATTACTATCAACAATAACTGAAAATTTCCATTTCCACGCATGACAATTTCAAAAGAAAGCAAAGGCGCTAGAAAAGATAATGTATAGTATTATGCACAACTCATTTTCCTGAACTTTTCAACACAATCATGTGTGTCCTAAATTGTTCCCTAGCTTCCGGTTTTAAACTAATAGTTATAATGTCACTATGAAAATGGTCGCAATTAGCAAGCCACCACATGAGGAATCCCATTCAATTCAATCCAGCAAGCAAGCTCTCACTTCATACTGGTAGTCAGTAAATTTTCAGACCTAACTGTTCCAAGCTCCGGAATCACCTCATCACAACCCATACAACCTGCTCACACAGGATGCCCATCCCCCTCTACTTTTATTGAGATAAATAGATGCAAGGCATCTTGCAAGACCACCACCAGATTGATTTAAAAATAGGGGGAAGGGCAGGGGGACGAGTGCTTGAGAGGTATGAAAAGCCATGTAACACCCAGTTCTGCCAGGCATTGTGTGTCAGCAACCATCAGAGCTTTTCTCAGAATTGCTGCTCACCATCTCCAGCAGGCAGGAAGGTTTGCATTGCAGAATCACACTCTTCTGTGATGAACTTGGATCCGGGTCTTCCCCACAGTGGTTCAGGACACGGTACTTTGTGTGCCACGATTCTCAGATTCCTCTTTTGCATCACAGTTTTGGCTTTACCCTGGCAAGTCTCCCCATGTTTCAATTATTTTATCAATAATTAAATTTCTGGAAATACTTGGGAGGCATAGAAACTGGTTTGAACCTTGCAGCCAGCCATCTTCTGTCCACCCAAAATGGCATTCAGAGAAAATGTGTCATAGCAGTACTTCGGAAGAAATCAGCCTGCAACACTATTTACCAAGGTCCCACAGCAGTTCTGTTAAATGTAAACACCTTTAATAAGATCTTAGCTTTACCATGAAGTATAAGATTAAGGCTGGCAGCAGCAGAAACTCAATAAGCAGCATTGATTGACTAGTGAGAAACCACAAAGCTGTATCTCAGAACCCTACCAGGTTAAGAATAGACATCCAGCTGACAAAAGCACAACCTGGCTACTCCAATGAAAACACAACCACAGCTGGCAGGGTTCAGCAGGCCTGTCATTGCTACTGCAGTCCAAGTCACACCAAGGTTAGGCTAACAGCAAAGGAGATTCGTTAAATCCTTTGTGATGACAAGGATGAGGGCAATCACTCTAAGTCATGAAGCAGGTCATTTCCCAAGGATTTTCTAAACCCAAACTGCAGACCTTCACAAGCAGCAGCAGATGAACAACAACAGGGCTGTTATTTAATGTACATAAAATATGCACACAAATGATTTAAAAAATCTAGCTAGTATTTAATTTATGCTCTTACATTTCCTAACAAGATTCAGAAGCCTGGATCTAAACCCTGGATGCTTTGCTGCGTGCTGAAATTCCCAATGCTGATAACCCTGCAAAATTCCTCTGGTTTTGCTGTATTAAAGCATGGTTGGCTTTCTACATACAGATTAACAACTTCAAAAATAACTGTTTATGCTCTTTCTGACTGCTTTAAATTTCTCTTCCTTAAAACTAATTGTACAAAGGAAAATAGGAAACAACTTTTTTAGGTGCAAGACTTGATAGGATACATGTTGGAGATACTTCAAGTGACACAACTGTTCAACTGCTGTGTAATCAAGTTATCCAAGCAATAAGAAAACAGCAATGTGACCTCCACTGAAGAGCTGGAATTTACAGTAATTCCAGTGTGGAACGTGTCATCTATACTCCTATAAAGAAGAGGGTTGGACTCCTCTGCTTCATTGTTGATGTAAACAGTTACTCCTTCTCCAATCAGGGCTTTCATTTGCAAAACACTTGATCATCAGCATGCAGATATTTTTCCAAACAACCTGAAAAGCAGTTGTGGGAATATTATACCCATTTACTGCATTTACTCTATCTCACTGAGCTCACATTAAGTATTTACCCTGCTAAATGTGCCTACTACTATTGTGACAAAAAAACATCAATTACAGATACACTTGACTGCCTTCCATCCACAAAACGCAACAAAACTTTTACTGTTCCAAATGGCATTTCATACAGATTATCTAAGATGACTAGCATAAGGCATCTGAAAGCAGGCACATTTTTCTTAGAAATTTTTCAGTCTTTTCAGCACTTTGAGCACTACACTTTCTAGATTTGGTTCCACTATTTGCAAAGTATTTGGTTTCCTGTTGCTCATGTCAGTATTTCTCATACCAAGAGGGAAGAACAACGTTTTCAGAACTGGAAAAAGTAAGAGTAAAGTTAAAACACTGTTAGGGTGATCCAGGGGGCAGATGACATGCTTGAATTTGTACTCCCTGCTTAATGTGACTTCAGGTTGCTGATTTCTCTTGAACAAGTATAAGAATATTTTGAAACTACTAGACAAAAGCTGTGATAGGTTATTTCAGAAAATCCAATATTTTGATAAACAATCTGCTGCCCTACAAAAAGCCGCTTCAGTGCAAAGGATGCCTGGAGGGAATCTCTGCAGGCCACTATCAGCGTCCCTCAACATAAACAGGTCGCACATCTGCAGCAGCATGGGTCAGGGCAAGGCTCCAACCAGATGACTGCAGTCTATCACCAGTCCCTGAGCTCTGACAGCTATGTTTGTGATGTGGAGCTCATTACTTGGGGGCCTCACTTCCTCTGTACGCTGGCTGGCTCTCACAGCACTGCACTCTCCTCTGCATTTATGAATGGATTTGACGGAACTCGGCTATTAGCCTACAGTGTAACTGCATCACCCCATTGTTACTACACACGCACAGCACTCACTGGAGAACAAAAAGCTGAATGAACCAGAGCAGCTGCCAACTCAGGCAAAGACAACTTAGGAAACTATCTCATTCTTCCTTTCTTTGGAGGCTATTTTGTCTGTTGTTTCCTTGCATACAAAACGTGGTCTGCAACAAATAAAGCTGGATAAGAGACAGCAAGTCCTCATACTTGGTTCCAAAACCACAGGCCCTAAAAACTACAAATGAGAGAATAAATGGGTGTATGTGCTTTAGCGACAATGTTCAAATGCTATCTGTTCAAGGACAGTTTTCCAAGATTTTATACTGCAGCTCAACAGGAAACAAATTCTTGAATGCAGTGGTACTAAACGCCAGTTTTGTACAGCAATTTGCAAGGATCTTTATGAAGGGACTTTTCAGACCTTAAAAAAAAATATCCCAGCACTAACATATGTAGTACATTTAAGTGCAGATATTTTAAACGCCATTTATTGTGGGCCCAGTTTTCAGAACAGCCTGACTCCACATTTTCAGCAGTTCAGGCAGTTGTTTTTGACAAGACACCATGAAAAGTTTGGTTTCTTTTTCATACTACCACAGGCTTTCAAACATGCCTTGGATTTGCAAATATTCCCAGAACAGACCAGTCCCATGTGGGAATACACTTTTAAGAGAGACTTATGACTGCATACAAACCCACACATCGTATGCCTGAAAATCCTCTGCCTATTGCTGATGCAGGGGAGAACAACTTCTGCCATTCCGAAAGCTGTGCACAAGAGAATATGTGCCTTATGCAGACATAAACTTCACCATCACACAGAACCAGACAGGCCAGCTCTTCTGGCTGCTACTGTTCATTTTATTTCACAAGCAACTGCTAACTAGTTTAACTTGAGATCTGACCTTGCCAGTTTTCATCAGTGACTTAAGTATGAAAGCATTTTAGTAGGAGAACATCATTTCCCTGTTTCAGTGGTTTTAAGTCACAGAAAAAGTTTGGAAAGGACTGCTGCATGTCATTTACTTCAATCTTTTGTTCAGAGTAGTTATCTTTAAAACATTGTTATGTGCCTAATTTGCTCAAATTCTAGCCTCTAGAATTCTGCTCCAAGGAGCTTTGTAATAGAGAAGACCTTTCTCTACACAGCACTGCAATAGTTTCTTTAAGCTTCTCAGATTCCTCTATACTTCTTTATTAAAAGATCTGGGGAACAAGAGAACATAACAGTTCCCAGACTCAAGGGAGATGCAAGCAATAACCAGGTCAAATCATGTTTGACACACGTAATTTATAAGCATGATTCCAGACACAAAGAAAGGGGCAGTTTCCAGACACATGGCTAGCAAGCTGGAACACTGAACTGATAGCAGCATTTCTGGGAAGTGAAGAGAGAGACTAAACCAAGGTAGATCTGTAACAAAGCAGAATACTGAACTCAAGCTCCCAAAATGCCAGGCTTACACCCTACCCATTCAGTTATCCCTCCTCACATCCCATAGTTATACACTAAGGAACTATACACTAAGGAACACTTGCATCCTCTTCTGAAGCATTTGGCTCCACTGGGGACAGGAGGCTGCATACACTGGAGTCCTTGTCTGGGATGCTATGAAAATTCCTGACTTGCCAAGTTGTTTATTTTTCCATTGCAATGATCTACCAAATGATGCTCAGGGAGCTCCTGCACTTCCTGTGAGAAGTTTGTTAACTCTCTGCCTACCAGCATGTCCATTCCCCTTGAAGAAATTGCAAAGAAAATGTTCCCACTCCAGCAGCAATTACTATTCTGCAAAAACTGTGCAAAGTTGTACTGGACTAGCTTTGATCATCACTTTGGGACAATAATTATCAGAAAAGGCCACTCAGATACACCATGCAGAGTCTATTTTCACTACCCATAAGGCTGATGAGTGCCCTGAAGTTTCTCTAAGAGTTGCTCTCTGACTATTAATTCAGTAGGTGGAAGAAGTAATGAAATTGAAATTTTCATGGCCTAGCCATCACTGCCTTTTTAGACCATGATTTAACCTTCACCAACTGGCCAAGGGCAGCTATTTATCAAAAACATCACTAAAATGATATTGACATGATGCCTTGTACTAAAGCCCAGAGTACCACTTTGAATTCATACAAGGAAAAACAACATCTGTGTTTTTGAAAGAAACACTCATGTTAGGTTGCTTATCGAGCAGCAGGGCTCTAAATTAAATGCTGTTTATTAACAACACCTTTTTAGTCTAATTCTTAATGAAACTTTCCAACATATTACACCATTTAATTCCAAACTCCACTCTCAGCCACACCAGGGTCCACCTAAAATAACTCCAGTGATCTCAGCTTTTCAGTCCATGCTACTGTTTCCTAGAAAACAGCACTCTATAATTATCTTCAAGAAATGGTAAAAGTTAAGAAAAATCTCACTGCAGCTGTTAGAACAGGATTTCATTATCACTGTTTTTTTCATATCCTTGAAACTTTAAAGCTCAATTTTCTCATGCTTTACCTCAGATAGTGTAATTTTCTTGAAAGCTCATGAAAATGTTCCAGTTTCCAAGCTAAGCAACATTTCCACCTCCTTCACTCAGTAATGCTTTAAAACACCTCTTTGCTCTTGTGTAATTCAAAACTAGTTTCAAATATCAGAAGCATGCAGGGTGGCTGTACATTCCTCATGGTTCCTGGGCTTCACAGCAGAAGAACCGTTTTTATTTACAAGTTGAGGCCAACTGCAAAACAGGGAAGCTAGGAAAAACTCCCTGGCACTCCCTATGCACAGCAGAACCCTGCAGCACTCTACCCCAAGGTGTGCTGGTCAGGGAGGATTCTCTTCCAGCTGTCCTCAGTTTTCTGCAGGCTATCAAGAGGTAGGAAGGGGAGCAAGAGCATTTGCCCCTGCAGAACTGTGAACTCTGCAAGTTACCTTGCTTTCACACTATAACGCTCTTTCAGCCTCCAAGCTCTACATTCTTGGTCTTCCTCAACATACCTTTTGAAAACAGCATCATTCATGCAAAAATGATGAATTAGTTGTATCACTGCAAGAACAGCTTTCAGGCATCAGAAATCAGGAAATCAGACAACTGAAGCTTTCGTTTCATTTTAATTAAGTCCCAGCATAAAGTATATTACAATAGTAACTCTTCATTAACACAGCCTTGAGCAAGCCCTTATAGAAACCAAATAGTACATTCTTCCCCAACAATATACTTTACAGATGAGGCTGACATTATTACCTACTTTTAAGAGTGCCTGATAACTCTCAAGACCCTGTTTCCAGCTGCTTTTATCTCTCAAGCTTTAACAAGTGGGATGAAATTTTTCAGTCCTGACTCCTAATTCCAAAACAGACATCACATGGAATGCAACTACCAAGTTATTTCTGCCATTTCTAAATATCTGGCTAATAAAAAAATATACTGTTTTGCATAAGTTAACAACTACGGTGCCTTTCAGATGAGCTGAGACTCTGAATCTTGCAGGAGACAGACTGAGTTACAGCTAGCTCTCCCGCAATCAATAGAATCTTCCAAACTTGGCCACAGATAAATATCTTGAAAAATTACAGTATATCTAAGTTCTCTAAAGATCTAAATGTTTTGATCAGCTAAATTATCTAGAAATATCCTTTGTACCAAGCGTGCTCTGACTCAAGTAAGAATCTTCTTAGTAGTCTGTGTTGTGGGCTAAGATCAGATGCAGAGAAGAAAGCTTTCCTCTATCCAGTGCCAACAGATTCTTGAAGAGGATATGACTAGTAAAATGCTAAGAATTCTTCATTATTTGGGAAGAGTGATTTTCTTTTTTTTCCCCTTCAAAGGCATATAAGCTCAGCCAAATTTGGGAAGACATCGACCAGGAATGCAAAAAGTGCATTTTTGACAGCAAAAAAACCACAAAAAAAAGTAGATTTCACATGATAATAACATGCTTTCATCTACCACTCAGAAGCAATTAAGCTGTTTTTACAGGTATTTTTTTTCCAAACTCAATCAGGTTAAAATACTCAGCATGAGAAAAAATTGTCCAGCCTGCAAGGTATTGCAACAAGGCTTTACACTAAGAATCACTGGGATACCTGAGAAAGGTTCATGTATCTCCTATAAGAAAGAAAATGAGCTTTAAATGCGTATCTGTAAATATCAAATTAACAGAATCCAAAAATCTTCTAAAACAGCAAAAATATAAAAGCCATATAGTCCTTCTCTGACATGGCCTTGCACAGTATGCCTGCAACATTCTCTGAAAGTCAATTAACAGGGCTCTATCAGACAAAGAAGAAGAAAAATCCCAAGAGAAAAAGACACCCTACTGTGACTTCTCATATGTCCCTAAAAGCCTTCAAAAAAAAAAAAAACCAAAAAAAACAACAACCCTGGCATGCAAACAGAGCATGGGAAAAGCCAGGATCCAAAACAGCTGGGATCTTGATTCAAGTACAGTCTCACAGGTTCAAACAGCAAGGCACCTGACAGTAACCAGAAAAAAAAAACCAAAAAAACACACACACAAGAAGAGGCTCATCAGGTAAGCCCTTGGGTTTAATTGCCACCAAAAGAAGGAACTATGCAAGTGAACAGTCGCATCCAGCCTTGCTTGAATTTATACATGTTATCCAAAAATCATCCCATGCAGCATGAACTGCAATAACCTCGTTTAAAAGTGAGTAAGGACCAGATTACCACAGCAAGGGCTACGTCAGAAAGCAATGCTGACAAAATTGGCAGGTGAGGATGGGAAATGCTCTTCATTACCATGAGGGAATCTAGGTGATTTGCAAGATCGCAGTTATGTAGCCCTTGCAGCCCACGTGTTGAGCCTGCTTACCCTCAACTAAGATATGAGTATCATCAGCTGCATGTTGTCACTGAAAGCCAGACTTGTCCACACAGAAAGTGAATGAGGAAAAAGATCCACATGGATGTCCAGGGAAACTCTTAAAGAAGATGAAGATCTATCCTGAACAACTCCCTGCCATCTCCAGAAAGACAGAACTCAACAGTGGACCAAAATCCACTAAATAGAACATAGCAGGGCTACACTAGCACCTCTCCTCTGACAAGTGAATATAGTCTTCAGAAATTTATCTGGAGCTCACAGGTATGGAACATGCATCTTTAAAGTTCTCTGACTCAGAGAGCACTGGCTATTCTTAGAAGCCAAGCAACTCCCCATCACCAACCACAAAACAACAACAGATAGTCCTTCCCTCTTATTTAAATTAGATGAGTCTCAGGATGGGGTTTGAAACCCAGAGACACAAATGGCTGTGGGGCATACATCGGTAAAATCAAGTATGAAAATAAGCAGCAGCCAAGAAGTCAACTTCACCTGGCTTTTCCCTGTAACAAGCAAAATCATGACAGTTTCAACCCTTTGGAAACTGCGTAACATTCAGGCTGCTGGTAGTTATACAGCTCTCAATGGCTAGCACCAACTGTTTTCCTTATTATTAGGATACTCACAAATATGACCAAAAGCAGCACCCATGTTAACAAAATCTCATCGTTCATAAATCCTGGTCTTCCTCTGCCCAATTTTCTGATATCCACTCACATCTGTCCACTTGATATCTCAAGTCCTTCCTGACATTTGCTGGATGCTGCACCCAAAACTTACCACATTACACCCAATCAAACATCCAAGTAGAAAATTTTGGTCAGTCAACAACTGCCTATTTTAGTAACTGGTAATTCTTGTTTCCTAAATATATTAAGTAAACTTTTTAGATTTTCTAGCTCTAAATGGAACAACTGTACAAATGATTGCTATGCATTACTTGCATCAGGCCATGAAGTCTGAACTGTTATATAGGATTCTTCTTGTGTGCTTCTGCTGTTTATTGCAATGTACCACCACTGTTCCTCCATGCCTGTAAAACAGGCACAAAAAGCCAAATCACCTATGTGAAATTTTCACTTGAAATGAGCATGTTTAACTTCTAAAGCTTCATGATTAAGTTACAAGCATTCAGAATTGGTAACATTCCTTTTTCTTTGCAAAATTCACTTCCAATCAGAAGAAATGGGAAGACCTAAAAATGCACTTTAAAATTAGATTCAATTGGCCTACAGAAAGGAAAAAAGAAATGGAAGTTCTTCTCTTCTGGTTACACTGGATTATTCATTCTTAGCCAAAATTTTTAAACATTTGTTTAAAAAAAAACAAAAACAACACAACAACAACAAAACAACTTTGTCTTCACCATGTTATCACAGATATAATAATTGCACAGAGTATCTACTCTACAAGATATAAGAGGATTTAACCTGAGCACAGGTTAAGGATGACACATTAATAACTGATTATGATTCTATGATTGTATGATAATTTTACAGTACTATTTTACCTGTGGCTTGCCTTCCATTACGTCTCATTCATTTTCTTTCAAGAATATTTCAGCACGGCAAAACTTGTTAGTTTATCAAGAGACTGAACCTGTTTTCCACAGACCAAACAATTTGGATTTGCAGGAGCACAGATTTTGCTGGTGCTGGAGGATTAGCTCAGTATTCACTTCCTTTATGCCAAGAATTTTTAGAAGTTATCTCAGTGAGGGTCAGAACAGCAGTTTCAAGACTGGGCGTGCAGGCCTGCTGTTCCTGTGAACATACTAGTTTACCTCAAGCTATGGGGCATGTTGTCTGCTTTTCCACATCAGTGCCCTAAGGGACTGAAGATGATTTCTCCCCTACAGCCTGAGCATCAGTCATGGTGGATGAAATAGGCCCAAGCACATGGACAAGCTGAGGCAAAGCAGGTTCTACTCACTGTAGGATGAGGAGTGATTCCCATAAGGCCAAGGAGCTCTGGACGTCCAAAGCTCTTCCACCAAGGTGCTGAGTTCTCCTGACTAGAGCTTCCCCCTCCCTTCACTCCACTGGGCTCTCAGGATCAGGGCCAGATGGATGGCTCAGTTTTTCACGGGGTTCTCAGAAGTGAAGTAAGAACAGAAATCCATGACACTCACCACATCTGTGCTTGTAATCTTGGCCAGAAAGTCTGTTAGGCTGTCACCAGAGAGCGATCTATCCCCATCATCAAGCTGAAGGCCACAGATGGCTGCTCCCACACTTCCAGTTGCTATCATTGATGGTGGGTACATGGCAAAGTTAAAATCTGTAAGAACAGATCTGGGAATTAGTCCAAGCCCAGACCAGAAAAGCAGCAGAACAGAGGCATCAACATAAACGCCACACCCAAGACTAAAAACGTAGAAAAACTCTTGGGTCAGACTTAGCTCATTAGTCACACTACTCATTGCAAATAGTCGAAGGAGATGTAACAGATCTGCAAATTAAGATGGAAATACAGTTTTGTCTTTTATTCTCATTGATGCATAAAGAAAAATCTGGAAAATTTTTAATAGTCTTAGTTAAAAAAAAAAAAAAAAGAATGAAAAAATGCTTTCTCTAATCAACATCAGAAATCTGTGTCTTAGTCACATTACAGCTCCACGTATAACCACAAAACTAACTGTAATAAGGTATCAAAAAACACTGAACAAAGATTTTTTAGTCACCTTAAATTTAAAAACTTGATTAACTCAAACATTTAAAAAACTGTTTGGAAAATTCATCTTTACCACTCTATGTTCAATACCTTTGCAATTAGCAAATGACAATTCTTACAACTACACCATCAAAGAAAAAACAAATGTTGCATTTTTTTCTTAAAAAATTACAGTTTTAAAATGCCTTTCAACTTGTCATTACTTCTCACACATCTGTGGAAATTAGGAGATACACAAAAATTAAACTGAATGCTCTTGTCACCTTAATTTTCATACTGCTCTATGCACTGGCTTACGTGCACTTCTTTTACCTAAAATGATTTTCATTTTTTCTAGATTAAAAATACATTTCTAACATAAAACTCTGTTTGCAAGTTGTCTTTAATCAACAGTAACTCATTAATAAACCCTTCTATACCCATTCTCAATTGGAGGAGAAGAAATCCAAGTAATACCTACTACAATAAAAAACTCTTGATATATTCAGTCCACTTATATAAACATGTGGATACTGAAAACTGCCCTTCTGCTAAGGGCATGTGCCAAGTCTTCTCTCTTCAGCTAGCATAAATTCTGTAATCCTGAGGATTTCTGAGTAACCCAGAAGTTCTAAACAGAGCTTTTTTCCTCAGTCTCCCAGATGCTGAGATGGCAGATGTTGGAACAGTTGTGGAGATGTTATATTCCCCTCCAGGCTGAAGTATATTTGTGGCATTCATGAAAAACAGAGAAGTCAAATAAGTCTGGAACTCTGGTGGTAACATTTATCCACAAGGACTGGAGGATGGATGTTAGAAGTGGGAAAAGAAAGGAAAGAACTGAAATCCTCACACAGACTTAACTGTCTCATGGAGCCACTAGAAGATGACTACTGGCAGGTCACAGCTGCACATCACTGACCTCTGTCCATCCACCCAGGAAAACTGAGCTCAGAAGACATCACACT
The DNA here is from genome assembly GCA_023055505.1 of Callipepla californica brunnescens. Taxonomy (NCBI): domain Eukaryota; kingdom Metazoa; phylum Chordata; class Aves; order Galliformes; family Odontophoridae; genus Callipepla; species Callipepla californica. Next base: position 629,849 of record JALIRH010000034.1, on the reverse strand, counting down.
CACACACCTGAATGAGCAAATTCCCACTGACAGAACCAGTTAGTGTGGGCTGTTATTACTACAAAAATAATATTTATACACTACCGTAGTAATGGACATAAATGAAAGCTGATGGACTTGGTAATTTTCATACTGCCCTAATTAACAGCTAAGTCAACAGGAAAGCCTCGAACCCCTATTTGTCCGTATTGAACATAGCCTGATGAGGGCTGATCTCAGTGCACATCACAAATGATGGCACTTAGAAAGAATTAAAATCCCACTGCCAAAAACAATGTTTCATATTAACCTCACATAAGTTTATCCTGCAAGGGAACCACCCACCTGCAAATACGTGGTGTAAACAAATAGTGCTGCCTGATACAAACAGCACATGCATTTCTCAGAACACATACTATCCTCAGTGCCTCTGTCCATTACAGTTATTACTGGGCCAGACCCCAGGAGCATACAATAAATTCAGTGGAATCTTAAGCAGAATTCAACATTTCTTCTGACAAGATATCTTGCTTGAAAACAGATGCTCAAAACAGCTCTGGTTTTATGGCATCCTGTCTCTTTTCTTTCTCACTCTCTTACTGGAGGGCCTGGGTCTTGAATCTGGTGATTGTTGCAACAGCTTATTCCTGCACACACTCTTCCACAGACTGGGCATCTAGTGGCATCTAGTGAAAGAAGCACGACCCTCCAGTTTACAACGTTCAACCATGAAAATCAGGAATGGCTGCAGTACTACAATAAACAGGCATTTTTGTAAAGTGCAAAAACATTTACATATGCTTGAATGACTGTCCAGAGAAGAGAAGGCTCTGGGAGCACCGAATTGGTGAGGCTGTACCTTGAGTACTGCATTCAGTTCTGGGCCCCTTGCTACAAGAAAGACATTGAGGCCCTGGAGCCCATCCAAAGAAGGACAACAAAGCCGGTCAGGAGTCTGGAACACAAATACTATGAGGAGAACCAGGGTTGCTTAGTCTGGAGGAGGCTCAAAGAAGACCTTATCACTCTCTACAACTACGTGAAAGGAGGCTGTAACAAGGTGGAGATGGGTCCTGTTCTCCCAAGTAACTAATTAGTGGTAGGACAAGAGGTAATGCTTTCAAGGTGTGCCAGGGAAGTCTGAGGTTAAATGTTAATGTATATATTAAAAAAAAACAACAATCTCTCAGAAAGGGTAGTGAGGTACTGGAACAGGCTGCCCACGGAGGTGATAGAGTCACAGAACCATAGTCTTCAGAGTTTTTCAAGAAAAAGGTAGATGAAACACTGACTACACTGTTTAGTGGTATGGTGGTGATGGATTGATGGTTGGACTACATGATTTAAGTGGTCTTTCCAACGTTAATGATTCTATGATTGTGCCTTTCCAATACTAAAAGCGAGCATGTAGCAAGAGAAAGATCAACTTTTTACACAGGTAGCTAGTGAGAGGACAAGGGGAAATAGCTTTAGACTAAAATAGGGGGAAATTTTTCATTGAGAGGGTGGTGAGGCACTAAAACAGACTGCCCAGAGAAACCGTGAATGCCCCCCACCAGAAGTGACCAATGTCAGGTTGGATGGGGCCCTGGGAAGACTGACCTAGTGGCTGGCAATCCTGCCCAAGCAGAGTAGAGTGTCCCTTCCAAGCCAAGCCATTCTATGATTCATTCAGTCCATAAAGAAAGCAGAAAATGTTTAAAAAATTGAAAAACATTCGAACAACATCTATGGGTCCCCAAAACCTGTTCCCACAGTGACTGATGAGTGAATTCACTAATTTATATAGAAAGGAATGAAAGGATACATCTCCACAGATCTGCTTCTACTCTTGTACATGCTGCAATTGCTTATGTTTAGTGCCACCAGGTTAAGCCCTCCACTAGAACAATGAGATCAGGCTCTTTGGCTTCAATACATTTCAAATCCAGAAACAGCAAGTTGTCATGGGAGCTGATGGTGTTACTGGCTGATAACACAGCTGACAAAGCAGGCTGCAACACAATACCTGCTTAAGTACCTGTGAGAGTACTAACCTCTATCTGGCAAATCCTATGTGCTTTCAGTTGCATGAACAAGGCCATGCTTCAACAAGGAGGTGAGATGCGACTCCAGCATTTGATTTTCAGGCCTTCTAAACTGTGTTCTAATTATGCACAGGAACTAGGGAAATACCAGTGACAACAGATCTTTTGTAATGTATCCCTCTTTGTTGCAATTTTCAGGTAAGACAGTAAATAAATAAACAAACTCTTACAGAGTTTAGATGGTCCATACAAAAGTCACAGTGCAGTGGGTAGTGCAGTGGGTAAGAACAAAATGCCTTCACTGTAAACCAGAAATCATGCCAGCAGCAGGGAAACAGATCCTCCTGGAGGCCCAGATGAATCCATGTCCTTGTGAGTGCTTCCACAACGCAGCATCACTCAAGGTGGCTAGCAGGGGAGAAGAAAGTAATGGAGGATCCTTATGCTCTGCACCCAGTGAATCACAAAATGTCAGGGATCCAAAGGGATCTCAAAAGATCATCTAGTCCAATCCCCCTGCTGGTATGGGAACACCTAGATCAGGCCAGACAGAAACATATCCAGGTGGGTTTTGAATGTCTTCAGAGAAGGAGACCCCACGACCCCTCTGGGCAGCCTGTTCCAGTGTTCTGTTACCCTTACTGGGAAGTTTTTTCTCATATTTATGTGCAACCTCCTATGTTCCAGGTTGCCCCCATCGCCCCTTATCCTATAATTGGATGTCAAATCAATGGCTCAGCACAGCTCAAGCCACATGTCGAGCATCTCCTTCAAACTTCCTTGACTCCCAGAAGCTTACATCAGGACCACCATGTTACCTGAATACTGGTTTTCTTGTGGATTTTATACCTACATGCTATGCACTCCCAAAAACCATCTTCCTAGGGAGCCAAATAAAAGAGCCACAGTGCCCCTGCCAACTAGCACTGCTGTAGGTCGGCTTCCACGTGGAGTCACATGAGAACATTTCTATGCCCGGTAACCTTGTTAGTTCCCTTAATGTCATTCATAATGCAAATGAGACAGCAAGCAAATGGCCAGAGGCCCAGAGTGACTAAAGCTCAGCATCCAGAAAGTCTTACATTGCCTCCAGCTCTAAACTAACTTCCCTCGATAACAAGCACTATAAACTTGACTATCAAAGCTACACATGCCCAGTCTTTGTTGTACAACAGGCAGCGATTTGTATCACTCGCTCCCATTTTTAGCATATTAATTAACTAATGCAACTGGTGAGGCAAGTGTCTCCAAATGAAGAGTGTGGCACCATTGTCTGAAGTCATCACCTCATCTTATGCTATTGAAAATCATGACAGTGACCCTCCTGCTGATATTAATTTAACCTGACATGCCCATAAAGGCATGGGGGGGGATGGTGGACCAATTTTGTGCACATGGTTCTCCACATCACCCTGGACCCTATTAGTGCAGAGCTCACAAAAAGGAAAGAAGCCACATTATGCTAGGCCACCTAGAGGGTTGAATAGAAAAGGCTAAAGAAAAGAGCACACAGCAGAACAAAGGCGCTAATTAACATATTTCCATATTCAAACAAAGTAATAACTATGTAAAATGTTCTTCAAGGAGCAATGAAAGCGTAAGTAATAAGCACCATTTCTGAGGGGATGGAGAACCCCCTCTCCGAGTCTCTTACATTTTACCAAGAAATTCAAAACAAGCTTTTTACATGTTATTTTAGATTATAATACCCCTACTCCAATTCCTCCATGATAGCAACTCAAATCTTGCCATCCTTACTCACAGGTAAATCCACACTCAGTCTTAAGTGTCAGAACAAGCTTTTGACTTAAGAAAAAGAAAAATCAAAATAAAAGATTTAAAACATTTAACTTTTAGACATATATTTTCACTTAAAATTCTTAGTGGAGTTGATAAAATCTGAATTAGAAATATCTTAAAATAAAAAACACTTCATAGACTGATTTCAGGTGTCCTGTAAGGAGCTAGATCTCTCTTTCAGACCTACACGTAACCCTGGTTAAAGTGAATCCAGTGCATGCTCTGAAGACATAGCTCTGACTCCTTCAAATTAACTGTAATTTATGCAATTCTACATTGGCATACAGAAGTCTTGCTGAATGTAAGAAAGGTAGCATAGCAATGTTCAATCTAAGAGAATATGAACATTCAAACACTTCAAGGAAAGAAATCACTTGTTAGAAAGCAGGATTTGTTTTGCTATCTATTCCCAGGTAATAAACACAGTGAACCATACTCATCTCCATTTCCGTATCACTTTTTTTTTTTTTTTTTTTCTACCAAAGGATATTGGAAAACTAAGGTCCAACCCTGCACAATCCCTCTGACTTCTACAAGCAACTTCAGGGCTGGAAAGATAAAAAAGTAACAGGGTTTTTCTACACATGCAGCAAATGCAACCAGTAGTCAGGTACTCTGCAAACCACAGTTGAGCTACTTTGCTGGCTCACTCTTGCAAGCAGATCAAGTGAACCAGGAAGGTATTTGAAAATCTAAAGTTGACAGTCAAAGAAGAACACAACCAGAAGCAGGAACTCAGAGTAGTCTACATAAGAAAACTGCCAGAAGAAAAAGTACATCCTCATGAGGCTGGACATTCTCAGTGTGCCAAAGTCAGGTGCAAACTCCACCTTCTTACAATGACCTTTGGTGCTGCTCTGGCTTCAGGCCATTATTTTAACAGACAGCATTCATCCCTAGGGCTTAACAGGTTTGTTGCAGAGCTGCAAATGCAGGAAACTGCTGTCCAGAGGAAGGCAACACTTCTTAGGGGTGTGAGAAAAGAAAATTTTAGAACTGGTATGTTAAGCCTGTCAGGAGAACAGAATGACAACAGACAACAATATCTGTTTATCAATTGCTATTTAAACACATTCCAATTTCACCTAACCTTGAACTTCACCCAGCTAGTGATATTATTATGAGCACAAGAATGGATTTTCATTTTAGGAGATAACTTAGAAGAAAATCATAGGAAAACAATATAAGCAATGCTTTTATTCTTTCCTGATTTGATCCAAATGCATGAACACATGCATTTCCACCAGCTTCCAACCAACTGCTTTCAAAAAAGGAATGAACACTGGTTCATGTGCTTTTTTTGAATGCAGTTGGTTTTAAATGCACAGGCAATTTTTTCCTCTCAGTTTTGTACTCCTTTGAGGCACAGAACTTTTTTCCCCCATGTTAACTATTTCTGCTTTTAAAGGCATAATCAGTTGACTCTTAAGCACTTCAAAATAATATTATACCAGTGTCAAGTATGACCAAAGAAAAGACTACTAAGTAAAACAGAATGCAGATGTGAGTGCTTCTTTCCATTGAGTAGGTGGGAGGGCAGACACTTAATTCTATTCCTGGACTACAGTAAGACTAAAAAGATCAGCCTTTGTATGAATGTATTTAAAGCATCCCAAATGCTAATGTTATCTCACAACCCAAGTCAAATAACCTGGAAAACATGTTGTGCACTTTACATAAGCAAGTGTATGAGCACTCAACACAACATGCTCATTAGTTGATCACAGTTGATCATGCTAGACCTGCTCTTCACTAACAGAGAAGGACTCGTAGGAGATGTGAAGGTTGGGGATTGTCTTGGCCAGAGTGACCGTGAAATGGTAGAGTTTGCTATTCTTGGTGATGTCAAGAGGGTGACTAGCAAAACTGCTACCTTGGACTTCCAGAGGGCAGACTTTGACCTGGTCAGGACCCTTGTTGCAAGGGTCCCTTGGGACTCGCTCCTGAGGGGTAAAGGGGTCCAGGAAGCCTGGGTCCTCCTCAAGATGGAAATCTTAAAGGCACAGGTGCAGGCTGTCCCTGAGTCCCGTAAGTCGAGCCAGAGGGGAAGAAGGCCAGTTTGGATGAACCAGGAACTTTTGTTCAGACTCTGGGAGAAAAAGAGAGTCTATGTCCTCTGGAAGATGGGATAGGCTACTCGGGGAGACTACAGAGAACTTGCCAAGATTTGCAGGCAGGAAGTTAGAAATGCAAAAGCCCAGCTTGAACTTAGACTGGCAACTGCAGTAAAGGAGAGCAGAAAATCCTTTTATAAATATATTAACAGTAAAAGAAGAACTAAGGAGAATTTCTCTCCTTTACTTGATGCGGTAGGGAATGTAACCACAGAGGACAAGGAAAAGGCTGAGGTTCTCAACGCCTTCTTCACATCTGTCTTTAATGGACAGATCAGTTATCCTCAGGATACTTTTTGCCATGACCTGGAAGTCTGGGACGAAGCGCGTCATACACCCCCTGTGATCCCAGCAGAGACAGTCAGAGACCTGCTCCTCCATCTGAACTGCCACAAGTCCATGGGACCAGATGGGATACATCCAAGAGTGCTGAGTGAGCTGGCAGAGGTGATTGCCAAGCCGCTTTCTGCCATCTAGCAGCATTCCTGGTCATCTGGAGAGGCCCCACAAGATTGGAGGCTTGCCAATGTGACTCCCATCTACAAGAAGGGCCATAAGGAAGATCCGGGGAACTACAGGCCTATCAGCCTGACCTTGGTATCAGGGAAAGTTATGCAGCAGTTGATCTTGAGGGAGATCACACGGCACGTGCATGGCAACCAGGGGATCAGACCCAGTCAGCACGGGTTCACAAAGGGCAGGTCGCACTTGTCCAACTTCATCTCCTTCTACGACTGGGTGACCAGACTGGTAGATGAGGGAAAGGCTGTTGATGTAGTCTACCTGGACTTCAGCAAAGCCTTTGACACTGTCTCCCACAGTATTCTCCTGGGGAAACTGGCAGCCCGTGGTGTGGACAGGTTCACTCTTCTCTGGGTTGAGAATCGGCTAGAGGGCCGTGCCCAGCGGGTAGTGGTTAATGGAGTTAAGTCCAGCTGGCATCCCGTTACGAGTGGTGTCCCCCAGGGGTCAGCATTGGGGCTCATCTTGTTTAATATCTTTACTGATGACCTGGATGAGGGGATTCAGTGTACCCTCAGTAAGTTTGCGGATGACACCAAGTTGGGAGGATGTGTCGATCTGCCTGAGGGTAGGGAGGCCCTTCAGTGGGATCTGGATAGGCTGAACAGCTGGGCTGAGGTCAATGGGATGAGGTTCAATAAGGCCAAGTGCCGGGTCCTGCGCTTTGGCCACAATAACCCCATGCAATGCTATAGGCTTGGGGCAGAATGGCTTGAGGAGTGTATAGAGGAAAAGGATCTGGGGGTGTTGGTTGATGCTCGGCTCAACATGAGCCAGCAGTGTGCCCAGGTGGCCAAGGCCAATGGCATCCTGGCCTGTATTAGGAATAGTGGGACCAGTAGGAGCAGGGAGGTGATCATCCCCCTGTACTCAGCTCTGGTGCGGCCGCACCTCGAGTACTGTGTTCAGTTTTGGGCCCCTCACTACAAGCTAGACATTGAGGCCCTGGAGCGTGTTCAGAGAAGGGCAACAAAACTGGTGATGGGTCTGGAGCACAGGTCTTACGAGGAGCAGCTGATGGAGCTGGGATTCTTTAGCCTGGAGAAAAGGAGGCTCAGAGGAGACCTCATTGCACTCTACCACCTCCTGAAGGGAGGCTGTGGTGAGGAGGGGGTTGGCCTCTTCTCCCAGATAACTAATGACAGGACGAGAGGGAATGGCCACAAGTTGCACTGGGGAAGATTTAGATTAGATTTGAGGAAAATTTTTTTCTCTGAAAGAGTGGTCAGGCACTGGAATGGTCTGCCTAGAGAGGTGGTTGAGGCACCGTCCCTAGCGCTGTTCAAGAAGCGTTTAGATGAGGTGCTAAGGGATTTGATTTAGTAGCTTGGTGGGTAGGGATGGTGGTGTGAGGATGGTTGGACTAGATGATCTTGTAGGTCCTTTCCAACCTAATGAATCTATGAATCTATAAACTATTTCTGAAAAACTATTTTTTATAATAATTTTTGTAACTTGTTCTACTAATTCAATATGATAGCTTAACCACAATCAGAATTATATCTAACACTTCAGAAGGTCAGAATCCGAGCAGGTAAGAAGAATACTAACTTCTCTGACAGGACAGGAATTCCACCAATGTATGTTAGCTAAGGCTATTTTCCTTCATTTTCTTCTACCTCATCTTCCCCAGTCAGATGGTCCTACAACTTCAGGAGTCATTCTGCCCATGCAAGTACTCCCCAGGCCTTGTCTCCTTGCTGATGGACCAGTGATGCCTCTTGTGGATTCACTTTTCCAGCAAGCTTGATATACTAATATGCACTGCCCATTCCAGGAACAAGCAAGCCTTCTTTTGTCTGGCAGTAAAATTGTGCAAATTAATTTTTCTTCTGACATGTGTCATGCAAGAACTATCTATGCAACTACAATGACTTCACAACAGTTATTTTCCTTCTATGAATCTGATCCTGACTAGAAGTTACAGCATGCTTTATCTCCTGCAGGGAGGGAACCTAACATTTCTTACATTGGCTAAAAGGGAAATGCATAGCACAATGCCCAGTAGGAGCCCCAAGGACGAAACACGCCTCTTGGTGTTACACAGTATTTCATGCAGTTATCCTCCACATCACCAGCGTGTCTTTGCTCAAACAACACTTCCATTGCACTGACTTCCACAGAACTTTTGTCTGAATAAGAACCCAGGATTTGGTCCAGAAAAAAAAAAAAAAAAGAGGAGGATGAAACTTTTTGTTGTTTGTTCCCCTTTCTTAACTTTCAATCATAGATTATTAGAGTCCCAGAAACAGTGGACAAATATCTATCACACAGTATAGAACTAACTTAAAGCTGAAATTTTCCTCTTCTATCTCAGGTTCTTTTTAGACACAGATTTTGCAAGTTACCAGTCATGAGACACTGTGCTCTATTTGTCATGGTAGAACCTCACCTGCCATAGGACTCTGCTGAAGAAAACAAAAGCCCATACAAAGAGATGAATCTAGAGATCTACGCTAATGCTTTCTGAGCCTGAAAACCTGCCACGCTTTCTGCTTCCAAGCTTCATACACCATTAAAATAAAATGCTGAAAATCTCCTCACTGTTACTAGCCTCTCCATTACTACTTGTGCCCAGAAATATACAGCTCCTCTTACTGAAAGTCTGGTTTGCCTCTCCTCCCTCAAAATCCATTTCTTTGTAGGTCCACAGGCACAGAAAGCTATCCTGTGCCAGAACAGCGCCATGTACGGTCTCCATCATGACAGCTTACCACAAGGAAGCAGTCAGACATCTGTGACTCTGCACAACCAGAAAGACAAAAGAATAAAAGGCAAGCTGCAGTGGAGGAAACAAGGAACGGTCCTCCCCCCATCTGCAATGTGGCATGTCATGTATGCAGCTCAGCAGTCAGGACATTTTCCTGCTCCTCCTGGAACAACTCTGTTACTTGAAGGACAGCATACGGGCAATCATTACCAAATTGTGAAGCACTGTGGGAAGAGAAAGAGGTGGGCCCACGGCAAGAGTAGTGAGGGATAAAAAACTACCTATAAGTAGGATAAGAGTGGCAAAGAGATGTGACTTTTGATCTCTAACAAATGATTTCTCTTGGGCTAGCAAATATGCAGGACCCTCTTAATCTGAAAGAGAGGTAAGCATCTGGTTTTGCCAAGCTATACTGTAAGGACAGAATGACTGGTTGCAGAACTCAGGTGACTTTAAAGTTCAGAAAATTTCAGCTTACAGGTAAGCTTACAGATTTTAGCCACCAGCAGGGTAAGAAAATGAAAGACATTTTGAAATACAAGCACGCGTCACCACATGTTGATCTAAATGCTGTCACTGCAATGAGCGAACGAAGCAGCTTGAAGAAAGCTGTCCTATGTATTGGCAGTTCCCAGACAAAAGACTGTGCTCTTCCACACTCAGCTGTATCCTTTTGCCTGTGCTTGCAAATCAGCATCTGCGCCAGAGCTGGTCCAGGGCTGTGCTTCACCATTAGACACTTCTAGTGAAGAACGAGGCTTCAGAATGCACTGCAAGAGTGGGGTTGGGGAAGAAGAAAATCCCTCGTTCAGAAAATATGCTTCTCTCTTTCCTAGAAGTAGTCTGTTCAGATGGAACCAACAGCAAGGAGGGACACACTCCAGTTTAAATCATGCTTACGTTAATCATTATTCACTGAACAGGGAAAAAGAGGTGCAGAGAGAGAGAGATATAGAGACTAAAAAAAAAAAAACAAAAACAACAAAAAAAAAAAAACACTGCAGAGCAGTAGCCACACTGAGATGAATCAGGACGTAGAATGAAAGACACTACTGTGCTCAAGACTAATGCCATTAGCCAGCCATCAAGGCCAGGTGAAGTAACACTTAAGAATCAAAAATGGGTTCAACACAGGCATGGAAGGTGCAAGGGAAAAGCGTGTCACATGTCAAGTCACATGTCAAAGGAGGTCACCTAGCTGAAAGAATGCAAATGGAGAAATGAAACAACAGGCTTAATCCAAGCTATCTGAGAGCAGAAGCTCTGGGGAAGAAAGGGAAAGAAGAAATAAGAGTGGCTGATAAAGAGGGCACCAAACAAATAAGAGAAGGAAATAACAACTGGGCCTGGCAATCAGATTGGTAGGATGGGGGCTTTCTTCACATAGGAGGTAAGAACAGTATGGAGAAGAGCAGGGAGAGAATACAAAGACAAAATAAAACTGATGTAACAGATTAATTTTAAAGTAAAATTCTAATTAGACCAGACATATCTGGTGGATTCCAAGAATGATACTGCAGTCTTGGAACAGTAATTTCTAATGAGCTCTGTATTCTTCTGCCTGAAAAGGATCACACAGCAGTGGGAAAGCAAACGAAACCTACATCACTGTGGTAACTGAAACGTTTATCTCCCTAAAACAGCTCAAATTACCATTTTTTAAAATGTATCACCTGAGGTAGCAAAATCTGGTCTACATTGTAAGAATGGTCTCTGCATCTCAAACATCAAGAAGCAGACATAGTGGTAAAGTTATGCATTGGTATTACCCAAAAGCTGCATGTCATGTTCCTTTTCCCTCTGCTAACACTGCAGTCACTGGGAAGTGACTCCTCATAACTGCACAGTTCCCATTACAAAAGACTAAGCACATCAAACTCTAGTGAGTCTACATGTTAAGTAGATCCCAGTATTCCAGTAAAATATGGCATCTGCTTTAGACCTAGCTCCAGTGAAAGTCTAATATGGTTAATCCTTTCAATGAAACTAGGGTACACTTAGCTTTTGTACACCACAAAGAAAAAAAAAAACTGAATTTTGCAGGTAAATACATAATAATTGTTTCTAGGGAATAGAGACTTCTGCTTAAGAGCAGAAAGCTTCAGAAACTATATTCATAAGAAAAAAGGAGAATATAACGGTTCTTTACAAAAAGAGTAGTTTCACTGCTTGCTTGGAAACAAGTTAAGAGATAGGATCCTAATGTTCTGGGTTATTTTTCTTAATTGCTTTTAAAACTGACATTCCCTGTGCTTCAGTAATGTAATAGGATCACATAAACGTAAAAAATATGAAATTGTATTTTAATCTGGTCAGTGTTCAGATAACAAAAGTTACAAAACTCAACATTCATTCTGGGCTAATTACACATCATGACAGTTTCTACTATTTTGGCTATCACATATCTGTCTGTACAAACAACCCAAGGCTCTTTGAAAACATAAGCAACCCAGGCAAAATACAGATCAAACTAATTCAGTCTTACTGGCACCATGTGTTAGATACCAGGTACAGAACTGCAGACATTTAACAGCTGCCCATTACAAGATCACCATCAACACGCTACACGAAGGCGTTCTGTAGTCCCAAGAGCTAAAACAGCTCTTCCCACATCATGATGAGGATCCAGAGATGAAAAGCCTTTGCATCAACAGCAACTCATCTTTCCACATCACATGCAGGCATACCCAGAGCACCTTTGCCTACCTGTGGCACAAAGGGCAATGAATGTTTGTGCATGTTTCCGGATCAAAATCAACTTGTCTTCAGGTAGAGGCAGCTTCCGTAGAATGTGCTCAATGAAATCATGTGGGGTGACTGCTGCAAGGTTCCACTTCAACTTCCCCAGTACCACAAGCTCCCATTCCTGCAGGGGGTTAGGTTGGAGAAGACAAGCCATAAGCAACCTGCAGAAAACACTTATTTCTCCAATTGTAATTATATCACTACTAAATTGGTATTGCTCAAAGTTTTTTTGTTGTTGTTGTTTTGTTTTGGTTGGTTGTTTTTCTTTTTAAGTATGCTCCTAGTGCTTTGAAGCTGTTTACTTCATTCTTCCCCCCCCCTCCCAACACTGGAAGTGTTAAACTCTACTGAAAATAATGAGACCTACCAGATCCTGCCAAGATTTTACTTTTTTTGTATTGTGTTGAATGCCCACCCAGAATGTTTAGCCTGCAATTACATACTGCCAAGGTCACTGTGGTTCTTTCTAGTAGCTTATTTTAAATGGTAATAGTTATTACTCCATAGTCATTTAAAGTCCTAGGGGTAATGATACACAAAAATAATTACATATACATTCTCTTTCGAAACTGGGGAAGTTCACTTGATGGCATTCTCTGCAGAACTGTAGTCAAAGGGTCCTGCAGATAAACCTGGTGGTGCTTAAAGTAAAGCTTTGCAGAAAGAAAATGCATGTTAACACAGCCAAGAAGTAGCCTATGTACATTATACAGCAATAAATAACGCAGGATCTAACCTCACTTTATTTGCATGCCCCAAACTCCTGGTGAAATAGAAGAAAAACTTGGGTGAGTATCTAACTACTGGCCATTCCCTACAGTGTGATAACATACAAAAATGGTACCACATCATCAGATCTGATCCTCCTCATGCGACTTGTATCTGCATATTTCAATGTTTAAAACAAAGTTCTGAATACCTTTCAGCACCCCACAAAGTGAACAAAACTCAGGCCTCGGACTCGTCTCTGTCTCATGCACCAACTATCAGTCATTAACTAAATTCCATGCCCTGATTCTTGAGTCTTAATAACGCATTAGCCTGATGGAATCCAGCATGGCAGGGTGCCCCAGCTAAGTTTGTAGAGTTGGTAAGCCAAAAAAAAATTTTTAAAGTCCTTTAATTTTGCAGTTTAGGAGATGTCAACTAGTGTTGCTGAGAAACCATAAACACGGACACCATAATGCCATCTCCGCAATAATTTCTCTGAATAGATCCTTGCTGTAACAGCAAGTTACTTTCCTATAGACATTCTTACTGGATTACAGAAAAGCTCTCCATAGCTTGAAAATCTCACATTCGTGTAGGTAACAGAGCCCAGAAATTGGTGGGTTTTTTTTCTTTTTTCCTTACTTTCTCAAGAAAACCTGTGAAACATCTTAACAAAATGGCAATTTATGTTAACTAAAGACTGATCTAATGTAAGGACCAACAAGCACAAGTAACATGACAGGTTCTGACAGGGAAAAGCATGTAATCTGGAAGACTGTATACAGGGAAGCTCTTACAACAGACTTTAATCAACATGACATAAGAAGATATATATTATCCCCTTCGTTCTCACTTGGGACATAACACATCCTGGGGCAGCCAGCACTGTCTATGAGACACCTAACACCTGTGACAGCTGTGGCAGGGCTAGCAGCCCACAGCTGCATTCTACAGATGAGTGAGTTCCTGGCCCCTCCCTAAGGGAATTCCCACTAGCTTCACCAAGTTATTATCAGAGGAATTCTGGTGGGATTCAGCTCACTACACATAACCAACAGGATCAGTGACAGCAATCTGAATGATGCAACCCACAGGCAGGCTGAACACTCATCTAGTGCTCTGTATGACTGTTTCTGCCTTCCTGATGTCTGTTTACTTGAACTTTCCAACAACAGTACCAGACAGGTCCATTAATTTACAGTGTTTAACTGAGCTGAATTTTCACATTGAAGATAACAACTGGAAGTTGCACTCGCGAGAACAAAGCCACAACCTCCTAACCTGTAACAAGCAGCTGAAGCAAACCCTGATTGGTCACACAGTACCTGGCACCCCAACCTTCCTCGACGACATCCCGCAGCCAGAGCTCCCTCTCACTGCAGAACTGCACCGCCCCGAACCGCAGCACCAGGCGGCACTTTTGCAGGGCCCCGGAGGGCAGATGGCTGCGTCTCCCTGCTCTGCGCTAGGCCGGCAGGCAGCAGTCGGGGAGCTGGGCGGCCTGGCAGCGCTTCAAGGGATGAAGTCATGCCCGGTTCCGCATGTCTGTCACAAGATGGCGCTGAAGCGCCACGCTGAATCACACGGCGCCGGAGGCCCCGCGGCGCACGTGTGCGCCCACGGCCCCGGGTAAAGGGCCCCGCGGGAAGAACCTGGCGCCGGGCTGGAAGGCGTGCACTCTCGGTAGCTCCGGCCGCCAGCGCACCCGACAGCGGCACAGTAATGGGGAACTGGTGCTGCTGCGAATGAGCCCGAAGCGATGGAAGTGACCCCCCTGCAGTCCCACCCCTCGGGCACAGTGCGCCCGCAGTTTTGGGTCGATCCTGCTTAGGCATGTCGGTGCGTCTAGCGCGTTGGACCGTTCGCATGAGAGCGTGCAGGGAAAAAAAAAAACCGAACAAACGTGGAAAGCATGATTTTAAAAGGGGCAAAGGGGCAGTCGACTTGATGGGGGGGGGGGGGGGGGGGAAGAGAGAACAGAAGGCTGTCAGCGAGCGCTGATGCAGAGGGTGGGTGTGTAAGGGGGCTGCTTACCAGCAGCTCTTGGGTTTTGATGGAATTGTCCGTGTATATGCAAAGCTTCTCTGCTGTGAGGGGGATTGTCTCTTTTAGCTTGGAGGCCAGGAACATGCACACTGCCCCCAGCAGCTGCAGATGACACTTTCGAGTGGGCACCACAGCTAAGAATCTGTCCAAGTAATTCATAGCCAGAGGGAAAACTTCTTCTTCACACTTCTGCTCTTCACAGACCTGCAGGCAAGTAGCGTGGGTAAGGGGGAGGGAGAAAGAGACAAGGAAAAAAATAAATAAACGAGTATCCCACAAAACATACTAGTGCCTTGGCACCGCATTTCCTCCTGATTTCCTTTGCTGAGGAGCTAATTTCTGGGGGAGGGGGATATCTCTGGAGAGGCTGGGAAGGCTTGTCAATCAGCTTTCACATTCCTTTAGTTCATTCAATGAGAAATGAATTCAAGATACTGTGTGGGAGAACCGAAAAGCCCCATCCAACTGCAAAGCAACAGTCTTTTTTTTTTTTTTTTTTTTTTTCCGTCATATTTTCAGAAAAATCGATAAAAATATCTAGACCAACCCAAGAGTCCCAGTTTTGATGCCCGTGGCATCCCAAGGCGGTCCCCTATCCTTTCCGACAACAGCAAAAATTCCCCCGCGGGGGAACCTCCAGACCCGCACCCGTGAGCCGTCGCGGAGGGGGGAAGGCCGGGAGAAATACAGCAAGGGCGAGTTAGGGAGGGGAGAGGCTGAGCAGCAAGTATCCAGAGGAGTGAAAAAATTATCGCAAAAATTTACCAAAAATCAGAGCCGGCGAGAAAGTGCACAAATCGCACATGAAAACAGAGCGGGGGGTCCAGTCTTTCCGACCCAGGAAGCTGAGAGGGAAGATCTGGTAAAAATACCCCCGAAAGGAGATCAGAAGGGGCAAATAAAAACAGTAGGGTCAGGGCAAAGCAGTTAAATCTGCAAGGCTCTGGCCCGCGACCGCCCAACGTTAAGTACCGAGGTGTGGAGAAACTTCGCTGCCTGCTCGCTCTTCCCAGCAGCCCCCGGCCACGTTGCGGTCCCGGGGCGTGGCGGCCAAGGCGCTTTGGGGTGCCCCTTCTTTGGGAGGAATAGGAAGACGGCCCGAGCGTGTCCGAGCAGTTGCATGCAGCTCAATATGGCGAAAAAAAGGCACGTCCTAACCGCTGCATACGTGATCATAAAACACTCGCCAAGTAAAACGCGGGGTACGCTCGTCACCCTCTGTCCCTTGCCCTACCCTGGCTCCCTTTTCCTATAAGGTGCTCAAGCCCAGGCGCCGGCAGCCGAAGATGGCTCGTCTTTTTACTTGCAAATGACTTCTCCAATCTTTCCCTCCCTCCCCCCCCCCCCTTCCCTCTCGGCACCCCACTTCGAGCGGCGGCAGCCCCTGGCAAGGCCACTTCCCCCGAGGACTGCGGGATGCCTGAAACCCCCCACCACGACGCGACGGGAGCTGGGCAGGCTTTGCGGGTGGAGGAAAAGGCGAGAAAAGAAAAACATACACAAGAAGTAAAACACACCGCTACCGGAGAAGTAAATGGGTGCGGGGGTGAAAGGACGGGGTGCCGCTCGCGGGGCTAGCTGCACCAACCTCCAGCATCCAAGTAGCCACCATCCTCCTCATGAAGGGCTGGATATCCTTCTGCACACACTTGAAGTAGGAGCACTGGGGCAGATACCGCTCCTCTATCGTCAGTAAGTTGTGTAAAACACGGTCATCATAGAGCAAGTTAGGGTCCGGCAGAGCTCTTCTCGTGGGATCCACCTCGCAGCACAGCAACTCCATGTTCCCAAAGTGATTTCCCTCTTACTGTGATGGAAAAGTTTTTACGGGGGGGGGCGTGGGGGGTGGGGGGAGGAGGGCGGAGGGAAGGGGGTGGGGAAAGAAGAAACATAAAGGAGGATGGGCGGTAGCGTGTCCAGCCCATTCCTGCCTCCCTCGGAGTTGGGCTGTCCTTCTTGCTTGATTTCTAGCCTAAAGTTGAAGCGAAGTGATGCAAACCACTAAGGCAGACAGACAGCCCTCGTTATTATGGAGCACTGCAGCTGGTCAGACGTAACATCAAACGCGGGCTGCTGCTGTTTGTTCTTTTTGTGTTGTTTTTTTTTTTTTTTCTTTTCCACTCTGTAAGCTAACAAGGAACCATGAGGCCCTCGAATAGGGAAACGCTCACAAATGAGCTTCTCCTTTTCCTTATAGCGGCCGAATAGAACCTGTCCCACACCTTCCTCCTGCAGAAGCCTGCCCGAATCTATTTCCCCCTTTTTCTGAGAAGCCATGGACTCCCCCTAGCACCTACTGACACTACTCAGCGGTCTGTGGACGAAATGCCCTGGTTTAGGTCAGTGCCAGATGCACGTCCCGGCCCCTCAAGCGCCTGACCCACTCCTCCCCCCGATGCACCCTGACTACGCAGCCGTGGGGGCAGAACCTGTTAACTGCATCATAACAGTAAACGCGGAAGGAAAAAAAGCGCTCCTTGAAGGGTGCGCGGTCGGCAGTGTTTTCACGCTGAAACGTAGCGAAAAAAAAAAATCACGCTGTTACTTTCTCCGCTCTATTTCCAGTGAGCGAACTGCTTTAACAGCGCAGTCACACCAATACAACTTTTAAGAAGCGTCGCGGGTGGATGGGGGGGAGGGGAGTGGGCAGGGACAGTCCTGCACCGTGCGATTTCACCGCTCCTCACGCCAGCTGTACGCGCCGCTGCCGCCAAGCGCAGCCCGCCACGCGCGTCCGCGGCACGGGGCCGACCGCATACGCTTCATATCCACCTTCTCTACTAACGACCTGCCCAGCCCGCACCTCGCTGCCTCGCCTACCTCTCGGTCGGCGCAAAGCAACCGCCTGGAAAATGTGTCAACTTTGTGAAGCCTGCGCTGCAGCCCGCTGCGAGGCTGAGGCTCCCGAAGGGGAAGGAGCCCAGCTAGGGCGTGGAGGCGGCCCCGAGGTGCGTGCGTACAGCACGCTGCCGGCAGCCGCCCCCACTCCCCGGCGCTGGTTGCTGGTGGGGAAATACCGCCTTAAAAGTGCGAGTTCGGAGTTTAGGGCACCGCTTCCCCTCCCTCTATTTGCATAGCCAATGGCTCTAGGGCTCTCGCTGCTGCGCGCTCATTGTTACCGGGCAGATTGGATTTTAAGGACGCGTACT
Organism: Callipepla californica brunnescens; assembly: GCA_023055505.1. Lineage (NCBI taxonomy): Eukaryota > Metazoa > Chordata > Aves > Galliformes > Odontophoridae > Callipepla > Callipepla californica. Next base: position 612,046 of record JALIRH010000034.1, on the reverse strand, counting down.
GCCCGATATGGAAAGCAGCGCGAGTGGGCTGGGGGCAAGGCGCGGCCCCTTACCTGGCCGTGCTAGTGGCCCCGTGTCTGCGTGTGGTCGAGGCTTCTCTTTCTAGTCCTCGCTACTCCGTAGAGGAACAGGAGGGAGAGAGGGAGGGATGGCAGTCCTGAGTTGCATTTCATCGGGGTGCAACCACCAAGGCTACTCTGCAACACCGGTAGGGATGGCCCCATAGGCAGCCCTCTCCTTTGCTCCCAAAAAACAAGCTCCCTCCCCGCGACCCCTCGGCTAACGGCAGGCAGCCGAACCTTCCGCGTGCTGCTGGCGACGTGTTCCCCACAAGATGTTTGCACGTTCCCCCTCCTCGTCCCGTCCATGAAGCGAGTAGCTTCCAGACAAAAGCGAAAGGCAGCGGCGGCCGCGGGCAACGTGTGCGGCCCCTTTAACCCCCAGAACGAGTGCGCACTGCGCGCTTGGGCAGGGATTCGCCTGACCGAGGTTGTGTTGTACGACGGTAAGGGGTTCCTCTGTACGTCGAGAGTGGCCAGCCGGGACCTACAGAGGCGCGTTGAGCTCCACAGTGAAAGGCTGTCTAACTTCCACCATTCATTTCCCCTTCCTTGCTACTCTCGTAAAAAGGGAGCGTGTTGTGTTAGCGTTAACGTTTTCCTTCTCCAAACTTAAATCCGCAAGCGCTCCCGTCTGACTTTCTTGCCCGATAGCGCAGCGACTGTGATTTACGCAGGTTTCGGAGGGGGGAGGGGGGGCAGGGGATGATGGGTATTCTAATAGCTCGACACCGATTTTCTGAAGTGAAGCGATGTCTGGATTTCGAAAGGGACTTGGGGAGCTGTGGGGGCCACGCGGCTCACTATGAAGAGTCAGAAGGTCCTGCATCCCCGCCATTTTGGTTGGGGAGGGTCCAGTTAAAGAAAAAACTCTTTTAAGTCAACTCACGGAAGCATTTCAGCCCCGCAGGTGGAGGTGTCGCTGATCAGCAGCCACGTCGGGGGAAGGAAAAAGAGAGAAATAAATAAACAAATAAATGAACGCCACCACATCGTTTCCCGGTCCCATTCGCAAACGGAAAACGGCGGCCCGCTGCAACGGGACCGCGCTGCACGAAGCCGGGGCGGGGCGGGGCGGGGCTGTGCCTATCCGCCGCTGCTGGCCGTGCTACGCCTGACGCGGCCGCTTCGCCCAGTCCGTGCGTCCACGTGAGCTGCCGGCTGCGTGTGGAGGCAGCAGATGTTTTAACACGGAGAGATTACCGCGTGCCATATGTTAAATACCGCCCTCCCTCCAGAAAAAAAAAAAAAAAAAAGAAACAGGAAGAAAAACATAAACTTTTCTCCTTTCAGAGGCGTAAGGCACTGAGCTGAACCCCGCCGGTGTGTTCTCGGTGCGGTGCAGCAGCGCTGCAGGTCCGCGGGACGGGAGGAACAGACCTCGATTGTGCGTGAGCCACAGATCAGCAGGCATGGTGTGTGCACACTGATTGCACACAAGATTTTTGTTTGTTTATTTGAAATAAGTATTCCCTTACAGAGCTTGAAACCTGGAGTGTGAAACATGAGAATCTGAAAGTGAAACCGACTGGAAGGCAAAACAAACAAACAAAAACCACAAACAAAAACATAAACAGATGAATGTATTTCTACTTTCCATGCTGAGGAAAGCCCCAGAAGCAAGCACCATATATAATATAATATTCGTTAGATTTGAAAGAAAATTATTTCAGTTGCAGTCCCTGGAAACAGCTTGTCTTGGTATTTTCTTTATCTTTTCTTTCCCCTTTTTCTTTAATATCTGATTATTATCTGTTTAATTGTAAAATACATGTTGTGCATTCAGTGGGAGCAAAGTGATAAATTCATTCTTTCCTTTGATTTCTCATTAAAGGTTGGAAAGGGAATTGGATCCCGCAGGAACTGTTGCACGTTGCCTCTATATTTTCAAGGAGTTATTTCCAACTGTAAGTGCAGTTCTCAATGCTAAGATCTGTCTAGTTGGAGCTTTATCATTAATTGCACCTTCAAACAACATAATCACTAAGCAGGCAAAATATATCCTGTATAATAATACTTGCTTTTAGAAGGTCATTGTAAGCAGACAACAGTTACAGCATTAATAGATTCTGAGCAATAACTTAACGTATTTTTAATTCTTCACTCCCTTTTCTTTTGTGCTGCTTCTTCATTATCCTTTCTCATTCCTTAGTTTTAGCTTTTTTCAGAGTAGTAATTATAAAATGTGTTTGGGCAGTGCACAGTACAAGGAGTGCTCAAGTCCATGTATAAATGTCTTTAATAGGTGAGGTTGGAAAGGACTAAAAAACAAACAAACAAAAAATTCGGAGAATGATCACATACCTGGAAATCATATGTTTTAGTCTTGAAGACTGTAAGTTCGTCACTGTTAGCCCAAGAACATTCCCAGGTCTGACATGAACATGATCTAGGCAAATTGAGAGAAAAGTAGGAAAATTTAGGAAAATAGAAGACAAAGTGGTATATTCAGGCTAACAAGAGAGTGAACTCTGCAGATTGATTAATTCTTCTATTTTTAGTTTAGGGCTGTGTCTTCAAAGATGAATGGGGTTAAAGCCTAAAAAGTGTATTCTACAGTAAATATCAACCACAGTGGAAGTAGGCTTTACTACACGGTGTTCTATGATGTGTGGTAAAGAAACTCTCCTTGCTATACCCTGAACTTGCAGGAGTGCTGCATACTTTCCAGCGAATACTGCAGATTTGATCCTCTCTATGATGAATTTCGTTATTAGGCTGTCATTCTTTTACAGGGAGCACTAACATGTGACAGGTCCTTCATATTTGCCAGGAAATCAATTGAAATAGAGAGCACTTGACATTTTTACAAGATTGGGCCCCTGTTACGCAGAAACTGGCATGAATTCTATTTTAGTTTTGTTAAGTACCGTGGGGAGAAAGGTGTTTTTTTGTTTGTTTTTGTTTTGTTTTTGAGGAGAGACTTCAAAGAGCAAGAACAGTTCTGATGAATTGCAGGTACAGACAATTGATATCTTTTATCATTAACAATAGTATGAAAGGTACTCGCTACAACACAGTATTTTTTTTTTCTTGCTCTGCTTTTGAATAAGTTTGTACTTTCCTACTTAAAATTTACTTTTCTGTTACCAAATTCTTGCATACCATTTTGTGATTTCCTTGCCTCTGAGTTGTTTTTATCAGTTTTAAGTTCAAAGATGGCTTCAACATTAAATGAAAAATCTTGTTTTCTTTCCAGACTGTAAGGAGAGCTTAATAAGAGACTCTGTCATCAAACCTTCAGCTGATCTGTAATTTTGAAGCTATCTTGCTATCACAGACTCTCCTTCCTTATGTGACTTTTCTCTACAGTATCTCATTCTTCATCTAATACATATGGTTTTTCTCTTACCAAAACAAATATGTTGTTTAAATTTCCTTCTATTCTTTTTTTTTTTTTCTGTCTACATTGAAGGAAGTGTTATCTAATTAATATACATATGTAGTGCACCTAGGTCTTTACAAACAGGGAACAAGAGAGGAAGACCTTTAGAGCAATTTTTGTCTTTTGTGTGGCATTGGGAAAGGTACTTCATGCCTTGGTTGTCTTAAAGTTTCTGTGAACTGCTAGATAATCTGGAAATTTATTCCCACAAGCAGCTGTATCTTTAAAGGCAAGTATAATGACTTTTTTTCATTTCTAATAAGAAAATATATGCTGAGACACGTTTAATAATTTGCTGAAATGAACAAGGTATGTATTTTCTGGTGAAGAGCAAGATATTTTATGGGGTGCTACATCAGTGTGAAATTTTGTTTTGGAAGCCACGCAAGTAATTGTGTTAATGGACAGTTTGTTGTGGGTTAAGTAGGGCTTCTCATTTTTGTTCAGATCAATAAAGATTTTCTGAGTTGTGAAAGTAGGTCAATTTTTTTTATAAGTGGAAGAGAAGTTAGGTTTTCCCTCAGAACATGGCAGAGAATTTACAGAGGAAATAACCTCTATTAAAACACAAAGCTCTATCTGTAACGAAATACTAGTGTCACCAGTGTTCTGGTTTAAATAACCATTGATACAGTGTTTTGGATGTCCCCTTTGCATTCCAGGAACTATGAAATACTCACTAGATTTGTTGACTTTGGTCTTCTTAACACAGTCAAACACTGAATATTATGAAGACACTGTCAGCTTAAATAAGTGATAAATGTCCTTTGCTGAAGTAAACAATTTTACTTACTAATTTTCTACTGTAAAACAGCTTCATTGTAAGTTATTCTCACAGATAAACAGTTTTGATATTTTACTACTCTAATCTGTGTCAGTTACATCCAAATCTGGGTATATTAATCAGTTTAAAAATATGTTAGACTGAAATATTATGTTGTATATAATGTTAATGACTGTCTGACTGCAATTCAATTACTTGTTTTTTTCCTTGTCTTCTCTTTTCGGAATTCAGTATTTTATTCCTATAATGCCGTATCATGGCACCAGCATGCTACAAATGAAAAAGTGTGTATATTTTAATATTAGCAATGATATAAAGCCTTTAAAAAGTCTGCACCTCTTTTCACAGTAGTAATTACATCCAGAGTCTTCGGTCTCTTGCCAGGAGCTTCATGGCTTCTGAAAACACAGAAGAATCTGTAGATGGCCCACGAGCTCCTTACCACTCCTTGGTACCTGGACTGCTGAGCAGCTGTTGCCATGGTTGAGGCTTTGTATTTGCATGTGTAGCAATGACCAAAGACCTCAGGGACCAACTCCTTGTCTTTGTACAATGAGGCAGCGAACATCTTTCAATCTCTACCTGCAATCCTTTCAAGTTTAAGCCCCTACCACTCTCATACAGGTAGCTTTTGTCTGATGAGATTGCCTTAATAGACATGGTGAAAGTCACATCTGCTGTCAGATACAGCCAGAACAAAACTCCTGCTAATGTGGGAGAGAAGGTGTCTTACACAGGGACTGAGACAAGAAGGCAGCTGAACTGGAAGTTCTCCTATTGAAGTGGCAAGCAGTTCTCACAGGCCTCTCTGAAACTCACTGCTTCTGTTCCTGAAGGATTCCCAAAGTGCCTGCAGATCCTGACAGGGGCAAAACACTTGGGCAGTAGCTAGGTAGTGGTGAGTGATTTCTGACAAGCAACCTCTCCCCATAGCCATCAGGAGTCTTCCTCTCAACAGCTCTGCTACCTCACTTCTACAGTATTTTTATAGCATGCTGATTTGCTTCTGGCTAGGAAGTTTTTCTATTTTTTTTCCACTTCTCTGATTTTGAAATCAGTCTTTACACTCTTTGTATTTATGACCTGATGTACTTCAGCTCTCTAATTAAACATAAATGTACACAATTCTGAGAAACATCAGACTTGTGTGTTGACTTGTTTATGTCTTTGGCTGGAAGGGGCCTTTGGAAGTTATCTAGGGTCATCTTCCAAGCTACATCAGGTTGCTCAGGGTTTCATCCAGCCAAGTTTTGAGAAGATAAAGATCCCACAGCCAATCTGGACAATCTGTCCTAGTGCTGCACCACTTTCAGAGAGGAATAAGTTTTTTCCCGAGTCCTGCCAGAATTTGCCTGGCTGCAGTTTTTGTCTGTTGCCTTGAAGCTTCCCGAGTATTCAGAAAAGGTAAGAAACTGATAGGTCCTTGCTGTCCATTGACATAACCCCATATGCATGGTTGAGAATATGATGCAGAGGATGTGGGTTTTACTAGTAACTAAACTGCCTTTTTATTCAAGAAAATCACTAGTGTATATGTTCCATTTTGCTCTACTTCCTCAGAACTTCTGGATCACCTCTGCTTTTTCCTCCCTTGCTTCTGTTCTGGGTTGTTCTACTCATTCCTTATCCCTGAAGCTACAAATTTGTACTTCCAGTGAAACAATTTTATGCTACTGTTTCTTTATGCTAAAACTCTCACCTGAGTTATCGACCTCATCTTGATAGGGCAATAGCAACTTTGAACAGGAAGTTCCTGAGCAACATTATCTCCTCATTGTTTTACATGGTTCCCTAGATTCTGCCCAGTGAAATAGAGGACCTTTTTCCTGAGCAGCTGCTGTGGTGTCCAGACATAAACTCTTTTTGTTGTTGTTGTTTATGGGTTGGTTGTTTTTTCTTAATTTTTTTTTCCTTTGTGTGGGGATATTCAAATTTTTATTTTTAGGACTCATTGGTAGAAATCATTTTGGAACATGCTTCACAATGACCTGTGGGTTAGGAAAACATAATGTCTATTTTACTAATATGAAACAGAGGCTAAAGGGTGTAAAGCAATGACTAGGGTCTCGAGACAACCTGGAGTAGCACTTCCTTTCCAGTGTTAGAGCAGTACCTGAAAAGAAAAATCTGCTTCAGAAGAGCAGATGTCCAGAAGAGCATCAGATAAAGTCAGAGAATCAGAGCATCAGAGAAAGTTAGAAGGAGAAATAACTTATCTTCTGAACTGAATCACAATTGTAATGTTTGCTGACAACTTCTTTCTGGTGCTTACTGTAACTGAAACTTTTTTTTTTCCAGCATATTCTTGTCATGCAGCTGTTGCTTGCTGTGTCTTCCTTCCTCTCTGGGTGGATTTTCCCATGTTCATATCCATAGCTTTTGATTCCTGCCACTGAACATCTGCAGGCTGATACTAGTTAAAGTTGAAATTTTTCTATGTTCGCACATAAGCAGGCTTGTGAACAAAAGATTTTTAATAAAGTTGATAAATGAACAGGGTATTTTGGGCAATGCAGTATTGCTAGCATTGCAGACAATAAAAACCCTTGTGCTTGTACTCACTTGAAGCAAAGGAAGACGTAACTCTACCTGTTTTATCCATGAGCCTCCAAGATACTCCCTATAGGCTGAAGTGAGGATGTTCTACAATGAATAATCTTACACATGACAGAAAGGGAAATACTGTCTCTCAGCCCAATGCTTACATTTCTATCTGCCATATAACTTGAATGTTCCCTTCTAATGGGAGCCCTGTTTTTTATGGTGAGAGCTCAAGAATGGATCAGGAGTTCCTGGGTGGTTTAAACTCTGACAATGCTGATCACAGGCATTCCTTCTGTCTGCAGGAAAAGCAGATATAGCTGTCTCTGGATATGTCCATATCAGGCATATTGTAAGGTTTGATTCAGTAAAGTACCAGCTTTTTGACAGGCACTGGACAGTGAGAGCATCCAGGCACACTGTCTTGCCATTGTGTCCTGGGCAAGACACAATGCAGTCACTGGGCTTTGGCTTTTTCCTGTGGACCATGGGGACATCAGTATTGGTTTTTTTTTTTTTTTATGCTTTTTTGTATGTTTGTTTGTTTTTCTTCATCCATTTCCTTAACTTCCTTCCCCCCTCCCCCCCCCCACCCCCCCCAGTTCTTTAAGTAATCCTTACATGCATGGGAAAAAAAATAAAAACAGCAAACAGTGCATTAACAACTGACCCATTTAACTGGCCCCATTCACTGACCAACTCTTGTACACATGGACACAAGGCTCCTGGTGCCCTTTTGGGGACACCACATGTAATATTCAGGCCAGCCCACAAGTGAAGTGTAGAATGTTTTTCTGAGGAAGGAAGAGGAAAGTCAGAAGGTACAGATCTGGCCACTCTTTGCTCCATTTGCCAAGGGGCTTTGCCAACACGTGTGCGTGTGTGTGTGTGTGTGTGTGTGTGTGTGTGTGTGTGTGTGTGTGTGTGAAGGGGAGAGCAGCATGGGCTCACAATGGGGGGAGTAACATTCAGATAGATGGATGGGAGGGTAGCATGGCTATGTCCAGCTCTGCTCAGACTCTCTGAAACAGCCCTGTGTCACAGGTGCTTGGGACACTGCATGTGTGGGCTCTGGGGTGAGCATAGTGCAAACAGAAAGAAACACCAAACTCAGACCTGATCCTGGGAGACAAGAAGGGAAAAAATTAAAGAAAGCAAGTCATAACTGTAGACAGCATACTGGGTTAGTTATGTCTTTGTTCTGAACTGGCTTGACTAAGTCCCATTGTTGTCCTGCTTTGCTTCATCTGCCTCTTTTCTGTGATACTTCAAGGTTGCTGGGGAAAAGATTGTTGCCCAGATTGTGTTTATGTAGCAGTTTTGACAAGTGGGCACCTCTGTGAGTCAGGTGTATGGGTACTCACACCCATGTACCAGCAAGAAGACCTAGGTTATGCTCTATTTTCTGATAGGGAAGATCTACACTACATCTTTCCAGCAACACAGGAGATGCAAGAAGAAATATATTAAGGTTTCCATTGCATTTATCTGTTGTATGAAGTACTTACAGCAGACAGGACAGAGGGAAGACATTACATGATTTTAACAGCTTTAGACAGTGAAGCCAGCCTTGGGAAGATGTTAGCCTGCCAAGGCATGTCACTCTGTCAGTATAGATCTACGTGCACTGTGGCCTTGTGGAGGAGAATTAGACATGAGAAACATTTATCTTGTGGTATACTGAAAAAAAAATGCAGTACTGTGACTAAGGTAGCTCTTCTGTAGACAAATACAAAGCCAGAGAGACAGCTTCTGCTCTGTAAGAGTTTTTCTCCTGTTTTTATTTTATCAGTGAGATGAAGACGTATAAATGAAAGGGGTGAGGAAAAGAAGGGCAAAGGAGTTGGTGAAATATGGAACATGGCAAGTCCACTGTGGGCACATTCCAACAAATGTGCATTGTCTCTTCCACTGATAGCAGAGCCTCGTCACTCGCCATACCTTTCTAGCTGTTCTTCCCTTTCTCAGTTCCTACAGAATTTTGCCAGTAGCAGTGTATCTGATGTCCTGTGTTTTCTGCTCATCATGTTGAATGGTACCATCTAATTTCTCCTCTGGGCCCCCTGCCTCCATTCAGACCCACCTGCTGTGTCTCGTTATAATACCACATGTGTGTCCAGTACCCTAATGGGAGTCTGGGATGTGCTTACCGACCCTACTTGGCACAGTGCTCCTGAGACAAAGCTGATGAACTGTCATCCTAAGAGTGGAATCTCATGCTGAGAAGTTGCTGCTAGCCATATCCTATTGCAAATACTTGTCATCTGACAATCTGACACTGATAGCCAAGGAAGAAATTCTTCTGAATCTTCTGTTTTCTTCTAATAATGAAGGTTTAATATCGGAGGCTGTTGAGGTAAAAGCAGTGTGTGTGGCAGTGTATGTGAGTACAGGTGATTGCTTGGAACCTTAAGCAAAGAAAGAACAGAACCACAGGAGAAAATCGGGGGGGAGGGGGGGTGGGGAGAGAGAATGAGTGGAGAGCGTAAATTCTGTGGAAAGTAGAAAGCTACAGCAAAAAACACAATTTAAACTCTCTACAGGGTACTGTGCCAACAGGAGCTAAGCTACAACAGTCGGCACTGATGGAAAATGACAGCTGCAATTTAAGTCGAGGAAGGATTCAGGGCCATCTTCCATCACATTTTGACAGGCTGCATCATGGTACTAGCCCAGAGATACTGCATCAGCTCAATAGGCATGAGGGAGAATTAAGAAATCTGGCAGTAATCTGAATGAGCTAAGGAGATTAGGTGAAGGAACAGAGTGTCACAGACCACCCAAACATTATAAAATGCTCTTATTTAAAAACAAACAAACAAACAAACAAAATGAGGAGAGTGCTTAGAGGTACTTTTGTGAAAACATTTTGCACTGAGGAAGTCTCACAGTCTACAGAGCCTTATTAAGAGGGTTGGTACTTTGTAAACAGGCAAGAAAATTGCTCTAAAACAGCACATGACTGGAAGGGATACCCTGCATTACCACAGAAATCCACTCCAAATCACAAGCTATTGAACAGAAGTGACGAGATTGAAACAGTTCACCTCTCATTTATTCTCATAGCTCAAAAGGTTTTTCGGGACTCTATAGAAAAACCTTCAGGAAAAAAACAAAGCAAAGACAGGAGAAGAGGGTATTACGGAAGAAAGGGGCAGATCAAGGACTTTTCCAGAACAGTTAGCTCCTGCACCAACAGGAAATTTTACTGCTGTATTGATCTTATAAGCTGGGTCTTCATCATTATAGGGGAACTATTAGGTCACAACATGAACTGATGGTTGAGCACCTAGTGAAGGGGTATGATTGACCCAGAAAACACAGGTGCAAGCAATTTACCTGTGCTTCCTCTTCCCTCATTGAAGAGTTAACCTCTGAAGGGAGAATGTTTCCCCGATGAAGGTTCTTTTCTGAGAAGGAATGCTCTACAGCCAGAGACCTTCATCATCAGCTAAGCAAGTCAGCTTTTTCTTGTATATAACTATTGGTATTCCCACTAATACTTTGCCGGGTATTACAAAGAACTTTACAGAAGCTGTTTTGGTACTTCACAGGACAATCAATTATAAAGTTTTCAAAGGTTCTATTGGTTAGCAAGCTGGTATGTTCAGAGAATGTCAGCATGACCAGAAATGACAGAGGTTTCTGTGCTATGTAGAGCCCTGTGTTGTGACCCACATCTTCCTTCAAACTGTAGTTGACAAGGAAAAGAAAAAAGAAATAATGTTTTTCCTGGAAGTATGCTGATCATCAGGTGGTGGGAACAAAGGGTGAGTCAATATTCTTGTGAACTCCTATGGAGATGCTAACACCTGTGGAACCCTAATATGCTTATGAAGACATGGTTTCTTCCGAGAGTCATCATTTAGTCATCATGCTCATAAGTTTCTAATTCTTCATCTTCACTAGGGAGTAATAAATGGAAGAAAACTAGAAGAGTAGCTTAGAATTTAAACAGTGCAAGGTGCTGCACAGGAGAAGGTATCTTGGTGCTGTCTTGAATAGATAATAATGCCAAGTCTTTCTCGCTGGTAGGCTGAGGCCTGCACCATCTGCTCAGTGTTAGCATCTTCCAAGGTGTTTAATTTTGATAAGGCTTTCTCCTCATTTAATCTAGTACAACTATAGCGAGTGTTGTGAGTCTGACAGCAGCTGATGTGCGCTTGTCAGTGTTCGGAGTGACAGAGGAGACTTATCTGTAAGGGAGGTTGGGAGGCACTAATGGACTAGTAGGGGCTTTGGAGAGGGAGATCTGTTACCACCTGTTGGTTGAGAGAGGAACAGTTAGTGATGGAGTTAATTTGCATAAACTTTCTACCCAGAAGTCTTCTAGAGGCAGTTAGTATCACTATCAGCTCAAAAGTGTTTGGTGTGGCAGACAGGATCGCTACTAAGGAGCTGTCAAAAATTTCCTGCTTGTTTTCTCTTCTTAATGATGGAGTCTTCTCTGAGTGGTAGCATGATCCAAGCTGATCTGATGCTGAGCTATGATGGGAATTTCAGGACAGCAGGTGGAAATGAAAATTTCTTCTGGGAATGGGAGAGCAAGAGCAAGCAGGTGTACAGGATTCCCAGCTGGCACTCTCAGGGCCAGAACCCCACAGCTCTGGGATGGGGTTGGATTATCTCAGGACAGAGCCCAGCTGTGTGTCCCTAGTAAGCATGGTTGCCTCTGCCCAAAATGACCTTAGTGATCTGGGCTTGTTCTCTCTGCCATTGCTAAATTGCATGTGCAGTGTGACAGGGAGGGAAAAGTAGATTGGACTTGAACTGAGAATAGTCCTGTTCATTTACTTTGACAGAGGAGAAGTGGCTACCACCAAAGATCTCAGAGGTGTGTTTTTCAATTCCATTGCATAGGTGGCTGCTGTGCCTTTGTGAACTAACTGCCTGTATGTTTTTCTCCATAATATTTTGAGCTGCTGGCTGCTCACAGAAGAAGCAGGGAAAGCCAAAGGTGTTTTTTGTTGTTGTTGTTGTTGTTTTCTTTTTTTTTCTTTTTTAATATATATTTCTCCTGGGCAGAAGGAATTGAGGAAAGACACATTTCATTCTTCAAAATTTGTATTCTTGCAGTGTGCTTAGAATGTGGGCAGTGACCATGAGTGAAAATTTTCAAGGATGCATTGGGAACTTGGACCTATCAACTGAACTGCTTTAACCTTCTAGGAAGTTTTAAACAGTTGGCTAGATTTCAGTTTTTCTGAAATATAACTGAATTATTAGCTTCACGTCTTTCACCCAGACCTACTTGTGTATTTGGGGAGCCTAGCAAGATAGATTTTGGTTATTGTTTGGAGGGGAGATATGCAACAACTTAAGATAGCTGGGGAAGTCTTGTGAGGGAGTGAAAAAATGGCCATCTTTTTGGCAGTTGTTAAAATACTAGTAACAGAAACAGTCTGTGTTCCTGAAGATGCTTTCTTTTTGATGCAACCAGTATCTTAAGTATTTATGATCTTCAGAAATCACATAGCAGAATTCTGGCAAAGTCAAAATGGTGTGGATGGATTCTAGCAGCCAACAAGAAAATAGTGGTGTTTCTTTTATTTCCTTCTATATTATGTAATACCCCCTCCCCCCCCCCAAGACACTCAGTAGCTAATACTAGATAGTGCTTTGGTAAGTTAGTAATGTAGTAAGTTGCTAGATGGCATCCTGAAGTAACAGTTTCTATGCAGCCAGCATCAAACCTTAACATCTATATGTAGATGTCACTTATAATGCATAAGCTCAAAAAACAGTGGAACGTTTTCTCTTGTACTTGAACACTGAAGTGTTACTTCCAAGCTTATTGTTTTTGTTTGTTGTGAATGTGGAAATACTTCCATAATCTATGGTTCCTGAACCTGGGGCCATAGGAAGAAGTCCATTTACTATCACCTGTGAACTTTGTGCAAAGATCATTCATTCATCCTTGATTTCAAAATTAGCGCGGGTTAATAATGCCAGTATAAACACATCAGGAAAATAAATTAAAAAAAGACAGTCCTCACTACTTCCAGTTTGATTAATTGCTGTTTATCATTACACTTTGCTTCAGTCTTCTAGCCAGTTTGCAGCCCATGTGTTAATAATTCTTTTTCCAAGCAAATTTGAACTAATTTACCCACTAATGGTTTCATGGAACACATTATTAAATAGTTCACTGAAATCTAAACACACATCTTTTGTATTCCCTTCACCCACTAATTATGTAATCCATCCAAAAATGAATCAAACATACCTGACGAAACCCAGACTTGAGACCTCTTGCTGCCTATTTCTTGCTGTTCTGTTACTGTAGAGATACCTATTGATACACCTCTGTGTTCCCCTTCAGTTCCTTTAGTTGTTTCCATACGGCAATTGGGATAGAAATCCGACATGTGGGATGAAGGAGTCTTACAGCCACCCTGCTTTGCACAGGGCTTGAAGTCCTTATGGGAAGGAGTACCACCTTTGAGGGTGGATGCATTGCTAGGTGAAAGACCTGGCCAAGTAACCAGAGATAGAGTGTGTTCACAAACTGTCATACTTGCTCAATTTTTCTAAAGGTGCTTTCAGCATGGTAGGCATCAAACTGAGGAGTCAAATGGAACAAACAAAATTGCTTGTTGTTTTCAGATGTTTTTGTCACTGTTGGAAATGACCCAGTGATCAGAGGTGGGTAGGCTAGCAGTATGTTGTTTAAATTCTTACATCTAAATCCATCTTGAAAAATCATTTGCTGCCTCAGCTATGACTTAAGTAAGTATTTCAAAATGACAATGTTGAGGCTATGAATAACTCTTCATTTAATGTGGCTATCTAGGAAAAGTGCAACTGCAGAGATGAGGGAAATGTTTGAATTAACAATCCACCAAAACTGTAAAATCTGCCAACCTGCAAGTGATGTAGAAAAGGAGAAACTGTATGAAAAGAGGGAATTAATTTTGACAGCTATCTAGCCCAGCAAAATGCCCATGACGTAGTGTAGTCTTCCCTCTGAGTTCCTTATTTGGCAAGAGAGCATGGAAGCAGCACCCTTGCACCACTGGAAGGTGCTGCTGAATGCTGAGATAAAATAAAACATGAGAGAAGTTCGGTTCAACACAAAGTCAAAGTGTATCAATCAAGGGATTCTGAAATTTTCTTATATAGTGACAACAATAAAAATGCTGCATAGAAGCTATGAAACTCTTAATACTGCATTCACCTGCAGGCAAGGAGGACAACTAGAATATTTCTCTGATGATGAAATTTTCTAGTTCTGCTCAGCGCAAGTTCTGAATGATTGGATCTTCCAGCATGCAGATATTTGTATCTTTGCATACCTGTTCTCTCTGAATACCAAACCTCAGATCTACTTCTCTATAAAATGATGTGTTTGCAAAGACAACTCTGAACCTTGAAAGAAAATCAGAATGTTTATTCCAACTGTAGTGAGGATTGTTTAACTTTAAACCAAGGGCGTCCAGCCTCCTGGCTTATCTGGGCCACACTTAGAGAGAGGAATTGTCTTGGGCCACATTTAAATATAATTAATATACACAAGTAAGAGAAGTTCTTATTATATTTTTTTAAACTAAAACATTAAAAAAAAAAAGCAACAAAAGCATGAAACTAGTGGGACATTTGATCTTGTTTTTGTGAAATTCATTAATGTTTGGTTCAATGGAAGTGGTTGCAATCCTCCCCTGTTGTGGCTTCATGCTGTTCCCTCGAGTTCTATTGCTGTTCACCAGAGGAAAAAAACAGTGCTTGCCCCTCTGCTCCACCTCATGAGGAAGCTAGAGGCCACAATGAGGTCTCCCCTCACTCTCCTCTTCTTTAGGCCTAACAAACTATGGGACTTCAGCCATTCCTTATGCATCTTCTCCTCCAGACACTTCACTGTCTTTGTAGCCTCTTTTTGGATACTCCTCAATAGCTTCTCTATCCTTTATATACTGTGGCTCCCCAAACTGTACACAGTACTCAAGGTGAGGCCACAGCAGAATAGTGTAGAACAGAATGATCACTTCCCTTGACCAGCTAGCAGTGCTGTGCTTGATGTACCCCAAGATATTGGCCTTCTTGGACATACTGTTGACTCATGTTTGACTTGTTGTTTATCAAGACCCCCATATTCTTTTCAGTGGTGCCACTCTCCCGTGCCTTATCCTCTAGTCTGTATGTATAGCCAGGGTTGCCCCTTACTAGGTGCACAATCTGACACTTGGTCTTGTTAAACTTCATACAACTGGTGGTTGCCCAGCTCTCTAATTTGTCTAGATCTCTCTGCAAGTCTTCTCCATCCTCATTGGAGTCAACAGCTCCTACCAATTTAGTATCATCAAGAAATTCGCTCAAAATGCCTTCTAGTCCTACATCCAAGTTGTTTATGAAAACTTCTTAAAGAGAACTTGCTCTGAAATGGAGCCCTGGGGATCCCCACTAGCGACTGGCTGTGAGCCAACCTTTTATTCTGACTCTTTGGGCCCATATAATCAGCCAGCTGTTCATTTATCACATTATGTTTTTGTTTAGCTGCATTCTGGATATCTTGTCTGGAAGTATACTGTTAGAAACAGTTCTGAAAGCTTTACTGAAATCCAAAAAGGTAACGTCAGCTGGCTTACCATGACCAACTACATGGATGTTGTTGTCATGAAAGGAAATGAAATTAGTTAAACAGAATGTTCTTCTCATGAACCCTTGTTGGCTGTAACCAGTGACTGCATTATCCTTCAGGTGTTTTTTAACATCTCCAGCACATTTTTCTCAATTATTTCACCAGGCACTGAAGCAAGACCGACAGGCCTGTAAATACCAAGGTCTTCTTTCTTGTCCTTACTGAAAATTAGAGCAACATATGCAGCTTCCAGTCAGCTGGGACCTTTTCCAAGGCCATTGAAAAATAATTGAGAGTTCTTGTGATGACACCATCCATCTCTCTGAATATCCAGAAATGAATCCCATCAGGCCCCATGGCCTTATACTCATCCAGGTGGAGCAGTGTATGGGGACTGCTGAGTCATGGTCTGAACCACTGAATGAGCTCCTGAAGGAAAGTCCTGGTCAGCCCTGGGAACACAGGTGAAGCCAATTCACCTGTTTGACTGGAAGGGGTGGCCAGGTCATGGTGGCCATGGAGCCTGGTGCCATCTCACTTAGACCTCATTTAAGGGCTGACTGTTTTTTGTTGTTGGTTGTTTTTTTTTTTGTTTTTTTTTTTTTTTTTGAAACATAGCATTTTCATCTTGAAAATGCATGTTTAAGTCATTCAAATGAACATTCATCAGTAAAAATGCTTCATCTGTGAGCCAGTTTTCATCTTCAAGTTCTGGCACAGATTTTCCTTTTGGTTCTGTAACTTGATGTCATGTCATAGATTGCAAAATCTTGCTAGCATTTTACCTTGACTTAGTTACCTTACTTCAGGAAAGTAAATCGTGTCCCTGTAATCAGCATTCATACTCCAAAGGAACTCCTGGAGTTGGCAGAATTACTAATCAAATACATAATAACAACAAAATTTTGCAATCCTGTGGGGCTGCATTACTATCTGTTCAGGGCAGCATGGGGCTGTATGTTGAATGTGCCTACTTTAAACTTTGGGTTAAATCTCAGTCATTACTTTATTTAGTTGTTCTTCTGGTAATGTTATGTCTGATTAAATGGGTGCCTCTATAAATATAACGTTGTGACCATGTTGCTGAATACTCCAGGCAATGAGTTAGTGTCAAATATGGAGCTTTTACCCTGGCTTTCTGTACATATATTATCATCTCAGTAGAGTTGAGACTGAACTGGTAAATGGCAGCAGTGGTCCACTGCTTTGTATTGGTTTTTACTAGCTCCAAGCACAAAACATCTAGGCTGATACTGTGTATCTTTATTATGTAAACTCTGGTACAAAATGAATACCTTGTATTATAAGTTCATGTCATATTACACCAGTGGACCTTCAGTGAAATGGTACATATATGACCTTTTACATGGGAAAATGTTGTACTACTGCTATGAACATAGCTATACTTCTCCCTCTCTGTTGGGGTTGCGTCTTTTATTACAAAAAAAAAAAAAAAAAAAAAAGTTTACAGTTTTACATATAAATTTTCTGTCGAAAATGAGTACTAGACTTTTCCATCATATTTTTGCTGTTTTTCTTATTTTTTGTGTAGACTGAGATATCTAAGTAGCACAGTCAGATTAGATATAGACCTAATGTACCTAAACATTTTTCCCACATATCACAATTCCACCTAGCTTAATGCATTTCAGACACTTTGTCAGAGAGTCTTATTTTCTTGATTTTCCCACTGTTGTCTGGCTGTATCTCTGATAGCAAACCTAAATGTGCTTGGATGGAAATTTGTGCGCAACGGTGAGGCATCTGAGATCTGAAAATGTGCTCCTGGATTTCCCTACTAAACTGGAGTGAGGTTTCACTGCTCTTGGAGATGAAACGTTTACTTTGCTGGAACAGAAAGAGTTGGCCATGTTGAGTGAGGTGCCTAGGTACCATACGAGGGCAGTTTTATGCTGTGTCAGAACTGGGAGTATGCAGGCTTCTGAGTAGTAGGGAGGTGGAGCACCTAGGAGGTGGTAAAGTAGATAGGACTGCTTCTTTTCTGCCCATAGGGCACCTTTGCATGCTGAAGGAAAGATGAAAGCATATAATACTGTTTTCCAATATACCCTACCAACAGTATCAGTGGGATAATTCCAAAGAGCCAGTGCAGGCTAATGTCTGCTCTGCATTCACCTGTATCTGTGAATATATTCACAGCTCATCTGTGAAATCTACAGCTGGAGAAAGGTTAAAAATCACTACTCCTATCAGAAAAAGCCAGATCTAGTGTACCTGAGGTGTAGTATGCTTTGAGCTGGCACCTCACAGGGTGGTCCTGCCACCTCTCTTGTGCCAATTATGCTAGTCAGATCACAAGCCAGCACAGGGATCTGATCCAGCAAAAAAGCTGCTCTGTTATTTCAGCTGCACAAGTTTCCTACCACCAAACCTGTATCCTAGATGAGTTCAGTAGGAGAATGGTTGAAATCTAGAGCTTGTGGACTCCAGAGATCTGGAGGTGAGGAGGACTCCCTCATCTCTTTCACAATGAAATGAAAATGAAAATGAAATCAGGACAAGCATAACATAATATACCTACAAAACAAGACTGTATCTTCTTGGAGTTAATACCTCACTCACAAAAAAGAGAATTTTTGTGACACTGCTGCTCAGTTTAAAATGTAACAGATCTCACTGAGTTCAGATTTTTTATGTTGTATTGTACTGATGAAGACACAGCAAGTAATGTTGTAATTAAAGGCTGGACCCCATACACAGAGCAGATTACACTGATCATTCAGTCTTCACTCCAGTTTGATTGTTGCACATTAATATAGGTTTCTGTGTGGAGAACAATCAGCTGTGTTTAAAAGTGTGGTCTTCACTGCAGGAGAATTCAAGTATTATTGATCTTCTATTCAGAAAGGATATTATGAGTAAAAGCCCAGATTTGCAAGAGGATTGTCTTGGCTCAGCCTCTTCTTTAGAGTAGTACAAAGTATAAACCTTGTCTCTTCTCTAAAATTTATTTGCCTTCTGAATCCCGAACTTTCACACTGATTCATGGATATGAGACTGATGTATCAAGCCTATAAAACAGAAAACGTTAGAGATAAAATTTGACTCTTTTTGCACGTTTGGTGATTTGGTATGGATTCTGGTCTCACTCACAGTCATAAGCTGCTTCTGTTAATAAAGTGATGTATAAATTGTTTCAGAATAGCCAAGGTGGCAGTTATCTGTTGTGTGAGTAAACTATGTTCCACAAACTTAATATGATTTATAATAAACAAGAAAAAGATGACTTTTCTTACCAATACAGGAAAAAATCTTTCTCAGTAGAAAGACTTAAGTAAAATGAAACCACTACTTCCTCGTGGTTTTAGGGTGTCCAAGAAAATAAAGTTCTAATCAAATTTATTTATTTTTTTTCTGTTTGGGGTATATCCTGACAGTGATAATTACAGGAAAGACAAGTATGGTTTCTTTTTTAGTATCCTGTTGCACAGTGTTCCTGTGCTTAACAACATATGCTCTCAGAAACACATCTTGAATGTTTGAAGTCCTGGCTCTGCAACACAATTCTTGTGCGATAAATTCTTCAGGGTACAATTCTCATTTACTCTTTGCTTACTTCAGTAGACTACTCCAAAATTCTTATTTACCATGATGTTGTCAGTGGTGTAGGGTAGCTTTGGCATGAAAGAAGATTGGTTTCTCACATATAGAGCGGGTTTGCTAGTGTTTTCTTCTACCTGCTTTCATCTGCTGTGTCCCTTTAGATTGTTATGTACTTGGGAAAGGACAGTCAGGAACAATGTGTCTTGTGTATAATGACTTGTGTTGTAGTATTTGTGTAAAATGTGGTCTTTAAGCACTACTGTAATAATTCTACTCTAGTAGTGTGACAAGGACAAAAGCATGGAGAGATTCCTAAATGTTTTAACTTCTGAAGCTCAGAAGGCCTTGGCAGGCAGATTGGATGTGACTAAGGACTTCCCCTACCTCTGGATTTAAGTACTTCTGCCAGTTTTCCTGACACAGAGTAACTGTGGGGACTTCAAACTAACTGAAAAAAGCCTGAAGACAAAAAAAATCAAAAAAACCCAAAAAGCAACTTTCTATGTGGGCTGTGAAATTATATAATTTAACAAATCTGGCATGGCCATAGTCAAAGAGATTATTTGTGATGGCCCTGGTCTCCTACATATGTCTTGAGTCAGAGTGGGCTGGAGTGTTGGAGGATCCCTGTTAAGCTGCATGCTTGTAAGAGCTTTTCTTGTGGCTTACTGCTTTGCTTGGGCCT
This sequence comes from Callipepla californica brunnescens, assembly GCA_023055505.1. NCBI lineage: Eukaryota > Metazoa > Chordata > Aves > Galliformes > Odontophoridae > Callipepla > Callipepla californica. The sequence goes on along the minus strand of JALIRH010000034.1, from coordinate 592,453 downwards.
GCCCAGGTGAGACTATCTCTGCAGAAAATCTTGATGCTTTTGACTAACTCACTGTTTGTATACTCTAGAGCATTTATCTGTGTTAGAGCATGTAGTTCAAGAGCTGGCAAGGCGGTAGTGCAGATCAGGCTGCAGAGCTTGGGTTTGAGAGAAAGAGCTTGGCTTGAGAGAAAGGCTGCCTTTCTCTCTCAAAGCCAAAGATTGGATTAATTGTCTTTCTTCCATGCTTCTGTTGCTGAAGGCAATAAAACACAAGAGTGTTAAAAATACAAATAAAATGAAGCCTATCTGGTGTTTTACACCTGGCAAAGTTCTTCAAGGGCCAGGTTTAGAGCCATTGTTGTCACAAAGACCTGTGGAGTAACAAGTGTTCTTGTTTATGTATCATAGAATGGCTCTGTAGATTGGAAGGGACCTTGAAGATCATCTAGCTACAACTAGATGCCAATGGGCCCATCCAACCTGGCCTTGAGCACCTCTAGGAAAAAACAGGAGGAGCTGGAAGCCACTGTGCAGCAGGGAAACTATGACTTAGTCGCCCTTATGGAAACATGGTGGGATTGCTCCCACAATTGGCATCCTGCAATGGATGGCTATAAGTTCTTCAGAAGGGATAGGTAAGGAAGGAGTGATGGTATAGCTCTCTACTGAGAGAGTGTTTTGATATTGTTGAGCTCGGGGCTGGGAAGGTAAGCTTGAACCTCTACTGGGGGGAGAGTCAACAAGGCAGACATCCAGGTGGGGGTCTGTTATAATCTGCCTAACCAGGATGAATAGACAGATGAGATGTTTTAAAAACAGCTGGCAGAAGTTGTGCAATCACCAGCTCTTGTTCTTATAGTGGACTTCAACTTCCCTGACATATGCTAGGAATACAATACAGCACAGAAGAAGCAGTCCAGGAGATTTCTTGAGTGTGTGGAAGATCTCTCTCTGATGCAAATGGTACCAGGAATTTATCCTCCTAGACCTGCTTTTCACAGAGAAAGACAGGAGTGAGATTTGGAGGCCAGGAGCTGTCTTGGACAGGGTGACTACAGAATGGCTCCAGGAGAAAAAGAAAATCTGCCTCCAGTGGGAGATGGAATAGGCAACTCAGGGAGAGTACAGAGAAGCTGTTAAGATACGCAGGGAGAAAATTAGAAAGGCAAAAGCCCAGCTTGAACTCAACTTGGCAGTTGTAGTAAAAGTGAACAAAAAACATTTTTACAGATATAGTAACAGTAAGAGGAAAGGCTAAGAAGAATCTCCATGCTTTACTGGATGCGACAGGGAACTTGACCACTAAGGATAAGGACAGGGATGAAGTTCTCAATGCCTTAGTTTCATCTGTCTTTAAAAGTCCCACCAATTATCCTCAGGGTTCTCTACCCCTGACCTGGAAGTTTTGGATGGGGAGCAGAATAAACAGCCATGATTTAGGTGAAAACAGTTAGAGACCTGCTACTCTACCTGGATTGTAACAAGTCCATTGGGTCAGATGGGATCCAGGTGAGAGTGCTGAGGGAGATGGTGAAGGTGATTGCCAAGCTGCTTTCCATCATCTGTCAGTGTTCCAGGTCAACAGGCGAGGTCCCAGAGGATTGGAGGCTTGCTGTTGCAACTCCTATCTACAAGAAGGGACTTAAGAAGCACCCAGGGAACTACAGGCCCAGCAGCCTGACCTTGGTGCTATGAAAGGTAATAGAGCAGATAATCTTGCAGGAGATCACATGGTATGTGTGCAAATGGGAGATCAGGCTCAGCCAGCATGGGTTCATGAAAGACAGTTCCTACTTGACCAAACTCTTTCTATGAGTTATCAGTCTGATGGATGAGGGAAATGATGTTGATGCAGACTACAGCAAAGCCTTTGACATAATCTCCCCCAGTGTTCTTCTATTGAAGCTGGCAGCCTGTGGCTTGGGCAGGTACACTCTTTGCTGGGTAAAGAACTGGCTGGAGGGCTGGGACCAGAGAATGGTGGTGAATTGAGTTAAATCCAGCTGGTGACTGGTCACAAGGGGTGTTTCCTAGGTGCTGGTACTGCGGCCTGTCCAGTTCAATATCTTTATTGATGATGATGACACTGAATGCACCTGCAGTAAGATTGCAGATGACACCAAATTGACAGGAAGTGTCAATTTGCTGGTGAGTAGAAAGGCCCTACAGAAGAATCTGGACAGGCTGGATAGCTGGGCTGAGGCCAATGGTATGAGGTGCAACAAGATCAAATGCTGGGTCCTGCCTGCTGGCTACAATAACCACAGTCAATGCTACAGGCTTTGGGGCAGAGTGGCTGTAAGACTGTATAGAAGAAATGGACCTGGAGGTATTGGTTGTCACTTGGCTGAACATGAGCCAGCAGTGTGTCCAAGAAGGCCAATGACATCCTGATTTGTATCAGAAATAATGTTGCCAGCAGGATCAGGGTGGTAATCACCCCTTTGTATTCAGCCCTGGTGAGGCTGCACTGTAGGGTGAATAACCCAAAAGAATAGTATTTAGAGAAAATAGTGAGGAAGATGGTATATTTTGCTAGGCTTATCTGGATGGTAAACAGACAACCAGTAAATAAAGAGAGGCTCACTCTCTTCCAACAAGAGATCCTTTCCTTGTGGTGGTCAGCCCTTAAATGGAGTCTGGGAGAGGTGGAGACAGACTCCACTCCTTCCAGTCACACAGGTACATTGCCTTCACCTGTGCCCCTGCAGCTGACTCAGTGCTTGCCTCTGGTGAACAATCAGTGGTTGAGGCCTTGGTTCAACAGTTCCCATACCATGCACCTTGAGTACTCTGTTCAGTTTTGGACTCTTCAGTACAAGAAAGACATCAAGTTCATGCAGCCTGTTTGAAGAAGGGCAACAAAGTTGGTGAGGGGTCTGGAGCACAAGTCTTGTGAGAAGTGACCTTTGCTGAGAGCTGGGATTGTTTAGTAGGAGAAGAGGCTCGAGGGTGACAGCTACCTAAGGGAGTTTATACTGAGGTGGGTGTTGGCCTCTTCTCCCATGTCACTAACAATAGGACTAGAGGGAATGGCCTCAAGTTTAGCCAGGGGAGATTCAGGTTGGATATTAGGAAATACTTCTACTCCAAGGAAGTGGTCATGCACTGGAGTGGGCTGCCCAGGGAGGTGATAGAATAATTGACATGGAGGTGTTCAAGAAATGTTCAGATGTTGTTATGAGGGATATGGTGTAGTGGGACATACTGGTGAATATGTGGACAGTTGGACTGGATGATCTTGTAGGTAACTGGCCAGGTCTCTATATTGATTTGTGAATGGTGGCAAATGCCATAATGTGGGAAGTGATGGAAGTAGAACAACTAGTAGCACAAAGGTAAACCTATCTGGGCCACTGAATTGTGGAAAGATATTGATGCCCATGTAGAGAACATTGATGTAAAATCATGTCACATAGATGCCCACATACCCAAGAGTTGTGCCAGAAAAGAACATCGGAACAACTAGCAGGTGGATTGGGCTGCCAGGATTGACATTGCTCTGGTAGATCTGGACTGGCAACATAAGGGTGAATTATTTCTAGCTTGGTGGGCCCATCAAAGTGATGGCCCCTCAGGACATGAAGAAAGACACAGAACATACAATGGGTTTGGGATCAAGAGGTGGTCTTGACCATGGGCTTTACTGCACAGGTTATCCATGAATCTGAAACGTGCTGCAATTAAGCAAGTCAAGTGGATAGAGCCTCTGTGGTCTGGAGGACAATGGCTGAAATATAAATATGGGGAGGCCTGGTAGCTTGATTAAATCACACTCCCACAAATGCACTGCGGCAAGTGCCATGAATTTACAATGTTGGGAGCAACTACCAGGTGGTTTGGAAACCTGTTCCATGCCACATGCCATGACCAAAAATACTATCCTGAGCCTTGAAAAGCAAATATTGTGGCAACATGGCACCACAGAAAAAATTGACTTAGGTAATGGGACTCATTTCCAAAACTTATTGATAAACACCTGGGCCAAAGAACATTGTATTGAAGGGATGTATCACATCCTGATGTGCACGAGCTGCTGAAAAAATTGAATTATATAGTGAACTGTTAAAAGACTACACTGAGAACAATGAGTCTTGGGACATTCAAACATTGGGATGCACATCTAGCAAAAGCCACTTGGGGATCTGCTAGTCCTGCCTAATCAAAATTCTTACACTCAGTAGAAGGAGGTAAAGTTTCTGTAGTGCACATGAAAAAGCAGAGCAGCAGGGAGTGGTGTGGAGCCAGGAGAGGTGGTCTGAATTAGGCAAGGGATTATTCCATACCACCTGACACTATGTGGAAGGCTTTAAAACTGTGGGGAATTGGCTGGATATTTCAGCTTCTGCTTGACGATTGTCTGGGCATTGGTTGGTGGGTGGCGAGACATTGTGTTGCTAGCAGGGCACCAGTCAGAAAATGGTTTGTTAGTGGGACATTTGTTGGCAGGTAGTAGCAGTGTTGTGTGTATATATATATATATATATATATATATATGTATATATATATATATATTCATCACATTTTTGTTCCTATTTTCCTTTTCTGTCTTAGTTTTTATCTCAACCCACAAGGTCTATTTTGCTTCCCCTTCTCTCCCTCATCTTTCTTGGAGTGGGTACAGTGAGTGAATGGTCTTGTGATACTGAGCTGCTGCTGGGTTAAACTACGAAACTAACTAGACTTCTGAAAAAGCTCAGGTTTTCTTCAAGTCTTCACCTGAAAAATGTGGTTTGAAGAATTCACAAACTGATTTCAAAAGTTGTCCAAAGTGTTTCTGAGGAGTAAGAAACATTTCACCCTGTTATTCCTTACTAGCATTTTCTACTGTAACAATAAGAAATAAATAATTTCTGGTGAAATCTGTTTTTAATCCAGTACATTGTGACAGAAATGCAGATCCTTTGCAATAGGATGTTCTTGAGAAAGCATGACTGCATGAGGTGAGATGAGGAATCTCCAGTGGGAACACTGGCCATATCTGATGGAAGAGAAGCCTGAAAGTTAGTGCACGTCAGAAGGAAAAAGCATATTTGAAAAAAGTGTAAAACAAAGAAGTTGAATAAAGCAGATCCTCACAAACTTACATGGTGCTGTCTGTTCTTAAATTTTCTCACCCCCCCTAGAAAAAAAAAAAAAAAAAAAAGATCAGGAGTGCTTTTCTGTGGACAAATGTAATTAATTCCTTCTGTTTGAGTATGTTAAATCTGTACCTTGAAATTACTTCAAAGGTAGAATGGTATCATTAAATAGTTTTAAAATGGAGCATATGTTCTTCTGTTAATATTTGTGGCCAATTGGTATGAAATTTTGTGTAAGTTTAGTTTTGATATCTTCTGACATTTGTTTCGCAGTGTGGATTTCTATTTTTTTTTCTTTTTTAGATTTTTCTTCTCTTAATACTCCCATATATACAGTCTTTGAAATAAGATGCTGTGTGAATTTTTTTATTTTAAAATTCGCTGTTTATTCACATATATACATAACTATACATATGAATTTATAATATTATATATAGTCTATAAAATGACTAGAGTCCTGGATGCTGTTTCCTGACTTAACATATATATTAAAACTGAAATTAGATTATCTTACATTTCCAGCTATTAACTATGGCATAACTAAGCAACACTACCTTCAAATTATCAATATGACTGAGCACACATAGATCTTGCTGACTGGGATATCCACTGGTGTACTCCTATTTAACCAGTAAGTCTTGCATTTCAAGAACAGTACTTTTCTGCTAGTGCTTGTGGACCTACTGATACAGAATTACCATGTGGAGTTTCTTGTAGGTGTATCCTTCAGTGTAAAACTCTTTTATCTACATCCAACTGTATGCAATTCTTATTCTTGAATGGTTAAAAAGTTGCAAAAACTGTTACGTAAAGGCTGAGTGAAGGTAATCAGGCTTATGACGGCATGCAGTTTAGACCTGAAAATTTGGAAAAATAATAAGAATTGCAATTCTCCTCTTTCTTTCACTTGTGTCTCTCCTGTCATGTTTTTATGTCATTATCCATATTCTTCATTTTTATCTCTCACCTTCTGACACCATCTTTTTTTCTCCCTTTAATGTGTTTTCCACAAATGTACCTGTTTTCAAACCAACATTTCTGAGTATGACACATTCCTGCATCAGCTGTAGCAAACTCAGAGTGAAAAAAACAACCTAACAAATGCTTGCATGTTGAGTGGGGCAGAGTTAAGATGATATGATGATGCAGAATATGTAGTCCCAGAACAGGTGGGATGGGAAGGAACGAATGGTGCTCCAAAGTGGGAGAGTTGAGGCTTCACCAAGTGAGGTACTGAGCACTATTGGCTTTCTAAGCATGGCTCCAGTACTCACAGCAGGCTGTGGGACATGTGTTGTGTTAGTACTGTGAGAGAAGGTAGGAAAAAGTGTTGTATGCAAGAATTGATTACTTGAGGATGTCTTTCTTTGGATCTTATGTGGGTTGTTTTTTTTTTTTTTTCTTCTTTTCCTAGAGTTGCCATGCTGTACCTTTGTCTGCCACAACAGGGTGCTTGGCAGATTGATTAAAAAATAATAATTACGAAGGCTGCAGAGGGATATCAATCAAAGTGATGTAGAGAAGCAAGGGAGCTCTTTCTTACAGCGAGGAATGGTGATCAGAGAATGACTGTCTGAAACACAAAGGCTTGCTATTGCACAAGTTTGAGTGCAACCAATTTTTCATTGGTTAAAGCCACTTAGTTAACTTTAAGCATATAACTGCATGTGCTGAAGTCAGTAGTAGCACTCACAAGCTTAAAACTCATCAGCTGCTTGTGTACTGTGGAATATCTCAAACTCATCTCATTAAACTTGAGAGGGATGCAAATACTCTTCTAATTATCAGTGGGATCCGCAAAAAAAGTCAAGTTAAGACAGAACACATTCCCAAGATAAGGTCTATCTGTCTAAAACTTCTGACTTAAGTTTTCTAAGACCAGTTAAGAGTGTATTCACTAAGTCAAAATTCTGTGCTGGCTAAATGGATTCCAGTTAATTTTCTGCTATGAAAGCATTTCAATTTTAACAATAGCTGTCATTCCCAATGTTATACAGAAATAGTTTAGTAATATAGGCCTTAAAACACCAGTCTGGTAAATATTTATATTACTTCTTTCAAGTTAAAAGCTTGCTTATGGATTGTTTTCACTCCAGAAGTGTAAACATCCCTCTAGAGCATGCAATGTAATGTTGAGATTGAAGTCACCCACCCTTTTTGCCTAGTCCTGTTTTATCACTGCTAAAATATTCTCTAGTGGATGCTGATAGAAGTATTTTTACCACTTGAATTGCATAAATACTCATTTTCTATTCACCACAGAGATAAAAATAGTGTTAGGCACTACTGCGTCTAACTATTGCAAATTAACACTTAGCCAGCAAAAAAGCTTTGGTTCTTTGTTTATCATAAGTTTCTAAAATAAATGAACATAAAACATGCCTTCTTTGCAAGGGTTATTTTCCTGGTCACAAGTGGATTTTGTTGTTTAGTAATGTTTATTTGGTAAAGAAAACTCAGCTCTATAAAATGAGAAAGAAAATATATTGGAGGTGCTACCCATAGAAATAGCTTCATCTCTGAATTGATGAGCAGTAATGGATAAATAACTAAATTTTTTGGACTGGAATCTCAGCTATATTCCTAAGGTGAAATGAAAGGATTTGAATGATGGAAGCAGGATGCAAATCTCCCCAGTATTATCAAAGTCTGAATTGGATGCAGAAATTCAGTCAGCAATTTAATAAAAAACACCTCTTTTAATGGAGGCTATAAATTATGCAAGCCTGTCAAGTTAAAGCTCTGCCTCTGTGGTTAATACAATTGTAATTTTCTCAGTCCATAATTTAGAAAAGAATGAAAATTCCCAGAAGCTCTGCAGTTTTTACAATGATTTTTACAAATATTATCTCAACCTCCTTCTCTCATAATCTTTAGAAAGACATACCATATATGAAGGTGGGCTTTTTCCCCCCACACACGTGGGAGAATGAGTGGTATCTGGCAGTGGAGATGCCTCATCACTCATAAATATTAAAGACATGCAACAATATATGGATTTATTCTATATATGTGATGATACATCTTTAAGGTATGCCGGTAAGGTTTCTGTTTATTAAAAATAAAGTTAAAAAAAAAAAAAAAGTTTAGAAAAGTTTTGCATAGGTTTCCAAGCTTTTAGACGACCATTGATTGGAAAGCCAGGTTTCTTTATTTACTGAGTCTCTGACAGGATAAACTTCAGACAGAGAAAAACGTGACTGGTGTATGTCAGAAATCTATTGCAAAGTGCTATCTTATTTTTGGAGAAAATGGAAAAATATTCCCCTGACATTTTTATTTTTATTTATTTATTTATTTAAGAGGGTACTATGAGGCAACACTGAGATTAGACAGAGCTCATGCAGAGGACAGATTTGACTACATAAGTACTGGGGTGTTAGACAAAGATACATGAAAGACAAAATTTGTAATATACTACTTCAGTATTCCAGGGATTATCTCTACTGCGTACCAGATGAATTTGGGTTTTTATTTCCATGCAAAAGCTTGTATTAGTACCTTTTACTTGAATTATTTAAGAAAAGAATTCTTATCAGAAGTTATCAAACCTCTAGTCCTCAGCTACAGTTAAAGTTTACAATTTGTATTATGTAGGAAAAACAAGGCCACAAAAATACAGAAAGCAATTTGTTTTCAGGAGATCCAGCACCAGACAGCTCCTCTGGAGGTAGCTGTTGCAATGGGATTGCCTGGTCACAGCCCGAACCACTGAGTGAGCACCTGAGTAACCGGAGCAGGAGAACCCAGCTCCACCCCTCCACCCTCTCGGTGGTGCTTCTGGCTGTGCTTCCGGGAGCACAGATATGCTCAGAGCCTGCGCGCAGGTTGTCCCTCTCGCCCCCCTTCTTTCAGTGTGCCAGTGTTCGAACGAGTGGCAGCTGCGTTCCTTAACCCAAACGGTTGCCGGGAGGGGTGAGTTAATTCCCTTTTCTTTGGTATCTTGTTCTATAGCGCCTGTACCTCAAATAAAGGCTCTGTCATCACCTTTGCTTTACAGCTGTTATTTCAGCTGTCCTCTGTATCAATGACCCCAGAAAGCAACTCAGTCAAGAAGTCTCAACTGTTGTCCATGAACATCTTGATCTTGCCTCTTTTTCCATACATCCCGCTATTGGCAGGAGAAACTAAACAAACAATTCAGCCACCTCTAGTGTTCAAGACTCTCTCCAGGCTGAATGAAAGGCACTTGCAGATAACTGATATCACTGAGCTGTTGACATATCTTACTTTGCCTTCAAAAACTACAGTCTCTGGTGCAGAACAGACAGTTCTCAGAGTTCTATGGTTACCTGATTGCTGCCCCAATTGCCCTTTCTCTACAAGGACAGAGGAAAATCTAACAGCAGCAGCACTGAATTTTGCATTTGACCATGATGGAGTTGAACAAGACGAAAACCTGTCAGCCTGACCTCGGTATCAGGGAAAGTTATGGAGCAATTGATCTTGAGGGAGATCACACGGCACGTGCATGGCAATCAGGGGATCAGACCCAGCCAGCACGGGTTCACAAAGGGCAGGTCGTGCTTGTCCAACCTCATCTCCTTCTACGACTGGGTGACCAGACTGGTAGATGAGGGAAAGGCTGTTGATGTAGTCTACCTGGACTTCAGCAAAGCCTTTGACACGGTCTCCCACAGTATTCTCCTGCAGAAGCTGGCAGCCCATGGTGTGGACAGGTTCACTCTTCTCTGGGTTGAGAATTGGCTTGAGGGCCGTGCCCAGCGGGTAGTGGTTAATGGAGTCAAGTCCAGCTGGCGTCCTGTCACGAGTGGTGTCCCCCAAGGGTCGGTATTGGGGCCCGTCTTGTTTAATATCTTTATTGATGACCTGGATGAGGGGATTGAGTGTACCCTCAGTAAGTTTGCGGATGACACCAAGTTGGGAGGATGTGTTGATCTGCCTGAGGGTAGGGAGGCCCTTCAGCGGGATCTGGATAGGCTAGACAGTTGGGCTGAGGTCAATGGGATGAGGTTCAATAAGGCCAAGTGCCGGGTCCTGCACTTTGGCCACAATAACCCCATGCAATGCTATAGGCTTGGGGCAGAATGGCTTGAGGAGTGTATAGAGGAAAAGGACCTGGGGGTGTTGGTTGATACTCGGCTCAGCATGAGCCGGCAGTGTGCCCAGGTGGCCAAGAAGGCCAATGGCATCCTGGCCTGTATTAGGAATAGTGTGGCCAGCAGGAGCAGGGAGGTGATCATCCCCCTGTACTCAGCTCTGGTGCGGCCGCACCTCGAGTACTGCGTTCAGTTTTGGGCCCCTCACTACAAGAGAGACATCGAGGCGCTGGAGCGTGTTCAGAGAAGGGCAACAAAACTGGTGAGGGGTCTGGAGCACAGGTCTTACGAGGAGCGGCTGAAGGAGCTGGGATTGTTTAGTTTGGGGAAAAGGAGGCTCAGAGGAGACCTCATTGCACTCTACCACTTCCTGAAGGGAGGCTGTGGTAAGGAGGGGGTCAGCCTCTTCTCCCAGGTAACTAACGACAGGACGAGAGGGAATGGCCACAAGTTGTGCCGGGGAAGATTTAGATTAGACTTGAGGAAAAATTTTTTCTCTGAGAGAGTGGTCCGGCACTGGAATGGCCTGCCTAGGGAGGTGGTTGAGGCACCGTCCCTAGCACTGTTCAAGAAGCGTTTAGATGAGGTGCTGAGGGATTTGATTTAGTAGCTTGGTGGGTAGGGATGGTGGTGTGAGGAAGGTTGGACTAGATGATCTTGTAGGTCCTTTCCAACCTAATGTATCTATGAATCTATGAATCTATGAAAAGCCTGTCATCTGGAAAATTCCTTGGGGAGATACTTCTGGTACTGTGCATGGGCACATTGCTCAACATAGCAGTGACTGTTTCCACCAAGAAAAGACAAACAAAAAAACCCCAAACTTACGTTAACAGAGCTTAATGTGGCATTCCTGCTAAAACAGCCCTGCTTAGGCCAGGAAGAGATTGACCAGAAAAAGGAGACTCTTTTTGTCAGTGAGTGTACCAGAGATTTACCTGTCTTTGCAGCTGGGAAATTGGAGGTGGCTGTAGAGAGGCCTGGCAATGAAATAAGGGTGCACTCCCTGTACTTGGTGTGGAGCAGAAGTGCATCCTTTCTCTGCAGCCTCAGGGTAAACTGACCTTGCAGATCCCCTTCTGGACCATAAGGCCAGGGCACTGAACTGGCATTCACCTTTCTGCCTTCCCTCTTTCCTCCCTCTGCATACCTGTGAGCACTGCATACATACGTGCACTGCATTTGAAGCCAGATCAGGCTTACTTTGAATGTAGGTTGAGTCAGTTCAGTAGTATATGAAAAAGAGTGAGGCCTACTCCAGCCTTCCAAGGGTAGTTTTTGTTGGCAGACCATGGCAAAACCCATGAAATTGCTTTCTTACTATCACTGAAGCTAACAAGTTTCTAATTCTATTATGTCATTTTAAAGGGTGTAAAGGCACAAAGACCAGCTCAAAGAAGGAGGCATTACATAAAGAAGGAAAACAAGTTCTCACCCATCTCCAAAGACCTAGGCTCACAGAGAAAGAACTCCAGAAAGGAGGGATCTCCAAGAAGAGATCCTTCATCAATGGCAGTCAGCCCTTAAAAGAGGTCTAAGAGGTCTAAGCCTGGCTCCACCCCTTCTGGTCACGCATGTGAATCGCCTTCACCTGTGCTCCCAGGGCTGACCCAATCTTTCCTTCAGGTGCTCATTCAGTGGTTCAGCAGTTCACATACAGTTATGCTGCAAATCACACCTCTCCATTTCCCTTCAGTATGACTGCTTATCTCTCTTTTGGAACTAAGACGTGTTCCACTGTTGCATGTGTCTGTCTGAGAGGAAAAATGTGATGTCTGACAAGATAGGACAAGTTCTTCAAAGGCTCTCTGGGATGGTCAGATGGCTGCAGCATGTTGTGTATAAGGTGAGGCTCAGAACACTGGGTTTTATCAGCCCAGAGAAGAATTAAATCTGTCTAGATGCAATTTTCCACTGGCAAAACAGAAAATGTAAAGCTAGATTCTTCTCATAACTGCACAGAAAAAGGTCAAAACACACATATTGCGACACAAAATTTATGATTTTTCATTTGGAAAAATTGTTCCTTCTGAACAGTACTGTACAGGATCTGGAGTCCAAGGAAACTGTGGTTTACCCATCCTGGGGCATTGTCCAAGACTATACTGTGAGATCTAATCTAGCTTTGGAATTAGCTCTGCTGTGAGCAAGGAGTTGGACTAGTTGTATTTAGAACACTCTCCCCACCTGAATTATTCAGTGGCTCTCAGCTGGTGGAGGTTCTTCTAGCACCTGCAGGCCTGTTTTCCATTCTGTATCACTGCTCCTGGCACAGGCTGCTTTGGGCATACTTGGTCAGTTAGTGTTTACAGTTATTGCTGTGGTGTCTTCAAAACACAGTGCCTTGTTAAAAAGAAAACGTCCCTTGTTCTCTTTTACTATTCCTGTGCAAAAGTGTTTTCCTAAATCATAACCTAGAAAAATACAAAATCCACTCAATTTTGTAAACATCCTTGTCAATCCTCTCTTCCTCCTGCTTCCCTTCCCCCAAATCTCTCGAGAGCTTTGTAATCCACTCAGTTTTGTAAACATCCTTGTCAATCCTCTCTTCCTCCTGCTTCCCTTCCCCCAAATCTCTCGAGAGCTTTGTTCAGTCAACCTCAGATTTCTTAGAAAGACATTCTACCCCAAGATACTATCACTCCCATGAAAGTTCAGACTATTTTTCATCAAGACAAAGAGTCAAAATTGAGTTCATAATGGAAGACTTGTTTCAACAACTATGAAAAAATTTAGCAATTATGACATCATTAGGGTGCCATGAACACAGAGTTGCATGCAAAGAGGGAGAATATGGTCTTCTCTGCACAAGTGGTTGTGTGAAGGTGTCTTTCACTGATGGAGGTTTATTCAAGCCCACCTCAATATATATACATGTTTATTTACTAATGCAAGACAAACTACAGATGGGACCAAAATTTGCATTTAAGTATCCCTACAAGTAACCTATCTATGAAAAATGCTGGTAGAGTTTATTTTCCTTAGCCCTTACAACTCATTGTTTTCCATAAAAGCATCTTTCTGTGTTTCCAAGAGGAAGGATAATGCTGTGGCTAAAACACGTAACAAGGATTTGGTGCTTTCTTCCCAGCTGTTTTTTGTCCTTGACATCTGATAAATCTCTCTGCATATCTGCAAAATTGATGCAGTGCTTTTGTCCCCATTCAGAGGAGCTGATATTAGACTTGTACAAGACAACTGGATAGAAATGGAAAGAAGTGTGTTATTTTTGTCACAAGTATGTGTGATAATTGAATGTAAAGTTGAAAATGGTTGACTGAAACGTATTTGACTGAGCAATTTATTATTCTGCAGAAGTTTTGATGCAAAAACTGTTCCTAGAAAACTTATTTTTTTTCACACCAAAGTGAAGGGGATAATGTTTTGATATTTTAGTCTTTTTTTTTTTTTTTTAATAAAACCAAGGAAGTTAATTTTTTAGTGAAAATGAGACTATTTTTTTTTCTTTTTTTCTTTAATGGGGGAATACCTCTTCTCACCTACCTGTACAGTGTGTGTTCCTCAGTAGGTAGATATTCAGGGTTTGCTTTATCATCGGGGTCATTGTACAGCTCTGTATCTTATCATCCACTTCTGAACTCTGCTTTGGGACGAGAGTCATTTTCCACCTTCTGGAGATTATCTGTCATGTTAAGAATCCTTGTCATGTGAGTACTTTTCCAAATATTTACAGAGATGCTTTCATTAAAAATTTTCTACTACAATGTGCTTTACTGTTTAACATCTGAAGTTTCAGTTTTTTCCAAGGTGTCACAAGGTATGTAATATCCTGCTAGAGACAAACTATGTATGTAAAAAAGAAACGCCATGGATATTTTCAATCCTCTGCCTTTTACACAGTGTAAGTACAGCAATTCATTACAGGCAACAGTTTTTAAAATGGCCTAGTGAACTTCTGTAGCTTGCTTCCAGCTGTTCATAATGTGATACCTCAGATTGACTCAATTTTCTGTACACTGCATTTTCACAGCTGAAACTGACTTTGACTGTGGAGCTCCTCTGAATTATTTTGATATTAGATTCTAAAAATAATATTCAAAATTAATATCTGAATTACTCAGAAGTTGAATATAGAAAATTAACATTTTTGAAATAATCATCACTTTCATTTTGTATTTTTTCTTCATAAAAAAAATAATTCTTATTAACTGTCGTGTGGTAAAATAAAAAATTATCCAAGAATGGGGCCAGCTTATGTCATGAGATTTCAAAGAAAATGTTTTAAAAATAATTCTTGAAAATTATAAACCATTGAGAAAATTACAGGTCTTAGAAAAGGCATTTGTGTTTTTGTGATATTAAATTCCCGTAAGTCCTGAAACAATATAATCTGCACCCAACACTTTAAAGCATAAACTTAAGAAATACTGTCAGTGCCAAAAGTTCAAGCCGCAAATATTTACAGGAGTGGCTAAAAAATTAGATTCAGAAAGTAGTTCAACTATCATTCATCTCCAGTTACAATTTTGAGCTTTCTTGTCAACAAAGTCTGAGGATTCACTTAAAAAACAGTAATGAGTTGCATGCATCATCACATATATTCAGGAGCTTGAAATTTTAGCAGAAGAGTAAATATCATGAAGTCATGACAAATCTCATGCATTGGTTAAATTATCTTCACTGTAATATGCAACTGTTTGTAATGTTTTAAATTAGTGGTATACATAGATGGTCCTTTACCTGCTGACAAAAATTATGGACTCCTCACTTTCTTGTGTAGGAGCAAATTGGGACTATTTCAGGTATATTTTTCTGAAAAAAAATCCCAATGGAAAAAATGCCTCATGATTTATTTACTAGCTCAAGAATTGAAAGATTTTGTCTGTACTTTGCATTCACACGAACATATTGTGTGGTCTGGATTAAGTCATTGAAGGTGCCAGCGTAATACTGTGCCTGCACACCTACATAGGACTTTTGCAAGGATTACAGGAGATAAAGCCCTGTGGAAGTGCTCTGGACCCTGAGTTCAGGTAGTTATGAAAGATGGTGGGACCAGCGGCGGAATGGGGCAGGGTTTGGGAAGAAACCTGCTTCTGCTTCCCTTGCAGAATGGCCCAGCTTGCATGAGGGTAGTGCAGATTTGCCTGGAACCTGCTCAGTTCTTGCTTCAGTACTATGAAACTGCGCAGTGTTAGTGTATCTCATTTTGAGATACCATTAGCCCCCTTCAGCTTGACTGTCCCTGTCTGCCAGCCAACTGCAAATTGCACCACCTCCTTTCTTCTACCCTCTGCAGCTTCTGTTCCTCTACATTCCCAGGTCTTTGAGACAGGATCCTAACTCTGATGGGACTGCTCTGAGCCGCTCTGGCACTATGGAGAGGCTGTTGAAATAATTTTGTCTGAGCCCTTTGATCACAGTGAAAATGATGCCTTGCCTAGCAGTCCCTGTGTCAAGTCCTCAAATCCAGAGGTTGAACTTGACTATACCTGGAGGGAAAGTAAGGCACTGGATTTTAAAGACATCATGTTATATTGCACCCAGTTCACATCTGGTGGATAACTCTCCTCGGAGTGGATATTTTACCCCTAGTCTAAATGTCTCTAATTTCAGTTATCACCTTGAAGACTTGTTAAGTGACAGCTGTGTGTTCATTCCAAGAACATAGAAACCTTTGTCCGGGCACATCTTTCAGGCAAAATAAACAGACTGATATTGTACCAGTGTTTTGCAAGGGCTGGCTCTGGTGACCCTGGTACTGCATGTGGAGATGAGCTTTCTCAACAGTGGAGGGGAGTCAGAAGTGGGCATTTTATGGGGAAGAGTTGAAGGTGGGACAGAAAAGTAAGAGAAATGTGTCCCAGGACACCTGCAACTGTGCCTAATGCCCTCCCTTCTACCACAGGGTAGTAGCCACAGCCAGCCTGAATGTGGTCTGGATGAGAATTGCTAGTGTGACCTGTTGTGGGCTGCTCTCTGTGGTATTAACTGCTTGCACTTCCTTTGGTGGCAGTCAGCTCTCTTCTCGCTGCAGGCTTTGAGGACCATTGCAGATCCTTTCTGAACCGTTCCCAGCTTTTTAATGTCCTCTGTTTTAATGAGCCTTACATAGCAACATATAAGTTACTATGTACATAGCTTTACTATGTAAAGCTTTCAGTGGCAACAGCTTTTTCCCTGTTCTTGTTTTCTCCCACCTAAATCTTGGGGGTCATACTTTCCAGACAAAACCCTGCCAGAAAGCCTTTCTCTTCCAATTGCTCTCATACTTTGTGTGCACACTAAATCACATGCCTACAACATGAGTTGCTCATTGCTCTCGTTTTCAGCCCAGACCTGCGAAGCATACCACACAGGCTGATCCCTCTGATTTGAGTGTTGTACTAGTTCCAGGTCCTTTTTCTCAGGGAACAGGACCACAGGTTTGGTACAACATGAAGAGTTATGCTTATTTTCACAGCCAGCAGTTGTCAAACCAATAATCTGTTTCTTTATCAAGCAAATTAATACACAGTGCAGTGGTGCTAAATCTGTCTAAAGGGGTGTAGAGTAAGACACCAATGAATAATACCAAATTGTACAGTTAGTCAATGATAGATGGTATATTTTAGAAGGATTATCCAGATGGCAAAGAGACAGTCATAATTAGAACAGTCACCTGTCTCCAGAGATTGAGGCTCACAAAGGAAACTCCATAAGGGAGGGATCTCCAACAAGAGGTCTTTCCCCAGTAGTGGTCAGCCCTTAAATGAGGTCTAGGAGTGGTAGAGATAGAGTCCACCCCTTCTGGTCACATAGATTTATTGCCTTCACCTGTGCTCCTGCAGCTGACTCAGGGCTTGCCTCTGATAATCAATCAGAGGCTCAGGCCATGATTCAACAGTTCCCATGCACTCCACCCCTTCACAGTGTGAAACAGTGATCTAGTTCACTAGGGGGTGAGCCTTCCCCAGTACAGGGATCCAACACACTGTGATACTTATACAACTGCCCATCACAATGCATGTTGATATAATATAGGATGAGTGATGATCAGCATGTGGTTCATGCTCTTTCTTGGGCCACTGTTCGGTGATGTTTACTGGAGGCATGCAGTCATGTGGTGCAGGTCCATCCTAAGTTCCATCAGTCCCAGATAGACCATCACCAGGTGTCGCACATGATCTTATAGCAACACTGGAACACTTCAGTAGCATTTTGTTCCTTACAGGGATCCTAAAGACCCCAAGACTCACAGAGAGTAAAGTAGGTGTCTCAGGGCTACCAAGAGGAGAAGGTCTGCCCTCCAGGGCAAGATACAGGCCATATTCCTGTCTTGGTTCAGCACTTCAGTTTGCACTGGGGCATGCCCAGATACCTGTACCAAACTTTTGGGCCAGATATCTGTGGCTGTACAACTATATCAGGTACCAAAGGGGGTGTCCTGATCTGCCACAGGGACATGATAGGGGTCCCTTTAGCAATAAAGACTGGAGCGTTGACCACAATATCGGTAGGCCATGTACCAATTACTGGAGGGGCTACCAAACCTCCCACCTCCAATAATTTCCCCCAAGGTGCAAGTAGGCCACACCACTTTGGTCCTACCTGCACCTTCCAGGGCCACTTTATTCTATGGGCACCTGGTTCTAGGTTCTTAGGGGCAGGGAGCAGAAGATTATTCTCACTGCTAATTTGAGGTCTTACCCAATTATTGGTGCCCATAATTTGGATCCTAAGCGGAGAGGCCCATGTCATCTGTAACATTTTAAAGGCACCAGGTCTACCATCCCCAAGTCATTCATTCAGGTCTTGCAGGGTTTCATGGAGTCTCTTTGTCCACCTCTGCAGAGACTGAGAGTCTGTCTTTAGAACGTTCAATAAGGCTTGCCCCCATTGGATTATATGGCAGGTGGAATCGCCATTTGGTGTTGTTTTCTTCTGCCCAGTGTTGTATCACTGCACCAGTAAAGTGAGTCCTTTGGTCACTCTCAACTACTTGAGGTGTCCCATAGGCAGCCATCAACTTAGTGAGTGCTTTAATGGTATATGCCTGGTTCACTTTTGGTACTGGATAAGTCTGCATTAGCCCACTTGTGGTGTCAGTGCAGGTCAGGGCATATCTCGCCCCCCTCAGAACAAGGGAGAGGCCCAAGGTAATCAACCTGCCATTGCTGTAGAGGATTGTGTCCTCTAGCAAGATGGACTATTGTTTCAGGCAATTACCTTGGTCTCATCCTGCTGCAACTGTCACAGTCTCAGCATGCCTGGCTGATGTCAGATAGTTGTGTGGGCAGTCCCCATGCTTTAGCAGCTGCCCGCATTGTCTTTTGTCCAGCAGGCAATGTTCTCAATGGTGTATTCTCAGTCCATTGAACTCGGGATGGTATGTCAGCTTCATCATTTCCTGGTGACTGTAGGGGTTGGTGACCAGAAACATGGTAGACACATACAGTCCTGTGTTTAACTATATTCCATATGTCTAACCACATATCTTTGCCCCAGATTGGTTGGGCGTGGATAGTCCAGTCCTGGGTAGCCCACTGCATGATCCAAAGAGTGAGTCCCCAGTACACAGCCCAACTATCTGTGCAGATACTCAGAACACTATCACCAGGTTCCTTGGTTATAACCATCCACGCAGCTCATAGTTCTGCCCATTAGATACTATGACCATCCCCCTCTTCAAAACAGATTGTGCTAGTGGCAGGATGGTATGCTGCTGCTCTCCACTTACTTGGGTTGCCCTTGCTGGACCCACCCATGTTCCAGGCACCTTCAGGAATGGAGTATTTCCCTTCCTCAGCAGGACTGTCCTCCTGTGGAGCAACCAAGGTTTCTTCTGGTGCATCCCTGTGATGCGTCACTGGGCCTAGAATCTTTTGAAGCTCTTCTTTCGGTGATGATGAAGACAGACTACTCTTCTGACTGAGATAGATGACCCATCGTGCCACCCCTGTCTTAATAAGGTGGGTCAGATCCCTAACTCACCCCTGAATTGGCAGGGTGGTCTTAACTATGACTCCAGCTGTCTGGGTTATTGGCTCTACCTCCTGTAATGTGGAGTAGGCAGAAAATAACTGTTTTTCAATCATACTATATCTCTCTTCTGCTCCATGCCATACATGAGACCAGAAACCAATGGAGGTCCAAACAGAACTCTGGCATCGCCACAGGCTCCAGCCAAAACCATATTAGTGACATGAACATCCAATTCAAATATACCCAGTGCCTGGGCTTGTTTGACTGCCTGTTTTGCCTGTTGGAAGGTATCATGTTCTGTTCTTCCCCCAGTCCCATAGTTGCTCATTTATCGTGAGTCCATTTAAAGTTCTCAGCAGCTGCGCTAAATGAGGTATTAAGTAACACCAATATCCCTACCTGGTGTAGGGAACCTGCTTTGGCAGGGGAGTTGGACCCAATGATCTCTTGAGGTCCCTTCCAACCCCTATGATTCTATGATCCCAATATGCCTAAAAATTATTGCTGCTACTTTAACATTGTAGGAACTGGGAACGCCTGAACCTTATCTATGATGGCACTGGGTAGTACTTTGGTCTTTTCTGACCACACTACCCCCAGAAATTTCACAAACAGGCCTGGACATTGCGCCTTTTGAGGATTTATAGCCCATCCTCTGAGTTCTTGTAGGTAGGCGGTTAATGGATCTGCCACCTGTCCTACCACCTCCAGTGAGTCGGATGTTAACAGGAGACCATCAGTACAGTGGTACTGATAACAGTACAGCTAACATCAGTAGGTTTTCCCCAATTGGCTAGGTCACGCACCACCAAGTTACGACAGTATGTTGGCGAATGCACATGTCCCTGTGGCAGGACCTGAAAGGTCCACTGCCTACCTCCCCATGTAAATGGAAACTGGTCTTGCGATTCCTCAGCAATTGGAATACTGAAGAATGCATCTGCCAAATCTAGGACACAGTGGTAGGTTTTGATTTCCTTACTCTGTGTGTCCATTAGGGAGGCAATATTGGGTACAATGAAAAATGCCACATGAATAGGCAGCATGACCTTATTCAGTTCCCTATAATCCACCATCCTCCATGTTCCATCCAACTTTTGCACTGGCTAAATAGGGGAATTGTATGGGCTGTGTGCAGG
The DNA here is from genome assembly GCA_023055505.1 of Callipepla californica brunnescens. Classification (NCBI taxonomy): domain Eukaryota; kingdom Metazoa; phylum Chordata; class Aves; order Galliformes; family Odontophoridae; genus Callipepla; species Callipepla californica. The sequence continues at coordinate 572,266 of JALIRH010000034.1, read as the reverse complement.
TCTTATAATACCCACTTTTTCTAATTCCTGCATCATCCTTGATATTTCATCCTGACCTCCTGGGAGTCCATACTGTCTTACATTAGTAATCAGGCGCAGTTTTGGCAGGCAAATAGACTCATGTTCTACATGGCTTCTCAATATTGTCTGTACTGCCTGGACACTAATGTACCTCTGTCAAAGTCTGAAATCTCCCACAGTTGTCTGGAGAGCCAGACCCAATAAAATGTCTATGCCCAAGAGGTATTCTGAGATGGGGCAACAGACACTTCACACTCTCAGGGTGGGAGACACCTAACCTGCAGTCTCAACTATGTTTGGGGGCCAGACCATTCTGATCACCCAAACCCACCAATCATCATTCTATCACCATAAAACCTAGATGGATGCCCGTAAATTACTTGTCAACGGTTTGTGGGCTGGTTTGGCCCAGTTCCGTGACAACTGAGGAAGGAGACCCACAGGCCCACACACTGGACAAGAGGAAGGGGGAAAGGGAAAAGGGAAAAGGGAGATGGGCCCCGAAACAAAACAGCGGCAACGATCTGAGGGGGAAAGCTAATTTACTAAATAAGATATCAGAAAGTAAAATAACGCAATATAATACAATATAATTGCAATTGAGGCTAATGAATCAAATAAAATGAGCAAGAGAGAGTGTCCGATAAACCAAAGGCCTTATCCTAATGCTGAAGGCGATACGGCAGCGAGCACCCACTGCTGAGTCGATCCCAAAGGAAAGAGAGTGCCCTGTGACTGCAGACAGTTTTTATCTTTTCCCTCTGAGTGGAAAACATGTAAAAATACAAAGCATTGCAAAGTCCTCTGGGGAATGTAGTTCTCCCTCTCTTCCGAGACAGGCATATCCATAACTATCGATGATCCACAGAGCTGTAGCATTAACTCTCTAACTCCCAATAGACCACATGATGTTATAATGTGGAATATCAACAATACAACAAAAATCATAAAACTATGAGATTACTCCACCCCTTCTGATCAGAAGCTGACCACATCTGAATTGCCTTCACCTGTGCTCCTGCAGCTGCATCAGTGCTTGCCTCAGGTGATCAATCAGTTGCTCAGGCCATGATTCAGCAGTTCCCATATGAGGGGAGAAATGGCCTTTATTCTCATTCAGTATCATATAATTATATCAACTTATCTTAACCCTGCCAAGTATATTTACATGAAGTAATTGAATGAGTTTTGCAAATTTATTTCTGCCTTTTTAATTGCAAATATCTGTCTTGTCAGGTTCATTTCCTCTCCTGTCTGAGCTCCCCTCTGAAATATATTATCCCACTTCTCAAAACCCGAAGTACTTTGCTGTTCTTCTACCCTACCAGAAGAAGGGCCATGCAAGGGATGCTCGGATTAAGTTGGCCTGGTATTCTTTATGAATGAGCTCACATCCTTTCTCTGTATAAGAGGAATGCTATTTACATCCCAGAGCTGCCTATATATGCTTACACACTGGATGGGTGAGAATTTAGCCTGATCAAAAACTGGAATTTCCAAACAATAGCCTGCCAGCCCTCTGCATGGTAAGACCACAGTGACTGCTCCATGCCAATGGTCTGTTCCTTCCCAGTGAAATCCATCCCTACTGTGAGGAAGAGAGAAGGGGAGGTTACAGATCCTTGTTTGCATTCTTTGGAGTGCAACTTCAGTTGTTTTACTACACTATGTCAATTGGAATTGATAGTATGCAATTGTGATAAATCAGGCAGAGCTGTACTTGTAGATGAAAACAATAAGCAGAGGGAAGTTAGGAAGAATGAACTATATCTAAAACTCTGGAGGCCTATGAGCTCTGTTGGAAAATGCCTTTGAAAATATAATAGAACTGAAAACTGAAGGTATATGTGACTGAAGGAACATACACTGAGCTTTCAGGTTGGTTTAAATCTGTCTCCACAGAGCTTCTCCTCCTCCTCCTCCTGTTTTGAGTACATTCCATAGGAACCTTTCGAAAGTTAATTTGTGAGTAGTTGGGAGGACTAGTCTTTTGCATTTTCCTATGATCCCACAAAAACAGCTGAGCATCTTGTATTTCCACACTGTGTGTGATGCCCATCATTAAAAAAAGTTATTGTTTTATAGCAATAGGAAAACTAGCAGGAGAAAGGCTTCAGCTTCCTGTTGCTGACTCCATTCTATTTAACAGAAGTCCTTGAAGTGGGATGTTTCCTTTATTACAGACTATGCCTTCTCCAACTCGCAGTTTCACAACACTTGACAGAATGTACATTTTCCCAGCATCTTTTTAAACAATCATAGGATTGTAAAATGGTTTGGGTTAGAAGGGACCTTTAAGATCATCTAGTTCCAACCTCCTACCATAGTCAGGGACATCTCTCCCTAGAGCAGATTGCTCAGAGCCCCATCCAGCCTGGCCTTGAACAATTCCAGGGAGGGGGCATCCACAACCTCACTGGGCAACCTGTTCCAGTGTCTCACCACCCTCACAGTAAAGAATTTCTTTCCAATATCTAACCTAAATCTACCCTCTTCAAGTTTAAAACCATTTCCCCTTGTCCTGTTGCCTTATAAAAAGTCCCTCCTCAGCTCTTCTGTTGATCCCCTCCAGATACTGGAAAGTTGCTATAAGCCCCCCAGAGCCTTCACTTCTCCAGGCTGAAGAGTCCCAGCTCTCTCAACTTGTCTTCATATAGGAGATGCTCCAGCCCTCTGATAATATTTGTGGCTCTCCTCTGGACCCACTACAACAGCTCGATATCCTGGTGCTGAGGGCCCCAGAAGTGGACACAGTACTCCATATGGGGTCTCACAAGAGCAGAGTAGAGGGGCAGAATCACCTCCCTTGGCCTGCCGATCACACTTCTTGTGATGTAACTCAGGATACAGTTGGCTTTCTGGGCTGTGACCTGGCTCATCTTGAATCTCTTATCAATCAGCACTCCCAAATCCTTCTCCTCAGGGCTGCTCTCAAGCCATTCTCTGCCCAGTCTGTATCTGTGCTTGAGATTGCCCCAAACCAGGCGCAGGACTTTGCACTTGGCCTTGTTGAACTTCATGAGACTGACATGGGTCCACCTCTCAAGTCTGTCCAGGTCCCTCTGGATAGCATCCATTCCCTCTAGTGTGTCAACTGCACCACACAGCTTGGTGTCATCTGCGAACTTGCTAAGGGTGCACTTTTTCCCACTGTCCATATCACCTACAAGGATGTTAAATAACACAAATCCTAACACCAGTCCCTGAGGAATGCCACTTGTTACTGGTCTCCACTTGGACTTTGAGCTATTGACCACAACTCTGTGTGTGACCGTTCAGCCAATTCCTTATCCAGTGAGTGGTCCAACCATCAAATCCATTTATGTCTGATTTAGTGACTTGGTTTTCTCCAAGTTGGCAACAGTGTCCAACAGTAAAAACAAAAATAATCAGGAGTGGGACCATACTTAGCATTAATGTAATTAGGAGCAGTTTTCTTTGACCTCAGCAGTAGGTGTGATCTCTTCCACCAGAGCCAGGTTTAATTGCTCATGGACACTTCATATTTAGGAGAGTCACCACTTCTACTAAGAGTGACTTATAAAATTCCACAGATTTATGAGTCTATCTCTTTAGCACAGGACTGCAAAAGAAAGAAGGAATCATAGAATCTTTTGAGTTGGAAAAGACCTTTAAAGGTCATCTAGTCCAACTCCCCTAAAATAAAAAGGAACATCTATAGCTCGATCAGGTTACTCAAAGCCTGGTCCAGTCTGACCTTGAATGTCTCAAAGGATGGGGCTTCCACCACCTCTCTGGGATGTTCCAATTCCTCAACCGCCCTTAATGTAATAAAGTTCTAAAGTTCTTCCTTATATCCAAATGTAAACCCCCTTTTTTTAGTTTGAAAACATTTTCCCTTGTTCTGTCACCACAGACTCTGCTAAGGAGTCTATCCCCTTCCTTCTTATAGTCTCCCTTTAAATACTGAAAGGTCACTATTGGGTCTCCCTGGAGCTTTTTCTGCTCCAGTCTGAACAGCCCAAGCTCTCTCATCCTGTCTTCATATGGGAATTGTTTCATCCCTTGGATCTTTTTTGTGGCCCTCCTCTGAACGCACTGTAACAGGTCCACATCTCTCCTGTACTGAGAATGTCACATCTGGATGCAGTATTCCAGGTAAGGTCTCACCATCACGGAGTTGGGGGACAGGATCACCTTGTTCAGCTTTCTGACCATGCTTCTTTTGTTGCAGCCCAGGGTACAGTCAGCTTTCTGGACTGTGAGGGAATGTTCCTTGCTCCTGTCCAGTTTGCCATCCACCAGTACCTCCAAGTCCTTTTCTGTAGGGCTGTGATCTATTCTTTCATCCCCCAACTTGTACTTATACCTGGGATTGCTGTGATCTGGGTGCAAGACCTTGCACTGGGCTTTGTTGAACCTCATGAGGCTCTCCTGGACCCACTGCTCGACCCTGTCTGGATTCCTCTTGGATGGCTTCCCGCCCCTCAGGCGTGTCAGCTCTACCCCACAACTTGATGTCATTCACAAACTTGTTTAGGGTGCTCTTGATTCTACTGACAAAGTCATTCATGAAGATGCTAAAGAGCACTGGTCCCAGTACCAACCCCTGAGGGACACCACTTGTCACCGATCTCCATCCAGACTTTTGATCCATCTGTGAGCTACAATCTTGCAACCAGTTCCCCCTCCATTGAACAGTCCACCCATAAAATTCATCTTTCCAATTTGGAGAGAAGGACGTTATGGAGTACTCTGACAAATGCCTTACTGAAGTTCAGGTAGATGGCATCTGTAGCTCTTTCTATGTGCACTGATGCAGTTATGCCATCATAAGAAGGAAAAAAGCAGCCAAGACAGTATTTTTAAGCAAAAACTGGCTTTACTCACCTCCTTCCAGGTTCTGCTACCTTTCTGCCAGCTGGAACTGGCTGGCACCATGAAGAATGCTGCCATGTCACACTTTGCTGGGGGCAGAGATAATGTGTTGGGTTTGCTCTGCAGGGTGTAAAGTGGATGAAAATATTTTCCGTGGCTTCAGTTTCTATGTCTGTGTGGAAGTCTCATGAAATATAATATAATCATAGAACCATTTGAGTTGGAAGGGACCTTAAAGATCATTTACTTGCAATCCCCTTGCAATGTACAGAGACACCTTCCACTAGATCAACTTGCCCCAAATCCCATTCAATCTGTCCCAGAACATTTCCATAGAGGGGGCATCCACAGCTTCTCTTGGCAAGCTTTTCCAATATCTCACCACTCTCATAATGAAGAATTGGTATAAAACCATGAGGGTCCAAAGAAATATGTGAGGATAGATTTCAAGGAAACCAGTGCAAAAACCCCAAAATATTTTCAGAGGAAGGAATATTTCCTGTAAGCTTTCAAACTCCGTAATATTTTTTTCTATTCAATTACACAGAAGATTTTCATCAGGTTGATTTCAGCTTCCCCTTGTCCAAGCTCCAAAGGTTATGTTATAATGAACTGAAAGAGCTCTCTCTATGCTCACTTATATTGCATCTATCATCAGTAGCACTTCTCTAGCTGCACTGAGACAGTTCTGTGCTTTCACTGCTGTTCCGAAACACTGTGAAGTCCTCAGTGTTGGAGGAATATCTGAGTGAAAGTGTTTCTTTTCACCTATTTTAGTCTCTAAAAACTCAAGACATACAACAAACATATGCTGTAAGAGCATATCTTTCCTGTTGGTTTTACTTCTGGTGCTCTTATGCAACAGTGTGCAAACACTTCATTATTCCATCCCAAAACCACAGCTAACTCCTCATGGATATTATAAAGCAATGATTCTTGTGCAGTGAATGGAGGGGCCCCCAGTCCTGACCAACAGCTTGGTACCAGGATTCCTAGAGTACAGTTGGTTGGGTTTTGATGGTGCCTCTGGAATCGAAGCAATGCCACATTTATCATTAGGTGTCCTTTTCTGAATGGCTCAATGAATCTGACTTCCTTCTTTGAATATCTTGAATTCAGTTGGTGGCTTTGTATCCATATTACTTTATCATGGACAAAGGTGCTGGGATGCCAGTTGTTACAAAGGACACAATACCAAAGGTAAGCATGAATTCCCCTGGCAGGAGAAGGAACTGGTCTGCAGGTCTACAAAAGGGAATGGAGCAGGCTCTTGGCAGCACTCAGGCTGGAAGGGATGGAAGTCCTCTAGGTTGGTGTGTAACTGTTCCTACCTTTCACATGACCTTGTGATGACAAAGCATTGCATGGCATGAGGCTTTTCTCAGAGAAGGATTTAAGACGTGATAAGCTGGTGAAGATGAAACCTTGTTTCTCACACATCCTCTCCTTGAAAAGTTTTGCCGTGGTTTTCCCACCAGTGGGGAAATTCTCCTATCACTAATATTAGCCTCCAAGCATTTTTGACAATAGCAGAAAGCAATTGTATATGCTCTGTTCTTTCCCGTATGTAACTTTTATTTCTTCTCCAACCAGATAGCTTCATTGTTTTGTTTTGTTTTGTTTTGTTTTGCCTTTGCTCACAATGTCAACTGATAGATATTTTTCAGGCTTTTTTTTTTTTTTTTCTTTTGAATCTAGTGTGAATGTAGATACATTATTGCTAATTCTTAAATTTGAAGGATACAGTTTCATATTGTGTTATGACTCCTTTGTTCTGCTTTCACTATTTGAAGTTAACAGGATTTGGGAGGGAGTTTTTAGTAAAATACGTCCCACTAACCTGGGTAAGTCACAAGAGTGAAGGGACGCTAGGCAGCTCAGCAGAAGGACTGAAAGACAAACATGTTCAGTAAAGAAGGCAGTGTGAAATGATCATACATATCCAATCTGAAAGCATTCTACAGTGGAGAAGCAGAGTCAGCATCAACTTTAAAAGGTCAAGTCTCATTAGTCTGACCAAATGTTCTACTTGCCAAGCTGTCACAGTCAATGTTCCAAAGATTATTCTATGGATCTCACTCCCGCAAACTGTTCCTTTATTTTATTCTGAAGATTGATCTTATGATTTAATATAAAAATACACAAGCCATAAGATAAAATCACCCACTCACCTTGGCATTATTCTCAATCTTTCCTTCTCCATGCACTTTTGTTCTGCAGTTTTTGCTGTGTAGGGCCCAGATTGCGTGGTACTTTTGCTGCGAATTCATTCTGCAAATCTGGAGCTCCAAGGGAGATGCAAGCTGAGAACAACTGCACTGTGGATCAAGGTTCAGGGTGTTCACTGTTTCCAGATGAGCCTCTTTTGGCACTAAATGAAATTAATGGTCAGCTTGTTCATGAGGATCAGAGATGAAGCTGAAGAGAAATCTCAGACTCGTCCCCCAAAGTATGCACTTGATCCTGTCCTGTCAAAAGGAGAAGTCTCTGTTATCATTTCTTCTCAGTTACTGGGAATTGAAGCATGGCTGCACTCATTGATAAACACAGAAAACCAATGAAGGGGGACCTAGAACAGTTTTTCCCAGGGTATTGTGTTTTGTGTTGTTAACTTATACCGTAATGAAATCAAGTAATCAAGTTTTAAAGTAATTATTGTTATCCCTCATTCCTCACTGTTTTAGTCCTAACCTCCATGCTTATCTTCCCCCCCCCTTTTTTTTAATTTAAACCTAGTTCAGTCAGTTGCCTTTACCTCTCCCGATCCTTTCTTGGACACTATTTTCCTTGTTCAGCTTGTTTTTATCCCTGTAACAACCATCCCATCCTATCCCATCGCATCCCATCCTCATGTTCTTTCCCCCAGCCATCAGGAGCCCAAACATGTCTACGTTGTTTGAGCCCCCAGTTTCCTTCTAAAGCAGGCATGTCCAATACACAGGCTGCATGTGGCTGGGAAAAGTCCATCCCATAGCCTGCCCCCTGCCCCATGCCATCATGGTGACAACTCTTTCCTGCCAAGCATCCCAGCCTGTCCTTGGGTACAAAAAACAAACTGTCATAATGCTATTAAATGTCTGAGTTGGGAGGAGGCAGCGCAGTGCTAACTCAAATTACAGCAAATACAACAGAAAATTATGCAGCTGTGCTTTCAATTCTGATAAAGGAATTTGAGAATAGGCTGCTATTCAAGATATATATATATGCTATATAGGTTGCTATTCAAGATCGCTAAAAAAATCTTTTTTTTGGCATATTTGCAATCTATTTTCTGTTGACATGAATATATTACCTGCAAATTTTTATATGGAATGTATTAAGTTGCAATCATCTATTCAGCTCAAATTAAAATAATTAAAATTGTGTCTGTTCACTAGACTTTTTAAGACCTATTTTATCAGAGAAAAGTATCTTCACTTTATAATCATGCCTTATTCACGTCTTTGCTTTTTGGCACTACATACATTTGTGAAAAACTGTTTTGAAGGATGAAGCACAGGAATAGTAAAATTTCATCGAAGATCTCTGGCAAAGACCTTGAGAACTCATTAAGAATTGCAGCTACTTTCATTGAACTAGATCAATGTGTCAGTTTCACAAAAACAAGGTCAAATATCCCACTAATTTTATGTTTTAGTGGTCCTTTTTTTTTGTTTGAATAAAAAATGATGAAGATTAAAATATCGTTTAAAACCCTACATATACGTGAACTAAATTATATATGTTGTGAGGTCTGCTCTTAAAGTAATGCCTGCTATTTTATTATGTTGGCCCATAACATCAAAGACAGCTGTTGGTGGTATGTTGATAGAGGTTGAACCTTCCCAACAATGTTCTGTTATGTTTTTGTTATGGTTTTATGATTTCTGTTGATATTCCACATCATAACATCATGTAGTGTATTGGGAGTTGAAGAGTTAATGCTCTAGATGCATGCATCATCGATAGTTATGGATATGCCTGTCTCAGAAGAGAAGAAGAACTACATTCCCTAGAGGACTGTGCTTTGCATTTTTACGTGTTTCTGCTCAGAGGGAAAGATAAAAACTGTCTGCGGTCACGAGACAGTCTCTCTTCCCTTCAGGATCTAACTCAGCAGTGGTGTTTGTTGCAGCCATCCGCCTTCAGCGTTAGCATAAGGCCTTTGGTTTATCGGACACTCTCTCTTGCTCATTTTATTTGATTCATTAGCCTCAATTCCAATTATATTGTATTATATTGCGTTATTTTGCTTTCTGATATCTTAATTAGTAAATCAGCTTTCCTCCTCAGATCGTTGCCACTGTTTTGTTCCTAGGCCCATCTCCCTTTTCCCTTTTCCCTTTCCCCCTTCCTCTTCCCTGGGGCGTGGGCCCGTGGGTCCCCTGCCTCAACTGTCACAGTTCCGGGTCAAACCAGACCGCAAACCACTGACAGTTTTGTTGCCAACGAACAGATGGCAGCAGAGGGACAGTTTGTCAAAATGTCATCTGACTTGTAAGCATATATGAAGCAGAGGTGTATCACTGAATTGTTCCATGTAGAAAAAAATAACACCCAATTATATTCATCAATGCTTGCTGAATGTTTGTGGAGACCAATCAGTGGATGTGAGCACAGTGAGGTGTTTCAGCAGTGGCATCAGCAATGTAAAAGACAAGTTACAGTCTGCTGAGCCATGCAGATTTTGATGAGCACATCATACAGGCTCTTGTTCATTGCTGGTGAAAATGAATAGGTAATGGTGTCTATGTTTGTATGAAAAACAGTGTTTTGTAGCTGAGAATCGGCTCTGTCAAATAGTGTTACTGTGCTCTTCATATTGGTTATAGTTTCCATGGAAATAAATAAGAGGCGTTACTTTCGGTGCAATCTATGTACTTACAATAATTCCTTTTCACTCAATAAGAGTGAAAGAGAATTCCTTTTCACTCAGTGTGGCCCAGGCAAGCCAGAGGGTTGGATGCCAGTGCCCTGAAGCATCTAACTGTAACGCTTTTGGCCCCTCCTGTGTAGGCTTAGCATTGTTGTGCTCCTTGTTTTTGCTAGCTTTTCTTCTTCTTGAGCCAGCCTTACTCTCCTTTAGTCTCTGCTGGAGTGGTAAACCACCTTAGAAAAACCCAGAGAAGCAGCCTCTGATTCCCCTTGATTTGTCTCAGGCTGGTCAGGAGAGAAAAGTTGTGGTTCATTCCGCAGGGAAAGTTTTGATTCACTCCTATTTTCCTGGTGAAACCTGAGGGAGCCTTCTGCTCCTTTAAGTCTGTGCATACATAGACAGGTCACAGATGAGGGTTGTGAGAAGTTGGGATATAGTAAGAATGCACTCCTTGAAACTTAAACTTAAAAATCACCTATTTATCATATATTTATTTTCAGACATGGCAAGACAATCTGGCTTTATGTTTCTTTGTTATTAAAAACAACTAAACTTTTTCACTAATGTCTTGGAAATAGAGAACAGTTTAACTCCAAGATATCCCTCTCCACTATATCCAGAGGTCTTGCACAGGTGTAACTTGAACTTTAGTAGTAAAGTGATAAGCCACTGAAAACGAAGTCTTATCTGCTAGCAGCACTTAAAGCAATTGTTTAGTGGCTGACTATAGGTGGTTCCTTATCAGCAAGGTCTGATAAGCTGATCAGACTCTCCTCACAGGGAAGTCTGCTGCCTCTCTGGATCCGCAATTAGTGACATTACTGGAAAGTTCCCTGGTCTGGTACAGCCCTCCAATTATTCCCCACTTTTGGTTGTTAAGGTTGGCAGTCATAAAGTAGCAGGGAGAAACTTGAGGGCTATCCAAAGGGAATTCAGGGCACTGGAGCAGTCAATTGAAGGAATGATTCCTTGATACCTTCAGTAGCAGGGAAAAATACTGAGAGGAACAGCAAAACACACCTGATGAACAAACAGTGCCATTGGAGGAATTTCGGTGATTGATTTTTATTTTATTTTTTACCATGGGTATTTTATTCAGCATTAGACCTGCTCGTGTCAGATGGAGTCTATCTGTCCCAAAGGGGGAAAAGGATTCTAGCCCAGGAGTTGGCAGAGCTCATCGAGAGAACTTTAAACTAGGTTTAATGAAGGAGGGGGATAAAACCAGTTTTGCTAGAGATGAGTTTAGGGGGTGCATGACAGGACAGGGTGAGAGACTAATAGTCTGGCTGCAGTGTTTTACACCAATAAACACAACATGGGCAACAAACAAGAGCAGCTAGAAGCCATTATGCAGCAGGAAAATTATGACATAGTCACCATCACTGAAACATGATGGGATCATTCTCAGGAGTAGAGTGCTGCAGTGGAGGCCTATAAGCTCTGTGGAAGGGATAGCCAAGAAAGGAGAGGTAGTGGGATTGCTCTCTATGTTAAAGAGTGTTCTGATTTTGTAGAGTTCAATGCTAGGAATAGTAAGGTCAACTTGCTATGGATTAGGGTCAAGTGTAAGGCCAGCAAGGCTGACATCCTCGTGGGTGTCTGCCCAGCCATGATGAAGCTGATGAAGCGCTCTACAAGCAGAGAGCAGAAGTCACACAATTGTTAGCCCTTGTTCTTGTGAGGGACTTCGACTTACTAACATTTGTTGGAAATACAATACAGCAGAGAGGAAGTAGTCTAAGAGGTTCCTGGAGCATGTGAAAGCTAATTTCCCGACACGTTGGTCGGAGAACCTACAAGGGTAGGCTAAACCCCGTTTACAAACAGAGGACTGATGAAGACATTGTGGTTGGAAGACATCACAGGTGTAGTGACCAGTAACTGAGAGTTCTTGGTTTTTGGTGATGTCAGGAGGAGAATCAGAAAAAGTGGACTTCCAGAAGCCAGACTTTAAACTATTTAGGATATTGGTTGAGATAATCCCTTGGGAGACAGTCCTGAAGGATGAAAGCATCCAGGTAGGCTAAACATTCCTCAAGATGGAAATCTTAATGGCACAGGAGTAGGTCGTACCTGTGTTCCATAAGATGAGCCACATAAGATGGAACTGTTTCTGAGATTCCAGGAAAAAAAGAGAATTTACTATCTTTGGGAAAAGGATCAGGCAACTCAAAAAGAGTACAGAGATGTTGCTAGGATATCCAGGGAGAAAATCAGAAAGGCAAAAGTCTAAGAAGAACTTAGTTTGGCCACCATTGTTAAAAATAAAAAATATATTAACAGCAAGAGGTGGGCCAAGGAGAGTCTCCATCCCTTATTGGATGTGTCTGGGAACATTACCACTGAGGATGAGGAAAAGGCTGAGGTTCTCAATGCCTTCCTTACTTCTGTCTTTAATAGTCATAATCCCCAGGATATTCGACACCTTGATCTGGGAGTCAAGGATGGAGAACAGAATAAACCCCCCACAATTTAGAAGGAAACAGTTAACAACCTGCTACTCCACCTAGACTATCACAAGTTCATGGGGCCTGATGGGATCCACCTGAACATACTAAGGGAGCCAGCAAAAGTGCTTCCCAAGCCACTTTCCATCATTTATAAACAGTCCTGGTCAACTGGTGAGGTCCCAGATGACTGGAGACATGCTGATCTACAAGATCAGCATACCCATACATACCCATCTACAAGAAGTGTTGGAAGGAGAATCTGAGGAGCTGCAGGCATGTCAACCTGACCTTAGTATCAGGGAAGGTAATGGAGCAGACTGGCTTGAGTGCAATCACATAGCATGTGTGGGACAGCCAGGGGACCAGGCCTAGCTATCATGGGTTCATAAAAAGCAAATCCTGCTTAACCAACATGATCTACAACCAGGCGAACCACCTAGTAGGTGAGGGAAAGGCTGTGGACGTAGTTGTCCTAGACTTTACTAAAGCCTTTGACTGTGGACAAGGGGATTGACTGCACCCTCAGTAAGTTTACAGATGACACCAAGTTGGAAGGAAGTGTCAATCCGCTTGAGTGTAGGAAGGCTCTACAGAGGGATCTGGATAGGTTGAATCAATGGGCTGAGTCCAATTTTATGAGCTTCATGAAGACCAAATGCTGAGTCATGCACCACTATCACAACAACCTCTTGCAATGCTACAGGCTTGGGCAGAGTAGATGGTAAGCTGCGTGTAGGAAAAGATCTAGGGGTGTTAGCCGACAGCCTGCTGAACATGAACCAGCAGTGTGTCCAAGGGACCAAGAAGGCCAATGGCATCTTGGCTTGTATAAAAACAATGTGGTCAGTACAGTGTTAAGTTCTGGGGCTCTCAGTACAAGAAAGATATTGACGTGATTGGGCTTGTCCAAAAAAGGGCAACAAAGCTGGTGAAGGGTCTGGAGTACAAGTCTTAAGAGAAGTAGTTGAGGGAACTGGGGTTTAGTCAGGAGAAGAGAAGGCTCAAGGGAGACCTTGTATATCTCTACAGCTCCCTGAAAGAAGGTTGTAATGAGGTGGGGGTCAACCTCTCAGGTTACTAGTGATAGGTCTTAAGTTGGTCCAGTGGAAGTTCAGTTTGGTTATTAGGATTTTTTTTTTCTCAGAAAGAGTAGTAGTGCATTGAAACAGGCTGCCCAGTGATGTGGTAGACTTACTAAGGGTAGATGTGGCATTGAGTGACATAGTTTAGTGGGCATGGTGGTGATGGGGTGTTGTAAGAGACTATTTTAATATGCATTGACTCAAAGTTTGCTGATAAACATGTCCAAGCAAGTCCTGGGCAAGGGTTGTGAAATCCTTTGTCTAAGAGACAAGCAGATGGGCATTTCCTGGCAAAAGGAAAGAGAGATAAGTTGCAGCTCAATGGCCGCTGAACACTCTTTTGTTTGGTACTCATCTCCGTGGGGAGATAGCCATCTTAGGAGATGCTTGCCTGGCACACTAGCATGGGGGCAGCGATGGCCAATGAACACTCTTTTGTTTGGTACTCGTCTCTGGGGAGATAACCATCTCAGGAGACCTTGCAGCATGAGATTTGTCACGTAGACTGGAGGAATCTGGAAGATAAAATAGGGGTCCTGCAGCCACGAAGATGGAGCGATTTTCTCTGCGAGGGATTTTCTCGAAGCAGGAGTTTCTCTTCGGAGGGACTACCCGAGCTTATCACTGCTGCTGCCTGGAGAGGCCTTCTCTTAGGAGAGACCTCCCGAGCTGATCACTGTTCTGCTGCTGCCCCTCTCGGGGTTGACTCCCTCGCTGCTTCTCCGGTGCTGGCTGCTGCTGTTCCTGGGCTGTCCCCGCGCCGCTTCTCCTGTGCTGACCCGGTGCCGCTTCTCCAGGACAACTGCTTGCTGCTCAAGGCTGCCCGTCGCTGCTGCTGCTCTCCCCGCTTCTGCCATTCCCTGCTCTTCTGCCTCGGACCGTCGGAGCCGTTTGCAACGGCTAGGATCCTAGGATCCTGGCTGGTGACTTTCCCTGTGTTGTACAAAATCTTTGCTTCTTTCCTATCTTTCCTATCTTTCGCCTTCCCTTCCCCATCACCCTTAACAGTGTCCGCCTTCCCCTTCCCCATTTCTCAGGTCAATATTGGTAATAAACTGGTCGGACCAACATTTGAACCGTTGCTTCTTAATCTCACGCTGGGTATACACATAATCTTAAAGAACCTCGTCTCCCTCCTCTATATTGGAGCGTGACAGGTGTCAGTTGGACTAGGTGAACTTAGAGATATTCTCAAAGTTTAAGGGTTCTACGATTATACGATTCTATGATCTGAAGTTTTCCCCTGCAGAACAAATAGGTATCTTATCTCTGATGCCCCTACATGCTTAAAGCATTCTTGTGCCATATTTCCATATGGTTAGATCTCTTCTGATCACCTGTGGCACTTTTCTTTTTACCATGGGTCATCACAAGAAGCATAAATGATGGTACCAACATGGTTAAGAAAGGGCTGAAAGGAAAGTTAAAATTAAGTCTGGAGAAGATCTGTTCCTGATCAATGCTATGTTTTAACTATTTTCAACTCAAGAAGTCTTTTTCAGCAGTGGTAATATAATTTGTACTCAGCTTCTAGTTTCTATAACCTTTCTTGCTTGCAGGAGCTTCTGTATACCTTCTCTGGAGGAAACAGCTGTCACTTGTCTTTTCCTAGACCAGGATGCTAGTATGTAGGTCACTCTGAAACTAATGCCTCCTATTTATTTCCACGGAAACTACAACATATGCAAAGAACGAATAGAACTATTTGATAGAGCAAATTCTCAGCTAAAAAAACAATAATTTGTGACATAGTCATCACCATTAATCAATTCACATGGATGAGCTGATTAAGAAGCTCTTCCTTTTGTGGCATGACAGCTGTGCGTGTCCATCCAGAGCATGGTTTGTTTTTCATATTGCTGTTGCCTTTGCTAAAACACACCATACACAGTATCATTATGCTAACCTCCACTATATGATCTCCATAAATGTTCAGCAAGTGTTGATAAATGTCAGTGGGTACAATCCTTCTGCACAGAGGAATTCAATTCCACCCCTTTTCTTCATATGCACTTCATGTCAGATAATATTTTGTCAGACTTCCTTTCTGGTGCCACTTGTCACATAGCAACAATGTGTAACAGAATATTGGTAGGAAGATGCAACCTCTACTACCATCTCACCAACATCCACCTTTGATGTAGTGGGTCAGCACTATAAAACAGGAGGCATTACTTTAGAGCAACCTTTGTACTTTGTGTCTCCACATGGTCCATACTAAGGGCAACTTGTTTGACACACTGAGGTAGGTCTTTCACCTTTGACAAGTGCAGAAGTTGGTCCTCCTGGTTTTCTTTCATTCATCCCAGAGGCCTATGGCATTACTTTTTTTTTTTTTTTTTTTTTTAAGAGTAGTATGAGTGAAAAAGAAGATGTGGAAGGAATGTGCTTCAGTGAATGAAAAGAAGAATAGCTTCTTATTTTCCTGAATGAATGGCAAAATTACCTTGTTTATTCACCATTCCACCCAGAAAGACTTGCTGTCAGTGTGTACAATGCAGGACAGACACCAGGGACCTTGGGAAAAAGCACTGTTTTGTTGTTGTTGTTGTTGTTGTTGTTGTTGTTGTTGTTTTCCTAGTTCAACAGTATTATGTGATACCTGGAGTTAATTTCATTGAATTTTGCACGGCCTTCTTTCTAATCATCAGCCCTTTGAGAAGCATGGAGGAGGGACCAGGCCCTTCTCAGCAGTTATAGGAAATAAATACAAATTAAATTATGGACTTTGCCCTGTCAGTAAAGATGTGAAAACATCAAAAAGGAGAAAAAAAAAAAAAAAGTATTTAAGTATTTCCATATCACGTTTTGTAGTTTTTTTGTTGGTGGTGGTGGTGGTGGGTTTGTTTGTTTTTTTTAATTTCTGTTTTTTTCTTCTTTTCCCAGCAATAATTTATCTCTCAGTATAAGAACATGGCACAAAGTCAAGCAGATTTTTGCACTAGTCATGTAATAACAAAAAATCCCAGACCTGGGAACCCACTCTTAGGCCTTGAATTTTTGATTGATTTTCTAGTGAAGTTCCTTCTACTGCCTTTAGGAGAGTCTTCAAGAGTGGACCAATGGAGATAAGTTTCTTGTTTCATTTTCATTTGTATACCTTGAGCTCTATCACAGTACTTTCTGCCTGAAATATGTTCCGTTAATGTTCTACTCAGTGTGAGCAAGGAAAGTCCCAATTACCTCACTCTAGAGCAGCTCAGCTCCCTGTTATAACAGCTTTTCTTGGTGGAATGCAACATTACCAACTTGATCCTACAACCTTCCCTGCCACACGGCCAAATAAGTCATGCCCCTATCTACAGAAAGTCCAGTCCCCTTAATGTGTTATTCATTAATTTCATTGTCCTCAAATGTCTGAATGAGATCCTGTTCTTCTTATTATTGGGGTTGGACTTGATGATCTCTTGAGATCCCTTCAAACCCCTATGATTCTATGGCACCCATTCAAACCCCTATGATCAGGGCATGACAGTGTCTCTCACATATCTTTATCCTCCAAGAAATTAGAAGTTTTCTCTTACAAATTGTTGAGGGAAGTCCATAATGCAGTGGAAGAGGTGAGTGATGCATCTCAAGAGTCAGGCCATCCTATAATAGGCATCTGAGATAGGCAATAGGAATTCAGCTCTGGAGGAAGTGGTTCAATTTCATTGTCTGTAGAAGGTAACCAAAAACCCAGTTTGGGCATGCTGTTTATAGGTTAGATGTCTAAAGGTAGGAGTGATTTTCACTGAGTTGGAGGGTGTCAGGCCTTGCCAGTGCAGATATATATTATATACAGGATATACTTCTAGAATATAGAATATAGCATAAATATAGCATGTAACATTCAAAAAAAAAAAAAGAAAATTATAAACGGAAGGATGGCAGATTCTGGAGTCGGAGTAGGGGTGAGGCTGGATTGGATTGAAGAGACTTCAACCAGCTAGAAGAGCATTTTCCATATGTCAGACCAGAAGCTGCCAGCTTTGTTCAGGCTGAATGATACTCTTCCCTATTATTAGTCTCACTGATTTTATTGGCTCTGCTCATAGAGAACTTGATCAAACTATGGTGCTTTGGCCCAGAAAGGGAGCCACACTGCTGAGTTATTGCTGGGACAGATTTGTCTCCCTGATGCTCTGGGAAGTGAGAAAACCATGACAGGTCAGTAGCTGACAGAGGACATACTTCCTGCTGTTAGATACCTTGGGAAAGGAAATTAAAGATCCATCAAATTCTCCTTCTTCCTTCCTGAGCTACTGAAATGGCATAGGCTATTATTCCCCTGTGTGTGAGAAGTAAGAAAGACACGGGACAGGCAATGGTCCTGTACATCTTGCATTGGCATGCTGGTCATCATCTGGCCCCAAGTGATGTTCTACTCTGCATGAAAAAAAGAGAGAGTCTGGCTCTCAGTGACCAGAGGCTTTACATGGCCCAGAGCATGAGGTCAGTACAAAACCTTTGAAGAAAGATGTAGCAACAGTGCATCCAGTGCATTTACTGGAGAGCACAAAATACATTTACAAGCTGAGGAGAGGGGAAGAGAAGGAAAAGAAAAAGGCATGAGTTTATTTTCAGGGCAGAAAGCATGCCATTGCGCACCTACTCAAAGACAAAGAATTTGTCTGTCACAATGCACCATTTGCTGGAGGTTTCTAATCCACTGTGATATTATGGCTGATAGCTCAGAGACCTTGCCTTGACTGACGATGTAATTGGCGTGGCTGGATGTTTTTGATTCAATTTAACTGCTCCTGGTGAACCTGCTGAATGGTTCTGCAGGACCTGGATGTAAGCAGTGCTCCATATTACTTACTAATCTACCCCTCTGATTTGCTTGTCCTGCGATTTACAGTAACTAGCATTGTCCTTGTAACTAAGGTAATAAGTGAAAGCCTTTTCCTCCTAATTGTTCTATTGGTTTTACAGTTACCAAGCTGTAAAGCACCTCATCACTTTTGTTAATTCTTTGTTCCTTTTGAGCTGCCAGTTAGTAATCAATTATTATCCTTGTCATTCATACTGCAGCACAGCAGCTGGTCACAAGAAGCCTCATTTCATTGGGCTGGAGCCAGTCAAATCTCTCCAGCTGTCCCTTGCTCCCTGAATCATAATGTGCAATACTTGTTGCTTTACAAGTTCCTTTACCAGACTGTCTTTAAATATATGAAAATTAAAATTGCTTTATCTTCCAGTACTACTTAACCTCATAGCACATCTGACTGCGAGATTTAAGTAAACTCCCTAATGCTGCATTTTTATAAGAGGTGGGAAGATATTCTGTGTCAGCATAATTTTGGGCATGTTTTCCATTTTATGACATGGCTGAATTGGTATAAAGACTGCTGACAGATCAGAGGTTTTACTGGTAAAATGATATGAAAGGCTGAGACATTAGCATCCATCAAAGTCCTGTCAGGATTTCAGCAGATCAAGGTTTCTGGGCCACACAAGTAAAATCTGGCAGGAAGGTCTGTGAGCCTGCATAGCAAAAGAGAATGTACACAGAATATTGGAAGAGGTAGTGACCCACAAAATAGTGACAATTCAAGCTTCAAGGCACCCTGACTGAATTGCTGCAGAGGCAAATGCTCTTAGGCCTTCTATTCTTGTTATGGAGTGATAAGCAGTTCAGCAATGTGCTCTGAGCCATCAGCTGAGCTTTCAGATGACTTTAATCAGAGGAAGGAACATGAGTACCATCACTTTCCTGGTTGTCTTTGTTCTTAGTACCCGCTGATTAAAAGCTGCTGGGATAAGAAATCTTGCAAAATTACTTAGCCAACACACAAAATATCCGGGGGAAGTAGATGGCTTTGGAGAATAGATATTATCATCTTGTAGGATATGTTCCTCTTTATCTAATTTAATCAAAAGGAAGAAGATTTCACAACTCTGCTGCTGATGTGGTTGTTTTCATTGGCTTCAGAGAAGCAAGTCACAGGAATAGAAGTTCAGCAAAGATCTTATGCAGCAACTTCTTTTGCTTTCTGATGTGCCCCAAGCAATCAATTTCATGGGAGTATTAAGTGACAAATTTAAATGTGGTCTAACCCATTACATCTTGTTGCAAGAATTTCAACCACTGCTGTTAAGGAACCCAGTCAGTGTTAACTGTACAGTGGCCACCACTGATATTATCTAAAAATGCCTAAATTTTATTGCTATTGCAGATCATACCAGTAAAATCATCTCTGCTAAACTAAGCACCACACACACACACAAAAAAGGTTTTACAAGTGCACTACACACCTTATAGAGTGCATGTTTGTTATGGAGCTTCACAAAGGCTCAAACTTGCTTTTAAATAAGACTAAAGTCAAGACACTTCTTAAAGCAGTGATCACACCAGGAATAGCAATAATCAAACTGGCATTAGATTTCACTACTTTTGGACATAATTCTACAGTTGTTACTATATAGTTGAACTTATTTTCTTTGTGTAAATATTACTTTGCTGATTCTAGGCACACATCATAGATATGACTAATTTAAGAGAATAATTTAGTGAGACATACTGAAAATGCACTACCATATCCTGAGTTTTTCCCTTTCAGTGTTTTTCATAGGACAATGTTTTCTGCTTTGTTTAATTAATGTCTACACCATTTTTTTTCTAAATCTCAGTTGCTATTAATTTTGCCCTCCTTCTTCTTCCCCCAGAATCTGAGGTGTGTAGTTCCTAGTTTCCTTAATATACAAGCTGCTTCTTAACATCCAACCAAAAAATTAAGTCTAATAAAAATGCAAATCAAACTGCAGTATAGATCAACATCCAGATGTGAGCTAGTGGATGAAATTCTTCCTGCCTTCTTTGGAATCTGTACTGTGGAAATCAGAGTGCTGAAGGGTGTTCATGGGAAAAGTGCTACTGGCTTTTCTTGTCATAATACAAGTCTTTTCAGTATGGTCTGGTGGCTCATTCTTTACAGCTACAGTTTTCTATTCAGTTTGGTCAGCCACTTGGAATTCCCGAGTGTCAGCTGCAGTTTAAAAACAGCTTTCCAAAGGGCAATTATGCAGCCCTATTTTCAGATTCTAAGTACCTGCTTTAAGAATCAGAAGTGTGAATTTAGGCATCCACCTTAAAAATTTAGCCCACAGCAGACCACTACCATCCAGACTCCAAACCTGGGCTCTAGAGGTTTGATGGTGTGTACTTGTCCTCTTGCAGTGTCTGCCCATGGACTGCTTATTGTCAAACAGTCAGGAGTTTACCGCCTTCACAAGAGCTAACATAAGATAGTACCAGTCCTCAAAGTGATGTGGGTGGCTTGATGGGAAACCTGCCCGTTGTTTTCAAATTTCCATCTTGCTTTGAATAATTGTCACTTGAGATTACTTATTGTTTGTGTTTAGTAGATTAACTCTTGGGAAATTATATTAGTATTGATAAGAACTATTTTGGCTTTACCGGATCTTCTTGCGTAACTGCCAAATCTAGAAGGAACAGAGTGAAGACACAGAATCACAGAATGGTTTTGGTTGGAGGGGACTTTTAAGATCATCTAGTTCCAACCCCCATGTCATAGGCAGGGTTGTCAACCACTAAATCAGGCTGCCCAGGATCCCATTCAACCTGGACTTAGATGCCTCCAGGGATGAGGCATCCACAGCACCTGTAGGCAACCTGTTCCAGTGTGTCACCACCCTCTGAGTGAAAAACATCCTCCTAATATCTAACTTAAATCTCCCCTGTCTTAGCTTAAAATCATTTCCCCTTGTCCTATCACTACCAACCTGCGTATCAACAGTCATTCCCCCTCCTGTTTATACATTCCCTTCAAGTACTGGAAGGCCACAATGGGGTCTCCACAGAGCTTTGTCTTCTCCAAGCTAAACCGGCCCAGTCCCCTCAACCTTTCTTTGTAGGAGAGATGCTCCAGCCTCTGACTATCTTAGTGGACATCCTCTGGACCTCTTCCAAGAACTCTGTGTCTTTTTTGTGCTGGGGGCCGTGGGCCTGGACTCGGTACTCCAGGTGGGGCCTCACAAGAGCTGAGTAGAGGGGGACAATCACCTCCCTCTCCCTGCTGGCCACCCCCTTTTTAATGCAGCCCAGGATATAGTCGACCCTCCAGGCTGGAAGTGCACACTGCAGGCTCATGTCCAGCTTCTAGTCCACCAGGACCCCCAAGTCCTTCACTTCAGGGCTGCTCTCCAGTAGTTCTTCCCTCAGTCTGTATAAATACCTGGGATTGCCCTGGCCCAAGTGCAACACCCTGCACTTGGCCTTGTTGAACTTAATTAGGTTCACATGGGTCCACTTCTCCAGCCTGTCCAGGTCCCCCGGATGGCTTCCCTTCCCTCCAGTGTATTGACTGCACTGCTTAGCTTGGTGTTGTCTGCAAACTTGCTGAGGGTGCACTTGATTCTATCATCTATGTCACTGATAAAGATGTTGAAGAGCACTGATCCCAAGGACTGAACCTCAGGGGGCACCACTTGTGACTGGCCTCCACCCAGACATAGAACTAATTATGCGTTGGCCTTATGAGCTGCAAGAGCACACTGCTGGCTCACATCCAGCTTTTCCATTAGGACCCCTAAGCTGTTCATCACAGGGCTGATCTCATTAAGTTCTTCTTCCAGTCTGTAGTCATATCTGGGATTGCCTGGTGCAACACTCTGCTCTTGTTGAATCTCATTAAGTTCTCTTCTGACCACTTAATGAGCATGCCCAGGTCCCTTTAGATAGTATCCTTTCCTTCAGTTGTGTCAGTTGCACCTCTCAGCTTGGTGTCATCAGCAAACTTACTCAGGGTGCACTTGATTCCATTATCTGTGTAATTGATAAAGATGTTGAAGAGCATCAGTCCCAAGATGGAGCCCTGAGGGACATCATTCATTACCAGCCTACACCTGGGCATAGAGCCACTGTTACCAACTTTCTGGTGATGACCATCCAACGAATTTCTTATCCACTGAACAGTCCAGCCTTCAAATCCATATCTCTCCAATTTAGAGGTAGGAATGTGGTGTGGAACCACATGAAAGGGCTTGCACAAGTCCAGGTAAACAACATCAGTTGCCCTTCCTATGTCCACTGATGCTGTAACTCCAACATATAAGGCCACCATATTGGTCAGGCATGATCTGCCTTGGTGAAGCCATGCTGGTCATTTCAGATCACCTGTTCATCTAGCATGTGTCTTAACAACACTTACAGAAGGATCTGCTCCATGCTCTTCCCATGCACAGACATGAGGCTCACTGACATATAGTTCCCCGTGTCTTCCTTTCTCCCTCTCTTAAAAATAGGAGTGATATTTACTTTTTCCTCTCACTGGGGACTTCTCCTGACAACCACAACTTTTCAAATACAATGGAGAGTGGTTTTGCAACCACCCAACCCATTCCTTCAGAACCTTGGGATGCATGCTGTCCAGCCCCATAGACTACACCAAGCCTCATGAGGTGGTCTCAGATCTATATATAGGATTTGACTGGAGTTTTGAAATCATTTAACATCCCCATTCTTCTGCATCACCCACCAAGTGGATCCAGGTCCCTAAGCAAATACAGTTCCACAAAGAGTTTTGTCCTTTCCAGAAACTGTAAAGACCCAAACTACTTTTCCCAACATGCTCTTTATGTGTATTACAAGGACCTTATCTCCCTCTACAGTAGGTAAAGAGCTGGATTGGGCAGGACCATTGCAATTGGTGGATCCTTGAGTGTTGACCAACCAGGTGCCTTCTGCCAGATACTTCTCCCAATGCTTAAATGTTCTGACACCCATTGCTTTCAACACTGTTTTTAACAACCCATTGTATCTTTCAGTTTTACCAGAAGCTGGTGCATGATAGGGGATTTGATAAACCCACTCAATGCCATGATCTTTGGCCCAAGTATTTACAAGAGAATTTTTGAAATGAGTCCTATTATCTGACTCAATTCTTTTTGGAGTGCCATGTTGCCATAGGACTTGTTTCTTGTGACTTAAGATGGTGTTTCAGGTGGTAGCATGGGATACTGCATATGTTTCAAGCCACCCAGTGGTTGCCTTGTAAGCACAGTAATGCTTACCATTGCAAGTTCATGGCAAGGTGATATAATCAACCTGGCACATGTGTCACAGTCATGAGTAATCTGTGCAATAGCATCCATAGTAAAGTCCACCCCTCGGTCTCTAGTCCACTGTTGTGGTTTTGTGATTTTTGTTGCCAATATTCCACAGCAGAACATCATGTAAAACAATGGGAGTTAAAGAGTTAATGTTCTGGTTCCGTGCGTGGACTGCCTTTCTGGGGCATTTTGGGTCCTTAGATGGGAGGAGAGGAAGGGCATTCCAGAGTACCTGGCGGGCAGAGAAAGAAAGGAGCTCCTGGCAGGACACCAGCTGCTTGCACACTCTCTCTCTTTCTCTCTCAGTTTGACATAGAGAAAAGCACGTGCTTCCCCTGCAGTCTACTAGCTTGAGATATCCTACTCTATTTGAGCCACCTTAATTTTGTCAGCATGATCTACCTGATGGTTATTTTTTTGTTCTTCAGTAGCCCTACTCTTGGGCACATGAACATCTATACAATGCAGCTTTACAACCATATTCTTTATTTGGGCAGATATGTCTTTCCACAGTTCAGCAGCCCAAATAGGTTTATCCCTTCATTGCCAGTCATTTTGTTCCCACTGGCTTTATGCACTGGCCATATGAGGCTGTTAAAAGGTGAGTGAGTTTTGCTGATCACTCTCTGGCTCTTTAGTTGACAAATCAACTTAAGAATGGGGAGCAGGAGATGCCTGTTAGTGTGGCACTGCCGTCTGTGCACTGTTTTTGTATCAGTCAGTACCTGTTGCTCTTCCATTCTTAGCAACCCCACAACAGACAGATCTTCCAACAGGCCAGGCAAAACAGACAGCTGCTACACGTTATCTGTGTCTACAGCAGCTATTCCAAAAGCCCAACAAAAGCCCCTAGGAATCCCTAAAATACTGCCTTCTGAGGTGACCAATACCATGTATACATGGAGCCCCTGAGCCAGTCACAATAGGGTGCTTTTGCCAGTCTTTACCAGTGAGGCTTGTTTCAGCCTGTCAGTGGTTTACGGGCTGGTTTGGCCTGGTTCCGTGATGACTGGGGCGAGGGAGGACCCATTCACCCCTGCCCTGGGAAAGGGGAAGGGGGAAAGGGAAAAGGGAAAAGGAAGATGGGCCTAGAAACAAAACAGCAGCGATGATCTGAGGAGAAGAGCTAATTTACTAAATAAGATATCAGAATGCAAAATAACACAATATAATACAATATAATTGGAATTGAGGCTAATGAATCAAATAAAATGAGCATGGAATTTAGTCAAATAAAATGAGAGTGTGTTGAAGAACCAGAGGCTTTACAATAACTCTGAAGGCGAGACAGTTAGGGACCGCCTACTGGGTGCTCACTTGCTCAAGCAGGAAGACATCTTTGTTTGATAACTGAGGCATTGGTGTTTTGGGAATCCTGGTTCCCATCAAATGTATCCAATACCACCATGGATTCATCAGTTCCATCAGAATAAAACACGATAGACAGTTTGTCCATTTTATCGTCTTGATTGCTCTCCATTCTGTCCAGTTTTTCAGTTACCTTGGAAATAGCTGAAACATAAGCTCATAGAGGGCTTAAATATAACTGTGTCTTGAAGTTTTTTAATCAGTTCATTTATAACGGGTCTTCTTTCCCCTCTGCCATACATTGCTGATAACGTAGTGGCATACATTTCTGGTGTAGTCCTTCTGAATAGATACCACATATTTGGTGTACCCTTGACTCTCCCAGGATCATGCTCTTGGTCTAATTCATCAGGAGTGAACGTGGGGTCATGTAACATTTCTAACATGTGACATTCTCTTAAATAATGGATGCCCTTTTCCTTAGCAGTCCATTTCTTTTTATCAGGCATCAGGTCATCTTTGAAGGGTTGTTTTTCTTTCATGGCTAGCGGCATCTGCTTCCAGAGAGTGAAGGACCCATTCTGGCATGTACTAATGCCTCTGTTAATGGCAGAGTCCCTAGCAATGCTACCCAACTGGCAAGCTTTTCTACTATCTAGCAACACACTGTTGGCCCCGTTGTCCCAACAGTGAAGTAATCTCTGAACAGGAAATAGAAGAGCGAAAAGTCCTCTGGGATATGCAGTTCTTCTCTGAGACATGTGTATACCTGGAACTATCCATAATCCATGGAACCGGAGCATTTACTCCTTAACTCCCAATGTACTACATGATGTTATGATGTGGAATACCAATAACAAAAATCACAAAACCATGACAAATATGCAAAGAAAAAAAAAAAAAAGTCAAACAAGTGCATGAGTTCAAGATCTGGTAATACTAGATCTGTGAGCCTCATATTAGTTCCAAATAAGGATGCTGCAGTACATGTCTAATATTTCTTTTCTACCACAACCCAAAACAATTTATGCTGCTTTCAGAGCTACGAGTTTCATGAAAAATCAGCAATCAAATTGCACACAGTTAAATTGCATCTACTTCAACAAGCAGCAGACATAGGTTTCACCAATTTTTCTCTAAGAGATGAAAACAGAGGTGTTCCACTTGGACATAATAGGCAGCAAAATCTCTTACACCTGCTACTTGGTCTTATGGTTGAGTCACTGTAGTGACACAAGTATCCTGATTGTTAGATATATCTCAAACTAGCCTTTGCTAATTCCTTGTCCTGTCATCTAAATAGAGCCAGGATAAAAATTTTATCTTATTCTGGTCAGTCTTAAGGCAATTTATGCCATCTTTGATTAGAAGTATTCAAACCCCATGGGTGCATGACCGTAGTTTGTTCCACAACAAACTCAGGCAATCTCAATATATAGTGGTAACTATAGATATAGTTATCAGTAAAATTTCAAGGGGCTTATTAACACTGTCTATTGATCTGTGGAATGTAATAATTTACATAGTTTGGGAAAAGCCTGCACTTTTTCTAACAACAGGCTGCTATTTATTATTGGCAGGAACAGAGCACAGGCTTTAAAATTTAAGAAAATAAAAAAAAGTCCTCTGGCAGTGAGGAAATGAGCCTAGACATTTTTTATGAATGGGAAAGAGCTGCTTAACTCTGACTGGCTTGTTTTCTTTTCTTCCTATTCACATCACTTAAGTCCCACCTTCCTGCCTTAAATGGCATCTCGTTCCCTGGCAGCAGGGCAAGTATCTGTTTGATGTCAGCACCCTTTTATTTGCTTAAAAGCATCTTTTTTTCAAGCCAGTAAATTGAAAATGACTACCGCATCGAGAACTAGCCAATTTCCAGCATTCTCTGCAGAACTGGTCTGCTTTCACATTTAAGAGATATCATTAATTTTCTAATGAATAATGAGATCAGAGAGCTTGCTTGCTCTATTATGTGTAGAAAAATGCTTATGTAAATCAGTATGGCTGTGGTAGCTTCCCAGGGGAACTTTAAAGCTTATCATATCATTAAATCTGATAACAATTCTTTCTTTTATTTTTTTTCTTTTTTTGAGTGGGGGGGGGGGGTTGTTAAGGAAAAGAAAGGTCTATTCACTACCCATTTGTAGAAATAAATTTATAATAACAAAGACATGTTTAAGACATGTTTATAATATGAAAGAGAAAATAAGGTTACTAGATCATATCTGAGAAAATGGAACCAGAACTTACTTCAGCTTGCAAGCTGCACCCTGTATCGACTGAAAAAGCAGTCCATATTTTTACATAGTTTAACCTTGTGAAATACACTGCATGCAGTTAAATCCTTGTTAAAGATTAGTGTTAGCTTTTGATGTCAGTTTCATTTTTCCAGGCTCCCTGCAGCAGATTCTAAAGTTCTTCCAACAAATCACTTTCAGTGACCTTAAGAACACCTTCCCCTTATTCACCTTCTACTTTTCCATGTTAAGGGATGATCTCAATTAAATAAAGGAAAATGTCCAACGTCCTTTTAATTTAGCTTTAGCGTCTTAGTGACAGAGATGCTTCTGATTTATACCAAGGCTAAAAACATTAGAATAACATTTTTCCAGTGTCACTGAGATCAGCTCCATGAATTCTAGTTCTCCACCTAGAATACCTTTGTTTAATCTTCCTGTTTCCTTCCTCTGCTGCTTGCACAGAAGGAAACAGCATTTAATTTGCAAGTACTGACAATTGTGCGGGTTATATTTGTATTGTATATATTTATGTATATTTTTTCTCCCCTGAATCTTACAGCATTTTTCCAAAGAGGATTTTTTGCTTTCTACTTCGGGATCACATGATAGGTAGCTGTGGGCTGATAGACAGGAAATTCCTCTTTCACCTCGGACTGTTCTCCCTTCAGTATTAAATATTATCTACAAGTTTTTACACATTTGTCATAAAGTGAGAAAGAACATATCTGTTTCCTAGGGATGATGAACTGAAACTGGTCGTGATTCGGGGCAGGGGGTGGAAATATTCTATTCAGCACAGCACTTAAACTGAGACATAAGTGCCAACCTTAACAGGGACAGAGTTAAGTCTTTGTTTAAATGCTTTCCTTAACAGGGGTCATTAGCACTAGCTCTCTCACTGAACAATGCATTATTGCTAATGGAAGCAGCTAGGCATCCAAACGTTTTGGTGCCTTAACTATTTTTTGCTGCTACTTACAGGCCAGTTGGCTGCTGAACACTTACAGAAATGAAGCACAGAAATCTGCCAAGAGAGCCATTCAACTCTGAAGTGCTGGTTTGGAGGGCAATGGCATGAGGTGGTGAATTGAAGGTGGTGTGAGGGAGGCGTGGAATTACTTTGAACTCGAGAAGCAAAGAACATCTTTTTCTATCAAAAACTTGGGCAATTCACAATCAAGTAACAATATGAGAAAAATACAAAACAAAGAAACATACATACTGGTGGATTTCAGAAGAAATCTGATTTTCCAATGTCTTATCAGAAAAGAACACAGTTTTTCTAACTGTAACTAGCATAAATATTTGAATGTCACTTGCTCAACTGTGAATAAAAGTAAGTAATTTTCAGGTTTTTTTTTTTGTGAGAAACCAATTACATATACTGAATATGCACACATTTAACTCTGCATACAGCAAGCAAGGTTTTTTGTCCTGGATGTTCTGGCATAGATCATGAGCCTCTAGGTATTGCCCACCATTTTCATTATCTCAGCTAAATCTAGCTGTCATGGGAAACTGTGGACTTCAGGAAGAAGATGACATCAGGACAATGACAGGCAGCATTGTGGGTGAAAAAGGACCGTCTACCTCTACTTGAGCAAGGCTTTTGACTATGTTTCCTACAGTATTCTTATATGCAGTTATGATGTTATGATCCAGGTGGATAAAAAGCTGGTTGAATAACAGAGCTCACAGCATAATATTTAATAGGTAATATTCTACCTGGAGATGTAAAACAAGATCTGTAGGTATGTCTCTGTAGGTCCAGTCCTGTTTAATGACTCTATCAATGACATGGAGGGGGTGGTGGGGTGGATAGAAGTTTCAGATGACATCATATTGGGAGGATCACCAAATAAGCTGTAGGTCAGGCTGGCCATTCAGAGACCTAGGCAGACTGTTGAATGGACCAAAGTTTACAAAATGCAACAAATTCAAAATAACGCAATTGGGAAATAATAACCTCTGGCAACAGTGCAGGCTTAGAACTGGCTGGCCTGAGGGCAGCTGTGCTGAAAATGATCTGGGTATCTAGGCAGGCAGCAAACTAAACACAAACAAGCACTATACTCTGAAAAGACAATAAGTCAATTGTATCATGGACAGTATTTGCAGAATAATTAGATTGAGGAATTGAGTATTTCACTCTAGTCTAATGTATTTCACTCTAGTCAATACTCATTAGACCATAACAAGCATGGAACCCCAGTACAGCTATGATACCAACATAGTAGAGGGAGTTCAGTGGAGTGACACTGAGATGGTAAGGAGGCTATAGCATGTACACTATGTGGAGGTGCACTGAATGGGGATTGTTCAGCTTCAAAAAGTAAAGGCTTTGGTTACTGAGCAGGTGGATTTTTTCACAATAGTGCAATGGCAGGGAAAAAAAATAGACAAAGAACATAATTGAAACAAGAAAGATTCTCACTGGTTATATAAGTAGCTTTTTTACCTTGAGGTCAATAAAAATTTGGAACAAGATGCCCACAAAATGTTGTGCACTATCCACCTGGAGAGTTTTTTGAGACCTTGACATGAGCATAATGGAAAGTTCAGCAAAAATGGAAAGAACTGCCAGGATGACCAAGGAACTGAAGCATCTCTCCCGTGAGGAGATGCTGAGAGAAGAGCAACTGTGCTAGGGTGAGACTCTCTTCAGTGGCATGTGGGAATAGAAGAACAAGAGGCAATGAGCAGAAACTGGAACACAGGTAGTTCCATACCAACACAAGAAAGAACTTCCTTTACTGTGAGAGTGACAACACTGCAACAGGCTGCCCAGAGAGATTGTGGAATCTTCTTCTCTAGAAATGTTCAAGACCCATCCAGAAACTTTATCGTGCAACCTAGTGTAGGGAACCTGCTTTAGCAGGGGGGTTGAACTCAATAATCTCTATATGTCCCCTCCAACCGCTACAGTTCTGTGATTCTGTTTAGCTGGAAGAAGAAAAAACTCAGGATTTTAACAATGATTGTAGATATGTAAAGCATGAGTGCAAAGAGGATAAGTCATGCT
This sequence comes from Callipepla californica brunnescens, assembly GCA_023055505.1. Lineage (NCBI taxonomy): Eukaryota > Metazoa > Chordata > Aves > Galliformes > Odontophoridae > Callipepla > Callipepla californica. The sequence continues at coordinate 542,390 of JALIRH010000034.1, read as the reverse complement.
ATTTTTAGTGCTACCCATTGCCAAGACAAGAGACAATAAGCACAAGCTGGAACACAAGAAGTTCCTACAGAATATCAGGAAGCACTTCTTTACTGTGCCGTTGATGGAGTTCTCACACAAACTGTACAGAGGGATTATGGAGTCTCCTCCTTGGAGATTTTCAAAAGCAATTTGGATGTGTTTTTGGGCAACCTACTGTGGGGACTACTAGAACAGGAGATTGGACTAGATGAATTCCAAGGATCTTTTCCAATCTTAACCATTCTGTGATTCTGTGAACTGACTGGATAAAGTCCTGAACAACGTGATCTGATGTCATACACACAGCAGCTGACCCTTCTTTGAGCAGGAAATTGTATTAGATGAATTCATAAGCCCTCTTTCCAAACTCCTTTTCTCTATCACACTTTCCTATGAGCACCTTCTCACCACCTGCACTCATAGTGCATTTCCTTCTCTACTCCCAGTGTTCTTGAGTAGGTTTGTCATGAGTTTGAAAAGTACTGTGGTTTTTGTGCAACTATAATAAAAATTTCTATAGGACCTGCTGGACTGAACTGCTTTTACTGTCACAAAACACATGGCAGAAAATTTACACTTGTATGACAGAAGAACAAAAAGAATGAGAATATGAATTATAATTAGATGAATATTTTCTGTGGCAATACATTTGAACTGGACACAATCTGAATATTGAAAATAATACTCTATGTTCTTGGAATTAAGGCCTTATTTCATTTAGATGGGAATTTACTGTCATAGTCAGAAACTGCCACTTGTCAAGCTAAAAATTTTTTATGGGTTTGTCAAAAGTATTCAAACAAGTGACTGGTGTAAGGAGGTTAGAGTGCCTCTGCACTGAGCTTGGGACAAGAGTTAGACTTGTAATAGTGAAAATAGAAAAATGAGCTCTGAATTGCAAACATCAGTAATATGTGGTATGACATAACAACATTTCTTAGATTTTTTTTTTCTTACTACTCAGACTTCTGAATGTAACATCCCACTTCTAATGTTACTTGAGGTACTAGATTCTGCTCTTGAATTCTTGTTGAATAGCACCTTGCCCTGTAAACAGTCTTACTACAGATCTATATGTGAAGAAATATCTTGTTCATTAGAGTGGGAAAGTATTGTTAGAGACAAAGCTACATTTGATTAATGCCATAAAATCACATCTTCGATGGATTTCAAGACAATTGAGTTATGCAGTATGTAAATTATGTGAATGAATTACTGTTGCCACTGGAGAAATGAATGTTATGTGTTTCAATTATGATGTTATTATTTCTGACACACTCTTTATTCTTGAAAAGAATGTCTACTTTTAGATCACCCTGCATGGCCAAGAAACAATTACAAGTTTCAGCCAAGTGTTTTAATATCTAAAAATGTTACATTCTTAACATTCCACTTACATGGTGTTACAAACCAAATGATGTTTATATGAAAGCCAGCTCAAATTGCTGGGAGATTACAAAATACTGATTTAATATCAGTAATACATTTTCACATTTAAGAAATGACATAAGCTTCAGCAGACTGCCTGTGAATAAATCAAATGCTGTCATTATTTATTCATTAAACTGAACACTCATACCTTCCTTTATGTGCAGGAGCAAGGCTGAGAAATATTGACATGGGCATGCTACAGAAATAACTACTTAATCTTGTGTGGTTCTTCTTTCATGGCATGGGGAATTTACCTGCTGCATTGCTATGTATTGATGGAATGTACTGAGAATTAGCGATGTGTTTTGTATATGATCTCTGATGAAGTAAAATATACATACCAATTTCTTTTAAAAATTATTTAAAGGATTATTATTGGTGCGTTTGGGGTAGATTCTATATTTATTTGATGCCTTTACACTTTTTTTTAACATACATTTCTTGCTTTGATTAAGGATGAACATTAAGTGATGAGTCTAGTGGTTTATTATGAAATCTGCAGAAGTCATCAGGATTCATCCAGTGTCTGTAAAGAAAAGAGGTGATGATGGGAAATCAGAGATATGGTATTGAATGTAAGCTCATAAAAATGGATATTTGGGCTGTGGGGATATGGTTTGAATACTTGTTTGGCCAGAATTATTGCAAAGATATTAAACTCCTTCTTCCATGTCCAGTGAAAATATTCCAACAGGCAACAGCAGAACCTCTCTCATGGTCTTCTTGCTCCGAATTGCTGTTTCTTCTTGTAAGAAGATGAAAATCAATCAGGGAAGAAAATGAGAAATGTCTTAGCATATGGCACAGGACAGTCACCTTATTTTTAAGGTCAGGCTTTCCCTCCCTTGTTACCTTCACGTGAGTGCATTTCCTCTGAGATGTTTGGTTTTAACGATGTGCCATTCTTATGCTGTTAAAATTCCCGAATACCTTTAAGCAGATGAAGCCCCAGTCAATGAGAGACTTCATGAGAGCAGGAGCAGCCATGGAGATGCAACAGCATTGGAGATGGTTGTGCATGAAGGCTGGAGAATAGTGAGCTAGAGGAGTGGAAGTGGAGGGCTGTGAAAGGGAGGGAGGCCCTCCCTATAGCTGACAGGGGACCAGGAGTAGCAGTAACAGTAGAACACAGGGGCCTGACCTGAAATCAAGAAGTTGAGATGGAAAGATTAGGATTCTTGTTTTATTACTCCTGTAATAAAAGAGTCAGACCCTGAAGGGCTGTTTTGTACCTTCTCTGTAACCATTACAGAAGTTATGCTTAGGATATTTGCAGCATTTTGTTCTGGCTTCTCTAGCAAAGCCATCCGTTGCTGACTCACTGAAAACTATGACTCTTTATTCAGACCCAGTGTGGGCTGCAGCCTATAAACTACTTCTGGAACTCTCAGTATTTGTACCTGGTTTTCAGATATCTCCTCAAATTTGCATGTGTGGCGAGGGACTTGCGAGCCACAGCACATATTGCCTTCTAATGGGACAGGCTGTATGAACAACATTCTAGGTGTATGTAGGGGACTGACAGGTTGCACGTGCACTTTTTCCAGTTTCTGAGAATCTTTCCCAGAATCCACTCTATTCTCATTTGAGGTTCTCACTGCCTTCTTATTTTTTACAACAATTGTCTTAAATTAATTTACATTTTCAAACATTTCTCTGAAATTGATGGATGGAAGAATATTATTTTTAAATGTAAAAAACTGAAATTCTTACTGCTTTAAGACATTCTAGTAGCTCAAGGTAAAAATTCATTTAACACAACTACGAGATTTGGAAGATTATGATGCAAGCGGCAGTACTCTGTGCTCTTACACTGGATGTTAAACTAAGCACCTCTGTATCTAGTTGCTATATAGATTCTGCCTAGTGGGTATGTGTTTCTGTTCTCATAGGCATAGACAGAAACTGAAAGCATTCGACTTTTCCTAAAAGGCAGTCAGCGCATCCTAGCAGCAAGCTTTAAGTTTTCGTCTACTATAACCTGCTTTTTTCACCTACTATAACCTGATTTTTCCTTCTACTGTAACATGTTTAGGTATTTATATCTTTAGCTGCACATGATTAAATGATTTAATTGCACAGAATTCTTATTTAGGCCATATAACTGTGTTGCTAGTTACTGTCCAGATTTGTAGCAACTGCCTTTAAGATGTTTCTGTCTGAAAAGCCATCACTCTGGAGATTCCCTAGCCAAGAGTGACAAAATCCTCCTGCCCTGTAATTCTAGGACTTTTTAGTTAAAAGCAGAGAATGATCATTATCTGCCCTGTTTCATTCTCAGATTTTGCAGAATAAATGGGAAGGCTGTACTGTTGTATCTTGCCTATAATGCCACTTAAGGAACAAAAGTCAAGCAGTTGTCTGAAGCAGAAGGTTAAGAACATTGGGATGGTGACTGAGAATAACATTTTAATTTTTCCTGTGTGAGAAGTATGGGAAATAGCTAATCCTGGCTCTGTCTGCTCCACAGCAACTCCACTGACATAAATAGTTGGAGGATATTATGTTAAAGCATTGCATCACTGGGACAAATTCTAATTTGCTTATTTATTGGCAAGGTAAAGCAAGACAGAGCCAGAATCTGATCTCTGCTTACCTGGTATAAACTGGAAGTAACTGCAGTGATAAATGGACATAACCAAAATTAGAGTCTGGCCCCTTTGTTTGTAGTTGTTTTTGGAAGCAGATGGCTTTTAGGAAATAAGGATGTCACATAAATCACTGATAACAAAGTAGCTCTGGATTTCAGCTGCTGGCAGCTTCTGACTATCCATCTCTGTAAAACTGAAATTGTCCGTGCAGCTGTTTTGTGTACAGAGGCTTTCAGTCAAATGGAATGGATAGTTCTACATAACCTATAGTCTCAAGGAAGCATTAATATTTGTGTAGCGTAGGAAATCAGAAAGACACATCTTCTGAAATACCATCTGATCAGAGATGGAATTCTAATAATAGAAGTCTGCTAAAAATGAAGCAATCATCTCATCAGCTTAGTTCTGGAGGAAAAATGATGTTGGGCAATAAGTAGCCAGGATAACAAAGTACATCTTCAGTGAGATGTAGTCTTTTCATGAGTACAGGCAGAATTTACTGAATACAGAAAAGGTAGAGAAGAGTATGTGAATGGATGTGACTAGTATCGCACCCGTACTTGGAAACCTTAAGAGAAGGAACACAGAAGATTTGTTGATCCCTTATATTAAACGTAGCTTTTACTTAGAAATACCAAGTTATTCCACATATAAAATAACCTGAGACTGTATTGATGTGTGATGTGTGCATTCCAGGATGATGATTATGTGATTCTATCTCCTGCTTTTTTTTTTTTCCCTGGTATTTGTTGTAACTTTGTACTTGAGAAGATCAAGTCAGGTTTATCCAAAAGAAAGCTAGAGGAAACTTGACAATTATGAGTGTACTAATGTGGTTTTGTAAAGACAGCTAAAAAACCACAAGCTGCCACAAGCAGCTGAGCAGACATGAACTCAAATCACATATAAATTTTTAACCTGGAAGTTAATCACTCTCTGAAAACTTCTACTTCTGTCTGTAGTATGTTCTCTGTCAGCTCAAGTCTTAGAATTGGTTGGTTTGCTTTTTATTTTTTTCCCCAAATACTTTCTCTTGCGGTCAGGGAAGCTTTGTTCTGTCTGTGCAGCTCACTGGGAAAGGCTGAAGGTCTATGTTAAGAAGGCCAGAATGGGTAACTATGAAGTGTTGACTTGAGTACCTGCAACACTGAGAGAAAATTAATTGCCTCAATATATAATGGCATTCTAGTTTCACTGAAAATAAGCAGTCACTTTTTATGCATGTGTTATGCAAAAATTATTCATTTTGTTGCTTGATTGTGTAAATTGATGCTTTTTCATGTATTGCTGGTCTACAGAGATGACTGCTACCTTTTGAGTTTCAGAAAAGCATTTCATCTGAAAATAAGCTGCAAAGATAAACACTATTGGTAATGAGTGCAAACACAGCAGCTTGAGAGGCTAGTGGTGAGGATGTCCACATTTGCAGAAACTAAAATCTACAACTTGGAGTATGTGAGGTCATCAACAGTCTGTTTTTATAGGTTGCAGAACAGTTTTCTGTTCCTCCAGCTCAAAGATGGATTAAATACAGTCTTGAACAGAAACCTACTCCACCTTCCTGGTGTGCAAGTACATTTCCTTTCACTTGTCTGTTTCCTTGCAAAATGTCTCAAATATTGGGATATTCTGATACTACTCTATTCATTAACCAGCTATAAACACAGGAGGTGAAGCAGGTCTGCCTAAAGTAATGCTGGGGATTCTTGTCACAAATGAGTACCTGGGAGGTACTTCTGCAGAAGATAAGAGCACAAAATTCCTTCCTAATGTTAGATGAGTAGGAGCCAAGTATGCTGGTCTAAAGCAGTGCTGCTGCAACAGGGGGAAGAAGTTGCTGACACACAAAGAAAGTGTGTGGTAGGAAAGTAAAATATTTTGAAATTTTTTTGTTTGCAGGTAGGGAGTGGGTGGTTGTTAGAAAACTAGGACATTAAACATTATTCCTCCAAGAAGATAATTTCCAAAGGGTAGAGCTGTAAAATACCACAATATTGTAGTTAGCATTTCAATAAAATATTGTCGTAGGACAGAGGCATTCACACATGAAATCTCTCCTAATTCTGTATCTCTAAGGGAAATTCTGGCTTTCCTTTATTAAAGGGACCAAAATCCAGCCTACAGTAGACACCAGCAGCATCTTGAGCTGCTGAATACTTTCAGTTTTATATGAGAGTTGCAATTTTTCTCAGGGGAAACTATGAAACTTCATGTGGGCTGCAGGAGGAGTGTGCAAGGGAGCTCTGTGTCTTCCATGCCTAAGATGGGAGATGCCTAAGATCCATGTGAAGGATACGATATCTGTACAAGGATTGTACCAGTGTTGCTTACCACCTTCCCACAGAAGTGATGTTCTGGAGCATAGCTCCTGCTGCAGACAGAGGAGAGAGGCTAGTCTGCTGCCTGTGGCCTACCACGCAATGTGGGCTTGGAGAACCTGGCTGGGTCTTCTGCAGGGCATGACCAACACTCCAAACAGTCTTTGACTTTAGCCACCGTGCCAATATCCCTGCTCCTCAGAATTTAGACTATTTGACTATTCCCAGCCCTGTGCTCCCAGCCACATCTGCAGAAAGCATGGAGGCACAGCTGTGCTCTCAGGGTGGGGGGCTGCCTCTCCTGCTTCTGGCACAAGGAGACTCCCATCTTGCTGAACCTCTGGACATCACTGAAAATACAGATAGCAAATAAGGGCACTAGTATGATTATTTTCTAAAGCAGCATCTTGGCAGATGACAGAAGAAATACATACAGATGAGGTGACCTTGTGGTTTTGAAAGTAAGCACCATTATTTGTTCTGAAATGCAATGCCACAGTGACCCTGTTAGTCCTATAAGACATGTCCTGCCTGGAAATGCCAAAACAGGTTGCACACTATAATTTTAACCAAGTTGAGGTTTTGTTGAAATAAAGAATATTAGTCAAGGGCTGTTAGATTAGAAGGCCACATTTCTTCAGTTGTTGGTTTCTCTGGTATCTTTTGTCTGATATCCTTTGCTAAGAGGTTGTTGGAGGAGTACTACTGGGGCGGGTGAAGATGACTAAGGGGAGCCATGTTTACCTGTGTCCCTGTCCAATGAGAGCCATCAGGGATCAAGTTCTCAAGCTCCAGAGAAGACCTTCCAGTGCTCAGAGATTAGTCAAGGAGAGATCTAAATTCTCTTAGCAGAACAGAAACAACAATATGCAGAGTGTGACAAGGAGAAATGGAACATAATACATAGGAATGTTCAAGGTGCTCCTCATGGCTCCAGCAAGACAGGAGGGGACATGACTGTGTCCTGTTCCCAGATCCTCCTCTGTTTTGCAAGAAATGTTCTAAACAAAATTTGTGTTTTGGGGCTTTCTGACAATTGATCTGAGGTACCTTGTGTAGGTACTGGACTTGGTTAATTGCAGGAAGTTTGGGGGCTAAGACTGGATGGTCTTCAAGCTAGAGTTTGAGACCATGTGAAATCCTAGACTGTGTGTGTAGTAAAACTGATACAGGTGATTTTTCTTTCTTTTTCTTGGTAAATGAGAATTCTGAAAAAATGTATTTTTCTTTGTCCAGAAATTGCTCACAGATTTGAATTGTACATACTTACATGTTGTTTTGAGAAGAAAAAAAAAAAAAAACCTACTACAATATGCTGACAAAACCAAAGGAAAAAAAAGAAGATATACTCCTTTTTATCAGCATTCAAAATGTGGGATAATTCAAGTCTCACTTTTCTTCTGAGGGGATGTTATTCTAAATCACCTTCAATAAGGATTTCTTATTTGGGGTATCTTGGTTTGTGATGTTGACTGTTGCTTCTACAGGAGCCATTCTGCTTTTTCATGAAAACTTAAACGTTTACCAAGCTGTAGTAAGTGACAGTGACAGAAAAGGAGAGTTGGGATTGAGTAAAAGTGATTTCATGTCCAGAGGACATACCAATAGGAGGGAGCATTTCAGTCACAGAGTCTGATCTTTTGAATAATAGAATCATAGAATGGCCTGGGTTGAAAAAAATAAATCATAAAATGGCCTCAGTTGCCAATGTGACTTTGATCTACAAGAAGGGTCATAAGGATGATCCAGGGAACTATGGCACTGTTAGCCTGACCTCAGTGCCAGGGAAGGTTATGGAGCAGATTATCTCGAGGGAGATTATGCAGCATGTGCAGGACAGCCAGGGGATCAGGCCTAGTCAGCATGGGTTCATGAAGGGCAGGTCCTGTTTGACCAACCTGATCGTCTTCTATGATCTAGTGACATATCTGGTGGATTAGGGAGAGGCTGTTGATGTAGTCTAGACTTCAGCAAAGCCTTTGACACTATCTTCCACAGTATTCTCCTGCAGAAGCTGGCAGACCATGGCTTGGACAGGGATACTCTTTGCTGGGTGAGAAACTGGCTGGAGGGCTGGACCAGAGATTGGTGGTGAATGGAGTTTAATCCAGTTGACGACTGGTCACAAGTGGTGCTCCCCAGGAGTCAGTGCTGAGGCCTGCCCCCTTCAATATTTTTATTGATGACCTGGATGAGGGCATTGAGTGCACCCTCAGACAGTTTTCAGATGACACTGAGTTAGTTGAGTGGAAGTGTTAATTTGCCTGGGGATAGTGAGGCCCCACAGAAGGATCTGGACAGGCTGGATTGCTGGGCTGAAGCCAATGGGATGAGGTTCAACAAGACCAAGTGCCGGGTCCTGCACTTTGGCTGCAACAATCCCAGGCAACTCTACAGGCTTGGGACAGTGTGGCTGGAAGACTGTGTAGAGGAAATGGACCTGGGGGTACTGGTCAATACTCAGCTGAACATGAGCCAGCAGTGTACCCAGGTGACAAAAAAGGGCCAATGACGTCCTGGCTTGTATCCTCCTGTACTCAGCACTGGTGAGGCCACAATTCAAGTACTGTGTCCAGTTTTAGGCCCCTCACTGCAAAAAAGACATTGAAGCCCTGGAGTGTGTCCAGAGAAGGGCAGCAAAGCTGGTGAGGGGTCTGGAGCACAGACCCTATGAGGAATGGCTGAGGGAGCTGGGATTGTTCAGTCTGGAAAAGAGGAAGCTGAGGGTAGACCTTATTGCTCTCTATTACTACCTGAATGGAGGTTGTAGTGAGCTGGAGATTGGTCTCTTCCCTCTTGTAATTAGTGATAGGACTAGAGGGAATGGCTTCAAGTTCTGCCAGTGGAAATTCAGACTGAATGCTAGGAAATAATACTTCTCCGAGAGAGTGGACGGGAACTGGAATGGGCTACCCAGGAGGGTGCTGGAGTCATCAACCCTAGAAGTATTTAAAGAACATTTAGGCATTGTGTTGAGACATGGTTTAGAGAGAGCTATTGGTGATAGGTAGATGTTTGGATTGGATGATCTTGTAGGTCTTTTCCAACTTCTATGAAAAGGACCTCAAAGATCATCTAGCTTCAACTCCCTGCTGTGGGCAGTCACCAGCCACTAGACCAGGCTGCCCAGAGCCACATCCTGCCTTGCTTTGAATGCCTCCAGGGATGGGGCATCCACAACCTCTCTGGGCAACCTGTTCCAGTGCCTCACCACTCTCCTAGTGAAAAGCTTTCTCCTAACATCCAACCTAAATGTCTCTTGCCTTAGTTTAAAACCAACAGTCGTTCCCCCTTCTGTTTATACATACCCTTCAAGTACTGGAAGGCCACAATGAGGTCTCCTCAGAGCCTTCTCTTCTCCAAGCTAAACAAGCCCAGTCCCCTCAATCTTTCTTCATAGTAGAGATGCTCCGGCCCTCTGATAGTTTTAGTGAACCCATTCCAAGAGCAATTTAAATATCTGTTTAGCCAAAGAGGACTCAGATTAGCAAAGGGATTGATAGTAGCTTTCATTCCTCCTGTACCTGTGAAAGTGTTGAGGTGGTGATGACAATGCCACCTCATGTGAGAGCCCCATGCAAACCTTCTAAGGAAAAGGGAAGGGCACAAGCCTGAGACTCTTAGAGCTTTACTGAGCAGCCCCACCACCTAACACTGGAAAACATGGAACACAACTACTTTCTCTCCATGATCAATGTTTATAGCCTTTTGTCTTATCTATTTTTATTGTTTTATTAACTGGGAAGTGAGCATAACTTGTTTAAAATCTAGCATGATTTATTCAACACAGACTGAAATGTTTTGCTTTGATCTGAAAGAAAGCAACTAACAAATCATCATCTGACCTAAAATTGTTCTACTCCTTGTTTTAATTAGCAGGGATGGAAGGAATCTGGAGTCACAATTTTTCAAACAGTTATGTAGCTTCCTCAGCCTGTAAATATATGTGGAGATACTTAAGCTTAATTTTAGTATGATGGATCAGGATACAAGCCATCCTAGAGATAAGTGTGATTTTTCAGTTCCCTGGCAAGGGTGTTACAGCACACAATGGCTGTGTTGCTATTCTTCTCACTCCATTCTCATTGGGTGTTTGATGAGGTGTCCTCATTGATCAATTCTCTAGGATAGTGGATGTGTGTTAGTAGAGTGGCAAGGAAGGATTACAATGGGAGTGAGAAGAACTTTGAGTCAAGTGGTTCATGCAATAATTTAGTGTTGGTTCAAAATAAAACTTTCATCTTATGGGGAATTTGGACACTTTTCTAAACTGGGATGAAAAAAAAATCAGGCACTAATATTTGTTTTTTTTCTGTTTGTTTTGGTTTTTTTTGACAAATAAAGAAAATTGATATTTTTTTTTCCAGACAGGAGTTTAAAAAAAAAGTCTTTTCAACTGAAATGAAGTGGTTTAGTTTGCAAAAGCAAAAGGAAACATTTTTCAAATTGATGTTCTGAAGCAGAAACTATTTTTGTTTTAGATCTTGCTATTTCTTATGTCTCTAATGTTTGCTTAATAAATAATGACCGTAAAAACAATTGATTAAGCATTAATAAAAGTCAACAGATTTTCTGTATTATGTATTTGTCTTTGTAATTTTATTATGATGGTGAACAAGTAAATCTGAGTTCTTGGACAAATCTCAGACTCTCACATATGTAGACAAGTAACATACTCAAGTATTTGCAAGCATAGTGTATTGAGAATGTGAAGTTAGTCTGGTACATATACAGTTTTATTGTGCTGTCAGTGTTTGGAAGCTGCAAATAACCTTGGACTCAAGTAAGAAGAGCATCTCAATGGAGGTGTGCAAGGCCAGGTTGGATGGGGACCTGGGCAGCCTTATCTAGTGGCTGGCAACCATTCCCACAGCAGGGAGTTGGAGATCAGTGATCCTTAAAGTCCTTTCCAACCTAATCCATTCTGTGATTCTGTGATACAGTAAAGATTTTAATTTGTAGCCTCCCTGTTGAGCCAAATTTTCTGATAAAAATGGATATGGAAACTCACAAACTCTTCTGTAATCATTTCTACAGTAATTCTTATGAGCAGGTCATGTGAGAGGACAAAGTAGGCAAGTGTCATTAAGTGTTACTGGCTGGAAAAGTTTTCAGTATTTCATAATCAGAAATTTAACATGTTCATCCCTTTAGCACAGATGACAATAATACCTTCCCAATTTTTCTTTAAGCACAGCAGACACTAGAGGAACTAGAAGCAAACAAAAATCTTAGAAGTATTATCATATTATTTCAGTACAGAAAATAAGACAGGATTTCTAAATATCGTCCACTATTGCAGCTATTGTTGTTTGAGACCTCCATCCTGTCAATGAATAATCTAAAATAAAACTCAACAACCTGTGACGAATGCTGCCAGCTACACTGTGTCTGCAACATCAAGATTAGCATTTCCAATGAAAGTGACTTATGAGAAAAAATTTAGTTCATTATTAGACTTCTTGGCTCCTAACAACCCTAATTATTTTGGGAATTAGATTTCAGTCCAAGTTTTGAAAAACCTCAGAATTGCGTAGCATGTAAAACAATAGGGAATAGGTTCCTGAGTTACTCAGGTAGCTTTGAAAGCATTCATCATTTATTTCCTCTTTTGAGGGAGTTTGAAAGGGTCACAAACCTGTTGTCAAGAGAAAAAACTTTTCAGTTGCAGGACTTGACTTTTTAAAGGGTAACTAGCAATACACTCAATTAATGGGTGTTCTTCCAATGTGTTGCTTCTCCTCCAGCTAGTGCTGTGGGAAGTAAGGATTGAACCTGCCTGAAAAGGGTGAAAATGCATTTTTTTACATTATAGACACTAAACCACTGAGTCTGGTGCCTGCTGGTCCCCAGTCAATGCTGCTGCTTTCTGTTACGCTGCTGCAAGATCTGAAAATGCTCAGCAACTTGAAAGATGGAAACAATGCAGGTAAGATATGATGATCAAGGAGATTATATGGAAAACTATTTACAAGCACAATACTGGAAGCAGGTTTCCATGACCTTCTCCTTCTCTATTCACAGAATCACAGAATCAAAAGGGTTGGAAGGGGTCTCTGGGGATCATCTAGTCCAATTCCCCTGCAAACATGCTCTTTAGAGAAGGTTGCAGAGGAAAACATTCAGGTGGGCTTGGAATTGTTATGTCTTCAGGCTCAACCTGAAGGCAGGACTTCAGCAGTGGTGTGCCTGAGAATGTTATGTGTCTGGAAGAGGGCTGGGCCTATGGGGAAGCTGCAGGCTTTTCACTGCTGCTTGTAGCAGCAAATAAGCTGCAGGAGGAGGAACCAATACCTTCTGCAGCCTGACATTTCCACTCTTTTCTTTATTTTCCAGCCATTTTAATATCCACAGAGTAGGAAACTGAAAAGGAGGAGGAAAAAAGTGAAGTAGGCTGTGAAGCACGAGTGTAGAGTTCTCTGCTTGCCAGACAGCCCAAACAGCTCTGTGAGCTTCCCCTCTAACCTTCTAAGGCCAAAGGTTGTGAGAAGAGGAAAAACTCCCCCAGGAAAATATAGCAGGTACTAGCTGGAAGTCTAGCAGACTACTTAACACATGGAGTGCTTGTACGCTAGAGTGTCAAAATTACAGGAATGTTTCCTCTGAAGTATGAACATATGAGCTGGCTTACATGGGATGTGGTGAGTTAGGAGGCATCTCAAGCAGCCTTAACATTAAACCAAGCAACACTCATGCAGAACCACTCTGATATGCCCTTCACCCACACCCTTCATAATCATCAACCATTTTACTTCCCACTGTAATTCTTCATGACTGAAACAAAAGGCAAGGCATGTACTGCTAATGACGCGTAGAGGGACAGTCTCTATAATACTGCGGGCAAATCAAACTAGTGGATTTTGCAGAGCAAATAAAAAAGCATATGATATTACATTAATCAAACCATTAAAAGTATCTCTGAATTTACCAAGAAATAGGTTATTCTTTGTGCATACTATGGTATGTGATGTCCGCCACTTCCCCTCTGCTGTGACAGAGATACTTCAAGGAGATTGTGGTTTATATTACAGCTGCTAAGATAACCAATTGCTTTCAAAAAGAATCTTGGGTAGTGCAGCTTATTTTACATTAGTGAAGGAGGTGTTTGGGGGGGAAGAAAGTTTGTTTTCCATGCTGCCCCTTTATCTTGATGTCAAATATATCCTATGAGAAAGGAAAACATTTAACCAGCAGATCCCTTGAACACACACATAGACACACACACACACAGAACTTTTCCCTGTGAAGCAGCTGGAATGTGGCACTATTCAGTCTGCTGCTGGAGCTGGAAGTGTCTGGTGGGTAGGGAAAAGCCTCGGCACAAAATGCTTCAGGTGAAATGCTTTCACTCATTGGTCCAGGGATGTGTGTCATGCTCCAGTATAAAGGAGGGAGACTCGGCGTGAGATTAAGAAGCAACGGTTCAAATGTCAGTCCGACCAGTTTATTACCAATATTGGCCAGGGAGATGGGGAAAGGGAACACTGTTACCAATAAGGGTGATGGGGAAGGGAAGACGAGCGATAGGAAAGATATGAAAGAAGCAAGGGTTTGTACAACGCAGGGAAAGTCACCATCCAGGATCCTAGGGGCGGTCCAGTTGCAAACGGCTCCGACGGTCCGAGGCAGAAGAGCAGGGCTGGCAGAAGCGGGGAGAACAACAGCAGCAACGGGCAGCCTTGAGCAGCAAGCAGTCGTCCTGGAGAAGCGGCACCAGGTCAGCACAGGAGAAGCGGCGCGGGGTCAGTCCAGGAACAACGTCAGTCAGCACCGGAGAAGTAGCGAGGGGTCAACTCCGGGAGGGGCAGCAGCGAACAGTGATCAGCTCGTGAGGACTCTCCTAAGAGGAGGACTCTCCAGGAAGCAGCAAACAGTGATCAGCTCGTGAGGGTTCAGACGGTAGAACACCTCGAAGGAGCGGCGAGGTCCTGGAGAAAGCAGCATGTCTCAGGTAGCAGGCCCAGGAGGAAGTTCAGCAGCAAGGAATCAGCTCATGAGGTTTCGATGGAAGAGCACAACACCCAACACCAACAATCTCATGATAGTCGATCCTTCTTTTATCCTTCATTTCTTTTGCCTACGCAACAAATCCCATGCTAGTATGCCAGGCAAGCGTCTCCTGAGATGGCTATCTCTCCACGGAGATGAGTACCAAACAAAAGAGTGTTCAGCTGTCATTGAGCTGCAGCTTATCTCTCTTTAGTTGCCCCAGGACATGCGCTTGTCCCTTAGACAAAGGATTTCACAACCCTTGCTCAGACTTGCTTGGACATGTTCATCAGCAAACTTTGAGGCAATGGTATAAAATAATAGTCTCTTACAATGTGCCAACCCATTATCAGGGGGCTTGGAATGCAGAAGCTGCTGCACTTCAGGTGAAGTGGTCATTTGGCTATGATTGAGAGAACCTCTGTGAGGTGTCTAACTGCAGCAGGAGAGGTCTATGTTAAAAAAAAAAATATATATATATATATATATATATATATATATATAATTGTGTGTGTGTATATATATATAATTGTGTATATATATGCATTTATGTATGTATATATATGTATATGTATATGTATGTATGTATGTGTATATATATATATATATATATATATACACATCTAGTCATTTTAAAGCTCCCTGAACAGCTTGCATCTGAAATAAGATGTGTGTTTTTAACATGGAAGAGCAAAAACTTCTTTGGCAGTACTTCTCAGTAAGTCCTTCATTGCTTCCCTGGATTACTTTAAATGAATTAATCTAACTCAGCCAGAATCTATTGCCTTCATGCAAATATTATTGCCTGGATGCTGTAGTCTTAGATGATCCTAATGAAACTTCCTGGTCTGAAAATCTGTTACATCACACAAGAAGTGTAGAGGGCATACAGAGATGCTAACCCTTCTGCTGTTATTCACAAGCCTGACTAAGAGTTGTTTCAAGAGCTTTGGACTGTAGTTCTGCTTGTGACCAGAAGGAAGTCATGCTTTCGGCTAAATTGGTAAATAATAATAATAAAAAAATATATCACAAGGTAAGAGCAAATGCTGCAATAGCTAATGTGGAAGAAAAATTTACTTGCTGGTGAACAAGGATGTGCAGAACCAGTGTGGCTAAAGAATGCTTGTGGATATAGCATCTAAGACAAAAAATAAATAACAGAATCACAGAATCATAGGGGTTGGAAGGGACCTCAACGAAGTGAAAATCTTTTCCTGTCATAGGATCAGAGAAGCAAACAAGTAATTTGTATTAATACATACTCCTTTTTCAATTCTAGTTAACTAGAAAATAATATGAAAAGGAAATAAAGAGAAATGGGGAGGAGTGCTCTTCTGGGAAGCCTTATAAATTGCTGGAAAGACAGTCAGAATTGATGTTGCAGTTATTTCAAAAGGCTGAGTGCCAGCAGTACTGAAAGTTGTAATATATGCCTGTGGCTGAGGAGATATGAACTCAATGTAGTATTGTTCAGGCCTGCCCCTGTGGACTCCAGACCTACCATAAAACTAATAGTGTAAGTGAGGTCTTCCTTTAGATGAGGTCTTCTCTGGGAGACCTCCTGGGATTCAATCAGTTCAAAAAAGCCACTAAGTCACTTTGTAAGGTGTGACTGATCGCTATGAGGGATCTACTTCAGGATGTAGTTCCAAGAAGTTCTGTGGTCATGGTACAAGACCAGGAAAGACCAGTGATCTTCTGTGTGGTAAGGGCTTTATTTTAAAATGGAATTCATTGTTGGTCATTTTAACTCAATAATAACTTTCCTATTCCCTGTCCTCACTTGTTAATGGATTTTATTCCTCTCTAGCAGTTACTCATCTGTGAATGCTGGAATTAGATGGAAGATTGTTTTCTGTAACTTTTGACTGTTGGGAATCTTTGGCAATGAATATTAATGAAAATGAATGTAAACTTTGTGGTTCCTTTTTTTTTTTTTTTTTTTTTTTGCTATTATTATTAATAATATTCATATTGCAGCAATGCCATGGGAGCTCGCCAGGTCAGAGTCCACTCTACACAGCTGGTACACAATGTTTTACAGAGCTTATGAGGTTTAAGATACAATGTATGAACAAGAGGAATGAGTAGCTGCGTGGGAGGCAAAGATAGGTGATGACAATGTCAAGATAGTTTATTATATTGAATGTATTTCTGTGGCTTCTATATTCCCCCACTTGTCAAAATAAACTTGTTGACACACATGTATCTTTTTTCCCTTTTTGTACCTGTGAGCTAGAACTGGTCAAATATGAAACGAACTGATTCAGAAAGACTTTTTCTTCCCCCATCTCCCCACCCCCACCTTGTCCCCCCATTTATATGACTATTGAATGGGGGAGTATTTACTAATTTGAATAACTTTCCAATTTCATTGTGAATCAAAAAAATTCACCTTTTTTAATACAAATAAATATTCGTACAGAAGACTTTAAATGAACTTGGTAATTTATATTCCCAGTTATATAGTTACTACAGGGAAGTAATTCCAAATGAAATAGATGGCCAACTGTGGCTGTTTACTATGTGAATATAGCTGTTCAGAAACAACAAGTCAGTTGAAAATTGTAGAAAATGGGTTCAGGGATGTAAAACAGCCTGATAACCTGAAAAAGAGACAATCATCTTAATGGTTACCATTGCTACTATGTCCAGTGAACTACTTTTCAAATTAGCCAGTCTTAGTTGATCTACTTCATCACTGCTACAGGTTTTTTCTGTTTTGAATATATTGGCACAATCAAAATCACATGCACTCTTTGTGTTTTCTGTCTTGTCTGTTTTGTAAATGAATTAATTTATGCCTCCATTAGAGTGTCTTTTATGAATCCATAGGATATGCAGTTTGCAGTAATCAAAGTCAGCACATGTGGTCTACAGTGCAAAATGTGCTTTGGGGAACTTCAGGCATTGTAACAGTGAATTTGACTCATCTTACTGTCTTCCTTGTTTGCAAAGCTTCCCAGTTCATTACCTAAACTGAGCTATTGAGAAAGGTAAGCATGTAGCCTAGACTGATCATATCCTGAGAATTGTACTCATGCCTTAGACTTCTATCTTCAAAGGCAATCAATCACCCTCGGGAGATCCATGTGCTTTCTTGCTCCTTTTGTCTTCGTTTGCTCTACTATATCTTCTTCTTTACTGCAGGGAAAATACAAGTTTGATTTTCCCTCTCTTCCCTCCCACATGAGCAGGAAGAGCATTATTGCTCTGGTAAGTAAAAGGAGCACTTGCTGCCCTGGATACAGAACAGACACGGAAAGGGTACAATTTGTTTGCTTTCTCTCTTTGCATGATAACTTAAAGTTTGTAAACATAATGACAACTGTTAAGAAATGACTTTCCATTTTATTACTTATTTCTGGCAGAATATAACTACCAAATTCTGAGGTGGTTGTAGTGATGATCTCTTTGTGAATATGAAATTACATTTCTTCCGCCTGGTTTGTGGATTGTCTGTTTTTTTTTTTTTTTTGTTTTGTTTGTTTTTTTTCCTCACAGCTCCAAGAGGGATTAAAAGCTCAGTATAAACTGTAAACTGTTCATTCAACTGCAGGATACTTGTAATATGAGGAAATATCTCAGGATGACAAAATCTAAACACTTTGGAGAATTGTAGTAGTTCAATGTGCAGATAATACCTAGGTATTCCTTAACAAGAAAAACATCTGTGTGGAGGTTATCACATTGTGTCAAAAGAAGTATCTGTCTAGTTATCTAGTATCCCTGGGAGGAGTTGGTAGCATACTTTATAATAGATAACACTGCATGACCGTGCTTCTGAATATTTTTTTCTTACCTCGGCTAATTAAGAGGTCTTGTGTCCATCTTTCTTTAGGGCCAGTTTATTATTTAAAATATTCAATTGTTCACTTCTGCAGCTGAGTAAACCATAGTGGAAATTAGTTTTTAGGAAAACACTTTTTAATACTCCTTAATTCTGACAGAAGTACTTTATCTTTGAAAAGTTGCTGTGAATTAAAAATTACATTTAAAATCCTTCTACAGCAGGATTTAAACTGTTTAGCCATGCATTCACATAGGCAGACAGATTAAAAATGATACTGTTACCAATTACTTTGGACAAATGTCTGTCTGGAATTACTGGTCTTGTGGCGAGTTTTCCACACTGCTTATTTGTATTGGATTTAAAAGAAAACATCTCATTCTAAAAATTAAGTCACAAATTCCAGGGGAAATAATTTTATAAAGATAAGGGGCTTAAGACCGACTTTTCAAAGCTATATAGGTCCATAAGGACAAAGATAGGCATCAGATAGGTTTTCCAAAAGCCTGAAGATAGTTCTTGAAATCTTGTGGGTAGCTGACTTTGTCTTTAGATGCCCATGTACCTTTGAAAGTGTGCTCCTAAGAGTTTTCATTTGACAAAGGAACAGGTCTCCAGAGCAGCTTTAACTCAGAGGCTCCTTAAGATAGACACTAGGGACGCATACAGCATTGTTTAAACTAAACTGGGTGGAAAAGCTGATGGTGCACTAGAAATGACATGTATAGATAATACCAATCTGGTAGCCTTCTATAACTGAGTAGGAGCAGTAGTCAAAGGAAGAGCAACTGATGTCATATACTTCTGAAGAATTCTACAAGGCCTTTGATATGATCCCACACCACATCTTTATTTCTAAACAGGAGTGATATGTATCCTGGACTGCATTAAAAAAGGGGTGGCCATCAGGGCAAGAGAGGTGATTTTCCCCCTCTACTCTTCCTCTGTAAGGCTCTACCTAGAATACTGCAACCAGGCCTAGGGCCTCTGGTACAAAAAAGAGGTGGAGCTGTTGGAGAAGATCCAGAGGAAGATCATGAAGATGATCAGAAGACTAGAGCACCTCTCCTACAAAGAAAGGTTGAGGGAGGTAGGCTTGTTTAGCTTGGAAAAGAGAAAGCTTTGGGGAGACTTCATTGCAGCTTTACACCGTCTTGTAGTGATAGGATGAGGGAAAATCTTTTTCAACTTGAGGAGGGCATATTTTCTGGAAAAAGGAAATATTTCAGAAAAAAATGTTATTTATAGGAAAAAGTAGAATTTAAAAAATTCCACCATTAGCTATGTATTTTCACCAGTAATGAACAAGAAGAGTCTGCATGCCATGCTCATCAAAATCCGTAGCAGGGGAGGTGGCAGTTTTTGTCACTACTGCTGAAATATACCATCTCACCATGCTCACATTCACTGTTTGGTTTCCATCAACTTTCAACAAGTACTGATGAATGTCGATACGGGTCTTTTTTTTTTCCACATGGATTAATTCAGTTCCACACTTTTGCTTCATCTGCACTTCCATGTCAGATGATACTTTGTCAGACTGTCCCTCTGCTGCCATCTGTTGCACACGAACAAAGTGAAACAGAATACTGACGGGAAGGGTCAATCTTTACTGCCGTATCACTGCCTCTGGAGTCATGGTCCAACATAATAAAATAGAAGACTTTACTTTTGAAACCATCCTAGTAACACAGTGTACAGTAATCCTGATCATCATTTTACCTAAGGAAAAAAAAAAAAAAAAAAGAATTCTAACCACATATTCTGGCACACAACCAAGCTTTTGTATGCAACCAAACCTACTCTACCCCAGAATATTCTACAGACACCTTGATTTTCACTTGCTCTTCTTGCAAGCTTTGATAGGCCATTAAAAAATGTAAAATTGAAGCTAGGCTGCGATAGTAACTTGAGAGTTAGGAGGCTTTGTGATTGAACCATCAGTGATTAAGCAGTCACTGGGGAAGGGATTTGGCCTGATCTATGAGATGTATTGTATGAAGAGTGCAAAAAAGCACCACTCACCAGAAGCCCAGGTGAAAGGGCTACAACCCAGTTCTTCGAAGAGCATGCTTGCTGGCTTAGTGGGAGCTGTTGCTCACAAAGATCATGGAGCAAGTTACTTGGTATTTATTAACTCAGACTAGAAAAGGAAGGGCAGGGAAAATCACTGGAGGGAAAATACTTGCTGTGAATAGGGAAAGACCCATTTCCATTTTGGCTGCGCAAGTTCCTTCTAACCTGTCTAGTACATTTTAGTAAGTTTTGAAGGATATTTTCCCAGTTGGCGTGCATGTGTGTTAAGAAACAGTAATTAAAATATACAGGCAAGGGCTTATCTCTTGATAGTGTCTCAGTTTTGATCCCCACTTGGCAAAAAGCCCCATGACAGGAGCTTATAGAGCATTGTGCAATGCAGTTGTACCTCTTCTGGACACATCTCCCAAACCAAGATGCAGCCCTTGGTGGGATTAGGTGGCACACAAGACAAAAGATCATTTGGGATGAATAGAGCCCTTGACTTGTTGTTTAGGCCATCCAGCCACTCTCTGTGTTCATTGTCAGGGCCAACACACTCCATATCATTACGCTGGCATGCACTTGCCCAGTCTCATAATTAGGAGCATTAGCTGTGGGAACCAAATCCATGACAAAAAAGAAAAAAAAAAGAAGAGGTAGAATTGGCACACACACAAAAAGGCTTTCCCAGCTCAGGCTAACAACTTGTGCCTATTAACTAAAAATGATTAGAAAATTCCCCTGCAGACTTAAGGCTTTAGGAAAAACTTGTTTCATGTATGCGCTTGCCCTGTTACATGAACACATAGCCAGCCTTAAAGAAACATACTCTCTTACACTCAGATAGGGATGGGTGAGTGGCTTCCATTCAGACACTCCATTGCCTATTAAAAGAATATTTTCCTTCTTTTAATGTTTTAAAATACATATTAATAAGAGATAATAGTGATAAACTTTCTGGAGGGATGTTAGAGGAAAAGAGATCAAGTTGTCAGGAAGTGGCCAAACAAGAGCTTGTATAGCCCTTTGATGTTGTTTGTATTTGTTTGATTTGGTTTGATTCTGTTATAGCTATCAAACTACAGAAAAAGGTGCAGAGAAGCAGGTCTCCATAAACTTTATAAAGAGTTTTCTCCAAACAGTACTAAATTGATTTTACGACCATCTGTGAAATCTTGCCCAAAATACATCTTTACCACAACAGCAACAAAACACAAGGCAATAGAATGGGCTCCCTATGGCAGTGATCAGGGCACAAACCCTTCTGGACTACAAGGATTGTTTTTACAGTGTTCTCAGACATAGAATTTGCATTTTCGGTGTACATTTTTCCTGCGTGGAGACAGGAATCAGACTTGATGGCCTTTGTGTGTCTAACCCATATTGGGATACTGTATGATTCTATGACTCTTTCTTTTTCTTTTTTCTTTTCAGAATAGACTTTCTTAAGATTTCCTAATGTTAAGCCTTTTTTAGGCCTTTTTTATAATCCTCCTAGGAAATGCTGGAAATTCTAGTCCCTCAGTCATATAAACTTGAGCAGGGCACATTTTTGGAGAATACACTGCAGTGAACAATACTTTACCAACCGTGAAAACAAATGGGCATGGGCATATCTTCCCCATCCTTAATCTACATGCAGTGTTTCCTTCCTAGATGCCATGCACAAGAAATAGGTCCCTAAATCCAATGGCTTTGGTGAAGTCAAGGTCCAGATAATGAAGGCCAAAACAGGTAGAGCTGCAATATAGCTCAGGCAAGGATCTAGACTAAGGGCCTAAGATTAAACACAGCTTCTGAGGGAAAAATATAGGCTTCCAGTGAGGTTCCTCCCTTCTCTATCCCATGCAACACTTTCCCAGAAAGATTCAAGGTCACATGGCTGCACAACAGCAGAACTGGCCTTGGGCACAGGAAGCCAATTCCTAGAATGTGCACTGGGCGCTAGAAAGGATCTGAATGGATGCAAAAGAAACAGTCTTACTACTATTTCCACTGATATGTATTGGGATTAGTGGGACACACCCAAGGAACCTACTCTGAATCTCAGCCAGCTTTGATACAACTCCGGCAAAAGAGCATCTTAACAGGCTGAGGCTGTATAGCAGAAATGGTCACTCCTGTAGACATTTTAGGTTGAGCAAGCCTCTCATTTCCTGCACTGGCATCCTTTCCTGGTTCTCCATTTGTTCACCCAGGCTGTTGAGGACCCCTTATAGAGATGTTCCATACATATGGTATCCTAAGGTCATGCTTGGATGTGACTTTGCAAGGGAATTGCTGGAAATTGAGAGAACTTTTTGATCTTATCCCTGTGGATAATGATTATGACGCACCTGGAATAGATCAAATTTAGGCAGAGTGCTATTTGACCAACAGTCTTGCATAGATCTAATTCAAAAACATGTCAGCAGTTAGTTATACTCTAATCCTACTTTTCTTCAGCTACCCTGAATATCATTTGCAATGTCAAGCTGTGAGCAAGTGAACCCTTAGCAGAGAGCTTATCTCTCTGTGCTTTCCCCGAGGGCTCATTTCTCAGAGACAAGTGTTCTTCAGTCTTTCAGGCTGAAAGGAAGAACTTCTATAGTGCTTTGAATCCCAACCAAACAGATGGTGCAGGATCAATACATGAGCATTTCAGGATATTTAAGCAACTACTTCGCCACCTTCTTTTTAGAAGTACTTATGAAATACCAGATCACAGACAACATTTTCTTCTCTCCTATTGCAAAGCAATTGCATCAAAATCTTGCTCAGACAAAAGATAGATTCTGAAAGAAGTTTGCAAGCAAGATCTCATGTATATTTTCTACAACAGTCCCAGTGATACAACACAGTTAAATTAGTATGAATCTAATAAAAATCAAACTAAAGTACCCAACACTGACAATACGAAATGATATCAGAACTGATGAGAGCTTGAACAACAAAGCAGTGTGGACAGAATCCAATTCTGCTGTATCTTCTCTGCTTGAAAGTTTTCACTTCTTAGCATCTACAAAGGAAAATGAAGTTGTTCCCTTTTTGCCAAGTTACACTTGTCTTAATGTTTCCCAACTTGTAGAATGGAAGATCGTCAGAATTTTACAATGTCAAGCTCTTTATATGGTTGTCCAATGTTTCAAGTCTAATTAAATGCTAGTCAGATGTATGAATTTACATGGATTAATTGTAGGTAATATCAAAAATTTTGTGTATCCCTCCCTTTGTATACTTGCACATACATTAGGTATTCCCACAGTATGCAATGCCATCCTTTTGATGCTGCACTGATCTCAGAGGACAAAAGTTTTATGGAGTTTCCAGTTCAAGCTGTTTTAAGCAGTTCTTTTTCTTTGCTTTTCCTTCTCATTAACACAGACTAGGAAATGAAATAACTGCTTTTTTTTTTTTCAAAGTGTCATAATGTAAAAAATATTTTCTTTATCTGTTTTGTGTGCCCTGAACTCTAAGAGAACTTCGAGACAATTATTTCAGATTGAGAAAACACTTTCAAGATTGTGATTCAGAAAACATTGTTGGTGTTATGTGAGCATAAGATTAGCTGAGGTAAAAGAAATTATTTAATGGATGCACCTGAAAATAGAGATCACATATTTTTGCTGATTTTCAAATTTGGTTGGAAAATGCAATTTCACTGATGTTTACAATGTTTTTCTTGATGGTATTTGTTTTGTACCAGAAGTTAACAAAAATACCATTCATTGCCAACACTGAACAATATCTAATTAATGTAGCTGTGTTCTTTGCTCTGTCACACCTTACTTTCCAAAAGTAAAGGCACATTTCTGAGCACATCAGAAAATGTTCCATTGGACTTTTGCAGGACATGTTATTATCTGTAAGAATTAAATTGTGTATATTAAATAGCTGAAACAAAACAATATCAGTGGTTCAATGCTTCAGTAGTTCTGAGTGTTTTAAAACTACTCCGCAGAACATACTAAGAAGTTTCGATTTTCCATTTTCTTTAAAAAAAAAAAAAAGCCTAAAAATTCCAAAATTTGCTGTGGAATGTAATTCTTGTTTTCTAACTTGCTCTAGAAATTGTCTCACTGACTAATATAAAATATATTTTCATGAGTGTAGTGATCTATACACATGCCCCAGTGGTCAACAGAAAAATTTTGCCGTAAATGCTTGGACTTCAAGCTGTTTTACTGGAAAAATGACATCAGAGCTAATGTTCTCATTGCCTGAGGAATGTGAATTCCATACTCAGGTTTCTAAAACAAACCACAAATGTGCAACGCAGCTCATTCATGGAACTATTCTACAGTATTTGCTTAGAATTTACCCTGCAGTAGAAATGGTTCTTGCATAAAATATTCACTGTATTGATTATACTACGAGGACCAAACATGAGGGAAATGCTGTATTCAAATTGGTGTGTTGCAAAAAGGAAATCAGGTATTGCTGGGAAATAGCCACATTTTTCCTGAAAACATGGAGGTCTGTCTCTCAAGTAAATCTGTCCTGTCTCATGAATACCAGTTGATCCATGTGTGGTTCAATAAAGAACAGAAACAATAAATGCTGTTACTACTAGACTACCTAATATAATTGCACATCTTTTTTCTTTCTCTCTCTCTTTCTCTCTTTAATGATATGAGTCATTTTATTTTACTAACAGTTAGAAAATTAATCTAATTCCAGGAGTGTCTAAAAACATTCGCTATATTTTTTCCATTAGGAAATAAGTCTCTCAACTTACTACTAGCTCCATGTTCCAAAAATAAAATGTATACTATGTAACAAATTTGTTCTGACAGCATTTTCCCAGCTGGAAAGATTAAACTTTTAAATTGACATGTAAATGAATAGATATTTGACTTTACTCTTAAACATGCACTAAAAACAATTAAAAGATTTTTTGTATTTTCTCTAGTAAGCAGAAAAAGAGATGTTCGTTTTAAACTCAAACAGTAGTAAAAAATCTCTTTATTGAACATAATTGGAAAATTAGGACTAAACACACAGAAATAAATGGAAATCCTGTTGCTGCCTTTGAGGAATTCCCATTAAGTTCCATGTGTCTTCTGAGTTTTCCATACTATTTTAGTTCTCATGTTTAAAATTGCTTTGATGGGAGAACCTTAAGTGTCGATGAATCACCAAATAAATATCTACTTACCAAGTAGAAGTTCTTGTGAATTTAAATTTCTCTTGTATTTGCAGATTAAAGAGAGTAATTATTTTCATTTTGAGTTTACAAAAAAATAAAAAATACAAAAAAAATCGTGTGGTATTCACTTTTGCTACTTGAAAATAAACTGGGACGAACCATAGACACTGGTTTGCAAATCCAAACACTGGAAAAAAATCAAAGAATAATGGAATCATAGAATCACAGAATGAATTAGGTTGGAAGATACCTTAAGAGTTCCAAACCTCTGCCATGGGCAAGGTTGCCACCCACTAGATAAGGTTGTCCGAAGTCCCGTCCAACACAATCTTGAACACCACCAAAGATGGAGCATCCAGATCTTCTCTGGGCACCCTGTTCTGGTGCTTTTGAGTAAAGAATTGCTTTCTAATATCTCATTTAAATCTACCCTCTATTAGTTTGAAGCCATTCCTGCTTGCCCTATCAATATCAGACTGTATAAAATGTCACTCTGTATCCTGTTTATAATCACCCTTTAAGTACTGGAAGGCCTCAATGATGTCTCCCTGGATCCATCTCTTCTCAAGACTGAACAAGCAAAGCTTCATCAGGCTGTCTTCATAGAAGAGGTGCCCCGTATCTTTGGTCATCTTCATGGCCCTCCCTTTGTCCTGCTCCATCAACTTCACATCTTTCTTGTACTGAGGGACCCTGAACCTGGATGCGCTGCTCCACATGGGGCCTTTTGAGTAGAGGGTGTGAGCAGAGGTACCAAACACACACTGTTACCAAACCATAAAATGTTTGCTTGGTCCCCAAGTCCAATACTGTGTACCCTGAGACTCCGAAATATTCATTTGAATTACAAATTAGCTTTGCAGATACATTATCTTGTGATTTCTCCTTGACCCTGATTTTTTTTTTCTGGGGGTGGCAGTCAGAAAATCCCTTGTCCTGAAGCTGTCAACATGCTTATTCTTCTTTGTGGAACAGGTTTTTCATCCCCACTTGCCTAACTTCTGAAAACGAACAGGAAGGGATCCTCAGAAGAATGGGAATATAGCAGAAGCCCAATGGACTGATCTTTCTGGAATGTGTCTTCTTTGTTCCTTATAGCCCAGTAATTAAATATTCATCCAGAGAAAATAGAAGGCCTGTTTGGAAAAAAAAAGGAGGAGAAATCAAGTCCATATATCTCATCTTCCAGAAAAGGGCCCCCTAAAAATAATGAGTAAACATCTTGTTTTCTGTCCACATATGCATTTGATGTAGCCAAACAGCTTTGAAAGATTTTCTCTGCCAGAACATGAAATAACTTTGTTGATAGGGAGCTCTTTTACTTCTGTTTCTTGGATCGTGGCACAAATTTTTATTAAAATATTTCAGTTTAAAACAATATACTAGTCTGGACATGTAACATTTGTATGGAACTTAATATGGTAGTGTCCTGCCATAACACTTCATCTCCTGCAGTGTACAAAGCTGGGCCAGAAGTCTCATGAGAATGAACATACTCTTGAGATAATTGTTAATTCTGATTTCTGGTTATTCTGTAAATAGCATGAGAAATGCCTTCCTAGCAGTTTTGGAGAATTTGGCTCCTAGTCATTTTTAGAAAAGCCCAAGCTGTGATCTAAGTGAAAAGGAAGGGGGAAAGAAAAACTGCTCATACTTTCAGAAAGATCTTTTTTGGTGTTAGAAGCTAGCTTCTGGAGTGGATTCTTCTACTATACATGCTTACACTCAGGTGAACTGGTCACTGCTTTCAACTATTCCAAGTCATGTATTTGTGAAGTTGGGTACCTTGCAGAGGCTCAGTCATCTGTAAGCAGATACTGCAATGAAAATATCTTGATATAGATGCTTAAGTGGACTTCTGAGGATGAGAATGCTATGCTGAAAACTGAGCAGAGCTTAGTTCTTTGGCTGCAGTTCTTCAGCAGAGGGGCTCTGCAATGGGGACCCCCAATCCCATTCATTCTGTCCCTTCTGATTTCCTCAGAGGTTTGGGAGGCTTAGGACTTGCTCTTGGTAGGGCCTTTAGATAGAATGGTAGCGCAAATAGTGTCTTGAAAAGAGTCTGATTGTTGGAAGGCAGATGACTCTTTTACTTTCAAGAAACCTTACAGCTTCTGTAAAAGTAACCTCAGTATCCCAGAAAACTAATCCCTGCCTTTAAAACTAAAGGCAGATATCTCCACAGTGCTGGGCTCTTTTCCACAGGCCCAAACTTGAGCACTGGACCCTATCTCATATGCAACTTATTTCTAGCCCTGCTATCAGAAATATTCATGAGCACAGCTGTAAATACCCTTGAGCTTTATTCCCACTGAATAGTCTTGTGAAGAGGTGTTGGGTTATTTGAATTACTGACTGGGGAAAGTGTGCTACTAATACTTCCTGAGCCTGAAAAGATCACATGGATTTTACTGTATGTATAAAACACAAAGCAGATGAATATTTAAGTATGGCATTGTTTGCAGTATTAGTAAGTAAGCTATTGTATTTTCATGATACATTAATGTCATTTCCAAATAATTTTCAGCATTCATGAGAACTGCGATAAATGACTTCAAAATGCCAAAAAGACATGGATCACTTCAGTAAGGAGTTAAATAACAAAACAATAATTATCACAGATAACAGCTTAAGAATCTCACACTCGGAAGATGGGAAATGAATCAAAACAACAGAGACAAGTGTCAGCGGTTTACCGGGCTGGATCGGCCCGGTTCCATGACGATTGGTGCGGGGGACCCACGGACCCACGCCCCAGGAAAGGGCAAGGAAAAAGGGAAAAGGGAAAAGGGAGATGGGCCTAGAAACAAAACAGAGGCAACGATCTGAGGAGGAAAGCTAATTTACTAAATAAGATATCAGAAAGTAAAATAACAGAATATAATACAATATAATTGGAATTGAGGCTAATGAATCAAATAAAATGAGCAAGAGAGAGTGTCCGATAAACCGAAGGCCTTACGCTAACGCTGAAGGCGATATGGCAGCGAGCACCCACTGCTGAGTCGATCCCGAAGGAAAAGAAAGTGTCCCGTGACCGCTGAGGGTTTTTATCTGTTCCCTCTGAGCGGAAAACACGTAAAAATACAAAGCATCACAAAGTCCTCTGGGGAATGTAGTTCTTCTTCTCTTCTGATGCAGGTATACCTGGAATTATCAATGATCTATGGAGCTGGAGTATTAGCTCTTTAACTCTTAATGCAATACATGATGTTATGATGTGGAATATCAGTACCAAAAATCATAAAACCATGACATTCCACCCCTTATTCCACATCGTTACATCATGCTTGATACATACAGAAGAACAATGATTAACATGCATTAGATATACACACACACAACATATATATACAAGTATATACATGGAATTACTGACTGCACTCCCCCAACATCAAATTCCCTTGTGGTACACACTGAACATCCCCATTCTTCTGCATCACCCACCAAGTGGACCCAGGTCCCTGAGCAAAGACAGTTCCACGGAGAGGTTTGCCCTTTCCAGAAGCTGGAAGTACCCAAACTGCTTTGCCCAACATGTTCTTTACATGTACTGCAGGGACCTTATCTCCCTCTACTGTAGGTAGAGAGCTGGATTGGGCAGGACCATCACGATTGATGGATCCTCGAGTGTTGACCAACCAGGTGGCTTCTGCCAAATGCTTCTCCCAGTGCTTAAATGTTCCGCCACCCATTGCTTTCAACATGGTTTTCAGCAACCCATTGTATCTTTCAATCTTACCAGAAGCTGGTGCGTGATAGGGGATATGATAAATCCATTCAATGCCATGATCTTTGGCCCAATTACTTACAAGAGAATTTTTGAAATGAGTCCCATTATCTGACTCAATTCTTTCTGGAGTGCCATGTTGCCATAGGACTTGCTTCTCGAGACCTAGAATGGTGTTACGGGCAGTAGCATGGGGTACTGCATATGTTTCAAGCCACCCAGTGGTTGCTTCCACCATGGTGAACGCATAACGCTTACCATTGCGAGTTCGTGGCAAGGTGATATAATCTACCTGCCACGCCTCCCCATATTTATACTTTTGCCATCGCCCTTCCCCCCAGAGAGGTTTCATCCTCTTGGCTTGTTTAATTGTAGCGCATGTATCACAGTCATGGATAACCTGTGCAAAAGCATCCATAGTTAAGTCCACCCCTCGGTCTCTAGCCCACTTATATGTTGCATCTCTTCCTTGATGGCCCGAGGTCTCATGGGCCCATCGAGCTAAAAATAATTCACTCTTGTGTTGCCAGTCCAGGTCTACTTGAGCCATCTTAACTTTGGCAGCTTGATCTACCTGATGGTTATTCTGTTGTTCTTCAGTTGCTCGGCTTTTAGGAACATGAGCATCTACATGGCGCACCTTTACAACCATATTCTTTACTCGGGCAGCAGTATCTTTCCACAGTTCAGCAAACCAAATAGGTTTACCCCTCCATTGCCAGCCATTTTGTTCCCATTGCTGTAACCACCCCCATAAGGCATTTGCCACCATCCATGAGTCAGTGTAAAGATAAAGCACTGGCCACCTCTCTCGTTCAGCAATATCTAAGGCCAGTTGGACAGCCTTTACCTCTGCAAATTGACTTGATTCTCCTTTTCCTTCAGTGGCCTCTGCAACTTGTCGCGTGGGGCTCCACACAGCAGATTTCCATCTGCGGTGCTTTCCCACAATACAACATGATCCATCTGTGAACAGGGCATATCTCTTTTCATTGTCTGGTAGTTCATTGTATGGTGGGGCTTCTTTAGCACGTGATACCTCCTCTGCTGGTGTTGTTACAAACTTTTTACCTTCAGGCCAGTCCATGATCACTTCTAGGATTCCTGGATGACTGAGGTTCCCCATCCGAGCTCGCTGTGTAATCAGTGCAATCCACTTACTCCAAGTGGCATCAGTAGCATGATGGGTAGAGGGAACCTTTCCTTTGAACATCCAGTTCAGCACTGGCAGTCGAGGTGCCAGAAGGAGCTGCACTTCAGTACCGATTACTTCGGAAGCAGCTCGAACCCCCTCGTACGCGGCTAAGATTTCCTTCTCAGTTGGAGTGTAGCGCTCCTCAGACCCCCTGTATGCTCGACTCCAGAAACCAAGGGGTCGGCCTCGGGTCTCTCCAGAAGCTCTTTGCCACAAACTCCAAGTGGGACCTTCCTTTCCAGCAGCAGTGTAGAGGATGTTCTTTACATCCTGTCCCGTCCGCACTGGCCCCAGGGCCACGGCACGGGCTATCTCCTGCTTAATTTGCTCAAAAGCCTGCTGCTGCTCAGGGCCCCACACAAAATCATTCTTCTTCCGCGTTACCCGAAAGAGAGGGCTCACAATGAGACTGTAGTTTGGAACATGCATTCTCCAAAAGCCCACTACGCCCAGAAAAGCTTGGGTCTCTGTCTTACTTGCGGGTGGAGACATAGCAATAATTTTGTCAATCACATCTGTTGGGATGTGACGACGTCCATCTTGCCACTTTATTCCTAGGAACTGAATTTCCTGTGCAGGCCCTTTCACTTTGCTTCGCTTAATAGCAAAGCCAGCTCGCAGGAGGATCTGGATTATTCTCTCCCCTTTCTCGAAAACTTCCCCTGCTGTATTGCCCCACACAATGATGTCATCAATGTATTGTAAGTGCTCAGGAGCACCGCCCTGTTCCAATGCAGTTTGGATCAACCCATGGCAAATGGTTGGGCTGTGCTTCCACCCCTGGGGCAAACGGTTCCAGGTGTACTGAATGCCTCTCCAGGTGAAAGCAAACTGCGGCCTACATTCTGTGGCCAAAGGAATTGAAAAGAAGGCATTGGCAATGTCAGTGGTGGCATACCACTTGGCTGCTTTTGACTCCAGTTCGTACTGGAGTTGAAGCATGTCCGGCACAGCAGCACTCAGTGGGGGTGTGACTTCATTCAGGCCACGGTAATCTACCATCAGCCTCCATTCTCCGCTGGTTTTACGCACTGTCCATATGGGGCTATTAAAAGGTGAGTGAGTCATAGTCAACTCTTGTGAACCCCCAGTCACCCCAGAAATATAGATTAATTCTGTCCTTTGGTGACTCGAGGTCATTAGAGTGCACTGTGCACCAGTGTCCACCAATGCCTTATATTTTTGTGGTTCTGATGTGCCAGGCCATCGAATCCACACAGTCCAATACACTCTATTATCCCTTTCCCCCCCCTGGCTGAGGTTCACGGGCTATTGTGGCTGGTAGGTACCTCGCTCAGTTCTGAAGGAGTACCGTTCAGGCAGGAGGACATCTCGCTCAGACAGGAGGGTGTCTCTTTCAGGTTGGAGGGCATCTTGCACAAACTGGAGACCATCTTGTTGCACAAACTGGAGACCATCATGTTGAGACTGAGGGTTGTTGAGTTCGGACTGGAGGGCATCTCTTTCAGGCTGGAGGGTGTCTTTCTCGAACTGGAGGGCGTCCATGTTGGTCTGGAGAGCTTCTTGTTGAGACTGGAAGGTGTCTCTCTCGATCTGGAGGGCGTCTCTCTCGGTCTGGAGGGTCTGATTGTCAGCTAAAAGACTGTCTTTCTCAATTTGGAGACTGTCCCTTTCGGCTCGGAGACTCTCTCCCTCTATTTTAAAAACTCTATGCCTCTCTGGGATAGTATTGAATAAGGTCCGATTGGCATAAGCCAGACCCCAAATAATTTGGGCCTCCTCAGATCCGTCTGAGCCATAACATCCCTGTCTCAAATATCTGCTTAGGTTCTCAGGATCTTGCAGGTGTTCAGGAGAAAAGTCCCATGACACCGGTGATGACCACTTCTCTAAAGTCTCTCCTAAGTCCCTCCAAACTCCCTGCCAGTCACTGTTCTCTAGCTCTGGGGAAGTCTTTCTCAAAATATTATAAATACAGATACTGAGTAGAATCATGAAGAATACATTCAGGGAGACTGACACCACAATCATTACGAGCATTGGATGAGCATTCAGAAAACGCCTAATGAATTCAAAGGAGAGGCCAGGAGCCGGTTTAAAAATCATGAGTTCCGTAGAATTAACAACTCCACCTGGGGTTGCTCCCCCCGGAACTGAATGCCACATCATATACAAAAGCCAGGTAGGTATTTCCATCACTGTTTTTAGTTTATCATATAGAGACCAAGCTCCATAGATCAGAATGGCAAACTTAATTAAGTCCCAGTATATTCTGAGCATTACAAGGGAACAAACCATGAAATGCAGCCCCTTTAAGAGCAGTTTAAAAAGCGAGAGCATTTTTTTTTCTTTTTTTCCTAACTAAAACAAGCTAGCAGTACCCAAAAAAGTTTACAGATATCCCAGAACAACTGGCAGTACGCCCAGACTTCAAGGTCGTGTTATGCCATACAGCACCTGCAGTACAGATAAGCTTGCTAGCAAGAAACAGAGATTCACTCTAAGAGTATGTCT
Organism: Callipepla californica brunnescens; assembly: GCA_023055505.1. NCBI lineage: Eukaryota > Metazoa > Chordata > Aves > Galliformes > Odontophoridae > Callipepla > Callipepla californica. Next base: position 509,700 of record JALIRH010000034.1, on the reverse strand, counting down.
CTGCCCGGCTAAGGCAGCTCGTTTGCCCCACGTTGGGCGCCAAAAATGTCAGCGGTTTACCGGGCTGGATCGGCCCGGTTCCGTGACAATTGGTGCGGGGGACCCACGGACCCACGCCCCAGGAAAGGGCAAGGAAAAAGGGAAAAGGGAAAAGGGAGATGGGCCTAGAAACAAAACAGAGGCAACGATCTGAGGAGGAAAGCTAATTTACTAAATAAGATATCAGAAAGTAAAATAACAGAATATAATACAATATAATTGGAATTGAGGCTAATGAATCAAATAAAATGAGCAAGAGAGAGTGTCCGATAAACCGAAGGCCTTACGCTAACGCTGAAGGCGATATGGCAGCGAGCACCCACTGCTGAGTCGATCCCGAAGGAAAAGAAAGTGTCCCGTGACCACTGAGGGTTTTTATCTGTTCCCTCTGAGCGGAAAACACGTAAAAATACAAAGCATCGCAAAGTCCTCTGGGGAATGTAGTTCTTCTTCTCTTCTGATGCAGGTATACCTGGAATTATCAATGATCTATGGAGCTGGAGTATTAGCTCTTTAACTCTTAATGCAATACATGATGTTATGATGTGGAATACCAGTACCAAAAATCATAAAACCATGACAACAAGCCTAAATATGTTCTGTTCTCACCTCTGTCCCATGAGTATGCATTATGATACAGTTCATATATGTGCGACAACACATTGTTTTTCCATAAAACATTTCACTTTTTCAGAATGTATTTAGATGATTAATTGCTTATCCTCTACTTCCTCAGTCTTCAGGGGAGATCAAGTTCGTTTCCAGAGAAGCCAAAGTTACCACCCTTTTGGGTGCAACTTCAGTGGAGAAGGAGTTAAGTTTGATCTCAACTGCTCCACCTAAACACATAATAGGATCTGGGGGACTGCTAGTTGAAATTCAGAGATCTGGACACAGAAGATGGCCTAGAATGACTGCCAAAAGAGAACATAAGCAGTGAAATATCAAAAATTTAAAGCTGCATAAACCATATAAATCATAAATTATAAATAATAAATCATAGAAAATAAAGTTTTGAAGTACATGGTGATCTTTGCAACAATGGGGGAATAGAAGAGCTGAGTTTAATTTCTGAGATTCAAGGTATTCTCTAGTTTGGCAACATTCATTTTTAATGAACTGTGGTAGGACTTCATGGTAGCTTCTACTCTGATAAAACCTCATAAAAATGCTATGAAAAAAGAATTTCAGTCTGATTCTCATACAGGAATGTTCATGTGTAAGAATGTAATACCGGTTCTATAGCTGTATCTGATTCAGCAAACGGATTTGTCTGTCTTTTTGCCCCTGCTCCTTTGAAAATTAATTTGTGACTGCAGTTAAAATTACTTCAATCCTGATTCTGATAATATTAAATCCTGATAATATCAAAGACAGCTGTTTTGTCATTTACTGTTCATGTCTCATAAGGTGAATGTTACGCCCTCTTTCATCTGATGTTGTTCCAAACCCTCATCTGTTAGTATGGCTAAGAATCTAATTGTCAATGATTCTGATGGATTTTAGAAAACTTAAAAAAGATTTTAGAAATGGCAGTGTCCGTGGTTTATGGGACAGTTTGGCCAGGTTCTGTGACTAATTGAATAATCTTCTATAGTCTGACTGGATAGGCAATAGTATCAAAACTATAGCTTGACTGACCTTGGAGGAACCTTCTGCAGCTGGAAGGGTCTGAGTGTGTGTGACCTTGCATAGGAGCTATCCAAGATCAGAAATTTAGAGTGCATATCTGAAAACTTAACTATATATGACACACGAACTTCAAGTGATTTTTGTGTTTTGTGTTGAAGAATGTTATGCCCTAAATTTATCACAGTATTTACTTTTCATGTTCTTCATGTTACAGCAAGCAATATTTATACACACACATACAGATTGTACTAACACCGGCAAGTATGAAAACCATAGCCACAATACATTTTTCATTAACAGCCTAGAATTAAAATGAATTTTCCTAAAATCTTTGATAATAATGAAAACCCTAACCAACGCTGAAGTGGGTAAGTATCATCCAACACTGGATGAGACAGAATGTAACTCCAAAAGGGCTAGATAGCTATCAAATGTTATATTTCATCATAAAAAGGGATTTTAGTGAAAATTTCCCGCACAACACCTTTGGAGCAGAAGCTGTTCCTCTTTCTTTGCAAATAGTACTGTTGGTATCTGTATGGGAACTGTTGAATCATGGCCTGAACCACTGATTGATCACCTGAGGCAAGCAGTGAGTCAGCCACAGGGGCACAGGTAAAGGTAATGTGCCTGTGTGATTGAAAGGGGTGGAGTCTGGCTCCACCTCTCCCAGACCCCATTTAAGGGCTGACCACCACCAGGGAAGGATCTCTCATTAGAAATCCCTCCCTAGTGGAGTTGTCAGCAAGCCTTAACCATCATAAAAAGTGAGCCACTCTCTTCTTTCTAATTGTCTGTATACCATCTACTTGAGCCTACTAAAAATATACCGTCTTCCGCACTATTTCCTTTGAGTGCTATTCTTGGGGGTTATTTGCCCTACAATTGGTGAGCCAGGCAGGCTTAAAATATATATGTGTATATATATAATTAAACATGTCCTTCATTTGGAACATTTTCAAATGGGGCAGGGAGGAGAACGTTACTCCTCTAGACTGAACAATTCCTGGTCGAATTCCAGGATTTATGGGATCACCCTATTATGGTTTAGCCACCATTATTGAAAAATGGGGACCCCTCTGGATTACAGGGAGTGTCTCTCCCTCTCCAGCCCGTCTGACAGATTATTTTCATGGTCTAGATAAGGACGTACTAATTACAAAAGAACGTCCTCTAGCCACTTCTGCTGTAGCTTGGCCTCTAATAATGGCATTACATAAACTGGAAATAACAAATACGAATATAGAATCTGAAAATTAATTGTTAAGAGATCGTATTGAAAAGTTGGAACAACAATTAGGCACATTAGTAACCAAAAAACCTGGACTAGATGTCCCAAGAAGACAAGTACGTGGCGTATCAGTGGAGGACACCCAGGTCCCTGAAGTAGTGGACTTGGATATTTCAGAAAACAGGATTTCTAAATTGAATCTTGAAGCTCCATCTATGGTGGATCCATTTGAGATCTGACCAATCATAACTCAAAAAACAAAGAAAATGCAAGATAGACCAGCTGGGGTGCCTCCTGACCAATGGCCCCCTGCTGAAACAAGCTTGCATGTGACAGCTTGCCCGTATATAGCAAATGAGCGTGGAAACATCAATTATATCTGGAGATCTAAAGAAGTTTAAGGGCAATAGAGTAATGATTGGTGGGTTTGGCGGACAGGCCATTCCAGTCACCCAAACATGATTGAAACTGGGCGGTGGGCGTCTCCCACCCCGGGAGTATAAAGTGTCGATTGCCCCGATCCCAGAATACATCTTGGGCATGGACATTTTATGGGGTCTGGCTCTCCAGATGACTGTGGGAGAGTTCAGACTCCGGCAGAGATACATTAATATCTGGGCAATACAGACAATATTGAAGGGCCATGCAAAACATGAGCTCATTTGTTTGTCGAAACCACGCTGGATTACTAATGTAAGACTGTATAGACTCCCACGGGGGCAGGAAGAAATATCAAAGACAGTGCAGCAACTAGAAAAAGTGCTATCGTAGATAAGGTTCAGGCATTACCAGTCCCTACAACACCAAAGCAGCTGCAGGAATTTCTAGGAATATTGGGATACTGGCGTTCCTTTATACCTCATTTGGTGCAGCTGCTGAGACCTTTGTATAGACTCACAAAAAAGGGCCAATTATGGAACTGGGGAAGAACAGAACAGGATGCTTTTCAACAAGCAAAACAGGTGGTGAAACAAGCCCAGGCATTGGGTATATTCGATCCTACCCTCCCAGCTGAATTGGATGTTCATGTTACTCAGAATGGCTTTGACTGGGGCCTGTGGCAACGTAAGAGTTCTGTTTGGACTCCCATTGGATTTTGGTCTCAGGTCTGGCATGGAGCAGAAGAAAGATATAGTATAATTGAAAAACAACTATTGGCTGCCTATTCTGCATTACAAGTGGTAGAGCCAATACCCCAGGCAGCCAAAGTTATAGTTAAGACCATTCTGCCAGTTCAGGGGTGGGTAAGAGATCTGACCCACCTTCCTAAGACGAGGCGGTCCAGGCACAGACAATGGCATGATAGGTCTCTTATCGCAGTCAGAGGAGTAATCTGTCTTCCTCATCGTTGAAAGAAGAACTCCAAAAGATTCTAGGCCCAGTGACGTATCACGGTGATGTACCAAAACAAGCCTTGGTTGCTCCGCCACAGAAGAGTCCCATCCTGGATGGAAAATATCCCATTCCTGAAGATGCCTGGTATGCGGATGGGTCCAGCAAGGGCAACCCAAGTAAGTGGAGAGCAGTAGCATACCATCCTGCCACGGACACAATATGGTTTGAAGAGGGGGATGGTCAAAGCAGCCAGTGGGCAGAGCTGCGGGCTGTGTGGATGGTTATAACCAAAGAACCTGGTGACAGTATCCTGAATATCTGCACAGATAGTTGGGCTGTGTACCGGGGGCTCACTCTTTGGATCATGCAGTGGGCTACCCTGGACTGGACTATCCACTCCCAACTGACCTGGGGCAAAGATATCTGGTTAGACATATGGAATACAGTTAAACACAGAACTGTACATGTCTACCACATTTCTGGTCACCAACCCCTACAGTCACCAGGAAATGATGAAGCTAACACACTGGCCCGAGCTAGATGGGTTGAGAACTCATCATCTGAGAACATCGCCTACTGGTTACATCAAAAGTTGCGGCATGCTGGACAGAAGAACACGTGGGCAGCTGCTAAAGCATGGGGACTGCCCGTACAATTATGGGACGTAGCTCAAGCATGCTGAGACTGTGATGCCTGCTCCAAAATGAGACCAAGATCGTTGCCTGAAACAACAGCCCATCTTGCTGGAGGACACAATCCTCTACAGCGATGGCAGGTTGATTATATGGGGCCCCTCCCTTGATCTGAGGGGGCGAGATATGCCCTAACCTGTGTCGACACCGTGAGTTGGCTAACGCAGGCCTATCCAGTACCAAAAGCCAACCAGGCATATACCATCAAGTTGCTCACAAGATTGATGGCTGCCTACGGGACACCACAAGTCATTGAGACTGACCAAGAGACTCGTTTCATGGGTGCAATGATACAACACTGGGCAGAAGAGAACAATAATGAGTGGCGATTCCACCTGCCATACAATCCAACGGGGGCAGGCCTTATTGAGCGTTATAATGGTATTCTCAAGGCTGCCCTGAATGTCTTCATGAATGTCTTCATGAATGACAGACTCTCAGTCTCTGCAGGGGTGGACAAAGAGACTCCATGAGACCCTGAGAGACCTGAATGAAAGGCCTAGAGATGGCAGACCCAGTCCCTTGAAAATGTTGCAAACAACATGGGCCTCCCCGCTTAGGATCCAAATTACAGGTGCTGATAATGAGGTAAGACCTCAGACCGGCCATAAGAACGATCTTCTGCTCCCTGCCCCTGAGAACCTAAGACCAGGCACCAATAAAATAAGATGGCCTTGGAAGGTGCAGGTAGGGCCACGATGGTGTGGCCTACTTGCACCACCATAGGGGAGATTATTGGAGGTGGGGGGTTCGGTAGTCCCTCCGGTAATTGGTACATGGCCTACTGGTATCGTGGTCAACACTCCAGTCTTTATTGCTAAAGGGACCCCTATCATGTCTCTGTGGCAGATCAGGACACCTCCTTTGGTGCCTGATATAGTCGTGCAGCCACAGACATAGGGCCAAAAGGTTTGGTACAGGCGGCCAGGGCATGCCCCTGTACAAGCTGAAGTGTTGACCCAAGACAGGAATACGGCCTATATCTTACCCTGGTGGGCGGACCTCCCCTTCTTGATACCTTTGAAACACCTATATTACTCCCCATGAGTCTATGCGCCACTGGAAGGAACCAAATGATGCTGAAGTGTTCCAGAGTTGCTATAAGATCATGTGCAACATCCGGTGATGGTCTACCCGGGACTGATGAAGAGTAGGATGGACCTGCACAACATGACCGCATGCTTCCAGTAGACACCACCGAGCACTGGCCCAAGGAAGAACACAAGCCATATGCTGATCATCTCTCATCCCAGATTACATTGATATGCATCGCGACGGGTCATTATGTAAGCGTCACAATGTATTGGGTCTCTGTATTAAGGAGGGCTCACCCTATAGTTACTTGATCAGTGGTTCATGTCGTGAAGGAGTGGAGTGTATGGGAAGTGTTGAATCACAGCCTGAACCACTGATTGATCACCTGAGGGGAGCACTGAGTCTGCCACAGGGGCACAGGTGAAGGTAATGTACCTGTGTGATTGGAAGGGATGGAGTCTGGCTCCACCCCTCCCAGACCCCATTTAAGGGCTGACCACTACCAGGGAGGGATCTCTTGTTGGGGATCTCTCCTTAGTGGAGTAATTGGTGATCCTCAACCATCATAAGAAGTGAGCCACTCTCTTCTTACTAATTGTCTGTATACCATCTACTTAAGCCTACCAAAAATATTCTGTCTTCCGCACTATTTCCTTTGAGTGCTCTTCTTGGGGGTTATCTGCCCTACAGTATCAGACAAGGGAAACTGCAGTAAGATTCTCCTGAGAAACAAGTATGGCAGAATCTGTTAAACCATATATATTTGTGAATGCAAGCGTCAGATATTAGGCAGGTACATGAGGTGCTCATGAATTTCTGTTACTGCAGTAACTGAGCATCTGCTAGACGTTTACATGTTTCCCCTTCTGTAAGATAAATAAGGTAAGATAAAATAAACAATCAAGGAAGTACCTACTGCTCCCATTTTACAGGTGTAGTATCTGAACCTAGCTGCAACAAGTCATGTTAAGAGTGTATAAAGGTGCTGAGGGACATCTAGTGGTTTTTTTCATTCTCCCTACATTTGTAAACCATTGAAACTCTTACCAGAGGATTCAGCTTACTTTTCTGACTTATCACATCAGGAAGAGTTACCACAGCTTTTAAGAATTCCATTCAAACATGAGGTGAAATGCTGTGGTTGGTGCAGAGAAGATTTGAAAGGGAACACATTTGCTTAATGCTAAGTGCATTACAGTAGCTTGCTGGGCCATGTCAGCCTGAAACCACTGTCATGGCTGAGGCTCATAACAGAGCTATGCATCTTCATCTCAGCATCCAGATCTCTGAAACACCTTCACTTTGTGAGATTTAAGAATCTCAGTTGTAATTCTTTGACACTGTGAGAAAGGATAAGAAGAGCTATGACTAATCTAATTTCTGTAAGCAATCTCATCTTGGCTGGCTTTCATCAGTAGTAAGTCTGAAGGCATTTTGAAGGTCCTCTTCATAAAAAAGAAAGGACAGTGCCAATTATTTACAGGACAGTTTGGCCTGGTTCTGTGACAATGGGACCCACAGACCCAGGCCCTGGGGGAGGGGAAGGGGGAGAAGGGAGAGGGTAGGGAGATGGGCCTAAAAATGAAACAGGAAGAAAACTAGTTTACTAAATAAGGTATCAGAATGCAAAACAACACAATTAATAACATATAATCGGAGTTGAGGCTAATAAATCAAATAAAGTGAGAGAGTGTCCAAAACTGAAGCTGAAGGTGAGATGACTAGGAAACTTCCACTGCTGAGACAATCAGTGAAAGAGGAAGTCTCGGGACATGCATGCAGTCTTTTCTTTCCCTCTGGGTAGAAAATGGGAATGCAAAGTCCTCTGGGGGGTATGTAGTTCTCTACTGAGAGCCAGGTACCCAGAAATTCAGCAGTCCACAGACTTGGAGCATTAAAACTCTTTAACTTTCAGTCCCCCCACATGATGCTATGATATAGAATACCAATAACAAAATATTAAAACCATGGCAGGCAGCTTGTTCTGGGAGAAAAAAATAAGTGTGATTAGCAACCTTCTTCTTGACACAACAGGTGACTGAATGATTATAATATATTTTCCTTTTCTGATTTTGTCTATAGGTGAAGCATAAAAATGATTGGGGCTTTCCTAGGGACCCAGGAACTATACTAGAAGAGAATTTAGTCTTGCTGCAGATACAGTACAGAGTGGGTCTGATCACCCAGTAGGTATTTGCCATAGTACACTGACACTCATTTATCTATATACCAGCAATGTCTGAGAACACAGGGATGGGTAAGGGCTGTATTACTGCTAGCTGTGTAAGAAGGTAAGCCTGTATTCTGCCATGCTTTCTCATGCTGTACGTACTAATTGTCCTCATGCATACTACCAGGGAATTCAACTGGTGGGGACCAGACTGTTGAGCCATTGATTTGGCAATAAAAGGACACAAAGACTTCCTGTGCCCCTGGCCAGTCCTGAATGAACAGGTCTTGTACAGTGATGGAAGAAGAAGAGGCTTCTGGATACTACTCATGCAGGAAAGTGGAAGGGCAGTGGGATGATGCTACACTGCCTTGCATCTTCTTTGGTGACTAGAAAACTGGATGGGACGCAGGGTAGACAAACAGATAATTGCAGATTGGCTCTTTAATTTCCTTTCTCCAGGGTCATAGCCTGAACTTTTCTTTTATATCTACATTGACTGTATATCTGCATGTGATGCTTTATGTAGACAGAGATGATGCGGAATCCAGCAAGGAAGTGGCATATTCCAGAGAGCACAGGTTTCTTATTGAGGGTTCTCCTTATTCAAATTGGTTATAAAGAAAACCAAGCACCCTTTACTTTGCATCAGGTTGAACAGAAGAGCTGACTCAAATATGCTAAAATTTAGATGCATTTTCCTTTCATTTAGATTATCTCTTGAAACGGTGAGCAACCCTGCCTGACAACACAAAGGAATTTTCCCATGGATCAACTAAAGCTGACTCACGTGAAAGACTTGCTTGAAGTGGTCATGCCCTCTGAGCAAATACCACAGGCATGAGGATCTCTGCTCTTGGCCTAAGTGTTAGGATTCCAGAGACCAAGCCTAGGAAGGCAGATTTTATTGGAGGAGATGAGGTTGCCTACTTGTGACCCAGCCAATCTGCTCTTCTACTTATTCATGTTGCTAACTTGCAAGCGAGGCAAATGCTTTGTGTTGTCACTGCACAATCTGAAAAATTTCCTGCTCAGTTTCTGAAATACACTAAACAGCACTTGCTGTTTGCTTAAGCAGGTAGAGCATACAGCAAAAGTCACTTCTGTGGCTCAAAGGAGAAAGAAAATAATCTGAAAAGCTTTGGCTGGAGCAAAAGCACAGTGGAAGCTACACACCCTTCTAAGACAAATATTTCCTATGGAATTGCTGAGTATATCGTAGATGAATGCTTGCTTATTCATGCCTGCTGTGTATTTCTGGAGTGATTTCCTTCTCTTTCAATGCTAATGCAGGATACATCACTCTGGATGTCCTGGCTCATGAGAAAAGCAAGCATGTGCGAACTGTCAGACTAACCTACAAGGCAATGATGCAAACAGACAAAATTTTGCAGCATGTAAAAAAAATTGAATGAAAGTATGTTTCGCTTTATCAGAGTGGCATACATGGAGGTAAAACTGGCAGATGTGCTACTAGTAATTTAAAGATATGAGTGTTTTGAACAAACTTTTTTATTCTCTGTCTGTGCTTTTTGTTTACTTTCTGCACTTCTTGTCACTGAAAATAAAGCATGCAGAACAACATCATTTTCTCTTTCCATTTTGCTTCTACCTTGTTTCTAATAGTCCTGTGAAAGACACTTGTTTAAAACTTCTCAAACTTTCAGGAGAACATTTTATTCATTGATTACCTGTCCCTCATTTACCATTTTCTCAACTTTGGTTGCTCTTAAATATTTGGTCATAATTTATTTGACATTTTCCCTTGCTACAAAGTCCATTTCTGTGCTTGAATCTTGTATTTCAGCAAGATCATATGTGAGCTATGGTAAGAGGTAGATAAATTCCCATCTCACATTCCTAATATCTAAGGCACCAGGGGCATCAGCTTCATCTAAACAGAAAAATTCCAGTGGGATTCACTCAGTTGTATGACAACAGTGAAGAGAACATTTGGTGGCAGTCATTGAATTACTTATTTTAAAACATCATCAGTTTCATAGCATTTCCACATCCTTCGTTTTCAATATCCAGCAGAATTTTGTATTGACAAATGTATGACATTTACAGAAAAACAGGATAAAGCCTGAGGGTTTTCTGTATGAGCCGAGCGTAGTTGAGGCTTCTGAGTCTGGAGAGAGCTGTTTGAATTAGGGCTTATCCTATTTATCCCATTTGACAGATATTTATAATAATAAAACACAGCCCTCAAATGTTCGGTTTGGTAGGAGGAGATTGGGGACGTGATATCCCTTCACAGGAAAGCAAAGATCAGGTTCATGACCACCAAGTGTAGCTCTACCTCTAATTACTGGTATGTTGCAGCTGTCATTTTTCCACTACTGTTAATATTGGATGTGCTTGGATGAGATACAAGATTCTCACTAGCTGTGGAAGTCCATTGCATTTTTTACTAAAGGAACTAGAGTACATGACATGATGTTGCTGTTATGCTAACCTTCACCCAGACTGCAGGCCTTAGACTTGCACAAAGTCTATCCATGCGATGCTAACTATTACATTTCTTATTAAATTTGGATTGCCTCAGTGAATTTTGTGTAAGATCACAAGTTTGTGCCTCATTTCTTTTGAAGTTTTTGATCCATAGCTAGGATCCCCAGAACTGGATTTATTACATCACCGAAAAACATCTCAAGCACTAGAATGCTTTTGTAATCAAAGCTGAAGTTCAAGGCTTCAAGCTCCATCAAACCTCGCTGGATAGGTAAATCTGCTTTTAGACCACTGTAAAATACACCTTTTTTGAGACTCAATAAAGAAGTAATTTCTTTCTTCTTGTTATCTTATGAAAAGAGCTTGGTCCTTCTGTCAACACAACATACTCTTTCTATGTTCTATTTTTGTGTGAGTCTTGAAGAAACTGCTGACGAGAGCAGGCTAGATAACTGAATCCACACTGGAGCAGAGTTGGAGCAGTACTGAATAAGTGAAGTTGATAGAAACATTCATGTCCCATTCCTTTTGTCTGAAGCTGATTGCCATGCTCCATCAGGGGTGTCGCTGAATGTTGTTGGGTATCTCCTGGAGCAAGAACCAGGCACAGACGACTCCTGGCATGCTGAAAGCAGCATAAATGTCCTGGTGCCCTGGCTCTGCACCTCTTAATTTTCTCCTCTTCATTTTCCCCTTGTTGTGATTTATTGGATTCTTCTTCATGGCTGCTTCTTGGCTGAGTGCAACTAATGTATATAAATTGCTTTTTAAAAGCTAACAAACACGCATAAAATTATTTAAAATAAAATAGTATGATCAGCAGTGAGTTACAGGAAATCAAGAAAGCATCAAGAGGTGAAAGTTACTGACTGGCTGGCCCAGTCCTACATATGGCTAAAACTCCATAAACTCAATTCTTAAGAAACTCAATGGAGAACAATCTTGGTAGATTTAAACCAGGAAACCAGGATTTTTAAGAAGGGGACAGCTTCTGTGGATGTAATGCGTACTGGTGACATCTTGTTGTCCTGAATTGATCTATTTTAAGCAAGACTTTTTTTTTTTTTTAAGTACTATCTGTATTTCATTTGCTTTCTAGTGGTTCATGTGAGCAAAGTCATTATGGCAACTGTACTTGGACTTGTCTCTTGTTGTACTCAATATTCCTGGTTTCCAGACTGCTCCTCACCATCCAGTCTAAGCACTGGATCTTCACAATTCAATTTTGCAGGTAAATTTTATTTCCCCTTTCTGAGGGGGAAAGTTTTCACTTCTCTATCACCAAACGGTCTACTCTGCTAGGCTGAAACCAAGGTTAGTCTGATTTAACATGAAATGTTAGAGATTATGTTCCCATTGGCCAGCCCAAACACCACCATTTTGTCTGAACCTGCAAGGGTGTGAGCCACGTATCTGTAGAGTTAGAGGCTTCAAATAGCAATGCTTCAGAGCTATGCTACAGATAAGGTTTTTTTGAGTGCCCTCTTGTAATAGCTTGACTTTCTCTGCAGCTCTCTTTGCCTTATCTGAAATATCTTCAAGACAGAAACCTTGAAACTTATGCTTGGGAAAGCTGTGTTTGTTCACACTTTTGACATCATGGTGTAATTCTGGGAAACAGATCTGTGATTTTTGGATCCAATAAGACTCCTTTCTAAGCCCAGTGCCCACAGACCCATGACCTGCCCTGTGTGACACAGCCGTTGTTCATCTGCTAGCTGAAATTCTGCCCTTTCAGTGTTAAGATGTTCTCACTTCAGTGGGTAGAAAAGTATACCTAAATTTGAATCAATCTGACTATTCTGTAAGCCATATAAAGTTCTAAGGCATTCTAACAAACACAGAAAACCCATAGTTCAGTTTATTTCAGTAAGATTTCAATGACTATATACCTCTGAAGAGCTTGAACAAAGCAACTGGCTTTCAACTTTCACAGTTTACTAAATGTGGCATTGATGGCAAGTTGTACGGTGATGTAAAGAACAGAACTGCATTTGTTTGATTAACATTCAGGCTAAATTTTCAGCCTCATGAGTACTGAGAGAGAGGAAAGGGGAAAGGCTCTGAAGAAAACAAATGTTTCCTGAACTTTGAGTTTCTTTACTTTGCTATATTAGCAGATTTTTCTGTGATGTGACCAGTCCTATAGGCAGATGTGATACTATCTTAAATATTAACTTTGTTGACAAATGTATTTTTTCACTGGAAAATGATAGTGATGTGCTAGGTGAACCTGGTAACAATCTGGTGGAATTATCTTGATAAATTTATTAAATCAGTGGAATATAAAACGCCCCATGAATAATTTCCTGTCTTTGAGTGATGTTTCAGAAAATGAAAAGTGGGGGTAACAGAAGACCTCCCAGGAAAAAATCTCCAAATATGTTTTCTAAAACCATGTGTCAGCCCTACAGAGAAGCTCATCTGAATTACACGACTGATGTTTCTGGCAACACTGTGCTGCTGAAATAAGACTACCCAGCATTATAGAAAGTGGTGTGCCTCATTTTAATACTGGTATGAAAAATTCCTGGAATTTTGTTTCATTTTGCTGCTCTGAAGCAGGGTCCTGAACACTGCCAATGAGATGGATGAGGCTGATAGTTACTTAGAGATCTATGGGTAAATGAATAAAGTTTTTGAAAACTTAAGCTTTGAGCATTTTTTCTACTCCTATCTGTCATGTGGTCAACTGTAATGTTAAAGACCAAGGTATAAAACCATTGTTTAATTTGAAAATACCTGGGGTGGCATGGAGAGAGGACAAACAAAGGAAATAACTCTGAAAATGATATTCGAAGTTGAGTAGTGTTTTCTGACACCACAGGAAAGCACAAATTGTAGTTCCTTTCATGCACTGATGGATTCCTTTTTCAAGTGGAGTAGGAAGCTTTCTCATGCTGCTCCACTTCAAAGCTCTTGCAAAATTTTCTTCCTCTTGCAGTTTGAAATTCAGGTGCCCAACATTTTGGCTTGCCTGGGCTATACTTAGTGAAAAGGAATTTTCTTGGGCAATACATATATGCAATATGTAGGTCACTCAAAAAATAATGCCTTGTTTTTATTTCCATGGAAGCTACAACTGATACAATGAGCACAATACCACAGTTAAATAGAACAAATTGTCAGGTACAAAGCACGGTTTTTCAACATAGTCACCACCATTAGCTATACATTTTCACCAGCAATGAACTAGTGCCTGCATGCTGCTCTCATCAAAACTTGGCACCAGCAGAAGTGACCCACTCTTGTTACTATTACCACTGCTGAAGTGTACTACTCACCCCTCAGTGCACTCATGTCCACTGTTTGATCTCATAAACATTCATGAAGCATCAGTGAATGGGAGTGGGTACAATTTTTTCCACACAGAGAAATTCAGTTACACATCTTCACTTCATACGTACTTGCATATCAGATGCCATTTTGTCAGATATCCCCTCTGCTGCCATGGTATCAAAATAAATGGAACATAATGATATCAAAACATAATTGGTGGGAAGGTTCAACCTCTACTTCTATGCCACTAAAAGCTGCCTCTGACTTTTAAGCCAACAGAAAAAAATAGAAAGCATTACTGTCAGAGCAGCTCTCATAAAATATATAATATTTATAGAAGTAATAAAATATATTTTAATGTTTAGTATTTTCTATTAAAGCATAAAAAGGAGACCAACAAAAAAAAATAAAACAAGGGAGATAGTTAAGCATGTTTCTGTGAAATCAATACATCAGTCTGGTTTGATGGAAGTAGCTGCAATTCTTAGTGAATTCTAATGATTTTCATCAGAGATTTTTGATGAAATTTTACTGTTCCTATACTCCATTCTTGAAAATAATTGTCCACAAATTGTATACTGCAAAAAATCAATGATATGAAGAAGGAATGAATGTGAAATGAGAGATAACTTTCTCTGTTAAGGTAGATCTTATAAAAGTCTAGTGGAGAGACATATTATGATTTTCGATTTGAATATCTGATTGAAACTCTTATACATTCCATTTGAAAATTTGCAGGTAATGTGTTTATGTTAACTGAAAATGGAGTTGCAATATGCAAAAAAATTGTGATGATTTTTTAGTAATTTTGAAACCTATTTTCAAATTCCTCTGCCAAACTGGAAAGCAAAGCTGCATGTTTTTATGGTTCACAGAACTGTGTTGAGCCAATGTATCAAAATGCATAAAATTATTTGCTGTAACTTGATTTGGCACTGCCTGGCACTGCTCTGTGCCCTCCCCATGACCTGTTTTCAGCTAACAGTGCCAATTTCACACCTCTATTTGGTTTTTGCTGAGCAATAGATGCACATCCAGAGTTAGACAAGGCCACTTGGCAGGGCAGAGCTATTGCCATGCTGGCACAGGGCATGGGGCAGCTGCTAGATGGGCTGGGCCAAGTAACACGTGGGTTCGAAACATTCTTCTGATTTCCTGCATGTATTTCTCTAAGAGTAGCTTGCACACATTTTTCTGTGCAAACATTGTCTTTAGCTTGAACATCTCTCTTTGCAATACTTTCAATGCTTCCGAAAAGGAAAGTCATACATTTTCTGAACTTCCTTTAATTCCATAGAGGAAGTGATAAATCATGTGTTGAAATAGTGATTGAACACTTGGTTGACTGGAAGACAGGATCCACCCTTTCCCAGACCTCGGTTAAGGGTTGTCAGTAGAGGTAAGGGTATTGCTCTGAAGATTTCTGCATATATGTGGTCTTCTGAAGGTAAACAACTTTTTTTCCTTATTTCTGTGCTCACTGATGTTGTGTTTGAGTGAATCCTCACTTGTTCCAGTCTGGGATCTTGCTGCTCTTCTGTCATTGTTATACTTTCCATTCTCCATACTTGGAGAAGCAGGCAGGAATGACAATGGTATACGTAGTTAGGATGGATTATTTTAAAAGGGTAATGCATTGGTGGTCATTAGGACCCCTAGTACCTCAAAGAAAGAACTCCAGTCCTCTGTGGCTGAGTGTCACTAAAATTATTGAAGAATGGGGACCCATAAGGGTCAATGGTCCTACTAAATCTCCTTCCAAGATAGAAGAATTCTTGAACGAATTAGAAAAAGCTTTCTTAACAACAGAGGAAAGAGTGGTAGTGGCCGCTGCTGTAGCATGGCTGCTGCTACAATTAATGCATATAATTTCTCTGAAGAAGAACTAAAGCAGAAAAACAAGCTTTTAAAAGCTCTTATCAAACAATTAGAAAATAAAATTACACTTCTGTTGGGGCAATTGCATTTCCCCTCTAAAATTAGAATGTCATTAGAAGAGGGAAAGGACTCAGATCAGCATGTCCCTTGGATCCTGGTTGAATTTAAAAATAAAAGGAAAATCAAGTAAACTAGAGCCAAACTAGATGATCTGAGAGCCTCAGACTCTAGAAATAAGACCAATAATTACTCAAAAAACTAAGGAAGACGAAGATAAACTGGCAGGGTTGCCATCTGCTCCTGCTCACCATACATTAGATGTGACAATGTGCCTGCTGAACTCATGGATTTATTACAATGATTTAAACAGAAACCACAGGATAACATATCAGCTTGGCTCTTAGGATTATGGGACAAGGGGGCTGAAAATGTGGTTATTAACGGACATGAGACTTGTAATCGTGTATCAATAACCACACATCCAGCCTTCAGACAGACTATGCATAAATGTAATGCATAATGATGAGAATCATTCTCTAATTCAATGGATAATGGCTGCACGTAGAATCACATGGCCAAATAAAAGCAATGTACCAATAAATACTGGTCTATGAACCATAACTTTAACTATGCACTATAACTTCAAAGTTATATCAGAGAACTGGGAATGAAGGAGGCAATTTCTGATGTTGCTTCTGAGACTCTGGACCTGGTTAAGTTCTCCACAGGGATAAGGGACCCCATCTTACAACAGGTGCCTCTCCCACCAGTATAGCACAATAGCGTCCATACTAAACGCCTCAGTGGCCTCAGAGGCAGTTGTCCAATAAGAAACGCAGTTGGTGGTTCACTTTAATTTCTAAATGTTTTGGATTCCAGGTTTCTTCTTATTAGTGTATTTTCACGCTTCAGTAACTTAATTTGAATTTATATAGGAAGGTATGAATGAATTTAGAGACTGCAAGTAGAGAAAGAATAGGAATAATAGAAGTTGGACCTATATTAGCCTTACTTCCCTGTTACCTGTGGATAAATTTAGCACAGAGATGCCTGACTGCATTTTCCATGAGCAAATGGCAAGCATATGTGTAATTCCAGAAATAGATTTGCTACTTGTGAACACCTTCATGGTGAAAACAAACTAAAATTTTCTCCAAGATTTTCCTACCTTCAGCAACAGAAGCCTGTAGGCACTTGAAATGCATAGAGAAATATAGATCTAAATATTATTACTAAGTGCACAACCACTCTGTCTTGAGGAATTTCTTGGCAAAAGCAACGGAATGGATAAACCCAAGAGACCTGAATGTATCATGAAAACAAACCTTATCAACAAAACCACAGCACCCTTTTCTGAGGTATACCCTGCCCTCCCATGTCAATGGGACCTGTGCAAGATTTATACCTGTGTGCAGTAGCCATAGCAACAAGGATGATTACAAATACAAAAGCTCACTTGTGCCTGGTCAGTGAAATATAGAGAGCAGATCTTGAGGTGTCTGTTACAGTGAGAGAAGTGCTGACACTCAGTTTTGGTCTCCTTGTCAGCTCCAGCTAGGGCCTTTGACTCAGGTTTGCCCCATGAAGAGGGCACAGTGTGGTCAGCGAGGTAAGGATGATATCAAACCAGATGGGACTCTGAATATTAACCTACACAGCAGAACGAGTCTGCTTGAGAGATCAGTATGGACACTGTTTATGTCCATCAAAACATTTAAGAGTCCGTTGGTGATTCATGGAGACTTGCAATGTAACCAGTTGCTGATCCTCTTTGCAGTGATTCTCAGCCATGTTAGTGAAGTGAGTACTTTGCAGTTGTGCTCTGTGGGATGAGAAACAGTGTCAAGATCTGGCCTTTGGGAATGGAACCAGTGCCACCAAGACAAATTTCTGTAGGCAGGAAGCAACAGATATGCTCAGAGTGACTTACTTAAATTTACCATTGCAGTTGTCAGATCTGACGGTCAGGGAGACATTACAGAGTCTCTCCCAGAACACAGTTAGTTTGGACAACTTTTCAGGCATGTATCAACAAAAGCAAGAGGATTACTCATGGATGATCTGAGGAGCAATCACATATCCAAGGTACAATTCAGGATTCACATTTATTAAGGTTGTTCTCTTGTATTGTGCTTCCATCATGTTTTCTTTCCCATCATGATTTTGTACAGCGGAAGTTTTCACTGAAAGATTTGATATACCGTGCATGTACTCCCAAATGTAAAGAGAAAAAGGAAGGTTAGTTAGCAGTTGCCAAAAAGCAATGGCACTGAAAATCACTGGTATGAAATTTTAATACCTGATAGGCTTCTTCACAACCCTTTAGTATACATTCTTGATGCAACACTACAGAGAGGTGTACTGCAAAGGAGTACCAGGGTAATGGAGAACATGGGCCTGAAAATAGAGATCTCTGGAAAGTTACGATTTTTTCCCACAGAAATAGAAGATGTTTATAAAAAAGAAAAAAAATCAATATTTCAAGCGTAATGTGGAAAGATTTTGTATTATTCAGCTTAGATTTTTTTATTACTATTCCTTCTGATCAACACTGAAGATTTTTAACAAAATAAATATTGCCTTCCTGAAGGAAGAAACTACATCTACAGACATAATTAAAAACTATTTTAAAATGTTTCATTCAACTTATACCTTTTTTCTGCCTATGACTTTTATTTCACAATTTTTCCATCTTCTGCTTTTCACATGGAACCCTCTGGCTGGTACTCAGGTGGTAACAAGCTAAGAAAATTTGCACATCCATCGTCCTTCTTAACCAAGCTTCCACTGCTTTTTCTCTTTCTTCATATTTCTCAGTGCTCTTTTATTTCTCTTGATGGAAACTTGCTGCCTTTCATATTCCTCTTTTCCTTTTTTTTTGTCCAGCATTTGACTATCTTCAATAACCACTGTTTGTTCCTGGTTTCACCTTTTATTCTGTCTACCTTTAACACTTGTGCTTTCATTTCCTTACCTTCTCCTCATATATTACTGTCTGTTGGAAATCTTTCCCATTTGTGTCTCTGAAAATGACATATTCCGTAGGACTTTAAAAAGACTAAACATTTTTTCATTATAGTATTGCAAGTACTCAATATGTATTCTTTTATCAGTTTTAGATACGAAAAAAAAAAAAAACAAACAGGCAGAAATGACTTAGTTTCATGTCTGTGGTCAAACTAGTTGTTGCTAGAGTTTATTTCACTTTCAATTCATGCTTTTCTCTTAGTCTGTTAATCCATTTTTTCTCCCTTTATTCTGCTGCAGTAATAAATCTTTGATTTATTTTGACACTGGACTTCTGTAAGTTCCTGCCCTATGTTTTTGTCTTGCACTTCTTGGAACTAGCCCCAAGAGCTCCTCATGATGTCTAGATCACTAGTCAGCTAGCCCAGGAGCTGCTCAGTCAGAAGCACAGCCTTTAGAATTAGAGGTTGCTAAATGAGATCATGGAAAAAAAAAAAAAAAAAGATTCCTTTGTCTTTCATATCTTTTCTTGAAGACAAGGAAGGATACAGATTTGACCACATGAGCAGAAACATGTGAATACAATCTGGGGAGCTGAAACCAAACTGTTACTACAGAAGATAACTTTGCGTGTGGTAGGATGTTCTGGGCTGTTAGGAGAATTAACAGCCTGCCCCTAAAAGGAGGAACAAGAATGAGTTAACAGACAGTTTTCATCTGGATTGCTCAGGCTGAGTCTTGAATTCACTAACCTGAGAATCTTCCATATGGGTTTGAATTTCCGAATGAAGGCTTGTATAATAAGAGGCCCTTTGGGAATAGAGAAGGACCTTGTCCCTGCTTAGGGCTGTGAAAAGTAGTACTTGAAGAGTGCAAATTATTAATGTGTGCATGACATGTGTGTTGAGGACTTCTTTATCAATCTTAAAACCCAAAGTATGTTTCTGGGTTTGGTCTGCTGGGTTTGCAAGTATACTGTATCTAAGAAGCTGTTTTTCCTTTTGAGGCAGGTAAGAAAAATCTTAGAGACCTTGGAACAAAACTTCTTGATTTTGAGAGACCAGTGTGATTTTAGTTAATATTAGAGCTGTACGTAAAATATAGACATTCAATTTCCAGCACAAGATTTCCCCTTACCACCCCAAAAGTGTTCAGCACAGTTTCAAGGAAATGAAATAGGCTAAGCACAGTTTACATCCATCTTAGTGTGGATTTTGTGCTTCCCCTCATCCTCTCAAGGAGGCTCAGACATTTCAGAGGAGAGGGATGGGAGACACGTATTTACATGCAAGAAAATCCTTCCCTCACATGGCACAAGCTTGAGCACAGATTGCAGCCCTCATGCAGGCTGTTTGTTGAGGTGGCTGCAAATAGAGATAAAGACCTATAGTGTCCTTTGTCTCTTTGAGGCGAGTATGGTGTTTATAGCACAAATCAAATGACAAACCTCAGAAGCTGAAACTCTAGTATGGATTACCTTGCTATATCAGCACCCACAAAGCTTTCATTCTATGCCATCTATCCTCAGTGTTGCAGTCTTGTTAGATCTTGTAAGAAAAGCATGTTTAGGCCTGAGTGGATAACCAGCAGAGAGCTGGGCTGTAACTCAGTAGGTAGCATTCTTTCCTTTCAGTCAGTGTTGAACTGTGTACCTATGTACAGTGCTAAGAAATTTTATTGAACTTCTAGTGCCACTATTCTACTGAAGTTGCTGAATTTTGGACAAGACTGAGAAACCAACCTCCCAACTGCTTATGGCTTTTGAAACATCTATGGTCTTTTCTAAGCAGCTGCGGTGTTTACCAGGTATCCTGATTGCATTCTAGCATAGAAAATGTATTTCACTCACATATAACTCCCTCTGTTACCTGGTGATCACTTGCTCTTCACTACTACAGCACAATGTGTGCATGAGGATATGTTGTATTTAATGTTACCTTCTGATTTTAATACTAGTTGAACTAGTTTGCATACACATGACAAATCCGTTTTTCATAAGCCATTTTCTCACAGATCTCAACAGATATCCTGGGTGTCCTTCCCATATACACACAGTACTCCCACAAAATGTTAACCAGAAATGAGCACAGGTGGAAAGAACATCACATTCCTCAAAGGCTAATTTATCTCAGGACTGTGAATACTATGGCCAAGTCCTTCAGTTCACAATGAAATGCAAATATTATGTTGTGTCTGGGAGACAACAGCCTTCATCAAAGGGGCATGAAGAAATTTGCCTGGCCTGAGGAGGTTCAGGTTCTTTTGTGTCCTGTTGCCATTGCCATTCACTGCAAAGGCAAACAGCTCTGAAACATTGTGTTTAAGGTCACTTTTACCCCTTTTCTCACTACTCATGGCTGACATGCATGTCTATATGCCTCTCTGTAAAGAAGAAACTTTGTTTGCCAGCATCAAAACTTACACTTTGCCTGATGCTCATTTTGTTTGGTCTATGATGACAGCTTTTTATAGGTGTCTGAGAAAATCAAATGGATGAAGAAGCAGTTCCTGCTAGTTCTGTGAGCCTAGTAATGTGCTTTTTTTTAGTAATGTGCTTTTTCTGAAACAGACCTGTCTGCCTCTTGTGGATGACAGTGAGTATGTGTTGTGTTAATAAAAAAAAATTAAAAGTCACTGTAAGGCAGGAACAGCAGATGTGAGATTTTGACTACTTTTTGTTCACAGGGAAATGGTATCAAACTCTAGCAGTTTGTGTGATTTAATGTCACATTTATCTCACACACTTTAGCAAAGACTTTCATAAACATATTAACTTTTGACCTCAGCTTTTAAAGGTGTAAGACACATGCTTTATTCATAAAAAAGCAAACTTGTGAAGTCTTCTTTAACATCAAAGTAGGTATCCTAATTTGTACTAAACTACTAAGCAGTTTTTTCCACGAGGAAAAGAATTGTTTTTCAGGTCAAGCCAGCCTCCTGAGTTACTGATATTATTTTTTAGAAACCACGCGAAAATCAATATTTTTGTAGTTCACCATAATGACTATGGCATACTCAGTAGTGCCTCATAGCAAACACCTCCAGTGCTAATGCAAGCAGGGAAACAGTAAAGTTGTGCTCCTTTCCTGCAGGACTCCTATATCAAGTACATTAGAAAAGCTTATCTTCTGTTTGAAATGGGTTTATTGTGAGGTCTGGTTAAAATCATAGAATGGCTTGAGTTGGAAGGGACTCAGAGATCAACTAATTCTATTCCCCCTGCTGTGGGCAGAGTTGTCAACCACTAAATAAGGTGCTAGATCAAGTTGCCCAGGGTCCCATCCAACCTGGCCTTGAACACCTCCAGGAACACCCACAACTTCTCTGGGCAGCCTGTTCCAGCACACCACCAACTAGACTGAACAAGCCCAGCTCCTTAAACCTGACTTTATATGAGACGTATTCCAGACCTCTGATTATCTTCGTGGCCTTCCTCTGGAACTGCTCCAATAGCTCCATATTTTTCTTGTGCTGGGAATCCGTGACCTGGATGCAGTACTCCAGATGAGGCACCAAAAGCTCAGAGTAGAGGGGGACAAACACGTCTCTTCTTGTGATCTCTGGCCACCCGTCTTCTGATGCAGTCCGGAGTATAGTTGGCCTTCCAGGCTGCAAGCACACACTGCTGGCACATGTCCAGCTTTTCATCCACCAGAACCTCCAAGTCCTTCTGCACAGGGCTGCTCTCAACTAGTTCTTCTACCAGTCTGCAAATATGCCTGGAATTGCTGTGACTTAAGTGCAGAACCTTGCACTTGACCATGCTGAACTTCAGTACGTTCATGTGGGCTCACTTCTCAAACTTATCCACGTCCCTCTAGATGGCATTCTTTCCTTCTAATTATATCAGTTTGCTGTCATCAGCAAACTTGATGATGTTCCCATTGTCTAGGTCACTGATACAGGTGTTAATGAGCACCAGTTCTAAGACTGATCCTTGAGAGACACTACTTGTTACTGGCCTCCATCTGGACATACCTGTCCAGCCTGTGACCACCTAACCAATTTTGAATTTTGAATATTCCACCCTTCAGATCTGCATTGCTCCAATTTAGAGATAATGATGTGGTGTGGGACTGTATCAAAGGCCTTGCACAAGTCCAGGTAACTGTTCTTCCTTTGTCCACTGATGCTGTCACTTCATGGTAGAAGGCCACAAGATTGGTCAAGAATGATCTGCTCTCTGTGAAGCTCTGCTGGCTGTCTTGGATCACCTCCTCATCTTGCATGTACCTTAACATAGCTTCCAGAAAAATCTGTTCCATGGTCTTCCTAGGAACAGAGGGTGAGGTTCACCAGCCTGCAGTTTCCCAGCTCTTCCATTCACTCTTCCTTAAAAATGTGAGGGATGTTTCCCTTTTTCAGGGCTTCATAGGACAGACATGACTTTTCAAATAGGATGAAGAGTGGCTTGGAAACCACATCAGCCACTTCCTTTGGAACTCTGGGATGCATACTGTTCAGCCCAATAGGTTTGTACTATCTCATGATGTGGTCTTGAACTTACTCTTCTCTTACAATGAGAGGGATCTTGCTCCACCAGCTCCTTCCTGGAGGTTCAGGGTCAAGAGAGACATGGGAAGCCTAACTCCCAGTGAAGACCAAGGCAATGAACTAGCTGAGTATCTCAGTCTTCTCCATGTCCATTGTAGCCAGTTATCATTAATCAGAAGGTATATTCTCCTTGGTCTTTCTCTTCTGACCAGTGTACCTGTAGAACCCCTGTTATTTTTCACATCCCTCACCAAATTCAGTTCTATGCTACTGTTGAAATTGTTCCTAAGCAGGAAGAGGAATTTCATCGTGGATTTAGTAAAACATCTTAATTTTTCAGAAACTTCAGGAACTTCACTGAAATACAGAAATGTTTCTAAAATAAATAGTCCTGCACAACTTATTGTTCTAAGGCAACATATGATAAATTCTACCATAAACCCCTTGAAATGATACACGAAACTATCTAGGATTTACATGTTACTTTGCCTTTTCAATAACTTCTCAAAACCTCAATATATCATAGACTAATGGTGATCTATAACCAACAGTGGAGAAAGGGCATGTGAGACCTTGAGAAATACATTGTCATAATGCGGCATATCTATTTCATCCATATTACATTTGTGCAGTTCAGGCTTTAGTTTTCAGTCAAAAATAAGAAATGGAATAACAAATTCAACGAGGAATCGAAGAAACCTCACCAAATGACCAAAATACCTCCCAAATACCAGTTTTCATTAGTCATATTTTTAGTGCAAGAAACAATGGTACACTGCTCTTAGGGTATAAAATGGATAAGCTATTAGGAATTTTCCATTTCTAACTGGCTGTATCTCACATCAGTATGCCTATGCTCACTTTAAAGGAATTACCTCAGAATTACTCTAATGTGAAGAGAGCAAGTTCCTGTGATTCTATAACTACTCATACTAAGCTGTTTGCATATGTTGGCAGAAGCGGGGAGAACAGCAGCAGCGACGGGCAGCCTTGAGCAGCAAGCAGTTGTCCTGGAGAAGCGGCGCGGGGTCAGCACAGGAGAAGCGGCGCGGGGTCAGCACAGGAGAAGCGGCGCGGGGTCAGCACAGGAACAGCAGCAGCCAGCACCGGAGAAGCAGCGAGGGGTCAACCCCGAGAGGGGCAGCAGCGAACAGTGATCAGCTCGTGAGGTCTCTCCTAAGAGAAGGCCTCTCCAGGCAGCAGCAGTGATCAGCTCGGGTAGTCCCTCCAAAGAGAAACTCCAACTTCGAGAAATTCCCTCGCAGAGAAAATCGCACATCTTCGTGGCTGCAGGACCCCTATTTTATCTTCCAGATTCCTCCAGTCTACATGACAAATCCCGTGCTGCAAGCGTCTCCTGAGATGGCTATCTCCCCACGGAGATGAGTACCAAACAAAAGAGTGTTCAGCGGCCATTGAGCTGCCGCTTATCTCTCTTTCATTGCCCCAGGACATGTTCATCAGCAAACTTTGAGTTAATGGCATTCCAATAGTCTCTTACACAGGTATTCAGCACTGATACCTTGGCCTTTATATCTAAGTATTTCTTAAATTACTTTAAACAGAAATTAGCAGTTTAATCAATCTAATTTAACAAAGCAGAATCCATTATCTATCAATATACACAGAAGAAAAGAAGTAGCTTCTGCAGTCTCTTGATTAACTGAGCATAAAATGAGCCACCCTCCCCTTTCCATTTTAATCGGCTATGAATGAATTAGTTCAAACCACAATTGACTTACTGACTCCTCTACAAGAACATTGACGATTAAGTCATGGTTTCATTTTTTCCCTGAGAAATTAATTTTTTTCCTGAACAAGAATGGAATTCAGAAGTGCTCCCACCGTGTTTCCTCATCCCTGAGCTTTCTTACGCGCATCTGTTAACTGGCTGCAGGTCCAACTACAACGGCTTGTTGAACACCGGCATACTGTGAGATCGTTCGACTTTACTGACACAGGGCAAAGGAGAGCAGATTGGGGTGGGCAGATGCCAGGCCACAGACAGGGCATCGTTGCCCTCTGCTGGATGCTGCCACACACCGGGCTTCTTCCTCCTCCTTTTACCCTCTGGGATTGTGATGCAACTTTTTTACTTCTGGTTGAGCAAACTATTTATGTGAGCAAACTATTTATGGGTGTATTTGTTGCAGAGGAATAGCTGCACTACAAATCTATCTGTGTTCCTTAAAATTTATTTATGTATCTTGAAAGTCTGTCTCAGATGAATTCTGATTTCATACCTCTAAAAACTTTGATTTGTTTGCTGTAAATACCTTAAGACAACACTCTTACTGATGCTGTGGCAGAAGCTGAAGTATGTGTATGATAAAAGCTCATGGATCTGTCTTGCATTTGGGAAACATGCAGGCTAGAACCACATTCATCACCCCCTCTCATCTGACAGGAGCAATCACGCAGCAGGAATATGCAGGGGGAATAGTGAAGTAAAGGAGAGAGGGCACCGAAAGCAAACACCTTGAGAGAGATCTGAAGACAACTATTTGTAAACTATCTTCATAGCACCTCAAGCAAGAAATGTATGAAAATCTATCATCAGGATGTTGCCTGCCCAAGAAAGATGTATTTAAGAACTGAGGGGATCTCACTTTGAAGAAGGGCGGATGCATTGAGATAAAGGATCTTCACATTTGTAACAAAGTTCTTTATGGATAAAAGCATTTGAGCATTTGAGGTCTTAAGCATCTTCATAGAGATTCAGATGTGCTTGATAGTAGTGCAAATCTGATGGTCTTTTTAAAATGAGGCATTACATCTGTACCATGCAGGTATAGAATAACCTGATGATAAAAGAAGATGTCATGTAAATGATGTGACACCGATAACTGGTTTAGCTTTGTCACATCCCAAGGCCCCAACTTCAATTTCAGGTAAATAATAAGTAAGACATCTTTTAAATCTCACAGGAAATCACCAGTCCTATGGTGAGACCAAAGGCCAGCAGCTACATTTGGGAAACTGATGAGACTACTGTAAGCTGATCATGGGCTGCTCTTATTACAGAGGACATTGCCACTGCAAATTTCTCTGTGTTCCTTAAGATTTGTTTATGTATCTTAAAAGTCTGTCTCAGATGAACTCTGATTTCATACCTCTAAATACTTTGATTTGTTTGCTGTATGTACCTGCAGACAGACTCCCACTGATGCTCTTGCAGAAGCTGAAGTATGTGTATGATAAGAGGCTTTGCCTTGGTGCTGGCACTGACTGCGACAGTGGTGGTGGCAAGGTAACAGTGAGTGAAGAGAGCTGTTGGAGTGCTTGGCATGCGGAATTTTACTCTTGATGTTCTTTCTCCAAGTGAGCAGGCTCATTCAGGCTCCTGTGACCAAGTGATTTCTCAACTTCTATGTGTGTAAACAGACAAAAGATGCTCAATGTCACTCACTCCATGTGCTGGGATTAGCACATGTAAACTGTACAAGAGTCCAGCTGTGTGGTGTGACAGAAATCTGAGGGGAGATGGGAGAGACTGTTCCAGAAAAAGGTGGGAAAGGAAGACATGCATTCACATATGGGAAGGGAGAACTGACCTCTGAGTTCTGCTATGAGGAAATTGGCACAGTCTGCTCATTTCTGAAGACTTGACTTTTGACCTTCCATTTTATAAAAGCCTGAATGCTGTGGAGCTCATGCAGTCTCTTTCTGTCCCACTGCCTATTCCAGAGAGAACCTTTACCCCTAAAAGCAACTCTGTGCATTTTTGCTAGCTATAGAAAACTGAATGTGGCCTTATTTCTCCTTTAACGAATCCCAACAGAAGTCTCACCCAAGTGTTTTAAAAGCACACAAAACTCATGTAATTTAAGTAAAAATTTAAAATTGTCAGTCATCTAAATAAACCTGCCCAAGCACACCACATAATTAGTGAACAAACATGCAGGAGAGACAGAACCTTGACACGGAATTTGTATCATACATAATGTGAAAACAAAGTTCAGCCTGAGTAGGTATACAGGTATAATACAGGGAAATTAAAATTGTTATGTAAGAGTTAGTACTTAAAGCATATGAGTCTGACAGGTGTTGGAGTGAGGCTGCTCTTAAAATTGGTTATGTCTGTACTACAAGGCTATGCTGGTGCCTCTTGAAGTGCTCAGTGGATATGTGAAAACAGCGTGAGCTACTGAAACATTCTCTGAAAGTAATTGGTAGCTAGTATGAGTAAGGAGATTAAAAGGTAGATTATGCAACTGAATAATGGTGGGGAAGGACAGACAGCAGAGCAGGAGCTGGAAATATGGTCAGTAGAAAAGAAGCTTCTTTTACATCTGGGAAAAATATTCACAAATCTAAATATTTGGTGAGAGAGGGGAAATTGGAAAGCATTCTATCCTGAATTTTATCTCCGCAGGGAGATAAAAACAAAATAGATGTAAGCTTCCATGTGATACAGCAGATGGAAATAAGTGCAACTTGGGGTTTCACCTGGGGGCAAGTGCAGAGGTGAAGAATGGGTAAATGGGCAGATCTCTGAATGGCACCAGAATGCTTCACTATAGCAGGATTTGGGAGCAGCCATGGGCTCCTTATTTAGCAAAAGACTTCTGTGTAAAATAATACTGAACACTTCAGACTTCAAAGAACTTGGGGCACATATGAAAAGCAGAGGAATTTGAGGCCTTTTAGGTACATGTAGGTAATTGGAATATCTTAAAAAAATCTACCCTGAGAGTTGCATATTTGATGAGGAATGAGCAGAGAACATTGGAACACTGGAAGATTGGAAGCAATGAACAACAGCACGCATGCCATACTCATAAAAATTGACACCAGTCAAAGTCACCCACTGTTGCTGCTGCCACTGCTGAAGTGCAGTGCCTGCTGCCACACTGTGCTAACATTCACTGTTTGGTCTCTATAGATATTCAGCAAGTGTCAGTGAATGTCAGTGAGTAAAACTTTTTTTCCCGAGTCTCCTCTTCTTCAGTCTAAACAATCCCAGTTTCCTTAGCTGCTGCCCATAAGACTTGTGCTCCAGACCCATCACCAGCTTCACTGCCCTTCTCTGAACAAGTTCCAGGGCCTCAATGGCTTTCTGAGGAGCCCAAAACCAAAAACAGTAGTCAAGATGAGGCCTCACCAGGGCTGAGTACAGAGGGATGATCTCCTCCCTGCTCCTGCTGGCTACATTATTTCTGATATAGGCCAGGATGCCATTGGCCTTCTTGGCTTCTTCCTAGCAATCTTGTCATCAGTATACCAGTAACCATGGCACTCCTAGATCCAGCCTACAATTACAGTGAGCAACAGGCTTGAATGAATATCAGAAAATATCAGGAAATGGCAACATCTAGGAAATTAAATAATGGTAGACTGGATTCGGGTTTTGGTTGTACAGCCTTAAAGCAGGAACACTGATGGGCAGAGCACAGTTCTACTGCTCTGAAATTGGTTGATGATGAGAATTAAGCCCCTGTGGTTTGATGGACTGGTGTTCCCTGCCCTTCTGTTCCAGGACAGGGACACAGGAAGAACCAAGTGTAAAGTTCATTGTTGAGAAGCAGGGAATCTAATACCCATAAATGCCAATGGAAGGATCAGCACACAAGGTATTGCATATAGGGTTCAGATGAACATTCTACTCCTTTCTCTTTTTTGGGAATCAGTGACTTCTTTAAGAAGGTGCATTTGTCATTCATCATGAAGTAATTTCTGGGGCAACCTCTGTTAGCTGCAATGACAAAGAATGAGTACTTCATCCTTAGTGCATCAAGATGAAACTTGATCTCTACAACTTGAGGTTCTGATGTCTCCTCCCCAGCTGCACTGGGGACATGACAGTTCTTTGTCTCCTGTATTCCTTATCTGAGAGGGTCCACCATGATGTTACAGCTGGTGCAGAGTTCTTATGTTTCATATCATTCAAGAAACATCATGACTGAAAGTTCTTGCATTCTATTTATTATTTCTAACAGTATGCATTTTATAGATGACATCTCCTTTTATAGATCATGTGACATTTATATACACATTCTATTAATCTAATATGAATACCTCCCTGAAATCTAGATGTTTTTCTCAGTCAGCTTTCCAGTAATAAGAAAGCCCAATCCCTTCCCACATAGAGAAATGCTACATTTCAGTTTGCTTATACCTGTAACACATTGCTCTACCCCAGCTCATGTTTTTAACAGCCTGTAACCCAGGCTAGAACAGCAGGTGAAGAGCTGGTACTGACACATGGACTTGGCTTTTTGCTGCATAATTCATATATGGAGTTCAAAAAAATTCTTTGCTCCTCTTTCTCCCTAGTTTCAATTGGAGTAATTTGTGCAATGACACAGGTCATGGTCTTTCCTGTATTTTTCTCAGCTCTTTCTGCTGATCCAAGTTATTGATACAGCTTAGATCACACAGTTGAGATACTGCAATTTCCAGCCAGAATAAATAAAAATAAGGAAAAATGAAAATAAAGACATACAACTCTTACCTTTGTAGAACATCAGGGCAAGCATCTGCTTCAAAAACAAGAATACTGTTTAACTAAGAATGAGCACATAGAAATCAGTGTTTTTCTTCTAATCACTGTCAAAATATATGTTAGTAAAAGTTTTCCTCATTAACATTTACTCTTTGACTAGACAATCAGGAAAGGATAATATCTACATAATAAAACCCACTTATCACAGTTGCACATTGAACAAAATATTTGCCACTGGAAGAATACTTTTATGTATCCTCTACTCAGCAGTCAAAAATATTTTTGATCAGATCTTTTTCTGACCCAAATTAAAAACAATGTGAGCCATTTTCCATAAACCAGTGAAATACATCATTTAAAGCTGTTCACCATTCTTCAACAGAACAGACCAGCCTTTCTTATTACAGTTTTATTTCTGAAATTGATTTCATAATAAAAGTTCTTGGAGATTTTTATGAAGCCTAGGGAAAAGGGAAAGTGCTTGGCTTGCTTACTGTTAGTGATAAAAAAATCAGCAAGTGTGATTTCAAATAATGCCTCAGGAACCTGCTTTATACTAAAAAGATTATGAAAGACACAGATTCTTCACCTGGGGAGGAAAAGAAGAAAAAAAGCAGGCAGAGAGTGAAAGGGAGATTTCCTTCCACCATTCAATGGGAGATCACTTCACACTTTCCCTTAGTATGTTAGATGGTCAGTTGTAAAGCCATGTTGTTTTGAGGCAATGGTACAAAATAATAGTCTCTTACACACGTTAAGTTAATAGATGGAGGTAAAGGATCTCAACTTTCTGTGGGACTGGGTTAAAGATCTGATGCCTGGGATAGTGGGCAAGACAGGCCATCACAGGGGCTTTCTGTGTGCTAAAAGTACAACTCCCCACAGTCTGCTGCGCAGACAGCAACACTCACAGGCGCACCTCAGCATGTTCTCAGCAGACTGGCAACAGCTAAGACTCAGACTTATATAGGCAATTCACATTTAAGAGCATTCCTTATCCAATCACCAGCAGATTTGAAGCTGTGTACCTCCCATATAGCATATTATTGTATGCTTAAAATCAATCTTCTCATCAGCTCTTCCTATTGTATCCCTATGTGAAAATAGTCAAATTCCATCAGCTGCATCTCTTGGCCAACAAAAGAAGGGCAGAGCTGTTCCATGCTAGCAAAAAAAATATTCAGAATGATGAAGGCTCAGGTCAATTACTCTTTCACACAGAGAGCAGAGCAGACTGCACATGTGCAACATTTTATCCATGTGCGCACCTAACAGTAATTTCCCTTTCACACCCCACAGTCCCTGTCCCACTTAGCTCACCATTT
Source organism: Callipepla californica brunnescens (assembly GCA_023055505.1). NCBI lineage: Eukaryota > Metazoa > Chordata > Aves > Galliformes > Odontophoridae > Callipepla > Callipepla californica. The sequence continues at coordinate 478,724 of JALIRH010000034.1, read as the reverse complement.
CTCTCCAGTTGTAACCTCAGGTTTTTATACCTCCTTTCCCCTGCTTACCATGGGCCCCCATCAGCATGCCTGATCCCATGGCCTGTACAGTTTCTAATACTGGTGTGAGTGGTGCAGTCCACATTAGCCCCTGCCTGCGTCAGCAGGTGATCTCACACATACCCCTTCCTTTCTCTTGCTCATGTGACTGAAGCAAGAACAAATGCAGAGGGGGCCAAACACTCCTCAGAGAGAGCATTGACCAGGCATGCCTCCTGCTTGAATGCAAAATGCTCTCAGTTGCAGAAGAGTGCAATCTGATCTGAGGAGACTTTAGGTTTAATTTTGTTTTCAGCTATCTGTTCAAAAAATTCCCAAATGGAATCTTCCTCCTTTCTTTAGTCTTACCAGTTCACAGCATCCTTTAGCACCCCACATAACAGCTGTGCCTCTTGTCCTCTGCCAATAGATTAGAACAGTCCTGATAAAGAAAGTCCCTTTATAAGTTGTCCAGAGGGCCACTAGGAAGCTGTGAGCTGCCATTGTTAACCTTATCAGTATGGAAAAGACCCTGGATGAGGTTTAAGTCACCTGCATGAGTCACACCTGAGCTCCTCTCTGTATCTGCTGGAGGTTAAACAGGACTAGAATGGCAATTGTCTTCCAGGATATTGCAGTCTTCGATATGCAGAGGACATATAACTGACATTTTCAACACAGCCTATTTGTTATGTTTAACGTGTTCTTTTCTGTCTGGTACTCTTAGAAATGGTTTGGGGTTTGTTTTTTTTTTGTTTGTTTGTTTTTTTGAGGGGGTATATTTTTTTTCTTTGAACTTGTACACATCATTGAAGATTTTGTGTTAACAAAAATCTCATAAGTTTTCAAGTGTTATCAGACTGCAATCCTGGGGATTGCCTTCGGTGATCCAGAGCTGGGCTCTGCCACTATAATAGGAAGGCAGATTTCCTCATCATTCTGAACCAAAATTGAAAGTTGAAGTGCAGAAGAAAGATATTTGCAGTGTGTGTCTCTTCTCTCAGCTCCACTGAAGACCTAGAGAAACTTCACTAAAGAGATCACAGTACTTTGATCTAGTAGATAGATTTTGATTTGGGCAGAGAACAGCACTTAGGAGCAGGCACACCCAGCTGCTGGCATGCTGTTAGCCTGACATGTCCTGAGGAATCCAGAAAGTGATAACAACCCACTCAGACTAGAAAAAAACAATGAAATAACACAGGAAGAGCATTCCCCCAGCATCAAGACTGCATCACTGAAGAAAAAGTATTAGTTGTAGGTGATTCCTCCCTGCAGGGAATTGTATGCTTGATATTTTGAGCAGATCCTCTTCTTAGAGAAGTGTGCTGTCTCCCTAGGACTTAAGTGAAAGATGTCAACAGGAAACTTTCCCAGCATGGTATGCATGACAGCTCACTAGCCTTTACTGCTTTCCTGTGTGGGGAGTGATGAAGCAGCTACACATAAGTTTAGGGACACCAGAAGTGACTACAGAACTGTGGGATACTGGCTGAAGGAACTGAGAGTTCAGATCATCTTTTCTTCTCTGCTTCCTGTATTGGATAAGGATACTGAAACAAATGCAAGGATGTTATCTTTAGACACCTGGCTTTGTGGCTGGTGCTGCTTCCAGAACTTTGTTTTTTCTTGACAACCAAATGGTCTACAAGGCACCAGGTTTGTGGATGGAGTTCACCTTTCTCAAAGGAGGAGGTTCCTTTTGGAAAAGCTAGCAGGACCCAATGGGAGGGCTTTAAACTACGTCTGAAGGGGACTGGAGGGACAGTGAGCCTTTGCATGATATTGTATGGAATGGTACAGCTATTTTAGAGGGTTGGGATGTTAGTAGAGGCCTTTGACCTGCTCCCCCGGGAGGCGCTGGCAACACTGCTGCACATGTGAAATTCTATGATGATGAGACAGGGACTGCTGGGGCAACAGGAGAAGGCAATGGGAATACTCAAGAGAAATACTTTAAAGGAATGAATGGAAGGCTATCTGGGCTGTAGTGACCATGCTATGTTTGATTTCATGTTCCAGAGAGATACGAGACAGGCTAAGAGTAAAATTAGGAAGCTAAATTTCAGGAAAGCTAACTTCAGGGAGTTAGTATACAAAGCCTCCCTGGAAAACTGTCCACATGGGCAAGGATGCAAAGCAGAGCCTTAAGGAAGATTTTGTCAGGGCACAAGAGCTCTCCATCCCCAGGTATTGGAAATTGGGAAAGGAAGGCAAGAGACCATGGCTGAACCAGGACCTACTGGTCAAACTGGAGAGCAAGAAGGAAGTGCAAATACAGTGCAATCAGGACAGGTACCATGGGAAGAATATAAGAAAGCTGCTAGGCTGTGGAGTGATGGCATCAGGAAAGCCAAGGCCCAACTTGAACTGAACTTGGCAGGGGGCGCCAAGAAGAACAAGAACGTTTCTACAGGTACTTCAACCTGAAAAGGGAAGCCCAAGAGGGTGTGCCACCCCTTAGTGAGTGACAAAGGCTGGTAACAACAGACAAGGAGAAGGCTGTGGTTGCCTTGGTCTTCTCTGATAACTGCTCATCACACAGCCCTTGAATTAATGGTTTGGAAGCAGGGAACTGGGGAAGCAATGCTATGAGTGAAGATCAGGTTTATGATTGCCCAAGGAACATGAATATCCACAAGTATATGGTCTCAATGAGATGCAAACCAGAGTCCTGATATCTCAAAAGTCGTGGCAGTCAGGTGAAGTCCCTCGTGACTGCAAAAAAGGCAACATCATACCCATTTTTAAGAAAGGTAAAAAGGATGACTCAGGGAACTACAGACCTGTCAGTATCACCTGTTTGCTGGGAAAGATCATGGAGCAGATCCTGCTGAAAACTATGCTAAGGCACACAGAAGTCAGGGAGTTAATATAGGAGAACCAGCATGTATTCACCAAAAGGCAAATCCTGCTTGACCAACCTAGTGGCCTTCTAGGTGGTGTAACTGGTTCAGTGGACAAGGGAAGAATCACTGATATAATCTATTTGGACTCCAGTAAGGCTTTTGGCATGACACCTCACAATATCTTTCTCTACAGATTGGAGAGATATGGATTTGATGGATGGGCTGTTCAGTGGATGAGGAACTTGCTGCAAGAACAAACCCAGGATCAATGTCTGGATGGAGGTCAGTGACAAGTGGTGTCCCTCAGGAGTCAGTGTTGGGACTGATACTCTTTAATATCTTTGTCAATGACACTGACAGGGAGATTGAGTGCACCCTCAGCAGATGTGCTGGTGACACCAAGCTGTGAGGTGTAGTTGACACACCAGAGTGACAGGATGCCATCCAGAGGGACCTACATAGGCTCAAGCAGCGGGCCCAGAACTTCATGACGTTTAACAAAGCCAAGTGCAAGGTCATGCACCTGGGTTGAGGCAACCCCCACTACCAATACAAGGTGGGGGTGAAAGGATTGAGCACAGACCTTCCCTGACAAAAAGGACGTGGGGGTACTGGTGGATGGCAAGCTTGACATGAGCCAGCCATGTGTTCATGTTGCCCAGAAATCCAACCATATTCTGGGCTGCATCAAAAGAAGCGTGGTCAGCAGGTTGAGGGAGGTGATCCTGCCCCTCTACTCTGCGCTACTGAGACCTCACCTGGAGTACTGCATCCAGACATGGAGTCCACAGTACAGGAGAGACATGGACCTATTGCAGTGTGTCTAGAGGAGGGTCACAAAAATGATCCAAGAGATGGAACATCTCTCCTGTGAGGACAGGCTGAGACAGAGCTGGAGTTTTTCAGTGCAGAGAAGAGAAGGCTCTGAGGTGACCTGATAGTGGCCTTTCAGTATGGAAAGGATGCTACAGGAAAGAAGAAGACAGACTCTTCAGCAGGGTCTGTAGTGACAGAACAAGGGGAAGTGGTTTCAAACAAAAAGAGGGGAGATTTAGGTTAGATATGAGGAAAAAGAGATCGTACGGCAGTTAAGCAGGTTGCCCAGTGGAAGCCCAGTCCCTGTACAGGTTCAAGGTCAGGCTGGACCAGACTGAGCAGTTTGCTCTAGCTGTAGATATCCCTGTTCATTGCAGAGAGATGGAGCACATGACTTTTCAAGGTCCCTTCCAACTCTAAAGATTCTACGATTCTATGATGTACAAGCAAGATCCAAGATGCTCTGAAATCATTGGCATCCCTTCTGTTGACTTCAATGAGACTTTGGATCAGGCCTTGAATTTTCAAAGTAGACGGGCTGTTAAAAACTGTTTGGATGATGAAAAGGACAGACAAAAGTTCCCATGTGATGTTTAGAGCTACGTCTTTGTTTTTCCATTATGCTTATCAGCAGTGTCATCAGTAGGTAGTAATGGAGACAAAGACACTTTCTGCAGTAGAACAGTGTTCATCCTTCAATAATAATAATTTCTTTAGCTTAATTTCTCATACTGTCCTCTATGTTTGTACAGTAAAATCAAATATTCTCTTCCCCTGAAACACTGTATTTTATGGAGAATAGCAGAAAATTTGGACAGCATACCTTCAGCTAATTATGTCAGTGGTAGTGATATTCAACCATCAGGGGGCAATTTGCTGGAAAAAGAATGAGAATAACTGCACATCGAAGGCCATGACTGTGAGGATAAAGGCTACAGTGAGGAAGCAGAAAAGGGGAGACTGCGCTACCTAGAGCAACTGGCTGCAAGAGGCAAGGAAGAATCAATGGAGAGGTGAAGCCAAATTCTGGACTCAGAGTATTTGGAGTGAAAGTGATAGGAAGGATGCTAAAGTAGAAAGGTATTTAGCTGAGAAGTCATTTGAAATGGTGGTTCTCTTCTTCATTCCCTTGTCTGTAGCTCCTTGTTACCCTGTGGGATCCATGGATCATCTGAATGGGGAAACAAACCAAATCATTTTCTGCCCTCCAAGTTTAGCTGTCAGTGGATCAGACACAGACCTGACTCCCACACAGCTCTTCAAAGTACAGTGTACAGCCTTTACGGTGGAGGGACAGTACAATGCAGCCAGGGGCTGCTATCAATGGCAGTCAGGGATATCCACATTCCTACATTTCACATACTCCTTCTCTTGAAGATATAAAGGCTAAAACAGCTTACAGATTGTGAAATGTGAAAACCTTCCTACTGATTGGACTTTATCCCAGCTAAAAGCTGACCAGGGAGGCAGATGGCCACAAACAGCCTTTTCACATGTCTCCTGAGTGTTCCTGCTTCTGCCTGAGTCTTTTACTACCCCCTGAGGAGGGAGAGGTCAAGGAGCTGTGCACTTTTGAGGCCACACAATAATTAAAAAGGAAGTTAAACTGAATTCAGTCATTTCTGCCCTGAGTTGCCTTATAAGAGGTCTCTATTACTCAAAGAGGCACCGTGACTCTGTTGAATCTCTCTCCCTTATTCTCAAGATGCTGCTTTTTAATAGGAGCTCTGATGTAAAGAGGTGAGGGCCCAATGACCCACACCCAGCCTGCCACACATAATTTACTACCTAGTGTAATTTAGTGCCTCACTGGGATCCATACAGTGCTGATTTGCTCTTTGCTCTTACTGCCTCCCACCTTGGGCTTAGCTATTAGCTATGAGTGTATCTGGAGGTAGATCACACACACCTCTGGGCACTCCTTCCCTGAAAACAGAAGCTAGGTGACCCAGGCCAGCCCAAAATAAGGTATCCATGAGGCAGCTGCAGTGGTTATGCCTTCTCCTATGTGCCAGCATGAGTACAAATTCCAAGAAGATGCAGTCATCAGCAGCTCTGTGAATATGGGAAAGTGATTTCAAACACTACCTGCCTCAAAGAAGAAACCACAGACTGACTGCAGCCTCACCTTGCACTTTCTAATAATCTGCTGTTCAGAAATATTTCCTGAGGTACTATAGTACCTGCAGCTAGGTAGATGTGAAAACAAACATGCCAATAGATGCAAAGGCAGTCCGGCCAGGTACAACAGCCTGTGTTTTAGCATGCACATAATAACACTCACATGCAAAGGAGGAAGATGTTTATTCGTCAGAGCTGTTATGCATTGTGTTCTTGGAGATAAAAATCTGCTAAGGCGCACAGTGTAACTGTCCCCTCCCAGGACTGTCCCAGAACAAGCCCCATAGTTTTACATACTGACTCAAATACAGTATCTTCTTTGCACTCTGAGAGTGCTCAGCAGGCAAATAAATTTCATAATTCAGAAGATTTTCCCAATGTTTCTTTTTAAATTTTCTTAATAATCACCATGTGCTCAAATTCATCTGTTTGCCTGGAAAAGAGAGAGCATTTGCACGGATTCCTGCCTAGTTAGTAAACGATAAAATTAACAAGCCTGACTGCTTGAAAAGTGCTCTGCAGTTGAAAGTTTCCCGAAATATTCAATTAACTGTTCAAGGGACAGATTCTCCGTCTAGTCAAATGTCCATGTATTATCCTACTGGAAATGATGGGAGTTGGTGGGATGGTGAGGCAAAGAGAAAATATTACTGATGCTTTCCTGTTCATTCTGTGCTGGTGCTTCATGAGCTGTTTATCCAGCTGAAGTTAAATATTCCCACCACATCTCTTTACCTCCCTGTTGTACCTGTTTCAAGAGCTGCAAGTAAGGGAATGGCTCTGAGCTTCTCTCTCACTACTCCATTCTTCCACAGTAAGAGAAGACCACAATAAAATGCAGATTCTGTCCTCTCTTATCAGTATCTGAGATTTTGTATCTTCAGTAATCAAAAGGTTTCATTGAAGTCTGGGATTTGCCACAGTGGGTGTTCTTTAAAAATCTGCCAAGTTTGCCTTTGAAAAAAAAGATAACATTACCTTGGTATTCATGGTATTCCTTGTGCTGCTCTTTCCACTTCAGTGGAAGGCTGCTGACAATGTTTAGGGAAGGGCTAAGATAAATGTACTTCAATATAAAAATAAACAATGGAGGGTAATGGGCAGCTTGTATTACTCGTGCTCATACTGGACTGTAGTTCGAATTTAAAGAGAGCTCTCTGAGAGCTTTTATCCAGTGACTCCAAAGTCCAGAAGGATCAAGTCAGCTCTGTCATGAGTAATGACCAATATTGTCCGTGGGGCACATGTGGTTTTGAACACAGTACTCTAAAATTAATTACATCAGACTGAAGTCTGTCCTGCTGTTTCACTTCCCACCACTCCTCACGTTGTTCTCCAAGTGTCTTAGGAGTACTGCACCTCCTTCAAGACACACAATGGGATTGCCATTGTTCTTAGCATTTGAAATGGTCAGAGTGCCTGCATCTGGAGTGGAATCATTCATGGCTACACAGAATCTGTCTCCTGCTTGGGGCTGCTCTGTGCAGCTGGAGGAGGTGGGGCTGAAGATTTTCCCCCAGCTGCCTCAGCTCCACACAGAAAAGTTCTTGCCAGCTTCTCCCTTTGCTGGTCTCACCGAAATAACTCTGCCAGCTCCAAATCAAGCCTGCTGATCTTGACAAGTATATCTTAGAGCACAACTGCTGTTGTTATTGTCACTACAGGATTCAGTGGTGATAACCTGCTGGAATTTCTGACAGGGGAAAATCTTCTGTATTTTAGGGAATACCACATAGTTTCAGCTGATATGGAAACAGATTCAAAAAGTCCCTTTGTCTTTTCCATGTGATTGTCAGAATCTTTCACAGAACCACTGAACACAGACGCTTATGCTCTCCCAAGCAGTATGAAACTTCATTTCAGGGCATTATTCTTTTAGGAATATGTGGCAACTTCTTACAAAGAGAGTTGGCCTTGGTTTTTCATCCTAGGTCTATTGACAAATTATAAATAAACTAGTCCGTGTGCTTCTGGGATCCAGTTGTATTTCTGCTGATAATGAACACTGGTGTTTCTAAAAGCACCATGTGAAATCTGTGCTGCATTCTTCATTATTCTAGGTATGAGTCTCTTTGGTGAGAATGATAACCAGGATTTCAATAGGACAGAACTGTGAAGATTTTACATTTTTATTAATTTAAGGGAACTACCTCCAAAACCAGTTTTACTGAAGTGGCACAGCTAAGTGTCTGAAAGTGAGGAAGGGACAAATTCTGATTGTTCCAGCAGCCTTAATTCTACTTGCTTGGGAGTATGAAAAACAAAACAATATTTGGCAACATGATCTGCATTGCAAATTCCCCACCTAAAATCTTCTTGTGTGCCTTTAGGGATACCTGCACCTGTTGCTTCCCTAAAGTGTCTGTATACTAATGCGTGCAGCACGGGAAAGAAACAGGAATGGTTAGAGGTCTGTGCGAGGTCACATGGCCACGATCTCATAGAGATCACAAAGACATGGTGGGATGGCTCGCATGACTGGAATGCTGTCATGGATGGCTATGTGCTTTTCAGGAAAGACAGGATGGCAAGGCAGGGTGGTGGAGTTCCTCTTTATGTGAGAGAGCAGCTGGAATGTATCATACTTGACCTGGGGGAGGGTGATGTGGAGAGCTACCAGTGGAGAGCTTGTGGATGAGGATTAAGGGGCAGGCTAATGTGGGGGACACTGTAGTGGGGATGTTTTATAAGCCCCCTGATCAGGAGGAGGAAGTTGATGAGGCCTTCTACAAGCAGTTGGAAGTAGCCTCACAGTCTCAAGCACTGGTTCTTATGGGGGACTTCCATTATGCAGACATTTGTTGGGAAAGAAACATGGCCAGACACGCACACTCCAGACAATTCCTGCAATGTATTGAACTTTCTGATGCAGGTAGTGGAGAAGCCAATGAGGAGTGGGGTGTTACTGGACCTTATTCTTATTAATAAGGATGGGCTTCTTAGGGAAGTGAAGAGCGAGACCTGAACAGGCTGGAGAGTTGGGCAGAAAGGAACCAGATGAGGTTTGACAAGAGCAAGTATAGAGTCTTGCACCTATGGAGAATAACTGCATGCACTGGTACAGGTTGGGGGATGACCTGTGGGAGAGAAGCTCTGAGGGGAGGGACCTGGGGGTCCTGGTGGATGACAGGTTGGCCATGAGCCAGCAGTGTGCCCTAGTGGCCAAGAAAGCCAATGGGATCCTGGGTTGCATTAAGAAGAGCATCACCAGCAGGTTGAGGGAGGTGATCCTCACCCTCTACTCTGCCCTGGTGAGGCCTCATCTGGAACATTGTGTCCGGTTCTGGGCTCCCTGGTACAAAAGAGACATGAATCTCCTGGAAAGAGTCCAGCAGAGGGCCACAATGATGATAAAGGGCCTGGAACACCTCCCTCATGAAAAAAGGTTGAGAAACCTGGGTCTGTTCAGCCTTGAAAAAAGAAGACTCAGAGGGGATCTGATCCATATCTATAAGTATCTGAGGAGCAGGAGGCAAAGGGACAAGGCTGGACTCTTCTTAGCAGTGTGTAGCGATAGGACAAGGGGATAGGACAAGGCCACAAACTGAGGCATAGGAAGTTCTGTGTAAATGTGTGTGGGAACTTTTTCACAGTGCAGATGATGGAGCACTGGCACAGGCTGCACAGAGAGGTGGTGGAATCTCCTTCTCTGGAGACATTCAAGACTCATCTGGATGCCTACCTGTGCAACCTGGGCTAGGGAGCTGCTTTGGTGGGGGGTTGGACTCAATGATCTGTTGAGGTCCCTTGCAACCCCTACAATTCTGTGATTCTGTGATCTCAGTCCCTCTAGCATGCAGTTTGAGAAGACAAGGAAGAAGGTTTATTATTCATTATTATTGTACTAATTGTTGACATGCCACTGACACAAACAATTTAGAGAATTCCAGGTATTATGCAGCTCTCTTGCCAGACTAGAATAGTCTGACACAGATCAACTACGTATTTAAGAAGATTAACTAGATTTTATTCGCAAAAGAATTTAAAGTGACAAAACCACTTACAACATCCTGGCAATGATCACAAAAATTGATTTACTGCACATTGTTTTATTATCTGCATATGTTTGTGTCAGTCTGTACATAAAACAGGGAACACTCAGGCATCAGACTAAATCAGTCGTGAGTAGGCTTCATTCACTGTTAGAGTTCCACTCATGTCCTGCTGGTAGCAAAGAGGAGCCCTCCAGGCTTTTTTTTCTATTTGTGCTGCAGCCTTCTGTCAAAAGGTGGTTCGTTGGTTGCAGAGGTGAATCTCTCTCAGCTGCTTGATTTCAGCAGATAAGTGAGAGCAGGGAAGGAATGAGAGGAAATACAGAAGAGCAGGTGGAAAACTCATCTCCCTGTGGAGTCTCAGCCACTTTCCTTTTTGATAATTTTTGGCTTCACAGTAACAGTCAGAGGCACATCCCGAGTTCACTGCTGTGCTGTGCCTGGGAGGAGATTCAGAATTCCCACCACTTGTCCAATGACAAGGATTAAATTGCCCACTCGCTTTTGCCAACAGAGCCCCACGCCTATAGCAAACTTTTATGTTCCCTCCCACTTCGGCTCGGGGCTGGGCTCCGGGAGGCACCGGGAATCGCCGCGGCAGGGACGGGCCGCGCCCGCCTCCTGCCGGTACAGGACGGTGGTACCTGGAGGATTCCGGTTTGGGCCGCTTCAGCAAGGGACTTCAGAGGGCAGAGCTGCTGGAGAGGGGCGGGTACTGCTGTTCAAGCGAAAATTATTAAACATGGATGTTAGTTCAGAGTGGACGGAACGACTCATCATCAACAACAGGTGCAGAAACATGAGTCCAACCCCCAGCAACGAAGACCAGTGAGTGAAGTGCAAAAACGCTCACCAAGAGGCCGTAGCAATGGTGAGGACATCCTTTTTTCCAATGGTTCAGTGCCTTTTGTCACTTACATAGCTGCGGCTAAGAAACTGAGTGTACCCTGAAAGGGAATTGAGATGGATGCACCTGCCAGCACTCCCTCACAAAGTGACCTACAAATGCTTGGAGCCTCAACTCCAACCTTGCTTCCTCCCCTTGCTCGGCTGTCTCTGTGTGATGCCAGCTTTGCAATGACCACACACCTGCTTAGCCAAGAGTTGCTTATGCTCTGTGGTCCCCTGCAGTGACAACTCAGTGATCTGGTTGCCAGGATAAAACCCTGTATGCAGGCCCTAAATTCCTCGCAAAAGAGTTCTTTTTTAGCAAGAGCTTTTACTTTCTCTTTTTCTCAGTCTGTGTAATGAGGACAGGAGCAGTGGTAAGAAGAGTGACGCTGGAAGACAATGATAAGTCCTCCAGCCACCTGCAGCAGAAATGTTTGTCAGCGATACAGTGTCACTGATGCACAGCCCATTTATTTCAAGACAGGGCTGATATTCAGGAATTTGAGGCTCCGTATTTGTCTTCTCAGAGCTCTCTGCCATAAACGTAGGCAAGTCGCTCAGTGTGCATTCTTGTTCTTACAGTAGCTGATGGGAGTCTTGCAATGGAATTCTTTTGTTTAATATGAAAACATAACAAAACAAACAAAACAAAAAAAAAAGGAAAAGGGAAAAGGAAAAATAAAAAATAAAGAAGGAACAAGTAAAAGACAAATGTCCCTTGTTTGACATGAGAGCAATAAGAGAGGAAGTGCTTTGGGGCCAAGACTCTTTTTCTTTCATGCCTGGGGATCCTTTAGTGTGTTAATTACATATGGAAGAAGGAACGAGAGCTGTATACTTGAACAAGAAAGTGAATTTGAAGTTCCAACTAAAAGACAGAAAAATAAAAATTACACTTGCAAAGAGAATGGGTACATAGCTCATGTTTTTCATAGACTGTCAGCCTGAAGAGACAAACAGAAGGGCAGATCCCTGCAAACAAGAGAGCCAGATTACTGGCAGATATGGTAGCCTGATTTAATGTTGCAGGAAGGTCAAAACAGAAATTTTAGCATCAAAGAAAGGAAGAGGGCTGCAAAAGCTCAACACTCACAAGTGGCACTTACCAGAGGTATCACATAAAATTAACTGTGCTGTCATTATATCTATTGGAAAGAAAGGAGGTGAAAGCCATGACCTATGGAGCAGGGGTCAAATCTTACAGACCGTCAGACAAAGGAAGCGACAATGAGGAACATTTTTCTCTGAAACATTACCAGATGGTAGCTAATCTGTCAGAGGAGAGGGTGTGGCCACCAAATGTACACAAGCCTCCTGAATCTGATGCTCAGGCATTATCAAGGGAAACAACAACTGCTACATGAGCAACTGTGCAGTGCAACCTGTACAGTTAATGACAGTGTTGTACTGACTTGGGATAGAATTAGCCAAGATCAGTCATAAAAAGTCTATTCAACTTTTACTTTTTTGTCCACAGAAGATGTAATCTAAAATGACTTGAAAATTGTTTTCTTAATGGCAATTTTTCCTTCCCACCCCTCTATGATTTTGAAAATGACTGTTGTTTTTTTGTTTTTTTTTTTTTTTATTCAGACGAAAGAACAATCAGAGTAAGGGTTGCTGTGAACTGGTACATCAACACTGATGTCTGTATGAGTGACATAGTAGAAGTGGTAGAAAATCTGCCGTGTTTGCATTCAACTAGAAATTTACTGGCAGATTTACTGGGAAATCTCTGCTAGGTCAGGTAGGACTGTAGTGTATTTCCATACCTTCAGCAGAGGTAAGGATCACATACAGGGACATATGGGTGGTGGTGATTTCAGTGTCCACAGAGCAGCATCTATTGAAAAGCATTAGGGCACAGACCTGAGAATAGAAACCTAAGTGCTTTTGGTGGTGTTCATCACAACATGGTCTGTGTTTAATCTTTACTGAGTTATATTTTCACCTTTCTTATGCTGTTCTGTCTGGGAAAGATGAAACAGTTAGGCACCTGTAATGGTTATGATCTGATTTAAAGTCCTCAGTTCTACTACAATCAGAGCAGAGCAGCATGCTTTTCTTAAAATGACCTGCTGTGCAATGCCTGTGTGGTTTTATCTGCAAGTATCATAATTTTATGTGCCTGTCATATGAGACTTCCAGCTTTGAACTGCAGAAGCAAGAGCTGGAACACAGGTCAAGGGAAGTGCAGGCATGGTACTTAAAGCAAAAAATCCACCACAAACCCACAGTCCCAGGACATTCTGTTATGTGCTGTCTTCCAGACTGTTTAACAGGTATCTCAGCCTAGGTACCTGTGGTGAAAGAAGGTTATGAATACAGCATAAAGATAAGCTCTACCCATGCTATGAAACCTCTCTGGTTTTGCCTTGGAAGAGGCTGTGCTTCACCTTCTAAGCATTGTTAATGATCATGTTTCAAAGTGTTGTGCTAAATACACACAGCTAACATAGCAAACAGAATACATAGTGCTTGTAAAGAATCTTGCACTGCCCTTTCACTGAATTTACTAGTCTTGAAATTGTCTTCAAAACTTGGGTCTGTTGAACCTGGGGTGTATATATGTGTATATATATATATATATAGTAGGGCAAATAACCCCCGAGAATAGCACCCAAGAGAAATAGTGCCAAAGATGGTATATTTTTTGAAGTCTCAAGTAGATGGTATACAGACAGTTAGTAAGAAGAGAGTGGCAAGAGAATGGCTCACCTTTGAAGATGGTTGAGGCTCACCAATCACTCCCCTAGAAAGGGATCTCCAATGAGAGATCCTTCCCTGGTAGTGGTCAGCCCTTAAATGGGGTCTGGGAGAGGTGGAGCCAAACTCCACCCCTTCCAATCACACAGGTACATTACCTTCACCTGTGCCCTGCTGTAATTCAACAGTCCACACACACACACACACACACACACACACACACACACACACACACACACACACACACACACACACACACACACACACACACACACACACACACACACACACACACACACACACACACACACACACACAAAAAATCTTGGCACTATTCACAGTAGTTTTATCACTTCATTGCCTCTGCAGAGTGAGAAAGAGCGTGAAGCCTGAAGCCTTTTTCCAATTTCTCTTTGCTGAACATTTAGTGTTTGTCTTTAGAATGTTATATTTTTCTCTGGAGGAAGCGCTGAGACAGCACCCCATTGTCTGGTAGGATTTTTTGTTGCTGAGATCAGTAATGTTAGAGTTTCATTCCTTGTACCTATAAATTCACCAAATGTCCCCGGTTTGACCTGTGTGGCTAATTTTATGCTTGTGTCACAGAACGTGAAATGTGCCCTTCCTCTGATGGGACTTGGGAAAAATCAAATCAAATCAGACAAGTAGCAAATAAGCAATCTGAAATGATTTCCTGGCCACATCCTGGCTAGGTGCAGATCTACATTCTCCAGTTCCTGGGTCTTTGCGGCCCTTGTACCACTTGTCACTGTCTCACTCCTGCACAAAGCTACAAAAATAAAAACAACCTTAAAAAAGTAGTGACAGTAAAAAAGGGTTCCAAACTGCTCCTCCTTTTTTCCCACTTTTTCCCCCACTCATAGGAAATTTGATAGGCTTTGGCAAGCCTGTAGTAAAGGATAGATGTCTGATGTTATAGCTGTACTATGAGCTGAAGAGCAGGGCTCAGCAAGCAAGGCTCAGGATCTTTCTATCCATAATATTGGTGGTACTGAGGACAGAAAGAGTCTATTCTGGTTAATCAGGCTGGTTCCAATGTATGTAAATGGTATATGTTGTGCTTTTTAAGCTTATCCCTGTGATATCTGCCTTATATAAAAGAACTATGGCACATTTTGAGATTCAGAAAGCATTTAGACTCTCCTCCTCCAGACAATAATAAAAGTTTATGAGAATGCTTGAAAAGCATTGGACAAATTTGGCTTTAAGAAAGCCTTGGCCTTACAGAGCAACAAGTACATCAAAGCACTGAAGAAAAAATGGGAAATACAAGCTATGGAACTTTTATTTGCAAAACCCACATGTTGCCACAACTCTGGGAACAAAATTCTGTGAAAAGATGTGGCAAAGCAATGCCTCTACAATAACATTGCAACAACTCTGCCTACCCTTCCTCATGATGCTTCAGAGTGGACAGATGATCATGAGAACCAGGAACAAAATGTATACTTTAACACACACAGAGGGAGAAAAATAACACATACAACAGACTAGGACTATGCAAAGACTCAGGAGACCAAGCACTAATTAAGCAACATTTTTTGTTCTGCCACTGACCTGATGTAGGACCTTGAGAAAGTCATTTTACTTCCTTCTTGTTTACTTAGAACATAAACTTTTCAAGATGGTGACTGTCCCTTGCTACTGCAGCAGTTTCACACCCATGGACTGCTGAGCTCCACCACACCACCATCATACTTCCCCTCCTCAAAAGAACAAAGGGAGAAAACATGATCACAGAATCACAGAAATGTAGGGATTGGAAGGGGCCTCTAGAGATCATTGAGTCCAGCCCCCCTGCCAAAGCAGGTTCCCTAAACCAGGTTGCACAGGTAGGCATCCAGGTGGGTCTTGACAAACACCAGAGAAGGAGACTCCATCACCTCTCTGGGTAGCCTGTTCCAGTAATGAAAAATCCTCAAGGGTTGAGATTAATTTAAGAAGATTACACACCATTTTCTGTCACAGGCAAAACACACTCAGAAAAAGGTGATTAATATAACATATTGCCAACTAATAACAGATCAGAGCAGTGGCACTTAAAAGGAAAATAGAACCATAGTATAGAATCATAGAATCACCAAGGCTGGAAAATACCTCCCAGATCATCCAGTCCAATCATCCATTATCACCAGTATCTCCCGCTACAACATCTGAAGGTTTCTTGAACACCTCCAGGGAAGGTGACTCCATCAAATCCGTGGGCAGCTCATTCCAGCACCTGACCACAGGTGCAAAAGAAAGCAAAGAACTACTTCCTAACATCCAATCTGAATCTCCTCTGGTGCAGCTTGAGGCCATTCTCTCTAGCCCTGTTGCGAGTTAAATGTCAGAAGAGGCTGACCCCCGCCACACTACAACCCCCCTTCAAGTAGTTGTAGAGAGCAATAATATCTCCCCCGAGTCTCCTTCAGTGTAAACAATCCCAGTTTCCTTAGCTGCTGCTTATAAGACTTGTGCTCCAGACCCATCACCAGCTTCACTGCCCTTCTCTGAACAAGTTCCAGGGTCTCAATGGCTTTCTGAGGAGCCCAAAACCAAAAACAGTAGTCAAGATGAGGCCTCACCAGGGCTGAGTACAAAGGGATGATCTCCTCCCTGCTCCTGCTGGCTACATTATTTCTGATACAGGCCAGGATGCCATTGGCCTTCTTGGTCACCTGGGCATACTGCTGGCTCATGTTCAGCTGAGCGTCGATCAATACCCCCAGGTCTGTTTCCTCTAAAGTCTTCCAGCAACTCTGCCCAAAGCCTGTAGGTCTGCATGAGGTTGTGGCCAAAGTGCAGGACCCAGCACTGGGTCATGCTGAACTTCACCCCACTGGCCTCAGGCCAGCTATTCAGCCTGTCCAGATCCCTCTATAGGGCCTTCCTACCCCTAGGCAGATCAACACTTCCTCCCAGCTTGATGTCATCTGCAAACTTAATGAGGATGCACTTAATCCCCTCATCCTGGTCATCAGTGAAGATATTAAACAGGACAGGCTCCAATAATGACCCCTGGGGAACACCACTTGTGACCAGTCACCAGTTGGATTTATTTCCATTCAGCACCACTCTCTGGCCCAGCCGTCCAGCCAGTTCCTCACCCAGCAAAGAGTGCACCTGTCCAAGCCACAGGCTGACAGCTTCTGCAGGAGACTACTGTGGGAGACAGTGTCAAAAGCTTTGCTGAAGTCTAGGTAGTCTGTGTCAACATCCATTCCAATATCTGTCAGTCTGGACACTCAGTCATAGAAAGAGATCAGGTTGGTCAAGCAGGAGTTGCCTTTCACAAACTCATGCTGGTTGGGAGTGATCCCCTAGTTGTTCCACGCATGCCATGTGATTTCACTCAAGTTGATCTGTTACATTACCTTTCCTGGGGCTGAGATCAGGCTGATGGGCATGTATTTGCCTGGATCCTCCTTTATGACCCTTCTTGCAGCTTTTTTGTAATCTCCTTGAGTTGCCCTTCCCTTCTTCCACAGGAGATAGATTCTCTTTTTTTCCTGGAGACTCAGGAAATGCTCCCTGTTCATCCACAATTATGTCTTTTCCCAACTTGCTCATCTGGTGGCTCAGAGGGATAGCCTGGTCCTGCACCTTTAAAACTTCCTTCTTGATAAGCAATCAGCCTTCCTGGAACCCTTCAACCTTCAGGACTGAATCCCAAGGGACTCTTTCTGTCAGTATCCTGAATAGTTCAACGTCTTCCCTCTGGAAGTCCAAGTTGAAGTTTTACTGTTCCCCCTCCTGACCTCACCAAAAATCAAGAGCTCTACCATTTCATGGTCACTTTGTCCATGAAAGCTCCTGTCTTCCACATTCCCCACCAGTCTTTCTCTCTTTTTGAGCAGCAGGTCTAGCAGGACACATCCCCTCATAGGCTCTCTTACTGGCTGCTGTATTGTATTTCCAGCAAATATCAGGGAAGTTGAAGTCCCTCATGAGAACAAGGGCTTGGCAATTGCACAACTTCAGCCAGCTGCTCATAGAATGCCTCATCCATCCCTTCATCCTGGTTAGGTGGTCTGTAACAGATGCCTGTCAGGATGTCCACCTTGTAGGTCCTCCCCCTAATCCTTACCCATAGAAACTCAAGCTTGCCTTCCCAGCCCTGAGCTCATCATTATCAAAACACTCTCTGAATAGAGACCCACACCATCACCCCTCCTTCTTTGCCTATCCCTTCAGAAGAGCTTATTGTCATCCATTGCAGCACTCTAATTGTGGGAGCAATCTCACCATGTTTCCGTAATGAAAACTAAGTCATAGCTTGCTGCTGCACAATGGTTTCCAGCTCCTCCTGTTTGTTGCCCATGCTGTATGCATTGGTGTAGGTGCACTTCATCCAAGCCACTTGCCTCACCCCCAGAGCCATCGTCATTTCCCTAGGCTCATCTCTAGCATTCCTGGTTTTATCTCCTTTGCCTTCATATGTAGTTTAAAGCCCTCTCTACAAGCCCCGCCAGCTCCTAGGCTAGGATCTGTTTCCCCCTTTGAGACTGGTGAGACCCATCAGCAGACATCAGGCCAGGCAATGAGTAAATCTCCCCATTGTTAAAAAAAATAAAATAAAATCCAAAATTATTGCAATTGCACCACCCTCTCAACCACGTATTTATGAAAAGAGTTTTCCTGTTCCTCTCAGTATCCCTTCCTCAGACTCAATGGAAGGAGGAAAGCATAACCTGTATGCCTGTTCTGTCCACTAACTGCCCCAGTCCATTGAAATCCTTTTTGGATACTTCTCAGACTTTTCTTAGCGACTACATTGCTGCTGGCCTGAACTATCAATAAGGGATAATAATCAGAGGAGTGAATCAGATCAGGAAGTTTCCTAGAAATATCCCTGACCTTGGCCCCCGTGAAGCAGCACACCTTCCTGTGGGTAGGGTCAGGCCTTCTTTTCCTCACAGAAGAGAATCACCTATAACAACCACCCTTCTCTCTTAGTGAAGGCAGTTTTAAGGTGTGGAGTTGATTGTCTCACCCTAGGTAACCTCATGTGTGGACCTCCCACTGCATCCTCACTCAACTCTGCCTCAGATTCCAGAGATTCAAGCCTATTTCATAGGGACACCTAGGGAACTGAGGTTGGTCAGGATGGGGGTTGCCTGTGATGCTGAGCTGGGAATTCCGCTCCTCTTATTCTCATAAATCACCTCCCTTTGCTTGACAATGACAGGGGATCCACCACTGTCTGGGGGGAGTGGGATATCAGCCTGGTATCTTTCTCTCAAATTCAGCAGAATTGAGATTCCACCAATCTATCTTCTGCTTGCACTCCCCGATACTCTTTAATCTCTCTACCTCCTCCCTGAGCTCTACCACCATAATGAACAGATCATCCACCTGTTCACAGCTCATGCAGGTGGAATCCCTGCCACCCTTCACTGAGAGCATCACACTCAAGCACTCCCTGAAGCTAGAGACTTGACTGCCACAGTTTTAGACAGGCACTCCATCTGAGCCACCACACATGCTTTTTTTCTTTTTTTTTCAGGAGCTTCCTGCCTAATTGTCAATGGTTTGTGGGCTGGTTCGGCCCAGTTCCTTGACAACTGATGCAGGGGACCCACGGGCCCACACCCCGGAGAAGGGGAAAAGGAAAAATGGAAAAGGGAGATGGGCCTTGAAACAAAACAGCAGCAACAATCTGAGGAGGAAAGCTAATTTACTAAATAAGATATCAGAAAGTGAAATAACATAATACAATATAATTGGAATTGAGGCTAATGAATCAAATAAAATGAGCAAGAGATAGAGTGTCCAATAAACCAAAGGCCTTATGCTAATGCTGAAGGCGGACGGCGGCAACAAACACCCACTGCTGAGCTCAATCCCGAAGGGAAGAGAGACGGTCCTGTGACCACAGAGCTTTTATCTTTCCATCTGAGCGGAAACACGTGAAATTATAAAGCATCGCACAGTCCTCTGGGGAATGTAGTTCTTCCTGTCTTCTGAGACAGGCATATCCGTAACTATCGACAATCCACAGAGCTGGAGCATCAACTCTCAGTACACCACATGATATTATGATGTGGAATATAAACAATACAACAAAAATCATAAAACCATGACACTAATGGAGACCATGTTTGGGAAGCAGCTGACAGATGAGCTGGTCTCCCAAGTGGACAGAGATACTATGCCCTCTTCACCCACCTTGAAAAATCTCTCCCCACTCCTAGCCACCTGCTTCAGTGTGAAACTGTCACAGCTACACATTTAAGTTGTAATGGGAACTCAGTTCTGGTCCATCAGTTCTGCTGCAATTGGAATAATGATGTATAAATAAAAAGATTATAACAACCAAATAAACTGGTAGAGGACTGCAGTTGGGAGAGAAAAGAAATGTGGGTGCAAGAATGTGGAAGAGTAGGAAAGAAGGGGAAAAAATGTGGGTAAACAAATGATGGAAGAGAAACCGAACTCAAGCAGATGCTTGTCATTTTGAGATAATTTTGAAAGGGGTGAAAAGGCTAAGCAAAGTTTTCCCTTGAGACTAGTGACTGAATGAGTGTTAATGCTGCCCTGCCCTTCACTGGTTTTCTGCAAGCTCTGGTTCCTGTTTGTGAGCTCCTATGAAGCACTTAGTTATGTGAATCTGTAGGGCACTCTGATAACAGCAGTGAAATCTCTCTGTCTAACAGAGTGGTAACCCCAGCACACCAGCTTGCTACCCTTTACTGATCCTTGAGGGGTGATCTTTGACCTGCACTGATGTAAACCTGCTAAAATCTTCTGCTGTGTTTGAAGCACAACTACCTTCAGCAGCATACCGCATTAAGATAAAATGAAAAGAATTCCCAGGCTTCAAGCTTCAGTTGTGACAAAAGAACAAGTAAACTTTAACAGGTTACAAGTAACAGCTAAATGGCTTAGAATACTGTGACAGAAGATGAAGTGTATGGAGATGGCCTAAGCTCATGATTTTTAAAGCCAATGGAAAGATTTCTGTTTCTCAGTGCTGAACTGGTCTGCAAGAGACTGGATGCAATTCAACTGAGGCCCACCCTTACCAGAAGTTGCTACCAACCAATGGCTATTCTGTGAGTCACATTAAGTGAAAAAAATGGTTGAAGTGATTAGTAGCTGCAGACACAAAGCATTTTACATTTTTCATAGAGGTCTGTGGGAAGGGAAGACTGAAGGCAATAAGGAACGTATTAGTCCACGTATGTCCCCCACAGAGGGATATGGAAGAGCAGTCAAACAACTGCATACTTCTGTAAGGTTTTTGATCCAGAAGATTGCAGGCTGAAGTCACTATGTCTCTCTCAGGCTGACTCCTTTCACTGACCGTGAACTGCTGCTTTAAAAGAAAAATCCAGGAATTGACCTACAAGCGCTACACTGCCATATACAACTGGGATTTCTTAGAAATGCTCTCGCTGTATCTTTTGTGTAAAAGATTTCCTAAGAAATCTTTGTGCAGTTATTACCTATTGTACTTGCTGCAGTATTAAAGTTTTTAACTGTATGATTTTAATGGCAAATCAAAGTCTTTCCTTGAGATTTCTTCTGAAATCTTTTGTTACGAACCAGGTGTTGTTTGTTTTTTTTTTTGTTTGTTTGTTTTTTTTTTCAGATTTACTTGAAAAAGGTAATAATGAGACAAGTGAGGAATCAGTTATTATTCAGCCACTTAGAGTCTATCGCTGTTTAGACTAAACACTAACTTATTTTTTCTAAGTGGTCAGGCAGACTAACAGAACTGGCATGTATTACCTACAGAAATTGGAATTTTTAACTTAAGAGACTTTCATGCAGGGACCAAACAAATGTTTATAAAGAACAATTCAGACAGCAATGATCCCGTTGTGGAGCAGGGACATCTTCAGGCCTCCTGAAGACATAGGTTCCATGGTTCTGTGCCTACAAATAGAAAGAAGTGTTAGTCTAGTTTGGGAAGGTATATAGCAATGTTTTAAATCCATTTATATTCAAACTAAGGTTTAAGAAAATATGCATATGAGATGAAGAACTGCAAATGAAAAGTGACAGAAAAGTAACACATAGGCATTTGAAATAAAGGCTGAAAATATAACAGGATTCAATTTGAAAAATGTATACTAACACACTTAGGGAAACATAATTAAAAATAGTATCCTCTGAGGGAAAGGAAAATCTGGAAATCATTTATATTACAAAGGAGTTTTCTTGCTGATTGAGGACAGTAAATTAGATTGATGTGTTTAGAGTACCACTGAAATAGATGGAACCCAGCTGAGAGTTCCAAACTTAAGTTTGCTGCTGCCACAGCTGAGGCCCATAGATATTCACAGTAGTCTTCTACCAACTAACTCTGAAAATAGCTTTGGTGTTGAGTCCCTGAAGCTTCACCTGTACCAACAGCCAGCTCTCCATACACAGACTGTGGTGACTGGTTGCACAGTGTTTTTCAAAACGATAAGTAAGGTAACAGGCACTCTTCCACCCTACTCCAATTTATATGTAGTAAGGAAAAACAGGATTCTTGTATCTTATTAGTATATGTTAAAAATCCTGTTGTTGGCTTCTATTGACATAGAATTGCACCAGTAATGAAGAGTCAAAACTGAGATCAGCTGGAAGAAAAAAACTAGGCAATTAGGAGGGTGTATAGCAACTGCTGAGTCACAGCCTGAACCATTGACTGAGCACCTGGAGAAAAGACATGGTCAGCCCTGGGAGCACAGGTGAAGGCAATTCACCTGAGTAACTGGAAGGAGGGGTGGAGCCAGGCTCAACCCCTCTTAGACCTCATTTAAGAGGTGAGTAGCAGAGAGGAAGGATTTTTAGTTGGAGATTCTTCATTTGTGGAGTTTTTCCTTGTAAGCCTTCAGCCTCAATTCTCAGAGATGGATGAGTATTCTTCTTTTCTTCTGTAACATCTACTTAATTGTGCTGGTCCTATTGCTATTATACCATTGTGATCTTAGTCTCTATACTTGTGTCACAATATGCTTTCCCTGCTTCTCTGACTTTCATGGTACTGCTATACAGATTTCTTGTTAACAGACTTATTCACTACTACAGAACAAAAATCTTTGTTGTTTTGAGATTGATCTTAAACTTGGAAATACTTTCAAGAGCAAATTAAAGTGCTAACTCTGATGGCTGCTAAAATCATAGCAATTGTTGAGAAATGAGAACTGGTCATAGTGTGTGAATGATGGGTGGGTTTGTTGTGACTGCTGGTTTACTCCAGAGATCAAAGACTTTATCTTTCCTTGGATGTTCCCGTTTGCTCAACCCTTTCATGGCATTATATCAAATGGAGAACTGAATCAAGCTGTTTTGTGTTCAGCATGTACAGCACAGTAAAAACTTGAGGTAATGAACTTAGAACTAGGTACACTAGACTAAGTTTTGCCTGAAGAGAGATACTTGGGTATTGGCCAAAGCAACCAAGGAATAGCTCTTTAGACAGGTTTCCTGAGCTTTTCCTGAGCTTTTTGTTTCATGTGTGTATGTGTACTCTTAATTAATTTGCCAGTCAGGAGCTGCATAACTAATAGCTGCCTTGTACAAAATGGTAGTGCATAAATGACTTCAAAATAGTGATGCTTTGCTAAGTGCTTGGCTGTCATCAGTACTCTGTGCCTTATAGAACTATAGAATTGTAGGGGTTGGAAGGGACCTCTGGAAATCATCCACTCCAACTTGCCAGCTAAAGCATGTTCCCTATTGTAGGTTGCACAAATACCCACCCAGATGGGTCTTGAATATTTCAATAGAAAGAGATATCACAACCTCTCTCAGCAGCCTGTTCTGTCACCTTCTTGTACAGTCGTTCTTATGTTAGTACAGAACTTACTATGCTGAAGTTCTAAGCCCTTACTCCCTGTCCTTCCACTATGAAACACTGAGAAGAGCCTGGCTTCATCCATTTGTCTCCCACCTTCCTTCAAATATCTATAATTTTTTTTCAGATTCTGTTTTGGCCTTTTTTTTTCCTCAGGACAAACAGACTCAGGTTCAGATTGTCAGATGCAAAGCTTTCCAACTTTTTTCCTGAATCAGTGTCAGGAATAAATGAAAATGGAAATGATACTGTTCCTTAGCTGTTAACCCCTAAATTAATGTGAGAAGAAGTTGATCCAGGCTTCAATGTTTCCTGTCACTCAGGTGCATTGCAGGTATCTGAGCACCCTGGGTTAGCCACACCTTTTCACCTCAACCATTGGTTCAGGTTGTGACCTGTCAATTTCACTGCACTCCACACCTTCACAGCATGAGCAAATAATTGAACAGGATGGTGTTCTTCCCTGCTGGCTCATCTTACAGAATATGGGGATGGCCTGTTCCTTGGCCTTTATGATTTCCTTCTCGAAGAATGTTTAGCCTTTCTGGATGCTTCTGCCCTGAAGAGCTGCCTCCCAAGGGATTCTCCAAACTGGTGTCCTAAGTAGTCTGCAGCCTGGCCTCCAGCGGCCCAAAGTAGTTGTTTTGCTGACTCCCTTCCTGATTTAGCCAAGAATTGAGAAATTGTCAATGGTTTACCGGGCTGGTTTGGCCCGGTTCTGTGACAACTGGTGTGGGGGACTGTAGTGGGATTGCCTGGTCACAGCCTGAACCAGTGAATGAGCATCTGAGTGACCAGAGCGGGGGAGCCCAGGTCCTGCTCAGAGCCTGCGCAAGTTGCTTCCCTCAGCCTAAATGGTCGCCCGGAGGGGTGAGTTCATCCCCCCCTTATCTCTAACATCTCTTTCTGTAGCGCCTCTACCTCAAATACAAGCTCTGTCACCGCCTTTGCTTGCTTTACACTTGGCAAGCCAGGCAGCCTAGTACCTTTTAAAAGCATTCACTATGACCTTTCTAAGTAACATCGTGGGGTGGTTTACATGGGAAAAGACCACCCCCTTAAATGGCCTTTTGCCCGGTCATATCCTGGGATTTCTGGGATCCCCATACCACAGGATTGCTGCTATTATTGAAAAATGGGGCCCCCTGCGAGACAGAGGAAACCTCCATGAATTCCCGTCCTGACTAGCTGACTATTTTCTCTCTCTGACTAAAAAATGTACTGACTACTCGGGAGCAGCAATTAGCTGTGTCTACGGTGGCATGGCCACTGCTGACAGCCTTGAACCAGATGAATGCAACTGAAGGGGGCCCACTTGATGAAAATCAACTCTTGTGTGACCATATTGAAGAATTAGAAAAACAAATTGCACTTTTGACAGGAAAAATACCAAAACTGGTCACTCCCTTACGGAAGGTCTGGAATCTCTCTCTAGAAGTCACTGGGGACCCTGTAGAAGACAACCCACATAATCTGGTTTCTGAAGATGAAGGCACTAAAAGGTCGGGTCTTGAAGTTCCACTTGAGCTAGATCCCTTTGAGATCCGACCAGTTGTAACTCAAAAAACAAAAAAAATACAGGATAGACCAGTGGGGCTGCCCCCTGACCAGTGGTCCCCTGCCCACAGCACTTTACATGTAACAGCTCGCCCATATGCAGCAGCTGAATTGATGGATCTATTACAGCGGTTTAGACAAAAACCAAAAGAGAGTGTACCAGCATGGCTGCTCCACTTACGGGACATGGGGGCAGAAGGTGTTATGGTAAATGGGACAGAAATTTCAGAACTGGCATCCTTTAACACTCACCCTGCCCTCAGACAGAGGCTATATGCCAATGTCCAACATAATGATGAAAATCATTCATTAATTAAATGGTTAACAGCTGCGTGCCGTATAATATGGCCAAACAAAACTGACATCCCATTAAATACAGGTCTATGGTCTTCTATGGAAGATCTGTAAAATTATATTCAGGAATTGGGTATGAGAGAAGCAATCTATGAGGAAGATTTTGAGAGCCCAGACCTGATGAAATTCTCAGCAGGAATGAGAGATCTTATCCTGCAGCAAGCTCCACCTCCTCAGTATGGTACTTTGGTATCCATACTGAACCCCCTAGTGGCCTCAGAGGCCATTATACAACAGGCTGCCCAATTGGTGGCAGATCTGAGGGAGACAGAGCGCCTGCACGCTAGGCGCAATGGCCGAATGGTGGTGGAAAGGTTGGAGATCCATCCACCACCACAACGTAGGAGTCCAGCCTCTAAGGTAATCCAATATGGACCCATCAAGGTATTGAGAAGACAGATGTTTAATGACCTGATAAGAGCAGGAGTTTGATTTGAAAAGATTGATGGACAGCCTAATCAGGTATTACTACAACTATGGAAACAGTTGCCCAATAATCAAAGATTCCAGTCCTCCCCCAAAAGGGAAGGAATTCGATTTATAGAACACATTCCACAAGACACATGGAATCTGGAAGATTCCATGGTGCCATTGAAAAAACGTAAACCTCCTCAGGTGGCCTGGGCAGCCACAGTCAAGCCGTCAGAGGAAAAAGACTTGGGGATTGCAGAGCTGATGGCATGACAGAGGAGCCAAAATTCCCCAGGACTAGGGTCTCTACAGGAGACCAGAGACCCTATGTTGAATTAACTATTCATTGGTCAAGAAAGAATGTACAACGAGTGATGGTGCTGGTAGATACTGGGGCAGAAACATCCATCATATATGGGGACCCAAATAAATTCCTGGGCACTAAGGCTATGATAGGTGGGTTCGGGGGGCAGATGATCCCCGTAACCCAAACGTGGTTGAAACTGGGGGTTGGGCGTCTTCCACCTTGGGAGTACAAGTTATCTATCACCCCAGTTCCAGAGTACATATTGGGGATAGACATCTTGTGGGGTCTGACTCTCCAGACCACTGTGAGAGAGTTCAGACTAAGGGAAAGATGTATTAGTATCCGGGCAGTGCAGGCAATTTTAAGGGGCCATGCAAAAATTGAGCCTATTTGTTTGCCACAACCCTGCCGGATAACAAATACGAAATAATGTAGACTCCCTGGTGGGCAAGAAGACATTACCAAGACTGTGCAGGAGTTGGAGAGAGTAGGGATTATTAGACCTGCACACAGCCCATACAACTCCCCCATATGGCCAGTCAGGAAGTCAGATGGTACATGGTGAATGACGGTAGACTACAGAGAACTAAATAAAGTCACTCCGCCCATACACGCAGCCATACCCAACATTGCCTCCCTCATGGATACGTTAAGTAGAGAAATAGAAACATATCACTGTGTTTTGGATTTAGCAAATGCATTTTTTAGCATTCCAATTGCTAAGGAATCTCAAGACCAGTTTGCATTTACATGGGAGGGCAGGCAGTGGACTTTTCAAGTCCTACCTCAGGGATACATGCATTCACCTACATTCTGCCATAACCTGATAGCATGTGACTTGACAAATTGGAACAAACCATCTACCGTCAAAATGTACCATTACCTTGATGATCTGATGCTGACATCCAACTCAATTGAGGCATTAGAGAGGGCAGTACCATCATTAACCACTTATTTACAGGAAAAAGGATGGGCTATAAACCCACAGAAAGTACAAGGACCAGGGTTATCAGTTAAATTCCTGGGCATTATCTGGTCAGGTAAGACTAAGGTCTTACCCAGCACAATCATGGATAAGATTCAAGCGTTCCCAGTTCCCACAACACCAAAACAGTTGCAGGACTTCTTGGGTATATTAGGATACTGGCGATCCTTTATAACCCACTTAGCACAACTCCTAAAACCTCTATATCAATTAACAAAAAAAGGCCAAGTATGGGATTGGGGTAAAATGGAGTAAGATGCCTTCCAGCAGGCAAAAATAGCTGTTAAACAGGCCCAGGCGCTGGGTATATTCGATCCAACCCTTCCAGCCGAAGTAGATGTGCATGTAACTCAAGAAGGGTTTGGCTGGGGCCTGTGGCAGCACCAGAGTTCTCACCCCCGCTCACGTTACTGAATTCTAAAAGCTGACGAGCTTCCATCAATAATTTTCCCTCCTCTCTAGCAGCTTTTAGTGCACCTAGTATAAGTCCCCATGTTTTTAGCTCAGACTCACCCTCCTGAGCGCTCATAACATGTTCTGCAAGCGCAGCGGTGAGATCATCCCGCCTCTGGTGGTCAAGAATGTCTCAGGGGATCTTAACCTTCCCCTCCCGCTCTAACTGGGAAATAACTGCAACTATCTCCTTCTCAGAATGAGCATTCTTGTCAAAATAATCCTTACAGAAATGAAAGATTACCTTGATAACTAGATCCATCACCAGCACTGCACTGATGTCGCGAACCATGAGCGACCTGGTCAATGCAGGCTCCTCCGCTCCCAGGTTTCCGCGGACTTACTCTTGCCACGAGCCTTCCTACTTCCCTGCAGGAACCCCCTGCCTCCCGCGGACTTACTATTGCCGCAGGGGCGATTCAGCACCTCAAGGACTTTACTGCCGAAAGCACCACGCTGACGGACTTACTCTCTGCCTTGAGTGCAATTAATAAAGCCTGTAGATTATCTCAAGCACAAACGGTGCTGTGCCTCGGAGAGGGCACCGATTTGTAGAGATTCATATCTACAACACTGACCTTGAGCAGGCCAGGACCAGGTAACTGCGCATTCACACCAATTTGGTGAGCAGAAGAAAATGGCCGTTTATTAGCTGGTGTAACCTGCTTGTATATCTTATGTGTTTCATCTACACCCACGAGTCAGCTTAGTAGATATGCATAACACTAATCAGAGCAGGGGAGGCCTATCGCGTTACATCTGAAGCCATCTCGTTAATGCCTATTCCTGTCACGTTACATCGTGATATCTCAGCAGTCGCCTAATACAGCAACAGGTATAATGGAATCCTGAAGGCTGCCCTGAAGGCAGATTCACAGTCCTTGCAGGGGTGGACCAAGAGGTTTTATGCAACCCTGCGGGACTTGAATGAGAGACCGAGGGATGGCAGACCCAGCACTTTAAGAATGTTGCAGACAACTTGGGCCTCTCCACTTAGGATACAAATCACTAGCAAAGACACCTCACTTAAGCCACAAGTTGGCACCATGAATAATCTTCTGCTCCCTGCCCCTGATGACCTAGAGCCTGAGAAACACAAGGTAAAATGGCCTTGGAAGGTGCAAGTAGGACCAAAATGGTGTGGTCTCCTTACACCTTGGGGGAGATTGTTAGAGGTTGGGGGATCAATAAACCCTCCTGTGGTCGGTGCATGGCCAACAGAGGTTGTAGTTGACACTCCAGTTTTCCTTGCAAAGGGGACATTAATCATGTCCTTATGGCAAATTAGAACTCCCCCCTTGGTACCTGATATAGTGATCCAACCACAGACATCAGGCCAAAGGGTATGGTATCGAAGGCCAGGCCATGCTCCAGTACAGGCAGAGGTACTGACTCAGGACCGAAATATGGCCTGTATCTTACCATGGAGGGCAGACTTGCCCCTCCTTGTACCCGTTAAACATCTGTATTACTCCCCTTGAGGTTATCAAGTTCACAGGACAGCCAGCAGGAGCAACACCACTCCAGCATGCTCCAGTGACCATGAGGAAACATCATGACATCCGGTGGTGGACTGATGAACTTTCGTCAACTGGCGAGTATGAACCTACTGGTCCTTAAAGAAGATACGACTCCAGAAGGAACATCAAGTACTGGCCCAAGAAAACCACAAGAAGGGACTACAAATAATGGCCTTCAGTGCCTTAACATTCTATATTGCGGTGGGTATTGTACATGCGTCGCGATGTACTTGGTATTTTGAGCCATCAGAACAGCAGATTATGCCCAACCTGCTCAGTTGCTGGTTCATTCTATGAAGGGGTGGACTGTAGTGGGATTGCCTGGTCACAGCCTGAACCAATGAATGAGCACCTGAGTGAGCAGAGCGGAGGAGCCCAGGTCCACCCGACCTCTCGCTCTCTCCCTCTTGGTGGTGCTTCCGGAGGTGCTTCTGGGAGCACAGATATGCTCAGAGCCTGCGTGGGTTGCCCCCCCCCCCCTCCCTGGCTATCTTCCTTTCGGCGCGCCTCAAATAAAAGCTCTGTCACCACCTTTGCTTGCTTTACAGGGAACCACACCCCAAGAAAGGGAAAGGGGGAAAGGGGGAAAGGGAAAAGGGAGATGGGCCTAGAAACAAAACAGCAGCAACGATCTGAGGAGGAAAGCTAATTTACTAAATAAGATAATATAAAATAACAAATATAATAAAAAATAACACAATATAATACAATATAATTGCAATTGAAGCTAACAAATCAAATAAAATGAGCAAGAGAGAGTGTCCGATAAACTGAAGGCCTTACGCTAATGCTGAAGGCGGACGGCAGTGAGCACCCACTGCTGAGCTCGATCCCAAAGTGTTAGAGATTGTGTCCTGTGACCGCAGACAGTTTTTATCTTTTCCCTCTGAGTAGAAATACGTAAAAATGCAAAACATTGCACAGTCCTCTGGGGAATGTAGTTCTTCTCTTCTGAGGCAGGTATACCCATAACTATTGATGATCCACAGAGCTGGAGCATTAACTCTTTAACTCTTAATGCACTACATGATGTTATGATGTGGAATACCAACGCCAAAAATCATAAAACCATGACAGAACTCTGTCATTTTGTGGTCACTATGCCCTAGATGGCTTTTGACCACAGCCCTTCCTTCTCTGTTTACAAACAGGCAGGGCACCTTTTTGGTAGGGCTCTTGTATGGCAACTGCTGAGTCATGGCCTGAAACACTGATTGAGCACCTGGAGAAAAGACCTGGTCAGTTCTGGGGGCACAGGTGAAGCCTTTGTTACTGGAAGAGGTGCAGCCTGGTTCCACCCCTCTTAGACCTCATTTAAGGGCTGTCTGTCACTGAGGAAGGATCTCTTGTTGGATATCTCTCCTTTGTGGAGTTTTCCTGCAAATTTAGATCCTCAGAGATGAGTTCGTATTCCATATTCTTCTTTCTTTGTAAAATCTTCTCATTGTGTTAGTCCTGTTGCCATTACACCATTACTGCTCTCTTACCAGCTTACTTAGGAAGTTATCTTCCACACACTCCAGGAACTTCCTGAACCTGTTTACTCACTGTTGTATTTCCAGCAAATGTCTGGTAAGTTGAAGCCCTTCAAGAGAACAAGGGGTAGCAATTGTGTGATTTCTACCAGTTGCTTGTAGAATCCTTCATCTACCTCTTTCTCCTGCTTGAGCAGTCCGTAATAGGCTTCCAGCAGGAAAACAGTCTTGTTGGTCTTCATCGTGTTTCCTACCTATAAGGACTTGACCTTATCATTTCCGTTATTGAGCTCTATGTTACTGAAACACTACCTTAATATATAGAGCCTTCTCATTGCCTCTCCTTCCTTATCTATTCCTTTTGAAGAGCTTATAGCTTGCAGCATTCCAGTCATGAGAATAATTGCACTGTGTTTCAATGATGGCAACTGCCATAGTTTTCTTGCTAGACAACAGCTTCTAGCTTCTCCTGTTTATTGCCCTTCCTGCATGCATTAATGTGGATGCAATTCAACCAGGCTATTGGTCATGCTGCACCCAGCTTTATCTCTAGCAAGCGTAGTTTTATCCCCTTCCCCCTTCAAACTTGGTTGAAAGCCTTCTCAATGAGCCCTGCC
Organism: Callipepla californica brunnescens; assembly: GCA_023055505.1. Classification (NCBI taxonomy): domain Eukaryota; kingdom Metazoa; phylum Chordata; class Aves; order Galliformes; family Odontophoridae; genus Callipepla; species Callipepla californica. Next base: position 447,856 of record JALIRH010000034.1, on the reverse strand, counting down.
AGCTCCAGGGCTAGAAACCTTTTCTTTCTTTGAAGAAAATCCTTCATATCCAAGCTTTTGTGTACAGAAAATGAATGTTTCTTAGTCTTCCTGGTAAGAAACCAGGACAGCCTTAAAAGAGTTAGTCTAAACCTAGGTCTAACTTCAACTTGAAGTTAATTGGTTTGGATTTATGGACAAGATCTTACTTTGAATCCTCTTGGCATGTGCTAAGGATAATGTTGTTAAGCACTGAAGAATGTGATTTGAAAAAGAATGCAGCAGTTTATTTTAGCTGATGAAGAACATATATGTGTCAGATGAGGAATTCTGTGCCTCAGTTCTCTGACTATACTTACCCAATTTACAGTACAGGAAACAGAAGAATTTTGTCTTCCCCTGTTTAGACAATAAATTGCTTACCGCAGAGCAGTGTTAACTACCATTTTGTATGGGAACTGTTGAATCACGGCCTGAACCGCTGATTGATCTCCTGAGGCGAGCACTGAGTCAGCCACAGGGCCACAGGTAAAGGTAATGTACCTGTGTGATTGGAAGGGGTGGAGTCTGGCTCCACCTCTCCCAGACCCCATTTAAGGGCTGACCATCACCAGGGAAGGATCTCTCGTTGGGGATCTCTCCTTAGTGGAGTCATCGGCGATCCTCAACCATCATAAAAGGTGAGCCACTCTCTTCTTACTAATTGTCTGTATACCATCTACTTGAGCCTACTAAAAATATACCGTCTTCCGCACTATTTCCTTTGAGTGCTATTCTTGGGTTTTTTTTGCCCTATATATATGTATGTATACATATATATATATATATATATATTTTTTTTTTTTTTTTTAAGCCTGCCTGGCTTGCCAATTGTAGGGCAAAAAAGATATAATAATTAAACATGTCCTTCATTTGGAACGTTTTCAAATGGGGCAGGGAGGAGAACGTTACTCCCCTAGACCAAACAATTCCTGGTCAAATTCCAGGATTTATGGGATCACTCTATTATGGTTTAGCCGCTGTTATTGAAAAATGGGGACCCATTACAGGGAGTGTCTCCCTCTTCAATCCATCTGGCAGATTATTTTCAGGGTCTAGATAAGGACATACTAGTTACAAAAGAATGTCATCTAGCCACTTCTGCTGTGGCTTGGCCTCTAATATTGGCATTAAGTAAATTGAAAATAACAAATATGAATATAGAATCTGAAAATTAATTGTTAAGAGATCATATTGAAAAGTTGGAACAACAATTAGGCACATTAGTAACCAAAAAACTTGGACTAGATGTCCCAACAAGACAAGTACGTGGCGTATCAGTGGAGGACACTCAGGTCCCTGAAGTAGTGGAGTTGGATATTTCAGAAAACAAGATTTTTAAATCAGATCTTGAAGCTCCATCTATGGTGGATCCATTTGAGATCTGACCAATCATAACTCAAAAAACAAAGAAAATGCAAGATAGACAGGTGGGCGTGCCCCCTGCTGAAACAAGCTTGCATGTGACAGCTCGCCCGTGTACAGCAAATGAGTTGATGGACCTAGTACGGCGGTTCCATCAAAAAACTAGAGAAAGCATACCATCATGGCTCCTGAGGTTATGGGATGAAGGAGCCGAAAGTGTATTAGTCAGTGGGACAGAGATGTTGAAATTAGCATCTATAACTATACACCTGGCCCTGAGGGAAACATTATATGCTACCATCCACTATACTAATGAAAATCATTCTATTATAGATTGGTTGGTTGATTGCAGCATGCCGCCTAACGTGGCCTAACAAGACTGACATACCACTCAATACCGGTTTAGGGTCCTCTATGGAGGATGTCCAAACATACATCTGGGAACTGGGTATGAGGGAGGCCATGTATTCTGACACATTTGAAAGCCCTGACATGGAAAAATTTATGGCATTTATGCAAGACCTAATACTGCAGCAGGCCCCTTCTCACCTTTATGGGATTTTGGTCTCCATACTGAACCCGTTGGTGGCTTCAGAGGCCATCATCCAACAGGCAGCCCAGTTGGTGGCAGACCGGGGGGAAAATAAGAAATAGGCGCAATGTCTGCATGGTGGAAGAAGCTGAGGCCTTCCCAATTAAAAGTAAGAAGCCTGTCCCAAGTATACCCTGATCAGGCCCCATACGGGTATCTCAAAAGACCACGTTCAATGATCTTATACAGGCCGGGGTTGCCTTTGTTAAAATTGATGGGCAACCCAACCATGTTTTGTTACAGCTCTGGAAACAGCTTAGGAATGATCAAAAATTTCAGAGTACACCCAGAAAATCGGGAGTACAAATAATACAGGCAGCTGTACCTACAACAACCTGGAATCTGGCCAACTTTATAGTTCCAAACAGAAGGAAAAAACATCCACAGGTGTTGTGGGCTACCATGCCTGAGCCACCTGTGGTAAAGGACCTAGATCTAGCAAAATTCATGGAGTAACAAAGGACATTGGTCCTCTTAGGTCCATATGTGACAGGAGGCCCTATGTAGAATTAGCAATATTTTGGTCAGAAATGAATGTTCAAAATGTGATGGCTCTAGTGGACACTGGTGCAGAAGCATCAATTATATCTGGAGATCCAACAAAGTTTAAGGGCAATAGAGTGATGAGTAGTGGGCTTGGCAGACAGGCCATTCCAGTCACTCAAATATGATTGAAACTGGGCGGTGGGCATCTCCCACCCCGGGAGTATAAAGTGTCAATTGCCCCGATCCCAGAATACATCTTGGGCATAGACATTTTATGGTGTCTGGCTCTTCAAACGACTGTGGGTGAGTTCAGACTTCGGCAGAGATACATTAGTATCTGGGCAATACAGACAATATTGAGGGGCCATGCAAAACATGAGCTCATTTGTTTGTCGAAACCACGCTGGATTACTAATGTAAGACAGTATAGACTCCCACGGGGGCAGGAAGAAATATCAAAGACGGTGCAGGAACTAGAAAAAGTAGGTATTATAAGACCTGCACACAGTCCATGCAATTCCCCCATATGGCCAGTGCGGAAGTCAGATGGAACATGGAGAATGACTGTGGATTATAGAAAATTAAATAAGGTCTGGCCGTACCCAATATTGCTTCCCTAATGGACACACTCAGTAGGGAAATCAAAACCTACCATTGTGTCCTGGATTTGGCAAATGCATTTTTTTGTATTCCAATCACCAGAGAATCACAAGATCAATTTGCATTTACACGGGGAGGCAGGCAGTGGACATTTCAGGTCCTGACACAGGGGTACGTGCATTCACCAACATGCTGTCATAACTTGGTGGCGCATGACCTGGCTAATTGGAGGAAACTTAATAACGTCAACCTATACCACTATATTGATGATCTCCTGTTAACATCCGACTCACTGGAAGCAGTAGGAGAGGCGGCAGATTCATTAACCGCCTACCTAAGGGAAAGAGGATGGGCTATCAATCCCTAAAAGGTGCAAGTTCCAGGCCTGTCTGTAAAATTTCTGGGGTAGTCTGGTCGGGAAAGACCAAAGTGCTACCCGGGGCCATTGTAGATAAGGTTCAGGCATTCCCAGTCCTTACAACACCAAAGCAGCTGCAGGAATTTCTAGGAATATTGGGATACTGGCGTTCCTTTATACCTCATTTGGTGCAGCTGCTGAGACCTTTGTATAGACTCACAAAAAAGGGTCAGTCATGGGATTGGGGGAGAACAGAACAGAATGCTTTTCAACAAGCAAAACAGGCGGTGAAACAAGCCCAGGCATTGGGTATATTCGATCCTACCCTCCCAGCTGAATTGGATGTTCATGTTACTCAGAATGGCTTTGACTGGGGCCTGTGGCAACGTAAGAGTTCTGTTTGGACCCCCATTGGATTTTGGTCTCAGGTCTGGCATGGAGCAGAAGAAAGATATAGTATAATTGAAAAACAACTATTGGCTGCCTATTCTGCATTACAAGTGGTAGAGCCAATAACCCAGGCAGCCAAAGTTATAGTTAAGACCATTCTGCCAGTTCAGGGGTGGGTGAGAGATCTGACCCACCTTCCTAAGACGAGGTGGCCCAGGCACAGACGGTGGCATGATGGGTCACCTATCTCAGTCAGAGGAGTAATCTGTCTTCCTCACCATTGAAAGAAGAACTCCAAAAGATTCTAGGCCCAGTGACGTATCACAGTGATGCACCAAAAAAACCCTTGGTTGCTCTGCCACAGAAGAGTCCCATCCTGGATGGAAAATATCCCATTCCTGAAGATGCCTGGTACGCGGATTGGTCCAGCAAGGGCAACCCAAGTAAGTGGAGAGCAGTAGCATACCATCCTGCTACGGATACAATATGGTTTGAAGAGGGTGATGGTCAAAGCAACCAGTGGGCAGAGCTGCAGGCTGTGTGGATGGTTATAACCAAAGAACCTCGTGACGATAGCCTGGATATCTGCACAGATAGTTGGGCTGTGTACTAGGGGCTCACTCTTTGGATCATGCAGTGGGCTACCCTGGACTGGACTATCCACTCCCGACCGATCTGGGGCAAAGATATGTGGTTAGACATATGGAATACAGTCAAACACAGAACTGTACATGTCTACCACGTTTCTGGTCACCAACCCCTACGGTCACCAGGAAATGATGAAGCTGACACACTGGCCCAAGCTAGATGGGTTGAGAACTCATCATCTGAGAACATCACCTACTGGTTACATCAAAGTCTGTGGCATGCTGGACAGAAGACCATGTGGGCAGCTGCTAAAGCATGGGGACTGCCTGTACAATTATGGGACGTAGCTCAAGCATGCTGAGACTGTGATGCCTGCTCTAAAATGAGACCAAGATCGTTGCCTGAAACAACAGTCCATCTTGCTAGAGGACACAATCCTTTGCAGTGATGGCAGGTTGATTATATGGGGCCCCTCCCTTGATCTGAGGGGGCGAGATATGCCCTAACCTGTGTCGACACCGTGAATGGGCTAATGCAGGCCTATCCAGTACCAAAAGCCAACCAGGCATATACCATCAAGTTGCTCACAAGATTGATGGCTGCCTATGGGACACCACAAGTCATTGAGACTGACCAAGAGACTCGTTTCATGGGTGCAATGATACAACGCTGGGCAGAAGAGAACAATAATGAGTGGCGATTCCACCTGCCATACAATCCAACGGGGGCAGGCCTTATTGAGTATTATAATGGTATTCTCAAGGCTGCCCTGAATGTCTTCATGAATGTCTTCATGAATGACAGACTCTCAGTCTCTGCAGGGGTGGACAAAGAGACTCCATGAGACCCTGCGAGACCTGAATGAAAGGCCCAGAGATGGCAGACCCAGTGCCTTGAACATGTTGCAAACAACATGGGCCTCCCTGCTTAGGATCCAAATTACGGGTACCGATAATGAGGTAAGACCTCAGACCAGCCATAAGAACGATCTTCTCCCTGCCCCTGAGAACCTAAGACCAGGCACCAATAAAATAAGATGGCCTTGGAAGGTGCAGGTAGAACCACGATGGTGTGGCCTACTTGCACCTTAGGGGAGATTATTGGAGGTGGAGGGTTCAGTAGTCCCTCTGGTAATTGGCACATGGCCTACTGGTATCGTGGTCAACACTCCAGTCTTTATTGCTAAAGGGACCCCTATCATGTCTCTGTGGCAGATCAGGACACCCCCTTTGGTGCCTGATATAGTCGTGCAGCCACAGACATAGGGCCAAAAGGTTTGGTACAGGCGGCCAGGGCATGCCCCTGTACAAGCTGAAGTGTTGACCCAAGACAGGAATACGGCCTATATCTTACCCTGGTGGGCGGACCTCCCCTTCTTGATACCTTTGAAACACCTATATTACTCCCCATGAGTCTATGAGCCACTGGAAGGAACCAAATGATGCTGAAGTGTTCCAGAGTTGCTATAAGATCATGTGCAACATCCGGTGATGGTCTACCCGGGACTGATGAAGAGTAGGATGGACCTGCACAACGTGACCGCGTGCTTCCAGTAGACACCACCGAGCACTGGCCCAAGGAAGAACACGAGCCATATGCTGATCATCTCTCATCCCAGATTACATTGATATGCATCGCGACGGGTCATTATGTAAGCGTCACAATGTATTGGGTCTCTGTATTAAGGAGGGCTCACCCTATAGTTACTTGATCAGTGGTTCATGTCGTGAAGGAGTGGAGTGTATGGGAAGTGTTGAATCACAGCCTGAACCACTGATTGATCACCTGAGGGGAGCACTGAGTCTGCCACAGGGGCACAGGTGAAGGTAATGTACCTGTGTGATTGGAAGGGGTGGAGTCTGGCTCCACCTCTCCCAGACCCCATTTAAGGGCTGACCACCACCAGGGAGGGATCTCTTGTTGGGGATCTCTCCTTAGTGGAGTAATTGGTGATCCTCAACCATCATAAGAGGTGAGCCACTCTCTTCTTACTAATTGTCTGTATACCATCTACTTAAACCTACCAAAAATATTCTGTCTTCCGCACTATTTCCTTTGAGTGCTATTCTTGGGGGTTATTTGCCCTACAAATTCTTAAGCAGCTGAGATGTTCCTACACTGAAGGAATATCAATTCTAGAACTGAGCTGTAATAAGATCTCAGATTTGTTTGCAGGTGTGCAACACATTTGGTATTTGGTAATACAGAGCATAATTTTTAACCAATTTTTTACCAAGTAAAAGGTGTAACTTTAAAAAAATACTTATGAAGACACAAACCTTGTTCCTGATTTTTTGTTTTTTTGTTTTTTTTCCCTCTACATGTGGATGTACACACAAAATAATTACATCTGAATTTTGATTCAGCTGTGTCTTGTGTGCAGTTTCTACTTGTGATTTAAGTACACTGCTGTACAATTCTGCTGAATAAAATTCCGTATATCTTCAGGTAAGTAAATCTAGTGTTATGTATGAAAACATCAACATGTGGAATATCAAAAAACACCTAGTTTAGAGACAAATGAACTTTGATATTGGGGTCAGGTGTGCTGAGGGAAGTCAAAGACAGTGCAAGTTTCAGCTGCTCCTTAGCTTGCACCTAGTAGCTACTGGAAGGTCAAAAGATGTTGATGCTCAGTGTTTTCCCAGGAATTACTATTGGAGCAAAAAAAAAAAAGCCACAAATTTGTATCCATAATGTGAGTATCATGTGTTGGCTCCTCACACTGTTTCAGAAGATATGGTTGGTGTGTGCCCTTACCTTTTTCTTCCCATGACACATGGAATGTCTCAGAGACCTCATACTTGTGTCTAACATCAATTTCAATGGCAGCTGAACTTAATATGGTGTACCTTTCAATTTATCTAAGAACAAGCTTTTATGTCAGCACTAGAATACTTTGTTTATCTGGATCTTAACATGAGATTGTCACATCTTTCCCTGTTATTTACTGTTTTATATTATGAGGAAAAAAGATTGTGGGGATACTGGGATAACTTAGACTCTTACAAAGATAAAAGAAATAATATCAGTATCCTACTACTGAGGGTTTTTTTTTTTTAGATGTTTGGCTCTAACTTCTCTGGTATTCAAACACAGTGAGATAGTCTCTAGTCAGCAATACTATGTTCTACATCAAATTCAGCTCCCTGCAAGTTACACGTTTAACCTAGTTAACTTGTAGTTGGAGCTGTAACAAGATGGATACATCCATTACCTTTATGTCTTTTTTCCATGGTTACATTGCTGTTATATGTAAGTATCTCTGGGCAACTAGCACTTATCCCTATATTAACACTTCTGAGATAGGAAAGCATTGCTTCAAAGAAGAGGAGTGGAAACCTTAGTGCTCTGGTTCATCTCTCCTAAAATCAGAACTGAAGGGAGTGGTCAGCCCAGAGCAGAAAACATGTCTCCTTATTTATACTCTATTGCTTTAGCCTTAATTCATATATGTTTTTCTAGAATCTAGAAGAATTTCAAATGTGGTATAAAACTAATTCCTGTGAAACAAGTACAAAACAAGTAAGGATGAGGTCTCCATAGTGAAAGGCTCTGGCTTAGGTCAATAGCAATGTGTCTGAATTATACATAGATAGTAAGTTCCTACTGATTTCCATTAGTGGCCATTACATTTGCAAGCTGTGAACGTGAGCTTTCTGTACATACAAGATTTTCCAAAGGAAGTCAGTCAGGATGGGCCGCTCAGAAAAACAATGTTGAGACCTTCAGGCATGATGGAGGGGGAGGCCAGTGTGGAGATGGACAGGGCCTGTGCTGCGACAGTGAAAGAAGACAGGCATATCTACTTGGTGTGCACCCAGCTACCTGCCAGAGATGGAATCACTCAGTGACTGAGCACAGCAGATGGCCAGTGTTCACAGGGCATTCAGGCTTTTGCTGCAGACCCCAAATCACCTGCAACACTCTATCTCTGACAGAAGAGTCACTTTAGATTTGTGTCAAAATAGGTGTTGTGTTACAGCTGAGTAGTTTGGGCTCTGCACCAAGTTGACAGAAGTGTTCCTGTTGCTACCTTTTAACTTGTAGATGTTAAAATAATTCTGGTGAATACGATAACGTGTTGCAGTGGTGTGGGTTGGGTTACAAAAGAAGGCCACCAATGTTTGTGGCAAGTGAAAAAACAATGAGAGTCCGTGGGAAAAGTAAGGCTATAACAACATGGGTGGCAAATTTAGAGCATCCTGCTGTTCTTCTTATGAAGAAGCAAAATCACTTCCTGACAGGTTCTTGGCAACACCAGGTAAAGTATTTGCAGGCAGGCTAATAGTCTTAAAACAAACCAGCAATAACAACAAAAAACAGACAAACAAGCAGCATGAACAGAAAAACTGGTGAAGAGGATCTCTGGATATACAGCACTTCTTCACAGGAAGCGAGATAGATCCAAGAAATACTCTCTCTTCAGTGACTGGCCCTGGCATGAGCCCAGGGTAGCTCCACCATTTCTGGTCCATCACTTCTGGTCCCATGGGAGCCCAATGTGTGATTTGCCTACTCTCCCTGGGCCAACCATGCCATGTCAGCAGATGCTCAATCACCAGCTGAAGTTATTCCCTTACACCTGCATACTGCTTCAAGGCAAGCTGAACAGCAGCGCTTGCCCAGGAGAAGAAACCTCAGTATCACAGTGAAGACTGCAGGGGGAATTATGAGTTTTATGGCAGTTCAGTGTGTGTCATCAATTTAGTTCCCAATTAAAGCTAATCTAATGAGGCCAAGTGATTCAAGGAATGAGTTACCAAAAATGTTTTCCATCGAGTTGTTCAGTAGTGGCCAAAGTTACTGTCATTTAGGTGCTGGACTTGGCTCATTTCTGGCTTGACAAGACATGAAGGAACAGGTCTGAAGACACATAAAACGGCAGTTCCATTGGAGAGATTAGACCCCAAAGAACAGAGGGTCGTACTCCCACTCCAACTTCTGTCCTTTGGCTTTCTGTCATTTCCTCCTACTGTCCAGAGCTGCGAGTCCAAAAACTGTGCTGCCCGAGCTCCCAGCCCCCACTGCTTCCGACCACGAAACTGCCGCAGCAGCGACGGCAGTCAGACAGCGCAGCCCTTCCTTCTTTCTCCTCAGAGGTGAGTGCTCCTGCGCACGCGCTAGGGCTGCGTTTGACCCTGCGCGTACGCCGTCCGGCGCGGGGAGTCGTGGGTTTGGTAAGATGGCGGCTACTGCTCGGTGCTCTTGGTTTTCTCGCGGCCTTTTGCTGCCAAGGACAGGTGAGTGTGACCGCCGCCCGAAAACGGCCGGCTGCCGGGCCCCCCTTCCCCTCTCTCTTCTACAGCTTAGGCTGCGGCGGGGTTGGGGATGTCTGTCAGTTCCGCGTGCCGGCCGCAGACTGCCGACCACCATGTTCTTACTGCGGCGTTCCCCGAGGAGGAATAAGGGAGCAGGCTGGGCTGGCCCTAGCGGGTATTCGTGACAGAAGCGTCTGTATTTCTGTTTCCTGTCTTTATGAACACCTCTTTGAAGCCCAGAGGGCCGTAGGTGATCGGCTAGGGCACTGGCTGTCTGCATAGCTATGCAGTAGGTTTATTTTGTACTGGAACTGCTAGCAAATAGAATGCTTGGACGTGGGTCTTAGGTGCCAAAATGGAATGAATTACAATTACATGTATTTCTTATGTGCGCCTCTGTTGTAAAAAGTGGGAGAAAGCAAATAGAATTAATCTGGTTACAGAAATTAAAGAGCTTAATGCATTTTTAATTGTAGTAGTGTGTCTTTTCAGGAAAAATATAATTGTGGTTTACTTCAGTATTTCAATTCATTGTTCATAAACTGCTTGAGATAAGGATTGTAATGATATGCTGGAATTCTAGTGACGGATACATTCTGGGTAGTGATGAAAGTGGAATCACAGAATCACAGAATTATTTAGGGATGGAATTCCTCAGCAAGTGTGAGCTATGCGTGAGTGAGTAAGCTTTAAGCAGTGCTGTTCAGTCTGGAAATATCAACAGAAGATATGAAAGCTGTGTGAGGCTCTTAAGTTGTGTTTCGATTGGGCTGCACACTGTACAGAAGGTCCTTTGCTGGTTGTAAATCTAGTGTAAGTCTAGTTTGCTGTGTTTGAGTCTCATAGATATTCTTAAAAGTCAACCTTTTATTTTCATTTTAACTTTTCTTTGAATGTTTCCATAATTGTGCAAGTGACCATGGGTGGTGATAAACTGATAGTTTTCATGTGATTATGGAACGGGAGAAGGTGTACACCACTAAAGAACTTTCAGTGCAATACAGGTAACAGGTGTGGTTTGTATACAGGTGGGAGAAAATACGATAATAACTTGATATTTTTTGATGAAGATAAAAAACAGCAGAGAAACAATAAGTAGTTGGAAGACACTTGTAGAAATTTTGAATGTTTACTTTCTTGTTCTTAAATGAATTGATCTCTTTCATAGTAGTGTTTTCAAAAGGTGCTCACGCTGGACTAAAATCTTGTTTCCTTTAGGTTTTTCATTGTAAGGTCTGAAACATTCCTAGAGGAGAGTAACAAAGACAGTGAGATAGTGTGTTTTTTTTAATTTTGTAAGTAGGGTATTGTTTATTCCTTTTTCTTTTTTTTTTTTAAACTGTTGGAAAAGAAGTCTGTGTGGATGAAGTAATAAGGACAGTTGGTCACCAAGATTTCTTTTACTATCTCAGCACGCTTTTGCAGCTTTTTGGTATAATTGAAGAAATCCACATAGCTGTAAAGAACTCAGTTATTTTTTTCTATGAGTTTGCTTCTCCTAGTACTAAGTTAAAGAAGAAATGGTTGTTAGAACACTGCAGGAATGAAGGCAACAAGTTCATCCAGCTGTCTGCTGGTGTGTTATCTTTTACACTTGCACTTGTGCTTAGCTGGTCTCCGCTTTCTGGGCACCTTTTACGTTTCTATGGGCTTAATTCTGTACAGAATATTCTTTATTCAGTCCTGCTTACATATGCAGATTTACTTTTTTCTTCTTTAAAAAGAATAAAGAAGTAAAAAAGCAAGCTCCCTCCTGAAGTGTTTTGAGCATAAAAACTTGAAATTTTAGACTGATTGTTTTTGCAAAACCAGGAAAGCTGCATAATGTAAAGACAAGATTTTGATTTTTTTTTAAATGAAGCTACTTATGTATATGTAGTTTGTGTATTTGTATAATTTGTGCGTAAAATGGAACACAGAAGCTCTATGTGAACATGAAGAAAAACTTCTTTACATTGAGGGTGATAGAGCACTGCAACAAGCTGCCCAGACAGATTGTGGGGTCTCTTTCTCTGAAGATACTGAAAACCTGCTTGAATGTGTTCTTAACCTTCTGAATGGAACCTGCTTTTGTAGGGGGAGAGGAGAGTGGACTAGATGATGTCTGGAGGTCCCTTCCAGCCCCTGTGATTCTGTGACTGCCTTCCCTGTAATTCTTTTGGGAACAGAGATTCTGGTAGGAAAGACAGTATGAAGATAACTTGTGAATGTGGCAGTGATGAATTAACATATGCCTTAGAACTGAGTTTGAGATATTGTGAAGTTTAAGATGAACCTACTGTGTTACTTTAGAAACCCAACACACAATTTAGAGTCCAAATGTATGTCTTTGATTACTTTGTTTATTTAAGTGGGTGTCAAACTGCCTTTGTCCTGAAGCTGGAACTACGATTTCTTGATTATTTTCTTTAATTTTATTTTATTTTTCCTTCTAAATTGTAGGATATGAAGAGAGGGGAGAGACAAACTTTGGGGCATAGATGCACCTTTCAGGCACTGAGGTCTTGTTGTATTCTCTGGTTTAAATCAAATAACATAAATAACTTATCTAAGCATGTCTGTAGTATGTTTATATACTCTACATTTCAACTGTTTCTGTAGTTTTGTGATCATGGACATGTGGTAGCATTAAACTCTTCTAATAAAAAATCTTTGCAGATTTTCTTTTTCCTTTTTGGCAAACCTGAGTGGAGTGGACGTGTTTCTTTTCAAACTTCCTCATGGAGCTTCTCAATTTACATCAATACCCTAGTGATGTCTGGTTTCTGTGGCTTTTAACTTTCTATAGCTTGTTAAAGAAAGAAACAGCTTTGAGCCAGTGTTCTGTGCATCCTGGATCTGGCTCTTTGCATCTGTTCATTTCCCCATGCTGTAGAACTGTGATGTAGGAGGATTGTTCTCTCCTTTAACGTGAGTTTACTGTATTTAGACTGAATTAAAAAGTCTAGTTAATCACATCTAGAATTATTGTTATGTCTTTCTCATAATTTCCAAGTCTAGGAGCATGCTCAGGTGAGACCTACCTGTATGTACTATGTAGTTTTTATTTGCTTAACCTCTTTGTCTCACCTCATACATCAACTACTTACGGTAGCCATGTAAGTTTTATTTTCTGTTTAGGAGCCTGTAGCATTAGACTACTCCTTCTCTGTTTTAGTTTGGTCTTCTGTTTTTTTTTAAATCTGCACCTCCCCAAGCTTCTATGACCTATCCAGATGCCTCTGAAATAGCCTGACATGGGAGATCTATTTAGCTGAGGTTGAATAAAATAAGTCTGCAATGAGGAAAAAAAAAAAAAAAAAAAAAAACACAAAACTTTGATTTGACACTGATAACTTTAAGCTTGTCTTACGTCCTCTCTCCCATTTTCTGTTTCAGGTTGTGGCATTTCTGCATTATCTGTGGTGCCATCTGTGTTGCAGCAGCGTCACCAAGTTCATCACTCAGTGATCCCTCATGGAAGAAGTGGACGATCCTCTGTTAGTGGCATTGTGGCCACTGTCTTTGGAGCTACAGGTTTCCTGGGGCGTTATGTTGTCAATCGTTTAGGTAATGTTTTTCAGGCATACCCATTCATAGTTCAAGTGCCAAATGCCAGTTTTTCTTCAGGTTACAGAACAATCTGTCTGTAGCACTTTGAGTCTCAAAAATGCTACAGTGCTGAAATGTTTTTTGTGATTCCTCTGTAGTATTTGGTCTCGTAAAGTGTCAAGATGTAGCAATTAGTAAAAACAGAACCATGTGAAGATTGTTATAGTCATTAAGATCAATCAGTCTCCTTCACATACTGTTTTTCCAGTATGTGAAATGCAGCTCTGAGAAGACATACAGTCTGTATTTTTGGCACTATTAGAAAATTATAGTTAAAATTTGCAGGAATTTGGAATTTTATAGAATTGTCTTTTTTGAATTTGAGTTTTAGGAGTTTTTTTTTCTTCTCTCTATATACCTTCTAAAAATGCAGATACCCTTCAATGTGGTACATTTCTATATACTGTATATTTATAGCATACACTGTTTTGTTTTTTTTTTTGTTTGTTTCTCAAGCTTATTAGGTCATTTATTCCTTCAAGTATCTACTTGAAATAGTAATGTTTTAAATTCAAACAATTGCTTCTTTGCTACCTTTGGCTTTGCAGATAATTGTTCAAGATGGTCATGCTGTGCTTCAATACCAGGAACAAAATAAATGCTGTCCATTTCTAATTTTATCTATTTAGGCATGTAGTAGTTTAAGATAAATGTTTTTTTTTTAAATGCTTAGGTCGCATTGGATCTCAAATAATCATACCTTATCGCTGTGATCAGTATGACCTCATGTATCTGCGACAGATGGGTGACCTGGGGCAACTTCTCTTTTTAGTAAGTCTTCTGCATTGTCTTCAGATCAAATATAATAGCATTGCTATACAAGGAGGTGTGTTAACTGTTCTCAAACTCAGAACTTCAGCAATTGCTTAGCCTTGAAATGGAAATTGTGAGATAGTTTTCTTTAATTATGCCTATTTACACACTATCTCATCTCTTTCCCATCTGATGTTCTGGTTACAGGAATGGGATCCTAAGGACAAATATTGTATCCGAAGAGCCGTGGAGCACAGCAATGTGGTCATTAATCTTGTTGGAAAAGAATGGGAAACAAAGTAATAACTTATTCATTTTTTCCTTATGTACATAGACTTCCAACAGGTATTGATTTTATAGCCGCTTTTTTACAGCATGTGTGCAGTATGTGGTGATGCTGACATTGTTTTTGCCATCTCTGAAAAGGCATAACTGAAATCTTGCATATAGTTCTTCTAATTTAAATATTTAACTAGATTTTCCTGTTCTCTAGGAAATATTTTATTTAAAACCTTGTTAGTGTAGAACTGTCAAAAACAAAACCAAATTAACTGTGTGATTTGCTTTTGTATGTAACTTTGCTACCTGGTGGATAATTAAATGTTGATCTCGATTTCACGGATGTTTACAGGTCTCAAGTCTCATTGCACTTTTTTTTTTGTGAATTGTCATTTGGTTATGTCAAATTCTGCACTTATTTTTTCTGAAATGGTGTATCTCTTGTCAAGCACCTGTTTCAGCTGTTTCTTGTATCGTACATAACTTCTGGGAGTGTCTTTGGTACTACATTCAGGATTGTGGAGGTGTCTTCTTTTTCTGATAATCACTTAGCTCTTTATCCCACTGATGGAGTCTGCAAGAGTTTTGTTGAGGAGAATCCATCTAGTCTAACTTGATAGAGGCTTTGTATGTCTGACAGTGTTTTTTGGGTCTGTGGTGATAGAACATGGGCAAATCGTTTCGGGCTCAAATGGGTAGTTTTAGGTCACATATAAGAAAGAAGTCTTCTATGCTGAGGATGGTGAGGCACTGTAACAGGTTGCCTAGAGGTGTGGTTGATGCATTATTCCTGGAGACTTTCAAGGCAAGGCTGGATGAGGCCATGGGCAACCTAATTTAGCTGTTCATTGCAGGGGAGTTGGACTAGACAACCTTTAAAGGTCCCTTCCAACTCTAAGGATTCTGTGGCTGCTGCAAAGAAGAAAAGAAGTGTGGACAGCAGGTCTGGGGAGGTGATCCTGCTCATCTGTGCTGATGAGATGTTACCTGAAGTACTGCTTTCAGATATGCAGTCCTTAACACTGGAGGGAGGTAGAAATGTTGGAGCACATCCAGAGGAGGGCCATGAAAATGATGTGAGGGATGGTACACGTCCCCTTTGAGGACAGGTTGAGAGAGCTGGGGATCTTCAGCTTGGAGAAGAGGAGGCTCTGAAGAGACTGGATGACAGCCTTTTGGTATTTAAAGCAAATCTATAAGAATGGTGACAAGACTTCAGCAAGCTCTTGTGATAAGAGAAGGGGAAATAGTTTCAAACTAGAAGAGGGAAGATTTAGACTAAATCTAAGGAATTTTTTGTTATGGTGAGGGTAGTGAAGCACTGGAACAGGTTGTCCAGGGAGGTGATAGATGCCATATCCTTGGTCAGATTCAAGATCAGGCTGGGCCTGGCTCTGAGCAAGCTGATGTAGCTGTAGGATATTCCTGTTCACTGCAGGGGTAGTGGACTAGACCTTCAAAAGTCCCTTTCAGCACAAATAATTCAGTAATTCAGTGTTTTTAATTCCTCTTATATCTTCTTTTGACTTTGCAGTGTAGGTAAAAAACATTCAAAACTAACCTTTGCTGTTAGAACAGAAGTAATGTTTTCATTTTTTCATTTGGGAGTGAAGGAAAAAGTCTGTGATACTGACCGAAGAACAATTTAATCTCCCTTTATCTTTAGATATGCAGTTCTTCATTCAAAATTGATGAACTCATGTTAGAAGTGTGATTTATGTAAGGAAGGGTTCCTTTTTTAGTGAAAGGAAGCGAGGCAACAACAAAAAGTTTGACATAAGCAAAGCACATCTGGTTGCTCTGCTCAGTTTCAGCAACATCAAAAGCAGAGGATTCTTAGTACACCTTATGGACTTCCAGGTTTTCTAGAATTTGCTACTGTATTGCTTAGAAGTCCTTATTGTGTATTTTTATCTACCATGTTGATAGTAGTGATGCTGCTATAAAATTGTGTGGCCTATTAATGAGGTCAGGTTAACCATCATAATAATCCCAAAGTCTACAAGAAACGTAAGCAGAATAAGAAGACTGATTAGAACTGGAGATGAGAAAAAGGAAAAAAAAAAAAAAAAAGTAAAGCCTGCAGTTAAATATGTTTCTCCTTGCCTAGTATTAATATGCAGTCTGGTTTGTGTATACTGTGTTGTTTCAAAACTCTGTAGTTAGGGGAGAGATGTTTATTCTGGCATGTTTCTAGAATCTATTTTTGTGAATAGAACAGGAATAATGGTTCTCAGGATCGTACTAGCTATTGAACAGTACAAAATATTTTTTTAAGCTTTCTTTAGACTTCAGCGGGCTCTGAAGACCTGTGAAAATAGGTTAAGAACTGTGGGAGAGGAATTTGAACAGAATGTTTGTTACCCAGAATCAAATGGAAAAGATGGAGGAGTGTTTACAAGGTCAATGTGAAGACACAAAAAGCCATTTTTCTTTCTTGCAGTCTTGGGATAGTCAGAAGAAATTTTGTGATTGCTACAAGGCTATAGTGTCAACTCTGCTTGAAGATTGAACTTCTATATTGTTCTTGATCAGATAGCAAACAAGATTACAGTTGAGCTCTGCAAATTTAGTACCCTTGAATGCTATGAAGTGAGTAGAGTTGTACTGTTTTCTGCGTGCTTCCTCCTGAAATTCCTTATAGCTGCTGTGAAACAGTTATAACTGTTCTGTTAGTGTAAAATTTCCATATGCACAAGCATCTGTCAGTTCTCCGGTCTGTATTTGTAATCTTTCCTATTGTCTATCATCTGTCCTAATTTAGGCTGCTTAGAATTTTTGGGTTCTTTTGTAATGTGATTGAGTGCATCAAATAAAGTCAGATCTAAAACACGTGTTTTGAAAAGACAACTTTGCTCAGATCTTGAAATGCAGCATTTCTTGAAGTTACTAAATCTGTTTTGAACTGGGGAGGACTTTGTATTTACTGCTGACAGATGGCAAAGAGGACTTTTCCCCAAGCTAGAAGTCAGGGATGGGAAGCAGAATAAACTCCTCAAAACTCAGGATAAAACAATGGCCTGCAATTCCACAAGGCCATAGGATCAGATGGGACCTACTCAGGGGTACTAAGGAATCTGGAAGAAGTGATTGCTAAGCCACTGTTGTTATCAGCTGTCCTGGTCAACTGGGCAGGTCCTAGGCAACTGGAGACTTGCTAATGTGATGCTGTTCTGCTAATGAAGTGAAATTGCTTCTGACAGGTTCTTGACGATACCAGGCAAAGTATTTATAATTAAGCCAATAGTTACATATAGAATGCAAAGTTGGAGTCACCCAGCTGGTGAAGATCTCTGAATATGTACCACTCCTTCTCAGGAAGCAGTCTATGTCCAAAAGATGCTCTCCCTTCCATGGTTGGCCCTTGTATGAGTCTGGGGTGGCTCCACCCTGAGTTCACCCTTCTTATCACATGGGGAGCACATGTGCAAACAATTGGTCTATGCTCCCTAGGGTAGTTACACCTCTTCACCAGGTTCCGTCACTAGTTCAAGTTGTGACCAGTTCTCTTACATTTGCCCTTCTTCAAGAAGGGTTGAAGGGAAGGTCTGTAGAACTATAGGCATGTCAGCCTCAGTTGTTATTGTGGAAGGTCATGGAGCATGTCTTGGGTGCAATCAAATGTCATGTTTGGGACAGCCATTGGATCAGGCCTAGCAATTGTGGGTTCATGAAAGGCAGGTCCTGTATGGCTAGTCAGATTTTCTTCTATGATTAGGTGACTGGCCTGGTGGATGAGGGAAAGGCTGTGGATGTAATCTACCTGGAGTTTAGTAAAGCTTTTGACTTTGTATCCCACAGTATTCTACAGAAGCTGGCAGCTTAAGGCTTGGACAGGTATACTCTTTGCTGGATAAAACACTGGCTAGATAGCAGGGTCCAGGGAGTGGTGGTGAATGGAGTTAAATCCGGCTGTTGATCTGTTACTAGTGGTGTTCCTCAGGGGTCGGTAGTGGGGCCTATCCTGTTTAGTTTCTTTATTGATGACCTGGACAAAGTGATTGAGTGTACCCTCAGTAAACTTGCAGATGACACCAGGATGGGAGGAGGTGTTGATCTGCCTGGGGGTAGAAAGACCCTGTAGCTATCTGCATCTCTGGACTGTGGCCAAATTTATGAACTTCAGCAGGACTAAGTGCCAGGACCTGCACTTTTCTTGCAACAACTCCATACAGTCCTATAGGATTGGGGCAGAGTGGATGAAAAACTGCATGGAGAAGAATCTGGGGATGTTAGTTGACAGCCAGCTGAACATGAGTCACCCGGTGTACCTGGGTGGCCTAGACGGCTGATAGCATCCTGGCATGTACCTGAAGTAGTGTAGTCAGCAGGACCAGGGCAGTGATAATTGCTTTGTATGTGGTGATGTTGAGGCCCCTGTACTTGTTTTGGGCCCTTTGCTATGAGAAAGATGTTGAGGCCCTCAAGCACATCCAGAGAAGGGAATGAATCTGGAGAATTACAAGTTATGTGAGTAGCAGTTGAGGGAACTGGGGTTGTCCCTACAAGTACCTGAAAGGAGGTTGTTATGAGGTAATGGTCAGCTTCTTTTTCCAGATAACTAGTGGTGGATGAGAGGGAATGGCTTTAAGTTGCATCAGAGGAGTTTGTGTTGGATATTAAGAAAAATTTATTCTCAGAAAATGTGGTGAGGTGTTGGAAGAGGCTGCCCGGGAAGTTGGTGGAGTCCCTGTCCATGGAGTTGTTCAAGAAGCACATGTGTTTGGACTGGATGATCTTTGTGGTCTTTTTCCACCTTAATAGTTATATGATTCTGTAATTCAGACTGATTTAATCTTTCCAGGTGAAAAAGCATGTAGTACTACTGCTGTAGTTGAAGCTTTATATTGAGTTTCTCTTATTTCATGTATGTATTATATGAAGGATTCCTCACAAAAGGAGACTTTCTAACAAAGCATAAAGATAGATTTTTTTTTTTTAAATATATTCAGGTAATATGTGATAACTGCTACTAACTACTGCCTGTTAGTAGGCAACCACTGTCAGTTGGTCTTAAATTAAAATTTGTTTTTGTTTTAGAAACTTCAGTTTTGAAGACGAATTTGTAAATATTCCTAAAAGTATTGCCCAGATAACTAGAGAGGCTGGTGTGGAAACATTCATTCATACCTCTCACCTAAATGCTAGCATGAAGAGTCCTTCCAAATACCTGAGGAGTAAAGTAAGTCTAGTATCCTTTTGATTGTATTCTGAGACATCCTCAGACTTTTGTTTTGTTGTTTTTTTTTTTTTTCTTTCTGTCTAGGTCTCTTTAAAAGAAATCAGTGGATGAATATACTGTGTATCAGATTGGATATTAGAAAAACATTAGTATCAGAAAGAAAGAGAAGGTGTTAGAACAGGCTGCTGAGGGATATGGTGGAGTCACTGTCTCTGGAGGTTTTCCTGTGGATGAAAAGGGTAGATGCAGCACTTCGGGACATGGTTTACTGGGCATGGTGGTGATAGGTCAGCGTTTAGGCAGCATGATCTTAGTAGTCTTTTCCAACCTTTATGATTGTATGACATATTTTCTTCAGCTGAGGAATTTTTGTGTTACTGTACTCGTTGGGGGCTGGAAATCTTCCTAAGTACTTAATGTGCTTTGTAGGGAAGTAGATGTAGGATTTCTGAAAATATTCCTTCTGTATTTGATTATATTTGCATTTACAATTACTGTTGTTTAGAAATAGTTTTAGGATGGTTTGGAGTCTGATATCATATTATCTTAATATTGAAGGCTGAAATGACCTAGCAAATGCAGGTAAGTAGATGATATCAAAATTAATCCAGCAAAAAACAGTTTAACATCACCAATACTGGCCCTTGTGGTGAAATTGTTACCTGTTCTTGTAAAAAATGTAAAAGTTTGTTTTTGACCTCCTATTTTTTTTTCCTTTTTAGGAAGTATAGTTTCCTATTATTACTTTCTTCTATATAGCTGGTGTCAAGTCCCAATTTCATCTGTTTTGTTTTATTTTGTCCTGCCTGTTGAACTCTGTTGCCTATTGTAATAGAATTTTTGTTCTAAAACCAAATTTTTGTAGCTCTCTGTGTAATGGCTCTATAGGATAGTTAGTCCTTACTGTATTCACTAGTTCAATGTGGAAAGTAGATCCACTGAAGTTGAAAGCTTCCACTGAAGTTTATTCCACTCTATTTCAGCAGTGCTTTAGTGTTCTAACAGTCTAGTAGGGGCTGATTAAACCTGTATGTTTTTTTTCCAAACTTTCCTCTAAAACAAACTAGAGAGCTGCTTCCTTTTTGAACTTTGATGCTTTTGATGTGCATCCATTCACTAATGATGTTGCATTGTATGGTCTTATGGGACTTTGGGAACAGAGTGTGAGTCTTGTTTACGCAAAGCATCTCAAAGACCAGATAACTGATACCAATTGTTTTGTTCTATATCCTTGAATATTATAGTCAACATACAGTAAATTCTGAAAAGGTATCTTTTTGGGGCATATTCAGAATGGATCTAATTTATATGGTCGTCTTAATTGAATGACAGGCTGTTGGAGAGATAGCAGTAAGGGAAGAATTTCCAGATGCTATAATTATGAAGCCTTCTGAGATGTTTGGGAGAGAAGACCGATTTCTCAATCATTATGCGAGTATGTATTCTTGAAATAACAAAGCTGTGTCCTGTTTGTATACCTGTCTGTAGAGAACAGAGGGAAAAAGCAGTCTACTCTTAAGAAGTAGAGGTATATTTTTATCATAAATGTACTGTTTCGTTTAGAAAAGATGTGTAACAGAAAAAGTTTTCATCTTGTGACGAAGTGGTAGATCCTGAATTCTTTCAAAGTCAAATTGAAACTTTTCTGACTGATGATATTTACTGTTTTTTATTAGGTTGTCTTGAGCTAAGATCTGATCATCCTAACTGAAATTAACTTTTCAATTTGGTAATGCTGGAATGTAAGGAAGATCTGGGCTATTCTAGGCTCATACGGAAGCAAAAGTACTGACTCATATCACCAGTAAAATCAGAGTACAGGCTACTTCTCTTGCAAAGTTGAGGTACCTCTTAACAACTCCAGAGGAACAGTAAATATAGCCTTTCCATGGTTATTAAAACTGAATGGGGGTGGTAATTCTTTCCAATTCTTTTATAGCATAATGTGTATTGATTATTCGCCTACTGAAAGCATTTACAGATTGTTTTTTTTCTCCACTAGACATGCGCTGGTTTGGTGGTGTGCCTCTTATTTCTTTGGGCAAAAAAACAGTGAAGCAACCAGTATATGTAAGTTTTTCTAAAACTAAGACAATTCCATATCCTGCTTTTTTTTTTTTCCTTTGTCTCTCTCCATAAATCACTTATTGAAGAGGAGATTGTGCATCTGTTCATGTCTTCTAATGGTAATTATTTGTTTTTCACAGGTAGTTGATGTAGCAAAGGCAATTATTAATGCAATTAAAGATCCTGATGCTAAAGGAAAAACATATGCCTTGGCTGGGTAGGTTACTTTTCTGATTCTAATTTACTGAAGTACTTCTTTTTGTTGTAATTTTTTTTTTTTTACATGCTGTGCAGTACATATTATTTCTTCATCCACGCATGCACTTTGAGCTGCAATAAATTCTACCTCCTTGTTGGGAGGAAAAATGAGTCAGGCTTTTAGTGTGAGTACTCTGAAAATCCTAGTTTAGGTTCTGTTGTGTTTAATTTTACATATTTGCACACAGAGAAATAGGCAGTCTTTATAATTGATACCAAACAGGATAGCTTTGGTGAAAATGCTGCTAAAATCTTGTGGAAATCACCTTGAGTAGTCACTTTTGAATCCCTTGGTGTATTTATGTAAATAAGTTCCATGTCAGAAGTCAGAACAGGTCATTAGCAACAAGGAAAAATTACCTAGCAAATGCCATGGGTCCATGTTTCAATGTATAGTGCTAGAATTAGTCTCCATCCAATATATATGGTAAAAGAAGCACTAGATCCAGGAGTGGGGAAAAAGAACAACAGTTGCTAATAACCCATTTTTTTTCCAGTTGTTCAGATATGTCTTCCTTTGTTATATGCTGAAAATACTCTTGATATCTGGATTTTGCATAAGGCTTATCTAAGACTCTATTGTTTTTTCCATACTCATTTTGTGATACTGTTACAGCAGCAATACAGTAATTCCTGTAGTGCAGAGATCATTTCAGGTTCATCTTTTACTCTTTTGATATGACTCTGCTCAGGGCTGTAAATGTTGATGTTGTTCTAGTAGTCTGGTTAGGTATATAGTATGTTGGTGTTTGAAAAAGTCAGCAGTAAAAATAGGAAACCTATTTCTTAAAGGACCAACAGCAGTGGTAAATTTAAGTAACTTGAAGTTGCTTTCAAATCATCACCACCCAGTGAACCACTCAAATCATCGAGTCATTATTGAAGAGAATAAATATGTAGGTATTAGTAAAATTAAACCAACGCAAGAGCATTTGAAATGCATGCTACATCCTCTTAGGTGACTGTTTTATTTCTTGCGGGCAAACTAATTTGAATCAGCACATATACAAAGCTGCCTGTCATAAAAGGAAAGAGAGACTTGTTTTTAGCTTCACTGTTGTCTCAGCAGAAGTAACTGCTAGAACAGCTGGAGAGATTGAGAACTGCTCACTAAATGAAACAATATTTGCAGCCAAATGCAAGGACAGCTGGCTAAACTTTGAATGTATTCTTACAGATTCCAAGTCTCTCTCTTTTTTTTTTTTTTTTTTTTTTTTTTTTTTTTTTTTTTTTTTGGTCAGTTTACAGAAGACAAAGAGTTCAACACCCATGTCTCAGAGGCAGGAATTCAAGCAAGGTTGCCACGCTCTTGCAAGGAGTAGAGCTTTTGGCACTTAGCCTGAAAAAGCTTTGAATAACTAATAGCCTAAATTGGAGACTGAAATTGATGCTAGTTCTGTAAAGTCTTCTATCTTGGTTGCTAACACTATAGAGCTTGCTATATTCTAGTATTCTGGTTAGCGTAACGACACTTGAATACAACTTTTTTGTTGGTGAAGTTGTATTGTTAATGTTAGGTAGCTTGTAAAGGAATTAATAGAAAAGTATTTCCTTATTTTAACATTTTTTTTAAAGTATGGTTATATTATATACATGTGTATGGTTTTTAACTATCAGGATGGAAATAAAATTGGGTTATTATGCTAGCTTTGTGTATGTATACCTTATGGGCAGGAAACTCGGTTTCTGATGGTACACCTGTAGTATAACTTCATAAATGCCAAGGTGAAATTTAAACAAGAAAGGAAGGGGAACTCCCAGTGGTATATGTTTCTCTTAAACTGCTGTGCATGTAGAGGAAATTGTCTGCTACCTTACCTCCATTTTCAAAGGGTGAATGCATTTTTGGGGGGAAATTTATCTTGCTCATAGAGAGCACAGCATGATCTTAGTCATGGAAACTGAAGTCAGTAATTTCCTTGCAATCATTTGCTACCAAAGATGCAAGGCTTCTTGTTAATAAATGTTTATTAATTTTACTGTTTACTTTCTGGCTTCTTATCTTTCTTGTGTTCCAGAGTGTTAAGTGGGCATTTGTGTACTTAACTGGGGAAAATTGATTTGTTGTCAATTAAAATAGTGTGAAATAATGATTAAAAATAAAAAAAAACACAAAAGAAACTGTACTGTCTTTCCTTTTCCATCTTTTTCCCAAGGCTTAGCTTCACTTTCAATTCAGCCTTTGTGGTACAGGGGAGTAGTAATGGCAGATCAAGTCAGTCCATAGAAGTTCCTTTCTGCCATTCCTTCCTCCTCACTTTTTTTTTTTTTTTTTTTTCTTCCATCCATCATTGTGTCTTCTCCGTGGAATGCAGAGATATGTCTGTTCCAGTGCCTGGAGCACCTCTTCTCCCTCTGACCTTAGTGTTCTCTTCTGCTGTCTATGACACCTTTTTCTCTCCCTTCTCTGCATCCCCCCTACTGGCAGTGCCTTGGCAGGAACACCCAACACAGTGATAAAACAATCTTGCAGCGTATAATGTTACTCTTGCTCTTAAGTTTCTCTGACTTAATTTACCCATTTCAGACAGTATAGAATATTGACTCAACGTTTTTTATGCTTTTGTGAGGAAAATCACAAGCTTGGCTAATAATTTAAATTGAAGAAAACAGGCCCTTGATTGGCATAGGGTGATGGGGATGTTTTTTTGATTTTTGTCTCATATTGCAAGTATTTAAAAATATGTAACTGACCTATAATGCTTGTTTTTTTTCTTTCAGACCTAATCGGTACCTTCTTTACGACATGGTAGAATACATCTATGCAGTTACTTTTCGAACCTTTTTTCCATATCCACTTCCACGTCCTTTGTATCAGTAAGTGGAACACTTCAGTCACTAAGAACTTATCAAGCAGCATAGAAGCATGAGTAACTACTGCATTGGTTATTTAGTATTAGTACTGTCAATTGTTATCTATTGTTGTAGGATAGTGGGAACTAGCCATGCATGAGTAATTTTGAGTCCTTTGTCCAGCCATAGGCTCGCAGTTGATGAACTGGATAAAAAGTGAAGTTGTAATAAACTTAATGTAACTGCTACTGAATGCCCTTGTTTAGGCTGAACCAAGAAATTGGTAGAAGGTTGTAAGTAGAGACAATCAGTAGCAAATTAAATGGAATTTAATAGTACACAGGGAAGATCTGTCTATTCTACTGACATTTTCCTATAGCTGTTCAAGGTAATGCTACTGTCAGCTCTTGACTTGATTTTGTAGTTCAATCCTTTGTATTCATTTCAGTCAGTAGCAGGTAAATTTGTAGAGAATTGTTGGCCTGGAAATTTGAGCAGTATGGTTGAGAGTACATATCTTGTCTACTATGTGAGGAAAGTAGAATTGTTAAAAAGATAGTAGTAAATAAGGAAATAGTGAAGGAAAGCTATAGCATCACATCAGTTCATTACAGTAGATGAGTTCTGAAGACTTTATTTGCAGGTACTGAACAACTTCTGCAGCTGTATGTTTTCTCCCCTTTGAACATTCAAGGGAGAAACTGATCCCTAACTGGGAAATAATGAATGAAAAAAGTGTAGTGAAAGACTGAGCCTAGGCTTAGTCCTTGAAATATAGTCAGAAATTTTTTGAAGAGTTACATGGAATAGTAATTTCTGTTTCAGAAGATCACCCTCAGCTTGGCTGAGAGAAGCTTGTTATAATCTTTTTTCTTTGTGGGTTAATTTAAGTGCTATTTCATGTTTTTGAGAAATAACCGCAACTATAGTAGCTCTGTTTATGTGTAGTAACTTAATGCTGCCCTAGTCTACCAGCTGAGCATTTCATTAAGAGATTCTACTTAAGAATATTCTTGATCCTAAACAACTGAGCATGTGTTGTAGTAATATTTTCTTTTCCATATTCACTTAACTTTCAGGGGAACTTTTATTTCTGAAAACTTCAAATACATGAATCTTCGTCTTTTTTTTACAAAGGCAGATCTTTCCAGATTCCATCATCTTGTTTATATGGCTATTAAATGATTTAGTTGTCAGCATGTATATTTTTCCCAATGGTGGTGAGCTTCATGGCTAATTTAATTACTGTCTGCACTATTAGGGAAAAGAACTTGGAGGAAAGGCAAGGGAAAGATTCAACCTTCTAATGTGTGGTGGATTGGATGTGTTTACTTTCCAGCCTCACTAACAACACTTAGTTTTGCTTATAAATATCCCTTCACTCCTTTCCAAAGTAGAGGAGTAGGGGATTGAATAATTTGGTACCGAACAGTTAAAGTTACAACAAAAACAGCTGAGAACTTGCTCATTGCTTTAAATTTGTTGTTTTTAAGAACAGCACACTGTTAAGTCTGAAATGTTTTTACTAGTTATTGTTTTCTTCTTTGAGTCTTGGTGATAACTGTTTTTTTGCAACACTTTCTGATTACAGTTTAATTGCAAGAGTCTTTGAGATCAGTCCATTTGAACCATGGTTAACTCGAGACAAGGTAGACCGAGTAAGTGGTCTTCGGTTTCTTCTTGGGGAATGTTTCCTTTTGTTTTGTGTTTGAAGGATGCTTAAATGTGTACACATCATGTAGTATTCTGGTCAGTTCACTTCTAAAATTTGATTATGTAAAATTAATTGAGGACTGTGAACAACAATTATGTTTTGTGGAGGTGCTTCTGTGTAACCTTAATAAAAAATAAGTGTGAGTCCTGCATCACAGCTGCTGCAGCTGCTGTTCTACAATCTCACTCTTGAATTATTCATCCAGACCTGTTACAGAGCAGAGGGATACACTCACAAAGCAGTCTGGACATTGCTCTGGTGTAGTTTTAGAATGGCTTGCTGAGAGAGGGAGAGAGACTGACTTTTTTTTATTATTATTATTTTAAGAAGGTATTTTTAGGATGTAGTCTTTCTGCTGTCCTTGGTGGAAGAAGAATATTTAACATTCTTCGCTAAATATATTTAAGAAAGTGGTAACAACTGGTGAGAGGGTTTTAATTACAAGTAACATGGTAGAGTGGGGAAAGGGCACAATAGTTGAAGCATTAAAAATGATAAAGGCTGCATGCTTTGATTCTCTCCTTAGTCCTTCCCCTTCAACACATGCTATTTGTAGGTAACTAGTGAGTTGTTTTTTGTTTTCTAAGGTGCAAGTTATTTATGTTACAAAAGTTAAGATAATGAATATTTGTCCTGTAGAGAACCTTGTTCTAAAACATAAACAGAATAGCAACCTGTGAAAAATATATGCTGAACTACTGTCTTTTAGCGAAACAGGATGTAAAGGCATATATGAACTGTAGTTATACATACACATCTGGCCTGATTTTGTGGTTGTAATTCCATTAACTTCCTGATAGAAGTCAATAGACTGGATGGAGAGAGAATGAACAAGTTCTGCATGTCTCAGCTATTTAATCCTGAATCTAAAGTCAGATTTATTTTTGCTTTGCTAGTGGTTCAGAAGATCTGTATCTCCTGCTGAGATACACTGGGTACTTAATAACTCATGTATGTAGGTCACTCTGAAAGTAATGCCTCCTATTTATTTCCGTGGAAACTACAACATACTGAGAGCACAGTAACACTGGTGGAGCTACAGAATACTGCTTTTCAAAATAGTCACCACCATTAGCTGTGTGTGTGATGTTTAACAGCCTGTAGACTACTGTTGTAAAAGATACACACCATCAGAGGTGATCCACTGTCACCACTACTGAACTGTACCACCCACTGCCTCACTGTGCTGACATCCACTGCTTGGTCTTAGTGAACACTCAGCAAGCATCAGTTAATGCCTCTGTACGTTGTTTTTCCTGCATGGAGCAATTCATTGACACATCTTTCCTTACATGTTTCTGTATCAAACACTGTTTTATCAGACCACCGCTCTGCTGCTATCTGACATGTGGCAACAAAATGTAATATCATATTGGTGGTAAGGTTCATCCTCTATTGCCATGCCACCAACATCCACCTCTGATGTTGGTGTAACTAAGAGGTGTTACTTTCAAAGCAGCACTCATAACACAAGATGTAGGTCTGTATTGTATTGCAGGCTGTTTTCCTAGGGGAGCAGTCTTGTATCAGCCTTGTAGCTACAGCTGAATCTCCAAAGAGCTGCCATTTGGAGGATATTGTTTTAAGTTCTTTACAATTAGAGTTGTGGATGCCCTGTCCCTAGAGATTTTCAAGGCCAGATTGGATGGGGCTCTGGGCAGCCTGATCTAGTATTAAATGGGGAGGCTGGTGGCCCTGCCTGTGGCAGGTTGGAGATTCATGGTCCTTGAGGCTCCTTCCAACCCCAGCCATTCTGTGATAGATTTAAATATTTCTAGTACCAGAGATTTATCCTAGTATGTGTTCATAAATGTGACCTCAGGTGTCACTACATAGAAACTACGTAAAACTTTTTTTTTGGTAGATGAATAATTGCATTGAGTGTAGTTTTGTTGTCCATTTTGTTAATTCTCTCTTTCTTTTTTTCCAACCACTCCTCTCTTTTTCTTTCTTTTCAAAGTTTCACACAACAGACATGACATTGCCTGATCTCCCTGGTTTGGAAGACTTGGGTATTCAACCAACATCTCTAGAACAAAAAGCAATTGAAGTTCTTCGTCGTCACCGTAGATACCGCTGGTTGGATGCTGAGCTAGAGGAAGCAAAACCAGCAAAGACATATCCCATGTAACAGTTGTATAGGTGTTTACTTAACACTTCTTAAACTGTCTCGGTATAACCTAGCTTGTTTGGAAAAATGTGTACATAGTAAGTATAATATTGTAATAATGTAAACTCTCTTTTATCCTTGCATTTGTCTTTTTAAGTACAGGAAACTGTAACTGATACACAGTTTTTGTCTTTAAAGGATAATGAAAGCAAATTTACATATTGTTTAGTTGGTGAGCATTAAAATATTTTGATGATATGTAGAGTACACTAATCTTGTTAGCTGGGAGAAGTAGAGGCTTGTAGGGAAACTGACTTTAAAGGGATTGAGAATAGGGATAAAATGAGTGACAAAAAGTCTTTTCACCTCAAAGCTTTCTATTGTTCGCCTTTGCTGGATGATGGAGGAAAGGAACTGGGACAAACCGGGAAAATAATGAAGGTATCAATGTTAGAAGCCTAATGATGGAAGAGAAATCTGAAGTGAAGATTAAAACTGCGTGACGAAAACAGATTAGGAAAAACAGTAGACAGTCCGAAAAGAATAAGAAGGTCAATGTCAGGGAAAGCACAGAAGGTTCTTAATTAAATCATGAGGCTTATTGGATCCAAGGATCAGAATCTCAGTGTTTCTGTGTTGTTTCCAAAGTACTTGGAAACTCTTGGGCAAGGTGTTTCTTTAATTTCAACAGCTTCCACCTTTTCCTCATCCACAAAAACCTGCTGCTAATATCAGGTTTTTTTCAGAGGAAGTAGGGTCTTGAGACAAAATTTTCTTTTGATAATGTAATTTCATTCACTTCAAAATAAATCTGCCCGTTCACTTAAAAGAAGCTGGACTGTCTGGAAGGGCATATTGTTAATAATTTGATCCTTATATTGGCTCCATGCTTTTGCTCATTCTTAGTGCTCATTTAATGTATGGCTTTTGTATTTTAAATGCATACTGCTGTGAAAGCTTTTTTTTTTTTTTTTTTAATTGTTTCATGAGCACCACATAGAATACAGAGATATGGTACAGCCTGGGCTGCAGTGACTGTGCTATGGTTGACTTCATGCTCTGGAGAGATATGAGACAGGCAAAGAGTAAAATTAGGAAGCTAAATTTCAGGAAAGCTAACTTCAGGGAGTTAGTATACAAAGCCTCCCTGGAAAACTGTCACGTGGGCAAGGATGCAGAGCAGAGCCTTAAGGAAGATTTTGTCAGGGCATAAGAGCTCTCCATCCCCAGGTACTGGAAATTGGGAAAGGAAGGCAAGAGACCATGGCTGAACCAGGACCTGCTGGTCAAACTGGAGAGCAAGAAGGAAGTGCAAATACAGTGCAATCAGGACAGGTACCATGGGAAGAATATAAGAAAGCTGCTAGGCTGTGGAGTGATGGCATCAGGAAAGCCAAGGCCCAACTTGAACTGAACTTGGCAGGGGGTGCCAAGAAGAACAAGAAACGTTTCTACAGGTACCTCAACCCGAACAGGGAAGTCCAAGAGGGTGTGCCACTCCTTAGTGAGTGACAAAGGCTGGTAACAACAGACAAGGAGAAGGCTGCGGTACTCAACAACTTATTTGCCTTGGTCTTCTCTGATAACTGCTCATCACACAGCCCTTAAATTAATGGTTTGGAAGCAGGGAACTGGGGAAGCAATGCTATGAGTGAGGATAAGTTCATCTTTCTCTCCAAATTGGAAAGATATGAATTTGGTGGGCGGGCTGTTCAGTGAATGAAGAACTTGCTGCAGGATTGAATCTAGAGTGTGGTGGTCAGTGAATCAAAGTTGGGATGGAAATCAGTGATGAATGGTGTCCCCCAGTTGTTAGTGCCAATTTTCTTTAATATCTTCATCAGTGACACTGACAGTGGGGTTGAGTGCACCCTCAGCAGATTTGCTGGTGACACCAAGCTGTGAGATGCAGTCTACGCCAGAGGGACAGGATGCCATCGAGAGGGACCTAGACAGCCTCAAGCAGCGAGCCCAGGTTAACCTCATGAGGTTTAACAAATCTAAATGAAAGATCTTGCACTTGGGTCAAGGCAACCCCCATTATAAAAGCTGAGGGATGAAAGGATTGAATGCAGCTCTGCAGAAAAAGACCTGGGGGTACTGGTGGATGATGTGAACCAGGAATATGCGCAGAAAGCCAACCATACTCTGGATTGCATCATGGGAAGCATGGCCAACATGTCTAGGGAGTTGATCATGCCCCTATTCTCTGTGCTAGTGAGTCCTCACCTGGAGTACTGCATCCAGATGGGGAGTACACAGTACAGGAGAGACATGAACCTGTTGGCGCACATCCAAAGAAGGATCACAAAAATGATCCGAGAGATGGAATACCTTTCCTACAAGGACAGGCTGAGAGAACTGAGGCTATTCAGCATGGAGAAGGCTCTGAGCTGATATTGACCTTTCCATATCTAAAAGGGAGCTGCAGGAAAGAATGGGACAGATTTTTGCAGGGTCTGCAGTGACAGAACAAGAGGAAATGGTTTTATGCTTAAAGAAGGAAGATTTAGGTTGGATATAGGGAAAAAATCTTTTACAGTGAGGGTGGTGAAGTACTGGAACAGGTAACCCACTGATTTGGTTGATATCCTGTCCCTGGAGACTTTCAAGGTGAGGCTGGATCAAGCCCTGGGCAACCTAATTTAGCTGTGCATGTCTCTGTTCATTGCAGGGGAGTTGTTATAGATGGCCCTCAGAGGTCCCGTCCAACTTTAAGGGTTATATGATTCTCTGTACAGTTGTCTTGATAGTCCTGAACAAATAATGAGCAATTTCCATTTTTAGATGGCAAACTGAGGCAAAAATAAATTGTCAAAGGTAATGCTGTAACGATAGATGCTAATTCTGAGAATGCATACCATAATATGTTTGGGATTTTTTTCCATATTGAGTTTACTTTTTCCAGTGTCTTCAGTTGCACCACCTACTCCTACAGGATCTTAATTCAGATAAACTTTAAATGGAGAACATGCACCTGATAAATATCCGTGAAAGTTTGCCTTAAGAGTGAGTGAGGAGGAATGAATGTTACAGTAGTACTCGGCTGTTACTACTGCAAGTTTCATTTTTCATAGTACTCTGTTTTACATAGCTTTTCCGGCTTCCATTCTTCTGAAAGTTGGCAAGAATTCATTCTACCTGTCCTTCTTAAGCTGTTTCTATAGAACACAGCTTCTGAGTCCATTAAAAATAAATCAATAATTACTAAGAAAAACAAAAACGCTTCATAGTATAAACCAGAACACAACATGGAGGGGGGACAAATTAAGCTAGCGTATGAAGTCTTAATTCTGGACTCCTCATCTTTCAGAGGCTGATGCTGCAGCCTCAGTAATTATTTTCTGTTAATACGTAGTTTATAAGTGAAGCATCCAGAATTCCCAATTATCGATTCCAGATGGCCATACATCACCTCCATTAGAAGGCTCTAGCAACAAAAGATAATGAATGCCACTAGGTGCCTTACATTTATGGTTTCAGTGAGAGCAAACCACGCCTGTAAATTGAATAAGATTAATCTCTACTGTGTTTTGTGTTATGTATCATATGTCTCTGCTTGATTATTGAAATGCGATTTTTAATGTGATCCATTTTTTTTCCCAGTCAACATAGGACTTTTTGACTATCACTTGAATCTACAGTAACATTACTTACCAGGGTGGTGAGGCACTGAAACAGATTGCTCAGAGAGGTGATGAATGCCCTGTCCTTGGACAGATTTAAGGTCAGACTTGACCATGCTTTGAGCAACCTGATCTAGCTCCAAATGTCTTTGTTCATCACAGTGGGGCTAGGCTAGATGTTGTTGAAGTGTCCCTTCCAAGTGAAATGATTCTACGAACTTGTGTAAGAAGGAGGCAATTGCAGGATAAGCATAAAAGATGAGGTAATGCTGTTTTTTGTGTTTTTTTGTTTGTTTGTTTTGTTTTTTTTTTTTTTTTAAATCTTCCTTGGAACAAGTCATCATATGTCATATCTAGGTGGAAGGGAGCTTTCATTGATTTCAATGCAAGTTGCATATAAAAGTTCTCATGAATAATAGAAAGGATACCATCTAGGTTATTTTGGTGTTAAATTTTCATGTAGGTAAGCAATGAATGGTAAGTCCCATTCTGAGTTTCCATTCTGATTTAGCAATGTATCTTGTGGTAAATGGCTGAATATATGAACATAAGAAATTGTGTTGGGTCAGACTGATCTTTTTTTTCACTTTCAATATCAGGTATCAAGAGCGATATGTTGGATGAGAATAATTAGAGTGATATTTTGGGTGCTTTCTCCCCATCTTCTAGTAATCTGTAGCTTGAAGCCTTCCTTAGCTAAGCATTTAGTAGTTCTTAATGGTTTATCCTTCTACTAATATGACTTATTACTTGCTAAATGTTAAGAAAATTTGTATCTAATCTTTTAGTTCTGCAAGTTCAAAGGCGTACAGCATGAAGAATCATTTCTTCATTTTTTCATCTCATTTGATTTAGTTGCTTTTGGTGATCCCTTTCTTTAATATTCTCACACTGAAGGAAAGCCTGTTTCCCTACTCACTTCCTTTTTCAACTATTGGGAGTCTGTAAGCTTTTTTTAATTGCTCTTTATTTTGTGCTTTTGAAGTTATGTTATTTCATTATAGCTGCTGTGTTCCTTTTGGCCTTTAGTTGTCTCTTGTCCAGTTTGATACTTCATCAGAAAGGTGGTGGGTCAGAGAGAGAGTAACTGCATATATAATATCTATATATATATCCATATATAATACCCATTCATTTTGGCTTCACAGAGTGCTTCAGTGATGTTTTCAGTGACAGATTTGTCTAGTTTTGCATTTTTTTCCCCAAGTAACTCCAAACATCTGTGTTGTTTGTTTTTTTTTTTCTACTTTTGAATATTTTGATGGTTTCATGATTGTTACCAGGATAAAGTGGTGCAAAAAAAAAAAAAAGAAAAGAAAAAAAAGCCAAAAACAAAACAAAACAAAACAAAAAAAACCTAACCAGTAAACTGAGATTAAGTTTTAATCTCTACTCATTTATGGAGATCTTTTTCATCCTCTCTTTACTTTCTCAGCTTCTGCAATAGTTTTTTTACTTTCTCAGCTTCTGCAATAGTTTTTCTGCTAATCTTCCATTTCCAATTTCTGGAGAGCTTTTATGCATTTAAAATCTCTAGAGGCAAAAGGTTATCATAGTTTTGTAGAATGTGGCTGAAAGTGGTATGGAAAGAAGGTAATGATGTTTTCTCCTCTTTCCACAAGAGGTCAGTGGCCCTCAAGCGTGCTGTGCCCCTCTACTTGCAGCTCACAGTTGCTCAGGCCTTTCAATTTCTGATCTCTGCTCAGAACATAAGGCTGTCTAAAAACAGATTTTCAGGTCAGGCCCCAAACTGTGAATGAACAAATTTAGTTGTATAATACAGTTGCATAATAATACATGA
Source organism: Callipepla californica brunnescens (assembly GCA_023055505.1). Taxonomy (NCBI): domain Eukaryota; kingdom Metazoa; phylum Chordata; class Aves; order Galliformes; family Odontophoridae; genus Callipepla; species Callipepla californica. The sequence continues at coordinate 414,024 of JALIRH010000034.1, read as the reverse complement.
CACAGGTACCTACGTATAGAAGAAAGGGAACTTGCTTTTGTCCTTTTCCATCACATAGGCTGAATGTGTCATTTACAGTAGGAAACCTACAAGATACTGCAGAAGAAAGAGAGACTTGCTGTAGGGCTTCACCCTTTTGATCTAACCAATAGCCCACCTTCAGTCCCCTCTATAGGGCCTAGAGGAAGTAAACATTTGGCAGCACTTGTTTTTATGGACCAGACTAATTGTGTTTGTGTGGCTCTGTACGTATGTGAACATCTGTACTTAGAGGACATGGTTATAGACTGAAGAGGTGGCAAAGGCAATCATATTGACAGTCATGTTATTTATCCATATGTATATATATATATTCACCCTTGGACAGTGAGGGAAAGTATATTGTCTTGCCTGGAATTGAGAAGAAAAAAAAAGGTGTATAGGTCATTAAAACACTGCATTCCACTTCCAGACCTCAACTAGTCAGAAAGGAAGAATTTACACTTTTTAATGTAGGTGTTCATCCCTGGAACCAGGGAAATTGCTTCTGATACATTCTTTGCTATATCAGGCACAATGTAAGTAAACGCATATAGGAAACAGCTAACATAAGGGTCTCCGACTACCAAACAGTCTTCCTCAGTCTTCATCTGGGAGAATTCTCCCCTCACAGGCTAGCCCCTAAATGAGCCCAGAGAGGGGCAGACCCTGGATCCGCCCCTTCTGGTCACATGGGAAGGGCAGGTGAATTGTTTGCAGTAGTGCTTCCTAGGCTAGCCACCCACTTCAGCAGGTGCTCAGTCATCAATTCAGGCTGTGACATAACAGTTACCTTAAAGTAAATAACTTGGTTCATATACTGCTTTAGAGCATAAATTTGCCAAAGAGGAATTGTAAGGTGAAGGAGAGCCTAGTGTTGTCTTACTCATATAAACTAGAGCACCTGAATTCTGAGCTCATGGGAAGTACTAGTACGTTTTACTTAGTGGTAAGATCATCTAGCATAATTTTCCAGTATGAAAGAAGATAGATAATGAAGGAAGGAGACAGCAAAAGCAGAAAACCTATCCTGCTCTGCTTTTCTATGTTCCCTTGCTAGTAGGACTGGAGGATTCCTCTTAGGGCAACATGTTCTAATGCCTGACCACCCCTGTGATTAAAAAAAAAAAAAAAAAAGTTGTAATATCTAATTTGAATTTAAGCTCTTTCAATTTGACAGTTACACTTCAACCTATTGCTACAGGCCTTGATGAAAAGTCATTAATTATTTTCCCTGTAATTCCCATTTATGTATTGGAAGGACGCATTAAGGTCTCTCCACAGCTGTCTTTCCTCTTGACTAAAGAACTCCAGCTGTCTCAGCCTCTCTTCACATGAGGTACGTTCCAACCCTTGGATCTTTTTTGTGACCCTCCTTTGAGCTCACTCATAATTCCATGTTTTTCTTTTACTGTGGCCCTAGAGTTCGATGCAGTACTCCTGCAAGGATCTCAACCTTTTTTGACTTTTGATGTTTGTCAACATCTGCTATGCAAAAGCGCCAGCATTCCTGTGTAACAGATCCTGAAGAAAGTACTCAGAGGTTAAGTTCACAATCATCAGTTTAATAGAGAGGTACTGGGGATCTGTCCCTTCCCAGACTTCATTTAAGGGTTGGCAGTGGAGACAAGGGTATTTTGCTGGAAATCTCTATATACCTGAGGCCTCCTGAAGGTAAGCAGATTTTTTCCTTTATTTCTGTGCCCACAGCTGTTTTATTTGAGCAAATCCCATTTGAGCCAATGCCCATTTGAGAAAAACACGTAACAATACATGTCTGCTAGCTTATCCTTCACATTGCCAGAGCCTTGATTATTCACCTGGTAGTTGGTGCTTTACAAGGTTTCTGACACCTACTTAAAATTATTGGCCAATGTTTAACCTCCAGGTTGATAGAACTGATTAAAATGGCATGTTCCTTCAGTTTTTTCCATTTTGTGATGTATAAGCATGTAAGAAAACATTCACTTACATATATCTTTTAATATAAGCATGTACTTCAGCTTTCATGAAGTTATGACTTACAAGGAAAAAGGGAATAGGCAACTCAGTGGCTGCTGCAGAGCAGCTAGAAACATAGGGAAGTAATTTTTTTTTTAACAAGGTTGTAACACTATTAACATGATTGGAAAGTACAGCAATAATAGCAGGCTGGCACAGTCCTCAGCTACAACAAATGAGGACAAACCCAAATGCAGCAGCTGTGAATACAGAAACAAAGGAAAAAAAAAAATTCTTACCCTTGGAAGACTTCAGGTGGATAGGAACAACCAACAAGATACCCTTGCCTCCCCTGCCAATCCCTAAATGAGGTCTGGGAAGAGATGGACTCCACTCCTTCCAGGCACTCAGATATATTGCACACACCTGAGCTCCTTTGGGTTGGTTCTACCTTCCCACCAGGTGCTTGGTCACTATTTCAAGCTGTAACTTAGCATTTCCACTACAGAGGTTTATCATGATATTTGTGTTCTGCTGTTGATTTTTCTATGTTGTGACTTTTTTCTCTCCTTAGAGGGGAAAAATGAGAGATGGGATGTTAAAAAATATTTATGTTTCTGTTGAAAAATTGTTTCATAAAATGCTAAGCATTTTGGATCAGCTCTGATTAAAAATTCATGGCTATGTGTAAGTAACTCAGTTGATCTGGGAGCCCTTCTCCTTCACCCTTTTTCTTCGGAGTGGTTCTCCAGTCCTCTGATCATTTTTGTGGCTCTTCTCTGGACTTGCTCCAACAGCTCTACCTCTTTCTTTTTCTGGGGGCCCCAAGCTTGGATACAGTACTCCAGATGAGGCTTCACAAGGTCAGAGTAGAGGGACACAAATAACCTTCATGCTCTGCTAGCTACCTTTTTTGATGAAATGGTTGTTGATTTAGAGGGAACCGCCATCTCCCCTTCTTCCCTGCCTGTTTTTCATGAGGAGTTTATACCAGTCTATTCCTACATTCCAGTTGCGAGAGCCATCTACCACATGTCAGTGGTGCCAATGACATCGTAGCCCTGTCGGCATGCTTATGCTTGTAATCCTTCTTGCGCGTTCACCATGCATTAGTGTACAAACATTTGATTTGGTCTCCCATTGAAGCTGATTTACCAGTTGGTCCCTTACCCTGCACTTTAGGTGTTATCTTCCTGGCCCGTGTGAAAGACAAAAACTGTCTCAAAGCTTGCTTCAAAAGGCCTTTCTGGTGGTAAGACTTTAGCTGACAACTGCAAATTATCCAGGTGATTGTTAGTAGCTGTCAGCCCTTTGTCTACAGTGTTTACACTTGAAAGAACGTCTTTGGAGGTGTTTTCTCAGGAGCGTTTGCTGGCGGGATATCTGGCCTGTGATTGGATAACTGGTGCGGGAATTTGGGGAATGATACCATTGTATCCTGTGAAGGCAATGTGGCATTTCCCTACCCTTGTCTGCTGGCAAGGCCTGGAAAATGAGAATGGAAAGAGTGCCTGCGGAGATCCAAAAAGCCAGGAGCTGCCTCTCCAGAAAGAGCTGACTCACCTATCTTGGACTTACAAAAGTAAGTTGTACCTTCGTTAAGATGGCACAAGGCACTACACACGCACAAGTGCGCAGACTTTGCGTGCAGAGAGAGGAAAGAAGAGAGAAAGAAGGAGGAAAAGAGAAGTCATCATCATCAACCAAACAACACAGTGTGTGTGTGCCTCTCCAAGAAGATCACTCTATATACTAAAACTTACATTGTTTGAACCTTTTTTTCTGTGTGCACCTCTCCACATTCTGAAATTTAACTGTTTCTTTGGAACTTTTTGTGTGTATACCTCTCGGGGACCTACTGAGTAAGTTTGAGTCCCATGAAGATTACTGCACATTTTGAACTTAAGGGTGCCTCCTAACTTAGGTGTGGTGTTTGAAGGTTTTTGTTTGTTTGTTTGTTTCTCTGTGTGGCTTCACAGGGAGGTGAGGAGCGATTTCTTTTCATATAGGCCCTTCCCCATGAAGTGCACCCTGCATATTGAAACCCGGAGGTGTTGATAGAGCCTCTTTGTCTTTTGCGTGCTCCTCTCAGTAAATGGAGGAGTGATTTGAGTATTTGCATTTGTTTGACTCGAGCTTTTGGATAAGTGTACCCCCGCCCCCTCTCTCCGTGTAGACTGTTCTGTATATTGAGAAATGAGAAATGAGTGACTGTGTAAAGTGAAGATGTGTTATTTTACCTCTTAGAAAGGCATGGTGCTAGACCCTCGTTAACGGTGGTAGTCCGGGCACGAGAGAACTGGCATAACTTGCAGTGTTTCAGACCGTATTAACGTCCTGCAGAAAAACGCTCGTACACGAGCTGGAAAAGGGAAGGCATTTATTTGTTCAGTGTCATAAACTCGCAGAGTCCAATCGGAGTTTTGGGAATATTTTATTACAATCAAAAGGTGAAAAGCAATAAGCAAGCAGTGCTGGGTGTGCCGGGGAGTCTCCGCTCCTCCAACGACGCACCCCGAGAAGATGGTTCCGTTTTCTTTTATACAGTGTCTTATTTAAAATTCTCTGAAGTCCCCTCCTCCTTTTGGTCAATCATTTTATCCTTCTACGTTTGTGTGGCTAGTCGCTAGGGGGTCGCACATTCCTTCAGGTGGTCTTTGGGATGAAGTCTGTTTGTCTTCCTCAGTGCCCTCTGATTCATCCCTCCGGGCTTGGCCTTGCAAGGTTTGTGTTTGAGATGCTTATCTCTGCCACCCCTTGGTTTGAGGAATGCGCACTCCGGCTCCATTTTGCAAGGTTTTGTGTTTGAAGTGCAGATAGAGTTCTGTTCTCAGTTAATCCTTCCATGCCTTCTAAGGAAATTTTACTTCTTTAAGCCATTTTCTCTGCCGATTGTGGTTAAGGTTAGTTTACAGTTATTGTATCAGCATCCTTGACACTGTGTCCTTTGACACGAATCACATCCACATATTTTACATGCAGTATTGGGTTCAGCCCTGATTACAGCCATAGAAATCCGTGACCAACAGCTTGAAACAGAGAACCAAACTATAGAGTCACTGCAGGAATCGGTTAAAACTCTGCAGAAACAGACAGAGGAACTCAAAAGACAATTAGAAAATGAAAAACATGATTCAACTCTTACTAGAGGCTCTGAAGTGGCAGTCAGTGTGTGAAGATACCAGTGACACTGTTGCTCATAGTCTGCCTCAAGAAAAAATCTATCCTCTAGGACTGGAAGGAATAAAGGCAGGGCTAGACAAATTAGAGGCCTTCCCTGCTCAATTACATCCTTTGATAAAAACTGAATATATATTTTATAATAGTGAGGATATAGACCCTCAGATTGACATTAAGGAAATTCCCTTTTCAAACACTGAACTAGCAAAATTGAGAAGAGATTTTGTCTGTTCTCCAAAAGAATCAGAGACAGAGTATGTATGGAGAGTTAGTTTCAGTGGTGGAGACTAAATACTGTTAACTGAAAAGGAAGCTGAAGGTTACTGGGAACCAGGAGTATTTTTAACTACTGGCAAAAATCATGCTCCCTGGTCCCTAACACAGAGGGCTGTCTATTGGGCAGGTGGTCTTAATCCTCTAGAAAGGGGAGACCCTCTTACCATTACTGGGGCAGTTGATCCATTAGTAGAAAGTGTTCAAAAGGCTGCTTGTCTTTAAATGATGTATGATAGAAAACTGCAGCCTGAATAACCTATGACAGGCTTTAGCCTGTTGATCCTGAGAGGATGACCCCTTTAATTACGGGGATTCCTGTATACATATAGGGTACACAACTACAGGGAAAAATACAGGATACAAAGTGTGGACATGAGGGGAGGTTGCCCAATAATTAATTAACTATGGGAGAAAATGTGGATCGGTGATTTCTTCCACCAGTGAATTTGAGACAAAGGGAGTGAGACACACAGTGGTGATTTCAACCCCTCCCCTATCTAACCAGGACCACAACAGATCTAAAAGGGTCTCATTTTCAGTGAAACCAGGTGGGAGAAATATAGATCATAAATATAATAGTTTTTGGATGCTGGGCTGGCAGAAGGGCATTCTGCGAGAACTAATGGATGGATTATCTACAGACAAGTTAGAGAAGTTAGTTAATGGGTGACCGAAACAAAAGCCCAAAAGTGACGCTCCACCTCCGAATGTCCCCCTCTTTGGAATCAGCACGGACACTATGATGGCAGGGAAACTAAATGCCTTCGTCCCTCTCAAGTGAGCTGGGGGTGGAGGTTGGATGCACGTTAGAAAGCTTACAACAAAAGGACACGACCTATTAAATATACTTAGAAGGCTAAGGATGCCTGGGAAAAGGAATATAAAATTACCACTGTCTGGATTATTCACTCATTTTAATCACATTAACAAGGCCCCAAAAGGCAAGCTGATGCCCTGTTTTATTTTGCAGAAGAGCACTGTGGGACCTTGACTGAACACAGAAAGGCAGACAGATGACTTTAATCATTTGTGTTTTGTGACAAATATTGAAGATTTGATCACACTATAATCCTGAATATGCATCTTGATTATGTTACATATTTTGGTTGCATAATAGAATGTTTCTGTTTGTTTTGGGTGTTCTCTTTATCTGTTAAACTTCACACTTGGATTCAGAGCTTTCACAGGTTATGCTGGCTACTGGCTACTCCTTGAACAGTGATACCATTCCTTTTGATCCCTTCTTCCACACCTTTTGATTTGCATGTAACTCCACTATGGTGTTTCCAACTTCCTAATAAATTGGGATATGAACCAAGGGACCCATCTAATATCTGTCTGATGTGGTCGCAAAAAGAAACCCACTATGTCATTAATGTTTTTCAGTGTCAGAGAGATGTCTGTTGTAACACCAATCCAGGAGTTCCATCCAAAACATGGCTGTTGAAAAGTGTCTGTTTTGTTAAGTAATGTGTATGTTTCTGTGTATGCTTCTCATATGTTTTATATTATGGGATATTCTACACACACTATCCCATGAAAGTTCTATATATTATAACAATACTTGAACTTGTCAAACTAGTGTATATATATATATATACATTATATACATATATATATATATTATATATTATACATATATATATATATATATCATTACTTCAATTACTTTTAAGATGCTCAAATGGTCAGTTCTATTCATATTTAACTTTGAAACAATATGCGGTGTTGCAGTGTGGTGAAGTTATACCTTCACTCAGCCTATTAGAAAACATATTTGTTCCATCTATCGTCCTGGCAAAATACCAAATCATCTTTGAAAACATTACATGGCAAGTCCACATATTGTTGAATTGGACTAGATATGCTTTCTGAGAATTAAAATCACAAGTGCAACAAGTACTGATAATAGCATTGCAAAACCAGTTAGTGCTTGGTATGTTGTTAAGGAATAGATTGTTTGTGGCAAATTGAATGACTCTAATTGTTGTCTAAAGATTGATTATAATGCTAAAGTTGTTAAAAAAATTGCCCAGAGTACACCGAAAATTGCCCATGTTCCCGTCCAATCTTGGAAAGGCCTAGACTTTGATCTTTTTTCCTTGTAGGTTGCTCACAGCTGTGTCAGTGGTGCCTAGTAGTCAGTGGGATGTACAAGGTCTGGCAATCTCTCTCCCTCATCCTTTATGCAGGCCCCTGGTAAGTTGCAAACTCTACAGAGAGGAGATCAGGATGACAAATGGGTGGCTGTATCCCTCAGAAGTGGATCACCCACCACTATCACCTGTTGCTTTATCTTAGATGCAGTAGTTGTTAGGCAACAGGGAGCTGGTCTGACTGTCTTAGTTCTAAGATCTTACGTGTTACAGTTTCCTTTTCCCCTCAGCTTGCAGAACTTGGAGGCCATTCTGCAGAGGCACCTCAGGCTTTGAGGGAGGCTTCTTCCTCCTGTTAATTGTTCGCATGACAATTAGCCATTTCTCTTTACTGCTGGCTTCTTCTCTAACTGGATGATCTGGTGGGGGTGTTTGGGGAAAGGAACCAGATGAGGTTTAAAAAGAGCAAGTGTAGAGTCTTGCACCTATGGAGGAATAACTGCATGCACTGGTACAGGTTGGGGGGTGACCTGCTGGAGTGGAGCTCAGAGGAGAGGGACTTGGGAATCCTGATGGATAACAGGTTGGCCATGAGCCAGCAGTGTGCCCTAGTGGCCAAGAAGGCCAATGGGAAGAGCATTGCCAGCAGGTTGAGGGAGGTGATCCTCACCCTCTACTCTGCCCTGGTGAGGCCTCATCTGGAACACTGTGTCTGGTTCTGGGCTTTCTGGTACAAAAGAGACATGGATCTCCTGGAAAGAGTCCAGCAGAGGGCCACAATGATGATAAAGGGCCTGGAACACCTCCTTCATGAAAAAAGGTTGAGAAACCTGGGTCTGTTCAGCCTTGAAAAAAGAAGACTCAGAGCGGATCTGATCTATGTCTATAAATATCTAAGGAGCAGGAGGCAAAGGTACAAAGCTGGACTACTCTCAGCAGTGTGTGATGGTAGGGCAAGGGGAAATGGCCACAATATGTGGCATAGGAAGTTGCGCACAAATGTGCATGGTAACTTCTTCACAGTGAGGGTGATGGAGTGCTGGCACAGGCTGCCTAGAGAAGTGGTGGAGTCTTCTTTTCTGGAGACATTCAAGACCCACCTGGACACCTACCTATGCAACCTGGTCTAAGGAGCCTGCTTTGGCAGGGGGGTTAGACATAAATATAATTAATAGTGACTCCACAGTTCTCTGTTAGTTCTCACAGGACTTCTGGATGCATCTGATCAGGTTCCTTAGTCTTGTGCATCTTCAGGTTCCACAGATGGTCTTGAATCTGATACTCTCGTACAGAGGGTTATTCTTCATTCTATCAGTCTCCGCCTTTGATGTCTGTGAACTGGGCATAGTGGGTAGAGCCCTTGCTGGTCTACACCATAGTAGATAATTTATCAAATAACTCAGCTTTCTCCATGCCAATTTTATCCAGGTCTCCTATTTTATTCATATGAGGTTACAGTTTCTTTTATCTTCCTTTGTTGTCATATGTACTTCAAAGAATCATTCTTGCTAGATTTTACATCTCTAGCCAAGTTCAGTTCTAGATGTGACTTGGCTATCCTAACCCTCTCCCTGCACTCCCAGGTCGTATCTCTATCATCGCAGGATATATATCCCTGCTTTCACTGCCTATGCATTTTGTTTGGGTTTTTTTGTGTGCTTTAGTTTGTTTTCAAGTCTCTCCTGCCCAACTCCTTACCTATTGGGATTGAGAGCTCTAAGACAAATGTATACAAATATCTCCAAATTCTCATTCGCTCCTTTATATCTGTGAGCAGTTTCACAAGGGATCCAACACACTAGTATACTAAAGAGACAAAAATTTGTCTTTCTGAGGTTTGAGTCCTGACTCTACTGTTTACCTGTCTGGTACCCCACAAGACTGAGAATTCTGCTGGGCATGATCACTGTACTGCAGGCTACCTCCAGACTTGACCTCTCTGGTAAGTTCATCAGCATTAGTGAGCAATAGGTCCAGCAATACCTCTCCTCCAGTTGGGCTCTTTTTCACTTCTATTAGGTCTTTAACACAATCCAGTAGCCTCTTGGACTGCAGTTTGATGTGTTGTTTCTTCAACAGATGTCCAGGTGGCTGGAGTCATCTAACAAGATAAGTGACTGCAAGCATGATCTTTCCAGCAGCCAAAGAAAGAACTCTCTCCTACTCTCCTTGATCTGGTGAACATCAACTGCAGAGTATCCTTTCCTCTCATTTTCACCCTCAAGTTCCCAACCTGTGCATTGCTGTTCTTCAAAAACTGTTCAGTGCAATCATTCCTGATTGTTGCATGAAGGGCAACTTCCCTATCTTTTCTTCCTTGCCTTCCTTTGTCTTGAATAGTACCACACATGGACAGCAACTCTCCAATTGTATGTGATTCATTCCACCAACTTTCTGTGACAGAAATAACGTGTCATAGTTTCCCGTGTGGGTGGTGGTGACTAGCCCCTCCCATTTGTTACTATGCTGCACGCATTCGTGTAAAGGCACTTCATTTCGGCCTTTGACTTTCTAACCCTTTCAAAAGAACCTTTCTGGAAGGTTGTGGGACACTCCTCCCTACTCTTGTAGGTGCATGCTTCCTTCCTGGTGCAGGTGAGCACGTGACTTAAGGCCCCATACTCAGGGCACAGTACACTGAATAGCAACCTGCCAGCAAAGGTTCTCCTTTCTTTCCTAGATAGGTGGATCCCAATTCTCTGCAGTAATCTGTATTCATCAAAGTGTATTCCACAGTCATAAACACCAAATCCACGTTGATGATGCTAGCAATGAAACTAGGTGTTAATCTGCATGGTGTGTTGACTTCTGCCCAAGCCCCTGTCTCTGACTGGCAAGATAGAGAAGAAGGCTGTTTGGGTCCCTTTCACTTTTGCCCCCATAACCCTGGAGTCCCACTTGACCTTGCCCAGGCTACTCTGTAACCCATTTTTGGTGCCCATATGAAAAATAGGTAGGGGATATGACTGTTCTTTTTACCACTTGTAGCAGTCTCTGCAACATCCCAGACTGTGGCTCCTGGCAAGCAGCAGACTTCCCTTGACTACTATCAGGCTGGTAGATGGGCTTCTTGTTGACTCTCAGTAGGAAATCACCAATACTAATGCTTCCTGTTTCCTTCTGTGACTTTCAGCATGCATAGCTGTGACTTGCTCTTTGATTTCATCCACTGCAAAACTTCATATTTTTTGCTGGTTGGTACTCGTGAGGAAACAGAGGGAATTGTCATCCTTTTGCCATGAGTTACAAGATATCACCTCATTTTCCAAGGCATTTTCTATGTCTTGTTGATGCTCTTTGTCTGCTAGTCCTTGTATGTCAGCGCATCAGGGCCCTAGTAATTCTCCATGCAATGCCTCAAGAAATACTCCTCAAGAAATACCATCATTCCTCCAAGGGTCTCAGAGCACTGTGTAATCAGCCCTGTTAGTTCCCTGGAAACCTTGAGCTTCTCAGTATTTTTGAACAGACTTTCAATGCGTCAGAGAGATCTTCGAGATGTTGTGCTCTTCTCATCAGCTTCATTGTCATTCTCTGGACACCTTCCAGGGCCTCAATCGTAGAATCACAGAATCACCAAGGTTGGAAAAGACCTACAAGATCATCCAGTCCAACCATCCACCTATTACCAATTGTTCTTACTAAACAACATTCCTCAACATAACATCCAAACGTTCCTTGAATACCTCCAGGGTTGGTGACTCCACCACCTCCCTGGGCAGCCCATTCCAGTGCCTGACCACTCTTTCAGAGAAGTAGTATTTCCTAACATCCAGTCTGAATTTCCCCTGGTGCAACTTCAAGCCATTCCCTCTCGTCCTATCAATAGTTACATGAGAGAAGAGCCCGAGCCCCAGCTCACTAAAACTCCCTTCAGGTAGTTATAGAGAGCAATAAGGTGTCCCCTGAGCCTCCTCCAGGCTGAACAATCCCAGCTCCTTCAAGCCATTCCTCATAGGGCCTGTGCTCTCAACAGCTTTGTTGCCCTTCTCTGGGCATGCTCCAGGGCCTTGATGTCTTCCTTGCATTGAGGGGCCCAAAACTGAACACAGTACTCAAGGTGTGGCCTCACCATGGCTAAGTACAGGGGAACAATTACTTCCCTGCTCCTGCTGGCCACGCTATTTCTGATACAAGCCAGGATGCCATTGGCCTTTTTGCACACCCAGTCACACTTCTTGCACGTGCTCAGCCAAACATTGTCCAACATTACCTCAGTCCATTTTTTCCACATAGTCTTCCACCCACCACGCCCTAAGCCTGTTGCACTGCCTTAGGGTTTTGGTGAAAGTGTAGGACCCAGCACTTGGTCTTGTTGAATTTCTTCCCACTGGCTTCAGCCCAGCTATCTAGCCTGTCCAGATACCTCTGTAGGGCCATCCTACTCCCAGGCAGATGGACACTTCCTCCCATCTTGGTGTCATCTGCAAACTTACTGAGGGTGCACTAAATCCCCTCATCCAGTTCATCAGTAAAGATATGGAACAGGATAGGCTCCAATACTGACCCCTGGGGAACACCACTAGTGACCAGTCACCAGCTGTATTTAACTCCATTCACCACCACTCGGCCCAGCCATCCAGCCAGTTCTTTACCCAGCATACAGTGTACCTGCCCAAGCTATGGGGTGCTTTCCCAGGAGATTCTTTATGGGTGCACCTACATTACTAAGCAGAGCACTGGGAAGTAAGCTCAAGCATTGTATCCAGTTTTTGGGGCCACGCAGCCTGAACACATTCTTGCTACAGGCACCTCTGTGGTGGCTGCCCTGGCGTGCTCTTCCCAAACCAATCCCCAGAAGATTCAGCTTGGTGCTGCCTCAGCAGGGTCTGTGGATGACACAACACTGTGTGACTCTTTATGCCCTTGTCCTTCTCCCCAGTGCTCACCCAGCAGCTTTTCTCCCTTGCACAGTTCTGCACTACTGACATGAGTACTGCAAAACACATTACACAGAAAGTCCCCCAAAACTTTCCCTGAAAGCTACAACACAACTCATTTCTTCCCAATGGTATGGCATTGCTATTCCACATACAACTGCTATCTGCTCTGGCCCAGATCTTTTTCTGAAAATCTCCATCAATGTATCTTTGTTCTAGACCCATGTACAATGATGTAGACTTGCTTCCTTCTTACTCCATCTAGTTCCTGTAAAGCTTAATGTTATTTTCTGTTATAACATTCTGGGTGGTTCAGTGCTACGTATGATTGCATATCTTATCCAACTATGTAGATAGGTGTGTTTGCTTTTTCAGGAGAAATCTATTCATAGTGAGATTTTTTTAATCATTAGTGATACAAACATTTCATGTGATCACTAAGGTATTTGTTAAATATTTTACCTAGTGGCTTCACCAGCCAATTTCTAGAGAGATGCCTATAAGAATAATTTTGTTACGTGCACTGCTTGATTATCTCAAAATCCTTTAAATGTTTATCCTGTTCTCCTTCCCGTGCATTCCTCAGACTCTTGAAAAGGAAAAGAAGTCATCCTGGGATAACTATAAAAGCTGCTTCTATTACTGAAGATGATGTGAATTTGATTTTCTGTAACTTGGCTCTATTGCTGATAAACTAATATTTTAATTGTAGAATTAAAAATGGAAACAGCTTGGATGGCTGTGATTATTTTTACTGAGTTTGAAAGCTTTGACAATTTTTGTTAGATTAGGACAGAATGCCATGAAGTTTCAGAAAAATGTAATTCATATATTTTTCTTATTACTCAAGTAACAATATAATGAAAGTTTTAACATGTTTATCATTATAACTGAAATGTTTCTTAAGAAATCAATGTGATGTTTTGGTAGTGCTTGGAAGCTCATATGGAATTGTCTGGTCTGGTTTGGTGTTTGCAGTTAATGGCAAGAGACAGAAATACATTTCACAATTATTTGTACTTTTTCTTCTTCACCCAATTATCTGAATTGCAGTATTTGTCTATGACTCTGATTTTATATAAATTATATTCATTGATACGAACACACATAATGCTGACACACATAAGTGTTTATATTTTCAGAGCTCTACCCATTATAATACCCTTGAAAATAATAGCTGTTGAGGCTGGGCTCTGGAAAAACCCTCTGTCTGACTTCAAACAGTTATCTAGGTTGTATTTTTTATTTAAATTTATGTCTGTTAGAAGAGTTTAGTCCATTACTTTCCATGATCTACAGTCCTGAGATGGAGTAATATTTACCATCACTCTGCATCTCTTGGCCCTCGTTACCATCGTCATAACTCACAATAATTCTGATGGCTGCTCTGCAATTTCTGTAGGCTTACCCCAGGACAATCAATAATACTTAGGAAGAAATGGAGTAACTCTTTACTGGATTTTCTTCACTGGTCCTCCTGTTAATTAATAGATAGGGAAATATGAATCAGACATCCTTTCTTTGAAACAATGGAGATTTTACTCCTTCCTGTATTTAGGAATGACATTTTAACCAGGGCTAGCTGGGAATCTTCTGCGAGAAGATTTTTTCTCCATCACCCACCAAGTGGACCTAGATCCCTGTGCAAAAACAGTTCCACAGAGAGGTTTGCCCTTTCCAGAAGCTGGAAGGACCCACACCGCTTTTTCCAACATGATCCTTACATGTACCACAGGGACCTTATCTCCCTCTACAGTACGCAGGGAGCTGGATTGTGTAGGACTATCTCAATTGACCAGTTCTCTAGTGTTGGCCAACCAGGTGGCTTCTGCCAAATTTTTGTCCTAATGATTTAATGTTCCACCACCCATTGCTTTCAACATAGTTTTTAAAAACCTGTTGTAGCGCTCAACCTTACCAGGAGCTGGTGTGTGATAGAGGATATGATAAATCCACTCCTTGGCCCTAACATCCACAAGTGAATTTTTGTTCCACACAGCAGCCTTCTATCTGTGGTGCTTCCCAACAATGCAACAGATGGATTTCATTTTCATTTTCTGGTAATTCATTGTAGGGTGGGGCCTCCCTACAATGCAATACCTCTTCTGTTTAATTTGTTCAAAAGCCTGCTGCTGTTCAGGACGCCACAAAAAATTTTTCTTCTTCTGCATGACCTGATAGAGGGGGCTTACTTTGAGGCTATAGTTTGGGATGTGCATTCTCTAGAATCCCACCACACCCAGAAAAGACTGTATCTCTTTCTTGCTAGTGGATGGAGACATACTGGTGATATTGTTGATCACATCTCCTGAGATGTGATGACACCCATCTTCCCATTTTACTCCTAGGAACTGAATTTCTTGGGCAGGTCCTTTCACTTTGTACCACTTAATAGTGAAACCAGCACCCAGAAGAATTAGGATTATTTGCTTTCCTTACTCAAAAACTTCCTCTCCTGTACCACCCCACACCACAGTGTCATCAATGTACTCCAGGTGCTCGGGATACCACCCTGTTCCAGTGTGGTTTGAATAAACTCATGGCAAATGGTTGTGCTGTGTTTCCACCCCTGGGGCAAATGGTTCCAGGTGTACTGAACTCCCCTCCAGGTAAAAGCAAACTGTGGTCTGCACTCTGTGGACAACGGAATGGAAAAGAATGCATTTGCAATATCAGTTCTGACATACCACTTGGCTGCTTTTGACTCCAGTTTGTACTGGAGTTCTAACATATCTGGCACAGCAACACTCAGTGGGGGTGTGACTTCATTCAGGCCATGGTAATCTACTGTCAGCCTCCACTGGCTTTACACCCCGGCCATATGGGGCTGTTAAAAAGTGAGTGGGTTTTGCTGATTACTCCCTGACTCTAGCTGATAAATTAAGTTATGAATGGGGAGCAAGGAATCTCTGTTGGTGCAGTACTGCAGTCTATTTTTGTAGCAATAGGTACCTGCTGCTCTTTTACTTTCAGTACCCCCACAGCAGACAGATCTTCTGACAGGCCAGGTAAAACAGACAGCTGCTAATGCTGTCTGCATCTGCAGCAGCTATTCCAAAAGCCCATGAGTATCCCTTGGGATCCTTGAAATGTCCCTTTCTGAAATAATCTGTACCAAGTATGCATGGAGCCCCTGTCCAGTCACTAGAGGATGCTTCTGTCAGTTTTTACTGGTGAGGCTTATTTCTGCCTCAAACACAGACAATTCCTGAGAGCCACCAGTCACTCCAGAAATATAAACCAATTATGTCCCTTTATAATTCAAGGGCATTAGAGTGCACTGTGCACCAGTGTCCACCAGTGCCTTATATTTTTGTGGTTCTGATGTGCCAGGCCACTGAATCCACACAGTCCAATACACTCTATTATCCCTTTCCTATACCTCTCCGTATTCCCTGTCACCCAGCATTCTCTGGTTTTGAGAAAGGCTTCCTCCACATGATGCAAAATACTATTGCAGAGACTACATTCAAGAAGACTGATAATACAGTCGCTAGACTGGCATCCTGAACATGCATAAGAAACTGAAAAGAGAACCTGGAAACCAGTCAAAACATCGCATTGTCTGTTACATTAGCTGGGATGTATAGGTACCAGACAGCTGTCTCCATCAGTGCCCTTAAGTGACTATGCACAGATAGAACTCTGTCACTGAACATAGTTAACTTAAAAAGAAGCCAATATGTTCTAAGAAACATAATGGTCCTTAGTCATCTATACAATAAGCACACATACTTTTTCTCCATGCCAAATTGAGAGACAAGTGCACCGGAGTGAGTAGCTGGTGTTTGGCCATGAACTCCATCCCTCTTCCGCTCCCTGTCAGAGCATCTCTTCAACTCCAAACATGATGTTCTGATGTGGAATACTGGCCACAAAAGTCACAAAACCACAACACATATCTTCTTAGAAGCATATAGCATGGCAACTGAAAGCTCTCAATCTATCACTGTGAGTTGGATAGGTTTACACATAGTTGAATGAATACTGGAAGAAAACCCTTTAATGGGTTTTCAGTAGCACCGATAGCCTTCGGTGCTGCAGGCAGAGGAATGAAGCTTAGGTCAGAATTGCCAAAAGTAGATGTCAAGGAGAGTGGAAAGAAAGCAGTTCAGTTTCAGACCATGTAGAAATATCTGCCAAGAAAGTCCACTAGAGTGGAAAGCAGTCTGATCCTTACAGTGTTCACTTGGAAAGTGGGTACTTCTTGGCAGGAACACTGCAGAAGGAAAAATTGTCTGCTGAAGGAAAGATCTGTGCAAAAGTTCTCAGGAGGCATTGGAAATCTTTCTATTTAACCTTCCTCATACATTTTTTCAGGAAAACACACACAGTATTTTACTAGCCCATACAGCCTGGGTATCAGGTATTGCATATATCTTTGCATCTTTGTTTGCAGAATTATTGGCCATTTTGGGCTCACAAAAACAGACTGAATCCTTAAGGCTTTAATCCAGAAATTGGCTCTGATGACAGCTTAGAATGCCTTACAAAATGAAATACACAATGTTATTTCTGTCCTGAGCAAATATTTTTTTCTTTTTAATTCTGAAGTACTAATAGGAATGTCTCTATAAGAGATCTGGAATTTAGAATTTCACATTTACCAATCATTTAGTCAAATAATTTCTCACACTATTTGTACTAAAAAAGGCTAAAGGGGAATTTCTCACCTGGCTAAAAAGCTGAAGGGTTAGAATTAATAACAAGAAATGAAATAGTTCCCTTGCAGGAAATAAATAAATAAATAATAATAATAAATAAAAATCTGCTTCCAAGAAATTACTGGAAATCAGAGGGATTTTGTTTCTAAATGCCTGGAATATTGATTTACTCTGTGATATCTAGAAACTAAATTGCTTCAGAATGTTTAAACACTTCATATAACTAAGCGATGTTGTTTATGCTTCATTCCACATCAAGATGTCAACAATAGTTTTGTTTTCATAGACTTGTCAGTTTAGTTACATTTGCTTAATTGACAGTGTTACTCTGATAGACTTATTTGCACAGACAGAGACTGTAAGTTATTTTGTTTCTTCTGTCTTCCCCATCTTCTAAAGAAGCCAGAATTGACATTGTAATAGAGGTCTTTTTTTTTTGACACATTTGTGAGCATGTCCCTGGTGCTGAAACATCATTTTGCACGATTGCTCATCAGAAAAAGCATTGAAAGTTTGAGTCTAGCTCTGCAAATACTGATGTACTGGAATAGCTTCACTGCCTTTGTGCAATCTTAAGGCTAGCAGGATTCCACAGACCAAGTATAGTTGCCCCCATGCTTGTCCTAACAGTGGTACCTAAATGACTATGTAAGGATAATCATGAGTATGAGATTGTGTAATATTTGTTTGTTGCCACCATAACACATTGGGTGTTGACATCTTCACAGCAAGCCTGACCCAGTAGGAGTATGCAAGGTTAACTGTATGCATACTTCATTAAACTCTGAGAGATGATCTGGGGAGGCCCATGTTTTATTTGCAGGAATCTTTATCGTGTTCAGGCAATTCAACTAAAAAAAAAAAAAAAAAAAAAAAAAAAGTGTGTTGCTGCTGTTACTCTTCCTCACTTAATATCCTGTCTGTGGAGCTGAGGCTTTGTTTGGCAGGTGGATATAGGTGGATGACACAGCTCTAATAGGAGAGATGTCATGGAAAAAAAAAGTATGATTCATTGCTTTTAGCTGTGCACAGAGCTTAAATGCTTGCTTTAATTTGGTATTAGTTGCCAAACCACATATTTGGAGTTTGACTCCAGAACTAGTAGCAATACTTTATTCTTGTTGATCCTGAAACTCTTCCTTCTCTTTTGAGGAGCTTTTCCTGAATGCTCCATGTTGATCATATTACTGTAAGATAAAAAGATATCAGTGCTGCAGACAAGGTGGTTGGAGCTTGGAAAATGCACACTTTTCTTGGAACATCTTATTCTTTAGAAAGTTTTATAAAAAAGTCATTCAGCTTCACCTCCCAGTTTTTCTAATATGGCTTTAATCTGCATCCAGTGCTAAAGTATCAAGAGGTCTCTGCTCCAAGTTGAATAAAGTTAGTTCCTTCAGCCTCTTCTTTTACAGCATGCTCCAGCCTTCTTGCCGTCCTAATGTCCATTCTCTGAACTTATTCCAGGGTGTCAACATCCTTCTTCTGTTGGGGAACTCAAAGGGTGCACTACTCCAGCTGTAATCTCACAGGTTCCAAAGGGAGGGGAAGAATCAATTCCCCTATTCTCCCTACTCCCTTCCTAACACTGCACAGAACGTGGCTTGCATTCACTGCTTGAAGAGTATCCTATATTCTTAAATTCTATGGTCCATGACAAACTGTTGTGGTTTTGTGGTTTTGATGCCGGTATTCCACATCAGAACATCATGCAGACAGTTAAGGAGTTAATGCTGTGTTGGGGAGCAGCAGAGGTGTGAAGTTCCGGACCAGACACCAGCCTCTCTCTCTCTCTCTCTCTCTCTCTCTCGGCGCGCTCTCTCGGCGGCTGCCGCGGAGATAAAAGCACGTGTGCTTACCTTGCATTTTTACTAACGTAAGCTCTCAGATTTGTTTTGGAAACTTTTGTCTCTCTCAGTTGTTCGATTTTGTTAGATTTAGGAAAGTTACTGTTCCTCCTCAAATCGTTGCCGTTGTTTTTTTTCTTTTTTTGACCTATCTGTCATCTGCGTACTCTTCCCCGTCTCCCCCTCACCCTCCCCCCTCAGAGCGCACGGCTCTGCTCGGGCGGCAGGGTGGCCGCCGACCGTACAGTTTTTTTTTCCTCCCTCTCTCCCTTCCTTATTCCCTTGTGCCCCCGTACATCAGATTCCTCTATTGAGTTTTCTTTGTGATTAGTGTCTGTATTCAGTAACAAAAGTCCTGAAATAATGTCAGTAAGCAGCATGAATATTCCATTCTTATCTTATAAGAGTCTGGTTATCTGCTCCTGCTGGAAGGTTTCTTGTTATTCCTAAGACTATTCAAAGTGCATTTTTTCATGCTGGTTTTCTGCCTTGGGCTAGTTTGTTTTCTTTTATTTGAAGGTGTGCTAAAACAAAGAAACAGAAGATTATTTGGCTGACTTTGAAACAAAGTTAGTGGAAAATGTTCTGCCTTGTCTGTCAAAAATTTTTGCACTCATTTTGAGCAGAGATGGAAAATTCTGCAGGGAAGTTGTTCTGATGTCATTATGTGCTTTTTACCATCCTTGAACAAATGTACTCAGATCTATTTGCCACCAAAATTCCTGAAGAATTTTTCTGCACCGAGACCAAAGTTTTCCAGGACTGGAGGAGGTGTAGAAGAAACTTATGGTGTGGAATGAAGAGAGACAGAGCCTGAGATGGAAGCAGGAACAGAGCATTGTCAAGTTAATCGTCATGGGTAGTGACATCTCCCTATGTGACCTAAAGAGCTCTAGAAGTCTCATTGTTTCCATTCCAGGGGTGAGGAGAGTTACCTGTGAAGAGTAGTTAGGCAGAGCTGCTGCAGAAAGGCCTTTTTCCCCCCAATCCCCTTCACAGGTGGGATGGGGATAGACAGGAAGAATGAGCAGAAATAAACATGTAGTTCTAGGGAGAAGCACTACCTCTCTCCTTTGCCTCTTTTGCATAACTTGTTAACTAACCTACTGCCTATACTACCCTAGCAATACCTTGTGAGGAAAATGGTAAGACATCCCTTACAAAGACCCTTCTCTCAAAGAAACACAGTCAAGATTCTACACTCCAGGGCAGATTTAGGGTTGAGAGACATAGTATTGATATGTATGTGGGGAGGGGTTATGGGATAAGGGCTTACCTTGGGTTTTCTTCCCATCAGAACTAAACAAATTCAGTAAAATCTTTCTTATTTTATCTTAATAGTGTTATTCAGTGGTAGCATAAAGTCAAGGAGGTGATATGAAACAATGCAGGCAACATCTAACACCTTAAAATGTAATAAGTAACAAATTTAAATGTACTGTTTCCACAGTTGCTTTTGTTGTTCTTTCCTTTGTTTATCTTAAAATACTTTTAGAACACACCATATATTCATACTTCTGCAAAGACGCTCTAAGTGGAAGTTCTGGTGCCTGACTCCAAGCTCTCATTGGAGGATGTTGAGAAATGTGGCCACCACTTCCAGAAGTCCCAGAACCCAGTGCTTTTTCTTTCCTGGATGCTAGAGCCCAGTCCTGAGCCTCCAGAGGCACAATTGATCTATCCCAGATCAATGGACATGGCTGTTGTTGTTGCTGTTGCTGCTGCTGTGTTGTTGCTATAGAATCTTTGTTCACCCATTTGTTTCTTCCTGATCCCCTTCCCCTAAATGTTCCTCAACAAGTTCTCTGCAGTTCCACAGGGCCTCACCAAATATCACAAATCTTCCTGTTCCTCTGCTTTTCCCCCTCCTATCAGTTACAAAGCACGGGATGGCCATGTCAAAAGCCGTGTCTGGAGTTTCTTGATGGCTGAAGAATTTTGGTCTATGCCATTGCCTCTGTTATCCTTTATCAGATTCACATCTATGTATGTTTTATTTTATCTCTTCCCCCTCATTATTGTGGGAATAGAATGTTGTTTCTGGGAAGAATAAGATAAGAATTTAGTTCATGGTCTCTGTGGCCATCTACCATCACAGAAATTAGAAATAAAGATTGTAAATTGATTAGCAATATACAGGTATAGCTAGTAACAATTTATGTTTAGCCATTGTGAATATATACGTAATATTCTGTCACATGATATGCCCAAGAAAGGGAGGGCAAGTTGGAATGAAATGTCCCTTGGACAGAAGGAAAGAGACCTTGGAGAGAATCATCATGTTATTACAATAAGAAGAGTTCTGAGACATCTTGGAAACAACAGGATGGCGACTGACTGGTGGCAAGATAGAGTAAGAATCAGAATGTAATTTACAAATATAAACCTTTGCTGGCACAAGGTAGACTACCAATTAACAAGTGTCAGAATGGAATTAACAAATGTAAATTTGGTAAGATTGTGAACCTAACAAATGTAAATCTGGTAAGATTGTGAACCTGGAATACCCAGCCAATGGGAAAATAGGGCAGGAGGTAAGTTGGTGGCAAAAAGTATAAAAGCTGTAATAATAATAATCTGTTCCCATAGATGTGCTCCTACTGGTAGGACGCCCGCCATTGCAATCACGAATTACAATATTTTAACCAGAGATCCTGTCTCCTAAAATTATCTCAGATGTTTCTGACATTATCATGTTTGCATTGAAAGAATTCTTGATTGAATAATACTAATGAAGCAGATACTTTATCCTTCCACATACTCTTGCACTGGCTACATGGCACAGGTGGATCACTAACAGAAACAAGCTGGAGAATTTACAGGTTCCCTTACATGGCAATGTCACTTCTTTCTCTTTTCCATTTCATTGTCCATCACTTTAAAAATCAGTAACTGATAGTGTGCTTTTTTTGTATGGTGTGGCTCTCTCAAACATCATGTTGTTTAATCTGGAAGGTGACTAAGCACCACACAGATGTTCACTCACCCTTCCCACTCCACTCCCAATGGGATGGGGGAGAGATTCAGGAAAACAAACAAACAAACAGCAAAGTAAAGCTTGTGGGTTGGGATAAACTAAGATAGAGGAAAGGAAAAAGATAGTAGTTGTGACTATGTAAATGCAAAAGCAATTGATTACCACCAACTGACCAGTGCCCTCTCTGAGCAGTGGAAGATAGCCAGATGAACTCTCAACCCTTCAATATTCCTTCTGTATGATGCCATATGGTATGGAATATCCCCTTGACCAGTTTAAGTCGGTGGTCCAAATTCTGTTCCATCCCAGCTCCTCGGGCCTTTTGCTAAGAATGGCCTTGGCTCCTTACAACTCTGCTTAGCAGCAACTATAATCATTGGTGTGTTATCAACTTTATTTTTCTCCTAGAACCAAAACTTAGCCTCATAGCCGACACTCTGAACAGAACAATTTAATCCCAGCTGAAGCTAAGACATTCCATACCGTTTACATCATGATCAGGTCCCACAGTTTCTATACGTCATAACTAATTGCTATCATTTATTTTTCTTTTTGATACATATACACATGTTATTTCCACAGACTATGGGCCATCCATTTAAATTGTCCATGGTATTCATTTAATCCACAACCTTGAGCTCCATCTGTCATAACATCCCTCCTTCAGTGCAGGAAGAATGATTCACCGTGTTGGGTTACTCTGCACTGAAGTTAGTTCTCGTTCCATTAGAGTTGATTCTTCTTTACCCTCGGTAGTACTTATAGTAATAGTACTAATGAGATAAAACAACCATAGTAATTATGACATACAGTTTTACAGCAGTAATTTAACATCATACAGTTCAAATTACTGGCTGTTCTCACACAGCATCAAATCACTTTGAGATACACAATGGACATCCCCATCCATCCTTCCACATTACCCACCATGTGCACCCAGGTTTTTGAGCAAAAGCAGTCTCATGGATAGACTTGCCTTTGCCCAAGGCAAGAATAACCCAGAGTGTCTTGTCCAGCATGTTCTTTATGTGCACCACTGGTGCTTTATTCTCTTCTATGGTACACGGGGGGCTTGACCGGGCAGGACCCGCTCCATTGGCAGATCCCTGAGTCTTAACTAACTAACTGAGTGGCTTTTGCCAAATGTGTCCCCCAGTGTTTCAGTATCCCAGCATCCATTGCTCTCAATGTAGTCTTTAACAGTCCACTGTACTGTTCATTTTTTCCTGAGGCTAGTGCATGACAGGGAATGTGACATACCCACTCAATGCCATGTTTTTTGGCCAAACAGTAATTTGATTGTTTTGGATATGAGCCCCACTGTCTAACTTAATTATTTCTGGGATGCCACGTCACCACAAGATTTGCTTTTCAATGTCAAGGATAGTATGTTGGGTGGTGGCATGGGGCATAGAATGTGTTTCCAACCATCCAGTGGTTGCTTCCAACATTGTAAACATATGGTGTTTGCCATGGGGAGTTTGTGGGAGAATAATATAATCTACCTGCCAGGCTTCTCTGTATTTATATTTCAGCCATCATCCCTTATAAAAGGATTTGAAAAAAAATTATTTGGCTTGATTAATTACAGTGCATGTTTCCTCTTTGGACAACTTGTGCAATAGCTAATGACAGTCAAGTCCACTCCTCAAACCCAAGCCCATCTATTGGTTGATACCACCTCAAATATAAAGAGAAAACTTGAACTGCCTGTTAGGATGCTCCCTCATCTTGGCTAAATTTCTGACCTGATTTCAGGACTTCTATGGGTAGTTCCAGGCCAGTGCCATGCTAGGAATCTTATTAAGCAGCTTTGGTCGTTTGCTAGTATATATACAGTTTTGAGGTCTCTGCAGTCCTTCTGGAAGTAGGTGGTTGTTCTCCTGTTTCGTCTGTGTCTCCTTCTACTGAGTCAGTTACCCATTGTCTTTAGCATTTATTGCACAGGGTCCAGTTTCAACAGGGTTTCTAAAAAAAGGATAAGAAAATTATATTGACCTTGATACCTCGGCCCATTGACTTGCAAATAAATGAAGGAACTAGTAGGGTAAAAGGGAGGAGGAGATGCTTTATAACTGGGAAAAATGTGTGAATGTAGTAAGAGAAGTCCATCTTGAGGGGAGCAGGATATACCTGGATTGGAAACTGAAAAGTCTGGGAGAAGATGGAATATCCAGAAACTATGGAAAGAGAAGTGAAGAAGTTGTTCTGTATATCTTGACATATCTTGATACCCACATGGGATGTCTCAGTTCTGGAGTATTTATCTTGGGGGGCTCTGAGTCTGGCTTTCTTGAGAAAATGCTGCTTATTTGTGATTTTGTGGCAGATCCAGTGTTGAGCACTTCAGACCTAGTGAAAAAGCTCTAAAAGGAATTCATGTGATTACCCAAAATGCTGACCCACATTCAGTGGCTCACAACACACCCCAGGAACTCTCTGATGGGTACCTGTCAGGGCTAGGTTCCAGCGGCAATGCCCCTCCAGCTTCTGTACTAGTGTGAAAGTCCAAGTGTCTTGCTGTTCTAGAACCAGCAGCAAGTTTTCCAATGGATCTATTAAGATAATTTTGTGCACTTTATGATTACTGATTGCTATGTCCTGGGGGAGAATGTGGTCATCCTTAACTGTTGAACCAAAGCAATCTGCCATATCTGAGCCCGTAGATGTGACCATAGCCACCAGCTCAAAGAGAGAAGTTTAGTGGTTTCTTTAGTCGGCACTAATCTTGGGGTGTTGGCCCCAAACCTAGTAGCCAAAACATTCTGCAGAGAGAGTTATAATATTGCTTTGTTGCTTTCTGGAGAATACATCTCGTCTCCCTCTCTGGCAACTCTGGATCTCTCCTACTGTTCTTCTCCAGCAAGTTGTGTACTACTGCAAGATGCTATCCTAGCAACATGGTTCATGAAGGCTGAGCGGTGGCAGCTGGAACAGCCTCTTAATATTAAGCGAGGGGTGTGGCTGCACAGGCAGAACAGCCTAGAACAGTTAGGGGAAAGTGCTGAAAAGGGTTTAGTTGCAAGTTGTAAAAGCTTATGGCACTGATACTGAGTATGAGGGATGATTCAAGTACTCAGAGGGAGGTACAATGACTTCACTTCCTAAAGACTTTGAGGAACAAATATCAGAGCCTTCTTTAAGATGGACTGTGGCAACAATCAAGAAGAGCAGGCAGACATGGCTGGGTGTGACTGCATACCATGTGCAGGCATCAGAGCTATCTGCAACACTGCTTGCTCAGGTACTGTGAGGATGAGAGCTGTGGCAGTTTGAAACGTCTGTGTGGGCCAGCAAATTATATTGTGAACTGCTGAGGACAGTCACACTATCTTCCGTGCTACTGAAGCTCACTGCTTCAAACCTTGTGCAGGTTCATAGCAATTACTGTAACATAGGCATGCCCTGTATTCTCCTATAAACCCCAGCAGTTTGTCCATCCCTCACAAAAACTGTTTTAAAATTATTTCTTAGTTGTCAACTACATGAATGAATAATAGTTATAATTCAAACATGTGAACAAATTATTTATTGTAATAATTGAAAAAGGAGTGCCAGCAAGAGCCATTTTCCAATTATAATGGTAAATATTGATTTTTTAAAGGTATATATCCCAGTATTTTTCCTCTGCTTTCCATACAGTAATTATGTATAATATGAAAGAAAAATACGCTTCCTTCTGTGTCAGACATCTTCGTACAAATCAAAAAATACGCTTCCTTTTGCAGCAGCCATCTTCAGTGCTATTGAGCAAGAAAGGAAAATTGATTAAACAACATTTAGATTCTATTCACCTCCCTCCTGAGGACAAACAAGACAGCCCCTGTGAGCTGGTCAGAAAGTCAAAGGCCTGAAATAACTATTAGCTGCTAGTTAGTAGAGGAGTAAAGAGGGAAATATTTTGCTTCTATATCTATGCTGCTAAGAGACCATAGGCTATACACACATGGTTTGTAGCCAGCAAGGGCACTGGATACTATGATCATAAAAGCCTGGTTAGCAATATTTAGCACCAACAAAGGGCTTTCGAGGGAAAGGCAGACTTCCTGGGAAGGATGGAGGCAACCTTACCTGTTAGCTCCATTTTCAGAAGGGCAAAGTAAACTGTTGTGAATTTATGCTCGGTTTCAGATGCCAATCCTGACATGGATCAACGAAGCTCCTAGTCCTCCGACTCGCTCCCCTTCCCATGCGTGCGCGCGCTCGCGGCGGGGAAAGCAGTCGCCGCACGGTGCCTGCACTAGGACCAGGAATAGCATCGGGTCAGAAGGAGGGGCCGGCGGGCAGGCGCAGAGCGGAAGAGGCGCAACAGGCGGGGCGGTGGGTGGCTCGGCGGCGTGCGGATGACGGGCGGTGCTACCCGCTGAAGGAGAGCTGGGGGTGAAGGCAGAGCGGCGGCATGCGGGCGGAGGAGCCGCTGGCGCTGGTGGCCCCGCGGGCGGGCGGCGGCGAGGCACAGGCGACGAGCGAGGAGCAGGACGGCAGCGGCTGCTGCAGCAGCGAGCGGCTGGTGATCAACATCTCCGGGCTCCGCTTCGAGACGCAGCTGCGGACCCTCTCCATCTTCCCCGACACGCTGCTGGGCGACCCAAGCCGTCGGGTGCACTACTTCGACCCACTCCGCAACGAGTACTTCTTTGACCGCAACCGACCTAGCTTCGATGCCATCCTCTACTACTACCAGTCTGGAGGGCGGCTTCGGCGGCCAGTCCACGTGCCCCTCGACATCTTCCTGGAGGAGATCCGCTTTTACCAGCTGGGCCAGGAGGCCATTGAGACCTTCCGGGAGGATGAGGGTTTCATTCAGGAGGAGGAGAAGCCTCTGCCCAAGCACCACTTCCAGCGTCAAGTCTGGCTGCTCTTTGAGTACCCTGAGAGCTCTGGACCAGCCCGTGCCATCGCCATTGTCTCTGTGTTGGTGATCCTCATCTCCATTGTCATCTTCTGCTTGGAGACTCTGCCTGAGTTTCGCCAGGAGTCCAAGGTTACCCAACCTGGCTTTGGGGAGCCAGCTGTGCTTGATGACGACATACTGCTGCCACCACCACCACCAAACAGGACCCTGCAGCTTCCACAACCCACTGCTGGTGTTGGCCCTTTCTTCACTGATCCTTTTTTCCTCATCGAGACACTGTGCATCATCTGGTTCTCCTTTGAGCTTCTTGTGCGTTTCTTCACCTGCCCCAGCAAGCCTGACTTCTCTCGCAACATTATGAACATCATTGACATCGTGGCAATCATCCCCTACTTCATCACCCTGGGCACAGAGCTGGCCCAGCAGCAGCAGAAGCAGCAGTCTGGGAGTAGCAGCAACAATGGGGGCCAGCAGCAAGCTATGTCCTTGGCCATCCTCAGAGTCATCCGACTGGTCAGGGTCTTCAGAATTTTCAAGCTCTCCAGGCACTCCAAAGGGCTGCAGATCTTGGGGAAGACTCTCCAGGCCAGCATGAGGGAGCTAGGTCTCCTCATCTTCTTCCTCTTTATTGGAGTGATCCTCTTTTCTAGTGCTGTATACTTTGCTGAGACTGATGACCCTGACTCATTGTTCACCAGCATTCCTGATGCCTTTTGGTGGGCAGTGGTGTCCATGACCACTGTGGGCTATGGGGACATGTATCCTATGACAATTGGTGGCAAGATAGTGGGTTCCTTGTGTGCCATTGCAGGTGTGCTCACCATTGCTCTGCCTGTGCCTGTCATTGTGTCCAACTTCAACTACTTTTACCATCGAGAGACTGATCATGAAGAGCAATGCCAGTACACCCACGTCACCTGTGGCCAGCAGCAGTCACCCTTCTCTGAGCTCAAGAAAGGAGACAGTAATCAGTCTCTCAGCAAATCTGAATTTTTGGAAGTGGATGACATGGAGTCCATGAAATATTCCAACTTAATTCCCCCTGGTAATCAGGGCTACAAAGAAAAGAAGATGCTGACAGAAGTGTGATCAGTTTTGTTATCCTGGGTCCAGACACAGAGCTGCAAGCTGCTGCACAGCTGTCTGTCTTCCCACTAGCAGTTGGATCTATTCAGCATTTACATACCAAACTGTGAATTGTGATACCATAAGCGGAGTCATTGTGATAATGGGATCTTCTGTCCTGATTTGCTGTTTCTCATTACTGTGTGCAGTCAGAAATGCTCTTGCTTTATTCTGTGGAGTACTAGCTGTCATTCCCTGCTCCTTCATGAATATCTTTCTTTTTTGAAGACCACTGTAATCCAGTTTTAGCTCAGAACCCTAAACTTTCTACTCTACTAGCAAACAAGTCCTTGCAACAACTTCAGCTGAAGGATTCCGCAGGGAGTAAGTAGTTAAAGGGGCCATGAACATCTGGCTCAAGCTGTACCCTCTGTTCCTATGCCAGCTTGGTGCCCTTGGCTGTGGGATCAGTCACGCCTGCCGTGCCATTGCCTTTGAATAATGGGAATGCTGTAGCTAGCCTCATAGTGAGTTCTGCAGCTGTAGGGAAAAGCTGGCAAACAGATCCCTTTCTTCTTTGCAACACTTGGCTTGCAGAAGATCCTCTTGTTTTATGTTTCCAAAAAGTTGCATAGATCTAAAAGCTCTTTGCTGCTTCGTATGTGCATTTATCATAAGTGAGCATAAATAGTTTGACAGGCTTGTTGAAGATTCTCTGTGTTTTGATCTTATTTCAGCCTTATTTGTGACAGTGTCATGATGTTAGTTGGCTTTTATAATTCCAAGTTAACCTTTGTAGTGGTGCCTTCTCACTTTTGAGAAAATTCATTTGTTATCTCCTCAGTTTATCCCCACAAGTGTTTAATGAGATGTACTTTATGCTTCAGCTACTCAGTTCTGTATTCAGGCATGTGAGCACAGTTGACTCCACTGCATTTTTATTGAAGTGTTTCTGTACCTGAGGAAACCTTGGTATTTTGTTGATGTTGCCAGAAAACACAACCACCTGTGCTTTCCAAAAATTCCACTGATATAGTGGGTCACAGTCATAGATTACCCCTGGGTAAATGTATCGGCTTTAGAGACTGGCCCTTACAGAATCTTCCCTAAGACATCTGCACCAACACAGTAGCGTACCCCAGAACTTTCAAATGAGAGGAAAAAGAGGTAACCTTGAGGTGGTATTTTTGCTTTATTACTGATTCAGCCAGTTCTGGGTATTTCTGAAATAGGAGGCACAGAAATGATTTTTGCATGCACTAAGTTTTATGAGAGCAACTTACAGCAGCAATGCAAAATGCATTCCTTGGCCTGCAGTTCTGGGCTTGTCAGGGGACCAGAGAATTGCATTTTAAGATGCATGTTTTTCTTCCCAGATCATATTTATTTCTGCCTGTTCCAGATTTTGAAATGTTTCAAATGCTGCTAGTGGATGAAAGAGGAAACAAATACTTTTAGATTTCATTGGCAAATTTTCATGCAAATACATGTATTGTTTTTGTTTTTAAATGTGAATGTATGTTTTGCCTTCATATGTGTGCATGTGTATGAAAGCAAAAAGAGGCAGAATCACAGTATCACAGAACTAGAGAATGGCTTAGGTTGGAGGGACTTGAAGATCATGTAGTTCCAACACCCTTGCCATGGGCAGGTTTGCCAACCACTGGGTCAGGCTGCCCAGGATTCCATCCAACCTGACTTTGAAATCCTGCAGGGATGGAGAATCCACAACTTCTCTGGGCAACAGCGCCTCAGCACCCTCTGAGTAAAGATTTTTTTCTTAACTTCTGACCTAAATCTTACCTCTCTTTTGGTTGAAAGCCCGTCCTTTTTGTTCTGTCACTATCAGACCATGTAAAGTTCAAACTCCCTCCAGCTTATAGCCTCCCTTATGGGCCACAGTGAGGTTTTCCTAGGCCCTTCTCCAAGATAAACAAGCCCAGCTCCCTCAATTTTTTCTTCATGAGAGAAGTGCTCCAGCCCCTTGGTCATCTTCATGATGCTCCTCTGGATCTGCTGCTATACAAGTTTCTTGTACTGGGAGTCCCAGGCATAGATATAGAACTCCAGATGAGGCCTTACAAGGGCAGAGTAAAAGGGACAATTACCTCCTTTGCCCTGGCCATCTCTCTTTCGATGCAGCCCATGATTACAGCCCAGTTGGCCTTCTGGGCTGTAAGAACACATAGCTAGCTCATGTCTAGCTTTTTGTCCACCAGGATCGCCAAGTCCTTCTCCACAGGGCTGCTCTCCAGGAGTCCTTCTCCCATATCTGGGATTACCCTGAACCAAGTGCAGTGTTGTACCTGATCTTGTTGAACCTCATTATGTTCTGGTGAGCCCAATTTTCAAGTCTGTCCAGGTCCCTCTGGTTGGCATACCTTCCTTCTGTCATATCAGCTGCACCTCTCAGCTTGGTGTCATCAGCAGACTTGCTTGAACCCACTGTCTACATCATCAAAAAAGATACTAAAGAGCACTGGTGCCAAGACAGACCCCTGTGGGACACTACTCATCACTGACCTCTACCCTGACATAGATCCATTGACCACAACCCTGTGACCATCCAACCAATTCTTTATTCACTGTCCACAAAACAGATTTAATATCAAGATACAAAATATATAGACTGTTTTATGTATATGTATATATCATACTTCTCAAACATAAGGCTGAGATTGCTAAGGACATGTCCTTTAGTATTGTTTGAGCTGGCAGGGTTGTGAGGTGGGATCTGTTTGCATCTTTTTTACCCTGCTTGTTTTCTATTGTCTTGAGAGTTGGCTTCATGCCTGGAGTGCTTTTATCATGGCTCTCCTCATCTGGGTCCTAATTATATGATAGAAGTTGTTTGTTTAAGTCCTAACTGCTGCATTTCTCCAGAGACCCGTTGTCTTTTCAAAGGTTTCTAATGTACTAGAATCTCCTGTTAGGTCAGTGCACAGACATTACACTGAATGCTCTGATCTCTCTCTCACTGTTCAGCAGCAAAGTGTCATTTGTTACTGCAGATTAGCCTGGGAGACCATATGTGGTGCGGTGTGGTGATGGCTTTGTAGCTGAGAGGAGCATGTCTGAATAAAAACAGTAGAATGTGACTTTCCAGGCTACCTCCACAGATGTTTGTTTAGTGCCTTTTTGGTTTATTGGAACTAAGGCAAATTTCTCTGAATTTCTGGGCTTTGGGATTCATTCTACATCCTTTGAAGCATGTAATTTGTGGGTAAGTAATACTGGTACAGCAGTTGGAGTAATCCCACTGCAAGGTGGGATCTCTGTTAGTTTTGTGTAAAAAGTTGTTTTGGTCTCTGAATTAATTCTACAAAATGCTGTTGTTCTTAGCTGTGTATCTAATTCAGAATAATGAAGTATTCTTCTGAAATCAAGAAACTGGCTTTCAGTTTTATGTTGTCCTCGCAAATGCACTGAACTAGCAGAAGAACCTGCTATTTAAAAGGGATGTGTCAAGGCCATTGCTGTCTCCTAGCAAAATGCCCACGTTTGGGATTATTTTATGCACCAGTGTATCAGATGATGCAAGTTTCCCCAAAGTAAGATATAAAAAGCTCAGGTTAAGCACAAGTTCAGGAGGAGGCATGAGCTATGCTCGGCTTACGTCAGAAAAATTCCTTGTGCTGTTTTTTTCCCTTTGGTCCAACCCCACTGCCCTGCCAGGCAGGAACCATCCCTCTGAATAATAGGTTGTTCTTCCAGCCAGCGTGATATGTGGCTGGGTGTGCAGACTCCAACGAAAAAAAGATGTGATACATATAACCAGTAACATAAACCCTAGCATGTCTTGTAGAGATGTTCTGGTAAAGACAGCTTCTGCTCTGAAGTGAAATTCAGCTGTGGGTTTCTAAGCATATAGGCACACACACGCAACACTGATGCAAAGGAACCTCACTGCAAACAGACAACTTTCTGTGCAATTTTTTGCACTCCATATTTTTCAATTCTGGAAAGAATGTGCAAATGAATGTGTAAAACAGGAGTGGTGTTTGCTTTCTGTGTTAGAGCTAAGAGAAATACAAAAAGATAACAAGCTTGGAAAGTGTAACACAGGAGTTTTATTTAAGCATGCAAATCTGTTTTTAAGCATCTCCTAAAATACCACCAGGATAGTCATGAAGTCATCAGCAGTATTACAGCACATCTGGTATTCAGCATTTTAATTAGGCAGCCTTCAGAATTTTCGCAAGTGACTTAAGTGACATACTGCCATTGACTTTACAAAGAACTCAAGTTTTCAGCTGCTAGCAGTCACCTCTGGATGCTTGAAATACAAATCTGTCTATCTAACTGTTTCCTTCTCAAGGCAGAGCACATATTGTGAAGCAAAGTAGCATCTCCAAGGACCTGTTTCCATAACAATCTCACAGTCTATTTATTTACCCTGTGACTTTGGCTACAAGCAAAAGCACCCTTGAATGTTTTCAGTCCTCAGTTACTAGCATGCCACCTTTACAGCCATTTTCTGTGCTTACTGAAGATCCCATCATGTTATATTGTGTGCAGCTGTCCTGTCAAACTCCAGACTGGCAGACTGTTAACAGCATTTGGAAACAGACAGTGCAAACCAGGAGACAGGTAGGGATTTTTTCCATATATCCTTGCACACAGAGAGGCAACTGGTCTGAGAGTTTTCTGAGTGCTCGGTAACAATGAATATGAGCAGGAGTGTTGCTTTAAAAAACACAATCCTTTTTTTTAACAATCTCACTAGGAAAGAAAGTTTTGCTACGGACAAGATTACCACTTTTTCCTGAACCTTTGGCTATTATCTGACTATCAGTTTTAAAGAAAATTTTCCCATGAGATGTTTTGCACCAAATCAGAACAGGGGAGAAATCAAGGAGGGGAAAAAAAAAGAAAAATGTTATCATAATTGCCTTTTTTATCCACTGCGTATCAACCATCTGAAGGACTGTAAGTTTAAAAGGCATGAATTTGCAGTATTTCAGAGACTACATTACTGAAGGATTCCTGTGATTTTCTAGAAGGTGAAATTTCTGTTCTGTTCGTGTTTTGAAAATGTTGTATGTTGAGATTTTTGAGCAATTTTCTGTTTTGGCCCTATTCCTTCTGATCCAGTTTATATGGATAAAAGTTACTGCTACAGCAGCTGGAAGGATGAAGGTGACAGGACTAAGTGTTCTCTATGAGGCACAGTGATTTCATGTATGGAGATCCTGCAGGGATAAAGAAGAACGAGTATAAAGGAAATCCAAGGGAGCAAAAAGCAGGGTAAGGGCTGAATTGTCTTTCGTACTATGATGAAAAGAACAGGATCATTCCTAAAAGCAAAGGAACTAACATCTTCTGCTGTTGAAGCTGAAGTAGGTAAGGTTTTTTTTTCATCTGTGACATCAACAATTACAAATTTCTTGCAATTAATGAGGAAGATTTTCCTAAATAAAACTTGCAGCCTAAATGGAGAATCTGATTCCAGGCAAAGAAAGAGAAAAAGATAATTATGAACTACAAAAACATTGTGTAAGCTAGATCCTCACCATCAACTGCAAAACTCCATTTAGCCACTTTCATTTTATATTGGGGTCCAATTTCAATCTTCTGCATAAAGTCAAAACATATATACTATCTGTTAAAATTCTTACCTTCATTTTTATTTCTCTTGAGGTCCTATTTACATCAGGGAATGCAGATTACAGCAAGAATTAACCTCAGCTTTCCTGAAAACTCTCATCTGACTTGAGTCCAAGTAAGCCTACTGAGCTCAGAAAAGTTAGGCTTCTCTTTAAGTTTACATTGGCAAAAACAAGCAGTGGTGGAAGTATGCAGGCGAGTTTAAGGCTAACTGCACCCCGCTGCAGCCATGTAAGCACAAGATAGCTCTATTTACATTTAGTAACTGATATCTCTGCTCTTTGGAGGTTACTTTCCAGACAAGTCCCATTCTGAATACATTTGTAGCTATATTATCAGCATGCTTGTAGCGCCAATTCCCAATTTGCTGCCATCTGCTTTACATGTAAAGTTAAGGAGAGGGGCAGGTGTCTGCAGTGTCAGAAGCCTCAGTCCTCTGATAAACTGATCAGTCGCCAATGAAAGCTGAATGTCTTTAGTTGCCTAAGAAATAGTTGGTAATGAAACTGCTTGTTAATTACAATAAGGAGTTCAATGATATGGACATTAGGTAATAAGTAAGGCAAGACTCTGGTCAGGGAGATAAACTCAGGAAAATGTTTATGGGGGAAAGCAGGCAGGGACCATAGTAAAATTGATTTTCCAGAGTGGCTTATGTTGTTAGTACACATGTCGATCCTGTATGCCTTGCCTGACTGGTTGAGTTTTTGCTTGCTCCAGGGTACTCTGTTCATGGTTTGTTGGATGGCACAAGAATTTGAATATTACAGCATGGTTTTATACTTTACTCGTAACTGTGATTAGTGTGAGTTGTACTTCATTGAGAATCATTCTCTGTAGGAAATATCCATGCTGTCTGTACTGCACATCTACTGGTTGAACTTTCCAGTGTCCAGCTTTTTCTTAATGAAATAAAGGAAAAGATTTGCAGGAGGGAAATTTTATGGAAAGTGCTCATCAGCTTTTGTGGTCACTTTAAAATACTGAAGCTGTGTTCCCTCAGAGGCAAGATGCATTGGAAACCTTGCCTTCATACAAAATATTGCTGGAAGTTCAATAAATCAGTCTTTGGATTCACTTAAATGGATATAAAAATATTTATTGTAAAGCTTTGAAAGACCATTTGTTGAAAAGTGTAATAAATCCTGAGGCTTTTCTCTGGGATTGTAGCCATGTCTTTAGGTGTTGTAGGTTCATTCACCAAAAAAGTTGTATATGATTTTACAGTAAAGTAAGATTTAACTTTCAGAGCACATGTTGTTTTATCCTCTTGCATTCTCTGGAAAGAAATGAAATGTTATTTGACAAATAAAATGAGGAACATTACTGTCTCTTCTTGCTGCTTGTTGATGCATCTGTTGTTTTCAATTAGATTGATGGCATCCATTTTCAGAAAGCAAATGCTGCCCTCTTTTACATTGGTGCAGTTCTGTACAAGATCCACATCAGTGAAGTGACTCCAAACCTATCTCTGGTGAAAGCAGAACTGGACCACAGTCTCATCATTTGCTTATATTCTGTGGTGCTCTAGGAAGGTACACTATTAGCATAACATAAGTTGAGCCTGTATGTTGTACCATACTCAACTCTTTCATGCCCTTGACAGTTACGAGCCTGGCAGAGGTCAGGCTGGTGTGGGGTTTGTGGTGCCACTAGATTGCTAACATCAAACGATCTCCATTCCTAGATCCTTGCTTGCTTTTCTATCCCAACTTCTGTTAAACTCATCTTGCTTGGATATGATCTGTCACTAAGGAAACAGATTTTTTAATGGTATGTAATTATAATTGCAATTCTTAAACAATACAGTAACAGAAGAGTAGCAGAGCTAGGCACAGAGACAACTCCTACAGATTTTTACTGTTATGGCCATCTGTGAAAATTGTCACAGTTCTGTCAGGTTGGCTGTAGATCCGCTGGCTCCAGGGTCTCCATTTTCAGGATCCACTAAGTTTAAACAAATCAGATCACTTCTTTCTTGCTCCTGAATCATGAGAACAGCTTCACTACAGTATAGACAACTGTAAATCATCCAGATACAAAGGTGCTACTCCCTGTTGATTTATCTGTTGGGCCAGATGTGTTACACAAACAGATAAGAAAGCAGGACAGACATCCTGGCGTCCCAACAAGATAATCAAACAGATGCCATTCTTAATAGTGAGGAGCTCTCCCCCTTCAGGGTTTGAAAATTTACAACAAAACAGACCCTTAGGTTTAATCCCCTCAATAACCAGAGTTTGAAATGTGATGAATATGTATGTGCTATGCCTTTAAATATGTACTCGTTTCTCTCTTTGGTGTGCATGTTTGGTGGAGAGATCCCCCATGCACCCAGCGCTGTAATAAAGGGAATACCTGCTTGAAATATTGCATTGGTATGTCAAGTTTCTATGTCGGATTTCTCAGCATCACTCCAGTATTTCTAATTTTAATGATACCTTCCCTAAAAAAGCTTTACATAAAAGCCATTAATATGCTGTGTGGAAAAATACAACTTAAGATGGGATGGATGAGTGAGGGTCAATAGTATCAGTAGAGGAAATACAGAGTCAGTAAAGAACAGAGTAAATAATCATTGTGAGAAAGGAAGGAGGTTCTTAAACGAGTTCTTCAAGAGTTACTCTCTGGATTGTTTAAAATATTTGCTGTAGGACTAAGATAAAATTTAGCAGTGATATAACCCTAAGTGTTACCATATGAGTGTGAATGTGAATGATGACTGAATAATGGACTTAAAGAAACTGGAATATACTAAAAAGCACAGCAATTAAAATAATGATAGGGATTTTGATAGCAAACGTGTCAGTTGAAGAAGACACAGATTGGGAGTGGTAAGTTCAGAGTATTAGTGTCAGAGTCACAAGAGTGATGAAGTCATAAGCTGAGGGAAGAGAAAGAAATGCTAAGAGTGGAACAGGACAGGGAAGGCAGTGCCTGATCAGTTATGCACTAGTTTGAAGACAAAGGGAAGGCCCGTCCCTTAAGCTTTTCTTACTTTTTGCACTTTGAAAACACAACAATCTCTGTCTCTTCCCCTCAACCTGGAAGATCTGCTGACTGTGTCTGATTCTTAATCTCTATAGAGAACTTTTCAGCTCTTCATTGACCATTCTTCTTCCCGGGCTTTCTGGTAATTCCTTGCTATTACTAACACCCCAGAGTAACTTCAGTAGCACATTGCATCTAATTTTGAGAAAAGCTGTGAGCAAGCTCTGCTGCAGCTCAGCTCAGGTTTCTTATCTGGATGCAGAAATCAGCAGTGACAAATAACCTTCATTGAACTGAATGTCAGCTAAGTTGATATCAATGGCCAAGAAAAGGTTAGCAGAATAATTTTCTATTAAAAGCACTGTTCTGGCAGAGACGAAATAAAGCCATGGTTTCATGTTTCTTCTTTCACCTCTTTGAGTTCATCTCATCCTATGTCAATATTACTGAGACTTTGAGCTCAGGGGACAGAACAATGATTAACCAAGGTGGGATCTTCTCCCATCCATTCAGCTCTGTGTCACAAAAGCACCTAAGAAAACCTAGTCATATTTTATCTGTGAGCCTACTAATTTATTGCTCTTCTGTGCTCGCTTATGTGATGAAATTATCACATTGTGATTTATATCTACGTTCTGGCTTGCAAGTTCAGTTGGTTTTTGTTGTTGTTTTTAACTCTCCTTTTTAATTACTTAATTAGAAGAAAAAAAAGAAAATCAAAGCAAAAATTTTACCAATAACTGTACACATTATGGAAGCTTGCAAACATGAATACCAAGCTTTATTAATGATATTGTCAGTTGTGGCGCACACAAATCTGGTGTGCCTAAGTCATCTTAAGGGCTTGTCATCATTTCTTGAGTTATTAAAAGTAAGAAAGAGGAAAAAACAAATTATCTTATGACATTTACAGATTGATCAACAAGTTTAATTTGAACCACAAGCACAGCATTGCATCTGTTTCCGAGCTCAATTCATTTTGACATTGATTGAAGAAACCACTATTAGCATATGCACATGCGCATCTTAGTTACAGCTGTTATGTTATATGCAGTGCAGTTGTATATGCCTTAGTCTTGAAACATGAAACATATTAATGGTAAAGATCCTACAGGAGTACAACTAAAATCAGATCTGCCACTTCAGAGTTCAAAGAACTTTCCAGTGGTGAGAAAGTACTATTACAATTAGATTTTACAGTGGTGATGGAACAAGACACAGATATGCATGAATTGTGGTAGGAAAACAGAAGTATAAACAAGCAGAAACCATAAGCTCTTTGGTGCTACAGAACAAATTCTGCCTATTCTTGGCTGTACTAATTGTGGTGGAAAGTGCTGATATCATGAAGTACAGGTAAATAACACAGGAACATATCCTACAAGTAAATGATGATCCATGAGGATGTGGAAGAAACATGGGAGACGCACTGCATATTTCTCAAGATCAGCAATATGCTGTAATTTTAATGTATCAGAAATTGTGCTGCCAGATACAATCCTTTTAGAGCTGTAAACTAGGGTCTTTCATGCTTATTAAGTGATATTCACAAAACAATTTTTCTTTGTAGCATATCCTTGGAGATGACACAATGAGTTTTAAAAACAGTCTTGGGGGTGTTCAGTATTGCTTTATTCATTTGCCTGGTATCTGATGATCTATTAGTTTTCTACAGTGCACTGAAATATTTATGTAAGTCATATTTCCATTATATATATAAAAAAAAAAAAAAAAGCCTCATTTTCAAAATCTGCCATGTCTGTGAGAGTATTTTGATTTCAGTTGTTTGATACTCTTTAGGAATTATTTGAGAATTTTGTAATATTCCTGATTATTTTTATAATGTTCTGATTTTTTTTCCATGTACATAAACAAGGTAAAATACAAAGTTCTGCATTTACATCTTTCGTACTTTGATCCGTAATGAGAGATACAGTTAATATTATTTGTAAACTAACCCTTTTTTATTTTTTAAAGAAAATACAGTAGTAGCCACTGAATTCCCAGTTATTAGCAGTGTGACTCCAATGTCAGTGCTAATACTTCCTCGCACTCTATTAGGTGCTACAGATACTCCAAACCAGATAAAGCGACAGGTCAAATAACATGGATACTAGACCACATTATGAACTAAAAGAGGAGAGATTTATATTTGATATCATGAGGAAATTTTTTACACTGAATCTGATGAGGCACTGGAACAGCTTGTGCAGAGGAGCTGAGGATACCCTTTTCCTGGAGGTGTTAAAAGGCCAGGTTGGATGGGGCCCTGGGCAGTGTGATCTAGTGGGTGAGAACACCATCCACAGCAGGAGGGTTGGAATTAGATGATTGTAAGGTCCCTTCCAACTGAAGTCAT
Organism: Callipepla californica brunnescens; assembly: GCA_023055505.1. Classification (NCBI taxonomy): domain Eukaryota; kingdom Metazoa; phylum Chordata; class Aves; order Galliformes; family Odontophoridae; genus Callipepla; species Callipepla californica. The sequence continues at coordinate 375,271 of JALIRH010000034.1, read as the reverse complement.
TCTATGATTCTATGCATTAGGAATGACAGAAGGGATGTTCCAGTGCTTTGGCTTTCACTGAGCCAATTGTTCTTTTCTGCAAGTAGAAAATGTAAAAAAGTAACAAACAAAAAAAAAAAAAAGTGGCTTAATTAGTCTAGACTGCTCATGCAATGCAGTGTGACTTGCTAGAACCCATCACTGTGAATTCTGACCAATTCCTGTTTTCACTTAGCATGTTATCTTTTAGAACTTTAGGGCAAAAAAAAAAAAAAAAAAAAAAAAATTACAGTCCTCATAATTTCCTGTCTGCAATGGGAGGAAGAACAGGTAGAAGGTGCTATCCAGAGTGCACTGTAGCTCACCTCATTATTTACTTTTTTCTGTCTCTTAAAACAAACAAAAACAGAAAAAACACTGTGCAGATTTGTGAACTCTCAATATCACTTAGCTAAGTGAATTTCAGAGAAGACAAGTAGTGAGCTATTGTGTATTAGTCTTAGTCAAAACCTCCATAGAAGAGGTCTGAATACATATTGTTCAAGCCATCTTCAGATGTGGCACAATTGTGGTGGGTGTTAGAGAGATGCAGGAGTTAGGACTGCTGACTTAAACTGGTCAAAAGGATATTCTCTACCATATGACATCATGTGGAAGGAGTAATGAAGGGGTTGGGAGTTCATCTGGCTATCTTCTGCTGCTCAGGGAGGGCATTGGTCAGTGGATGGTGAACAATTGCTTGTGCATCACTTGTTGTATATACATTTATATATATAAATATTTACATAGTTACAGGGAAAGGTAAGAGAACCAGTTCTAAATTACATAAAAAAGGCTGATTGTCACAATCCAGTTAAAGAAAGATTTGCTTACCCATCCCAAGGATCACCAAATAATCCAAAAGGAGGGATCTCCAGGTAGAGATCTTTCCCTTGTGGCAGCCAGCCCTTAAATGAGACTTAGGGAGAAATGAGACGTCTGGTTGCACAGGTGAATTGCTTTCACCTGAGCTCCCAAGGCTGGCTGGGTGCCTTCACCAGGTTCTCAATCATTGGTTCAGGCTGTAACTTGCAATTCCCATCCAAATTAAAATATATATATAAATGCTTTCATATTCACATGCATAAACTACATATATAAGCAGTGACTATATAGAGACACTGATACGCAAAATGTTAGAAGTGAGACTTTGGAAAGTGTATTTACTTCCGAAATCATTTTAGGAAAAAAAACTAGCCCAACTGTTAATAATGTACATTGATCCACCAACTTGCCTGCTTGCTTTGAGTTCACTTAAACTGTGAGAAATCTCTGATTTGCGGAGTAAGTCTGAGCCAGTTTTCAAAGCAAAATACCTTCACTGGTCTTCCTTTCACATAATCTTTCTCCTGTAAATGTTTACGTTGAAGAGGAAAGCTTTCAGCCAAAGGATTACAGTGAGTAAGCCAGTAGAGATATGAAGGCTGCCTGGTGATTTTCCAAAAATAATTAAAAATAATAATAATAAAAAAAATCATAGCAGATGGTGATTTCTTGAAACATGGTAAGTCAGAGACTCCTTTAGACAATTTACAGAAAGAGATAGATACCTGGAAGAGCTGTGTTAAGTGAAACTGTGACAAGCCATTGTATTTTACTGTGTGATGTATAATCACAGCACAGTTTATTGGTTTGATTCTGCTCTTAGTTTTATATTGTTAGAATTGATTGGGATGTTGCTCACAATGGAGATGTTCCACTAAAACAATAGGCAGGACATACAGAGGACATATCCAATATCTGAGATCTTAGATCTCTTTTTCCCCCCACTGTGTACATTAATAATTCAAGAAATGGTTAAAAATCATAAAATACAGTCATAGAATCATAATACAGTTACAGAATCATTGATTTGGAAGGGACTTTTAAAGATCATCTTGTCCAACCTCCCTTCAATGAATAGGGACATCTACAGCTTGATCAGGTGCTCAGAGCCCTGTCCAGCCTGATCTTGAGGGTCTCCAGAAATGGGGCATCTAGCACCTCTCTGGGCAACCAGTATCAAACTTGTTAGTATGAACTCTTCTGAGCTGAACCTACTGAGAGCTAGTCAAGGGGCACTTGGATTCCTACTGCTATCACCATCTGTTTGAAACAGGCCTTCAGAGCTGACTCCACAGCTCCAGCTGTCCTGCAGGGGCAAAGACCCTACAGATTTCATTATAGCAAAAACAAACAAACAAACAAAAACAAAACAACAAAAAAAGACCTCTTCTGTAGTTTCTTAATTTACTTAAGAACCCTTAATAGCAAATAAGACTCCTCTTGCACTGAATGTATTGCATGGTTAAGATATGTAATCTCAACTGCTTGTCCAAAGTAAGGAAACAGTCTCAGTAATTAAAAGCAGATGTATCATAAACAGTTATATTTCGCTTGAGTTTACCATGATACATTTTCTTGAAAGGTTTGAAAATCCAGAAGCACATATGTACTTCTGGATCTCCCTTCAACAATGTTCTATAAACAAAGCAACTGCATGGCTCAAACACTATGCGATTAAATAAATGTATGAAAACTTCTCAGAAAGTGTAACTGATTACTGCATAGTCATTCAGCATTGAAAATATTGTGAGAAACTCGAGCAGTATGGCTACAGGACAGCAAACTGTCATTTTAAATCTTTAAAGCAAGCAAGGAATCATCCAGTGTATTCTGGCAGCAAAGGGACTAACATGAAACCAGAGGGCAGATCCTATATTATAATGGAGATTTAAAGCACTATTTAAATGAAGATTACAATCACTCACACCAAGAAAGGCAGATGGACCTAAGTTAGATTTCTCTGTGCCTATAATTCTACAAATCTACAAGTAGTAAAATATCTAAAAGGAAAAGTAGTGAAGCAAGGCAACTATTGAGATACAAGATATATTAAATACTGAAATACTCCTTGTCAACCTATGACTTAATCATTATTCATTTACTTTTTACTTATTTTTGTATAAGAAATATAAAGAAAAACCAGTGACATCAGATGGTCAGTTTTACACTCTTAAAGGGACTGAATTTTGGAAAGGAGAATGCAGGTCTTTTATAGGCATTCAGAAAAAATAGTTCACTGCATTGTAGCCTCTTTTGAAAAGAAGGGCCTCCCATTTTCAAAAATTAAATTGTGATGAATTCTTCAGAAACTACAGGAGTCTGTGTCAGGTGAAGAACTGTGATGTTCTGTATATACAACATTTTTGCATCAAGGAACTAAAAAGTGAGAGAATAGCAAATTATAACTAATGTCAGATGACACAGTTAAAAATTAAGTTACATAATGTCATATAGCTAGAGCTACACTGAGTCAAGTTGCTCAGGGAGGCAAAGAAGAGAAAGAAGAATCAGAATATGCTTATTTCCGATTGCAAAGAAAGGCACACACATGATGAGAGGCAAATGATTGTATTTAGGGATCCATTTCTCTATCATTTATTTCTCTTAAACTGTATGAACCAGGTGACTGACGCCTAAGTTCATGGTAAATAGCTTCTAACTCCTCATTGAGGCTTTCTGAAACCAGTGACATGGAAATGTGGACAATGACATGGCATGGCCCTACCATGCAATTTTGCAGACACTCACAGATTCCACCGGCTACTTATTGGAAAAAAAAAATCTCAGCAGAAAAGAATAAAGGGACTAAAAGCAGGAGGTCTTGTTCCCTGCTCAAAAGAGTGCTCTGGAGCCATCCTTTGTATTTGACATCGTTAATATCATCTTTCAGAAAGCTTCAGAAGCAAAAAGAACACTCTTCTACACCCTTAGACCAGACTTCTCCATTGTCTTGTTGCCAGGGTCTCTCCTAACTATGTGTAAGCTAAAATAAGCTGCACTCACTTTCTTGTGTTGATAGAGTTGCATGAGAAGCTGAATGGAACTAGTACAGTACAGGTTGACTACCCCCACCTCCTGGGAAACTCAGTACAAAGAATAAAGTTAGGGTGTTGGATGATCAATGAGTCCATCCATGAGAAAGTAACATAAATCTCTGTGACTAATGACAAAACAAAAGAGAAGAGAAGGAAAGCTTGTGTCACTAGAAGTAGGACTCCTGGTACAATTTTACCTTAACACGACCTGTTTCCATAGTTTGTCTCTGGACTTGAGGTGGCCTGGGATGATAATTTAATATTAAAATGAGCATTACCAAACAGAACAATAACCAACCCACCTACATTGACTCCTCTCAGTCACCCCACTGCTACAGAGGATGGTGAAAAGGCTCTGTCCCCACAGGTTTATGAAAATGGACCATATATAATCAAGAAATGCAGGCCAACAACAGATATTGTTTAATCTATCATGGTCTCCTAAACAGGTAAAATTGTCTATGCAAGAAAATATCTCAGCAGACTACACAGGCAAACCCCTCACCCCAACTAAATGATCATGGAGAGATGTGACTGGCATCATGTAGATAGGACTGGGAGTCCTAAAGAGCACGAGACATTTGTCATGACACTGAGCAAAAGATCAGCCATATTGAAACGTATCCTGATGAGATCCCTGAAACAGTGCTAGTCTTGGATAATGGGAAAGGATGCACCTGTATCAGAACCTCTACTACAGATACAAGCAATCACTGAACTACTCGTGTTTGTAACTTTACAAACATTGTTGTATTACTCAGTTCCAGTTACATCATATAAGTTGTTACAATCCAATTACATATTAAGTAATGATTTGTTATCTACCCCAATTGGAATAAAGCTTGCATTGTTAAAGAAATTACTGCTGCGTGACAATTAATGCTAACTGCTTGAACTCATCTGGGACAATAGACGAAAACTCTATTTTTCACTGTGATACTGAAAAGATATATTGTGACCTGGAAAGGATGAAGAAGGATGGAGAATACCACTGGTGCAAAACAGTTCTTTGATTGTCACCAACAAATTTTTACTTCTGTGCTTCACCCAGTTATGATCTTACTGACCTTAACATTGATGTGTTTATTGCTTATAATCATAATACATGTGAAAGTCTGGAACATGATAAAGAGACCAATCCAACTGAAATTAGTCAAGTATTCCAGGAGTTGTCCTTAGTACTAAACTTCTTTTCCTGGCCTCCTGCTGGCCTGTGGGTAAAGCAAATTCTATTTTATTTGTTACGCACTCTAAAGGAACTCACATTTTCACCTTGTTTGATACCCTGCTTTTATCCAACTTGACTAAAGTATTGTATCTACTGTGGATTTTACCAGTGTCTCCTCCGATGGATTAGTCTAGTCATTGTATAAATCAACGCATATCCTTCCCTTTCTCTTGTTCCCCTCAATCCTTTTGTCCTTAGTACCATCGTGGGATTGTGTTAACATACTTCAAGCCATTGGGCAGTGTGAGAAGCTGAAAAAAAAATAAAAAAATTCCTCAAACTTTGTTCAGCAGCATCTATCCAAAATGCAATGTTTGGCAGGCTTTGTTGGTTAATGTTTACCATGATCACAGTGGTAAGAGAAACATACACAGCTGGGAAACCAGGAGAAACCATTCTCAAGTGCTGCTCCTTTTTGGACGTTCAAGCTGACGTACATGGGCTGTTTTGGAGAAGAGGTCCACCATACAGTCAATATGAATACCTAGCTGCCTGACATGCAACAATTGTTCAATCAACTAACAATTGCACAATGGGAGGGTGTAGGGTGAATACCCCAAAAGAATAGTACCCACACAAAATAACAAAGGTGGATAGTATATTTTCGTATGGCTTATCCAGATAGTATAAAGACAAATAAGGAAAGGCTCACCTGTCACTGATGGACAAGGCTTACCTGGAACTCCACAGGAGAGGGAATTGATCCTTCCCCAGTGGTGCTCAGCCCTTAAATGGGGTCCGGGAGAGGTGGAGCCAGACTCCACCCCTTCCAGTCACACAGGTGAATTGCCTTCACCTGTACTCCTGCGGCTGACTCAGTGCTTAGCTCAGGTGATTAATCAGTGGTTCAGGTCATGATTCAACAGTTCCCATACAGAGGAGCATGTACACTGGACATGTTGTCCCTGACAACTAGATCAAGCATTGCTCCTGATGAATCAAACATAAGTGCCCCCAACAACCAACCACTGGCCACGGCAACAAAAACAACACTATGAAGAGGATAAAAAACCCTAAGAGTAGAATGGGTACCCCCTCCACCAAACTGCAGCCATGCAGATCAACATGACATCACTTACCAACTTGTAGCCCCCTATGGGCCAACAAGATGTCACTAGATCCCTGGTGGCACCTATCTCTGCTTTATAACTCATTCTCTAGTATTCCTCTCTACGCTATTGCTAACTTTTCCATCTGTTCAGCATTTCTTAACTGCATAGAATTTGCAGTAAACTGGTTGGACAGCATTTGGCCTTATTTGGTCCTAATCTCGCTCCAGGAGTATATATTGAGCCATCTCCTCCAATAACTGGAGCAAGACAAGCTGATAAATGCTCTGTTTGAAGAAATAATTTATTTCTGTTATTGGGAAGGTTTCTGTCTTCTCTGTTCAATGCAGAAGATGTGCTGCCACACAGTCAATGTGTAAAACCCAATGGCATCTCAGTGGAGGTTTCATGATACACCTCATCACTGGTATCTACACTAAGTCATATAATGGCTTGGGTTGAAGAACATCTAGTTCCAACTCCCTGCCATGGGCAGGTGCACCTCCCTCCAGACCAGGCTGCCCCATCTAGCCTAGCCTTGAACATGTCCAGAGATGGCCCATTCACAGCTTCTCTGGGCAACCTGTTCTTGTGCCTCACCACCCTTTGAGTAAATAATTTCTTCATAATTTCTAATCTAAAGCTACTTTTTTTTTCTTTTTTTTTTTTTTTTTTTAGTTTAAGGACTATACTTCCTAAAGATCCTATATCCTTCCATTCCAGCACTCTAGTCATTTTGATCCCACATATCTCTCTTCAGTAGTAAAGGAAACTGCTTAAATATCTTAAATGCCAATTTAGGCAGTCCTTTCCTCTCCTATCCCCCAAGAAAATAGGGGTCAAATTCACCTCCGTAAGTTTGAAAGTTTGACAGTGGAGTTAGCACATCCACTTGTTGCCTGTGGAATACCTCCATGGCCCACAGGATGGCACTGTGCCACACAGAAATTTGTCGCTGGCTTTTGGTAGCATTTTCTGAGAGCATGAGGTGGACTTTGTCATATCATGGGATTTTCCTCTGAATTTTCAGGCTTTCCAGAATTCAGAGTAATTGTACAGATCATTCCATGCAAACACACAAGATGATTCTCTGTGTCTTTAGTCAGAAATATCACCATCTGCTTTCTGTGGGCATTTTGCTTGAATAAGTAACAGTACACTTTAACCCCTGAATATGTTAGCCTAGCAGCTACACAGCATCCTCCAGAACAACTGCTTAATTTTGCTTCTGAGAAACTGTATTGGGTAAGCCTTAAACTAATTAATAATAGTCATTGCTTTCAACATTCTTTGTATGTTCAAAGTATTGTAAAAACCATACTCAGTTGTCTTTCTAAATACCACAGAAATTGCATTCTACCTAAGATCAACAGAAAAACTTGGAGCTTGCACAGCCTGCAGCTATCAAGCAGAGACTGAAGGGAGCTCAAATCTTTATATGCACACGCATACTAGGTGCATATGCTCACATAGCATCACAAATTTCTTCAACGCAGTCCCATCTATGACTCAAAGATAAAACCAACCAACAGATTTCATAATTTGGACTGCATAACAGATTTCAATGCCTTTTAAACATGTTTGAGGATCACCTGGAATAATGTTTGAGAATTTCTCTTCACTTACAGAAGAAGAAAATATACTGGGAGCACTGCAGTGGTTGTACATAAAAATTACACAATATATGAATGTTCTTACTATTTTTTTACTTTTTTTAAATAACCACTGAGATTAATTATTTCATCTTAGTGTAACTGAGAAGATCAAGTAAGTTCAGTTTTGCTTTGACTAACAACCTGAGTCTGATCTTCCTCAGAGTTTACTGTTAACCCCTGCTGAAGCCCTATCTGCTCTATTTTCATTATTATTTTTTTCACTGTTGTAGCTGTTGTTTGTTTTTTTTTCAGGATGGATATTACCAGGGAAACAACACACAAAATCACAAAAAAATAATTGAGCAGGTTCTATAGTATAGGCAAAGCCAACACTTTCTCAGTGCAACAGCCTGCTGTGGATAGCAAAATAGCCATGGTCCTATATCCTCTGCTTGCACCAGAGCCCTGGGAAGCCATTCTGGCAACTGCTGAGAAGAGGGGATATAGGGAAGAGAAAACTGCTGTCACAGCTATGGCAGCAATAGCAACAGCCACCGCTCTTTGCCCCTGCTGTCCTCCCAAGGAGCAGAAAGCAAGGCTTTCTATCTCAGCTTCCCTTTCTCACTTTTCCTCCCCATGTTTTAACTCTAGCCCTTTACATGTAGCAATAATCGATTCTGCCTTCATGGAAATTACAGCCCAGTGAAGGTAAAAACAGGCTTATAAGTGGTCTGAAGTTCCCTCTGTAACCAGCTATTGGAACTACCATCTCCAGTCTAACTTTTTGGACTTACCTGACACTACCTGTGAGTCACTATAAGAAAAAGAAGCTTTGCATTATCTGTTGAAAAATGAGTTCCTGTTATTCCTTTATTGTTGATAAACACCAAGTACATGCTGAGGACAGAAAGATATTATTTCCATTCTACAGTTGGAGAATTTGAAGCACAGGAAAATAAAACATCAGATCCATAGCAGACTCAGATCCACAATATACCTGTGTGCCTCAGTATATCTATAAACTATAAAAAGCTTGCAGCAGAACTGACAATCGGCACCTATGCAAAAGCATTCAAATAGGAATTTTAAACCATGCTTCAAGACACTGATTTTTTAAGATAACTAATTTTCTAACTCTAAGGAAAATTGACTAGCTGAAAAACAAAAGGCCTCTAAAGCACACTGTACCATCTGTCTACAAGCATTAAAAAAAAAAAAAAAAGTGTGCAAATGTGTATGTGAGCCCATACATTACAATATATACAATCAACAATTCCTATAGTATGATCCCCCATGGTGTAAGCACAAGGCTGTCCTACTTTGGTCCTACCAGCATCTCCCAAGGCCACTTTACTTAATGGGTTCCCAGCTCAAGGACCTCAGGGATAGGGATATTAAGATTATTTAGCATCTCAACTTGAGGTTTCAACCATACATCATTTCCCTTAATTTGGATCCTAAGTGGGGAGGCCCAAGTGGTTTGTAATATACACAGGACACAAGGTCAACTGTCTCTAGGCCTTCCATTTAAATATCTCAGTATCTCATACAGCTGTTTGGTCCACCCCTGCAGGGACTGGGAATCAGTCTTTAGAGTGGCCTTTAGAGTGCCATTATGTCACTCCATCAGGCCTGCTCCTGTCAGATTATAGGGTAGATGGAACTGTCGGTGAGATATGACAGATGATTTGTGTCAATAAGGGGATGAAGGGGGACAGACTCAAGGATGATGCTGTACTAGAAATAACACGGGCATTAATCACAAACGCCCAAACACTCCCTTATAGGATAGAAAAGAGACAAACAGAGAACGGAATATATGTGTGGGCCCCCAATAAGCCAGAGAAGATGTTGTATCAGCATACTTTAGCTAGGCCTAAACCTTGAGCAATTAACCTTGCATAACTAACCCAATGTGTGCATGCCTGGAACCAGGGATGAATAGGACACTGAGGAAGACGACTTATCTTCCTCCTCACAACACCCCGAGGGAAGAATACAACCCCTAGCATCAGCCCATGCAGGCGCAGAAGGACAAAGTGATGTGGAATGAAGGAAGGAGGATACTTTGGGGGAATCAGGTGGAACTATGTATAAAAGAAGGGGTATTTTCAGTGTGTGCCGTTTGTGGAGCAAAGACTCCCCAGCACACCCAGCACTGTTTGTTTATTGCTTTCTGCCTTTTGATTATAATAAAATATTGCAAAAACTCTGATTGGACTGGGCGTTTATGACTGTCATTCTATGTTATTTTCCATGATTCACTTCTGTATTGCTACACCCTTAAAATACATTCCTTTGTCACCTTCAATGACCTGAGGAGTACAGTATGTTGCTATCAGCTTGGTGAGTGCCTTGATGGTGCAGGGTTGATGTGCTTGTGGTACTTTATAGGTCTGCAGTGGTCCACTCACTGTATCAACACAGACCGCTTCAGACCATGGGAGGGGACCTGCCATACAATCAACATGCCATCTCTACAAGGGGTTGTGTCCCCTACAAAGGTGGGCTGTTGTCTCCAGTACTGGCCTCTGTCACATTCTGGCAAAAGCTTCACAGTTCTGAATCACCTGGACAATATCTGTCATTCAGACAGGCAGTCACCATGCTTCCTCATGAGAGGGTGTGGAAGGACGGGTACTGATCTCCTTTCTCTGGTGACCAGTGTTAGAACCCGAGGGAACATCATGAAACTACAAAAGAGAAGGTTCAGGTTGGAGATCTAGAAAAGGTTCTTCACTGAAAGTAGCTGAGCACTGGAATGGACCCCCTCAGATACGGCATCAAGTTTACCGGATTTCAAGCAGCATCTGGATGATGCTTTGTAACAGTAGAGGGACATATGAGAATGAGAATCTGTGACCAAAAAGAAGTGAAATGCCCATTCATCTCTGAGGATCTAGACTAGCAGGAAAAAACCCATAAAGGAGGAATCTACAACAAGAGAACCTTCTTCAGTGGCAGTCAGCCCTTAAATGAGGTCTTCCAGTTGCACAGGTGAATTGCCTTCACCTGTGTCTCCAGGGCTGACCAGGTCTTTTCTCCAGGTGCTCAGACCATGGCTTAGCAGATCTCTTACATACTTTTAGATATATGATCTGATTTTGGAGTGGTCCTGTGTGGAACCAGGGTCTGGACTCAATAACTCTTATAGGTCCATTCTGACAAGGGGTATTTGATAATTCTATGAATTTGTGTATATTAATAGTTCCTAATAATCCAGAACTTTTCCCAGATACCAATTTGCATTCTCAGAAGAATATCTTCCTTGTTTATTAATATAAAAATTCATCCTTTACAGGATGTTACAATGCCAACCATTTCCAATACGCTTCATATTGAGTGGTTTAAGTTGTGTCACATACGCATGGTCTCTGTTACTCTTGCAATCAATAAACCTAGAGTGGACTGTAAGTCCTGCCCAGTGTCCCTACAGTCAAGGTTAGCTACCCTGTGGAAGAAGAAAATGATCAGGTAATATTTGTTGTTGCTATGAATACTTGATCTTCCTCTCCTGGTATGAATTATGAATTTTCCTCCTATGAATACTTGATCTTTCTCTCCTAATATGAATTACGAATTTTCCTTCAGAAGAAAATCAGTATATCTGTTGCTGGAACTCTGTGTGCCTTGGCCAAGGAAACAGTGGTCTATGATAAAAGTGTGGATCTCATGAGCTGCAGGAGAACCTTGTACTATTAGGGTGACTTAACCCTGTTTTTGGGGAATCACTCCACCCATGGGGTGAGTTTTATATGGTGATGTAAGGGAGAGGGGGAGGTATAACTGCTTATGATGTTGCTGGTGCTGTGATGGTATTTGGTGCCAGTGCTGTGAAAGATCCTGACTATAGCATCCATGACTGTAGCTCATACAGACAAGAGTGAGATGCAGCATGGTGCATAGCAATAGTCAGAAGTCTCAGGGCACCTTTCTTAGAGTAGAAAAATGAGAAATATAAATACTTCAGCTATGTTTTCTCTGGGGATGTAGATTTCACTGGTCCATTGTGGGTGGATAATTATACCTTTTGTTTATTTGAGAACAAAGCTGAGGAGGAAGAATGAACAACATATCCATGAAGAGGACCTTTGGAAAGTTGCTCCTAAAACTAGACTTACTGGAAACTGGCTATGAGTAAGAATAGTAAAAGTATTTGTGCTTGGATTTGGTGATATGACTCCTGCATGAACTGAGAAGCCTTTTATCTTCTTATCCAACAAAGATATATAATAGCAAGACACTCTGGAAAAGATACCTCTACAGAAAATGACACCAGAATCAAAATTAATGTGGTTTAAAATGTTGAGTTTGGTGGTTTGTTTCTTTTTTCTTTTGAGACCTGTGGATTTTGTAGTGAGACTCTAGAGTATGAAAGGAAGAACTTCTGCCATAAAACCACAGCACATTTTAGGCAATTTAATAGCACTACACTCACCATTAAATAAGGGACTTTTCCCTTGGGAACACTTCTGAACTGAGTGAATAACTCACTTCTGGACTCAGTGAATAACAGCTGCCTAAAATGGGTTCTCCTCTGGGACATAGCTTTGTGGATCTGAGGGCCAGATCCTGACTGGTTGTAACAGGGCTTAGTTTTACAGATGGAACCTACTTTGATTTACATCACCTGAGGGTCTTGTCTAAGATATGCTGTTGTATCAAATGGGAAGTGAGCTTGCTCTGTTGTGACTCAGTTATTGCTTCGGTATTCACTGTGTGAATTCTCCTTTGGGATTCCAGGACCTTGAGGGTAAGTGAGAGGGTCTGGGGAATGGAACACACCCCTCTGGTGAGGGAGGAGATGGTCTGAGAGCAACTATGCAACATAAATGTACATAAATCCATGGGCCCTGATGGGATGCATCCACATGTGCTGAGGGAGTTGGCAAAGGTGATTGCTGAACCGCTCTCTATCATCTTTGAGAAGTCCTGCAGAATGGGAGAGGTGCCTGAAGACTGGAGGATAGCCAATGTTATTCTGGTCTTCAAAAAGGGCAAGGAGGAGGATATGGGGAACTACAGGCCAATCATCCTCACCTCCACCCCTGGAAAGGTGATGGAACAGTTTGTTCTGGATGCCATCTCCAGGGAGCTGGAAGAGAAGAGAGTTATCAGCATGGGTTCACTAGGGGGAGGTCATGCTTGACCAACTTGGTTGCCTTCTATGATGTCATTACTGGCTGGATGGATGAGGAGAGAGCAGTGGATGTAGTCTACCTTGATTTCAGCAAGGCATTTGATACTGTCTCCCACTGCATCTTCATAACAAAGTTGAGGAGGTGTGGAATATATGAGTGGACAATGAGGTGGGTTGAGAACTGGTTGACTTTCAGAGCTCAGAGTGTTGTGATTTGGTGGCGCAGAGTCCAGTTGGAGGCCTGTATGTACTGTATGTCCAGTTGGAGGAACTGTATGTTCCTCAGGGGTTGATGCTGTTTCTGGTCCTGTTCAACATCTTCATCAATGACTTCGATGAGGGTACAGAGTTCACCTTCAGCAAGTTTGCTGATGATACAAAGCTGGGAGGAATGGCTGACATGCGTGAAAGCTGTGCTGCCATTCAGCAAGACCTGGACAGGCTGGAGAGTTGGGCAGTAAGAAACCGGATGAGGTCTGACAAGAGCAAGTGTAGAGTCTTGCACCTAGGGAGAATTAACTGCATGCACTGTTACAGGTTGGGGGGTGACCTGCTGGAGAGGAGCTCTGAGGAGAGGGACCTGGGTGTCCAGGTGGATGACAGGTTGACCATGAGCCAGCAGTGTGCCCTCGTGGTCAAAAGGGCCAATGGCATTCTGGGGTGCATTAAAAAGAGCGTGGCCAGCAGGTCAAGGGAGGTGATCCTCCTCCTCTACTCTGTCCTGGTGAGGCCTCACGTGGAGTACTGTATCCAGTTCTGGGCTTCCTGGTACAAAAAAGATAGGGATCTCCTTAAAAGAGTTCAGCAGAGTGGTACAAAGATGATAAAGGATGTGGAACATGTCCCTTATGAGGAAAAGCTGAGAGACTTTTGTCTGTTCAGCCCTGAAAAAAGAAGACTCAGAGGGGATCTGATCCACGTCTGTAAATATATAGGGAGCGGGTGGCAAAGGGACAAAGCTGAACTCTTCTCAGCAGTGTTTGGTGATAGGACGAGGGGAAATGGTCACAAACTGAGGCATAGGAAGTTCTGCAAAAATGTGCGTGGTAACTTCTTCACAGTGCAGGTGACGGAGCACTGGCACAGGCTGCACAGAGAGCTGTTGGAGTCTCCTTCTCTGGAGATGTTCAAGACCTGCCTGGACAACTACCTGTACAACCTGGTGTAGGGAACCTGCTTTGGCAGGGAAGTTGGTCTCAATGATCTCTAGAGGTCTGTTGCAACCCCTACAATTCTGCGATTCTGTGATTGTTATTAAGCGTGGAGGGGATGGAGGCAAAAGGGGGGATGTGCATTTATCTTAGCTACATTATCAACATGGCAAGCTCATTAAACAATTTAAATACAAGACACTAAACTGTAAGACAGATGAGGAAATGAAGCTTGGACAGACTGCCAATTTTGATGAACTCTTTGGAGGCTAATGATGACAGGTCTGTCAGACTATGTGAGAAAGCATCCTGCAATGCAATGCAGCAATTGGGGTAGCTGGTGAATGTATTTGAGTATGGACTGTCACTTATGGTACTTGAGCATATTGTGGATTTTAATCATGCTAAATTAGTAATTTGGTCTAGTTTAAACACAGAGACAATAATGCTGCAGGAAGAAATACAGATATAAGAAGGGAAAATGTAATACAAACATGCTGATTCTGCTTGTGCCTGTACTAACTAGTGTGTTGAGCTGGGGTAGCACTACAACAATGCTATCAGGAATATCATAACTGTATTTGAAAGGGAAGAAGACCTTACCTTTTCTTGGCTGCATCTTCCATGGTTTGTCTTGGATTTATTTTCTGCTGTTTTGATTCCTTTTCCCTGGAAAATGTGACTGTATCAGGAAACCTTTAGCTTCTTTGCAACAGCACTAATATTCAAGGCACAGCACAGCAGAGGTTCTTCTTCAGTCTTCAGGTTCATACCCAGTCTCTATCATCTCTTCATTCTTCCCAGTAAAAGGACACACTTTGGTGGTGTAATGTATAGCATTTGGAGTGATTTTAAAGGTGGATTCTAACATCTAGGCTACTAAATTAAACTGTATAATTCTGGACACTAAAACCAAGTCATCTCAATGATTCCTAATGTGGATTTCACATATATCGAGTAGCTCTCTGCTCATAATTTAGGGGCTTTGTCTGTGAGCCTGAGCATTAGACCAATCCTTTAGACAGTTTGTATGAGGCCAGAGAGTTATGGCAGATATAAATCTCCTGTCTCCCTAGCATAAATTTATTAGTTGGCTAAAATATAATGGCTCTTGGGGCTTCATAAATGAGAACCTCTAGCAGATAGTATAGATATTTTGGTCGAACTAACTTGAATTTCATGTTAGAGAAACCTTTACAGAGGCATGATTTTAAAAAAAAATTATCATCTTTCACATTCACATGAGGGACTAGTCAGATGTTTGTGCTTGGATTCTCTTGAAGTGTACAAGTCCGCAAGGGACAAAGCTGGTATGACAGCTGTAGCATTAGTGACAATAGACAGGTGAGTCCCAGCAGCTGGGAGAGCACTTCTTACATTTATGAGAGTTGTAGGAAAGATCACTTCAGGAATTGGTATTCTGTGTTGCTTATCTGCTCTTTATTCAACTCAGTCACCTTGAATTCAGAGGTGAGAAGAAGTTTCAAAGGGATTGGACACACTACCTGTAGTGACATCCTGTGTCACAGTCTGAATTATGTGTGGTATCTAACTGTATTGGAGATGCCAGGAGCATCAAGGCATTATTTCTACCATTATATTATTGGCTAAAGGAAATGATATTGCTTGCTATGCTATGTCTGGGCAGAAGGTCAACACTCAACCTCTTGTTTTCTTTGTTGCAATAGTAAGCTTCTATCCATTATCAGCTTCTTCAGTTGTCTCTATAGTTGTTCTGTGTCTTCTGTTCACCTCCTTTCACTCCTGTTTTCTTTAACCAAAGCCACTTCAGTTGTCACACAGCACTTCACCTTCCTCTCATCTTAATATTTCACGTGTTCCTTGAAAACAGCCATGCCTATACCCAGCTCCAACCTTTCATTGAAGATCCCTATTTCCATTTCTCTCCTGCACTGGAGTGATTTAAATGAGAGTAGCTTTCTGGAAGAGTGCACTGGGTGCCTTCAGCAGTGAGCTGTCTGTCTGCATTTCTTTTTTAAATTTTTTTTTTATTTTTCTCTTTCCTCTTTGGTTCTATTCCAGGTGCATAAACACTTCTCCCTACTTCGACTACCTCTAGAAAACATTCTGGATGTTTTTTAATCTCTCTCTTTAGACTTAGATTACAGTCTAAGTGGCTTCTTATATGCTGTTCTTTTATTATCATTTTTTATTATTATTTGTTATTCATTATGTGCAGTGTCTATGCAGCAGCCAAATTTATGGGCACAGATGTTTTGTAACTACCTGAAATTGGTCAAGTAAGTTGATGTGACGCTGTTAGTGGCTTTAGCTTTAAACTGCATTCATTTCCCCTTTACAAACTACATTTTAGCAGTAAAAGATAGGTTTTTCAGCTCACTGGTGTGAAGCATCAAGTTATTGCCCGTGACAGTATGGATTGTCTGCTAGCTGAGGTGGTTCTTTCTGGGTAACTTGGTTGTGAGGACAGGAAGGGTGTGAGGATGGCACTGGGAGAAGAGTTAGTTGCACTAGGGGGCTGCTTTATCAGTAGGTTGAACTTCCACTGTTCTCTTCCATTTTCTTAATATGACCATAGGAACCCATTCTGGCTTTGAAATTCAAAGCAGATGCATTCTTTAGCTATTAAGTCTATGAAACCTTAAATTTGTTAGCAGCAGTAATGTTCCAGTTCAAGGCTTATAAGATAACACACACATACACAAAACAAAACAAAACAAAATAAAACAAAACAAAACTAAACAAAAAAAACCCACACACCTAAAGAAATGTTATTCTTTTCCACTCAGCCTCTGGAACTGGAGAAATTATACAGCTAACCTTGCAACACTAAACTGTAGGCTTTTGGATGATTACTATGAAGTGGATTGAGCTCTGCAGAGAGTTGAGAACTGTGCTATGAAAATTTTTTACCCTTTTCCCTCTCTAGTAGTACGGTACTATGGTAGCATTTAAAGCCCCTCTGAAAAAAAAAAAAGCAGTGGAGGAACAAACAAATAAAACCCTGCGTTTCAGACCAGAAATACTCTTTCTGTCATAATGCACTTTGGACTTCTAATCTTTTATTAATATTAATAATTGTAGATTATATTAGCAAATGTGAAATAACATTACTGTAATGGTGTCAACTTTTAAAATTATTTAAAAAGAAGTTACCTTATAGACAGATCTGTAGCTCAGACATTTTGCACAAAGTGCTCTCTTGCATCTTTGATACTCAAGTTTTCACAGCTGTTAGTTGTGAAGAATGACTCTATGGACAAAAGTCTTGCTTTGAAGTCAGCTATTGTAGCAAGCCTACATCTTTTTTCCAAAACAGTGGGAGCAGATACCTTTGTTATGATCGGCTCTTCTTTTTTTTTTTTTTGACAAACTTTTGTTCCCACAGTCAGTGAGCTGTTGGAAGACAAACATTCTTGCTAAAAGCCACAAACAAGTGTGGCATAAGTTCATACTCAGCAAGAGAGCACAGATAACCACACTTTTCCATTCTAAATATATCTGGTGTCAATAAATGCACTTTTTCTTTTCCTGTGGAAGCCACAAAGGAAAAATTAGTCATAATTTGGTACTGCGGCCCATGGCTGAAAGTTCTAGGGACCATGGAAAAGCAGACAATAAATAGTCATGGAAGGATGTGTGGTAACATGGGAAGGATGAGCTATTGTAGAGACCCAGATTTTCACAGAATCATAGAATTGTAGGGGTTGGAAGGGACCTCTAGAGACCACTGAGTCCAACTCCCCTGCAAAGCATGCTCCCTATAGCTGACTACTCTGGTAGGTGTCAAGATGTGTTTTGAATATCCGCAGAGGAGGAGACTCCTCAACCTTTCTGGGCAGCCTGTTACAGCACTCCATCACCCTCACCATGAAGTTCTTTTGCATTGGTACAGAACTTCCTATGCTCAAGTTTATGGCCATTTCCCCTTGTC
Source organism: Callipepla californica brunnescens (assembly GCA_023055505.1). Classification (NCBI taxonomy): domain Eukaryota; kingdom Metazoa; phylum Chordata; class Aves; order Galliformes; family Odontophoridae; genus Callipepla; species Callipepla californica. The sequence goes on along the minus strand of JALIRH010000034.1, from coordinate 357,314 downwards.
TTGCCCCGTAGACCACTGAAAAGAGGTTGGCCATGTCCCTTTACTCCCACATGTAAGATATTATAAACATGAATAAGATCCCCTCTGTTCTCAAGGGTCATGCAGCCTTTCCTCATAGGAGAGTGGTTTTAGTGACTGAAATTCTATTTAGTGCCACTAGGGGATACTCAAACCATTGCCAGTTTGTAAGAAACGACGGCTTAATGTCAGCATACTTGAAAGTCAATAGCTAGAGAAGGAAATGTATTTGGTCCAAACAGAAGAAATAAGTGTTTAAACACAACTAAAATCTTTTTTTTTTTTCCTTCATGTTACAGTAGGAGTTTGATAAGTAGAATAACCTGCTTAAAAATTGAAGAGGTGAGCTCTTAATACCTATGGCAGAGCTTTATCTTGGTGAAATTACTTTCTAGTGGCCTCATCCAAGACATTCAGGTTTCAAGTCCAGCAATCATTCTGAGGCTGCAATTTCAACCTATGCAGTTCACTTAAATACTACAATGGTTTGAATGGAATATCTGCCAGCTAAAGTGTCTGCAAACAATTTCTTCTAGAGATTGGAAATAAATTCTTTCACAGGCCTGGTCAGGTATACAGCCAGGAGACTGTTGAAAGGCTGTACAATGGGATGGATAATATGTTATCATGACCCTTCTTCCTGATCAAGGTGAAGCAGACACTTATTTTTCCTTGTTCTTGCTGACACAGATTTCTTTATCAGTTTTTCAGTTTATGTACCTGTCCATCTGAATATCATCGGTATACAGCTGGCACGAGAGCTTCCTCCACTTCCAAGAGCAGTATATCAATGTTGAATAATGCAGCCAGTAGTCTCTAGTGCTTGTGTAATGCAAGTCATTAAACTGGAGTGACTTTGGCTCCACATGTGGTGAACAAGATGTTCCTTTTAAATAAGTGATTTAGTATTTCTGGTTGTAGTGAATATTGCCCTATTAAACAGGAGTAAATCACATTTACAGTGAAACAGCTTGTTTTAGGTTATTTAAAACTTTAGTTACTCTTAGTTAAGCTACGCTATTTGTTCTCACTGCCGCCTTAATCTCCAAGCAGGATATAACTCATCTGAAGATTTTTTTCTGGCAAATCAGGATCCTTTTTTATCCAAAGGAAGTTTCTCCAGTTGTACCTTTGTGATCTTCAAAATTGTTTCCATCCTTTCTTCTTCTTCCTCACCTGCTTGTTCATCTCTCTCACTTTTTTTTTTTGTCTTAGAATTATTCCATCATTGAGCTCTTCCAAATGCAAACTCCTCTCTCATTCTGCTGTTTGTTCTGGGAAGAGTGAAAGATCATTTTACCTTGTCCAATGGCCTTGGTATTGATTTAGCTCTCCCAGAATGGGAGGAGTAACTGTAATGCCATTTATTGCTATGATTATTGGAGGAAAACAACCTTTTTGTTCACTGCCTGGACTTTCTTAGAGTTCTTAAGGCTGTGAACTTTTGCAGACCACCTAACTTTAACACTCAGTTTTTGTAGCACTGGGAAAATATCTGAGGAATGACTTGTCTGTGATTTGAAGAAAACAGTGAGCAAGTGATTCTTTTTAACAACACTCTTACAATTTGAGTATTCATCTGTAAAAAACTATGCCAAGCTTCAAACCCAGGAAAACTGCTTTTCTATATGTTTTTCCATTATTTATGCCTGTGATTTCTGATTAATCTTGAGACTTCTCTAGAATGTTTAATTACAGGGTGCAAAATTTTCCCTAGCAATTGTAGAAGTGAAGTTTAAAGGGAAAAAAAAGTGTAATCTGAAACAAGTAAATAAATGAAATGAAATATAGAAAATTGAAGAGAGGAGTGTGGAGGGAGAACTCTGTAAGAAAATGTAAAAGCATGTAACAAGTTTCTCCTTCATCAAGCTTTATATTTACAGGACTCTCTCACAAAGCCATTTCTCACTGTGCTATGTTTTCATCATCCGATAAACAGAGGTGGTTGTGCTGCTCTCTTCTGGTGTATCTCTGAGACTGATGGATGTTGATATTGTCGATATGATAGTATTCTAGGTGTTGATATGTGCCTGTTATTAGTAGCAATTTATACTTGTTGGTTTAAATGGAGCTACTATAGCTAAGAGTTTACTTGCCTAATGAAATGTTACAGCTGAGTTACATATGGGTATAACCAAAAGTTTGTTACTTTGACCTTACTTTCTTGGACTTGTAGGAAGAGGAAGAAAAGATATCTAAGATATTCTTTAAAATAATTCTAATGAGCAAAGGAAATACTTTTAGACATAGAATAGAATAGAACAGAATAGTTCAGCTGGAAGGCACCTGATTCCTTCAGGGCTAACCAAAAGATTAAGCATGCTACCGTGGGCATTATCTAGGCCCCTCTCACTGTCATACTCACTGGCATGGGATATCAACCACCTCACTGAGAAGCTAGTTCCAGTGTTTGACCGCCTTAATAGTAAAGAAGTGTTCCCTAATGCCCAGTCTGAACTTCCCCTGGGATACTTTTGTGCCATTCCAGTCCTGCCATCCATTCCCTCCCTCTGCTTCCACTCTGAAGGAGCTGCAGAGAGCAACGTGGTTAACTCTCAGCCTCCTCTTCTCCAGACTGGACTGCCTCAGTGTCCTCAGCCTCTCTTCACAGAACATGCCTTCCAGACCTGTTACCAGTTTTGTTGCCCTTTTCTGGGCAGTCTTAAGGACCTTAACAGGTTGTTTTTTTTTTGTTTTTTTTTAATTCTTGATTCCAGAACTGCACACAATATTCTAAGTCAGTCCACATCAATGCTAAATGCAGTGCGAGAATCACCTCTATTGTCTGTCTGGCTATGCTGTGTTTAATGCATCCTAAAATGTAGTTTGCCCTGCTGGCTGCCAGGGCTCTATGCTGACTCATGCTGACTCTGCTGCTGCCAGCACTCTCAGGACCCTCTGTGCTCAGTTGCTCATCAACCTATAATCTCCCAGCCTTTCACTAGCCAGCCAGGTCAATTTTCTCTGTAACTTTTCCAGATAGAGAAGATTAAGCTTTCAGCTGGAACTGGTGGACTACAAAGCAGCATGATGATTGTTAAAATCTGTAGCAATGTGAAGTCGGTATGTGATGATGTTCTTCAAATATATAATTCCAAGAAAGTAAATGAGCTAATGATGTTGCTTAGGCACACAGTCAAACCGTCAGGGATTGCTGATTACAACTGCAATATCTTTTGTTTAGGTTAGATATTAGGAGGAAGTTTTTCACTCAGTAGGTGGTGATGCAATGGAACAGGTTGCCCAGAGAAGCTGTGGATGCCCCATTCGTGGAGGCATTCAAGACAAGGTGGGATGTGGCTCTGCTCAGCCTGCTCTAGTGGTTGGCAACCCCATCTTATGGCAGAAGTAGGTTCTGAGAACATGCAAATTATGTTATGTATTTTAACCTAAAACAATACTCCATTTTTGGGCCAGGCACAGCACGATGATCTCCAGTTCTGTTCTAATGTATTAAGGCACTGACTATTGCCACTGTGAAAGGAAGAGACTATCGGCTGTTCAAAAGTCTCCTAAGTGCCTTCTCTTTCATTTTTTTTGCTGCGTTCCTGGGACCTTCTAGCTTTGCTTCATGTCTTGTACCAGTGTTTCCCTTTGATTACGTGCCATTTTAAAACATAACAAAATTTCTGGGAAATGAGCTCATGTGTTTTATGTTCAGTTTTTGCACCTATGCATTCAGCCTGACTTTGAGAAAATGTCTGAAATGTTAATCTTCTCCCTAGAGCCCAAGAGTGCCAGTCCATTGAATTTGGAAGCTCTGAAGAATAGCATATTAATTCTATATCTGCACTTATTGATGGGCAAAGATACAGTGGGTCAAAGCTATCTAAAGAACCACAGATGCCCCAGGATCTCTTGGAGAAATATCATTGTGCTGCTGTCTCATGCTCCCTGTGGGGATACTAATAACCATGGGAGGTCAGCAGACTGCATGTCGCTTCCCTTCCATGGCTCCAGAGATTATTTGATTTTCTTGTGGATTTTGAAAAAAAAACAACCCTCAAAACTAGGTTATAAAAGTTCATGAAATGAAACTCTAGATAAGTAAACCTGACTTCTCCTCTTGCTTCTGACAGCATCTGGTAAGGAGAATCCCATAAATAAACTGTTGTTGCACTGTCAGGAGCCACCATTGGGAGATTTAATAGGCTGCAGTGGAACACACAGAAGTTCAGCTTCTTCTGAGTCCACTCCTTTCAAAGACTGCACTGCATTTGAAAAATGTAAAATAGATTTAAGTGCTCAAGTAAGCAAAATATGTAGGGTGAGTGGCTGTTTGTAAAGAAGCTGCCAAAAACACAAGATCAAACTAATTTGGCTGATTTCTCTGGCTATCTTAAGGGAAAATACTTTCCTGAAATCTTGTAACTATTCTCTGGGTTGGCAGAGTGGTTTTCAGGGAGTGTCAAGCCTCAGCTGTACTGGTGACTTGCCTTTCTCTTCTGCTCCTTCTGAGAAGTCAGGATGAACTTTCCTTACCCTGCAACTTTCTTAGTATGAGACAGATTGGTTTACTTCTAAAATATGACCTTAGACAAATTACATGACTACTTCTTCTATCAGAGTTTTCTTACCTAGCGATGAAAAGGAAACCTGGGCCATGGTTATCTGTAGGCAAATCGCATATTTGACATAAGTGCCAGGATTTCAACCTATGAGAGTTTACAGTTCACACATCTCTGTGCTAATTTGCTCCTACCTCAAGGTATTCCATCAGCTTCAGTTGTTGAGCCCTTTCAATGCAATTTGATGGACAATGCCAAGGTAAAGTAGGTCAAGATCATCTCTGGTTAGCCTCCAGCTAAGCTACGACTGTGATTCTGGCTACAACAGGGTTTCAACTTCTTTTAACAAATCTGATGGCATGATACTAAAAATTACAATTGTAGCGATACAAAAGTGGTCTAAAATCTTGCAGAAACCTCATGTTTTAGCCTAGTTCTTCATCATACAAAATAAAGGTGTGCTAGATGTCCAGCTTCCTGCATTATAAACAATTAAGAAACTGAGGCAGTTACTTAAAATAATTTGTTTATTATAACTATTTTTTTGGCCTCCTGAGATCTGTCTCTGCACCAGTGTAGCAAAGATGTGTTCAAAGATGTGCCCTTTTTGTGTGTGGAGGAGCATTGGCACTAGAGAACAGAGGCAGAGATGCGTGTGGAGGGAGAGAACCATGGGATAAGAGAGATCCATGCCACTTCTGTGAGACGCTTTTATCCAGGGTTAGTGAGAGGAGGAAAGGGAGGATTAAATTTGTTAAAATTCTGAAATTTTCTCTCTTCTCCCCTCACTGAGGTACCAGTGCAGAACAGAAAGGCATCAGAAAGGAAGATTTTTTTACTGCAGAGTACTACAATTAATTAATTGTGCACCCTTGAATGAACCCATTTTATAGCTGACCCTGAAAGCTGGTTTTTCCTTTTTTTTGCTTTGCTTTTTTTCCCCCTCAGTTTCTATTTTTAGAGCTTGTTGTTTTCTCTGGAGACTTTGTGGTCTATTTTAAAATTACTTAGCAGGCTGCCAAACCATTGTTACTTTCTCTAGGGTGAGATCAACACAATGCCTATAGTAAACCGATCCAGCATTTGCAATAGTTTGTTTGTTTTTTTAATGCAGGAAAAGAATTACTGACTGTGAAAAATGCTTTTGCAAATGCCGCCCCCCCAGTGAACAGATTTATTTCCATAAAAAATCCTTTTGCTTGTTTCATGACTTTCCCCTTTTCTGAAAAAAACATTGGTCTTGCCGTCAGATTGCTCACAACTGCATGAACCTGATCTGTATGTTATTAGATCATCCAGACTGACTGTATTTGGTTTAGTCCAAGTACTGCAGCATTTTAAAATGTTTTTATGAAGCTCTTATTCTTGACTTTTACATTGGTAATAGGTTAAACAGTTCTGTTGTTTAGAAGATTTTGAGGGGCTTAAGATACTGAAAGGAGCAAAGTAAATATTAAAAAAAGATTAAAGAATAGCAAATACTAGTAATAGTCATAATGATATATTATTTTTACATTTCTCAAATGAGTCCAGGTTAATCAACAGCTTCTTCTTACCTGTGAGTGAAAAAAACGTCAGGAACAGTTATATAAAGATGTAAGAACAGATGTACTGCTTGTATAAGCAGGCACTTCTCCACCAATCTCACTCAAACTACTTAAAGTTGGGAAACATTTGTCCGCAAAGGAAGCTGGTCTCTGATTTACCAGCGAGTTACTGTGGCTTCATAAGCCACCACACAAGAGCTTAACACAGTATCTGCTTGTGTCATGCTACGACCCCTCAGAAATGTCTTTCCTCAGGGATTGTTGCTGGGACTGATGTTATTTAAAATCTTTGTAGTTGACATGGGCAGTAGGATTGGATGCACCCTCAGCAAGTCTACAGATGATACCAAGCTGTGTGATTCAGTTGACGTGATAGAAGGAAGGGATGCTATCCAGAGGAAGCTGAACTCTCTAAAGTTAGAAAGAAATTATTTACTGTGATGGTAGTGAGAAACTGGAACAGGTTGCCCAGTGAGGTTGTGGATGCTCCCTCTCTGGAAGCATTGAAGGGCAGGCTGGATGGGTCTTTGAGCAACTTGGTATAGAGGGAGGTATCCCTGCCTATAGCAGGAGCACTGGAACTAAATGATCTTTAAAGGTCCCTTCCAACTGAAACCATACTATGACTGTATGATTCTATGGAATGTGAGGGACAGTGTCTGTAGTAAATCCCTTTCGTGGATGCTTAAGCCAGTGTCCCTTCTGCACTTCCCCCATGGACTAACACCAGCTAAGATGACAGTTCCTGCTCTTAAATCCACTTCTTCAGCTACATCTTTGAGCCCCGAGTGTACAGACAACAGATATGTGCAGAACACCCCCATACTTTAGCTTCTTTAGTGAATGCCATGGAAGGTCCAAGGGATCATTTCTGTGGTGAGCCATCTTTCTCTAAAATCACAGGGGTATTTTTGCACATTTGAGTCTACAATATGTACTGAGGTTTGTATGCGAGAACATAATGCATAGTACACAAGAATGGCTCTCTATCTGTGTAGTCCTTGTGGCTCTGAGTCCTCCTGAAACACAAACCATCCAGGAGCATCACAGTTCATTGCCTGCTTTGGAAGGATACCTGCTGTATCAAATGGTTCCATGGTTAACAGGGAATTTATTCAGAGTTATGCATAAGCAGACTGTCTTTCCTGTGAGGGAATGGCAGTCAAGAGCACTCTTGCATACTCACTCACATCTGCACACTAATATTTCAGCACTGCATGGTGACTGAAGTGCCAAGGAGCCAGCCTGTCTACCACACACAACCTCCTTTGTACTGCTTCACTGCACAGTCTGCACCAGCTTAGCAGGTCTGTTAGCTACGTCTTTTCTCCTGAACATCAGAGGTTTTTAATAAAAAGATGAATCTACTCTACTCATACAGGAATAAGGATGAAATGGTGCAGTACCTTCATCATGGAAGTATTCTTTTAGACATTTTCCATGACCTGTATCTATTCAGCACTCCTAGGCTGCTGTTGCACTTCCACAGAGAACATACACTAGCAGCTTGCAGCATTGCTTTTCCCATTTCTGAAGAAGGCTCAAAGTTTTGTCAAAGTGTTGGAGCAGGGTGGATAGGAATCATTAACTCTTTATTTACATGCAAATCAATACTATGAGGGCTGTTCAGAAGTACTGTACCCTATTTTATTATGTCAGTCAACAACCTCAGAGATGGTTGTTGGTGGTAAGGCAGTAGAGACTGAACCTTCTCACCAGTATTCCATTACATTTTATTGCTGCGCAACAGATGGCAGCACAGGGGAAGTCTGACAAAATGACATCTAACATGGAAGAGAGTATGAAGCGAAGGTATGTCACTGAAATCCTCCACATGGAAAGAAAGGCACCTATTGACATTCACTGACACTTGCTGAATGATTATGAGAACCAAACAGTAGATATTAGCACAGTGAAGTGGTGAGTGGTGTTTTTTATCCTTGGGCAACAGTTGTAGTGGATTAAGCACAGCATGCATGCTCTTGTTCTTTGGTGGCAAAAATGGATAGCTAATGGTAGTGACTATGCTGAAAAACAGTGTTTCATAGCTGAAAATTTTCTCAATCACATGGTGTTATTGTGCTCTTTATATCTGTTGTAGTTCCCATGGAAATAAACAGGAGGCGTTACTTTCAGAGTGGCCTAGATGAATTAGAAGTTTCAGTGAAGATGGCTGAATACAGAGCAAGTTATAAACCTGCAAGAAGTATCTTCTGAAATATTTATTTGTAAAAGCCAAGCACCTTCACCATGTCTTGAAGCAGATTTGAAGGATCCTTTGACAGAGCCTGTGATGACAGCAAAAATATCAGCAGTAAATGAGATGTGAGCTGTCAGCTCCTTGGCTTCTTTCTCTACTCCTGGAGCAGCTACAGTAATTTTTATCTGTAGGTATTCCTTCTGCATGAAATAAAACCACACCAGTAGTATCAGGTCTGAGTCACGCCAGTGTACTTACATGCTTGTATATTTAGGAGTAAAGCTGTTGGAGTTCAGTATATAAAGTGGCAGCTGACAAAAGAAACAGTGGTAGTAGAAGGCTACTTGGATAAGAGAAAGGGACGTGGTACATGCTGTCAGTAAGTGTACAGTACCTTGCAGTATTAGCCCCAAATGATACTGGCATAGGCTGTTTTTAAGGCATTGGTTAAAACCTTTTCCTCAACTTGGAGGTCATATAGCTGCCTGATGGAACTGCAGATTAATTCTTATCATTAACATATCCATTAAGAGATATGAGTCACATTTCACCTCTGTTTGTCCTTTTTACCTCACTGCAGTTGCACAATTCATAAAGGTTAGCATGAATCCATGAAGTACTGGATCATCCAGTACAAAAACAAAATATGGGCATTTATTATGTTTCTGCTTAATTATCAGTAATACATATAGCTAACTGTTTATGGTAGTTGCAGGAAGAAGGATAATACCTGGCTCTGGGTACATGTTGGGGTACATTCAAATGGGTAAAATGAGTTTATATTCTTTTGCTTTGTGCCTGCAGCATTTCTGCTCCAGAACCAGGAGTCCTAGAACCAAATTTGTTGTGTCTCTCCACAGAGCCTAAGCACTCCTCTGTCTGGAGCATAATGAACATGTACCAGAGTTATGTCCAAAGTGTGGGTGGAAACCTTTGGGCATTTCTTGATCTGTGATGCCTTGGGGTTTTACAGTCACTTGCTGGATCACATAAATGTGTCAGAACTAGAGTTGGGTGTAGGGCCACATTTAAAAGATGGTATAGGCACTGCTATTGCTCCCCAGCTGCTTCTTTCTCCTCCAAAGAATTGATCCTTGTCATGTGACTTGCACATGATTGCATGACTATGCAATCAGTCCTGATTTCTACCCTCTTTCTGACAGATGCACTCAAAGCCCAGAAACTCATTTTCTCCTTTGAAGTACAGGACTTGACAGAACAGTATGGAGCTGTGCTGGGTGGGCAAGGTGGGTATTAGGAAAAGGTTCTTCACAAAGAGAGTGGTTGGGCACCAGGACAGGTTCCTTGGCACAATAGTTACTCATCGAACTTGCTGAAGTTCAGGAAATTTTTGTTCAATCCTTTCAGGCAGCAGGTTTTAATTTTGGGGTGGTCCTGTGTGGAGTCAGGAGTTTGGTGCCTCCTCCAACTCAGGATATTCTGTGATTCTATGTACCAAGCATAGAGGAGAAGCCTTCAATTCAGTTTCTAATCAAGCTTTTTACTCATGGCTACATGCAATTACACAGGAGAGGAGATGTAAGGCCATATTTCTGTGCTTATAAGGGGAGGTGCTTATGAGAAAATCCCTCTTTGAAAATACTGCGGAGCCCCAGTGCTTTGATGTCTGTGTTGCAAAAGTATGCAGCTAAATAATCATGGATTTAGAACAACCAATTGTGTCTAAATGCTATTTTTGGAAAGCACAGCACAGAAATACAGCACATGCAGCACATGCACAAGTGCAATCTATTTTTGGAGCCTGTTTACATATTTGCTGAGTCAAGGTTTTCAGAGCAGTTCTGTATCTAACATTTCTTACACCTGCTTTAATGAGGCCTTTGGCTTTCAAGCAATTTGCAAGTTCCACAAAGTTCTTTCTTCCTCAGCACTGCAGGGAAATTAATTAGAAAATTTCAAAAGTAACTGGAATAAGAGGCAGAGGAAAAAGGGAGACAGGCTTGAGTTAATGGGATGTATTGAGAAAAAATAATAGCTATGTATGTGTACAAAGACCATAAAGCTTTAAAATATATGGAAAGAGAAGAAGTGGATCTGAAAAAAATAGTAAATTTACATCTTCTTCTATTTTTGCTGAGCAAACATATATTTAGGGAGTATCCCCTAGAGAAAACAGCAATCAGAAAAAAAAAGAAAAAAAAAGAAAAAAAAACCTGAAATGGCATTGCATGAATTGAAGCCTCTGAACACAACTCAGAACTGCTGAAAATCTGAGTGGCCATCTCAATCAGTACTCATATCCAGGAACCCAGCTCAAGATCTGTGCTTGTTAACAAATCTAAACAGATCAGTTTTGCCTGGGTTTTAGTTTTGCTTAAAAAGGTCCCCACCTTCCTTCATTTTCTTCACTTTTACCAGGCAATGGAACATCTGACCCTCCCTTCATATTTCATCAGTAGCTTCTGAAGTTGTACAGACAGCCTGCTTGTCTAGATACTAATAAACCACCCATTTGTGTTTTATTATCATAAAACTTGGTCATTTCAGTTAGCATCACTTGCAGTTGCCATGTTTGGTAACTCTCTGCACAGATGGTAGCAACCCTGGCAAGGAACTTTTTCAGAGCTATTTACAAATTATGCTCTCTCTCCTTGGATGGATTAGAGTCAACACCATTGTAACTGCAAATCCACACATCCATTTCTGAAAACAGAACCATGCAGGAAAACAAAATAACCTGCACAAATCTGTCATGCTAATAAACCTCACCAGCTGTAAGTAAAAGTAGGGAAAATATATTTTCAGCTTGACTCACGTTGTATTTCTTGTTCATAGTGTAAGTGTGGCCCTTTTCCACTTGAGAAACTGGGTTACAGCATGCTGAAATGCTATTGAAAAGTCAGGCATATAGCCAAGAGCAGACCATTTTGGCAGTGACTGTACTGTGTACAGAAGTGATAATCTTAGTGTTAATTCAGTACCTATTCTTTTGAAAAAACAATGTACAGTAATAAATTGTGTTTGCATCCTCTCTACTCCCAGACTGTCTTAACTATCTGACCACTTACGTCTGAAGAAGCATGCCACATTCTCTATAGTACTCACAGAGAGGTAGTTATCGATAAATTACTGTTTAAAATGACAGTTATATTAGCTTGCATAGATCAGATAAGCCAATTTTGTTTCTGGATTGTGGAATGTCTTAGACACTGACTTGGTGGTCTGGAGGAAGTAGTGTAATCAATACATATAAAATACACTTTGGAAATTGTGAAAAACTAATTTTGAATGCGCTGCTTTGAATTGTTTGAAATATTAATTCACAGGAGTTGATTTAAGAGCATGATGTTTAGCTCTTAGAAGCAAGTAGCCTCTTCAGGATTGGAGTTTTGTTTTCAAAGCAAGTGCCATTCTTACTTGCATTAATATGAATGAGAAATGTGTTGCACGAGATACCTGTATCTTGAGAGTATATAATAAAATCTCTGACAAGCAGCGCCTCTTATAGAGCAAGTCATTTTGATAAAGATAAGCAGTGAATAATTTGCAGGTCTTTTTGGACCACTAGAACAAAAACAATGTAGGTTTAGCATTGATAGGAGTGACTATAGAACAGATAGCTAGGTCTTGCAGGCCCTCCTTATCAATAGCAATAAATGCTGTGTGAAATCCTCCTCTTCTGGACTGTGATTCAACTGAAGTAGTCTTGTGATCCCAGACACTGGTTCTTATGGGGGACTTCAAATACCCAGATATTTGTTGGGATAGCAACATGGCTAAGCATGTGCACTCCAGATAGTTCCTGCAATGTGTAGAAGATAACTTTCTGATCCAGGTGGTAGAGGAGCTGACGAGGAGTGGGGTGTTATGGGACCTTGTTCTCACTAATGATGAGCATGTCAGGGGAGTGAAGACTGGGGGCATCTTCGGATGCAGTGATCACAAGTGAATTGCAGGTGGAATTCAAGATCTTGAGAGGAAGAAGCAAACCAAAAAGTAGGACTTCAGGAGATAAACCAAAAAGTAGGACTTCAGGGGAGCTGTCTAAAATCTTTTCCAGGACCTCCTTGGAGCTATTCCATGGGCTAGGGTGTTAGAAGGTAAGGGATCCTGTGAGAGCTGGTCAGCATTTAAACGGTGATTCTTCCAAGGTCAGGATTGGTGTGACCCTGTAAGAAAGCGGGCAAGGATGGCAAGAAACCTCTGTGAATGAGCAAAGAACTCATGCATAAACATGAAAGGAAGAGAAGGGAAGGGAACTGAAGGCAAGAGAAAGGTCCATGAAATGTGAAAATAGGATCTGACCACTTGGGAAGAATATAGGAATGTTGTCAGGGCCTGCAGGGATACAGCAAGAAATTGGGAAAGGGTGGCAGGAAACCCACATGGATGAGCAAGGAGCTCATGCACAAACTCAAAGGGAAGAAGAAGGTCTGTGAAATGTGGAAAAAGGGCCTGACCACTTGGGAAGAATATAGAAATGTTGTCAGGGCCTGCAGGGATGCGATGAGGAAGGCTAAAGCACATCTAGAATTGAATCTGGCAAAAGTGATAAAGGATAATAAAAAAGGCTTTTTAAAGTATGTTAATAGTAAAAGGAAGTCTAGGGAGAATGTGGGCCCCCTACTAAGTGAGGGGGGTGTTCTGGTAATGGGGGATGCTGAGAAGGCAGAGATACTGAACGCCTTCTTTGCTCCTGTCTTCAGTGAAAAAGCTCTCCCTCAGGAATCCCAGACCCTGGAGGTTAGTGAGAGGATCTGGGGAATGGGAGACTTTCCTTCAGTCAGGGAAGAGTGGTCCGTGAGTGCCTAGGCAATGCTAATGTTCATAAATCCATGGGACCCCATGGTGTGCATCCATGGGTGCTGAGCGAGCTGGTGGAGGTGATTGCTGAACCACTCTCTATCATCTTTGAGAGGTCTTGGAGAATGGGGGATATGCCTGATGACAAGGATAGCCAACATCATTCTGGTCTTCAAAAAGGGCAAGAAGGAAGATCTGGGTAATTATAGGCCAGCCAGACTCACCTCTGTTCCTGGAAAGGTGATGGAACAGCTTGTGGTGGATGCCATCTCCAGACAATTGGAAGAAAAGGAGGTTATCGGGAGTAGCCAGCATGGGTTCACCAGGGGGAGGTCATGCTTGTTGTCACTGGCAGGGTGGATGGGGGAGGGTGGTGGATGTAGTCTACCTTGATTTCAGCAAGGCATTTGATACTATCTCCCATGACATCCTTTTAACAAAGCTAAGTAAGTGTGGGATAGATGAGTGGACAGTAAAGTGGGTTGAGAACTGTCTGACTGGCAGAGCACAGAGGGTTGTCGTTGGCAGTGCAGAGTCTGGTTGGAGACCTGTAACCAGCGATGTCCCCCAGGGGTCCGTGCTGGGTCCAGTCTTGTTCAACATCTTCATCAATGATCTTGACGAGGGGATAGTGGCTACCCTCCACAAGTTTGCTGATGATACGAAGTTGGGAGGATTGGCCACCAAGTAATGCACAATGCAATCGCTCAGCATCAACTGACCAATGCAGTCAATCCCTGAGATACAGCAGCAGTCTTATCCAGGCAACTCACCAGCTTAACAATAAGCTAAGCGTGATGACATCTGGTATGGAACACTTCTCTGTCCAGTTTGGATCTACTATCATAGTTCTGTCCCCTTCCAGCTTCAGACTTCTGCTAGCAGGGCAACGTGAGGAGCTGAGAAGTCCTTGATTTAGTGTAAGTACTGCTCTTTAACAACTAAACCATTAATGTTATCACCACTATGTTCATCAAAAATCCAAAACACAGCACCATCCACAACACTGCTACTATGAAGAAACCCGAACTCTATCACAGCTGAAAGTTGAATGTTGTCATAGTGTGACTTTATGCTATCTTGAGATCTAAGCCAAAGTCATTTTCAGAATTTTGGAGTCATGTTATTTGGTGAACTGACCATTAGTGTAATAGCGCCTCTGAAATATAAAATTAATTTTAGATTAATGAGAAACCCAATCACAAATTTCTCATACATTTGTGTATGCAGTGGATTTATTCTGAAACGTGTTTACCTTCATTCAGTCTAATAGGTTCTAGAAAGAGGATTTTTGGTATTTCAAGGCCGAAAAAAAAATCCTGAAGACTTTATGTGTATTGAGTTCTGTGTATTGAGACTGCTGAGTCATGGCCTGAACCACTGATTGAGCACTGGAAGGAAAGACCCAGTCAACCATGGGAACACAGGTACAGCCCAGCTCCACTCCTCTTAGACCTCATTTAAGGGCTGACTGCCACTGAGGAAGGATGTCTTGTTGGAGATTCTTCCTCTGGAGTTCTTTCCCTGTGAACCTAGATCTTTAGAGATGGATGAACATTTTTTCTTCCTTCTGTAATGTCTCCTTGCTTGCCTTGGCCCCCTTGCCTTTACAGTTATCTGTTGTTTTCATCTGAGCTTTCCATTGAACTCTGGAATGTTTATTTTATACTCTTTTTGCAGGGCATCCCCACCTGCCTTTCACTTATTCCCTCAGTTACTCCTTTGGGCTGCCTTAGTGGAGCCTGGCTGCCATGGCAGTCTCTGATGAAATTAAGCTGAGTTAAGCTCCTTATACTGAAGCCTGGAAGGGATGTAAATATTATCTGATGACCAAAAGGCTAAAACAATATTTGGCTCATGCTGCTTTATTTAAACTATGTCCCAAGGTGGTGGCAGGCCTGTAAAAAACATACGCCTTCCAGAAAATGTGAAGGCAAATGTCCTTGAAGGGTTACTGTTGGGAGTATAGTGTTATATTCTACCTATGATATATGAGTGTATGTAATACCCCACTGATTTCCATCCACATGAAGCTATTGAAATTATATGGGTGAATGCATCTTTGCTGCTATGACTCTTGGTTCCTTTCTCTCTCTTTCCACATATCAAAAGGATATCACACAGAAGTTAGCATCACATTCTACAGCCTGAAGAAAATGTACAGAGCTAGAACTGCTTGATGGTAAGAAGTGTAGTTTTCCCAACTGAAATCACACTCTCGTTCCAGTACGGCAATTGTAATTAAAGCAACTGTGTAATTAAGGAGTGTATGATTTATTTATCTGCAATGAATAGATAAACATTATTTGATGCATTCTGTAATCCTCTTTAAAGTAGTAGTCCTGGAATGATATTAATTTTGTGATCCTGTGAAAACATTAGTTGTCTATTGCCCTTCTTGGACACAAAAGGATGAAAATATCATTTCCCAGTATTGGTATTGAAGACTTTCTTGCCATTCGGATTTCAAAAGGCAGTCCAGTAGGTGGCTAATCTCACCATTTTAACTAAATAATTTCAAGAAGTTTTTTTTGCTCCCCCCCAATAAATAAATAAATAAATGAGTTCATGAAGAATATAGCTGCAATTTTATCCTTTGCTTGTCAACACCTCCTTGTGGTATTTACTGACCTCTTCAGTGTAGAGCTAGGAGTTTTGATTAATACTCTGTAGATCAGAGGATGAATTAAGATCACTAACAGAAAGCATGCTCCTCCTTTCCCACTGCTGGTCTCTGAAGACTTTAATATCTTGAAGGGAGCCACTTTGCAGCTTTTTCTCTTTCTGTGATGGTTTGAGATTGGTCAGAAAAAGGCAAGGAATGGAACTAGTGTCATATTAACATGACCTCACATCCCTGCTTCTTTATAACTCAGAGCTTGGGCATCAGTTCAGTTCTACTACCTGCACTCTCTCATTTCTCTTTTATCATATTTAACTGATGGCCACAGTGACTCATCTGGTTCTCTGTTGCGTGTTTTGCCATCTTATCCTGCATAGCACCTCTCCACTGGTAGTTCTTGGATCTGGGCCTCAGGGATCTGCTTGCTTTCTGAGACAAGAAAGAGAATCATGGAGATATTCAGTCCCTGACTCCATTCCTTCACCATAAAGACCAAGCAAAGTCACACAGCCCTCAGTTCTTTTTCTTCAGACCTGCTTTCAACTCCTAGGCAAAAGGATGCTTTACAATCAGTGTTAACTCAGATCTGAGTTAAGCTATTATTACCTCCCTTCTTACAAATAAATATAATACATGTGTGTTTGTGCGTGAAGACAGCAAGGTTGAACCTGTTACAAGGAAATGCAGTTGTAGATACGTCTGCTTTTAGGCAACAAGGAAGCTCTTGTGGCAGATATGCAATTTATTTCTTCATACTATTTCTAGAATTGTTAATATTCTCAGGACATGAATGTAACAAAGACTATGGAGAACAGAATGGATTTTTCTGTAGCATGAACCTCAAAACCGTACTCTGTCTTATCTACTAAGATAAGAAACTCTCTAGGACAATGAGAGTCTTTCATTCACTGTATTTGTGCAGACCCTGACATAGTTGCCATTATATGCAGATTCATGTTTACATTAATTACTTGTCATCAAATACAGGAAGTCCTGTTCTCTTTTAGAACACTCTGATTTCTTTTAATTGTTTTTTTCACTGTTCTTTTAACTGGATCTCCTAACTGAAAGTGAAGATAAGTAATCTGTGCTATATTCCTCTTGTCTATGTGCCATGCGTTCTGGACAAGTGTTCTGACAGGTTGTGCTGTACATGCTCTGCCTGTGTGCCATCCATTCAGTGTTACCATAATTTCAGGTTACAATGTACAGAATGAGCATAAGATTTTTCAGCTACAATTGCCAGGAGGCAGTGTATCCCATGGAGTACTGCAATTACAACACTGCAATCATCTCAGCCAGAAGGGTAATAGTAGCTCAGAAAAGCAGATTATTTTAGTCCAATTGTTCAAGGAATATATCATAATTACAAACTTTCTTGCAAATGATCTTTTCATCCATAAACATGTGCAGATTACATTAGTGTATTTCACTGTTGTGGTTTAAGATGGTAGATTGCTAAGGATCACATAGTAACTTGCTCATTCCTTCACCTTCCAGTGGGGAAAGAACTGAAAAAAAACTACACAGAATTCATGGTCAGAGATAAAAATATATATACTAAGACATAAAAGAGAGAAAAAAAATGCTAATGATAATAATATATATGTATAACCAATGGATGCACAAGCAATTACTCAGCACCCGCTGACCGATGCCCAGCTAGTTAATAATAATAAGCAGTAGCTGCTCTCCCATCCAACTACCCACTGTTTGTAATTTTTTTTTTTTTTTTTGTATTACGTGATATAGTATGGAGTATCTCTTTGGCCAGTTTAGGTCAGCTGTCCTGGTTCTGTTCTCTCCCAAATCCTTGTGCCCCCTCAGGCCCTGTCACTGACAGGACAGTATGAGAAGCTGAGAAAATGGAATGTCCTTGACTCTGTACAGCACTGCTCAGCAATGACTAAAACATCTGTGTTATCAGCATCACTTTTCTCCTAAAGACAAAACACAGCATCATACCAAATGCTATGAAGAAAAAAATCAATCCTGTTTCAGCTGAAACTGGGACAATTTTCATTATTCCATACTATTTACATCATGCTCAGATCCCATACTTTCCCAAACATCCCCATTAATTATTGTCACCTTTCTTGCTTTTTGGTATACACACAGAGATACTATTCTCACAGTCTAGGGGCCACCCTGCAAAACTGTCCATGGAGTTCACTCAACCCCTGATTTTGGGCTCCATTTGTCATGGCAGTTCTTCAGGGCAGGAGAGATGCTGTGCGGTCTTGGATTGCTGCATGCTGAAACCAATTTTCATTCCATTATAATTAATTCTTCTTTAATCTGGATAAATTTTACTGTAATCTCATTAATAAGGCACACAGCAATCACAGTAGTGATAATATGCACTACTATTTAGCAACAAATACAATACAATTCAATTTATTGTCTCTTCTCATCCAAAATTAAATTCCCTTGAGGTACACAACAGATGTTCCCATCCTTCTGCCTAACTCTCCATATGCACTCAGGTCCTAGAGCAAAAGCAATCCCACAGACAGGTTTGCCTTTGCCTGAGGCAGGAATAACCCATCTGTCTTGCTCAGCATATTTTTTCATGAGCACTAGAGGGACTTTATCCACTTCTACAACATGTAAGAGGTTTGATTGCGCAGGGCCAGCTTGATTGGCAGATCCCCAAGTGTTGACCAACCAAGTGGTATTTGCTAAATGTGCATCCCGCATTTGAATGACCCAGCGCCCATTGCTCTGTGTAGTTTTTTGTCCATTGTAACATTCAGTTTTTCTAGAGGCTAATGCATAACAGGCAATGTGATATACCCACTCAATGTCATGCTCTTTGGCCTGGGTGGTTATGGGACTGTTTCAAAAATTAGTCCATTCTTTCTAGGGTACAGTGTCACCACAACTCTTGCTTTTCAAGGCCCAGGATAGTATTTCAGGTAGTGGTGCAGGGCATGATATCTATTTACAGCCATCTGATTGATTCTGTTATTGTTAAGCATATGACACTTGCATGGTGGGTATGTGGGATTGCAATATAATCAACCCAAAAGGCTGAATTTATATTCCCCATATTTATACTTCAGCCATCATCCTCCATATCAAAGACACTTTACCTATTTGGCTTGCTTAATTGGAGCATGATTTGCATTAATGGAAAACCTGAGCAATAGAGTCCATGGTCAAATATACCTCTTGATCTTGAGCCCATCTGTATGTTGCATCTCTTTCTTGATGGTATGAGGTATCTTGGGCCTGCTGAGCTAGAAATAATTCACCTTTATTTTGCCAGTCCATGTTTACCTGAATCACTTCAATCCTAGCAGCCAGATCCACCTGCTAGTAGTTTTGATGATCTTCAGTGGCCTGACTCTTGGGTAAGTGGGCATATATGTGATGCGCTTTTATAGCTCTGTTCTTTACCTGGGCAGCAATATTTTCCACATTTCAGCGGTCCAGATAGGTTTGCCCTTGTGCTGCCACTGGTTCTGCTTCCATTGTTATAACCACTCCCCTAAGGCATTTGGCACCATCATGTATCAGTATAGAAGCCACTTCATTCAGGCTGCAATAATCTACTTCCACTCTCCATTGGACTTTTGACTCAAAACTGTAGGGGTTGGCCTCGAGTCTGTGTTGCTGCCTTCTGCCAGAGGCTTCAGGTGAGACCATTTTTCCTAGCTGAGTATATGTTCTACTTCTTGTCCTGTCCAGACTAACCTAAGTGCATTAACTGTCTCCTGTTTAATTTGTTCAAAGACTTGTTGCTGTTTACATGTTGCCCCATGTAAAATAATTTTTCTTCCAGGTCACTTGATAGAGACAGTTTACAATCAGATTATAATCTGGAATATGCACTCTCCAGAGAACCACAACATCTAAGAAAGCTTGTGTTTCCTGTTTGCTAGTTGGTAGGGATATAATAGTTATTTTGTTGATCCCTTTCACAGGGATCTGATGACGTCCATCTTGCCATTTTATTCCTGATAACTGGATCTCCTGATCAGCCCTTGACCTTTTTTAGCAAAATGGCTTTCAGAAAGAGTTGAATTATCTTCTTCCCTTTCTCAACAACTTCTGCTGTGCTGCCCCACATAATGATGCCATCAACGTATTGCAGTTGTTCAGGAGCATCATCCTGTTCTTGTGCAGTCAGGACAAATGGTAGGGTTGTGTTTCCACTCTTGAAGCAGTTGATTCCAAGTATACTGGACACCCTTCCAAATACAAGCAAAACATGGCCCATACTCTGCTGCCAAAGAGATGGAGAAGAACACACTGGCGTTATCAACCGCGGCACACCACTTGTCCACCTTTGACTTCAGTTCTTACTAAGTTCTAGCATGTCCAGAAGGACATCACTCAGTGGTGGTGTGACTTCTTTCAGGCCCTGATAATCCACTGTTGTCCTCTACTCTCCACTGGACTTTTGCACTGGCCATATGGAACTAGTGAAGGGTAAGTGAGTCTTGTTGATTTCCCTTTGTCTGTCAAGCTGATGAATCTGCTTATGGATGGGAACTGGGGGGTTCTGGTCAATGTGATATTGCTGCCAGTGCAGTGCTGTGGTAGTGACTGGTACCTGCTGTTCTTCTACTCTTAGCAACTCCATAATAAAAGGGTCCTCTGAGAGACCGAGAAAGATAAGCAGCTGTTTAATGTCCTCCAACTCCAAGGCAGCTATACCAAAAGCCTCCCAGTACACTTTTCTTTTTCTTAAAGTACTCCCTTCTAAGGTAATCTATATCAAGGATCCATGGAAGCTCTGGGCTGCTTTTGCCACTAGTTTCTGGATAGGATCACTTCTGTCTCCAATACAGTAAGCTCTTGGGATCCCTCGTCACTCTAGAAATACAGATAGGTTCTGCTCCTTTATAACTGGATGGCATTAGAGTTCACCTTGTGCCTATGTCCAGTAGAACCTCATATTTCTGTGGTTCTGATGTGTCACACCATCTAATCCACACAGTCCAATTGCCTCTTTCTTCCACCTGGCTGGAGGCAGGGCCTTTCTAGTGCTGGTTATTCTTTCATTACTCACTTCTCATGTATGAGAACCAGAAGGCTAGCTGTCAGAAATAAGATTGGAGCATCTACTCTGACTTCAGCCTGCTGGAAACTGGACCCACTATTTTCCTGGAAGAACCCTCTCTTGTGAATGTTCTCCCTTGCAACTCATGAATCCATGAGTTGCAGGACCTGTAGGTCCGGAGGTGGGATTTCTACCCCACTTCCTCATATCCTCTCCATGGTTATTTAGGTAAAACCTCAAGATGGCATGTGGTATATACACACTAGATTTTCTCTCTCAAGCAGAGGAACACTTCCAGTAGCTGAGACACTAGTTTCTGCTCGTGGGGTGTTGGACAAACGTTATTGCTAGAAATTCTGGGACAGTTTCTACACAGCTGAGACACAGGTTCAAAAGGAGGAAGAGAGATTTTTTTTCATATTACTGAAATAGACTAGCCACTTCATCCACCATTGGTCTTTTGTTGTTTTTACATATCATTCCAGCGAGGGTGCTGGCATATGATGATGGTGCACTCTGTACAAATCTGTGCCACGTAGATCACATGAACCTGATGACATCTGGATTTGGGATAACTGATCATCATCCAGGTCAACATTATCCAGCACCTCCAGCAAAGCTAATTCTTTCAAGTACTGGATGCATTTCTTCATGTTGGTCCACTGGCCTGGGTAACATACCAGGTCTTCCTTGAAGGGGTATCTTTAACTCATGGCTGACATGAGTCACCTCCATAGCATGAAGGTCTGTGTCCCTTTTCCAATTTTTTTGTCAGTGCCCTTGTAGTGGGATTGCCTGGTCACAGCCTGAACCAGTGAATGAGCATCTGAGTGAGCGGAGCGGAGGAGCCCAGGTACACCCGACCTCTCGCTCTCTCCCTCTCGGTGCTGCTTCCGGAGGTGCTTCCGGGAGCACAGATCCGCTCAGAGCCTGCGCGGGTTGCCCCCCCCCCTCTCTGGCTCTCCTCCTTCCGGCGCGCCAGCGTTCCAACGAGAGGCGGCTGCATTCCTCAGCCTAAACGGTCGCCGGGAGGGGTGAGTTCATTCCCCCTTATCTCTAACATCTCTTTCTGTAGCGCCTCTACCTCAAATAAAAGCTCTGTCGCCGCCTTTGCTTGCTTTACAGCCCTCTTATCTTAGAAAGGGATCCCAGCTTCCTGGCTTCATAACCACATAGTCCTGGTTCCATTGTCCCAGCTGAGCAGCTGGATAACAATGTGTTAGTCTGGACAATGACGGAAATCTTTTTGCATATCTCCCAGATCACCAAAGGTTAAAGGTTGATCGATATTGCTTCCTTTATGAGTTCTGCCTCTTCTTCCTGCTCTCATTTTTGTTTTGCCCTTCCTTCATCATCATCTTCATCCATTTCCATCTTAGTAGAGCTTATTTCCATACTAAACAAGCTGACTTTTGCAGACATTTTTTTTCTCCTGTGTACAGGGGCAGCAGATACTGGCACTGGTTGGTCCTCTAGTTGTACCTCAGAACTTGTCAAAGGGCCTGTTACAAGGGGTGGAGCAAACATAAGGCCAATTGCTAGGGCTGGGAAAACTGAAGAGCCAACCAGTGTTAGAGCAATTGCAGGGCCTGTCATAAGGGTTAAAGCAAATGCAGGACCTACCACTAGGGCCGGAGCAATTGCAGGGCTTATTGTGAGGGTTGGAGCTGGGTTTATTGCAAGAGTTGGAGCCATTGCAGGGCCTGTCATGGGGGTCAGAGCAACTGCAGGATTCATCAGTAGGACTGGAGCAACTGCAGAGCCCATCACAAGGGTAGGAGCAACTTGCAGGGTCTGTCACAAGGGTTGAAACACTTACAGTGCCTTTTGCAGGAGCTGTAGTATATGAAGCCTTGTCACAGCACCTGGAGAAACTGTTGCAGCTGTAGAGTCTGTTGTAACTTTGGGGACTGTTGTGGGAGTTGGAGTGACTGCAGGGCCTGTTACAGTAGTTAAGAAAATGCAGGGCCTGTAAGCATTCTCTTCCACTTGATTGAATGGTACTGAACAACAAGGCTTGGTAGGCATGGGCCAGACCCCAGCACACTGCAGTGATTTGTGCCTCTCTAGAACTGCCAGGGAAACAACAGATCTTTTCCAAATTTTTCACAAGTTTTTCAGGGTTCTGCAATTGTTCGGCAGTGAAGCTCCAAAACACTGAGAGTGCACATCACCCTAGGCACCTGTGTATATCATCCCATACTCTCTGCCACTAATAACTATCCAGCCTTGGAGCAGAACTCTGGCTGACACTCTTAAATTGTTGTTTAATCTTAAATAAAACCTGAAACAAATTCAGGACACATATCAATGGGAACATGTTGGTTTAAACATCCCAAGGATATTAAAAATTCTCAAGAGCTATTGTAATTATCCTAGGGAATGAATGAAAACTGAAAGAAACAGGGAGGCTGAAGAAACAGTGGAAATTATCCTCCCCATCTGTCCCATAGCCTGGCTCCCTGATAAGACAAAACAAAGAGTGTAATCTTGAATAGCTGTCATGGTTTTATGATTGTTGGCATTGGTATTCCACATCATAGCGTCATGTAGTGCATTAAGAGTTAAAGAGTCAATACCCCAGCTCCATGGATCATTGATAATTCTGGGTATACCTGTCTCAGAAGAGAAGAACTACTACACTCCCCAGAGGACTTTGCGATGTTCTGCATTTTTACGTATTTCTGCTCAGAGGGAAAAGATAAAAACTCTCTGCGGTCAGGGGACACTTTCTTTCCTTTGGGATTGACTCAGCAGTGGGTGCTCGCTGCCGTCTCGCCTTCAGCGTTAGCGTAAGGCCTTCGGTTTATCGGACACTCTCTTGCTCATTTTATTTGATTTATTAGCTTCATTTCCAATTATATTGTATAATATTATGCTATTTTGCTTTCCGATATCTTATTTAGTAAATTATCTTTCCTCCTCAGATCGTTGCCACTGTTTTGTTTCTAGGCCCATCTCCCTTTTCCCTTTTCCCTTTCCCCCTTCCCCTTTCCTGGGGTGTGGGTCTGTGGGTCCCTTGCACCAATTGTCACAGAACCAGGCCGAACCAGCACCCACTGCTGAGTTGACCATGAAGAAATAACATAATGTATGTCTGAGTAGAGTTAAAAAAAAAACATATTGAGTACAGTGGCTCTGCATCCATAACTCACAGAGAAATTCTTTGAAAATGACCGTGATTTACTCCTTTGCAAATTTCTGTACTATTATGATCTTTCTGGAGGTAACTTAGGCACTAATAGAGGTAGTTCTCTCTCTTCTTAGAGGGGTTGTTTTATCGTTTTAGGCAATTTTTAGATAGCTTATACAATCTTGTGACAACTTATACAATGTTGTGACATCTGATTCCTAATTTGAATGTTGCTTTTGTTTTTGCACAAAATAACAGTTCATTTGCCTTTTTTTAAGCTAAGTTTTAAATTCTATAGCATTTTGTGCAGACATGAAGCAAAAGCGAAGCTGGTTTTGAAACATGATGTGATAAGGGTAGGGAAGAGAGCAAGTATATAATGCTACAAATCTACTTCGACATCTCCAAGAAAATGTTCAATTCAAATACAGTGTTGAGGGTACATGCTCTGCCCTCACAAATAGAGTCACTCTACCAGTAGCATGGGAGAATAAGAATTGTTTAAGAATAAAATGTTGGGATTTTAGCTAATCCTGTAGTTTATTTTTATGGTTTGATCAAGCATGTCAATAAAAGCTGGCATGAAGGACAAATCCATTCTGGGCTTCTTCATTTTCTTACTCCTTAGCTATCAGTGTGCTCAGATAACTGAGAGCTCCAAAAAAGGAGATTTCTGCCACAGACCATCTGCCAATTGTTGCTTTATTGTTTTTTTGTTTTGTTTTTGTTTTTGTTTTCCTCTCTTTCTATTGCTTCATAGTAACATGCAGATGATGGAAAAATGAACCAGCCCATATTGGAAGTGGGCAGCACTGCACTGCCATCTGCTAAAAATGAAAGGGTGTTACAGCATAGTTGCAGATGACTGCAAGCTGCGTCAAGAAGTGTGAGAGAAGACTTAAAATGGATTTTGAAGGAAAGGAGGGCTCCAGTGGGACTGAATAACTATGGAGTACAATTTCTTGCAAAATACAATCCAGCCCGGTAAACCGTTGACACAAGAGAAAATGCAGCATGCCTCATGGCACAAGAAAAAACTTAGATAGTAATTGCAGTAAGAACATCTCTACTGCTGGGGAAGCATTGCTTCTAAGCAGAAACAGAATGATGGGAGTTTCTGCTGCAACTGGGGAATTATCCAGTAATAAAAAAGGACAGACACCAAA
This sequence comes from Callipepla californica brunnescens, assembly GCA_023055505.1. Lineage (NCBI taxonomy): Eukaryota > Metazoa > Chordata > Aves > Galliformes > Odontophoridae > Callipepla > Callipepla californica. Next base: position 332,344 of record JALIRH010000034.1, on the reverse strand, counting down.
ATAAGGACAGTAGCTTAAAACAATCTGGGAGAGATTTCTCTTTCATATGATCAATTTTGGGCAGAGATAGAGGTCGTACTCCATTACAAACAAACAGTTCTATTATTCTCTCTTCTGCTTTCCAGCAGCTTTGCTTCAGCAGCGTCAAGCTGAAGATTTCTGTATTCTTCTACTGGCATAGGCTCACGATCACCCAAGTGTGATATGATATGAACTTGTAGTAAATCCTCCCTATAGGGAGATTGCAGTCTATAAAGAAAAGTCAAGATGAAAGATGAGAAGGGAAAGAAAAGCGTGTGGACAAACAAAAAACTGCTTTCTTTCTGTCATGGTTTTATGATTTTTGTTACTGGTATTCCTCATCATAACATCATGTAGTGCATTAAGAGTTAAAGAGTTAATACTTCAACTCTGTGGATCATTGATAATTCTGGGTATACCTGTCTCAGAAGAGAAGAAGAACTACATTCCCCAGAGGACTCTGCATTTTTACGTATTTTCCACTCAGAGGGAAAAGATAAAAACTCTCTGCGGTCACGGGACACTCTCTTTCCTTCGGGATCGACTCAGCAGTGGGTGCTTGCTGCCATCTCGCCTTCAGCGTTAGCATAAGGCCTTCGGTTTATCGGGCACTCTCTTGCTCATTTTATTTGATTTATTAGCTTCAATTCCAATTATATTGTATAATATTGTGCTATTTTGCTTTCCGATATCTTATTTAGTAAATTAGCTTTCCTCCTCAGATCGTTGCCACTGTTTTGTTTCTAGGCCCATCTCCCTTTTCCCTTTTCCCTTTCCCCCTTCCCCTTTCCTGGGGCATGGGTCTGTGGGTCCCCTGCACCAATCATCATGGAACCGGGCTGATCCAGCCCGGTAAACCGTTGACACTTTCATATCTTCAAGGACCAAACAGTTTGACATAGGAGAGTAGTGACTCAGTGAACCTGAACTCCTCCAGCCACTTTTGAATGCATTCTCTGGATGAAGAGAGGATTTCTCAGTCTGGATTTCGTCTCTGATACCTACTCAATAACAAGACTTAAATTTTCTCTGCATGTCTCAGTGTGTTTGAATCTGTTGCCCTGTCTGTTAAGCTGTTACCAAAATAAGGATGCAATTGTCAAGCTAGGTGTACTTTCCTCAGGTACTTTCCTTTTACTTCTGAGAAAGGAGAAATGAAATTATCAGTCCCCCTGTAAAGAAACAGAGAGAGTTCATGGCCTTAGCAAGTAGTGGGGTTGTGTGCTGTATTTCCTTTTATTGAAATTTGTAAGCATCAAAGGGGCTCAGATATGAATAAAAATAAAATCTAGAAGCATAAATTCACCTTTACGGGCTTATATAATATCCTGAGGAGTGCCAATTGAGAGCATAATAGATCCAAATCATCTTCTTTCCACTGGATGCTAGAAAACTTTGTGGTGATGGATGCAGGAGTCATTGCAAAGGGCCTGAAAAATTATGCAACAATATCATAACTGTAATAATGCATAAACCAGAAGCTCAATCAAAATAAGTTTACATAATGTAAGTTTCGCAGTTTGGTTGTTACCTTCAAAAGCAGCAATATTTAGCCACTGTCTTAACTGATTTTGTCCCATTTTCTTGCTTGGAATATTCTCTGCAAATAAGTTTTTTTTTTTTTTTTTTTTCTCTTTTTTTTTTGTGGGATACAGCGATTCTGCAGGGCTGGTTCCGATGAATGGTCTGTCAGAAAAGGTCTCCTGTCCGTATCTCTAGTTGGTGTCTGATGCTTTAGTAAAAGCTATATATAACAATGCCCGCAGGAGACCTACATTACGTGTTAAAGCTACAGCAGTGTATGTCAGAGCATCAGCCAGACCTTTGTGAAAAATTGCAGTACTAGTTCACTGATGAGATCCGTTGCAGAAAATTTCCATAGCTCAGATGATTTTAGGGTGGGTAAAAATCATTCTTGTGCAGAGAACATGTGCAGGGCTTATGAATCACTTGAAATGTCCTTTAAATCCTCAAAGCAGGGATTAAGTAGGACTCTAGAAGAGCATATTACTTTTGCTTGTCCTCAAAACTGTGGTGACTTTCACATTATGCAAAATAGCTCCTTTAATTGTTCTGTATTTATGTAGTGTTAATGTCACTGGACGTCTTTGTTGTTCCCCTGGCCAGCAAAAAAGAACAGCCTAGACTGCCTGTGTAGCATTTTGGCGAAGCATGACTGCATACCCAGGTGAGCCCTCTAACTACTACTGTTAATCACAGTATTCTGATTAATGTAATACTCCAAATTGTAATTCACAGCCTGGTTGGCTAAAAATTTGATTTTTGTCCTGTATGGATTAGTTGGTAAAGTACATGTTTTCAGAAGTGTTTTTGATTTTTTTCTTCCCTGTTGCCTTTTAGCACTTACTTTTTATTTCCCTCAGTTGATTATTTCTTCTAATTTGGCAGGAGAAAGGTCAGAGTTCTGTTCCACACATTGATTTTCCAGTTAGTGGCAACTCAGTGAGACATGTAGTTGCAAGTGTTTTATTTTTACATGAAATTTTATTCTACATTTTATTATAAAAATGTATAGTTTTGGATGATCTGAAACAACTCATAATTTGTGAAAAAATTAATAAATGTCTGTGATCAATTAAACAAGTTTTAAAACAAAACACTTCATTTTTACATTTTCTTTTTTTTCCCTATACTACTCTCTGCCTTCAGTTGCTATATTTTTGCGATTTTAAATCTCTGCTTTTCTTCCCACAGTGCAGTCCAACATACACATAGTGCTACAGATAAGATGCACAACACCACAACCTGAAGATTATATTTCTATTTATTTTTTGTTAATCAAACAAAATGCCTTAATTACTCTCTTTTGTTACAGGAAAATGGCCTAATGTTTCTGCGCACAATGACCTCATATAGGGCTAGGCACTATTCCCATAAGGAAATCTGATATATGTCCACATATATGTGAGCAGTAGTTTATGAATTCTATCAAACAAATCAGTAAAAAAAACCAAACATATTTACTTACAATGGAAGAAGAAATGGATTTGCAAAAATTCAGGGGCCCAGGTGACAGATTTTGTTTCTGCAGCTAGGCTGAGTGCTTTTTGTTTCACCTGGCTTGTGGAAGGCACTCTAGGCAAGGCATTAATGTAAGAGGACAGAGACAAGGACTGCTTTATCAATGAAGATAAGAAAAATAAAAAGCTGTGGCAGGATGACAGTGTCTAAATCAGAATAAAGGTAGTGGCCTAAGAGTGAAAAAAAGAGAACGCCTCTCCAAAATTTATGTCTGCTATTTCAGTTACTGGGTCAATTCCAGGGTTCAGGCAGACATCTAGCATCCTAGAAGTGTTGGGTCCTGCCATTTATCACAGTGGCTGAGATGTTTACTCAGGGTTATGTTGCTGCAGTCCTGTGCTGGAGAATGGGCTCTGTCCATCATATTACCTATTCCAAAACGTCTTTTGGCTTGCAGGAAAAAGAAGAGATTCAGTAAGAACAGAGGTTCATTAACCTTTCTCAGATTTGTAGAATCCAAATCATACATAATGGTACTGAAGTTTCAGAAATTCCAAAGGGCAGCTTGTAAACAAATTAACAAAGTTGCCATGTATGGAGGGAAAGATTTATTTGAAGTGTAATGGCCCTATACAACGTGCTCAATAAGCTCTGAGAGGCATTTTAAGCATCATGAGACTTGATATTGAGGCTTCAAGGGAAAACAGAACGAACTGCTCAGCACGAAAGTTCTAGGATTTGTAAAAGATCTTTAAAATGACCCCAAGAGAAAATGAAGGATTCCCTTCAGCCATAGACAATACAGGATATGGGAGACTTCATTTCTGCAGAAAAGGAATAGGTAACAAACATCTGGAATAAAAAATAAACCCTGGCCCAAATGTAGGTGGGATAGGACACAAGAAAGTGAGAATGAAAACAGGATGAGAAGTGAGGCACATCAAAGGGTTGAATGCTGACAGACTGAGAAGCCCACGGCTGCCTTCATTTTTTCTAAGTCTTAGGATTATTTTGAAATGCATGCTGTCACCCGAGGTCAAGCTTCAAAGCATCTGGGTCTTTTGCTTTAATACAGAGTAAGTGCCAGTATGTTCACGTATTCAAGTTTCTTCTTATTATATAAATAATTGCTTTTGTTTCACTTCAGCTTTCTCTCCAGCATACACTCCAGCATACAATGACTATAGCCAGGTAGGTCAGCAAACACTTAGAAAAGGAAATTGTCTTACTTTTGAAAGGGGACACTCAACTTTAAACTGAAGCTATAAGATAAGTTCACGCTTGAAACTCACCCTGTTAGAAATTTTAGCCTCTCCGTCATGGTGACAGTAATACAAGAGGAATCCATGTTGCCAAAGCAGTTCTACAATGCAACCTGCACTGGGAGGATTTATTACAGAAGGACAACAGTAGCAAGAATCAATTCCAATCCTATACCACGGACATGGGCACTTGAACAGGTATTCTAAGAATTTTATGCTGCTGTATATGGTTCTTTCAACTTTCTGTAGATTTAGAGCTGAGAATGGAAATCCTGAATACTCCCAAGGGAAATGAAGCAGGGTTTTTGATTCCCCCAGACTTGTATTGTTCATTTTTTGTTCACTTGCCATGCTATGCAATAGGTCTAGTAATGCTATCTTCTGTAAGGTCCCTCACTTCCTTGGTCTTTGTTTAGGTTGTGTCAGGTTGTTTCCCACAGCTCTGCAGCTGTATTCAGTTTTCCTTTACTGCTCTCCTTTTACTGCAGTTATTACTTATGATCCCTGCCCGATTGCAACTGCTTTCCTTTGGCCATTACATCTGCTGCTACTTGCTATCTGTTTTCAGATGTGCTAGTGAAAATATTCCTGCCCAAATAAAGTATCCTGTAGCTGTAGGTATGAAGTTACTCATTTCCTGATGTCAGCTCTTGTATTTGAAGGGATTACTGCTTGTCCTGCTTTAAATAAAATCCAATCTCACACGTGCAAGCACACACAGCACTCAATCCTTTGCCTAGATGGGCACTGCCTGTGGTCCTTCTCCCTTTCAGTACAACCACAATCTATGTGCAAACTGTCTTAATGCCTTTATCATTCAATCCAAATTCTTTTCAAGAGCATTCAGCACTTCTTCTGCATGTTTGTTTTTCTGTTGCTTTTTTTTGTTTGTTTTGTTCTGGAGCTCACTTTGCATTTTTATGCTGTGCCCAGCACTGACACAACAGAACTGCTTCACCATCACTGCCTGTGCAAGGGCAGCAACTCCTTGTTTATCTGACTCTGGCCTGGTTGTGTCAGAGCTCCATCAATAAATGTTTAAGATACTGTGGCTCCAAGCTTTCTGTGCCTCTATTTGCTCCAGGGGTTTATAGAATTTTTTTGGGACTGGCTCCCTGCATTGGATTACCTTTACCCTATCATACAGTGCTCTGCCTCATGCCAAATGGTGCTTCTGTGTGTTAACAATGAGGACAATTCTGGTGTATTGAGAGGTGGGAGGATAAACAAGGATCTAGTAGTTTCTCTTCTACATAAACCCAAAGAAATCTGTCACTACTTTTTGCTCTGAGCATTTCACAGTATCATAGGGGTTGAAAGGGACCTCTGGAGATCATCTAGTCCAACTGTCCGCTAAAGCAGGTTCCCTACAGCGGATTGCACAGGAAAGCATATAGGTGAGTTTTCAACGTCACTACTGAGTTTTCAGCAGCACTAACGAATGGAGTTCTTGCTCCAGTGTTTGAATAAGGTCTCAAAAGAATTGATACAAATAAAGGAAGGTAAAAATGAATACAGCTGGGAAAGAGGTAATGTATATTAAACAGTGTGCTTATCCACTAGTTTCATGACAGAAGGAAGAAACTGTTATATCATTCAGGACTTCTACTTCCTGTTCTTGGTGTGAAAAATGGGAAACAAAACCTATTTTAAACTCTCGGTGTACAGGTCTAAGTAAAATACTCCCCATTTCATAGGAAGTACAGACTGCTTGAGTAGGAGTTTCTCTCAATAGGAAGCAGACAGTTGGACAGAATCCTGGGAAAGAAAATGTAAGACCGCAAAAGGGATCAAAAGTGGAAGTGATATTAAAATTACAAAAATGTTGTTGCTAAGGATTTTAATTACAGTTCACACAGAAATGTGTTCTTCCTATGGGAACATGCACACAAGATTTTGATTTTTCTGTAAGCGCATCTTGGGCACTGTTGGGTGGATTAGCATTTTGTCCTTTCATTTTTTCTGATTATGTAGATGCAGAGAGGCTCAACACTCTCTCAACACAGCATGCTACCCACTTTCCCCTGCCCAGACACTCTTCCTCCATTGCATTTTGCCCATATCTGATATAATGATGCAGGATAAAAAGCAAAAAGGCGGTATCTTTTTCAATCAGATAATTTGAGTAGCAAAATCCTCCTTCACAACAATACAGTCCCATCTCAACTTAGTCCTGCGTAAAAACAGGTTACCTAGTGGCAGCATTTAAATATTATTTCAAAATTGCAGAAAATCAATGGTTATTTTTTAATTCATCTTCAGATTTAGTCATTCAATTTTCTTTAATCTTTACAGTATAATAAGAGTTTTGATCAACAATTGTATTTTCTCTCCTCTCTCAAAATAATAATAAAAAATTCTTTCTCATTAGGGAAAATTTAAACTTGACAGAACAAAACAAGAAGTCTTCAGTTTTCTCTACAGGGCAAGCATTTGCTAATTGCAGAAAATATTCTGCTTGTGCCATGCCAACCCAACTCTGACAAACGAGCCTACCAGTTGTGGTTCCCTATGAAAAATAACTGCAGCAGTCATCAAAGACAGCACCGAGATTTCTCAACCTGAGCAAGTCACAACACCTGCTGCTTCCCCATCTGCTTCTGCTCGTCCACACTGCCAAAACAGGCTGAATGGGGGAACCCAAGTAGAAGCATTTCTGAGAGTGCCTGTAGGAGGGGTGTGATGCACTGTACCTCCAGATCTTACACCACACAAAGCTGAACTGTCAGTAAGAGATAAGAGAAGGAAAAGCAACTGCTTTTTTGGCACATATGGAAGCAGAAAGGTGTCTAGCATGATTCTAAAAAGCAGCTGCTCTGAATGTTTTTGAAAAATTGCCTACTACCTATTTCAAGCTTTTGATAGTTTGCTCTTTTTTGCTAGTGGTTTACTCACAGCTTCCAGAGAAGACGTGGGCTTTGCAATGCTAAGCAAGTGCTCAGGAATGAACAGCTTAGGCAGTTGTTACAAGCAAAGGAAATGATTTTTGTCATGTTTTTCAGATATAAAAGCAGAATGGACAAACTCTCTTTGTAAGCATGCAGGAAACCCAGAGCAGAACAGTACCTTGAACTAGCCCCGAGTGTCAAATCTGGATTTTCATCACACTTGTGAGCATACGTATCTGTCTTTAAATTAGCAGAGGAGAATATAGCACTGCATCAGAGGTGGGTGAGTGCTAGCTCACAAAGCTATTTCTGCAAGGCACTGAATGCAGATCTCTGAATATTTTGCAGTTAGCTCTGTGCAGTGTGTCATGCAGGCATGAAATTCACTGCCATAAGAGGATGTTGAGTCAAAGGCTGTAGCTGAGTTTCCTGAAAGGCTGAAAAGCAGCTTGGTTAGCTCAGGCTATGCGAAAACTTTTTTTTTTTTTTTTTTTTTTTTTTGAGGGATATGGGCGCGGAATAGGAAGTGGAGTGGTGGTTTGTGCAAGATTTAATGCTGCTGAGTCCAAGGCTGGGTGCTGATGCTGAACCATGAAATAAGCAGGCAGAAGAAATCATTGACTAATTTTTCAAGGGGAGAAGTCTCTGTTTTATTTTGCATTTGTATTGCTTTGCCCAGGTTTGGCAGATAAGAACTTCATCAGAAGTTCTTCAGACAATTTTCAGTGTATGTGTCAATCACTTAAGAGAAAGCATATACCGGGCTTGCCAGGCAATTTGTCCCTCTGCACTTCTGTTTCTACCAGGGTCAGTAAACACAGTACACAGAATAACTGTTATTACGGCTAGGGCAAGAGGATTTGACAACAGTTTGTGCTCAAGAAGCACCGACCCCTTCCCTGCCAACCAAAACGAAGCACAGGGATAAATAAGGAGATAGAAACCATCCACAAAGTCAGGTGATTAACTATTTCTGGACTATCAAGGTGGTGATGTTTAGTGAGGGTAATGTGAAAACCTAGTGAGACAAGCACCGATTTGGTGCTACTTAGCTCCAGAATGCTTTAGATTACATGGGCCAAGCTTGTTTTTAATCATCACTCCTGCTTTGACAAAGTGAGCAGTAGGCTTTTACATAATGATCATATACTGCAGAGAACAATCCTGAATTGGCAGAGGAGGGAAGCTGATGACATAATAGGTCTTCTCCCCCCTCTCTAAGTTATGTGATTCACCGATTAAATGAATTCAGTGGGATAAAGGAGCATAAAAGGGCAATTTCCCTCTAATACTCTCAATGCTAATTAACTCTTCCCTCCCCATTCCAGGAACACGGCTCGAGAATGACACTGATTCCCGCGGAATAATCCAGTTATAAGCGCCAGCCCGAGTCGTGGTGTGAGTCTGGTAGGCCCTGCAGCAGGGGGGTGCCGGGCTCTTCAGGGGCAGCGGCCGCCCGCCGTGGCTGCAGAACGGCTCCATGCAGTACGTGCACAGCCCTGAACCGATCCCGCTGCTCCTCTGTGGGTGGCGAGACTGGCCACGGAGGTAAAGCGGCCGCTGCCCACTTCCCCGCACTGCTCCGACGCACCCCGCCAGTGCCCAGACACCGGCACTAGCGGCCGCATTGCGTCGGGGGCGCGGCGTTCGGAGCATCGCGGCGGCAGCGGCCTCACTCTTGTTGGAGGACAGTCCGCGAATCGGGGGAGTGCGGCGCGGTGCACAGCGTGCCCGCCCCCCTCTCTGCAACTCCCACCCGCCCGCTGCCAGAGCTGCACCAAACGGCTCTCAGGTTTCGGCTGATACTGCAGTGTCGAGACATGGCTCAGGTTTGCTCCTCGCCTTTACGTATTCAGCAGTCCGTTCGCTCCTGCCACGTGCGTCCTTCTCCTGCCTCCTGCTGCTGCTGCCGTTGGGACGAGCCGAGAGCCACTCCGGAGATACGGTTGCTAGACTGCGGCTCTTTCACGTCTCTCCAGCCGACGCTGCCCAGCGCCCGACTCCTTTTCCAGATATCTTAAAGGAAGAGAGCAGGAGAACCAGCACATACTTAGGACACCCTCCTTTTAATACAAGCCTTCGGAAAAAGATACTTTGCACGGTCTTCCACCCACCGACTCCCCCACTGCGGTTTTTGACAGGAACTACTTAAACCCACTTGCCCTTGGTGCAGCCTGAGTGTATGAATATTCAAGTGTCTCGCAGGCATTCCTGTAAAGCGATCACTGTATTATTAAGAGTGGTGCAAGAGGAGGAGGGTTGAGTTTGCCACTGCGGTTTTTGTTTTGCTCTTTTTTTTTTTTTTGGATGGTGCTGCAAGACAGCTTGTCGCATTCTGGCACTGGCTCCTGCTCGTAACCAACTCATCTCACACAGAGCAGGTAAGGAAAAGCACCCTCTGTCCCCCAGCTGTTGGACCCTATTTTGGCAGTTTGGGTCTGGAATGTCAAAATACCTTGCTGTGTCTCCATCTCAGTTGCATTTAGCTGCTGCGAAGCAGGGGGGAGATGCTTCACTCCTCCCCATATCCTTTCAAGTCTGTGTGATGAAGTTGCCAGTGCTCAGCTAAGTCTCCACCATCTGCAAAGTGGAATGCATGGTGGTCAGGAAACTTGCAGCAGAAGCTGATCCCAGTGAAGTTGCATGGTAAGCCCTCCATGGAAGCACTAAAGAGCCCGGCAAAGCTGCGGGTTCATACTGACCCCTTCCTGTCCTGGAGGCGTTGTTGTGCATCCAGGGATGTGCAGGGACGCGTAAGGCTCCTCATATGCTGCTGCCATAATGAGAAGAGCAGGATATTCTTGCTGATGTGAAAGCTAATCGATTGCAGTGGAGTGTGTGTGGTGGAGCTTTTAGGTTGGTTTATGATGCTTCTCTCCTTCCTGACAGCCTCCATTCTGCAAGTAAGCTTTAAGTCTTTAAATACTGAGTCTCTCCATCTCTTCTTCCCCAGTGCTGAGGACCTGGGCAGTGGGGGTGGAGGGGTTGGGAGGGGGTGGGGGGGGAGGGGGCTGACGATGGAAATTTGCTGAGTTGGCATTGCAAGGTCTTGCTTCCCAGCCACCCTGTGATTTATTTATTTATTTGTGTGTGTGTGTGTGTGTGTGTGTATGTATGTGTGTGTGTGGTAACTTCAAGACAGCATCCGCAGTGATGATCGAGTCGGCAAGAAAAGTGGCCAGATCAAGTTAAAGGCGAAAGGAGACAGCTGGGGAGGGGACCCCAGCCAGGAGGTGCACCCCAGGCACCTTTAGCTTCCTGGCCTGGGGGGGACAGGACCCCTCACCTTATCTGCCCTCTGCCCTCACCCCCCAAAGGTACTTCTTCTCTCTTTCTTTACTGTCTCTTCATTCCTTATGCCACATCCTGCATCCTGCCTCTTCTTTCCCCTTGTGGATATTTACAACCTTTAGGTTTTTCTTCCAGTCCTTCCTCAAGCTTCTCCATTCCCACTCATCTTGCAGTCTCTGAGCATACCTCCACACCCTGCTTCCCATTATCCTCCACTGAACTGCTCTTGCACTTTCCTCCCCTCCCCTCCCCTCCCCTCCCCTCCCCTCCCCTCCCCTCCCCTCCCTTCTCCTCTCCCCTCCCCTCCCTTCTCCTCTCCCCTCCCCTCCCTTCTCCTCTCCTCTCCTCTCCCTTTTCCTCTCCCTTCTCCTCTCCTCTCCTCTCCTCTCCTCTCCTCTCCTCTCCTCTCCTCTCCTCTCCTCTCCTCTCCTCTCCTCTCCTCTCCTCTCCTCTCCTCTCCTCTCCTCTCCTCTCCTCTCCTCTCCTCTCCTCTCCTCTCCTCTCCTCTCCTCTCCTCTCCTCTCCTCTCCTCTCCTCTCCTCTCCTCTCCTCTCCTCTCCTCTCCTCTCCTCTCCTCTCCTCTCCTCTCCTCTCCTCTCCTCTCCAGCCTGGGTCCCCCCATTGTCTGTGCCACAATGACTGTGATGGCTGGAGAAAACATGGATGAGACTTCTGTGCTTCCTGGCCACCCCCAGGATAGCTACCAGCCCGCTGCCCATGATGACCATGAATGCTGTGAGCGTGTAGTGATAAACATTGCTGGACTACGCTTTGAGACGCAGCTGAAGACCTTAGCCCAGTTCCCTAACACACTGCTGGGCAACCCCAAGAAGCGCATGCGGTACTTCGACCCTTTGCGCAATGAGTACTTCTTTGACCGAAACAGGCCCAGCTTTGATGCCATCCTCTACTACTACCAGTCTGGGGGACGGCTTCGCCGGCCAGTCAATGTTCCCTTGGACATGTTCTCTGAGGAGATCAAATTTTATGAGCTGGGTGAGGAAGCCATGGAGAAGTTCCGGGAAGATGAAGGGTTCATCAAAGATGAGGAGAGACCCTTACCAGAGCGGGAGTACCAACGCCAAGTATGGCTCCTCTTTGAGTACCCAGAAAGCTCTGGGCCTGCAAGAGTCATTGCAATAGTGTCTGTCATGGTGATCCTCATCTCCATTGTGATCTTCTGCCTAGAGACATTACCTGAGCTGAAAGAGGATAAGGAGTATACAGTGCATCGTACTGACAACACCACTCAGGTCTACAAATCCAACATCTTCACAGATCCCTTCTTTGTTGTGGAGACCCTGTGCATTATCTGGTTCTCTTTTGAGCTGGTGGTGCGTTTCTTTGCTTGCCCCAGCAAGACTGAATTCTTCAAGAATATAATGAACTTCATTGACATTGTGGCCATTATCCCTTACTTCATCACCTTGGGCACTGAGATGGCTGAGCGTGAGGGGACTCAGAAGGGAGAGCAGGCCACCTCCCTGGCCATTCTGAGAGTCATCAGACTGGTAAGAGTCTTTAGAATCTTCAAACTCTCCCGGCACTCTAAGGGCCTCCAGATTTTGGGACAGACCCTCAAAGCAAGTATGAGAGAGCTAGGTTTACTAATCTTCTTCCTCTTCATTGGGGTGATCTTGTTCTCTAGTGCGGTGTATTTTGCTGAGGCTGAAGAACCTGAGTCTCATTTCACAAGTATCCCCGATGCTTTCTGGTGGGCGGTGGTATCCATGACCACTGTGGGCTATGGTGACATGTACCCTGTGACAATTGGAGGCAAAATCGTAGGCTCCTTGTGTGCCATCGCTGGTGTGCTGACAATTGCCCTGCCTGTACCTGTCATCGTGTCCAACTTCAACTACTTCTACCACCGAGAAACAGAAGGGGAAGAACAGGCTCAGTTACTTCATGTTAGCTCCCCAAATTTAGCATCTGACAGCGATCTCAGTCGCCGCAGCTCTTCCACAATCAGCAAATCTGAGTACATGGAAATCGAAGAGGATATGAATAATAGCATAGACAATTTTAGAGAGGCTAATCTCAGAACTGGCAACTGCACTGTAGCCAGCCAAAACTGTGTTAATAAAAGCAAGCTGCTGACTGATGTATAAACAAAAACCCCAAATCCCCATTCACAGCTTGAAGACTTAAGTGACCTAGTCACACTTTGTAGATGCTTTACTGATAGTCTTTGAATGCTTTATTTACCTCCTAAATGCATTGTTGCATTGTGAGTCTTTGCTCAGCAATCAAGAAGCTTCCAGGATCCACAAATGATAAAATTTTGTTTACTTAAAAAAAGAAATCTTTTCCACCTGGTAAATGATAACTATTTGACTATTTTGGTTTTAAACTGAATGATGCTAGACCTAAACTTTCCCTCTTGCATCCACCTCTTTTTTTTTTTTTTTTTTTTTACAAACTTAATTTCAACTAAGGAAGACAATTTTTAAAACTAAAGCATATGCATGGATTCCACTAAAATTATCCTGCAGACATGAACAGTTGCAAGAGAGTGAATCAGATAATCGTGAAAAAATATTAGCATGCAGCAAGCATTTACCGTTGTTCTTATGAGGGGATACAAATTTTCCTTCCACCTCCTATGTGAGAGATCACATAGTTCCAACATACAGATCAGCAACTTATTTAAAGACACTGGTCTTTTTTTCTATCCATGGAAGAATTATTTAAAAATAATAATGAGAATTGGAAGTAAAACATTTGCACTGCTGCTAAGTTCTCTTACATGCAGATGATCTTAACACTTTTCCCTGCCCAGAACCATATACAAAACTTCTAGTTCTTCTGTTGCAAGACAGCACAATGTAGTTTAATATAAGCATGTTTGAATTTGATGCTATTTATTTTATAATCGCATGCCTGAAACTTTACCTCAGACAATAGTGGATAAGCTTTTGTTTGAACTGAATCTTCTAAAAATAGGTCTTTTAGCTCTCTTCTTCTTTTTTCCTTTTTTCTTTATTTTGGTTAGCATTCACCAGAAGTGCTCTACTTAACTTACTAAATTGTACTTTAAAGTACTGTATTTAAGTGCGTATGTTAGTCAAATGGGAACAATAAGTTTTGGAGATCAAAGCATGTTCAAATATTCAGCATTATGGCCTATCTGAATAATATGTAACTTAATGCATGAAATCGTTAATAATAATAATAAAAAGACAAAAATTAAGAAGTGCTTGATAGGTCGAAGGCCTGAATGAACAGATTAGAGAAACCTGTTTCCCTGCATTGCTCAGGAAAATGTGTTGGCTTTTGTCCAGGTATTGTCATAAAGGGATATATCCCATCTCCTAAAGAGAAAGCTATGTGGAAAACAGAAGACAAGTTATATATAGCAGAACCTAAAACCTAGAATTCTTTGTATTTGAAAGGTGTAGGTGCATGCTTTTTGGTGCATTCCCAGAATGTAAATGATACTTATATACTATATGCATCCAAATTGCAGCAGCTGGTTTCTTTTGCGGTCATTAATTGAGATTTTTTTTTTTTTTTTTTTACTTCCCTAAAACTCACTGAAGAAACTTAACAGATTGATTTAAATAGTTGTGCAGTGCCTTTATTTTACATCCTCTAAGCTGCTGAAAGTGCCTCCAGGAACTGATCTGATCAGAGGTAAAGATAGGGCAAAGACCAGCACAGTAGAAGGAGAGTTCTGCACTGCCTCTTGACTCAGCACAGAAGGGGATAGAGAAGGAAGGAAAGAGTAAACATGAGTGAGAGCAATCCAGAAGAGGCAGGCAAAGACCACCAGCACCCTGGGAGATAACTTCTTTCTTTTGCCAGTCCATTGTTGCAAGGCTTTGCGTTTTCTTCTGCCAAATAAGTCACAGTTGTGTTTATGTAAGACTTCATGTTTCCCTAGGTTGTTTATAGGGACATTACTGCCTTCATTGTATCTGACCTTCCTTTCCCTGATACCAGCTTTTTGGCAGCTGATCCCATCATGGCAGAACACAGGAGGGTCTAAGGATTAGCACTAGATGTGACATCACAGTAAGGCAGCAGATTGCAGAGTTGTGCTTTTTTAAATTCCCCAGGTTGTAGGCAATTGAAGCTTTCAAGTGTCCTCCCATCCAAGCCTCTTCCATTTCCTTTCTTGTCAGATCTTAAGTCACAACACAGATCCTTCGAACCATTTTCTTTTTGCTAATCCGTAACTTTGCTGTACATCTACCATGGTCTTGTGGAGGAAAGAAAGATAGGAGCAGGTATCTTCTGCAATATGCCAGCCTTCACTGCTGGGCCCTGGTAGATCATAATCCTTGATCAAAGCTAAGGTAGGCACTAACCTTTATTTTCAAAATGGAAAATGTTGAGGATCTTCATTTTGTGCTTAGCATGTGGCCAACAGTTACTGAACACTTCTCCTTCCACACTGTACAGAACATTTATTCTCCCATGTTCAAGATATATGTATATATGCGTATTAATATGTAGATGTGTGTCTGTATGTATGTGTATTACACATATGTGTAGACACATATATAAAAAATGAAGGCACTTAACAGTGAAAAAGAACCCTGATTTTGCAGTTACTCACAAGCCTGACCTGACAGGTTTCCAGAAAGACTCGACTTTATTTCTCATTGTGTGGCTTCTGTGAGTCTTAATGATGAGAAAAGTCATCAAGAACTGAGGAGCTCTAACTCCTGCAAGAAATGTGACACATTGATAAAGCAGGGCATTACATCCTCTAGATAGATATTGTAAAGCTTTCTGCTTGTTCCTTGCTCACTGCTCTGACCATTGCACACCTTTCTCCTCACTAAAATATGATGATTCTATCTTCCTTAACTCTTGTACTCTAGGATATAGACTTCTCAAGTCAGAATTGACTTGAATGGTGCACTCAGCTTATAAAACAACCAACCAACTAAACAGCAATAATGAATTCAGTGCTTTGGGACTAAAGATCAGAAAGAAGTATTTGGAACATGAGGCCTCACTTTGACCACTTCTGTTGTAGTTGAGTATACATACCTTAGTTTAATGACCAGAATTACAATAATTCTGTGTATGTAGAGACAAAAGTGCTACATGCAGCAATTTATTTATTTTTTGGTCAGGATGTCAGGGTGGATTTTTAGGGCTCAAGATGGCCTGGGGAGTCTGAACATTGCTTTATCCATTTATAGTATATTTCAGAATGATCTAAATATCTTTGGAGCATGAAAAATAACCTCATGTAGCATAGGCATGCATTCCTGGTCATTTAAACACAAAAGAAACATCAAGAAAAAAAGCTTTTACTCCTTTTATGTGGAAGTGATGAAATTTATTCATGGGCCTGAAAGTGCACTTAACCAGCTGCCTGTTCTCACTATTAAGCTTCTTTCTTTTTTTCTTTTCTTTCTTTTTTCTTTTTAAATTTTTTGGTTTTTTTCCCCTTTTCCTTTTCCTTTTCCTCTCTTCTCTTCTCTTCCCTTCTCTTCTCTTCTCTTCTCTTCTCTTCTCTTCTCTTCTCTTCTCTTCTCTTCTCTTCTCTTCTCTTCTCTTCTCTTCTCTTCTCTTCTCTTCTCTTCTCTTCTCTTCTCTTCTCTTTTCTCTTCCTCTTCCTCTTCCTCTTCCTCTTCCTCTTCCTCTTCCTCTTCCTCTTCCTCTTCCTCTTCCTCTTCCTCTTCCTCTTCCTCTTCCTCTTCCTCTTCCTCTTCCTCTTCCTCTTCCTCTTCCTCTCCTCTCCTCTCCTCTCCTCTTTCTTTTTTTCTTTGTTTGCTTTTCTTTTTTCCTTATGACTTACATTTCTTTTTGCCACAAATTCTGTAGGGTTGTTTACCTTTTCAGAGGACTGAAAAGGAACTCATGGCCAATCAGTGCATCTCTGAAAGAAAGACGGGATTTTTGTTCATTTGGTAGAGAGTGCCCAGAAATATTGCCCATGTTATGCTGGACAGAGAAAACAAGATATGGCAGTCCTAGTTAGGTTGTAGCTTGATAAGCAATGCCAGCCTCCTTTATCAGCCACTACTCGATTCTGGCTTCTTAGTTGCACTATGTGGCTTTTTCTTCATCCATTCTGCAAGGAGGATAAAGGAACTGTCTGACACGAGTGAGGTAACAGTGCACAGAGGTACAGAGGTAGGAGTGAAGTGGAGAGATAGTGTGCAGGAATTACAGAGACTTATCTCACTGCCCAAATTCTCCATCTGGTCCTACCACTCTTAGATGTAGATCTTTAGGGAACTGGCAGAGGATCAACAGGGAGAGTGAAAATGAAAGGCTGTGTATCCCTTTCCTTCACAGAACTGAGAAGACTGCAGCAGCTTCGGTAGAGACAATGCTGTGTATTTACATGCCTTTAGAAGCAGTAGGTGTACATTAAGCCAAGAAGTGAGTTCACTGCATTCTAGAAAACCTACACATATTCCCTGCATGGAGTCTCTTAATCTTCACCACAAGGGACTTCAAGAAAGCCAATCCAAATTAATGAAAGGTGTGAGTATAGTGTAGATTTGTTAAACTGTTTTAAAGCCCAACATGGACATTCTATTGCAGTATAAAAGCAACCTTAATCTGATTTGGAGTCATTCTTTTTGGGAAGAAAGTAACCTGAATTGAATTAAGGCTGCCTTAATTCTGTACACAATGGGGCTTAATGCAGTTTACCTCATCTACCTTAGAAGTTAATTCAGACTGATAAGCCTTCACTACTCATTAAATGTAGTGGAATTGACACTACATTGCTAGCAGTAAGCACGTGCTATAAATCCTTTTGTGCACCACAAAAGCATCTGTGTTGATGGAGTGGAAGATTGAGTGCTGGAAATTCAGTCTGGCTTGTTGATGGGCTAACATCCTGTTCCTGATACAGTTTCAGTGGTTTCCTTCCTTCATTCCTGACTTACTTATCTGTAGATGTGAAAATCAATCCAGCTGCCTCCCAGGTGGTAATGCTTACAATGATCCTGGTCCAAGTAAACTGTTTTCCAATTACAGTCACTAACTGTGCTCATGCTTATCTTGATGTGTGCTGTAGATCAGAAGGGTGAGTACTGCAAAGCACTGGTGGCAGGACAAAATTTAGCAAAAAAAGGTATTGTTTCAGTAGTGATTTTATCCAAGGAGAGATTTCAGAGTTCAAACCCTTCTTAGCATATTGGCTGCATATTGTTCATTAGAGGCTATAATAACCCAAATAAACAGTTTGACTAGTTGCTACTTCTACCGATTAATTTTTACCAGTGGACAGTTATTTTCCTTGAAGAGAAGTACAGAATGTTTCTGTTACAAAGAGCTGAAATTCAAAAGTAACATAAAATATACTATTGTAAGCAACAGAGGCAAATGTCAGTTTTCCATGGTTCAAAATTTGACAGTGCAGTTTCTTATATGCATATATATATTAACTGAAATAAAATAAACAGTATAATAAACATATGATTTTTTTTAGAAAAATGTAAGAAAGTTGGATTTTAGAATCTTTTCAATCATATGTAGAGAGAAT
This sequence comes from Callipepla californica brunnescens, assembly GCA_023055505.1. Taxonomy (NCBI): domain Eukaryota; kingdom Metazoa; phylum Chordata; class Aves; order Galliformes; family Odontophoridae; genus Callipepla; species Callipepla californica. Next base: position 314,435 of record JALIRH010000034.1, on the reverse strand, counting down.
GTATTCCTTTTCTAACACTATCTTGATGATTTGTTTCCAAGGAATGCGATTCTCATTTTATTAATTTCTCCTAGTGTACAGAATAGGGAAGTTCCACAGCTTTCCTTTCAGCAGGCCTGATGCCTCCGGTTGTCATGGTAATTTTGGACTCAGGAATGCAGAATCAATTCCAAAGTATGATTTACTTTCATTAGCCACAGAGTTTTATGCAATTTGAAAGTTGTCCTTGTGATTGCTCAATATGGAAAGTTTGTTCCAGACCTGTATATTGCAGGTCTGATATAGGCTCCTTTTCTAAGATGCTTAAACAAGGACTTATGTTTCAGTATTGGTTAGACTTGTTTCAGACTAAGTTTATTTTTCTATTTTCTGTTTTTCTGTCTTTATTTAATCAGATACGCAAAATTTATTTTTCCTAAAATACTGATAAAGAATTCTTAAAGATGTGAGTATTCATATCTTAAAAAATGAAACTTCTGGGTGTTCTGTTCCACTCAGCACAGGTGAACTTGCCACCAGTGAGGTCAACAGTTTATGCTGTCAAGGCATAATATGCTTTAATGTTTTCAAAGGAAATAAAATGAAACTGAGGTCTTAACTGAAATTTGTCTCAGAATGTCTGTTAATATCTATATAATGCTGTATATTTCACCTCTTAAAAGACTCCAGTAAATGTCACTAACAGTTTTCAAAAATTCATCTTTCATTTTGTGTCTCTGTAATAAATAAAATGAAGCCATGTCACCTTTGGTTCCTTTTGGTGCATCAGTCTTTGATACATCTTGTTTTTTTCAGTGACATTTCTATAATGTAATTGGGATCAAATGTGTAATTTACTTTTGCACAAAAGTAAAAATGGTATTTTTATGGCTAAATTCAGCAAACCTCTACCTATAACGTGCTAAACTTAAATCTTTTTTTCTTTTCCAAGTAAACCATTGTTTTTGTAGTATGTTGGTTTGTAATGAATAAGTAACAGTTTTTAATGGACTGTGTATGGCCTCTTACACATACCTCTAATTTTAAAGGACAAATATTACAAGTGTTAAAAACTAAAACTAAAAAACCTCCATATGAAAATGCACCATCAGCGCAACAAATCATTTAAGCTGTCACAGCTGTACTTATTTCCACCATTTACAAATTGTGTACAGGCACTGAATCAAATATGTATTTCATTGTCTTGATACAGTTCATTTTACTTCCATTAGTGAAGTTGTTTGTTTTGTAATTTTTTGAAGATCAAATATTATGAGTTCTTGACATCAATTAAAGATAATTTTTAAGGATTCTACACAGAATTATCCTGTCTGGTTATTTCCTGGAATCTAATTTCTCTCCTGTCAATACTCCTCAGTTCTATCTGAAACAAACGATTGATTCATTGATGGTTTCCTTATTGAGAGGTATAAGAAATGGTAATGTAGTCAATATGAGATGTGGCTGTGGGCAACGAAAGGCTTGTAAATGTCAACTCATGCATTATCATACAATTAATCCAAGGATTTGGCTTCCATAGGCCTTGGATTTTGCCTTGAGTGGGTAATGTTCACTGCAATCACTGCTGAGACAGCACTCAGTTCTGCCAAAATCAGCAGACATAAGATTAAGATTAAGTCAACTGTGTTCTCCAGAGGCTTTTTTTTTTTTTTAATAAATTGGCATGTTATGGCAACATCTCTGAATCTAAACTATTGCCTGTAGCATTATCACGTGAGTGCTGACTTGAGATCAGGTTTTTAAAACCACATAAGTGATATTTTTTGGTTTGGTTTCAATGTAAGAGAGTCACATTGACTTGGTCTTGTTTTCTTCTGGAAATTGTATTTTAAGGTGCATTTCATGCAAATGGGTCTGATAAAATCACACCTGCCATGCCTTGATACTTAGTCATATATAAATAAGGTAATGACATAAATGCAAATTAATTTATGCCAGAAGTATTGTGTATTAGAAGTCCATCTATAATGACGGCCAGGTCTTTCTGGAGATTTGTACATGTAGTAACACTGGGATGCATACACAGTTCAAAACTAATTGCATGCCATAAGATGAATTGAAAATCCCCTAACCTGGTATAAGGCATAACATTTTGGGTGATCTGCCATATGATTTTATATGCTTACTTCTTTTACTTTTTTAATCAACAAAAGCTTTCACCAAGAAAATGCTTTCAATTTTTTGAGTCTAATTTAATTTCATTTAGAAATTGACAAAAACTGTTTTGTTTAGCTGACAATAAGGATTTGCAGCTACCAGTCTTAAATGGATCTAGGCCAAGTCATCTGACTATTAGCTGCTTGTCGATACTTTTTGTAGTTAAGTGAGAAACTCATGTCTGTACTTCAAGAGTGTGAATAATTGCTGAGTTTTGCTACCTCTATGTGTGTCTGAAGTCTGTTTCTTGTTTATTTTCCACGTTTGTTCGTTGTTTTTTTTTTTTTTTTTTTTTTAAAGGGGCCTGCTTGTCACCTCTGCTTTAACAGTATTCTCCCTTTTGTCTGTAGCAAAGCTAATTCTGTAGTATTTGAATCAAGTTACATTGTTGCTTCATATTCAGTATTCTGAGTGTACCATTCAGTTGTGCCATTACCTGTTCCTGTATAACCCTGCTAGTTTTCTCCCTACTTGGTCACACTTCAACTTGTCAAATACTACACCCAGAGCTTTCTCTGCTGAGGCCTTTCATGGTTTGTATGGATCTAGCTCAAAAACTCCTTTAGGAGTGGGAATGCTAATTCTTGTATCACAGAGCCACTTTTTTTTTTTTTTTTTTTTTTTTTTTTTTGAAGTCATTGCCTGTTTCTATTTGTGCTGCCTCTTCTGTGTGGAAAATGTACTTGCTCTGTTCTTTTTGCTGTGATACTAACAAAATATCACCTCATCTTTCTAACAGTCTGTGTAGTCACTGTACCCCTTGATATATCTTGTACTGAGATATTTACTGTGATGTCAGTTTCAAAGTGGACATTTTTAAGCAAAACTGCATACGTTCAGGATCAGGTTCCAGGACATTTATTTTTATTTTTCCTATAATGATTGCAAAAAAACAGTCAGCACTGCGTACTCTGAATTGAGTTTCTGTGATAATTTCTTAGCTAACCTAAAAAATTCAAGGTTGTATTTAATTATATTTTAACAAATACAAAGCCTAATATTTCACAGCATAAAATGACCCATTCCTCTGAAACCAAGAAGTGTTTATCACAGATGTGTCGTTATGCTTTCTCTCAAGTATCTGGAGCAGTTGCCTTCAGGACTAGCATTTTGAATCAGATAGCCTGACTGACAAAGAAAATCAGATGTGATTCAGTACTGTCCCTTAAAGTATATGTACTGTTTCAAGGTCTGCAAATATATAGAGGGAACTGCTGTGCTCTTGAGAAAAACCAAAACCCACAGAAGTAAAGAGAGTGGTGTCTCAACACTTGAGAAAACTGTAGAAGGACTATGATTTCATGCTGCCTTTCACATTACTGAGAAATGCTCAGAAACATTCTGTATTGCAGGCTTCTAACAGATACTTGTAGAGTTGCATTATATCCTATGGTTGGTCTTCATATAAAATGCTCACTTTATGGAGTGTTCAGATTAAGCACTGAAAAATCAAAGAAGCTTTAATTAGCACAATACATCAGTCTGTTCATCTTCTCTAACAGATTCCTAAAATACTTCACATTTTATTGCAATGAGAAGATAGTTATGAGTCTGTAGAAAGTCTTTACCTACAGAAAACGAAAATGTAATTGCAGGTAGTATATTTGGTGACTTCCTCTCGCTAGGAAGGAACACTGCACATTTAGCATTCAAGCAGAGGAGCTTGCTGTTGTCACTAAGTGTGATGGAGAGAGCTGTGTGATCCTTTTGTGGAGGACAGGTCTGAGGAGTGACTGATTCCCATTTCCATGCTACCTGGTTAACAGCAGAGGGTGAGAGGAGGTTCACCTATATTCAGTTTGTTAGGATGGCTGATACACCTGTTTGTGTGAACTTGGGTTTAGTGTTCCATCATTAATTAAGATTACTTTGTTAATACGTCTTGTAGTAACTTAAGAAGACTTAGTTAAAGATCTTAGAATTCTAGGAATGATAGGAGGGCTGATGCTTACAGGCTTGATAATTCAAATGTACCTGCTATAATGGATGTATGAAGGAATTTACTCTGTCATTTCCATCCCCATAAGAAATGCTTTATATTATTTAACTCCATATGTATAGAAAGGTTCACCAGGAAGGAAGTGGCAAGTCCACAGTTATACTCTGGCACACACATTCTCGTTAATTGTGTCACATTCTCTTTTTACAGTACTTCCATTCCATACATTAATTGCCTCTGCTTAACAAAGAATACCCAGCCTAGTCAGGCCCATAGCTTGATATAACATTAAGCTTTGATTTAATCAGTTCAGTGGTGAGCAAGACAGAAAAAAAAAATGCCATCCAGAAGCCAAACTGTCCAGATAATTCATGGAAGGACTCTCAAAGTTATTTTTCCATGAATGTTGAGAACATGACATAGTTGTTAACTGTTCTTACAAATTGGAAATTTTTATTTTATGGAATATTTTCTCCTTGCTGTTTGGCCATGTAAAATACTGCATTAAATTCTGAATGAAGGGTCATCTGGGCTGTTATGGCATTTAGTTCCCTAGATGTTGCAAACTGACTGTGGGAGCTAAGAGAGCTAAGAGGGCCTACAGATGGAATCACTGGGGCAGTGGTAGGTATTAATATGTATCTTTGCCTTCTTCTGATGACTTTGACCCCTTCCTTTCTGTTTCGAGTGTGCAGCATTCATCTTCAACCTCCACAAAAGCTAATTCCAGGTTACAAGGGAGGTCGTATTCCTTTTTCTCCTTTCTGAGTTAGCCAAATGCTGTTAAGAACCTAGTTTGCTGAATTCTGGTGCAAATCAATCATTTAAAATGTTTCTAAAATATGTGTTTATGTATGAGATGTGTTTATTTCCCACTACCCCAATATAAGTTTGTTTTCTTTCAGGTGTAAAGTTGTTTCTTTTTTTTCTTCAAGAATTTGAAAGGATTAAGGGGAAATGAATGTTTTCCAAAGTGTACTTGAATGTCTTCCTCCCAAGAAGAGGGAATTTTTGAAAATGTTGTGACATTTTTTTCTTTGTTTTCTTTTTTGTTTTGTTTTTGTTGGTTGGTTTTTTGTTTTTTGTTTTGTTTTGTTTCATTTTTTTTCTCCAGTTGAGTGATTTCAGCAATTTTCATTTCACTAAGAAAAAAAAAAAAGGGATCTCTGTCACTTGGATACATTTTTTGTTATTATTATTTAGATGATAAAAATTGTTGCATTCCAAGAGAAGAGCATTTACAGCTAATGAGGCTTTAATGTAAACTCTTGTGATACTTAATATTTAAATGCCAAAATGGCTAAGATATGAATACTGCAGGAAATGCCACTAGGTATGTACAGTAACAACACAGCATTTTGGGGGTAGTTGCTCTGCAGCATGGTGCCTGAATGGTTCTGGTCTGACTGTGGGTCACCAAATGTAGTAGTGCTACTAGAACTGGTTAAGACTGATAATTATGTCACCCTGGGTTATAGTTCCAGTGAAGCAATGATTGAACAAAATAACAAATTGACTTCAAGGTTCAAAATACCAGATGAGATTTTTTTTTTCCTAAGAAACAGTGATTTTACTTTCTTGTCTTGAAAAATTATTTCAGTGAGTGATCAGCTAGCATATTCCAGTGACCTTAATACAACAGTTGGCCTATGTTCTTTTGGCTCTAAATTTTTGTACTTTATTCCTCTGTAATTTTTTCATTCTTCTTCATGTAAGACACAAAACTGACATGAAGCCGAACACTGTCATGTTTTGTGTGCAATAGCTAACATGTCAGAAAAACTACCAAATCACTTAATTTAAGTGGAATTTGTTTTGTTGAATACTTCATCAAGTTAGATTTGGTGCTGAGATTTTGAAGCCATTGGTTGAGTCCTCCCAGGGTAATATGAAATTGGTCTGGTATTACAGTAAGTGGCATTCTGTCAGTACTTGAGATGAGGAACACTTTAAGAACTTGGTGTTTCTAAAGACTCTGTGATGACCCAGTGTCTGAGCAGAATTGGAGTTCTACACTGGTTTACTTTGGTACTTTGTCTGTTTGCCTTCTAAATATTTAATTTGCTGTTCAGTCACTTGGTACCATTCCAGTGTGCTGTTAAATAGCAGTCATGTTTTGCCTTCAGAACTGGGAAGGTAGCTTGTGTGTCAGTTTATTAAACTGACAAAGAGTCCTGAGACTGTTCCAGATGTACTATGTTAGCATAGGGTATCCATATATATATATGTCTCAAAGGATACCAAGTCATGAAATCACAGAATTGTAGGGGTTGGAAGGGACCTCGAGAGATCATCTAGTCCAACCCCTCTGCCAAAGCAGCTCCCCAGACCAGGTTGCACAGGGAGGCATCCAGGCAGGTCTTGAATGTCCCCAGAGAAGGAGACTCCACGACGTCTCTGGGCAGCCTGTTCTGAAATTCTATGGTAGTCAGCCTTCTCAATAATCAATTATAGGTAGTAAGTGGAAGCTGGCCATCACCACTTAGTATACAGCTATTATTGCTAATGCACTTTCCAGGTATGCATTCTGTCTGACAGTGCTGTAATGTACTTTTTCATAGTCTTATTAATATGCTTGCGATCTCATCCACTTATGACACTTCGAAAAGGCTGTTGAAATCCAGCACATGAAGAGCAGTTCAGTTCTGCTTGAGACAGACTGATTATGTCCATACAATCCCAAATTGCTTGTTGGAATATAGGGTCATGGAGACAGGCTGTAGAGTGAAGAGGTATTAATCTTTTGATTTTTGTGTCTCTTTCTGGTAATACCCACAAAGTTTTTATTCCCATGACTTGAGTACAAAAACGAATGTGAAGAATGAGGGAATTCAGACTCTGCTACCTGCTTATTGTGCAGCTTCTTTTCATGTATATAAAATGAAAAATGTCTGATTCAAATCAGCTTATTTCTTCTGAATTAATCATGTGCATCTTTCTTCCCTATTCAGATCTGGCTGTTTTTTTTACACAGATAAAAGCTGTTGTATGACCAGCAAGGAAGAATCCTGCCTGTGAGTTTCCATAGGAAAAAAAGAAACTCCACCCTTTAGAAGAGAGATGTGTTAAAGTGACATCTATGTACAATTTCATCTACAACAAAAGGTTCTAGACAGGGTTCTATGGTCACACAGAATGTAGACTTCAAGATTGTAAATTGAAAAGTAGAAGACAATGATTTTGCCCATAGATCTCATAACTGTTGTTTCAGTGAAGACAAATTTTCCTCTGTGCATAGATCTGAACTTATTTTGGAACAGGTCATAAAAAAAAAAAAAAAAGTGATTGCAGAAGAATTAATTTATTATTATCTAGGATACAGGAGAAATATCGGTTTTCCTTGAAAGATTTACAGAACAAGCTAACTAATACTAAACATTACTCCACAGTATTGTTAATACTCTTCCAATAAACCTACTGTAGTATTGTCAAAAGATGTGATTTACTGTAGTGAAAGTTAATAGTCTCCAAACCTTAAATTTGATTTTACATGGAAGTCTTTTTGCTCTACTTAATCTCTTCTAAAATCTCTTCCAGGTAAATGTTATCTAGAGGTGCAGGAAGACAAGCTAACATTTTATCTTACAGAAAACCTCTACTACTATACTTTAAATCTGCTAGTGTATCCTATTTTGTGTAGTACATTGCCAAAGTCCATGCCAGTAAGAGAATTTGCATGCATTTTAGAGGTTTTGTGTCTTCCATAGTGCAGACTAAAACATGCAGCTTCAAGACACACTCCATAGTGAAACACTAATGACTAGTTATGGTGATAACATAATTAAAATAGCTGGATCTTTTCAGAACATCATGGCTGGTAGAGTGGGATCTACTCCTCTGCATTTCACAGAAAGTTGTTAGCTATATCTCAGGACATTTTTGGTTGGTATCAAAGTGGAAGAGAATTCAGGTTGTTGTTTTTTTTTTGGCTAGCTATGTTGAGGAGACAAAGAAACAAACAAACAAACAAAAAAACCAGACAATTTTCTTGTCACAGAAGAATCTTAATTAGTTTAAAACTACCAGAAGCCTTCTGAACACAATAAGCATAGGCATTTTGGGCCACTTACTTCATTATCCAAATCTTCGGAAGCTGTAAAACTATTGCAGAAATTCATAGATTCATAGATTCATTAGGTTGGAAAGGACCTACAAGATCATCTAGTCCAACCATCCTCACACCACCATCCCTACCCACCAAGCTACTAAATCAAATCCCTTAGCACCTCATCTAAACGCTTCTTGAACAGCACTAGGGACGGTGCCTCAACCACCTCCCTTGGCAGGCCATTCCAGTGCCGGACCACTCTCTCAGAGAAAAAATTTTCCTCAGATCTCATCTAAATCTTCCCCGGCGCAACTTGTGGCCATTCCCTCTCGTCCTGTCATTAGTTACCTGGGAGAAGAGGCTGACCCCCTCCTTACCACAGCCTCCCTTCAGGAAGTGGTAGAGTGCGATGAGGTCTCCTCTGAACCCCCTTTTCTCCAGACTAAACAATCCCAGCTCCCTCAGCTGCTCCTCGTAAGACCTGTGCTCCAGACCCATCACCAGTTTTGTTGTCCTTCTCTGAACACGCTCCAGGGCCTCGATGTCTCTCTTGTAGTGAGGGGCCCAAAACTGAACACGGTACTCGAGGTGCGGCCGCACCAGAGCTGAGTACAGGGGGATGATCACCTCCCTGCTCCTGCTGGCCACACTATTCCTAATACAGGCCAGGATGCCATTGGCCTTCTTGGCCACCTGGGCACACTGCCGGCTCATGTTGAGCCGAGCATCAACCAACACCCCCAGGTCCTTTTCCTCTATACACTCCTCAAGCCATTCTGCCCCAAGCCTATAGCATTGCATGGGGTTATTGTGGCCAAAGCGCAGGACCCGGCACTTGGCCTTATTGAACCTCATCCCATTGACCTCAGCCCAGCTGTTCAGCCTATCCAGATCCCGCTGAAGGGCCTCCCTACCCTCAGGCAGATCGACACATCCTCCCAACTTTGTGTCATCTGCAAACTTACTGAGGGTACACTCAATCCCCTCATCCAGGTCATCAATAAAGATATTAAACAAGATGGTCCCCAGTACCTACCCCTGGGGGACACCACTTGTGTCGGGACGCCAGCTGGACTTAACTCCATTAACCACTACCTGCTGGGCACGGCCCTCAGCCAATTCTCAACCCAGAGAAGAGTGAACCTGTCCACACCACGGACTGCCAGTTTCCCCAGGAGAATACTGTGGGAGACCATGTCAAAGGCTTTGCTGAAGTCCAGGTAGACTACATCAACAGCCTTTCCCTCATCTACCAGTCTGGTCACCCAGTCATAGAAGGAGATGAGGTTGGACAAGCACGACCTGCCCTTTGTGAACCTGTGCTGACTGGGTCTGATCCCCTGGTTGCCATGCACATGCCGTGTGATCTCCCTCAAGATCAATTGCTCCATAACTTTCCCTGATACCGAGGTCAGGCTGACAGGCCTGTAGTTCCCTGGATCTTCCTTACGGCCTTTCTTGTAGATGGGAGTCACATCGACAAGCCTCCAATCTTGTGGGATCTCTCCAGATGACCAGGAATGCTGATAGATGGTAGAAAGCGGCTTGGCAATCACCTCTGCCAGCTCCCTCAGCACCCTTGGGTGGATCCCATCTGGTCCCATGGACTTGTGGCGGTTCAGATGGAGGAGCAGGTCTCTGACTGTCTCTGCTAGGATCACAGGGGGTGTATGACGCGCTTCGTCCCAGACTTCCAGGTCAAGGCGAAAAGTATCCTGAGGATAACTGATCTGTCTATTAAAGACAGATGCGAAGAAGGCGTTGAGAACCTCAGCCTTTTCCTTGTCCTCTGTGGTTACATTCCCTGCCACATCAAGTAAAGGAGAGAAATTCTCCTTAGTTCTTCTTTTACTGTTAATATATTTGTAAAAGGATTTTTTGTTCTCCTTTCCTGCAGTAGCCAGTCTAAGTTTGAGCTGGGCTTTTGCATTTCTAACTTCCTGCCCGCAAATCTTGGCAAGTTCCCTGTAGTCTCCCCAAGTAGCCTGTCCCATCTTCCAGAGGACATGGACTCTCTTTTTCTCCTGGAGTCTTAACAAAAGATCCCAGTTCATCCACACTGGCCTTCTTCCCCTCCGGCTTGACTTATGGGACTCAGGGACAGCCTGCACCTGTGCCTTTAAGATTTCCATCTTGAGGAGGACCCAGGCTTCCTGGACCACTTTACCCCTCAGGAGCGAGTCCCAAGGGACCCTTGCAACAAGGGTCCTGACCAGGTCAAAGTCTGCCCTCTGGAAGTCCAAGGTAGCAGTTTTGCTAGTTACCCTCTTGACGTCACCAAGAATAGCAAACTCTACCATTTCATGGTCACTCTGGCCAAGACAATCTCCAACCTTCACATCTCCTACTAGTCCTTCTCTGTTAGTGAAGAGCAGGTCTAGCAGGGCACCTCCCCTGGTAGGTTCTTGCACCAGCTGTGTCAGGAAGCTATCTTCCACACACTCCAGAAATCTCATGGACTGCTTCCTCTGTGCAGTATTATATTTCCAGCATATATCAGGGAAGTTGAAGTCCCCTGTGAGAACAAGTGCTGGCCATCGTGCAACATCTACAAGTTGCTTGTAGAACACCTCATCTATCTCTTCATCTTGGCTAGGTGGTCTATAACAGAGCCCCAACACGATGTCACTCCTGCAGACCATCCCCCTGATCCTTACCCACAGACACTCCACTTGGTCATTTCCAAATTGCCTGTGCCCGTTACAGTGAGAAGCCTGAGAAACAGTTTCCTCATGTTCCAAGATGCTGCCAAGGGAATGAATGAAGTCCCCGTCTCTGTAGCATTAAGGTAGACTGAGGACCACTAAGATGCTCAGCTGGCTTAAATCAGTTGAATTCCAGGGAAGCCAGTGGCCCCATGAAATTGCCAAGGTGAAGAAAGCAAACATGAATGTATAGTATAATTAGTATAAAAGCAGCTTATGTCAGCAGAGAGAAATTGAGTGCTTTTGTCTGTGAATACCCATGCATTTCTGAGCTGATCTTTCCAAGTGCTTTAAATTTGCATTGATTACAGCACCTCAATATCTCAATGAGTAAGAATTATATTAACAATGACACACAGGAAAGCAGTAGATGCTCTCATTCAAATGATGCTCAGTGGTTAGCTCAGATAAACCTTATGTCATGGTTGTTATTTTTTCCACTTATGTCTGGGGCTGTTGGTGTGAAGTACCAAATAAAATAGAGCCCTGGATCTCAGGGCGTGACTACAATAAAAACGAGTTAAAATAAGTGGTTTATTTTTTCTTTTTCTTTTTTTTTCTTTTTTTTTTTTTTTTTCCCATAAAGCTTTTCTTACAACCTATAGGAATTACATCTCATTGGAAGCCAAAATCGTGAATGACAAGAGAGCTTAGAATTTCTCATTTGTCTGAACTCTCCTCTCATCTATACTGCATAGAGAGATAATCATATATTGACAACATATTACTAAATTACAACTACCAAGTAATTGTTTTTGCTTTTATGTCTTAAAGATTGACAGTAATGCAAAAACAAAAACAAAAACAACGACAACAAAAAAAACTTCTCTATAAATACACTGTCCAACACACATGACCAGAGTATTTGGTCTTAGAAAACTTCGGTAGTAAAAGATTTCTGCCTCAGTTACTAGCCAACTCTGCAGAGTCCTTGCCCATGGAGATACAGAAGAATCCTCAATGTCCTAATTGCTGTGTCACAGAGGATTTTTGTGGTCCCTATAATCTCCTGAAGTCCATCCTGCTCTATGCAGAAGGCCCATGAGGGGGTAAACGTGTAGGCTTCCCTAACTTTTGACAGAAAGCTGTTCAACTCTTTGTCCAGAATCAAGTACAGCTGGCAAGCAGTCCGGGCAGAGTTCTTGTTATGGAACTACAGTGTTATCTCTTTCACAGCAGAATGAACAAAGTAGCAAGGGCTGCCAGTACAGCTGAATTAATGCATTGCCTCAGTTTGCAGTAGAGAGGCAAGAAAAATGGAAATCATCATAGAATCACAGAATCATAGGGGTTGGAAGGGACCTCAAGAGATCATCGAGTCCAACCCCCCTGCCAAAGCAGGTTCCCTACACCAGGTTGCACAGGTAGGCGTCCAGGTGGGTCTTGAGTATCTCCAGAGAAGGAGACTCCACAACCCCCCTGGGCAGCCTGTTCCAGTGCTCTGTCACCCTCACTGTAAAGAAGTTCCTGCGCACATTTGTGTGGAACCTCCTGTGCTGCAGTTTCTGTCTGTTCCCCCTTGTCCTGTCTCCACATACTTCTGAAAAGAGTCTGGCCTCACCACTTTGTCCCCCACACCTCAGATATTTATAAACCTGGATCAGGTCCCCGTGATCAGGATGTCGCCTGGCTCTCCCCTTCTCCATTCTCCAGTGTGGTATCTGTCTTACAGTTCTTTCACATGGGCGTTTCACTGTGTGTCTCATAGAGTCTGCAGGGTTTTGTCCTTTTAGGAGGATGAAGAAATGAATGGTCTATCCTACTCCTTGCCCTCATTTCTCATTGCCTTCCCTTGTGTTCCCAGTTTCAGAACTGATTTATGAAAATATATTCATAGCCCATGGAACTTACCCTCTCTCAGAGGGTGGAATATGCTTTGTACCACCCCAATCTCATACTTTTTCTGTGGTTTAGATGAGTTGCAGTTAGTTCACGCCATGATACACTTCAGTCCAATAGGGTAGGAATGCAGGTCAGTTGCATGGCAGGAAGACAAGAATTGATAAAGGAAAGCATTACCTAGGGAAGACAAACCTGGCTTGTTTATTTCTGCTTCCTTACACTGGCCTTCCATTGCATGGCTGTTCCTGAAGCTTTGTGAGACACTGAGAATTTAAGTACTGATGCATAAATAGGTGAAAAGTAGTATTTGTCATATTCTGCAGTCTCTTAACAAGAAAGCATGTTTTCAGGAAAACCAGGAATGAGGAATAGTGCTGTTTTCATTTGTGTTGGGACAGATTTGTAAAGTTGCTATCTTTTTTGACCATGAATCAAAGAAATGCTGAGGTTGGATGACACCTCTGAGGATCATCTAATCCAAGTCCCATGCTCCAGGTAAGGTCTCATAGAATAGGATGCCTAGGACTGTATCCAGTCAAGTTCTAAGAGTCTCAAGGATAGACAGAGACTCCACAGACTCACTGGGCTATGGGTTCCAATGTTCAACCATCCTCACATTTAAAAATAATTTTTTAATATGTTCAGGCAGAATTTCTGTGTTTCAGTTCCATTGATTCTTGTCCTGTGAGAAGAAAGCCTTTATATATCAGATGTTTTTATGATTTAGTAGGTCCCTTCTAAGCCTTCCCTTCTCCAGTCTGAACAGAATCAGTTCTCTTAGTCACTCCTTCTCTGAAAGATGTTCCACTTGTTTGATCATCTTTGTGGAATGCATGATACAGAGTGGGATAGTGTGATCACAAGTTAAGTGTGAATTCAGATAGAGGTACTTGGAGGCCCATCTTTGCACATGCATTCCAGATCAGTTGATCAGAGTCTGTATGTGGCTAGCATGTCTGATAGTGCAATTGTCTGTCCTGTTAATATTCAGCATGGACTGCTGCAGGGAAAGGTGTAGGAGCCCCAGAAAAAAATATATAGGAAAATTTAAGTCATCTTATATATATATGTTCATATTCACTGTCATTCTGATTCCTGGTACACAGAAAGTGCTTTAAAATCTGAAAGCTAAGGTTCAGTAGCCCTTCTAAAAACTAAACAGAGTTATAATTTCCATAAATACTCAATATTCCTATAGATATATATGCATTCTTTTTGATATATATTTCTTTCTTTGAAGGTCAAAGTAAGAACCATAATGCAAAATCTGGAGACAAAATCTTTCATGTTTCTCATCACTTAAGAGATTGTTACTATGAGGCAGACTCATTTGATCCGATTTTGATTTCATCCTAGAGGCAACTGATTCAATTGTTCTTTATGGTGTGCACAGATAAAAAAAAAAGTACTGATAAAATAAGAGCAAAAATGCTAGTTCTGGGAGTGGAGTTTTTCAGAACTGGACTTTTGGTAGACTGGTGGTCTAATCAAATCTGCTAAATTGTGCAAATATGTTATATGCATAAAGGCATTTAGGTAGTGGGAAATGCTATAGATCTATTAATTGACAGTAGGTTACGGCAGTTCACACTGCAAATTTATCTGGTGATTTCAGAAGCAAAAATAAATTGGAAAGAGAATTAAGGAGGAAGATGTGAAAGTTGTTCATCCAGCATTCCCACACATATGTACACTAATTATGAATTAGAATTTTGAAACAAGTACAATTTAGTATATAAATGTACTAGTCTAGTTTTCCTCCAATTGAATTCCTGTCCAGAAATTACACCTGGAAAAGAAGATGCATTTGATTTGAAAAATTATGTAAAAGGTTTATTATAAACTCGCAAAAATATACTCTCTGTATTAGCATTTTATAGAAACTTCTGAAAGAAGTGCATTACAAGTAAAGAAAGATGACAAGGGAGTTCAAAGGAGCAAAGATAACAGGAACATATTAAAAATATGTCAGTATAATGAAGCGTGGAGGGGGACTGAAATCTCATGGCACTGGGCTGTATTTGGAAAAAGATTGTAGTGAGGGAGTGAGGGATACTGGCTGATCCACTGTGGTGCATAAAATGATACCAGATACTAAAGTAAAGGTAGCTAAGTACAGCTGCACAGCTAACTAGCTAAGAAGGTTGCACAGACAGGGTTAATCCACTAGTTTTGCTGCCTCATGTTTACAAGGCTGATTTTGGAACCAGAAGAGTCTCTTTTAAACCCCCTGTCTCCTTTGAAATTGTCAAATCACTTGGATGCCTTCATCTGGACTATTTTGTCCATCTCACCCAAGTAGGGCTCAAAACATGGAGGTAAAGCTGTTCTTTCCCTCATGGCATCAAATGAGTGTTGTAGAAAGCATTTCTAGCCATAGCAGTGTGAGGTGTGCTTCCAGGGAAGACTGTGTTTGGAAGTCCCAGAAAAGTCTTAATTATTTGTGTTTGCTGTTTTTGGTAATTGCTGATTACTGCTGTATGTGGTTCAGGCAAACACTGAAAATTTATATTCATCACAGCCTGAGAAGATAATGGCAACATCACTGTGAGTTGGCAGCAGTGTGAGGCAAATGGTGTCACTGTAAAAATCCAGATATAGAAGAAAAATTCTGCACTGGAAAACATTGTTATTGATTAACATCAATAATGTCTTCATTTTTGTCATTCATTCTTTTTTTTTTTTTTTTCCCCCTAGTTGTCAGTGCTCTGGTACAAGTGTAAGAGTCTGAGTTAAGAAAGAATGGTTCATACTGGTCTGGAGCCATACAAAACAGGAGTGTACCTCTAAACACTTCCCAGTCTCCTGGGCCAAAAGAAGGAAGACACATTAATCTTGGGCCTACAGAAAGATTTTAAAAGTTTATCGTCCTAAAATATTGATAATCTCATGAACCAGAAGCTGAATTAGAAAAGAACTTTTCACTTTCATCAGTTTGCTAATTTCCAACAATGCAAAATTCTCAAGTTGATAAAAGTGTCTGGAATTCTTTTTGAAACATGTGAAAATTACAGCCGGTTGAAGTGGAAGCTTTTCCTTTTCTCCAGAAATTTTCAGAAAAGAGAACAGTTTTCTTCCTGCAAGAAGAAAAAAAAAAAAAAAAAAGAATTGTGAATTCTTAACTTACTGACAACAATTTTACTTGAAGCCAAGAGGGGTCCGAAAATGAGAAAAAAACAAACATTTGGCAGTCTTCATTGTCACGAGTACCCTTGGGTATGTGTTGAAAACATTTCAGGTAGACATGGTCCAGGGTCTTTATGTCTTATAGTAAGGGGCCCAAAACTGAACACAGTGCTCAACGTGCGGCCTCCTCACCAGAGCTGAGTACAGGAGGACAATCACCTCACTTCTCCATCTGTCTACACTGTTTCTGATGTAAGCCAGGATGCCCTTTTCTTTTTTTGCCCACCTGGGCACACTGCTTGCTGATGTCCAGTCAAGCATCAACCAGTAAACCCAGGTCCTTTTCTTCTAGGCAGTCTTCCAGCCACCCTGTCCTAAGCCAGTAGGGACTGTCTGAGGTTATTGTGGCCAAACTGCATTGGCCTCAGCCCAGCAATCTAGCCTGTCCAGATCCCTCTGAAGGACCTTCCTACCCTAAGGAAGATCAACACTTCCTCCCTGCTTCATGTCTTTGTGGATTTAACTGCCATTTATAACCACTCTTTGGGTCCAGCCCTCCAGCCAGTCTTGTACCTGTTCAAGCCATAGACTGCCAGCTTCCCCAGGAGAATACTGTGACAGTGTCAAAGGCTTTGCTGACAGGTAGACCATGTCAGATTATCAGAGAATTGCTCAGGTTGGAAAAGACCTTCAAGATCATCAAGTCCACCCACAACTAAACCATTCTACACAAACAACCCACCTCAATCATGTCCCTGAGCACCACATCCAAACAGATTTTAAACATGTTCAGGGATGGTGGCTCAACCATCTCCATGGGGAGCCCATTCCAGTGCTTAGCAACCCTTTCTGTAAATAAGATTTTCCTGATATCCAACCTAAACTTCCCCTGGCGCAACTTGAGGCCATTTCCCCTTGTCCTGTCACTAGTGAGAAGAGACCGGCCCTGCCCTCACTGCAATCACCTTCCAGGTAATTGAAGAGAGCAATAAGGTCTCCCCTCAGCCCCCTCTTCCCCAGACTAAACAGCCCCAGTTCCTTCAGTCATTCCATCTCCAGGCCCTTCACAAGCCTTGTTCACAAGCAAGAAGGGCAAGCCTTGTTGCCCTTCTTCGGACCTGTCAAAAGTCCTTCCCTCTTGCATCAGTCTGGGCACTCAGTCATAGAAGGAGATGAGGTTGGTGAAGTAGGACCTGCCTTTTCAAGAACGCATGCTGGCTGGGCCTGATCCCCTGGTTGTCACCTACACAGCTTTGTGATCTCAGTGAAGACGATGTGTTCCATAACCTCACCTGGTACTAAGGTCAGGCTGACAGGCCTGTAGTTTTCTAGATCCTCCCTACAACCTTTCTTGTAGATGAGAGTCACATTGGCAAGACTACAGTCCTCTGGGTCCTCTCTGGTTGACCAGAAATGCTGATAGATGGTGCAGCTTGGCAATTACCTCTGCCAGCTTCCTCACCACCCTAGAGTGGATCCCATCTGGCCCCATGGACTTGTGACAGTCTAGATGGAACAGAAGGTCTCTAACGGCCTCCACCTGAATTATGAGCTGTTTATTCTACTCCCCATCCCTGACGTCCACATCAGGTGATATAGTACCCTGAAGATGACTGATCTGACTATTAAAGACAGATGCAAAGAAGGCATTGAGAACCTCAGTCTTTTCCTTATCCTCAGTGGTCATGTTCCCCTCTGCATCCAGTAAAGGATGGAGATTCTCTTTAGCCCTCATCTTACTGTTAATAAATTTGTAAAAAAAAATGTTGTTCTCTTTTACTACAGTGGCTAGATTGAGTTTAAGCTGAGCTTCTGCCTTTCTCATTTTCTCCCTTCATAACCTAGCAAATTCTTTGTACTCTCCTTGAGTTGCCTATCCCTTCCTCCACAGGAGGTGAACTCTTTTTTTCTTCCAGAGTCTCAGCAAAATTCTCTGTTCTTCCATACTGTTCTTTTTCCCCTCCAGCTCATCTTATGTCACTCATGGACAGCCTGCTCCTGTGCCTTTAAAACATAGCTTCATACTTTGTTTAAAACCTTCTCGATGAGGTCTGCCAGCTCCCAGGTTGGGGTTCATTTCACCCTTTGAGACACATGAAACTCATCTGCAGCCGTCAGGTTAGGTGCTGACTAAACTTCCCCGTGGTTGAAAAAGCCAAAATTCCTGCAATGGCACCAGCCTCTTAGACATGTATTTATTAGATGGGTTTTCCTAGTCCTTTCAGTATTCCTCCCTGCCATTGAAGGGGTGGAAGAAAATGCCACCTGTAACTGCTCCATCAACTAACCACCTCAATCCCCTGAGGTCCCTTTTGAAAGTCCTCAAGCTTTTAGCAACTTTACTGCTGCCAGCCTGAACTATCTGTAGTATCACCCAGGTGACTTTCTCATAGGTATGAAAGGGAGTTCCACCAGTCCGTCTCCTGCTCACAATCCCTCCTGCCGCTTGAGCTCTCAGCTCTGTTCTGCCGCCACGCTGAGCAGATCTTCGATCTGCTGACACATCGTATCAAGGTGGTGTCCTTGTCTCCCTCCACTGGCAGCTCAGGCACTCCCTGCAGCTAGCGACTCATGCTCTGTCTGCATCACAACTGCTCAAACGGCCTGTGCCATTCCCTGATTGCCCTTCCTGTTTGCTGTGCTCCAAAGGGACCACCTATGTACACGTCGGGGGTTTGGTTGCCATCACTCCAGCTCCATCCAGACTGCATCAGCATTGCGGAGTCTCAGGTGCTTAGCACTTCCCACTTGGGGTGGGGCTGGGGATTCCTTGCTTTCCCAACAGCTCTTATAGTGTTTTGCCATGGCTTTAACTCTCTGTGAACGGTCCCTAGGTGCAAGCCTCCACTATGAAGCTGATCTGCACAAGGTCTTTGCTGAAGTCAAAGACTTAAAAGGGCTTTTAATGTTATAAAATGTACCATAATGCATTTTATTTACCAAGGATCTTCTTGCTGTGACTTTTCCCTGTATTAGATTACATCCTATTTCCCACACTACTCTTCGGCTATTTTATGTGTAAGGTATGTGTCTGTCACTTCCCTTGTCTTTTTTTTTATGTAAACCTCTGTGTGAGTGAGAGTGCATAT
The DNA here is from genome assembly GCA_023055505.1 of Callipepla californica brunnescens. Classification (NCBI taxonomy): domain Eukaryota; kingdom Metazoa; phylum Chordata; class Aves; order Galliformes; family Odontophoridae; genus Callipepla; species Callipepla californica. Next base: position 295,529 of record JALIRH010000034.1, on the reverse strand, counting down.
ATCTCTGTAATCAAAATGGGGAATAAATTTAGAGCAGACTAATGAGAACAAATAATTTCTTCAAAACTCCTGGAGTTCTCAAAGTCTTTTTGTCACACTTAAATGAAGTTATTCCAGGTTGATGAAATTTTTATTACAGATAATCCCAGAAATCAATGCAGCAATCTGAGGTCCTGTCTCTCTGTGTATCTTTGCAGCATGTCTACACAGTGCTTGCAGGAGGATTCACACCATACTGTTAATCATAGCACTATGTAGATATGAACCTCATGTCTGCAGAGTAGCTGTATTAGTTCACTGACTCCTGGGCACTTTGTGTGATGTGGCTGTAAACATGTTTCAGGAGCTCCTTGTTTATTCAATAATTAATTGTTTAATTAATTAGTTAATAATTAATCAATGACCTCAATGACCTTGATGAGGGGATAGTGGCCACCCTCAGCAAGTTTGTTGATGATACAAAGTTGGGAGGATTGGCTGACATGTCTGAAAGCTGTGCAAGCCTCTCAACGAGACCTGGACAGGCTGGAGAGCTGGGCAGTAAGAAACTGGATGAGGTTTAACAAAAGCAAGTGTAGAGTCTTGCACCTAGGGTGGAATAATTGCATGCACCAGTACAGGCTGGGGGGTGACCTGCTGGAGAGGAGCTCTGAGGAGAGGGACTTGGGTGTCCTGGTGGACGTCAGGTTGACCATAAGCCAGCAGTGTGCCCTTGTGGCCAAGAGGGCCAATGGCATTCTGGGATGCATTAAAAAGAGTGTGGCCAGCAGGTCAAGGGAGGTGATCTTCCCCCTCTACTCTGTCCTGGTGAGGCCTCACGTGGAGTACTGTGTCCAGTTCTGGGCTCCCCAGTATAAAAAAGACAGGGATCTCTTGGAAAGAGTCCAGCGGAGGGCCACAAAGGTGGTGAAGGGCCTGGAGGATCTCTTCTATGAAGAAAGGCTAAGTGAACTGGGTCTGTTTAGCCTTGAGAAAAGAAGTCTGAGAGGGGACCTGATCCAGATTTATAAATATCTGAGGTGCGGGGGACAAAGTGGCAAGGCCAGACTCTTTTCAGAAGTGTGTGGAGACAAGACAAGGGGGAACAGACAGAAACTGCAGCATAGGAGGTTCCGCACAAATGTGTGCAGGAACTTCTTTATGGTGAGGGTGATGGAGCACTGGAACAGGCTGCCCAGGGGGGTTGTGGAGTCTCCTTCTCTGGAGATATTCAAGACCCGCCTGGAAGCCTACTTGTGCGACCTGGTATAGAGAACCTGCTTTGGCAGGGGGGTTGGACTCGATGATCTCTTGAGGTCCCTTCCAACCCCTATGATTCTATGATTCTGTGAACTGGATATCAGCCCACTCATGAATTTATCACTGCAGACAAACCCTGCAAAGCGTGCTGGCTGCTTGGCCTGACAGGGTAAAGGAACTCGTTCAGTCTCAGGGAATATGCTAATCCAAGATCTCTTGCCATTTTCTTCTAATGGGCCTATCCTTCTCCCATTGAAATATTAGCTTATGTTTGCAATTCCTCTATATTTTTAATTGTTATTTAATATTCATTGTACAAGATGTTGCCAATGGCTGTGCTGGTGGGGTAATATTTTTACATGCAATTGGCAGGAGTGTGCTGCTTGGCAACAACAGCATGGGGCAGCAGAGATATCCTACTCACTGATGTGGAAATATGATCAATCTACTACTCTAAAATTCAAACTCATCTTCCCTCTAGCCTCAGAAAACTAATTTTTATCCCCTTATCATGTCAGATTGTTTTGAAAATCACGTCTCTGATTTATCATTTGATGTGATGATCACTGAAGAACCGTATTTCCTGATTACTGTGTAGTATTTCTAAGCTTTATTTCATGATTGGTGTCTAACATTCTGATTTCTCCTGCTGGCCAGCTGTGGCCACTTCCCTCCTTTGAAATGCAAATATTCATGATGTAAATAATAAGTTCTTAATCACTTTCAATGTTTTGTTATTACTCTATGATGGAGAACAGATTACTCTTACTATTTTTTTTAATGTAAATATAGTTAGTTTTTAACCCACTGATTATGTCCAAGTTATATTTTAAGCATCATTTTTGAGACACTGTTAAGTGCTTTGCTGAAACTCTCCTCAACTGCATCTCTTAAAGCATGCTATTAATATCTTGAGTTGGATATTAGGAAAAATTTCTTCAAATGAGTGATCGGGCACTGGAACAGGCTGCTCATGAAGACAGTTGAATCATCGACCTTGGAAGTGTTTAAGAAATGTTTAGATGTCGTAACTAAGTAAGGGACATGGTTTAGTAGGGTAATATTGGTTGTAGGTGGATGACTGGACTTGCTGATCTTGGAGGTGATTCTATGAAAACAGTAATCTCCTAGTTACACCTTGGGAAACATTCTTTTCTTTAGTGTCTTACTGAAAACGTTGCACTTAAATACTGCTTCTTAAAAATAAATGACTTCAAAGTTTCAGATCCATGAAGTTCATTTACTGAAATCGTCTTTTTAGTTAAGCTGAATTTAGAACCTGTCATAGTTTTGATTTTTGATCAGTATTCCACATCATATAACACCATGCAGTACACTGGGAGTTAGAGTTAATGCTGCAGTCCCATGGACTGTCAATATTTTCAGCCTCTTGGTCTCAGAAGAGAAGAATGAAGTACAACTCCCAGAATACTTCATTTTTCCATTCAGAGGGAAAGATAAAACTGACTGGGACACACAAGACTGTCCTTTTCTTTGCTCTCTTTGCTCCCTAGCCATCTTGCCTATAGCATTAGAGTAAGGACTTTGGTTTCATAAACTCTCTCATTTTATTTTATTAGCTTCAATTCCAATCATATTGCATTATATTGTAATCTCACATTCTGTTGTTATATTTAGTAAACTAAGCTTTTTCTCTTAGCTTGTTGCCACTGTTATCCTCATCGAGGCCCATCTCTCTACCTTTTCCTTCCCTTCCCCCTTTTTCCTGGGGCATGGGTCTGTGGGTCCCTTCAACCCCCCTTGTCATGGAACTAGGCCAAACCAGGCCAAACCGTGACAGAGACAAATTAGTTCAGATTTAACAGGACCTTTACAGCTGTATGTCCTATATAAGCCTTTGAAAATGTAAGATAATGGTAGTAAAGCTGAAGTTTGATGGATAAGGAGGGGAACTACAGAAACATAGAATATCCTGAGTTGGAAGTGACCCACAAAGATCATTGAGTCCAACTCCTGGCTCCACGCAGGACCTCCCAAAAATCAAACCAAATATCTGAGAATTTTGTCCAAACGGTACTTGACCTCTGGTAGGCTTGAGGCTGTGACCACTGCTCTGGGGAGTCCATTACAGCTTCTGATCACCCTCTCAGGGAAAAACCTTTACCTAATACTCAACCTGACTCTCCCAGTTCAGGGGAACACACTGCATTAGTCATAGATTTTTTTTTATTTTTTTTTTTTACTTAAGCTGTGTTTAAATGCATGGAAACAGTGGTCACTTCTGTTCTGGTGGGAGTTCTTGCTAGAGGTGAGCTGAAAAAGAGGAATAAGCAGGGGGAACTAAAATTATAAGGAGACATTAGTCTTTGGGAAGTAGCCATGGTTCTTGAAAACCTAGTTTGAATGTATTGGGGTATCTAGAGATCAGTTGAGGAGGTGAAACATTGTTCACACAGGAGAAAAGCCTCAGTGCCAGTGTATCCTCTATCTATGGCTATCAGTGCTGTGCTGAAGCATTGAAACTGCAAAAAGCCTGTAATCCCAGCCCTTCTTTGTCCAATGTTTGGAGAGGACTTAAATCTTTCTCAGTGCCTATGGGGTTACAATTTAGCCCTAGTATACAAAGAGTGACCCTGATTCAGGAAAGCAGCTCTAACTGAAGCAGCTCAGAATGGGTCTTTCATGGCACGTGTGTCTGTGCTTTCCTTCTTTGCAACTCCATTTTGGTTTTGTATCTTCGTTTCTCAGAGTTGTGCCCTACAGTGCACAAAAATCTTATATTTAGCTCAATCTATTATTTACACAAGCATCTGTTACAGAGGCAGCAGATGGCAGAAAACCCTAATAGAGTTCAGAGAGAAATGAGATGTTCATTACTGGGGACAGGATATTCTTAGGAATGAAACATGCTTATGAAACATATGCTCATTTTATGCACAAGAGAAAGAGCTACATTTTGACATGACATGATCAGCATAGATTAGCATGATGATCATTATTATTTAATGTACATAGCTGAGATGGCTCACAAAAATCACAGAATCACAGAACTGTAGGGGTTGGAAGGGTCCTCTAGTGATCATTGAGTCCAACACCCATGCTAAAGCAGTTCCTTACAGCAAGTCATGCAGGTAAGCATCCAGGTGAATTTTTAATATCTCCATAAACGGACACTCCACAACCTCTCTGGGCATTTTGTTTGAGTGCTCCATCACTCTGATGGTAAAGAAGTTCTTTCTTGTATTAGTATGGAACTACCTGTACTTTTGTTTCTGCCCATTGCTCCTTGTTCTATTGCTACACATCACCACACAATTAATCTGCTTTTTGGACAACAATATTAGTCACTTGTAGATAACTGTTCATCTTCGCAAGCCCTGACCTGGTTCTGAGGATAACTTCTCTCCTTCGGGGGTGATTGAAACTCTAGGGTTTCAGTGCATACTACTAAGGGTAGCATTCATAATTAAGTAACATAGACTAGATTTGCAATTAGTTATGTGGAAGATAGAAATTTGATGATTTTTTTTTAAAGAAGAATTAAGGTCTTTCTTGGATGTGAATGTACATTGCATTATATCTTTCCAAACACATTTGAATGAGCTTTGAAAAAGAAATGATTAGTCAGCCTTTTTTTACTGCCAGTCAGGAAATGATCCTAGTTAGGTAATGCTGAGTGGTGTTCTTTTTATGAAAAAAGCAGCACTTCAGTGTTTTAAGTTTGATGCATGAGGCTATCATCTTTGTTGGCAATCAATAATGCAGCAGAAAATAGCTGTGCAATTGATTGTAGACACTCCTTACAGATAATACATATCATTTTCATATTAACAACTATTGTCATGCACATTAACAAGTGGATTTCCAAGAACACATGTTTAATTAAACTGATAATTTTGCGATACAATCTGCTGATTCAGGTCACTGAGGAAGATATTTTAATTGTATTCTTGGTCTGAAGATATATATAAAATATTGAACTACCACATCCTATTATTCCAATTTATTAATAACAGCAATTTAAACATGCAACTGATAATCTTTTTTTGTTTGATGGTTTGCTCTGGGCTTGTCTCCAAGGCAGATAGGATTGAATCTCTTAAATCATGTCTTTTCCACAATCTTTTCTTACTGATTAAATTTTTTTTTTTATCTGACCCCAAATAGTTCAGCCAAAGAAACACTAAAGTTATTTGTAATTTTTACAGTGAGTAGGTGTTAACTTCCAAAATACTGTTGCAAGTTATCGTAGCACAGTAAGCAAGACAGAAGGCCTAAGGCCAAAGTGACATGTTTATTTGGTAACTGGTTCAATTACTGGAGTTCAGTTGTGACCAAAGACTTTGGGCAAAATTAATCGATTAATGGGGAAGATTGGCAGGGGAAATATAGTCTTTTCAATCTCCAAAGCAGTTGCTTAAAAAAAAAAAAAAAAAAAAGCAGAGCTCTTAAATAAGATAGATTTTCTTAATTATTGAACTCCCAAAATGTTTTTGTTTGCCTGTTGGCCTTTCATATTATGATATCCTATGCACATAATCATACAAATTTCCATTTTTCCAAGTTCTGCTATGTGTCTTTATGTCATACAGACTATTTCTTTATCAATAAAATCTATCTTTTGGGGATGTTCAGCCTGAAAACCTTGCATTATTTACATGACACTGAGGTCTTCAGATTAGCAGTGTAATGTTGATGGTTGTGCTGTCTGTCTGTATGGCTGGATTCAGCATTTCTCTCTGCTTTTAGAACTCAATATAGGTGTCATACACTTGGTGGCCTTATTTTCTTGAAAAGAAGCAGCAACATATTCTTCCTGCCCCCTAAAATCAAGAAGCAAGAAAAAGTACCCAAGGAAATACACTTCAGTCAGCCTCACCTTGATCTATGAGAAAGCAATGGAATACCTCATCCTGGATATTTCCAGCCACATGAAGGACAGGAAGGTAAGCATGAATATTCAGCATGAGTTTACCATGGGAAAGACATGCTTGACTAATCCAGACAGCCTTTTATGATGAAATAACTTGTTTGTTAGATGAAGTGAGAGAAGTGGATGTTGTCATCTTAGAATTCAGTTAAGATTTTTAATGTCATCTCATGTAAGGCCATCACCCAGAAACTGATGGATTCTATGCTCTAGGAGCAGGCAGTGAGGTGTATTGAAAAGTGGCTGAATAATGAGATACAAAGATTGGACATCAGTAGTATTATGTTTCATTGGAGGCCTGTAATGACTGTTTACCCAAGGAATAAATGCTTGGTCAAATCTTGTCTGGCATCTTCATTAATGATCTAGATGATGTAGCAGAGAGTATTCTCAGAAAGTTTGCAGATGAAAAAACTGGGAGCAGTAAATGCTACATCAAAAGGTAATGCTGTTTTCTAGAATCATAGATGGCTTGGGTTGGAAGGGACCTTAAAGATCATCTAGTTCCAGCCCCCCTGCTGTGGGTGGGGTTGCCAACCATTAAATGGGGCACTAGATCAGGTTGTCCAGGGCCCAGTCCAACCCAGCCTTATACACTTGCACAGATGAGGCATTCACAACTTTTCTGGGCAATCTGTTCATGCTCCTCACCACCCTCTGTGTAAAAATTTTCCCCCTAATAACTGATCTAAATCTCTCCTCTTTTAGTTTAAAACCATTCCCCATTATCCTATAACTATCAGACCATGTAAAATGTCCATCCTGCTTAGAAGCTCCCTATAAGTATTGGAAGGCCACAATGTGTTCCCTGCAAAGCCTTCTCTTCTCCAGGCTGAAGAAGCCCAGCTCTCTCAGCCCATCTTCACAGGAGAGGTTCTCCAATCCTCTGGTTATCTTTGTGGCCTTCCTCTAGACCTGTTTCAACAGCTGTACATTTTTAGCATGCTAGGAGCCCCAGACCGGGATGCAGTAGTACTCAAGATGAGGCCTTGAGGGAGTGATAGCAACACCTCTTTTGATGTAACCCAGGATAGAGTTGGCGTTACAGGCTGCAAGAGCACACTTGGCTTGCATCAAGCCTTTCATCCATTAGGGCCCTCATGTTCTTCTCCACAGGGCTGCTCTCAACAAGCTCTTCTCCTGGTCTTTACACATTATCTGTGATTGTCCTGACCCTAGTACAACAGCTTGTACTTAGTTTTGTTAAACTTCATCATGTTCATGTGAGCCCACTTCTCAAGCCTGTCCAGGTCCCTTTGGATAGCATACGTTTCTTGTGTCATATCAACTGCACTACTCATCTTGGTGTCATCTGCAAACTTGCTGATGGTACAATCAATCTCTCTGTCAGTGTTATTGGTAAAGATTTGAAAAAACACCAGTCCCAAAGCTGACTCCTGTGGGACACCATTTATGACCTGTCTCTGCCTGAACACAGAGTTGCTGACCACAGCCTTCTGTCTGCAGCCATACTACCAACTCTTAATCCACCAAATAGTCCAAACTTCTACTTCATATATTTCAAATGTGGACATAAGGAGGTGGTGTCATGAAGAAAAAGCCATTTGCTTCATTTGCAGATTGGTATAATTCTAGAAATTGCAGTGGGCTGACATTTGCTGTAAACTACTGTATCTGAAAGGAGAAACGGGGGCAGGCTTTGGAGTATATGCTCTCTAGCAAACAGACTTTTTTCTCCACAACAACCATATCTGAACTATGTCTAAAATACTGAGATCTTGATCCAGTTTTAGTTGCAGCAAAACATGGACAGAACAGCATTTATTGTCTCAGTCTGCTAGCTTCTGCATTTGAGTCTCTACCATTAAAATTCAAGCACCCTGAAAATTTGATTAGATTCACCTGTTTTGTAGTTCAGACTGTTCACTGAGCTGAAGAAAATTTCTTCACAAGCAGAACCATTGCAGGTAGGAAATAGATTGTGTCTTTTGTGGGGTAGAACTTGACTCTGAAAGGAATACATTTGAAAGGGGTCAAACGATCATCTAGAAAGAAATAGCTGTCACTAAAGGTGTATTTTACCACTTTAAGTCATGCTGAGTATAACTGATCTCCAAAGATAGCAATGAAAAGAATAAAATATTGTGTACTGCTACCTCTTTGAGGCCTGAAGAGTTTCAGAAGTGCATTAGGAATTCAGAAGACAGACAGGTATAGTGTTTTCTCATTCATGTGTCTACAGCTAAACCTCTTCTGTAACATGATGATAGGAGAAACTTGGTACCTTGCCCACTAATAGTGGAATAGTACTGCTAGGGAAACATGATTTAGCTAGTAACAAGGACTTAGGAAGAACGTTTAGGATGCAATATTTTGTTTTATATTATCAACCATTTTTCTTAAAAAAATAAAAAATAAAAATGTGACACGTGTTTGTGTGTGTATTTGAAAGTATATGTTTTGTTACAATCCACCAGAGTAGAAGAGCTCTATGAAAAACATCATGTGAAAATACTTTCTTGGATGAACCCAGAAGGACTTTTATCTTCTCTTCATCTATGTTCCTTGCAAATAAGGTCATACTTTAAACAGTATTTAGACATGGAATATGTATTTTGAGTTGTCCACAACTGCCATCTGAGGACATTAGGAAAGTAAGTTTTTTAGAGGTAAATTTACCAACACAAAAATAACACTTGAGTTTCTTCTGCCTAGCAAAAAAAAAAAAAAAAAAAAAAAATTAGAAGTAGAAACATTAGAAGTAGAAACTTGGTTCATTTTGCTAATTAGCATCCTATCATTAAGTATGTAGGTCTCTCCAAAAGTCATGCCTCCCATTCATTTTCATGGAAATTACAGAAAAGAGCACAATAATACTATTTGATAGTGCAAATTCTCAGTTAACAAATTCTGGTTTTTAACACAATCACCTCCATTAGTTATACATTTTCACCAGCGATAAATGAGAGCCTGCATGCTGTAAAAATCTTCACCAGTGGAAATCAATTGTCAATGTCATTACTGATGAAGTAATGTGTACTACCACTAAGTACCACCACTGAAGTAGTGAAGTACTCTCACCACCTCAATGTGTTAACATCCACTGTTCAGCAAGTGTCAATCAATGTCAGTGAGTACCATTTTTTCCACATGGAGTAATTGAATGATGCACCTCTGCTTCATATGCACTTCCATGTCAGACATCCTTTTGTCAGACTCCGCTTCTGCTGATATTTGTCACATGGTAAGAAAATGTAATGAAATATGGGTGAGAAGGCTCAACCTCTGTTGTCATACTACCACCATCTGCCTCTGACGTCATAGGCTAATATAACTGTAGGGCAGATAATTCTGGAGAAGGGAATTCAGAGGAAATATCACGGAGGATGGTATATTTCCATAAGGCTTCATATAGATGGTACACAGACTACTGGTAAGTAAAGGATGGCTCACCTTTTATGATGGTTAAGGCTTGCCAATGACTCCACTAGGGAGGGATCTCCAGCAAGAGATCCTTCCCCAGTGGTGGTCAGCCCTTAAATGGGGTCTGGGAGAGGTGGAGCCAAACTTCACCCCTTCCAGTCACACAGGTACATTACCTTCACCTGTGCTCCTGTGGCTGACTCAGTGCTCGCCTCAGGGGATCAATCAGTGGTTCAGGCCATGATTCAACAGTTCCAATACGCTCCACACCTTCACTAACGTGAACCACTGATCAAGTAACTATAGGGTGAGCCCTCCTTAATACAGAGACAAAATACATCACGACGCTTACATAATTGCCCGTTGCAATGCATATCAGTGCAATCCGGGATGAGTGATGATCGGCGGATGGCTTGTATTCTTCTTGGGGCCAGTGCTCGGTAGTGTATACTGGAAGCATGCAGTCACATTGTGCAGGTCCATCCTACTCTTCATCAGTCCCGGGCAGATCATCACCAAATGTTGCACGTGATCTTATAGCAACCCTGGAACACTTAAACATTATTTGGTTCCTTCCAGTGACTCACAGACTCACAGAGAGTAATACAGGTGTTTCAAAGGTACCAAGAGGGGAAGGTCCACCCTCCAGGGTAAGATACAGGCCGTATTCCTGTCTTGGGCCAACACTTCAGCTTGTACAGGGGCATGCCCTGGCCGCCTGTACCAAACCTTTTGGCCCAATGTCTGTGGCTGCACGACTATATCAGGCACCAAAGGAGGTGTCCTGATCTGACACAGAGACATGATAGGGATCTCTTTAGCAATAAAGACTGAAGTGTTGACCACGATACCAGTAGGCCATGTACCAATTACTGGAGGGACTACTGAACCTCCCACCTCCAACAATCTCCCCCAAGGTGCAAGTAGGCTGCACCATCATGGTCCTACTTGCACCTTTCAAGGCCATCTTATTCTATTGGTGCCTGGTTTTAGGTTCTCAGGGGCAGGGAGCAGAAGATTGCTCTCATGGCTGTGCTCTGAATGAGTATATTGACTATGAAAAATGTTATGAGATCTAAATCTATTCAAGTCTAGATGGGGTTGTTTCACAGAGCTAAAGCAGAATGTTGTCTGCTTGGGATATACAACTCCAAAACACTGATATTATCTTATATGTACCTAGAAGATGGTCAATCCCAACCCTGAAGGGTAACTTAATTAAAAATTTGTGTAATGCTATTTTTTTTAAGAACATTCTTTCTCAGGGATAAAGAAAGGACTTTGCAAACGTACTAAGCATACATAATCTCTGTATAGCACACATGACAAGTATACCATGCTAAGATGGGTCTGGGTAGAAGACAAGGAAAAGCATCTTGTGCACATTGAGTTCTGATGCATATTCTTTCCTCCCATGCATTGTATTAACATAATTTAAATGGAAATTGCATATATGCATTTAAGCCTATTAATAAAATTTTATGTTACAAATATTTTTGTTATCTATATTTTGATATTGATAACATTTTTGTGATGGGTGTACATTTAAATTCCTATGGAATCATAGAATAACTTGGGTTGGAAGGGAACTTAAGAGCTTACCTGGTATAACTACCTCACAAAATAGGGTTAGGTTCAGAGATTCAAACCTGGAGCTTGACTGGGCCGCTAAGGGCCTCGTCCAGATGAATTTTGAACATTTCTGAGCATGGAGATTCTACAGCTTTCTAGTCAACCTGTTTCAGTGCTGAAACATTCATGGGAAAACCTTTTTTTCTTCCTATTTATGTCACTTTCACTTTTTGCCATCTGTTTCTTCTCATCTGCTGTGAATCTTTGAGGAGAATCTGTCTGCCGCTTCTCTATAATCTACCAGTCACCAGTGACAGACAATCAATAAATCACATCCCCCCTCCTTGATCCTTCACTTTTGCAAATCAAGCTACCTCAACTGGGGTTTATTTAATAAGCAAAGATACTAGAGCTTTTTCTCTTCTGGTTTATCAAGTGCTCACTTGCTCCGCCCAGCCCAGCACTACAATACCCATGGTCTCAACTTCTCTTCTGCTGCTACTCTTGGAAGCACAGTTCTTGCCAGGCAGCACTTCAGAGGTACCTTGCACTTCCTGTAGCATTAATCTCAGCTCAGCTCTGATTCCTAGGATTTCTCCCCCACTTAAAGGATCTTTCCTCCAACAAGACTTTCATCTTGTTCTTTCTGTGAGCCCTTGGACTTCTGGGGAAGTCTTATTTTTGTGTCACTTCTTCATCCTGGAAGGCATATTCCTGTTTTCTCAATTTAAATAGTTGCATGTACAGTACAATGCATAAATGACCTTCTAATTTTCTGTTCTATCTAATGTTTTTTTATTAACTGAACGATTCAGGATGAGCCACATGTTTTTAGTCCATGAGCTGTGTAAATTTACAGTCTTCTTCTTAGTGGTTTCAGTTAGCAGGAAATACTCCTGATGGTGTTGAATAGAAAAGAATTTAGGTCCTTTACCCTGCTTTCAAGTTCCTTAGTTATTATGTAGTCAACCCTAACCACTGCAAGGATGCACTGCTGGCACTTGTCCAGCTTTTGTCCATCAGTACTTCTGGTCTTGCTTTTAAAAGCTGTTCATTAGAGCTCTACAGACTTGCTCTGTTGCAGATGAAGGTCTTCTCATTTGCATTATGCATAAAGTTATGGAATGACTCTTGGCCAGTTTTTCCTATAAATCTTTTATAAAGAATCATTGAGAAAAATTAGTTAAGAAAGGTCTTCTGAAGGTAAGATTGGCCAGCCTTCTTTTCGAGTAGGGTTAACTTCAAAGATGGATTAGAGTGAAGTTTAGTTGCATTTTGAACTTCTCCAAACTAATCAGATAAATCTAAAATTGAATGCCTATGAAATAAATTATTTTAAGGAGGGAAGAAGGTCAATTTATAGGCCAGCTGGTGCCACCCTGATCAGGAAATTCCACTTAAAAGCGAGCCATTTAAACAAAGAATATGAACTTCAATAGTAGAGCTGGGCAAGAATGTTAACTCTTCTGACTGACACCCTCCAAAACTACTAATAGTCAGTTTTGGAGTCATTCCTGCTGTAACTATATATATATATATATATATATATATATATACATATTATTTTTATAATTATTTTATCTCTGGCCTTACTTCTAGCAAAAATTTCCTTATTAAAATTAGTTACAATCAGATAAAATATCTGGGGTGAAAGGGAACAGATCTGTGATGTATCATCCAAGGTGCTTTGTCACCCCAGAAGGAAAGTAGGACATAAATGTGGTAAGAAATTTGTCTTGTATTTTATTATTCATCTAAAGTCTTCAATTAATAGTGTTACGCTAATGAAGTCTTTTTAAATTTCTTGACAGATATCATGACAAACTCCTTAACAATAAAACTGGAAGAGTACCAGTTGGCTAACAAGCTAATAATCATTATTCATGAGCAGGAGCTATGACAAGACAGCAGATAGATACCAGTCTTTTTTAAAAGTCTGGATGCTTTACTGGTTTGATTCCAGAAAAAGAGTCTGCCTAAGCCATTATAACAGTTTTGTGACATGACATTAAGGGGAAAGCAACAGCAGACTGATAATAATATTAATGTAAACTGAGTATTTTGAAATGTTTTCTCCTACAAGGAATTATTTGAAGTTGGTGCTGGCAATTAAAAACCTTTCCAAAGGCAGAGATTAGACAGGGCAGATATTAAATGCCCTGGGTAGAATCTCTAATTCAGAAGTCTCCTAGGAGTTAGAGATATCAGTCCCTGGTACATCAAATATTTAGTTATATTTCCAGGGATATAAACAGATCAGAGTACCGCTATAGAATCTCAGAGGCAGACAGAGCAGGATTTACTTTGCTTAACTCTAGGTATCTACAGCAAAGACACAGATAGTCATTTCTGAGCAAGCTATGTCAACTCATGATAACCAGAAACAAAAAGCATGAGTTGTCTGATCTAAGGGTGATGTCTGTGTTATGATGGTGATTATTGTAGAAGCATCTGGTTCTCTTCACTGACCTTAAAAGTCCAGATAACCATATCAAATGCCTGATACTAGGAGAGATGAATCTGACCATGGTGAACTGTGCATTGTCATTAACAATATTAATGATAATGAGAACTTGCTTGGTGGGTCTATTTCTGTGGTAGCTCAAATGAAAGGAATTACGTTTTGTTTACTGATATGAATTAATCTCATTCCAAATATAATTTCAAGGTAATTCACTCACTGACAATCCATCATCTTTATAAATGAAGAGCACTATGTGATTTTATATGGTGCTCCATTGTTTTAGGTAAATGAAAACTATGCAGTTGCATGGACAGTTTAACTCTTCTGAAAATTAAGGCTGAGTCCTAATCTTGGTATAACTAGTTAATTATGAGATACCTCACACACTAGTCAGAGGTCCTCAGGGGTTTCAGAGCTTGCATGAGATAAAGAAGCAGACTTGAGAAGACCAGGTAAACTATTCCCTCCCATGTTATCAGAGAAGGCTGTTAAAAACTGCCACCTGCAAGCTTTTCCGCCTGTTGCAATGCCTTTTGGGGAGCTGTATAGTGCTGCAAAGTATCTTAGTGATTCTTCTCCTGCATCAGTAGTTTCAGTTAGACCTGGCTTGCACCGACTGACTCCAGCCCCAAAATGGTGGCCACTGCCTTTACAGCACCTCCTTGCTGTCAAAACTTAGATGGCTCCAGGCTGGGCTTGGCAGTGTAGCATTATGGAGTTTTGTGATTTTAGGGCTGATGAAAGGCTCAGGCTGGAGTTATAGCTCACAAAGGGGAAAATAAGGACTGGAGGAAAACAGAAAAAGAAAACAAGAAATGCAATGTAGCAGAAGCAAACAGCTGGCAGATATTATTGTATATTAAAGCAAGTTTAGTTATCCAGTCTTGTACTGCAGGGAGAGTTTAACAGATTCATGCTGAAAAATACCACTTAATTCTTTTAAGTTCTTTAAACTTATCCTTATGGAGTTTTTTTTTCCACTGGATAGCATAAAGTTGGCTGTAGCTGTGATAACTAAATCTTAAAACGTGATGTTAATGTGTATCTATCTACATTAAATAATAAGAGGAACAGATGGGGCTATGAACACAGGGAATCTGCTGAAGATTCTTAGTAAGATAATTTTTCCTTCATGAGTCTGCCTTAAGTATCAGAGACCTCAACTCACTGTATAAATGCTAGTTCCACTGTGTCTTAGTGGGTCTTTCAAGATTTGAGCTGAATGTTGAGTTTGTTCAGGTTGAGACTAAACCAAGGAAGAGCAAATGCAGGTCTGCTTATTTCAATTACAAGAAGAATTTCCCATTTTTTAACACAAACTATTGCTTACTGTCATTCCTGACTACACATCAGTTTCCCCACCAGCTATCTCAAGGCAGAGGTAGGCTGTGTGGTTTCATAAATAGGTTTGTTAGAAGCTTCTAGTGAGGTTAATTGGTATGGTTTGCACATTCAGAAAGCCCAAACAGCATTTCCATTTCTCTTCAAACAGACAGGATGGGGAAAGAATGCCTCTGACGATCTCAACCACAGCTGGGTTCTTCCAGAAGTGAGTAAATAATAAATGATCCTAGTGATGGTTGCTCTGAAATACTCTAGCATTTTTAGTATAATGAACTGTATGATATAGGTACATGTTCTTGTCTGGTTTGATGGTGTTTACTTTTTGGATGCACAGAAAATTAAAGCTTGTTGCAAAACTCTAGTGGCTATCCCCTGGAGAAAATGATTAAGGGAAGTATCTTCACCTCTTGATGCTTTCAAAACCAAGTATCTTTCAGGATGTGGGAGCTGTAGTTGAATCTTTCATAGTGCTTGGTGAAGAGGTAAATGGATAAAACTGAAGACTGTTTAACTTAAGGAGATCCAACCAAGAAGCTGTTTTATGTGTGAGTTTAGAAAATATTTTGCTTGCATTTTCTATTAAGAGTTTTGAGTGAAATGTTCCTAAACAGTCCTTGAACTGATAAAAAAGTAAAGCGGTTTTTTTTTTTTTGTCAGCTGTTTTTCATGTTCTCTCCTCTCCATGGCTCATACTGCAGTAATCTGTATTTTTAGAACAAGATGATCAGAGATTAGTATTTGTTTTGCTGAAATGATAATCTCACCTACCATGTGCAGCCAAAAAGGCAGGTCTTAATTCTTCTGTAGCATTTGACCTCACCTCCAGGTTAGGATGCAGTAAGAAGGTGTTATATTTTGCATGGAGCTGAAAGCCCTGAATGCCCCTCTGTTCTGCCTGTATGAGGGAAAGTTTGCACCACATACTCTGTTAGAATGTGTATTCTGCTAGAATGCACTGCTCATTTTGGCTTACCTCCACACAGGCCAGTGATAGCGAAGAGTATATGTGGTGGGTTTGTCTTCTCACTCATCTTAAATTTCTCCTGCTTTGTCCTTGGAATATTAAGTACAGTCCGTAAATGCTATAGAGGAAATACAGACTTTTTCTCTATTACAAGGAAAGGGAACTCAGCTTGTAGTAAAAGGAGACAGAAACCTGTGTCATCAAGGTTCACAGCTCCCACTAGCACAGACATATTCAACTTGTGGCCTTCAATTCACATGTAGCCTGGCCCTGTGGTCTGCCCCCACCCCACCCCATCATGGGGGCAGCTCTTCCATGACGAGTGGACAAGTCCAACCTGGGGTACAAACATCTTACTCAGCAAAAACCATGCACTGGTGTGGAATTTTCACTGTCTGGACTGAAACCAGGACACAGGGAGGGTACAGTACAGTGTTAGCTAAGTTATGGCAAATAATTTGATGTATTTTGATACACTGGCTAAACAGAGTCCTGTGAGCAGCAGAAAATATGCAGCCTTGCTTTCCATTTTGATACAGGAATTTGAGAATGGGTTTCAAGATTGCTGAGAAAATAATCATTTTTTTATTATATTTGTGATTTTATTTTCAGTCAACATAAATACATTACCTGTGAATTTTCAAATGAAATGTAGAGAGTTGCAATCAGATATTAAAATAAAAAATTGATCACGTCTCTTTACTAGACTTCTTTAAGACCTGTCTTACCAGTGAAAAATATCTCTTCCTTTACAGTCTCACCCTAGAAACAGAATCATTTGGGAATCAATTAGAGAAGACCTTCAAGATCACCAGGTCCATTTGTCAATCTGACATAAAAAAAGGAGGCTTTGAGGAATAAAAAATCAGCTTTGGATCCAATTTCTATGCTTTAGAGAGGAAAAAGAAGGCTTGTGCTCCGCAAACGATGGTTTGTATCATGATATGAGGCTTTGAACCTTTCAAAATGGGGCTTTGTACTCTTCAGCTCAGGGTCTGGATCCTGAAGTGAAGCTTTGTCTCTCAAAATGGGCTTTTTATCTTCTTTGGGCCCTTAATGTCAGGCTTTGGTCCCTGGCATATGGCATATAGATTTCGGCACTTGAAAGGAACCTTTGAACATTAAAATGGGACTTCGGGCCTTCACAAAGGTGGTTGTTGATGAGTGGGAGCAGAACTGGTCTCAGGGAGACTTTGGGCTCTAAAATTCAGGCCTTGACCTCTAAGAGGAAGTTTGTCCTGTCAGAGAATGCCATTGGCTACTCAAAAGGAGGCTTTTAGCCCTAAAAATAATGCTTTGGGCCCTAAAAGAAGACTCCAGACCTGAAAAATTAGGTTACAGGTGACAAAATAATGGTTTTGGATCCCAAGGAGGCCCTTTCAGGGGGCTGTATGGGTTTGGGTGATTAATAATGAGGCCACAATCTGTAAAACAGAGCCTCCAGTTCCTATCAGTATACTTTCTAGCCACCAAAAGAGAGTTTAGAGCTTTAACAGATTGTTTGTGCCTAAAAAGGAATGTGTGTTCCTTAAAATGGGACTCTAGGCTGTACAGTGAGGTTTTGGACTCTGACACTGACTCTCTGAAACCCAAACCCAAATGCTGGGCCCTAAAAAGTGGTTTTGGAACCTGAAATTGAGAAAGCAGCCACATGCCTTATTCATGTCATCACTTTTTGACTGTAGATTCATAGATTCATAGATCCATAGATACATTAGGTTGGAAAGGACCTACAAGATCATCTAGTCCAACCATCCTCATACCACCATCCCTACCCACCAAGCTACTAAATCAAATCCCTCAGCACCTCATCTAAACGCTTCTTGAACAGCGCTAGGGACAGTGCCTCAACCACCTCCCTAGGCAGGCCATTCCAGTGCCGGACCACTCTCTCAGAGAAAAAATTTTTCCTCAAGTCTAATCTAAATCTTCCCCGGCACAACTTGTGGCCATTCCCTCTTGTCCTGTCATTAGTTACCTGGGAGAAGAGGCTGACCCCCTCCTTACCACAGCCTCCCTTCAGGAAGTGTTAGAGTGCAATGAGGTCTCCTCTGAGCCTCCTTTTCCCCAAACTAAACAATCCCAGCTCCCTCAGCCGCTCCTCGTAAGACCTGTGCTCCAGACCCCTCACCAGTTTTGTTGCCCTTCTCTGAACACGCTCCAGGGCCTCGATGTCTCTCTTGTAGTGAGGGGCCCAAAACTGAACACAGTACTCGAGGTGCGGCCGCACCAGAGCTGAGTACAGGGGGATGATCACCTCCCTGCTCCTGCTGGCCACACTATTCCTAATACAGGCCAGGATGCCATTGGCCTTCTTGGCCACCTGGGCACACTGCCGGCTCATATTGAGCCGAGCATCGAAAAAAAAAAAAAAAAAGTGGTTTTGGAACCTGAAATTGAGAAAGCAGCCACACGCCTTATTCATGTCATCACTTTTTGACTGTACATACACTTGAGACCAACTATTCTCAAGGATGAAGCACAGGAAGAGTAACATTTAATCAAAATCTCAGACAAGCACCTTAAGAACTCACTAAGAATTGCAACCACTTCCACTGAACCAGAATGATGCACCAGTTTCACAAAAATGAGGTCAAATATCCCACTAGTTTTTGTGTTATTGTAGCTCTGCTTTTTCCGCATGTTTTAATAAAAAGATATATATATTAAAAAGTGTAGTTACTTATATGCATTACCTGGTTTATATATCTTATATGTTACCCAAGAATTCTCCTTATAACTCAGTGTTGTCTGGACGAGCCATAATGTTGGACACCCATGCGCTAGCATAGTTTCTTCTCCAAGAGACTCTGTCTAGACAGAATCTAAACTAATTGGTTTCTTGTGATCCAGGAAAAGAGAAAATTAACACATTTGCAAAGCTGGAGCTGGAATCATGTAACTGTTCTTTGTGAGGCTGTAAGTTCATGGTGTCAGGGGTAATGGATAGACCAGAGGAGATGTAGGCAACCTCCTTTTTATTTTCCAAGGGAGATGGCAACCTGTTTTTTTTCTGTGCTAATGTAGTGTCACTGCAAACTGCTGGGCTAAACACATAATCCACTATATGATTCTGAGGAAATTTGTCTATCTTTGTTTGTGTGGAGCGTTCTCTCCACCTATAGCAGAAGTGGTGGATGCCTCAAAATGAATTATCAGTTACACGGCCCTGCAAGTTTATGCGTTTAGGAATTGACAATTTATAAGGAGACAACAACAACAACAACAAAAATGCCCTGTTATCTCCCTGCTATTGCTTCTTGCAGAATATGCAGTGGTGTCATCCAGCCAGTCAAAGCACGAGGCTTCTCTTTTCACCTGTGTGTGGCTATTTTCAACAATGGTTTTTCTGGATAACTGAATGCACCTCTTCCATCCTGTATTTCTGAAGGTTTCTCCTTCATGAGACCTGTTACCTCTCCTTGACATTCATGTCAGCAAAGTACCCAGTCATTACAACATCCCCTGTGTGCTGCCAGGACACAGCACATCCTGGTGATCTCTCCATAGCTCTTTGTAGGCTGGAGGTGGCAGGAACACTGTGACTGTTTTGTGCTGGTGTCATTTGTCAATTTAGACGATTTGTTTGTCACCAACCTTTTCATTTGATGAGGAAAGACAGAGTCAAGGTGAGTTTCTCACATTCTTCATCAGGTGGGTGTTATGTGGCATCTGTCTTTTGTATCCCATGTCACGATAGTAACATCAAGTTGCTGTTTCCTAGCAACTGTCAGTGTTGCTTAGAGAAAAATTGGCTGTGTTTGCAACTGATGTCTTTGAAATAAGTTTGATGGAGATGGAAAGATCTGGTAGCCAACCTCATCTCCTTTAAAACAGATATGCATTAGTTTCATAAATAATTAAGCATGTTTCTATGGTACTGAGAGAAAACATGGTTACAATTGGTGTCCCTCCTTGGTCCATTCAGTAAATACAGGTAGCACTTCCTGCCCTCTGCTAAAAGAGTTAAGAATCAATACACACAGAATGGAGGAGAAGCTCCATGCTTTTTCTGGTTGGATGACGATCATACTGGTGATTGATGTGCTAGTTCTCTGGCCAATTTCACAAGAGTACAGAAATAAACTTTTGACAATTTGCCTCCTCTACCAGTGCCTGGTGTTTAAAACTTTTTCCTCTGTAACACAACTGTCCACAGACTGTTGGGTGGAAGCTGTAGCTTAAATGAGGAGTGTGTGTGGGAGCAGAAAGAATGGCAAATTCAATAAGGTTTTATTCCTGATTGGTGCTGTAGAATTCAGTGGATCTATGCCAGTGCAAATCTAAAGAAACAGTGATGAGTTGATAAATCCTACTCACTTGCATCTGCCCACTTTAAGCTGGTGATGGAGCCATTGCTATCTGCTGGTGCATGCCAGAGTATGGACAGAATGAGCTGTACTCTGCTGTGCAGAGGAGACAGATGGTGAATCCTACCTGTGTCAATAAGTGCCAATGGAAAGTAGGATTTTTCAGTGTCACGGTTCTGGCAGACAATGACTGCAGCAGTACTGTTACATTTCAAAGAACTGGTTTGTCCCAGAAGGTGCATTTTACTAGTATTCTCTTCTGGAATATTTTTGTTCCTGTTCTGATTTAACCTGGCAGGTGGCTCACCACCACACAGTAATTCCCTTGCTCCTCCCCTTCCCAGTGGGATGTGGGAGAGAATAAAAAAACAAAGTAGAACTTGTGGGTTGAGATAAAACTAAGATAGGGAAAAGGAAAATATTTATGACTATATATACAAAAATTTGTATAACAAGTAGTATACACGAAATTGCTCACCACTTCCCAATCAATTGCCAGCTAGCCATCAGCAGCAAAAGAGAGCCAGATGAATTTCCACCTCCTTCAAAACACCTCCTGCTTGATGTTATATGATATGGAATATCCCTTTGGCCAGTTAAGTCAGATGTCCGAATTCTGTTCCTTGCCAGCTCCTTGGGTTCTTTTCTGTGAATGTACAACACTGCTTAGCAGCAACTATAAACATCCGGTTGTTATCAACATTGTTTTTCTCATAGAATCAAAACATAGCATCATACCAGACTCACTGAAGAACATAATTCTGTCACAGCTGAAACTAAGACAATTCCACACCTTCCTGTGCAGCTTTTGGCACAAGCCAGTTGTGGAGGCTGGTTACTGCACTGATAAACAAGGTCTGCTTGTTTGAGAACTGGACTACAGTCAAGAAAGCCAGATCTCAGCCTCTGGAGTGCTCCTAGTAGTAGAGAACAAGTGGAGCAATAGTCATAGAATCCTTAGAGTTGGAAGGGATCTCTGAAGGCCATCAATCCTACTCCCCTGCAATGAACAGGGACACCACAGCTAGATTAAGTTGTCCAGGGCCTTATTCAATCTTGCCTTGAAAATCTTCGGGGATGAGGCAGTGTATGGAAACTGCTGAATCATGGCCTGAACCACTGATTAATCACCTGAGGTGGGCATTGAGTCAGCTGCAGGAGCACAGGTGAAGGCAATGCACCTGTGTGACCAGAAGGGGTGGAGTCCGGCTCTGTCATGGTTTTATGATTTTTTGGTACTGGTATTCCACGTCATAACATCATGTATTGCATTAAGAGTTAAAGAGCTAATACTCCAGCTCCCATAGATCATTGATAATTCCAGGTATACCTGTCTCAGAAGAGAAGAAGCACTACATTCCCCAGAGGACTTTGCGATGCTTTGTATTTTTACGTGTTTTCTGCTCAGAGGGAACAGATAAAAACCCTCAGCGGTCACGGGACACGCTCTTTCCTTCGGGATCGACTCAGCAGTGGGTGCTCGCTGCCGTATCGCCTTCAGCGTTAGCGTAAGGCCTTCGGTTTATCGGACACTCTCTCTTGCTCATTTTATTTGATTCATTAGCCTCAATTCCAATTATATTGTATTATATTCTGTTATTTTGCTTTCTGATATCTTATTTAGTAAATTAGCTTTCCTCCTCAGATCGTTGCTGCTGTTTTGTTTCTAGGCCCATCTCCCTTTTCCCTTTTCCCTTTTTCCTTCCCCTTTCCTGGGGCGTGGGTCCGTGGGTCCCCCGCACCAGTCGTCACGGAACCGGGCCGATCCAGCCTGGTAAAACATTGACATTTTTGGCGCTCAACGTGGGGCTTACGAGCTGCCTTAGCCGGGCAGAGACATACTCTTAGAGTGAATCTCTGTTTCTTGCTAGCAAGCTTATCTGTACTGCAGGTACTGTATGGCATAACACGACCTTGAAGTCTGGGCGTACTGCCAGTTGTTCTGGGATATTTGTAAACTTTTTTGGGTACTGCTAGCTTGTTTTAGTAAAGAAAAAAAAAATGCTCTCGCTTTTTAAACTGCTCTTAAAGGGGCTGCATTTTGTTGTTTTTTTTCCCTTTTAATGCTCAAAATGTACTGGGACTTTTTCCCTGAACACCTGCAAGATCCTGAGAACCTAAGCAGAGATTTGAGACAGGGATGTTGCGGCTCAGACAGATCTGAGGAGGCCCAAATTATTTGGGGTCTCGCTTATGCCAATCAGACCTTATTCAATACTATCCCAGAGAGGCATAGAGTTTCTGAAATAGAGCGAGAGAGTCTCCGAGCCGAGAGGGATAGTGTCCAGATCCAGAAAGAGAGTCTTTTAGCTGACAATCAGACTGTCCTGACCAATTTAGACAGCCTCCAGTCTGATCAAGACACCCTCCAGACCAAGCAAGTCGCTTTTCAGTTCGAGAAAGACGCCCTCCAGCCTGAAGGAGATGCCCTCCAGTCTGAACTCAACAACCCTCAGTCTCAAGAAGATGGTCTCCAGTTTGTGCAAGATGCCCTCCAACCTGAAAGAGACACCCTCCTCTCTGAGCGAGATGTCATCCTGTCTGAACGGTACTCCTTCAGAACTGAGCAAGGTACCTACCAGCCACAATAGCCCCTGCCCCCCAGCCAGGTGGTGGAAAGAGATATTAGAGTGTATTGGACTGTGTGGATTCGATGGCCTGGCACATCAGAACCACAAAATTATAAGGCACTGGTGGACACTGGTGCACAATGCACTCTAATGCCCTCAAATCACCAAGGGACAGAATTAATCTATACTTCTGGGGTAACTGGGGGTTCACAAGAGTTGACCATGACTCACTCACCTTTTACCAGCCCCATAAGGCCGGTGCGTAAAGCCAGTGGAGAATGGAGGCTGACGGTAGATTACCGTGGCCTGAATGAAGTCACACCCCCAACTGAGTGCTGCTGTGCCGGACATGCTTCAACTCTAGTATGAACTGGAGTCAAAAGCAGCCAAGTGGTATGCCACCATTGACATTGCCAATGCCTTCTTTTCAATTCCTTTGGCCAAAGACTGCAGGCCGCAGTTTGCTTTCACCTGGAGAGGAGTTCAGTACACCTGGAACCGTTTGCCGCAGGGGTGGAAGCACAGCCCAACCATTTGCCATGGGTTGATCCAAACTGCATTGGAACAGGGCGGTGCTCCTGAGCACTTACAGTACATTGATGACATCATTGTGTGGGGCAATACAGCAGGGGAAGTTTTCGAGAAAGGGGAGAGAATAATCCAGATCCTCCTGCGAGCTGGCTTCGCTATTAAGCGAAGCAAAGTGAAAGGGCCTGCACAGGAAATTCAGTTCCTAGGCATAAAGTGGCAGATGTGATTGACAAAACTACTGCCATGTCTCCACCCACCAGTAAGACAGAGACCCAAGCTTTTCTGGGTGTAGTGGGCTTTTGGAGAATGCATGTTCCAAACAACAGCCTCATTGTGAGCCCTCTCTTTCGGGTGACACGGAAGAAGACTGATTTTGTATGGGGCCCTGAGCAGCAGCAGGCTTTTGAGCAAATTAAGCAGGAGATAGCCCGTGCCGTGGCCCTGGGGCCAGTGCGGACGGGACAGGATGTAAAGAACATCCTCTACACTGCTGCTGGAAAGGAAGGTCCCACTTGGAGTTTGTGGCAAAGAGCTTCTGGAGAGACCCGAGGCCGACCCCTTGGTTTCTGGAGTCGAGCATACAGGGGGTCTGAGGAGCGCTACACTCCAACTGAGAAGGAGATTTTAGCCGCGTACGAGGGGGTTCGAGCTGCTTCCGAACAAATCGGTACTGAAGCGCAGCTCCTGCTGGCACCTCGACTGCCAGTGCTGAACTGGATGTTTAAAGGAACAGTTCCCTCTACCCATCATGCTACTGATGCCACTTGAGTAAGTGGATTGCGCTGATTACACAGCGAGTTCGGATGGGGAACCCCAACCGTCCAGGAATCCTGGAGGTGATCATGGACTGGCCTGAAGGTAAAAAGTTTGGAACAACACCCGCAGAGGAGGTATCACATGCTAAAGAAGCCCCACCATATAATGAACTACCAGACAATGAAAAGAGATATGCCCTGTTCACAGATGGATCATGTCGTATTGTGGGAAAGCACCACAGATGGAAATCTGCAGTGTGGAGCCCCACGCGACAAGTTGCAGAGGCCACTGAAGGAGAAGGAGAATCAAGTCAATTTGCAGAGGTAAAGGCTGTCCAACTGGCCTTAGATATTGCTGAACATGAGAGGTGGCCAGTGCTTTATCTTTATACTGACTCATGGATGGTGGCAAATGCCTTATGAGGGTGGTTACAGCAATGGGAAGAAAATGGCTGGCAATGGAGGGGTAAACCTATTTGGGCTGCTGAACTGTGGAAAGATGTTGCTGCCCGAGTAAAGAATATGGTTGTAAAGGTGCGCCATGTAGATGCTCATGTTCCTAAAAGCCGAGCAACTGAAGAACAACAGAATAACCATCAGGTAGATAGAGCTGCCAAAGTTAAGATGGCTCAAGTAGACCTGGACTGGCAACACAAAAGTGAATTATTTTTAGCTCGATGGGCCCATGAGACCTCCGGCCATCAAGGAAGAGATGCAACATATAAGTGGGCTAGAGACCAAGGGGTGGACTTAACTATGGACGCTATTGCACAGGTTATCCATGACTGTGATACTTGCGCCACAATTAAACAAGCCAAGAGGATGAAACCTCTTTGGGGAGAAAGGCGATGGCAAAAGTATAAATATGGGGAGGCATGGCAGGTTGATTATATCACCTTGCCACGAACTCACAATGGTAAGCGTTATGTGCTCACCATGGTGGAAGCAACCACTGGGTGGCTTGAAACATACGCAGTACCCCATGCTACCGCCCGAAACACCATTCTAGGTCTTGAGAAGCAAGTCCTGTGGCGACATGGCAGTCCAGAAAGAATTGAGTCAGAAAATGGGACTCATTTCAAAAATTGTCTTGTAAATAATTGGGCCAAAGATCATGGCATTGAGTGGATTTATCATATCCCCTATCATGCACCAGCTTCTGGTAAGATGGAAAGATACAAAGGGTTGCAAAAAACCATGTTGAAAGCAATGGGTGGCGGAACATTTAAGCATTGGGAGAAGCATTTGGCAGAAGCTACCCGGTTGGTCAACACTCGAGGATCCATCAATCGTGATGGTCCTGCCCAATCCAGCTCCCTACCTACAGTAGAGGGAGATAAGGTCCCTGTAGTACATGTAAAGAACATGTTGGGAAAAGCGGTATGGGTCCTTCCAGTTTCTGGAAAGGGCAAACCTCTCCGTGGAACTGTCTTTGCTCAGGGACCTGGGTCCACCTGGTGGGTGATGCAGAAGAATGGGGATGTTCAATGTGTACCACAAGGGAATTTGATGTTGGGGGAGTGCAGTCAGTAATTCCATGTATATACTTGTATATATGTTGTGTGTGTGTGTATCTAATGCATGTTAATCATTGTTTTTCTGTATGTATCAAGAATCATGTAGTGATGTGGAATAAGGGGTGGAATGTCATGGTTTTATGATTTTTTGGTACTGGTATTCCACATCATGTATTGCATGCATCATGTATTGCATTAAGAGTTAAAGAGCTAATACTCCAGCTCCATAGATCATTGATAATTCCAGGTATACCTGTCTCAGAAGAGAAGAAGCACTACCTTCCCCAGAGGACTTTGCGATGCTTTGTATTTTTACGTGTTTTCTGCTCAGAGGGAACAGATAAAAACCCTCAGCGGTCACGGGACACGCTCTTTCCTTCGGGATCGACTCAGCAGTGGGTGCTCGCTGCCGTATCGCCTTCAGCGTTAGCGTAAGGCCTTCGGTTTATCGGACACTCTCTCTTGCTCATTTTATTTGATTAATTAGCCTCAATTCCAATTATATTGTATTATATTCTGTTATTTTGCTTTCTGATATCTTATTTCGTAAATTAGCTTTCCTCCTCAGATCGTTGCTGCTGTTTTGTTTCTAGGCCCATCTCCCTTTTCCCTTTTCCCTTTTTCCTTCCCCTTTCCTGGGGCGTGGGCCGATCCAGCCCGGTAAACCGTTGACAGGCTCCACCTCTCCCAGACCCCATTTAAGGGCTGACCACCACTGAGGAAGGATCTCTTGTTAGGGATCCCTCCCCTGCGAAGTTATTGGCAAGCCTTAACTATCTGCAAAAGGCAAGCCTCTATTTACCAATTGTCAAAATATACTATCCACCTCATTATTTTCTGTGAATACTGTTCTTTTGGGTTATTCACCCAACAGGCATCAACCACAACTCCAGGTAACTTGTTCCTGTGTCTCACCACCCTCGCTGTAAAAGATTTTTACAGTGTTCTTTCCCCATTTGTAACCTAAAGGCAAAACAGGGAGAGTTACTCTTGGTCAGATAGGGAGATGTCTTCTTTCCCCTAAATGAAGAAAATTTCTTTAGCTGCACACCTGGGGCTTGTGAGAAGACAATGAAAGCGTTTTAGGCACTTATGCAGAATTCATCAGAAGTCCCAAGGCAGTTTTAAAATGCTGTTCTCTAACAATTTGCTGCAGATGGCAGTACAAATGTATAATTGTGACCTTAGTGACAGCACCAGCCAAGGTCACCAATGAAAAGGACATGCATCATTAGAGAAGAATTAAATTTGCAATAAATGGCTTGCATTTCATTTTTTATTAATATACTTATCTGACCAGAGCATGTTAAAATAAGATTGTTATTAGCAGTGTAGTAGCTTAAATGCTATGGGTCATGATGTTGATCTTTCATTCACAGTGTGGTTTTATTTGCTGTCAAGTTTTTTTTTTTCTTAGAACCATAGAATCCTTATTGGAAGGGACCTTTAGATGTCATCTAGTCCAACTCCCCTTCAATGAATAGGGACATCACAGCTAGATGAATCTGCCTGATCCAGCCTCACCTTGAAAGTTTCCAGGAATGGGGCATCCATCACATCTCTTGGTAAACTGTTCTGGTGCCTTGTCACCCTCAGTGTAAAAGACTTTATCCAAACTAAATCTAGCCTCTTTACACTCAAAACCATTTTCTCTGGTTCTATTAGAACAGACCCTGTTAAAGAGTCTATCCCCTTCTTTCCTGTAGCTCCCCTTTAGATATTGAAAGTCTCATTGTCAGGTTTTCCCAGAGCCTTCTGTTCTCCAGGCTGAAGAGCCCCAGCTATCCTCCATAGGAAAGATGTTCCATCCCTTGAGTCATTTTTGTGGCCCCTTCTGGACATGCTCCAAGAGGTCTGTGTCTCTCCTGTACTGTGTCTCTCCAGGATTCCACACCTGGACACAGAACTCCAGATAAGGCCTCATCAGTGCAGTGTAGAGTAGAAGGGCATGATTACCTCCCTTGACCTGATGGCCGTGCTTCTTCTGTATGCCCAGCATACGTTGCCTTTCTGGGCTATGAGGGTACATTGTTGGCTCATGTCCAGCTTGTCATCCATCAGTACCCCAGGTCTTTTTCAGCAGGCATGTGCTCAATACTTTTATACCCCAGATTATGCTGGTAGTGGATATTGCCTCGATCCAGTTGCAAGAACTTCCATTTGAGTTTATTGAATTGCGTGAGGTTCACCTGGACCCACTGCTCAAGCCTGTCTAGATGGAATCCCACCTGTGTGTTGATGTACACCATAGCTTGCTGTTATTGGCAAACTCAACTCCACCATCAATGTCATTTGATAAAGATATTTAAGAGTATTGGTCCCAGCACTGAACCCTGGGGGATACCATTCATCACTGATCACTATCCAGACACTGAGCCAATGACACCACTCTCTGGAGTTGATCTTTCAGAGTGTTGAACAGTCCAGCCATCAAATCCATATCCTTCCAGTTTGGAGAGAAGGATATTGTAGAGTACCATGTAAAAAGCCTTACTGAAGTCCAGATGGATGACATCAGTGGCTCTTCCCTTGTCCACTGATACAGTGACACCATCATAGAAAGCCTCTTGGTTGGTCAAACAGCATTTGCCCTTGGTGAAGCCATGTTAGTTCTCCCATAACACATCCTTTTCTTCCATGTCCATAGCTGCTGTGGATTCAGGATCCGAATAGATTGCTCTCGGGCAGGGAAGCATGACAGGACTCAACATGAGTGATCAGGCTTCAATTTATTACCCAGACAGCCTCATTCTTATAGTGTTTAAGACACAGGCGTATAGAAAATATCACACAACCATTGGTAGAGAGCCTTGAGAAAAACAGCTTTAAAACAACTCCCAACAATTAACAGCAGTGAGAAACACATCTTGGATGAGGCGACTTTTGATATCATCCTAATCCTAAGAAACCAGGCAGGAATGCGTTGGTGGCAGATGCAAAAGGCAGAGCTGGCAGGGCACCCCCTGCTTCAAAGTGCACTTTTCCTCTCCCACTCACCACAGACCATCTCCTGCTTTTACTTTTCTCGAGGATCACACAGTGTAGTTTCCTTTGAGCACCATATCAGCATGGCCAGTGCGTAACACAGAGCCCAAAGGGAACATCTGCTAGCTAAACAGAATAGACTATCAAGGACAGCTTACTCTAAAAAATACCTATAGTTACAATTATCAGCAGTCCTGTGAAGCCTTCTTCGCTGAAGGCAGGCTGAACAACATAATCACAGAAGTTTCCCATAGATGTCTTGGCAGCTTGGGTTGCTCAGCTGAAGCAGTTCATGTCCACCTTGAGTTGTTTGTCGCTTGGCCTAGGAGCATTGTGACCTCCTATCAACGTCTAGTACTTCTCTATGAGCATATAGTCTGTGCTGCCGTGCAAACTATGCTCATGCATACTGCCATGACCTCCCTGCTCCTGCAGCCATTCCCCAATACATAGCTTCCAGGAGGATCTGCTCCTTGATCTTTCCTGGCACAGAGATGAGACTGACACATTGGTAGATCCCGTAGTCATCCTTTCTACCCTTCTTCAAAAGTGAGTGTTATGTTGCCTTTTTTTCCAGTAGCCAAGGATTTAACCTGATTGCCATGACTTCTCAAACATTGTTGAGAGTGGCTTTGTGACTACATCCGTGAATTCCCTCAGGACTCTGGGATACATCTCATTGAGACTTGTGGATGTTTACGATCCTCAGGTGGTTACAAACCTGATCTTTACTTACACTGGGAGAGATGTTGCTTCCCCAATCCCCTCCTACCAAGCCAAACATTTCAGATCTGTTTGACAAGCAGTAATCAGAGAACACTGAGGCAAAAAAGCTGTTAAGTAAATCAGCCTTCTCCTTGTCTCTTGTTTGCCTGTTGCCAAGCCACTATCTATAATATTTGAAAAGTCATGCCAGTCTGGTGAAACTCCCACAGACTGAAAAAGGGAAACATAACCCCAATTTTCAAGAGAGGAAAAAAAGAGGATCCAGGGAACTACAGGCCAGTCAGTCATACGTCTGTACTTGTCAAGATCATGGAGCATGATTGAATATACTCCTCATCTTGGAAAGTAAAGACGAGGTCATAACCAATATGGCTTCACCAAAGGTAAGTCATGCCTGACAAACTTTGTGGCCTTTTATGATGGAGTTACAGTGTAAGTGGTAAAGGAAGAGCAATGGATGTCATCTGCCTGGACTTGTGCAAAGAGTTTGTCACTGTCCCATGTGATCCTGGTTGCTGAATTGGAGAAAAATGGATTTGATGGATGGACCACTTGCTGGACAAGGAATTGGCTTGATAGTTGCACTCATGGTTGCAGTGAATGGGACACTGTCCAAGTGGAGAGCAGTGATTAGTGGTGTTACTCAGGGATCAGTGCTGGGACTGGTAGCATTTAACATCTTTGCAGGTGATATGAACAGTGGGAACAGTGGGAATAAGTTTGTAGATGACACCAATTTGACTCATACAGTTGACACATTTGAGGGAAGGGAAGGCATTCAGAGGAACCTGGGTGGGCTTGAGAGGTGCACCCATGCCAATTTCACAACATTAACAAAGCTAAGTGCAAGGTCCTGTTTTGGGGTGGGGACAAAAGCACAGGTACAACTGGGACAGAGAATGGCTTGAGAGGAGCCCTGAGGAGATGATTTGGGGGTGTCAGTTGATGAAAGACTCAACATGATGCGCACTTACACTCCAGATGGCCAATTGTATCCTGGGTTGCATCAAGAGAATCCCAACTAGCAGGTGGATGGAGATATTTGTGCCCTTCTACTCTGCTGTCATGAGACCACACCTAGAAAGAGGGCTGGAACACCTCCCCTACAGGGACAGGCTGAGAGAGTTGAGGCTCTTCAACCTAGAGAAGAGAATGGGCAGCCTACAGGAAAGCTAAGGGGACATTTTTTATAAGGGCATTAATCAGCAGGATGAGGGGAAATGCTTTAAACTGGAAGATTTATACTAGATATTAGGAAGAAATTCTTTACTGTGAGGATAGTAAGAAACTGGAGCCTGTTGCTGTCAGGGGTTTGTGGGCTGGTTCGGCCCGGCCCTGCAACAACCGAGGAAGGAGACCCACAGGCCCACACCCCGAACAGGGGGAAGGGGGAAAGGGAAAAAAAAAGGGAGATAAGCCCCAAAACAAAACAGCAGCAACGATCTGAGGGGGAAAAGCTAATTTACTAAATAAGACATCAGGAAGTAAATAACACAATATAATGCAATACAATTTGGAATTAAGCCTAATGAATCAAACAAAACGAGTGAGAGAGAGAGAGAGAGAGAGAGAGAGAGTGAGTGCCCGATAAACCGAAGGCCTTACGCTAACACTGAAGGCGGACGGCAGCGAGCACCCACTCCTAAGTGATCCTAGAGGAAAGAGAGAGAACGTCCTGTGACCGCAGAGAGTTTTTATCTGTTCCCTCTGAGCGGAAAACATGTGAAAAAATACAAAGCATTGCAAAGTCCTCTGGGGAATGTAGTTCTCCCTGACTCCCAATGCACTACATGATGCCATGATGTGGAATACCAGTACCAAAAAATCATAAAACCACGACATTCCACCCCTTATTCCACATCACTATATCATGCTTGATACATACAGAAGAACAATGATTAACGTGCATTAGATACAAGCACACACTATATATACAAGTATATACATGGAATTACTGAGGGCGGTCTCCAGACATCAAATTCCCTTGTGGTATACATTGAACATCCCCATTCTTCTGCATCACCCACCAGGTAGACCCAGGTCCCTGAGCAAAGACAGTTCCACGGAGAGGTTTACCCTCTCCAGAAGCTGGAAGTACCCAAACTGCTTTTCCCAACATGTTCTTTACATGTACTACAGGGACCTTATCTCCCTCTACAGTAGGCAGAGAGCTGGATTGGGCAGGACCATTGCGATTGATGGATCCTCGGGTGTTGACCAACCAGGTGGCTTCTGACAGATTTTTCTCCCAGTGCTTAAATGTTCCACCACCCATTGCTTTCAACATTGTTTTTAACAATCCATTGTACCTTTCAATTTTACCAGAAGCTGGTGCATGATAGGGGATATGGTAAATCCACTCAATGCCATGATCTTTGGCCCAAGTATCTACAAGAGAATTTTTGAAATGACTTCCATTATCAGACTCAATTCTTTCTGGAGTACCATGTCGCCACAGGACTTGTTTCTCCAGACCTAGAATGGTGTTTCGGGCGGTAGCATGGGGTACTGCGTATGTTTCAAGCCACCCAGTGGTCGCCTCCACCATGGTGAGCACATAACGCTTACCACTGCGAGATCGTGGCAAGGTGATATAATCAACCTGACATGCCTCCCCATATTTATATTTTTGCCACCGCCCTTCCTCCCAAAGAGGTTTCATCCTCTTGGCTTGTTTAATTGCGGTGCATGTATCACAGTCATGGATCACCTGTGCGATGGCATCCATAGTTAAGTCCACCCCTCGGTCTCTAGACCACTTACAGGTCGCGTCCCTTCCTTGATGGCCGGAGGTCTCATGGGCCCACCGAGCTAGAAATAATTCACTCTTATGTTGCCAGTCCAAGTCTACTTGAGTCACCTTAACTTTGGCAGCTCCATCTACCTGGTGGTTGTTTTGTTGTTCTTCAGTTGCCCGGCTCTTAGGAACATGAGCATCTACATGGCGCACCTTTACAGCCACGTTCTTTATTCGGGCAGCAATAACTTTCCACATTTCAGCGGCCCAAATAGGTTTACCCTTCCGTTGCCAACCATTTTGTTCCCACTGCTATAACCACCCCCATAAAGCATTCGCCACCATCCATGAGTCAGTATAAAGATAAAGCACTGGCCACCTCTCACGTTCAGCAATATTTAAGGCTAATTGGACAGCCTTTACCTCTGCAAATTGACTTGATTCTCCTTCTCCTTCAGTGGCCTCTGCAACTTGTTGCATGGGACTCCACACAGCAGATTTCCATTTGCGGTGCTTTCCCACAAAGCGACACGATCCATCTGTGAACAGGGCATATCTCTTTTCATCTTCTGTTAGTTCATTATGTGGTGGGGCTTCTTTAGCACGTGACACCTCCTCTGCTGGTGTTGTTCCAAACTTTTTTCCTTCAGGCCAGTCCATGATCACCTCCAGGATTCCTGGACGGTTGGGGTTCCCCATCCGAGCTCGCTGTGTAATCAGCGCAATCCACTTACTCAAGTGGCATCAGTAGCACGATGGGTAGAGGGAACTGTTCCTTTAAACATCCAGTTCAGTACTGGCAGTCGAGGTGCCAGAAGGAGCTGCGTTTCGGTACCGATTACTTCGGAAGCAGCTCGAACCCCCTCATACGCGGCTAAGATCTCCTTCTCAGTTGGAGTGTAGCACTCCTCAGACCCCCTGTATGCTCGACTCCAGAAACCAAGGGGTCGGCCTCGGGTCTCTCCAGAAGCTCTTTGCCACAAACTCCAAGAGGGACCTTCCTTTCCAGCAGCAGTGTAGAGGATGTTCTTTACATCCTGTCCCGTCCGCACTGGCCCCAGGGCCACGGCACGGGCTATCTCCTGATTAATTTGCTCAAAAGCCTGCTGCTGCTCAGGACCCCACACAAAATCATTCTTCTTCCGGGTCACCTGATAAAGGGGGCTCACAATGAGGCTGTTGTTTGGAACATGCAGTCTCCAAAATCCCACTACACCCAGAAAAGCTTGGGTCTCTGTCTTACTGGTGGGTGGAGACATGGCAGTAATTTTGTCAATCACATCTGTTGGGATGTGACGACGTCCACCTTGCCACTTTATGCCTAGGAACTGAATTTCTTGTGCAGGCCCTTTTACTTTGCTTCACTTAATAGTGAAGCCAGCTCGCAGGAGGATCTGTATTATTGTCTCTCCTTTCTTAAAAACTTCCTCTGCTGTATTGCCCCATACAACAATATCATCGATGTACTGCAGATGCTCAGGAGCGCCGCCCTGTTCCAATGCAGTTTGGATCAACCCATGGCAAATGGTTGGGCTGTGCTTCCACCCCTGGGGCAAACGGTTCCAGGTGTACTGAACGCCTCTCCAGGTGAAGGCAAACTGTGGCCTGCATTCTGTGGCCAAGGGAATTGAAAAGAAGGCGTTAGCAATGTCAATGGTGGCATACCACTTGGCTGCTTTTGACTCCAGTTCATACTGGAGTTGAAGCATGTCCGGCACAGCAGCACTCAGTGGAGGTGTGACTTCATTCAGGCCACGGTAACCTACCGTCAACCTCCATTCTCCATTGGCTTTACGCACTGGCCATATGGGGCTGTTAAACGGGGTGTGAGTTTTGCTGATCACTCCCTGGCTCTCTAGCTGACGAATCAGATTATGAATAGGGAGCAAGGAATCCCTGTTGGTGCGGTACTGCCGTCTGTGCACCGTTTTTGTAGCAATTGGTACTTGTTGCTCCTCTACTTGTAGCAACCCGACAACAGATGGATCTTCTGACAGGCCAGGTAAAACAGATAGTTGCTTAATGCTATCTGTGTCCACAGTAGCTATTCCAAAAGCCCATCGATACCCCTTGGGATCCTTAAAGTGCCCCCTTCTGAGATAGTCTATACCAAGTATGCATGGGGCCCCCTGTCCGGTCACTATAGGATTCTTCTGCCAGTCTTTACCCTTGAGGCTTATTTCTGCCTCCAGCACAGACAATTCCTGAAAGCCCCCAGTCACTCCAGAGATATGAATCAATTCTGCCCCTTTATAACTTGAAGGCATTAGAGTACATTGTGCACCAGTATCCACCAGTGCCTCATATTTCTGTGGGTTTGATGTGCCAGGCCACCGAATCCACACAGTCCAATACACTCTATTATCCCTCTCCCTCCTCTGGCTGTGGGCAGGGCCCCTCTATTCATTACCTGTAGTGACAGGAACAACTTCGCTGGTAGTCGGTCTGTGTTGTAATTCTCTCACCCGTGCTCGCAGTGCAGGGGTGGGTTTTTGATGCCATTCCTTCATATCTTCTCCATTTGCACGTAAGTAACTCCACAAAGCCACGCGCGACATGAAGTTAGTAAAGTTAGTGTTGTCATTTGCTTGAGCAGGATGGCGTTTGCTTCTGATAGTTGCAACCGATTCAACCCTATCAATCAGTTGGCATAATTTTCCCAATATATCTACCATTTGTCCTTCTAACTTTGATATGGCTGAAATGGACGCGTATGGCGGTGGAAATTTTTGTTCGAAGTTTTGAAGTGTAAGAATTAGTTCAAAAACTGGAGGTTTTCTGTCTTGGTCCTCATATCTGTTGAACGTTGTCACTAGTGTACCGGCATACCTTTCTGGTGCTGACTTTGAAAGCTTCTGACATATTTCGGGTGTACTCCTTACTTTCTCTGGATCATGGTCCCGATCGTCAGGATCAAACGTGGGATCATACAGCATTTCCGCCACAGCTGTTTCTCTCAAATACTGGATGCCTTCCTCAATAGTTTTCCATCTTTTCACTTTAGGTGCCAGGTCACTCTTGTAGGGATATCTTTCCCTCACAGCTACTAGCATTCGTTGCCAGAGGCTGGCGATTCCATCCATATACCTGCTGATTCCTCTGTCGACAGCCGGATCTCGGGCAATGTTTCCTAGTTGGCGAGCTTCGTTACTATCAAGGGACACACTGTTGGCCCCGTTGTCCCAACACCGAAGCAACCAAGTGACAATACTCTCATCCGGACGTCGAACAAACTCCTTTCTTGAGCCTTGGATCTCAGACATTGTCATGGGCCGACAAAACGTCCTAACTTTAACTTTCTCTTCACCTTCATCATCACTTTCTTCTACATGTCTCTCACTTTTCTTTGTTGCCTTTCTCGATGGTGGTGGGGTTGTGGCCACCCCCTCACCTATATCTTCCTCTTCTTTCGGCACCTCTTCTTTGCGTTCTAGGCGCGAGGACACACGTTTCCATTTCTTGCCTTCCACAGGGGCAACTGACTTTGATACTGGTGCTTCCTTTGGCTGGTCAAGTGTGACCGGGATGTTTTCCTCTTTGGTTTGGGCCTCAGTTTGGACACTCTCTCTCTTCATAATAGTATATAAACCTCGGTAAGCATAAGCCAAGCCCCACATAAGCTGTTCCACCTCAGATCTTTCTGAGCCGCAACACCCTTTACTCAGATACAGGCCTAGCTCCTCAGGATCCTGCAATTGTTCAGGAGAAAAATCCCATGACACCGGGTGTCCCCATGCTTCTAATTTCTTTCCTAAAACTCTCCACTCTCCCTGCCATTCAACATTCTCTGTTTCTGGGAGAAGCTTTCTGCACATGATGTAAAGTGCTACTACATGCAGGAGGACTAATATCCCAATTATTAACACCATCCCTAAGCTGTGATCTTGAAAATTCATAAAAAACTGAGAGGGGAACCTGGATACCTATTCAAACATCACATGGTTCGTTAACATGCTATCGTTTGTTCCATTAGCTGGGGTGCCCTGGTATCTGGCAGGTGCCTCTATCATTGCTTTTAATTTATCATATAGGGACCAGAACCAATGGAACAGAATGGCAAACTTAACCAAGTTCCAGTACGTTTTGAGCATTAAGAGGGAAAAAGCGGTGAAGTACAATCCCTGTAAGGGCAGTTTTAACAGAAACAGAAAAGACGTTTTTATTATTATTTTTTTTTCTTGTACTAAAACAATCTGGCAGTACCCAAAAGAAGTTTACAGATATCCCAAAACAACTGGCAGTACGCCCGGACTTCAAGGTCGTGTTTTGCTGTACAGCACTTGCAGTACAGATAAGCTTGTTAACAACAGACAGAGATTCACTCTAAAAGTTTGTCTCTGCCCGGCTAAGGCAGCTGGTCGTGCCCCATGTTGGGCGCCAAAAATGTCAGGGGTTTGTGGGCCGGTTCGGCCCGGCCCCGCAACAACCGAGGAAGGAGACCCACAGGCCCACACCCCGAACAGGGGGAAGGGGGAAAGGGAAAAAAAAAGGGAGATAAGCCCCAAAACAAAACAGCAGCAACGATCTGAGGGGGAAAAGCTAATTTACTAAATAAGACATCAGGAAGTAAATAACACAATATAATGCAGTACAATTTGGAATTAAGCCTAATGAATCAAACAAAACGAGTGAGAGAGAGAGAGAGAGAGAGAGAGAGAGAGAGAGTGAGTGCCCGATAAACCGAAGGCCTTACGCTAACGCTGAAGGCGGACGGCAGCGAGCACCCACTCCTAAGTGATCCTAGAGGAAAGAGAGAGAACGTCCCGTGACCGCAGAGAGTTTTTATCTGTTCCCTCTGAGCGGAAAACACGTGAAAAAATACAAAGCATTGCAAAGTCCTCTGGGGAATGTAGTTCTCCCTGACTCCCAATGCACTACATGATGCCATGATGTGGAATACCAGTACCAAAAAATCATAAAACCATGACAGTTGCCCAGAGAGGCTTTTTTTTGTTTTAATTTTTCCCCCATCCCACAGAGAGGAGAATGAATGAGCAAAGGGATGTGTGGTATTTAGCTGCTTGCTGGATTAAACCACAATAGCATCTCACTGAAGTTTTTTACTTCCTTAGAGAAAAAGTCATCTCTGACTTTAGACTGGAGCCTGTGGAAGTGAAAGTGTTGTTACACTGTTAAGCTGTGTCAATATGAAAGAAAAAGTGATCTGCCACATAGAGGTACCTTCCAACCTCCACAATTCTGTAATTCTGTGGTTGCAGCCCCACTTCAGAAGTTTTCATGCCTTTCTTTCCCTTATATAAGCGTGATAGTAGACACAAGATATGGAAATTAAAGAACATAGTTTTTATTTAGAAAATGCAGGGGCTTGTGGATAGGAGAGATTTTATAGCAGCAACTCACGTTCTGTATTCCTAAACAGATCAAATTCAGAGAAACCTTAGCACAGTAAAGTCTCTTTCTAGGCAGCTTTTTATACACAATCTCCTTTCTGCAGAAGTATATGGTTCCAGTTATGCACAGTCAAAATGTCAGGGCTTTACCTGTCTCCCTCCCCTCCACCAGCTGAGAAGCCAACAAGTGCCTCTTCAACTAAGGATTAGCTCTGAGTGCCCTTCCCACATGTAAGTGCAGTCACACTCCAGGCATTTAAAGACATCAATGCTGAATAAAGTCAGGACAGGTGTTGAGTATTTTGTCTACTGGCTTCTATGTAGCCTAGCCTCTTTGAAGCCACTTCTTTGAACAGGTAAACAATATCAAGGCTGTGCCTTCCATTCAAATGGATTGCAAAGATTTTGAGACCATTCCATCTAGTGGACACGACTCTTCGAGCTGTCTGGTTTGCTGATCACACCCCAATTCTCTGACAAATGAGCTCATGAGTAGGGAGCAAGTAACCCAGTTGGTGCAGTACTACCACCTTTGTACTATTTCTGTAGCAATTGGTTCCGGTTGCTCTTTCACTTTTAGTACCCCCTGACAGATGGACCTTCTGACAGACCAGACAACACAGACAGCTGCTAAACATTCACTATAACTACAGCAGTGTAGGGTGGGAAACAAAATGAATAATACCAAATGCTATTGTCAGTCAAAATTTTGATGGAGGGTGTAATTTAGAATGATTATCAGGATGGCAAAGAGACAATCAATGATAAGGGATATACTCAGTCATCCCAAAGACAAAAGCTCAAAGGAGGAAACTCCACAAAGGAGGGATCTCCAACAGAAGATCCTACCCCAGTGGTGGCCAGATCTTAAATGGAGCCTAGGAGAGGTGGAGATAGACTTCACCCCTTCCGGTCACACAGGTGAATAGCCTTGATGGTATATGCCTGCTTCGCTTTCAGCACTGGATAGGCCTGCATTAGCCCATGCTTTAGTGGGCTAATAGTAGTTTGGGTTGAGGTCACTATGAGTATGTATCATGTTGTGATATTCTTTTTGAGGCGATAATCATGTCTTATGTAGAATCTAATCTGGCAGCTTCCTTTTCCCCCTTCATCCAGTGCCTGTTTGTGGCTATTGCTGCTCATTACTCCTACAACCTCTTCACAGAACAAACATTCCCTGTTAATTTGAACATTGTAGTCTTCCTCTACATTCTCAGCCTTATTGCTCTCTTTCTAAACTTTTACTATTGAACATACACAAGGTAAAAGAAGGGGAAGCTAATATAAGGACAATCAAAAAGGAAAGTGAGCACAGTTTGAACTTGCACATTCTCTTCATGAAGAAAAATGATCTGGGGAAGTATGTGTGAGGATCTTATGTGCAGACCTTTGGTTGCCTTCAAATATTCAAAGTCAGGAAAACAAACGACAAACTCAAGTTTTAAGATATTAAGGAGCTCACTCATCAACACAGAATCCTTTGTAAAATCAGCATACCAGAAGAGCTCTGCTTTCCCTTCAAGCTGTCAGTAGTTTGAAAGCCTAGCATTTAAACTTGACTCTATGGCTTGGTAGAGAATTTATCTCCACTCATAAGACAATCCCAGCATAGATCAGGAAGGGTGAAGTGACTCCAACCTGAAAGCAATATCCCAGTAACAGCAGGAAGGAACTCACTGGAACTTCAGGATGTATTTACATGCACACTCCCAGCCTATCCTATCAAGGAAACTTCCACTAGCATTGGGGTGATTTACAGCTAGCTGGCCCATGTGGTTTCACCTTACATCAGTGTAAACATGAAGAATATAGGATAATATTTTGTCAATCTGAACAGCTGCTTCTGTTCTTTCACTATATTAGAGCCTAAAAGTACCATCTTCACCTTTAATTGGTCATTATAAGCCCTTTCACTGTAAGTAGGAAACCAGTGTAGTAAGAGTCATAATGGGCCATTTTCTAGAATGGTGATTAGTCTTCAGTTGCTATCAAAACATACCTTTTCATGCATTGCTCCATATAAATACTACATTTTTAATAGGAAGAATACCTTCACGTTCCACATTTTCTTCTTCTCCAGTTTGTTTCTTTCTTGGACCAGTGCTCAGCGGTGTTTACTTGAAGGCATGCAGTCACGTGGTGTAGGTCCATCCTATGCTCCATAAGTCCAAGGAAGACCATCACTGGGTGTCACACAATCTCACTGTAACATTTCAGTAGCATTTTGTTCCTTCCCAGGATCCTAAAGACTCCAAGACCAGCAGGGAGTAATATTGGTGTCTCAGAGGTACCAAGAGGAGAAGATTTGCCCTCCAGGGCAACATACGGGTAGTATTCATATCTTGGGTCAACATTTCAGCTTGCACTGGGGCATGCCATGGCTGCCTGTACCAAACCTTTTGGCCTACAGGTGTACAACTATATCAGGCACTAAAGGGGGTGGCCTGATCTGCCACAAGGACATGATGGGGGTCCCTCTAGCAATAAGGAGGGGAGTGTTGACCACAATATTGGTAGACAATGTAGAAATTACCGGAGGGACTACCAAACCTCCCACCTCCAATATTTTCCCCAAGGTGCATGTAGGCCACACCATTTTGGTCCTACCAGCACCTTCCAGGGTCACTTTATTCTATGGGCACTTGGTTCTACATACTCAGGGGCAGGGAGCAGAAGATTATTTTCATTGCCAATATGAGTTCTTACCTGATTATTGATTCCCATAATTTGAATCCTAAGCAGGGAGGCCCATGTCATCTGTAACATTTTCAAGGCATGGGGTCTACCATCTCTAGGTCTTAAATTCAGGTCTCGCGAGGTTTCATGGAGCCTCTTTGTCCACCGCTGCAGAGACTGAGAGTCTGTCTTCAGGGCAGCACTGAGAATACCATTATAATGTTCAAAAAGGCCTGACCCCGCTGGATTGTATGGCAGGTGGAATCGCTATTTGATGTTGCTTTATTCTGTTCAGCATTGTATCACTGCACCACTAAAGTGAGTCCCTTGGTAACTCTCAATGACTTGTGGTGTCCCATAGGCAGCCATCAATCTACTGAGTGACTTGATGGTATACGCCTGCTTCGCTTTCAGCACTGGATAGGCCTGCATTAGCCCATGCTTTAGTGGCTGCCCACGTTGTCTTTTGTCCAGCATGCCACAGCTTCTGATGTAACCAGCAGCTGATGTTCTCAGATGGTGAATCCATCAAACTCAGGCCAGTGTGCTGGCTCCATCATTTCCCAGAGACTATAGAGGCTGATTATCAGAAATACGGCAGACACATACAGTCTTGTGTTTAACTGTATTCCATGTGTCTAACCACATATCTTTGCCCCAGATTGGTCTGACGTGAATAGTCCAGTCCTAGGAAGATCAGTGACTGATCCAAAGAGTGAGTCTCCAGTACACAGCCCAAATATCTGGGCAGATATTCAGGACACTATTTCCACGTTGCTTGTTTATCACCATCCACACGGCTTGTAGTTCCGCCTATTGGCTACTCCGACCATCCCCATCTTCAAACCAGACTGCGTCAGAGGAGGGATGGAATGCTACTGCTTTCCAGTTTCTTGGGTTCCCCTTGCTGGACACATCTGTGTACCAGGCATCTTCAGGAATGGGATATCTTCCCTCCTGGATGGGACTCATCTCTGGTGGAGCGACCAAGGTTTCTTTTGGTGCATCACTGCGATACGTCACTGGGCCTAGGATCTTTTGAAGTTCTTCTTTCAGTGGAGATGAAGACAGACTACTACGACTGAGATAGGCAACCCATCATGTCAGTGTCTGTGCCTGGGCCACCCCTGTCTTAGGAAGGTAGGTCAGATCCCTAACCCACCCCTGAAATGGCAGAGTGGTCTTAACTATGAATTCGGCCGTCTGGGTTATTGGCTCTACCACTTGTAATGCAGAATAGGCAGCCAATAGCTGTTTTTCAATCATATTACACCTCTCTTCTGCTCCACGCCAGACCTGAGACCAGAAACCAATGGGGGTCCAAACAGAACTCTGACATTGCCACAGGCTCCAGCCAAAGCCATCTTAGTGACAAGAACATCCAATTCAGCTGGGAAAGTAGGGTCAAATATACCCAATGCCTGGGCTTGCTTAACCTCCTGTTCTGCTTGTTGGAAAGCGTCGTGTTCTGTTCTCCGCCAGTCCCATAGTTGCCCCTTTATCGTGAGTCTATATAAAGGTCTCAGCAGCTGAGGTAAATGAGGTATAAAGGAATACCAACATCCAAATATACCTAAAAACTATCACAGCTGCTCTCACTTGGAAGGAACAGGGAATGCCTGAACCTTATCTATGATAGCACTGGGTAGTACTTTGGATTCTCCTGACCACACTCCCCCCGAGAAATCTCACAGACAGTCCTGGACCTTGCACCTCTTTCTCGGTGGTATGGGGTTAATGGATCCACCACTTGTCCTACTGCCTCCAGTGAGTCAGATTTTAACAGGAGATCATCAATACAGTGGTACAAGTTAACATAAATAGGTTTTCCCCAATTAGCTAGATTGTGCACCGCCAAGTTACGACAATATGATGGCAAATGCACATACCCCAGTGGCAGGACCTGAAAGGTCCACTGCCTGCCCCCCCCATGTAAATGCAAACTGGTCTTGTGATTCTTCAGCAATCAGAATACTGAAGAACGCATCTGTGATAGAAATCAAGTTCTGTACTTTCTATACTTGTTAATCAAACCGTCTCAAGACAGATGTGTCAGTACTTTTCCATGTGTTTTTCTTTTCCTTCTCTTAGAACTGTGTAGTCTGTAGAAGTCTTAAAAATAGATATATAAATGTTTTTATAAATTGGAGCCACAGCGTCTTGTTCTAACATCTGCACAATGAACAACAGATAGTAGTGACCTTCTAAGGAACTGAAAAAGAAAAATAAGCGGAAATCTTCCTTTAAGCATGCATGATTAGAGCTGAAGAGGACTGCAGTATTCATCTTTTCTCCACAAGGAGACTCCCGAATACCAGCCGGCGCAGACCAGGAAGAAAAGATAAACATGAATATAGAGATAAGAGACAATAAAAAGAGGGGTCGGGAGGCCCCTGGTGCACACTTTTGGCGGAGTGGAGACTCCTGTCCGCCCAGCGCTGTTTCTCTCGTTTATTGCTTACTCAATAAATTCCTTACCATTGACAACGATCAGTGTGTACCGTTCTTCACACCTATAACAGCATCTGTCAAATCCAGGACAGAATGGTAGGTTTTGATTTCCCTACTGAGTGTGTCCATTAGGGAGGCAATATCAAGTACAGCCACATTAATTGGCGGTGTGACCTTATTAAATTCCCTATAATCCACCATAATTCTCCATGTTTCATCCATCTTCTGCACTGGCCGTATGGGGGAATTATATGGGCTGTGTGCAGGTCTTATAATACCGACCTTTTCTGTTTCCTGCACCGTCCTTAATATTTCATCCTGTCCTGTGGTTTTGGCAGGCAAATAGGCTCATGTTTTGCATGGCCTCTCAATATTGTCTGCATCTCCCAGGCACTAATGAACCTCTGTCAAAGTCTGAACTCTCCCGCAGTCATCTGGAGAGCCAGACCCCATAGAATGTCTATACCCAAGATGTATTACGGATTGCGGCCAATAGTCACTTTGTACTCCTGGGGTGGGAGACGCCCAATCCCCAGTTTTAACCATGTCTGGGTAACTGGAATTGTTTGCCCTCCAAAACCACCAATCATTGCTCTATCACCATTAAGTCTAGATGGATCCCCATAAAATACCAACATCTCTGCACCCATGTCAACCAAAGCCATGTCTCTTTGCACATTTGTTTGCATCCAGAATATTGTCAGTTCCACATGGGCCCATCTGGAGGGCCTAAGGGAACCAACATCCCCTGTCACTCCATGAATTTTTCCAGATCCAGGTCTTTTACCTCAGGTTTTTGTTTTCCAACTTACTGGTTGTTATTATTTGCACCTGATTTAATGCCATCAAGAGAGGCCAAGCCACTGTAGATGTGGCTAGCTGGCGCTCCTTTGTATTTAGTGTATCTTTGCTTAAGTCTTGAAAATAATCTGTTAAGCAGGATGGAGAAGAAGTTGTATTTCCCATAACCCGCAGGGGACCCCATTTTTCAGTGAAGGTAGCTAATCCATAATATGGTGTTCCCAGAAATCCTGGGATCTGTCCTGGAATAGTTTGGTCTAGGGGGGTAACGTTCTCCCCCCTACCCCATTTTAAGATATTCCAGAAGAAGGATATTTTAGTGTTTAAGCTTGCCTGGCTCACCAATTGTAAGGTGGGAACAAAATGAATAATGCCAAATGCCACTGTCAGTCAATATAGATGGTGTAATTTAGAAAGATTATCCAGATGGCAAAGAGACAATCAATAATAAGGGAAATACTCATCCATCTCCAAAGATTGAGGCTCATGCAGGGGGGAATGGGAGGGGGGAGGGGGGTGTGAAGAAATTCCACAAAAGAGAGGTGATCAATACAAGCCGTTCCCATACAAGCAGCTATTCCAAAAACCCATTGACATACCTTGGGATTCTTGAATGGCCCCCTTCGCAGATAACAGATGGGCCTAAAAAAAAAACCAACATCAATGATTTAAGGAGGAACAGTAATTTACTAAATCTACCAAAATTGAACAAACAGAGAGAGTGAGAGTTCACCAAGGTATGAGTGCTTATAAGTAAAACAGCTGAGGAAGCACACATGCTTTATCTCTGTGGCAGGCCAAGAGAAAAGCATGTCAGAGAGAGCATCTGACATCTAGTCCAGAGCTCCACCCCTCTTCCACTCTCTGCCAGAGCATTAACTCTTTAACTCCTAACATGATGTTTTGATGTGCAATACCAGCAGCAAAACCACATAACCACAACAACCAGCATCCCAGAATATGATTGCAAGCACTCAGATGTCGTATTATGCCCTTCAGTCATCACCTTTACTTTAGCAGCCATTATTTACCTAAACTTCTACCCCTCTGGAACAGTGCCGGTGAGATGAGGCTGTGAAATCTCTAAGTGAACTGTTTGTTTATAGTGTGAGAGGAGCTTCTTGATGAATCAATGAAAACTGATAACCATGTTCACATCAGAAAAAACGGTAATTATAGAATCATAGAATTATAGAATGATTTGGGTTGGAACAGATCTTTTAGGATCATCTAGCTCCAACCTCCTTGCTATAGGCA
This sequence comes from Callipepla californica brunnescens, assembly GCA_023055505.1. Lineage (NCBI taxonomy): Eukaryota > Metazoa > Chordata > Aves > Galliformes > Odontophoridae > Callipepla > Callipepla californica. The sequence continues at coordinate 251,001 of JALIRH010000034.1, read as the reverse complement.
AGAATATATACCTCCTGCTATAGGCAGGGATACTTCCCTCTATACCAGGTTGCTCAAAACCCTGTCCAACCTGGCCCTGAATGCCTCCAAGGAGGGGACACTCACTACCTCACTGGGAAACCTGTTCCAGTGTTTCACCATCCTTACAGAAAATAGTGTCTTCCTGATATCTAGTTTAAATATACCCTCTTTCAGTTTAAAACCATTTCCTTGTCTTGTTGCTACATGCCCTTCTAAAAAAGTTCCACCCCAGCTTTCCTGTAGTCCCCTTTCAAATACTGGAAGGCTGCTACAAGGTGTCCTTGGAGCTTTCTCTTCTCAAGCTGAAGAGCCCCATCTCCCTCAGCCTGTACTTGCAGAGGAGGTACTCTAGCCCTCTGATCATCTTTGTGGCCCTCCTCTGGACTTGCTCCAACAACTCCATGGTCCTTCTGTTGGAGGCTCCAAAACTGGACACAATACTCCACGTGGAGTCTCATGAGAGCAGAGTAGAGAGGCAGCATCACCTCCCTCATCCTGCTGGTCATACTTCTCTTGATGCAACCCAGAATACAGTTGGCATTCAGGGCTCCAAGGGCACATTGCTGGCTCATGTTGAATTTCTCATCAATCAACACTCCCAAATCCTTCTCCTCAGGGCTGTTCTTAAGCCATTCTCCACCCAACCAGTATCCGTGTTTGAGATTGCCCCGACCCCAGTACAGGTCCTTGCACTTGGCCTTGTTGAACTTCATGAGGTTGGCAAGGGCCCACCTCTCAAGCCTATACAGCTTCTTCTAGACCTTCCCTCTAGAGAGTCAGCTGTGCCACCCAGCTTGGTATCATCTGCTGCCTTGCTGAGATTGTACTCAAGCCTACTGTCCATGTCACCTACAAAGATGTTATCTATGGCTTATGGGCTGGTTCAGTCCAGTTCCATGACTAATGGGGTGGTGGGACCCTCGGACTCACTCCCAGGAAAAGGGTAGGAGATGGACCTAAAAACAAGACTGCAGTGATAATCTGAGGAAGATTTACTAAATAAGATATCGAAATGCAAAATAACATGATACAATACAAAATAATTGGAATTGAAGCTAATAAAACAAATAAAATGAGAGGGCGTCTAAAAATGGAAGGCCTTACTCTAATGCTGAAGGCAACATGACCAGGGAGCACACACTGCAGATGAGCAGAAAAGGAAAATGGGAACTGTCTTGTGACTTGCAAACAGTTTTATCCTCTCAACAGAAAACAGAAACACAAAGTAACACAAAGTCCTCTGCGTATGTAGTTCTTCTCTTCTGAGACAGTTATACCCAGACCTATTGATGATTCATGGAACTGGAGCATTATCTCTTTAACTCCTTGTGCCTTACTTCGTGTCATGATATGCAATACCAATTACAAAAAAAAACAAACAAATTAATCATAAACCCATGACACACTGTGGAAGTAAAAATGAGTGATGTATCAGACTGAGGCTTTCCTGCTACATACAGCATCGTTTGCATTCAGTGGATAACAGAAATAATGATGTAATACCAGTTTAAGGACTGGATAAGTGAAATCTTGATCTTAAATTTGGCATAACAATTTGATTAGTATCAAGAAGCAGCTCTCCTTTTTCAAAAAGTTGTGTTGATATTAACAGAAACTTTTTAGGTAGGTAAGTAATTTTGTTATTATTTTACAAGAGAGCTAAGTAATTGTTTAGAGCTAAAAGAGAATAACTACAAGAGATGAGGTGAGAACTTGTTATGTTTTGGATACTAGGCAAGTACAAAAGCATATCTATTTGATGTTAGGTATTGATAGGTAAAGCACACAGACTTGTCAGGTCTGGTAAACCTCTACTGTGGTGTAGAGAGCATCAGACTCATAGACTTGATCCAGATAAAACTGACCCACTACTTGTCTTTCTCAAGTACTAAAACAGGTCTGTTTTGTTTTACCAATTTCATTCAGAGGTCCAAATAATAAACGCCATATAGACGAAAAGCACTCAGAATTACTTTACTGCTGACATTTAATATTAATATTTATTTTGTGGCAAACACCCATATAATGTGCAGAAGATAACCTGATTTTAAAATAGGTAGATAATTCAAACTTCTAAATATCATATTGGCTTGTCTGAGCTGACTGTTCTGTTGTATTAACATTACTATGGTATGAATCATATCCCTACAATACCTTTTTTTCTTGACCAGTTAATATGAGTGAAAAACACAAATCTCCCTTGGCATTCAGAACTCCCTCAATATTTGCTCAGTGAAGAAGCAATTTTTATTTTTTATTCTTTTTTTAATTTTTTTTTCCTGAAACCAGAAGCCCCAAGGTGTTTTGTGTATGTTCTCCGTGAACTTGCTTTCATTAAAATCCATCAGAGGACATCCATTCTTGGAGTGTACAAAGTATCACATCACTGAAAAACCATCTGTCTGTTTGCCAGCCATGCTAGCGGACATCTGCAAAGGTTCCCCTGGGTATATTTCAGGAACAGGGTGAGTTTCAGAAAAACATAATGCATCTTATGGTAATTTTTTAATGAATTCATTTCAGCTTACATAAAAATAATAATAATAAAAATAAAAATATAATAATAATAATACTTAAATGAAATTTAAATGAAATATGGCCTTAAATGAAATATGGTTGTCAAAATTCACTTCAGCAGAAATTTTTCTTCAGTGTAAAAAGATCACAGAATCACAGAACTGTAGCGGTTGGAAGGGACCTCTAGAGGTCATCGAGTGCACCCCACTGCCAAAGGAGTCTCACTGCAGCAGGCTGCACAGGTATGCATACAGGCAGGTCCTGAATATCTCCAGAGAAAGAGACTCTACGACTTCCCTGAGCAGCCTGTTCCAGTGCTCCATCACCCTCACCCTGAAGAACTGATTTTGCATATTGGTGCAGAACTTAGTGTGCTTCAGTTTATGGCCATTTTCCCTTGTCTTGTCCCCACAGACCACTGAAAAGAGGTTGCCCATGTCCCTTTGTCTCCCACATTTAAGATATTTATAAACATTAATAAGATTCCCCCTCAGTCTTATTTTCTGAAGGCTGAACAGACCCAGATCAGCTAGTATTTCCTCATAGAGGAGATGCTCCAGGCTCATCTATGTGGCCCTCTGCTGGACTTTCCAGGGGATCCATGTCTTCTTTGTAATGGGTAGCCCAGAACTGGCTACAGTAGGTGAGTCCTGACCAGGGCATAATAGAAAGGGAGGATCATCTTCCATGAATCATAAAATGGCCTGGGTTGAAAAGGATCTAATAGATGGTGAGGTGGGTTGAGAACTGGCTCACTGGCAGAGCTCAGAGGGTTGTGATTGGTGGTACAGAGTCCAGTTGGAGGCCTGTACTTATTGGTGTTACTCAGGGGTCAGTGCTGGATCCGGTCCTGTTCAACATCTTCATCAATGACCTTGATGAGAGGATAGAGTCCACCCTCAGCAAGTTTGCTGATGATACAAAGTTGGGAGGGATGACTGACACACTGGAAGGCTGTGCTGCCATTCAGCAAGACCTGGACAGGCTGGAGAGTTGGGCAGAAAGGAACCAGATGAGGTTTAACGAGAGTAAATGTAGAGTCCTGCACCTAGGGAGGAATAACTTCATGAATCGGTACAGGTTGGGGGAGAAGGCCAATGACTGAGGAGTGTTAAGAAGAGTGTGGCCAGCAGGTTGAGGGCTGTGATCTTCTCCCTCTACTTTGCCCTGGTGAGGCGTCACCTGGAGTATTGTGTCCAGTTCTGGGCTCCCCAGTACAAGTAATACAGGGATCTCCTTGAAAAAGTCCAGCGAAGGGCTACAAAGATGATAAAGGGTGTGGAACACCTCTCTTACGAAAAAAGGGCTCAGAGGCCTGGGTCTGTCCACCCTTGAAAAAAGAAGACTCATAGGGGATCTGATCCACGTGTATAAATATCTAAGGAGTGGGAGGTAAAGGTATAAGGCTGGACTCGACTCAGCAGTGTGTGGCGAAAGGACAAGGGAAAATGGCCACAAACTGAAGCTTAGGAAGTTCCACACAAATGTGTGTAGGAACTTATCACAGTAACGGTAATGGAGCACTGGCACAGGCTGCCCAGGGAGGTTGTGGAGTCTCCTTCTCTGGAGATGTTAAAGACCCACCTGGACGCCTACCTATGCAACCTGGTCTAAGAGAGCCTGCTTTGGCAGGGGGGTTGGACTCAATGATCTCTAGAGGTCCCTTCCAACCCCTATAATTCTGTGATTCTGTGATTGGCAATGTTACTTCCTCTGAGGAGCCCTTGCATGATCCTATGGGACAACCCAGAGGTCTTTCCCTGAAATCTCCAACAATGACAACAGTTACAGCAACCTCCAGTTCTTCTCTGTCACATCTAACTCCCTTTCCCCGTTGAACCTACTTTAAAGCCTTGGTAATCAATCCAGTGAGTGTGCTCCCTGGAACACTGGTACTCCATGAATATCAATGGAAAACTTTGTTCCTGTATTTCCGAGTCTTATGCAATGGCATGAATAGCTCAACAATCACTGTGTCCTGAAGAAATCAGCTGCAGAAATGCTGGCCAGGCTCCCAAGTGTGAGACTAAATGTCAGTGGTTCACTCCTGTAGAATCCCTGCTCAGTGTTCATTCTTCTCTTTCCAGTCCCCTGATCTGACCAAGAGAGAGAGGGAGGACATGTGATGTAACCTCAACTCTGACAAAGTTACAAATTGCCTTCAACAACAATAAACTGTCTACATCTGGTGGTGACTTTACAGTGCAGAACACGGGGGACTCTGAGTGGTACTTAACAGGTGTTAAGATCAACCACATACGTGTGAGACCCAAGAGACCATGTATTCCTTTCACTTTTGGAGAAGAAAATTGGGCACATCTACTTAGTGACATGTGTCATTGCAGCTTCTTGGTTTGCTGCCTGCTGAATGTACCCAGACTGAAAGGAAAACTGTGCTGGCATCCTGAAGAAAGAGATCTGAAGGCAACTGTGCTGGTGGGGTAAGTCTACTCCTACTTCAAAGGTTTCCTCTTTTATCTGAAGCTTATGCTTTATGGTTTGTGAGGAAGCAGAGAAGCGGAATGGGTATGAAGCATCTGAGTGAATGTAGTAGTACTAAATCCCTGATGGACTGACTCTTAGCCAGTTGATAATCACCCACTAATCTCTCTGATAGCAGATTCTGTCTGGATTACAAGGGCGTATGCTTCTGTGCCAGGACACACACATGACACACTTGTACTGAGGCTTTTAGGGCTTATATCAGAGAGCAGACCAAAGAGAGTTTTGACAGCAGTGCTTGACTTCAGAGTAGAAATATGTGCAAATTTTCTTATGTCATCATAACAGTGCTGTTGCATGTGAGTCTGTGAGATTTGCAGACAGGTAGGTGTACAGCCACATTTTGTTGCATTTTATACAAGTAAATCTATGTATAATTGGGATATTTTTGGTCCAGATTTTTTGCCCAAATGTGCAAACTCATAAGTACAGCTGGTAAATAGTGCCAGGAACACTCTATGTGCTTATAGTTTCATCAGAACTGTATTCTCTGGCCGTTAAGAAACTGTTTATAAGGCCCTTTAAAACACATATTTACCAGCATAAGAGGCCTGATATTAGGCCACAGTTTTCCCTGCTATGTAATTCACAAGTTACTGCCACTTGCAGTAGGGAACCAGTGAGCACAGGACAGTAGGAGACACTTTCAAAGGGGGTGTGGATACTCGTAGACCTAACACTATACAAGAATTCAAAAGATAAAAATGTGCCAAGAGAAGATTAAACTTGGAGAAATCCATTGTCTATTTTCTAATGTGGTAGAACTAGAACATATTAAGACAGATTGTTGAAAGTGACTATAGAGAAGTGTTTCCTAGATAAACTTGGCACTTATAAATACCATTATAAAGTTCTGTCTACTAAAGGAAAGAAAGGTAGAGAAGAAACATTATTTTATGTATGAGTACTATATTTTATCATAATATTATAATATATGCACTATGTAAAGCGAAGCAAACAGTGTATAAATGGGACCTCAGGAAGGCAAATAACAAATATTGCTCAGTTATAATCTCTGAAATGTTAAGAGTGATGAATTAATCCTAAATTGCCTGATAGCATGGAGAACCTTCTAGAATGCCTACAGAAAAATGCAATTATGACACCTACACTGCTCTGGAAAATGCCATGATCGATTTTTGCATGTGGCAGAGAGCAACAGAGGGGCAGTCTGACAAAAAAGTGTTTGACATGGAAGTGTGTATGAATAAAATTTGTACAATTAAATTCCTTCATGTGGAAAGAATCACACCCATCAATGCTGCTGAATGTTTATGGAGACCAAGCAGTGCATGTCAACACAGTGAGGTGGTAAGAGGTGGGTTTCAGCACTGATGACAGCAACCGCAGGTCACATCTGCTAATGCAGATTTTTATGAGTACAGCATGTGCAGCATGAGGCCATTGCTGGCAAAAATGAATAGCTAATGGTCATGACTATTGAAAAATAGTGTTTTGTGGCTCAGAATTTGCTCTATCAAACAGTGTTATTGTGCTCTTTGCACCTGTTGTCGTTTCCTTAGAAATAAATAGGAGGCATTACTTTCAGAGTGATTTACATATTTTCTGTTCAGTAACTTTAGACTCAAGCTTTTGTCTAAGGAGCCTCCTTTTTCAGGACACAGTCAAGGGTAAGATAAATGGGACTGATCTTGGGTAGGCTCATTTTGATTTCTTTCCAGAAGTCATGACGGCTTGTCAGAAAATTCAAGAATTTTACAACTATATCCTTGAAAGAGGAGGTAGGTAAAGATGCACTCTTTAATAGCAACTTCCATGTGAACAGCATGATCATGGAAAACAAACCAAAAATGAACATGAATCTCCTATGTGCCTACATGTTTTCACTAAGCAGATTTTCACTTTTCTTTAAACTTAATTTAAGTCTTCAAATGTATCTCAGGGACAATCTATCTAGATTGCAGTAAGGATGATGGGGAGTTGCTCATATTAGGGAACTCTCAGAAACTTTCCGGTCAACATTCAAAAGGCTCTGACATAATGACACAAAGATGGACTCAAGATTGCATCTTAAGTCCAGAATATTATGGAAAATTATTTTCTTTAAATGCATATATAAAAATGCATATGTTGTGGGAAAACTGAGTAGAAGTGAGATTTAAAGTCGTTGAGATGCCAATATAGCCTATTCTCAAGAAAATAAAAACAACATCAAAAACAAACAAACAAATAAAAAAACAACCCAAACAACATTGCTCAGTGTTTGAGATTTGTCATTTCAGTTAGGAGACCTCAATAGCTATGGGTTCAGCTGGGCAAATCTCTGTTGAATCCCCAGAGTTAAATGTCACAAATGAGCCTGAAGGTGGATGGCAGGTCTAATGTGGTGATTTAGGGCATGGGGAGTAGAGAAAGGGCATGGAGCATAGCGAGTAGGATGTAAGATGTTTCAGGATTTGAATTCCAGAAATCTAGCTTGGAGTTCAGGACTTCTGATTTCTTGTTAAATACAGAACTGGAATATTAAAATGCTCTTGACTGTAATGGTCTTTAAATTCCATAAAACAAGAATAGTCAAAGATCTGTAGATCTAGAAGGAATGGAGATTAGTAGAGTGGTGTGGACAGGAATGGCATTTGAAAAAAATGCCCTGAGGCTCATGGTAAAGTAAGGCAAAAACTAAAATTCAGTTAGAGGACTTCAGTGGGACTAAAACAGTGAGAGGGTCTTGAGTCTCAAGACGGATAATGAGGAAGTTTAGCAGAGCAGTAACCATCTTGGGAGAATGGGAGGAATGCAAGACTGAGGTGGTTTTGTCTCCTCCATTTCTGTGGATTAGGGATGAGGCAGGATTGGGATGAGGTAGTGTGACAGAATATCTGTTGAACTTTCCTTTCCTGAAGAGCAGTTTTAACAGAGGGAAAATTTTTGTAGTTTTACAGCAGAACAGCATGCTTTTAAGAGAGTCTGCCCTATAAACAGATTAAAAAAAAATAGACAGTAGGGAATTCCAGATGTCCTGAGCATTGTGGGACACGAAGGAAATAACATTAATGATGGAAACAATCCATTATTTAGATATAAAAACTTACACTCTAGAAGATCCATAAACTGCTTGCTTTGTTCTGCAGAACCCTGCTATAGACATCTTGAACTACATCTTCCTCCAGCACGCAGCCTGTGGTGAGGATCCAGCTTGTGACAGGGAGAAATCTGTTTCCTACTGTGCCATAGAAGGCTAGTGTTCAGCAGAGAAGTTTTTGGGGTGCTACATTTCTAATATTAGTGAAGAGCTAATGCCTTTTAGCAGTATGTCACATGAAACCAAGGATAGGAGAAGAGTTGCAGGGTTACTTTGTACTATCACTTGCAATATCAGTTTCCCACCAGTGAGTGTGCCACAGAGAGCAGGATGAAGGGAAGTGATTAAATAAATCTGCCCTACAGTTTATCAGACTTGCCAACTTAGGTTATGTGTTGATTTTGAGATCCAAGAATAGAACTGAAGATAGAATTGTGGCCCCTGGTCTACTCTGCACTGCCAGTCACACTTCTCTTTGCCTTCTACCTCCTTGCAGAAGGGCACAGGGCCCTTCCACATGTGTACATAGAATCAGCTGAAGATGTGACATCTAGACATTTGGTCTAGGGGGGTAACGTTCTCCCCCCTACCCCATTTTAAGATATTCCAGAAGAAGGATATTTTAGTGTTTAAGCTTGCCTGGCTCACCAATTGTAAGGTGGGAACAAAATGAATAATGCCATATGCCACTGTCAGTCAATATAGATGGTGTAATTTAGAAAGATTATCCAGATGGCAAAGAGACAATCGATAATAAGGGAAATACTCATCCATTTCTGACGATCAGTGCTCACAGAGGGAAACTCGACAAATGAAGGATTTTCAACAGGAGATCTTTCCCCAGTGGTGGTCAGCCCTTACATGGGGTCTAGGAGAGGTGGAGTCAGACTCCACCCCTTCCAGTCTCACAGGTGAATTGTCTTCACCTGTGCTTCCACTGCTAACTCAGCGATAACCTCCCGTGGTTCAGGCCCATACAGTAAGCAACAACTTCCACTACCAAATTGTATGAGTAGTAATGTAGAATTGATAAAGTCAACTCATGGACTAGTACAAAACTGCATAAGCCTAATTACTTTATTAAATCACTTATTAGCTCATTTTTTTTGCTCCTAAATCATTTAGAACTAGATGTTGGCACTTCTATTCATCCATAGACGGTTAAATACTTTTAAAGTTTTGCAGAATAAATCCTTCACAATTCAAATGGAAATAGTTAGAGACCTACTACTCCACCTGGCCTATCATAAGTCCCTGGAGCCCACTCGAGGTTGCTGAGGGAGATGGCAGAGGTGATTGCCAAGCTGCTTTCCACCATGTAAATCATGGAACCTCTCCAGTTGGCCCTGGTCAACTGGAGAGGTTCCAGAAGACTGGAGTCTTGCTAATGTGACCCCCATTTACAAGAAGGGTCACAAAGAAGATCAAGGGAACTACAGGCTTGTCAGACTGACCTTGGTACCAATATAGATTATGGAACAGACCATACTGAGTGAGATCACACAGCATGTGTGGGACAGCAGGGGTACCAGGGCCAGCCAGCACAAGTTCATGAAAGGCAGATCCTGCTTGACCAACCTGATCTCCTTCTATGACTGGGGAACCTGCTTGGTGGAAAAACTGCCGATGTAGTCTACCTTGACTTCAGCAAAGTCTTTGACACTCAGAAGCCCATGATTTGGACAGAGATACTCTTTACTCAGAGATCAGCTGGATGGTTGGGCCCAGAGTTTAATGATTAATCGAACTGGGATATCAGATTTGTTACTGGCCACTTGTGGCATCCTCAGCAAAACCTTCAGAGCAGAGGTATGTGCTCCTGGAATTTAAAAGAGAATAAAGGCACAAAACGAGATTTCCATTTTAAGATCAAGTCTCTGCAGTTAAATAGTACATCACAGTAACACATTTGGATTTTGATTGATTCATACTGTCATGGTTTTACTATCTTTGGTATTGGTATTCCACATCATAACATCATGTAGTGCATTGGGAGTTAAAGAGTTAATGCTCCAGCTCCATAGATCATCGATAGTTCTGGGAATACCTGTCTCAGAAGAGAAGAACTACGTACCCCAGAGAACTTCACGTTGCTTTGCATTTTTATGTTTTCTGCTCAGAGGGAAAGTTAAAAAGTTTTTGTGTGTTGTGAGACACAGGCTCCTTCCTTTGGGATCGACCCAGCAACAAGTGCTCGCTAGCTTTTATCGGACACTGTCTCCTCTCATTTTATTTGATTTATAATCTTCAATTCCAATTAAATCGTATAATATTGTGTTATTTTGCATTCCAATATCTTATTTAGAAAATCAGCTTTCCTCCTAGATCTTTGCTGCTGTTTTGTTTCTAGGCCCATCTCCCTTACCCTTTTTTCCTTTTTCCCTTTCCCCCATTCCCGGGGCAAGGGTACATGGGTCTCCTGCCCCAGTCATCATGGAACTGGGCCAAATCAGCCTATAAACCACTGACACATACTGTGTGACAGAGTCCAATATTTTGAAATTAAAAACATCCTATTGCAACTGAACTTATAAAAACCTCTGGGCTAAATGCTGATCCCATCAGTATCAGTGACAAAGCTTGCATATTTAACTGAAAACTAGGTGGCACAGTGGTGTGAAAAGCAACACATGTGGCTACATGGCATCATTTTGGTGTGAGTGGCAATGAGTGTTAAGCAGACTAACCAGATGACTTTCAAGGACACAGTTGTGTGCAAGTGTTTCCCTTTTAAAATGTGGGTCTTTCTGTCTTTTCAGAGTAGGTTGCATTCATAAATTATATAGAATAACGAATAAGCTTGATATCTGATAGTGTTCAGCATCTTTCCTAATGTTCAAGTCAATGTACAAATTAGTTCTGAATTAAGCAGACCATTTACTCAATGCTAACTTTCTCTTGGAATATTTATGAGGGGGATTATAATTTTAATGACAATAAATTACAGAGAATAAAATAAATTACTACTTAATTTTTTTTCCTTCAGTGTGAGATGTAAAGTTTCCAGAGGAACTTAGGCTTAAAACTGCAAAATAACATAAAAAACAGGAACATGGTTCAGTTTTAACAATTAGATTTTTGGGGTATTATTGAAAAATATGGCAGCGTGTGTGGTTTCTTTCTTTCTTTTTTTTTTTTGTTCTTAAAGGAATAATTGCTATAAACAATTAATTAAGCAAAGACAGGATGCAGAAGATTGCTTTGCGCAATAAATAAAATCTGTTGATAAAACATCTCCAAGCAAACATTTAAAAAGATCAGCTGATACTATATATAGAACAATGTGAATTTGCTGAATACAGTAATGAATAACTTAATGGATTAGGCCTTGATAGATGGAGTACTCATATCCAGATGTTTACTGCGATTTGTCAATGGCCTTGCACTTAATCCTCCTGAACAGGAAATAAGAGTCTTTTTTTTCCTGGACTCTCCCTGGGGATGGTGGGAGTCCATCTTTCTATCTCTGGCCTGAATTATCACAACAGAGGATCAGGCTGACGGGGAATTAACCAAGTGGAGGAGGCACAGATTTGCCTTTAACTTTTGATTTCTTCTGTTCTTCAGACAGCTTCCTCACCATCTGCCACAATTACTTAGGCAACGCATGGAGATAAAAATGCATGTTACCCATATTGCGCCACAAAGAACCTTCATGGTGTCCCTAACCCCACAAAATGTATTGAAACTGACATGTCTGGTCCCACTACCAAAAGGTAGGGCTAGCTGTGGGCAGATCAAGTCTTTAGAGGCTGGCAGGTCTCTCCACATCTCAGCGTCGTATTTTTAGTTTTGTGATGCTACAGTTCCAATTGCTGTCAGCAATTGTTTGTCTCAACAAAGAGAGAATGCTGGTAAAAAGGCTGGATGCCTCCAAGGTGTTCTTAGCTTGGTATACCAGAGCACATGTGTCTGTATGGACAGATGAATGCAACATCTGCAGACTGCCTCTATGTCTCATCTCTCTACACGTGAAACCCCAAAGTGGGATAGGTCATACATTTTGTAAGAAGGCACCAACTTACTCCATGGGAGTGTACTACTGAATGACAGCTCCCAGCAGACACTCCTGCTGTGTGATGGCATGCGTTGGGTGATCCTTCGGTCAACCAGTTGCATTTGTCCTAGTACCTTAAAGAGAAAGGCCAGAGCATGCCCAAATTTATATAATATGCAGATCTAGCTATTGAGGGAAGCAATTACAGAAGTCTCAGGTGTGGTGCACATTACTGAACGGTTTTGTACATAGGTATGTGTAATTCAGGTCCCTGGCAGGGTGCTATACAGAACAACATCTTTTCTATCTACTTTTGGACAGTGTTTATTTTTTTGCAAAGCTTGTGTGTGCCTCTTGTAGGTGCTGGCTGGTAAAGCAAGGAATCTTAGAAGAATTACAGATCAGACAGAGAGAGAAAAAAAAAAGCAATACTTTATTCAGAGAATATGACAACAGGCATGGCAACTGGATTACAAGAAATAAGTGACAGTGGGAGCTGGGGAGTATGGTGGATTTGGGTGAGGATTTGGCTGGAGTGCATTGAACTGACTGCACATGCGCATGTGCTCATGGTAAAAAATGTTTTTTGTTAACTCACAGGTATAAGGAGAAATATATTCTTTATCAGAGGGCACCAGGTTAAAACATGAGCAACATATCTCAGCACTTGCTGCGTCTCACTAGTTTGCATGCCAGCCTTTCTCTCCAATACCTTTACTTTCTACTAGTTGGTCTGGTCTTCTCATTTCACAATATTCAGAAAATTAGGAATGTTAAATAAGAATTGCCCTTTAAGATTTGCTTTTTGGAGTAGTTATTTCTTCTTCTTTCCTTCACTGTTTCTTCACTTCCTCCTTTGTACCAGTGTACACAGATAACATCCTAAATTCTCAGAACTGCTGGAGCTGCAAAGAAGATATCCAGAAAATACAATTGTGTTTTCTGGCTATATCAGTAATGTGCATTTTCTTCATCAGGTTTTCAGTGAGGCTCTAGTAAATATACTGTAATTTTGTTTCTAGGAATTACTTCTGTAAGTTCACAATGGCACAAAAGGTCAGTGATTCTGTGCTCAGCTCTCAGCAAATTACAGATCATAGACAAACCATCATTTCTAATAATCATTCAATATAATTATGGTTTGATGTTTTTGCATAGCTTTTAATATCTTTAGGCATATTTTATACGCAGAGGTAATGGTTTAAATTAAGTGAAAACTCATTAATCCTGGCAAATCTAGGTTTGATGAATCTATGATTACTATTGCAAGGATTCAAACATCACTGCAGTGATGCTACCTAGAAGGCAAAATGTTTTTTCATTTACTAACTTTTACATCTGATGTTGTGCATATATATATGTGTAGGTTTTAATCCTACATTACTTATGTAAACATATATAGAATATTGTCCTCCAGGCCTTGAATACATAAGTTCACAGTTTGAACATGGAAAGTAAGACCTCACTGATTGTATTACTGAAGTGTAATAGAAGTCATCATATAAAGCTGGTTCAATTCATTTTCTTTAACTAAATAATTGTCTTTTGAAGTGCATCAGCCTTGGGTGTGGGTTTAAGAATGAATCAAAGGGAAAGTGTGGTCCCAAAGGGCCAATGCTAACATTCAAGTAGCCTGGTGGAACGGAGGACTCAGAAACACCTTTTGGAGCTGCATGTTAAGGGCGGGGAAAGGAAGAGGGCAAAGCAAAACAGACCCAGTCTATTTCTTTGCTCTCATTACGCTGTGGGAGCAGGGGGATGGGGCACACACCAAGGGGTACCTAGAATTCCCTGGTCTCCAGATTTCACTTGAGAGGTGTCCCGGGAATTACATCTGGAGACGTGCCCGGGGCAGTACCTTTAGCAAGGAATACCCGCATGGGGTCACACCATGATTCCCTCCGCTTTGGGCACGGGAGTGGCAGGGCTGAGGCACGGGTGCGGTTGGTGCCACCTGCGGGGCGGGGCGGTGCTGCGGCCCAGTGCCAGGGGAGGACGGCGCGGCAACCGCTGGGGAGAAGGAATCCTCGCTGACGTCAAGTAATCAGAATGATAGCTCGTTCATATCCGGGTCTCTGCGCGGCTTCCCCGGGCTGCGATCGGCCGCACTCGGCCGCCGCGCAGTGAGGGGGAGGCGAGCAGAGCAGGGCGGCAGCCCGCCCGTCCGGAGGTGGCTGGCGGCGGCGAGGCGGCGTGCACAGAATGGTCGCCTCCACAGTGGAGCCCGCCCACTGCCGCTGCTGCCCATGGAGATCCCGCTGGTGACTTTGGAGAACGGCGGTGCAGGGGCCAACTCGGCCGGCGAGGATGCCACGGCCGGCAGCGCCGGCGGTAGCACCGGGGCCCGGCGACGGAGCGAGCTGCTCCACACCGCGGAGTCCACCTCTGCTCCGAGGCTGAGCGACGGCAAGGAAGGTATCTCACCGGCCTCGCCGCCGCCGCAGGTCGACGAGGAGCTGGAGACACCTCCGCCGGCCCCCTGGGGAGGCGGCAGGAGGCTCCGCGGCAGCAGCAAGGGCAGTACCAGCGACCGGACGACGTCGGGGCCGCAACCACAATCACACGCCCCGCGCCCCGGGCCGACCGCGGAAACGGATCCCCTGGAGGAAGGGGGTCACCGCCGGAGTATGGCCATGGCAGCGGCCGGTGAGGAGGAGGAGATAAAGACGGCGAGCGGGAGTGCCGTGCGCCATCAGCGGGTGCTGATCAACATCTCTGGGCTGCGCTTCGAGACCCATCTGGGCACCCTCAACCAGTTTCCTGACACACTATTAGGAGATCCTGATAAGCGCATGCGGTACTTTGACCCACTCCGCAATGAATACTTCTTTGACCGCAACCGACCCAGCTTTGATGGCATACTCTACTTCTACCAATCTGGGGGCAAGCTCCGCCGGCCCGTCAATGTCTCTATTGATGTCTTTGCTGATGAGATCCGCTTCTACGAGCTGGGCAAGGAGGCCATGGAGCGCTTCCGGGAGGACGAGGGCTTCATTAAAGAGGAGGAGAAGCCCCTGCCCCACAGTGAGTTTCAGCGCCAGGTCTGGCTCATCTTTGAGTACCCTGAGAGCTCCAGCTCAGCTCGGGCCATTGCCATTGTCTCTGTGTTGGTGATTCTTATATCCATCATCACCTTCTGCCTGGAGACCTTGCCTGAATTCAGAGATGAACGAGAGATACCTGTGTCCCTGCCCCCACAAAGTGGAGGTTTGAACACCACAGCTGAAGACTCACGACCCTTGCAGCCACCCAGTAGCCTCTCTGACCCCTTCTTCGTTATCGAGACCACTTGTGTCATCTGGTTCACCTTTGAACTCCTCGTGCGTTTCTTCACCTGCCCCAGCAAGCCTGAGTTCTCCCGCAACATCATGAACATCATTGACATCGTGGCAATCATCCCCTACTTCATCACCCTGGGCACAGAATTGGCCCATGAGAAACAGCAGCCTGGGGGTAGCAGCAGCAATGGAAGTGGGAGCCAGCAACAAGCCATGTCCTTGGCCATCCTCAGAGTCATTCGCTTGGTCAGAGTGTTCAGGATCTTCAAGCTCTCCAGGCACTCCAAAGGGCTGCAGATCTTGGGACAGACTTTGAAAGCCAGCATGAGGGAGCTGGGCCTTCTCATCTTCTTTCTGTTCATTGGGGTGATCCTCTTCTCCAGTGCTGTCTACTTTGCTGAGGCTGATGATCCTGAGTCTCATTTCTCCAGCATCCCTGATGCTTTCTGGTGGGCGGTGGTGACCATGACCACTGTGGGCTATGGGGATATGAGACCTGTTACTGTAGGGGGCAAGATTGTGGGTTCCTTGTGTGCCATCGCTGGCGTGCTCACCATCGCCCTGCCTGTCCCTGTTATTGTGTCCAACTTCAACTACTTCTACCACCGAGAAACTGACCATGAAGAGCAAGCTGTGCTCAAAGAAGAACACAGTAGTGCTCAGGGCAGTGCAGCTGGGGTAGATGGAAAGAGAAGATCCAGTGAAAACTCTCTGAACAAATCTGTTATGCACTTGGAAAATAATGAAGGGTTCACCAACACCTCCAGCCCATTAGAGAAAACCAATATCAAAGCTAAAAGTAATGTAGATCTCAGAAAATCACTCTATGCTCTCTGTCTGGACAGTAGCAGGGAAACAGACCTATAAGAAAAGGAGAGTACTGTTTCAGTTCTTTTTCTTATTTATTTATTTATTTAAAATCAGGCTATATTTTATAATTTGATCACTGTCCTGAGCAGTCCTCCAGGAATGAGTGTTCTTTTTTCATGACACAAAACCTGTTTTTAAAATAGGTTATGAATAAGTAAACTATGTTCTACGATGCAGGAGCTGGTAAATTATGAAAATCTGAAATATAATTTGTAGAAACTTTTATTAGCAAATTATGGTTGGTTTGAAATTGTCATTTGTAATCAATACTCTTTCTCCAACTTGTTAATGAGTGGGAGATATGTATGGAGGATGAATGAATTTTGGGGTGGAAGGGAACAATGAAGGGTTTTTATACTGTGGTTTCAAAGTGAAAATATTCCAATATAATTCCAATATATTTTGTGTCTGTATAACTTTATTTATGGGTGAAAGGGGATTTCTTATTCCTGAGAAATACCACTTCATTAGAAGACTAGGAACATTGGCAGATCAGCACTTCTAGAGTTATTCCACTTGTGATCACTACAGAGCTGGTTGTTTAGTATGTAAAGTGAATTCAGTGCTTTTAATCCTAGTACAGAATTTTTTATTATTGATGATATGTTAGTTCTTTGTGAGCCTTAAATTATTAAATATTGTAGATATAGTTCTTTATAAATAATTTTATTAATCACCTTACAGTTTCAGAATTCTAAATATTTGGTCTTGTGCTTTCTGTCCTCCCCAAAAGAAATAAGTGTATTACAGTTTTATAGTTTTGTTTTGAGACTAAAATAGCAATTAAAAAAAAAACAACAAATAAAAACAACTGTCTGCTGTTGTTAGATTTGGTCCAAGTGCGCAACAGATCTAAACCAGTAGGTTGTGGATAGATACGACAGTAGTAATATGTGAAAGTGGAATATATACTATGTTTATTCCACACTCTGAGTTACTTTGGTGCATATGTCAGTCACCTTCATGTATCTATGCAATTTATGTACACAGTTCATTCTTTTTAATTGTCATAGACTGGAAACAGCACCAAAAGAGTCTGATATGGCATGCCTTGCTACTTAAATACTCCATTGTGTGGATTATACCTTGGATTTGAGTGAAGAGTATCACCTTTCAACAAAACACAACCATATTTCTTTTATATCCAAACCAAATTTTTCCATTGCAGTGGATTTTACAGTTAAGATATTTTTGAAAGACAAATGTCAAAAGATCTTCAATCTGTTAATGCAGTACTGTACAACTTACTAGTGAAGACTGACAAAAAGTTGCTTCCTTGAATCAAGGAATTGTGTTACTACATTTCTTGCAAAGGATAACTCTCTTTTCCCCTCAGTCTCTTGTTGTGTTGCTGAAGGATGTTTCATCACCTTTGGCATAGCAAGACTAGCAGAAAGAGAAGTCCTGATTGTTGGCTCTCAGGGTTTCTTTTGATCTAATTTTCTAATTCACTTAAATAGCCATTAAGTCAGGATTATGGTTTATGCAAGTACCTCAATTATATACACTGTGATAAATTTAAATCAGCCTCACAGAATAGCGCTTTGACATTTTTAGCTTAGACAGAAATTGTGCTTATCTGTCTCTTACCAGGCAGTTAAATGATAATGTCAGAATGAATGACATTTTTTCCTTTCTATTCGGTAAAACAGGCATGGTGAGTGCCAAGCAAGTAGAATTTTTTTTAGTTTAGTATGAAGAACCATAACACAGATTTCACATCCAAACTAAAACATGGAGAGAGAGAAGGCAAAAGTGGGAAGGAGGTTGAGTCTAAAATAGATAACTGGATCTTTCACGTTAACTTTAGATGTTTGGGAGCTGCTTTTCATGATTATAACAACATTTTCCATCTAAATAATGTGCTGAGAAACTGTCTGCAACTAGATGGACAAAGTACCTAGTCCAGTTGCTCTCCAGATTCAGGCAGATGTTTCCTTTAGTGAGAGCATTTTGAATTGAGACTTGTCTGGAAATGGTGAAGTGGAAAGCACATCAGGGCTATGGCAAATGGGTCTTACAAGCCCATTGCTGATAGAAAGAGAAGGGCCTGGTCTGCCTTCTTCCTTTACAGTTTCCTTCCTTCCCGGTGTGCCCTCTTGTTACATGCCCTGAACTGGTTCTGTCCATTTGCAAATACATGTGCAAATGATGTTTCCTCTTCCAGGAGCTCTTGAGATCACTATTCTGGCAGAAAATCCAGTGCAGCAATAGCAGCGACAAAGTTTATATTTTTCTGTAAAATTAGTGAGTTGGAAAGAAAGTGAATGTCAGAATTGGTATAAGGAGATAAGGGGGAAGCTCAGTAGTTTGAAGAAGTAAGCAAGTAGAGAGAAGTGGAATCCTTGCCCTTCAGTGAAATTAAACTCTTAGATTGTTGTGACTGCTCCTCGAACTCTACCATTTGAGATTACACAGAACTTAGCCTTGAAACATGCTGGGAGCTCTTAACGTACCCCTGGAAACAGTGATTTGCAGAATCAAGCTCTGTAACCCAGAGTTAGGTTATGAAGCAGGTATGTTTATTCAGCACAGCACACACACACCAGGTGAAAGGGGGGTAGCCCTGCCTAACTTGCACAAAGCTGAGGGAAAGATAGTAATATATTTAGAAGTACAAAGTATACATATTCATTACATTCCTGAGGGTGAGATGGACTACTGCAATCAGGTTCACTAAATCATTTTCATAAGTACCGCTTTGAATTCCTTTAGCTTGAGCATGCACAGATTCTCCTGGTGGTCATGGGCTGGGGTCTTGAAGATGAAGGCTGTATGTCTTCCTCACTGTGTACTTACCCCACTGCAGTTTGAGTTTGTCTTTGCTCAACCACTACCTGGCCATCATGTTGTTTTTGCTCATCCTTCATTAGTCTTGTACTCCCTATCCCAGGTGGTATCTCCATCAGCCTTGCCTTCATTAATCTTTCTCCCTGAACTATTCTTAAGTCTGTTAACCCACTCATCCTGAATCATTCCCCATTTTTCTATTACTACTTAGCAATTTCTTTTGCTAGATTACCCCATTATTATGGAGGAATGCTTTAAAATATCCTCCACTTTCTGTTTTCTGTCTAAGATTATGCAATTTCCATTCCTCATAACTATTGCAGGAGGTTTTACACATCCATAGGGTACACTGCAATATAATACACACAAAGACAACAAGAATTAAAGCAATACAAGCTAAAAAGTGTTGCTTTAGCCAGGTAAAATTTGGTAACCAACTGGTGAACTTTTCCCACAACTCAGTAACTCCAAATGAGGCATCATCTAGTGACATCTGGTGTATTATTTTGGTGCGTTTCCAAGTAACTTCAAGATCTGTTTCTTTCATTCCCAGGAATGTACGAAGCTCCTTTGCTGTTTGAGACTCAGGCATCTGGCAGATAGCCTCTTTCCATGCAGTCCCCAGAGTCCACAGTCCTGTCATAATCTCATAACCTAGATAAGTCACTTACTGTTGAGCAGTCTGCACTTTCTATGGGAAGACTTGCTACCCACCAAGACTAAGAAAATTTAGCAAACTGATTGTCCATATTACTCAATGCTCCTTTATATCAGCCGTTATTAGTATGTCATGGACATATTGTAACAGCACTCAAGTACTTCAACAAGGTACAACCCTTCTGGACACTCCCGCTGCTCCAAGTCTTTGGCCAGCTGGTTTCAAAAGAGAGCGTGGATGTTTTTAAAACCTTGATGAAGTACTGTCCATGTAAGCCTTCCTTCCTGAGTTAGGGTTTTCCCATTCAAATGAAAACAGTAGTTGGCTCTCTGGGCTAAGTGGCAGGCAGAAGAAGGCATCTTTTTAGTCCAGAACAGTGAACCAGACCAATTTGTTTGTCAATTTAGTGAGCAGAGTATGAGAATCTACTAGCAGTGTATACAGATCCTCAGTTATTTTGTTAACAGCCCTTAAGTCCTTCATTATCCTGTAACTTCCATCTGGCTTTTTAACTGGTAGAATTGAAGTATTATATTTTGACTCACATTCTACTAATAGCCCTTATCTTAAGAACTGATTGACTATCGCCTGTATTCCCCTCCTACCCTCAAGCCTCAATGGATATTGTTTAATCCGTACTGACTTACTTCCTTGCTTAATCCTGATTGTCATTGGAGGAGCATTTTTGCCCGTCCAGGGGTCTCTGTCGCCCATACCCCTGGGTAGATCTGATCACGAACCTCCTCAGGTATTTCTGGTTTTTCAGTATTATCAATTAATGCCAAACTCAATACCTTAATCAACTGTTCTTCTTGTACCCTAAATTCTACCTTTCCTGCCTCAAATTTTATTTCTGCTCCTAATTGTTCTAATAAGTCCCTTACCAACAGGGGCTTTGGAGAGTTGGGCATATATAAAAATTTATGTATCACCACTTGTTTTCCCACTTGAATTTAAGAGGTTTGAGGAAATTCGCCTTTTTGCTTTGGCCAGTGGCTCCCCTGACAGTTACAAAATCCTCATCTAAAGGGGTCAAAGAATCATTCAAAATTGAAAAGGTTGCTCCTGTGTCCACTAAAAATTCCACACTTTGTTGTTTTTCCCCTAGCTTTGTTTTAACCAGAGGATCCACTAGGATAGATTACCCAGGTCTCCATCAGTTCTTTTCTACAGGAGCTTACATTTTGTCCCAAGCTCCTCTTTCTCCTTTTCCACTTAGAGAACATTCATTTTTCCAGTGAACTTTCTTTTTACATATGGCACACTGATCCTTCTCCAGTGTCTCTCTCTGCCTCATTTCTGTATAATTTTCTCTAACTCCTCATATTGCAGCTACCAGCATTGTCTTATCCTTCCTCTTTTCTTCCTCCTGGTTACTAAACACTCTCCAAGCCTCACTCAATAATTTTCTACATTCCTACTCTAAATGAGCCTCATTTTCTGCGGCTTCCATCTTGTATCTCCTGCTTACTGTTCTATAAAAAGGGATACTAGCTGTTGTGTCCCCTCTTCAGAACCTGGGTCTAAGGGGGTATTTTTCTTTATGGTATCTCTTAGGTTGTCAAGGAACTCTGAGGGAGATTCCTTAGGTCCCTGTCTAATTGCATATAAGGCTGACCAACTGATTGTTTTAGGAATTGCCCTTTCCATTCCCTTCACTACCTGCTTCCTGTATGCTTCTAAGCATTCCCTCTCCACATGGCAGTTCAGGTCCTAACATGGGTCTTGTAAAGGGAAGTAATCTTTAACATCCTCCCTGTCCTTGCCTTTTAGAGCATCTGTAGCTAAATCCAAAGTTGACTACATAATTAGTTGCTTCTCTGTTTCAGTCATGTGGTCTAACAGATGTTGGATATTACCCTAGATAGGACTTTGTTGCCTAAACAAAAATTGGAAATGTCTGGCTACCCCTGTAGGGTCATTCCGATAACCTCTGGCAACACCTCTCTTAGCTTCTGGATCAAAGGAGGAGAATAGTACTTTTACCAGGGCTGGTGTTCCTTCCAGTCCTACTGCTTCCCTTAAAGGAGCCTGTATTATCTCTGTTATCTTTCGGGTTCTAGAGGCTACTGGATTGTGTGGGGGTCAGGGGGTTGGAGAGGGTCCCTCCTGGTCAGCAGCCTGTCCTGTTTCCCTTTTGGAGCCTAGAAATGCTCTGGTAATTCTATGTAATCCCTGACTTTATCTGGCAAAGTACAACACTGCCCTATGCTGCATGATGAGCAGCAACGTCTCAGACCATCAGCACCTCCTCCTATCCCTCTCTAAAGCTAAAACCAAGGGGTCTTGTGGTTGGTCCCATACCACAATCTCGCTGCCATTCTGGGTGATTACAAAGTATGAAAAACAAATCAGTGTATTCAGCCTCTTTTCATTTACCCTCCCTCCTCAGGAACAACATTAACTGCAGGAGGGTTTTGTAATTTAAAGTACCGTTTAGGAGCCATTTTTCCCCACCTTCTAATTTGCATAGCAGCCACCAGTACTTAATATCTTTTTACTAAGAATGCCCTCAGGCTCCCCAGGGGTATCTGGGGAGTATCTGCCCCTCAGTATCCCCAGGAGTATCTCACCAGTGAATACATCTGAGTTGGGTTCATTTTGGAATTTATTTTCCCTGAGATCCACCCATGATCAAATTCTACTAAGCCCTTACAGAACTCAGATTTCCACAAAGAACCCTTACTAGGTCCACACCCTCAAAATACTCTGATTTAATCTCAGTACCACAACTGCAGCAGAAATTCCAATCCCTTGAATTTGACTCTACCTCCTGGACTTGGTTACAAATCTGACATCTTATCACAAATATAGGGTGGCGCTGATTCTCAGGGTGGAAAATACAAAACCTATCCATATTTTCACCCTCTCCAACCATTTGCTTCATCCATCTCTGGCTTTCCCTTGCAGGAGAACAGAACCATGAACTGGGACTCTGCACTTGCTCCATAGCTATGCAATGTCTAACTCACATGTAATTCATTCGTGCTGGCACTCACTCACAAACAAAATACTGAATTCCGCAATTAGTGATTTTACAACACAAACATTTAACAATTACATAGACTGTAAGAAAAGCAGTTTAGGCTTTTAATCTTTACACACCGTTCCACTTGCCACCCTCCCACCAAGTCCGTCTTGGCAGTACAGTGACCTGTCTTAACTCCAATCTGTTTGGATCTTTAAGGGCAGATACATAGAAACCTCTCCCATAGGTTACCTCATTACCCTGCAAGCTCACACACATCAGGGGAAGCTTTTAATCACTTCTTTTCCCCACATAGGATGTCTCCTCACAACTTAAAGTTCCCCTGTTCCCAACATACCTGATCCACAGCCAGAGTTATTTTTCTACTCCACAGTAACAAGTCTGGACAGAGAACCTTTCTGAGAATCTCTTGGGGCATGCCTAAAGGATCCCAGTACCTGAAGTGATCCATGGATCAGCAAAGAATTCCCCTGTCTGGCTCACCAAATTGATTTACGGAATTGTAGGGTGAATAACCCAAAAGAATAGTACCCACAGAAAATAATAGAGGTGGATGGTATATGTTTGTATACCATCTGGATAAGCCATACAAAAATCAGTAAATAAAGAAGGGCTCACCAGTTGCTGATGGTCAAGGCTTGCCCAGGATTCCACAGGGGAGGGGTCTCCAACAAGCAGCAGTGTGTGGAGACAGGACAAGAGGAAATGGCCGGAAACTACAGCATAGGAAGTTCCACACGAATGCGCACAAGAACTTCTTTACCGTGAGGGTGCTGGAGCACTGAAACAGGCTGCCCAGGGGGGTTGAGGAGTCTCCTTCTCTGGAGATATTGAAGACCCACGTGGATGCCTACCTGTGAGACCTGGTGTAGGGAACCTGCTTTGGCAGGGGGGTTGGACTCGATGATCTCTAGTTCATCTAGATCTAGATTTCTAGATCTCCCTTCCAACCCCTACGATTCTGTGATTCTGTGATACCGGAAAATGATTTGTTCTAGGAATTATTTTATAACAGAGACAGAAATTATTGAAGACACTGGAAATGCTTCAGGCTATGCTGTAAGTTGACATAGTATTACTAGAAAGTATTTGAGCCACTCCACCCAGGGAATCTCAGCAAAAGCTACCTGACACATTGTTGAAAGGGTCACCCTGACTCACCAGAGCCTTTTTTTTTTTTTTTTTTTTTTTTTTTTTGCTCATTGCTTTGTTTGTTTAATATTTCCTTTAGCATATCACTGAGTAGCTCATCTTGCTAGGGCAAATAACTGCGTGGTATATGGCAGTGGCCGAGCAGTTGGGAATAAAGGGAAGATATTAGGTACTTCTGGCAGAAGTGCCACAACACTTTTTGAGCTTCTCTGCCAATCAGTTACCTAGATTGCTTATTGTCTCTTCCAAAAATCCTGCCTGATGTCTGCTGGACATGTATTATAGCCACCTCCTGTAGTAAATTCATCACCTTCAATAGGCAGGTAATGAAGCCCTTATGGGCAAATGCTTTCCTCTTCAAGTTTAACAGTCCTCTTGTATTTTAGTTCCGTTTGACTTACACTCCTAAAAAATAATCAAAACATTTCTACTGTTGTGTTTTAATCCAGCAAGTGACCCAGCACCACACAGCTGACTGCCCACTCCCCCTTCCTTTCCCAGTGTGATCTGGGAGAGAACTAGGAAAGAAAAAATAAGAACTTGTGAGTTGAGAGAAAACCACTCACCAAGATAGTATAAATAAATACATAAATAAATGACTAATGCCCAGCTATAGGCCCCAAATAGCAAAGGGGAAAGATGAACTCCCACATCTTTCAAAACTCATTTCACATGATGTCATAGAGTATGAAATATCCTTTTGTCCACTTAAAGTCAGCTGTCCTAATTCTGTTTGCTGCCAGCTCCTTGGGCCCCTCACTGAGAACGGCCCTTGATTATCAGCAGCAATAGACATTGGTGTGTTATCCACATCATTTTTCTCCTAGAACACTGCATCATACCAGATACTGTGAAGAAAACAATTCTATCCCAACTAAAACCCAGACAGGCTCTTAAATTAGAACTGAATACAGAAATGTTACGATCAAACATATGGCTGGATAAGCCTATAAAACTGCTTTCTTCAGAAACAGGTTTTGGTTTAAACTGGTTATCTGTTACCAAAACAGATCAGGCCCATTTTCCTGCAATTCCAAGAGATCACCACACTCAAGAGCTGTATTCTTCTTTCTTTAAACTTAATTATGTCTGACACCAAATACAAAAATCACCAATTAAAATTAGTTTATTATCTGGAGGACCTGAACCACCAAGGACTGTGTCTGATTCAGCTTGGCCTTCCCCATCAAACCGATGCATAGAAGGTTCCGCACAAATGTACATGGGAACTTCTTCACAGTAAGGGTGACGGAGCACTGGAACAGGCTGCCTAGGGAGGTTTTGGATTCTCTTTCTCTGGAGACATTCAAGACATGCCTGGACACCTACCTGGTCTAGGGAGCCTCGTTTGGCAGGGGGGTTGGGCTCGATGATCTCTAGAAGTCCCTTACAACCCCTACAATTCTGTGATTCTGTGATCCTCCAGCCACATCGCAACCATATACTCATCTGGGAACGACAACCTTTGCCCTCTCACTGCTGTCCAAGAGATGTGTCACTTGCCAGAGCTGCAGCTTTAGCCTCTGGGCAGTATTTTTGTTAATGCCCAAACTCTTTACATCTGTCACGAATATCTACCAAACACAGGCTTCAAATGGAAGGGTCCCTTCACTTTTCTCCTCATCCTATTGTCCCCTTTCTCCAGTGTTTCAATATACACCCTAAAGATTTCTTCAAAAATTCCCCCCTTCCAACAAAGGTGTAATATCCAATGTAGGATAATATAATAGCAGCACAAAGCACAAAAGCAACATTTTATTTTCTCATTTTCACACTCATTTGAATGAAAAGTCTGGCCTTTCATTTTCCTTGTGGAAGCAATTGCTGACAGGAAACATGTTCACAGGTCTGTTCAACTATTAAACACGCAATACATTGCCCCCACCCAAATTAAAAATGTTTACTGTCTCATTACTCCACTTTTTCTCTTGTTCATCCTTGGGGCACACCTAAACCCTCAACAAACAAACAAACAAAAAACAAACAAACAAAAAAATGGGATTCAGATAAGTTGACTAAGGCAACTAATTGTAGATGGTGTTAGGTAATGAAAAAAGAAGCAAAGGGAAACTGAAGGAAAAAAAGTGCTATGAGTTTGGTAGCTGTTTTAGCTCAAGGACAAACTTTCTTTTGGGGAAGAGGAGAGTAGTCTCATAATATCTGTTCTGGGAATAACATAATTCCCTTCGCTAGGAAAATTTGTACTCCAATAAGCTTTGCTCAGTTATCTTCATTCCAAGAAGAGACAGAGGAGAGTCTTCAACTTTCTTTACTTGAATAATGGGAGAGTCCACTGAGGCATACTCCTGTGGAATCTCTCTAAGGATTTGGGAGACACAGTCCCACTTTTACTGCTGTACTCCAATTCTAGTGAGCCCTTCGCCCTTTCCCCATTGGCTCAGGGTACACATTCTTCTACATTTGCCTATCAGCCATCCCCCCCTCTTTGTTTCCTTTTTTATACAAACTTTGTAATCTGAATTCAGTGTTGTTATTTTGCCCAACTATAACTATCTTTGTATCCTGTAAAGTCTATCACTCTTTGTTCTGCCCTCCAAAAAAGCTTTACACTTAGGTGCTAAGCTACCATCTCCTGCCATACACTTGCAAGGTAAGTTTGTTTAACCAGATCCTGGTGAATGAAATTCTTCTCAGCTTTTTCTTTATCTTATTTTGCAGGGACTCCCTATCTTTCCTTTGTTCTTCCCAAATTTTGTTTTGCTTCTCTTTGTATTTCCTTGAACAGGAAAAGTTAACAGTGAGGACTAGGTATTGTTATTTTGTTTTTCTGTCCAACTGACATTTCTGATTGCACAGTCCTAATGTAGGCTGTCCATTGTGTGTCAGTCACTGCATCTTATTATTCTGCTTAGGAAACATTATACAACTAAGGCCATCTCCTATTCTTGTTATATAGAATCATAGAATCACAATCATAGGGGTTGGAAAGGATCTCAAGAGATCATCGAGTCCAATCACCCTGCATAAGCAGGTTGACTGAGTCAGCAAGTATGGCTGACTTCACTGTAGAAATTTAAGAAATTGAAAAGGTTTTGAGGAGATACTTCTAACTACATGCAAAGAAATTTAGGCAGAGAGAGAGCAGCAGAGATTTCACAACTTCCTTCTCAACAAAATGATCAGCCTCACCTAAGTGATCTTCTGCAAGTATTTCCTTCTTCTCAAAGTATAAACCTCTAATGAGGCTTTACAAGGCCAAGTGCAAGGTTGGGTTGAGGGTAATACCATATGTGAGTACAGACTGGGAGAAGAACTCATTGAGAGAAGCTCTGCAGAGAAGGAATTTGAGGACCCAATGGATGAAAAGCTGAACGTGAGTTAACTGTGTGCTCTTGCTGCTTGGAAAGCCAACAGTATCCTGGTCTGTATCAAAAGAGAGGTTACCAGCAGGGTGAGGGAGATGATTATCCCCCTCTACTCTGCCCTTGAAAAGTTCCATTGGTAGTGCTCTGTCCAGTGCTTAAAGTGCTACAGCATCTCTCCTGTGAAGAAAGGTTGAAGAATTTGGGCTTGTTTAGCTTGGAGAAGAGAAGGCTGCAGAGGGACCTCATTGCAGTCTTCCAGTTAACTGGAGGGAGCTTACAGATAGGAAGGGGAGTGACTTTTTACATGCTCTGATAGTGATAGGACAAATGGTAATGGCTTTAAAGAGCCATTTAAGATACTAGATTCAGGTCAGATGTTAGGAAGAAATTTTGTAGTAAGGCATGGGAACAGGCTGCCCAGAAGCATTGCAGATGCTCCACCTCTGGAGGAGTCCAAGGCCAGGTTGGATTTATTGTTTGACAACCCTGCCCATGGTAGGGGAGTTGGAACTAGATGATCTTTAAAGTACCCTCCAGCCTAAGACATTCTATTATTCTATGATTTGCCTGTCCTCTCTCTGACATAGGCAAGGTTCTTCTGGTCCACTGTGTTTACAGTGTGAGTTACGTTTATTTCCCTTTTCATATATACTAAAAATATAATTTGGTCCTAAATTAATTGTGAACTGAAAGAGGATTAGTGACAGGTTAAAATAAAAAGGCACTTTCTGAGCATTGTTAGCTTCAAAATGTCCCTAACTTCATTAAATCCATGTAAGATAGACTCAGAAAAGCATCCATCCAAGTAAGGACTGGTCTGAAAGCATCACTAAATTTCCCTTCCAGAGTATTAGGATTTTGGATGTGATACTGGAAGCAAAACTTGCAAACACATGTAACTATTACTGCTCTTAGTGCTATAAAACCTGTGCTATAAATCCAGTAAAATAAACTACCACTTCTTCTGTAATTTCTTTGTGCCAGCATTTGCTCTGTTGTGGTCTCCAGGGACTGAAACATTTGTCAAGTTCAGTCAGACTGAGAAGTAAGTGTGATGTCTAGAAGTAAACTTTCATTGCAGATAATTTCTGACACTAATTATTGGATCTTAACAGCACTAACTGCAATAATTTAGGATGTTAATAACATCAATCATCTCAACAAGTGGTTAAGAAGCAAATTGTTCTGAAGGAAGTACTAAGAACAGGTAAACCAATCAAGAGGATTTCATCTTCAGTATCTGTGGACAAAAGTACTCCTTATCTCCCAATGACCAAAGTCCATCTTCTAATGACTCAGTTTTGTCTTTTGTTTCACTGTTCTGTTAGAGGCTGTCATTCTCCTAGTAGAAGGAACATGACTGAAGACCTGTCTACTGATGGCAATTTAAGCAAATACCCTGAAGAATTTAAGGAGTGTGAAGTTTAGTGTGGAAGTTACATCTTATGTGTCTATAGCAAATACCACCAGAACCTGAGATCTAGAATGTGTGGGTCCAACACCTAGAAAATTTGATAAAACCTTTCAGGGCATCAGTCTTCAAGGTCAGTTTCAATAGTCAATATTTAGATATTACTCTACATTTAGAGACAGAATGCAGACTTAAAAATGTGTTTGATATGCCAGAAATCAAAAGTATAATTCAAGAGCTACTTACCTAGAGGTAAGTGAACAAAATCATCATTGGAGCCAGTTTGAGAAGAGGGCCTTTCTAGTAATTACTCCTGAAAAGAGAAATTGTAAAATCATTACTTCAGTGTTCAAGCACAGAGTAATATTTATTTAAAATATTTCAGGATTACATCCTGCTCTCTGTTCACTTTGTAACTGTGAACTGGTCCTCCTGAAGCCAACTTCTGTTCTTTTTCAGGAGTTCTATACAGACAGACATGAGGTTTTCAATTATATCCTTTTTTCAGTCCACTGAGTTTTGAAACCTCTCTTATAGAGGTAGCATGCTGAAGGCAGGTGATGTGGGAAGTGTGGAGATAGAATACTGCTCACTGCCCGAACTCAGATTACAAATAGCATTGTGGCACATCTTGTTTATGTACACTTCTCTCAGGCAATGAAGAGAAGGTATGTGAGGAGTAAAGATTTGGAAGACAACATGATGGGAGACTGATGACTGAAAATACTCAAGTGAAAATACTTCCTGTCTTGGGAGGCTCTCCCACAGCTAGATGTAATGCTGTCTGGTTGTAATTCCAGGAGTGCTAAGACAGCATGGCCCCTAATACACTGCCTGTTTTTCTTTTTGTTTTGTTTTGTTTTGTTTTGTTTTGTTTCATTTTGTTTTGGTTTTGTCTGCAGTTAGGTAATGAACCTAAATATTCAGGAATCATGCTCAAATAAGAATCTCATAAACCGACGCCCTTTATCCCTGAAGCCCATACTATTTCCTTGTCAGATTTTCTAACTGAATTGCATAAAGTCACACTGTAAAATTTCCTCCTGTTATTTGCATAGAACTCAAACGAGAAGCCAGCGCAACGTACTTTGAATTCATTTTCCTTTTCTGAAGAAGTTCACGTTTTGGACTTTTTTCCTGTGCTAGTGAACATCTGATGTCAGGCTTCCCAGATGAGAATAGTTAGACTGGTGTTGACATTTTTAGAAGTACGTGCAGAAGGAAAAAGTATCCTGGGAGTGCTGCCAATAGCTGATTCTATAAAGTCTTAGAGTCTCTGTTGAGTAGGAAACATGATCCACATACCTTTACAGAAAAAAAGTCTTTCTCATGAAGTATCTCTACTCTGGTGAGTGCAATGCTTTCTCCATTTACGAAAAGGACAGGAGTGAATTCCAGCAGATTCTGACTCTGTTAGAAGATATTCAGTTCCCTGATACACAGCCAATTTAGCATCTCTTTCTCAAGAGGAGGCACAACTACAGAAAAAGATCCTAGCAAAAAGGAGATTGTCCAACTTGGCAAGGATTACAATCGAAATGGTTCAATCCAGTCTCCCGCCTAGCCCATGGCTGTTCCTCCAGTTTATGCTGACACGACTGGGACAAAACACTGTTGAGCTGAGCTAATTTCAGTGAATTCAATCCACAGCTTTCTATTTTACAGTAAGATGATAGAATGTGGAGGGTGAGAGTGACTGCTTGATAGTACTATGTATTATGGTTATTAATAATTTTTGTAGTCTTTGCAGCATGCTCATTTCAACTGCCTCATCAGAACAAATGTCTCATTAATGGATAGCGGCTTTTCACAGGGCACAGGTCAAATACTGGTCTTCACTTGAGGAAAAGCAGTCCACCCTAAATGAAAACTGATTGTACATGAGTTAAACTAGTGCAGGACATGCCCACAGGCACAGTATCAGTGCTTGCTGTGAGCAGATTGGCTCCATTCAACTACTACTATGTTGATGGCTCTCTTCAGTTGGGATCTCAGCAGGAGCTTGGAGCCACAAGATGGTGCTTTTCACTTGAGATAAAACAGCAAGCAGCAGGGTCTTGAAGCTCCAGCTGAGCTCATTGAATAGCCCCATCTGCAGACTGGTTGTTTCATGCCTCTGTGAGATGCAGAATCTGCTGAGTTGTCTCATGGGTCTACTCAATAGGAAAGCAGACTCCTGATGTTCTGGTGGGAATACTGCATACAGCTGGTTCTTCCTGATCCCTTAATGAATGGCAATGTGCTTCTTTGCAGAGTGAGCTCTTATGCTGATGTTCCCCATCACCATTCACTTTGCAGAATCAGTCTCCAGAGCCCAGAATGCTCTGTCTCATCATTGTCTCTCTTCTCCTTACCTCATGTTTACATGTTGACCAGACTGAGGGGATGTGGCTGTGCTGTGGAGTGTAATTCTGTCCTTGGCAGGACTCTCCATAGAGGGACACTGTGGTTTACCTGTGGTCTTATCAGGAAGTCTTTGTATGGCTATTTTGATACATCATTCAGTGGTAGGACTTCTCTGCAACTGCGACATGAAGTAACACAGAAACAGATTATAGCATCTTATATTATATTACAGAAGACAGTGTGTTGACCCGAATTTGATTAATTCTGTAGAAGAGTTCAGTGTTTTCCAAGAGAAAGTTTTTAGTCACTCTGTTTTGTTATTCAGTAACTTTTGAACTTCTTGTCTGTTTTAAAGCAAATTTGGCAAACAGATATGTTGAAGAAAATGTTTTTTTACAACTTTTGAAAAAGTAGCTGACTTCACAAAGAAAATAAATCCAAATGAATACTGTTCCTCTTAGGGACAAGCATTCGTTTTCCTAAAATCTTGCTCTATAATTGAAGGAAAGACATAGTGAATGAAATACACGATAAACAAGGATATATCCACAGGCTTTTCTGAAGTGCAGCAAATACTGATTAGATGACATTTATAGAATGATGGTGTGAAGCAGCATTGCGCTTAGTAATAAGGAAAATAACACCTTGCATATTTAACAGTTATGTTCATCCCTTTAGTAGTACTTTGAAAACAGTTTCCAGACTTCTTCTAATAATTGTTATTACTGAGAGACACAGACAGAGAGACTGCTCAAAGTTTCAATAACTTTGGGGTCAGGTTTGTCATGGCCCATCTTGCGCAGTCATAGTATTTTACAAGTTGAGGAAAAAAATCTTGAAAATAAAACCTGTATCCTCTTCTTCCGCATTGCAGTGAAGTGCTTGGAGAGACAGAAGTAAGAGAGGCAAGAGTTTACAAGAAAGCTGGCTCTTTATTGCTGAACTTTAAATAGGCAGAGGTTGGCTTGCATGTTCCTTGGCATCCCTACATAGCAGCAGTTCTAACTGCAACTTCTTTACTTCCCTGAGCTGAATAGTTGTTAATCAAATTTGCTTTTGTAAGCGTGAAGCACCATGCTGAGAGTTTCTTGATTCCTCCCTACTGACCAAACAATTATGCTCCATATTATCACAGAATTGTAGGGGTTGGAAGGGACCCCTAGAGATCATCTAGTCCAAACCCCCTACAAAACAGACCTCCTACAGCACACTACACAGGTAGGGGTCCAGGCAGGTCTTGAATATCTCCAAAGAAGGATAAACTAAAACCTCCCTCTGCAACCTTTTCTGGTGCTCCATCACCTTTACTGTGAAGAAGTTCCTTCACATATTGGCGCGAAAATTCCTATGCTCAAGTTTATGATCATTTCCCCTTGTCTTGTCCCAGCAGACCACTAAAAAGAGATTGGCTATGTCTCTTTGACTCCCACACTTCAGATATTTATAAACATTAATAAGATCCCCTCTGAAGTCTTTTCTCAAGACTGAACAGACTCAGCTCGCTTAGCCTTTCCTCATAAGGGAGATGCTCCAGGCCCTTTATCATCCTTGTGGCCCTCTGCTGGACTCTCCAGAGGATCCCTGTCTTTTTTGTACTGGGAAGCTCAGAATTGTATACAATAGTTGAGGCCTGACCAGGGCTTAGTAGAGAGGGACGATCACCTCCCTTGATGTCCTGACCATGCTCCTTTTAACGCACTAGGGATCCCACTGGCCTTGGCCATCAGGGCACACTGCTGTCTCATGGCCAACCTGTCATCCATCAGGACCCCCAGGTACTGCAAAGCGCCTTTACAGCAGGTTATTCCCCAATCTGTACATACTGATACTTGTGGTTATTCCTTCACAGGCTCTACACTTGATTTTGTTAAACCTCATTTGGTCTATTGCTGCCCAGCTCTGCAGTCTGTCCAGGTCTTGACAAATGGCAGCACACCCTTCCAGCATGTCTGCCACTCCTCCCAGCTTTATATCATTGGTGTACTTAATGAGGGTGGACAATATCCCCTCATCAAGGTCATCGGTGAAGATATTGAACAGGATCCAGCACTGACCCCTGGTGAACACCACTGTCTCCAACCTGATTCCGCACCACTGATCACCACCCTTTTACCTCAGCCAGTCAGCCACTTCTCGCCAGTCAGCCACTTCTCAACCCACCTCACCATCAACTCATCTATCCCGCACCTTCCCAGCTTCATAATCAGGATACCATGGGGACATTATCAAATGCTTTGCTGAAGTCAAGGGAGATTACATCCGTTGCTCTCCTACCATATACCCAGCTGGTGATGTCCCTGTAGAAGGCTATGAGGTTGGTCCAGCACTGTTTTCTCTTGGTGAATCCATGCTGACTATTCCTGATGACCTTCTTCTCTTCCAAATGCTTGGAGATGGCATCCAGAACAAGTAATTCCATTGCCTTTCCAGGGACAGAGACAAGACAAACTAGCCTGTAATATTCTGGATTTTCCTGTAGTTTCTCGCCCTTTTTGAAGACTGGAGTGACATTTACTATCCTCCAGTCTTCAGGCACCTCTTCTGTTCTCCAAGACCTCTCAAAGATGATAGAGAGGAGTTTGGCAATCACCTCTGCCAGTTCCCTCAGCACACATAGATTCATCTTGTAAGGGCTCATGGATTTGTGCACATTGATCCCACTCAGACACTCCTGACACTCCTGGACTACCCTCAACCAGAGGGAAGCTCTCAATTTCCCAAACTCTTCCTCTTCCAGTCAGGGTCCAGGAGTCCTGAGGGGTGTCATTTGAAGTGAAGATCGAAGCAACGAAGGCATTCAGCATTTCTGCCTTCTCAGAACACCCCATTACCACGACACCTCCCTTGTTCAGCAGAGGGCCCATATTATCTCTAATCTTCCTTTTACTTTAGACATTCTTTAAAAATAAACTTTCTTATTATCCTTTATCTGCTTTGCCAGCTTCAGCTCCAGGTGAGTTGCCTTCCTAGTCACATCCCAGCAGACCCTAACAACACTCCTATACTCTCCTCAAGAGGACAAGCTCTTTTTCCACATTTCATAGACCACCTTGTTCCCTTTGATCTTATCCATGAGCTTCTTGCTCATCTATGCAGGTCTCCTACCTTCCTTCCCTGATTTCCTATTCTTAGGGAGGCATGGATCCTGAGTTTGGAAGAAGTGCTGTTTAAGTGTTGCCCAGGTCTCACAGGTCCCTTTACCTTAAAGCACTCTAGCCCACGAGATGGATCCAAGTAGGTCCCAGTAAAATGTTGAAGTTGGCTGTCCAAAAGTCTAGGGTAGCAATCCTGCTTTTTGTCTTACTTCTTCTACTAAAAATCTTGAACTCCACCAACTCATGGTCACTGCACCCCAAGCTGCCCCCAACCTTCATATTCCTAACAAGCCCATTCCTGTTGGAAAGAACAAAGTCCAGAAGTACTCTCCACCCTGTTGGGTCCTCCACCACCTGTTTCACAAAACTGTCTTCAACACATTGCAGGAACCATCTGGACCACACATGCCTGACCATGTGGCTTACCCAGCAGATGTCTGGATGATTAAAGTCCCTCATGAGAACCAGTGCCCAGGATTGCAAGGCTATTTCCAGCTTCTTGTAGAAGGCCTCATTGACTTAACTTTCACATACTGGTTCTCTCTTCCTCATCTTGTGAAATCTGTGAGAAATAGAACAGGAGGGATTTAAAACATATATATATATATATATGTATCTGCATACACATGTATTATCAATATAGGATTTTTAAGGAGGAACAACATAAAATACATCTTGAAATTTGTTCCTTATCCTACAGTCTTTGGCTTAGTCCAGAAGGAAGTATTATATTCTGTTCCCTTGTGGTAGGAGATTTTGCTGCATCTGTGAGAAAGACTAACTCACTGTTAACTATCAACTTGGAATTCTTACTTGATTATTTGAATGTACTGGATCAAAGTTATAGATGATCCTGAAGGCATGGCCCTTAACTTGTCTGATTAATACGTGGAAAGATTTTTGTGGGAAATAAAGGCCACTGTTAAGAAAGACAGCAGCATTTCATCATTGGTGTAGTGATGTATTTCTTGTGAAATCTGTTAAAAAGACTCAGACAAAAACCACCAGATCAAACAAAAGTAACATTTTTATCTTTTTACCATTAAAAAAATAAAGCATCTGTAACTGTGCAAAGGAAAACTGGAACAGCCCCACATTTTAAATCTGATTTTTAAATTCATCTTTCAATGGTGTGAAGTCTGACTCATGATCCTTGAATCCCGAGCCTATGCTGTTTTGTGAAAATGCGGCCTTATTTGGAGTGATAAGAAATGCTTCAAAAGGGCTGCCGAAGATGGACAGATGCACACAGAACCTGCCCTTGTCGCCAGCAAGGAACTCCAAATTCTAGAAAAGTCTTCAGCAAAAGCTTTGTGAATGATTCTGTGTTTCTTTGTATTTCTTCACCACTGTAAAATAAAGATACAATCTGGTGCAATACAAAATACAAAAAATGTATTCTGCCATTTTTTCTTGACCATTTTGAAATAGTCTGCTAGCATAGCCAAAGAATGGCAGTCTGCAAAATCTTTTTGCATGAAGAGATTTCAAAAAAGCTTCCGCAAAAGCTACATACAAGTTATTAACTCGCATTTGGGGACCATTTTCCTAGTGGCTTTTCAAAATAATTTAATAAGCAGACAGGCTAAATAGAAGGAATATCTTATGAAAACATTTACAGAAAAATAAAAAAGACAAATCCCCAAATAGTTGGACTTTACTTTTTGTTATTTCTGTAGAAAATAAATCATAAGAAGGGAGAGAGATGTAACTGTGGCATTAACACAATCTGTGTTCTGAGAATTATCTATCAGTTTCAGAATTTCTTTCAGAAGAATTTCAGCCTGTTTTAGTGACGGCTACTTTTGTCTGGGCAAAATGCAATGTCTGCAAAAGAGACATTGCTATGGATCTTCAGATCACGATGTTTCAGCTATTTTCCTGTTATAGAAAAGGACCACACATTATAGATTTTTTATAGAATTGTAAGGCTTTGTTTACATGGGCACAGTTGAAAAACTTAAACTGAACAAAATAAAAGCTAGATCTGGTGTGTGATTACTTGGAATGGTACATATTGGTAAATAATTACATTTGAAATAAACATAATGCTGACTCAGTGAAACTTAGTTCATTTCAGAATAAATCAAATTTAAACTTTATAATTTTAAAGGTGAATAACTGTGCAGGAGCTAACTGGACTTTCCCTAGGGATACAATCCTCATTTTTAAGAATCACTTGGTAAGTATAGAAAGACACTGAAAAGCTTCTATTTAATCTCTGTTATTTGCTGTAAACAAAGAGCACGGTTCTGCAAGGTGCATATATATATATTTTTCCAAGTCCTGAATTTTTTTGCTATCTATAGGGGTTGAAGGCAGTTGGTATGACCTAGGATGAAGTGCAGGTAACATTGAGAATGACTCACGCTGCTCAATATGCATATAAGTCATAGCTCTCACCAAATGTAATAGCCATTGAATGAAGAGTAACTTAATCCTAAAAGATGTGAACAATATCTTTCCCAGCAGCAAAATCCACTGATGATCTGAAATTTGGACCAGAAAAATGCCTGCTGCACTCTTGCTTCATTTCAGTTGAGCTGGGCTATGAAAGCCTATTCCTCTACTATATAATTGAATTGAAATATTTGTACTTCCTTTAAGAAATGCAGAATCAAACAGCACTGATGCTGCTTTCAGTAGCAGAAGGTAGGAAGAATTTAATGCAAATGGATCTTGGCGCTTTCATTAAGAAAATTATCTGAGAATTTTTAGTGACAAAGTGATCTATAAGACATTGTATAGAACTACACAAATAGTAAGTATTTGAAAAAAATAGCTGGAATAACAATCTATTCCAAGTTTGTACTGTCTGAAGAGTATACTTGTGAATAATCCATGTATTTTCTTAAATGCCCTCTCCCTTTGGAATCCAGCTACTTTTTGCTATGGATAATTTCCCGTGTCACTAATTTCTATAGTTTAATTACAGTCTGTATAAAAAAGTATTTCCTTTTCCTGTTTTTAAACTTTCTGCCGTATATTTTACTAATTGTTCCTGGCATATTTTATATCAGGGAACAAAAATTCCCAGTCTATCTGACTTAACTGGTTTTCTATAATGTACATTTTGCCTAGAGTTTTATTTGTATCCTTTAATTGGATAAATAATCAAGTCTTTCCTAGAATGTCCAGTTTGACTGTTTCATAGAATCATAGAATTGCTCAGGTTGGAAAAGACCTTCAAGATGAAGTCCAAATACAACCAAACTATAGTACTAACTCTAACAACCCACTGCTAAATTGTGTCCCTGAGCACCACATCCAGATGGATTTTGAACACATTTAGGGATGGTGACTCAACCACCTCCCGGGGAAGCCTATTCCAATGCTTAACAACCTTTTCTGTAAAGAAGTGTTTTCTGATATCTAACCGAAACCTCCCCTGGCACATTTCCCCTTCTCCTGTCACCAGTAAGAAGAGACCAACCCCACTCTCGCTGTAATCACCTTTCAGATATTTGAGGAGAGCAATATAGTCTCCCTCAGCCTCCTCTTCCCCAGTCTAAACAGTCTGTCAATGGTTTATGGGCTGGTTTGGCCTGGTTCCATGATGACTGGGGCGGGGGAACCACGGACCCACTCCTTGGGAAAAGGGAAGAGGAAAGTGAAAAAGGAGAAGGGAGATGGGTCTATAAACAAAACAGTGGCAGAGATCTGAGGAGGAAAGCTAATTTGCTAAATAAGATATCAGAATGCAAAACAACACAGTATTATACAGTATAATTGGAATTGAAGCTAATAAATAAAATGAGCAAGAAAGAATGTTCAATAAACCGAAGGCCTTACACTAAACGCTGAAGGCGAGATGGCTAGCGAGCACCCGCTGCTGGGTCAATCCCCAGAGGAAAGAGAGTGTCTCGTGACACGCAAACAGTTTTTATCTTTCCCTCTGAGTGGAAAAATGTAAAAATAGAAAGCAATGCAAAGTCCCCTGGGGTATGTAGTTCTTCTTCTCTTCTGAGACAGGTATACCCAGAACTGTCAATGATCCACGGAGCTGGAACATTAACTCTTTAACTCTTAATGCACTACATGATATTATGATGTGAAATACCAATACCAAAAATCATAAAACCATGACACAGCCCCAGTTCCTTCAGTTACGCTTCATGTTCTCCTAGCATGGCATCTTCTCCAAGTCTTTCGTAAGCCTTGTTGCCTTTCTTTGGACCTCCACCAGCACCTCAGTGTCCTTTCTGTATTGAGGTGCCCAAAACTGAACACAGTACTTGAGGTGGGGCCTGACCAGTGCCGAGTACAGGAGGATTAATTCCCTAGTCCTGCTTACCACACCATTCCCGATACAAGCCAGGACGCCATGGGTCTTCTTGGTTTATTGCATCCCTGTATCATTAGCATATTTTCTGTAAACCTTCTCATACATTTTGAACTCCAGCATCTAAAGCTATTCACAGGATCACTAATATACTAATTAATGTAAAGACAACTTAACCTTTTTTTTTTTCATTTTCTTTTCCACAGGTAGTCTGGCATCTTTGAACCTTTGATTTCAGTTTGCATAATTGCCTTCTTTTAGCAGGTACTGAAGGCTACACTTCTGGTTTCTGTCAGGAACTGAAGCACAGCATGGACCCAGTGTGGTTGCTGTCAAGTTACATAACTTTCTGTTAAGATTAAGGCAACAAATGAGTCCAAAAGTTGTCCAGTGATTTATTACAAATTCTAAGCTACTAAGGAATGTGGGGAAGATGGGGAAGTTAGTCATAGTAAAGAAAGAAGTCCTAGTGAATGGTTGACAAAGCAGGGATAGTCACTACCAGGGATTCAGCAATGTCTCGGCAGCCCATAGGGGAGGCAGCAAGTCTGTCAGTGATGTCTCATTGACCTGCATGTCTGCAGTTCAGTGGAGAGTGTACCCATTCTTCCTTGTAACTCTTTGGGATTTTATCCTCTCCATATTGTCCTTTTGGTTGCCAGGAGCAGCAGCTAGTTGTCAGGGGCGCTTCAGTTTTGTTCATCGGGGCAATGGTAGTTGAAAGGGGGACTTCTGTTTTGTTCATCAAAGGCAAAGGTAGTTGCTGGGCAACTGTTTTTGTTGTCAGGGGTGATGGCAACAGTAGTTACAACAGCATGCCCTTCCTATTGGTTAATTGGCAGTTGCTCATCTGATTGTCACATGGTGGGCTGCTAGGTATGTGCACGGACTGCACAGTGGTCCTCTCCTCTGGGAGGACCCCCATATGTCAGCTTCAATGCCTGAAAGAAGCAACAGCCAGAAAGGTTTCTCCAGGTCACCCAGTCACATGTTTCTCTTACCACTGTGCTCACGGCAACCATTAACCCTAAAATCTTGTCAAGCAGGTTATATCTTGGATGGGTGCCACTGAACACACTGAACACTGAAGGGGAAAAGGGAAAGGTACATTTAAGTTTGTTTATATGATGACTGAACATTAAGATAAATCACATAAATCAAAGGATCAAACAAGGTCAAAACATGAGTATCACTAATGCGCATAAAACAACTCGCCTTACCTGTGGATCACCAAGAAGCCAGGCTTGTACCTAGGCCAACTTCTGGATTCCTTGGGTAATTTGAGCCAGACTAGTTGCCTTAGAATGTGCCAGACTTTAACACATAATATGATTACAAGCAATAAACAAGGCAACCTGGTCTAGGGAGCCTGCTTTGGCAGGGGTGTTGGAATAGATGATCTCCAGAGGTCCCTTCCAACCCCTACGATTCTGTGATTCTGTAATTCTGTGAATGATTGCTTGTATCTATAGTAATCTAATATATATATATAAAATTCAAAAATTATAAATATTTAAATAAATTTAAATATATAAAATTACAAGAGGTTCTCAGACATACAGATCCTTTTCTAATATAGACAGGCACTCTTTCAGGGGTCTTACTGGGATGCATCTCAAAATGGCAAATATTTTGCTCAGTGTCAAGACAACGTCTTTAGCTTTGATGGTATTACTCTCACAAATAAATCCTTGTTGTTCCCATACAACACACAAACTAACATCAACAGTTTTCCACTTGTTTCTACTTTATTGGGCCCATACTCTGTGTTCTATGTTCTAATGGGCAGAGTATAGACTCACTATAATTCAGTCCCAGTGCAATGATTGGGTATATGGTATATACCGAAGCATTGCATATTGTTAGGACAAAACCTGTATAGTTATTGGCAGGATTATATGTGAAATTAACTAGATGCTGCCAAGTCTGGAATTCTGTTTCAAATTTGTTTGCATTGTCCCAAATCACCTTTCAAATTTCAGTGGTTAAAGCGTTTCCTTTAAGTTCTACAACTGAGAGCTGGGGAGATATTATTTTGAGTTATGGCAAGTGCATCTACAATTAACTGGTGGTCTTTTATATTAGTTCTTTCCCACTGAGATAATACATTACATAAGAGCCTCTGTTTGGTTCCCAGTGCTGATGGGGAAGTCTGCAGGGGTACTGCAATGCATATTAATCACTTGTTGTTGCATCCAACACTTTACCTTTATTCTTCGTCCTTTTATTCTTTGTCCTCCATCTCCCAGGAGCTGGGGGGAGGGAGGGGGGGGGGGGGGGAGGGGATCGGCCAGTACTATCCCAGCCCCATTCATTTCCTGAATATATTTCATTACTGTGCTTAACCATAGTTAAACAGTTAAGCCTCTGTTAGAATTAGAAGTTGGTCCTGTACACCCAGTATGACCAGTGTGGGCATAGGACCACGGCCAGCCAGTGAGTGGGATACTGTCAGCATAAGCAACTACAAATATCAATCTGAAGGAAAGGATCCCAGGGAAAGGAGCAGGGTGAGAAAAGAACTTGCAAGGCACAGCAACAGGATCAGCATTCATTAGCATCTGAAAAAAAAAAAAAATAATAATTTCCAAGTTCCAGAGGAATGAAGGTAAGAGGAGGCATAGTTGGAAAACAAAAGAAAAAACCTTCTTGTCTCAAATGAATCAAGGTAGGTGAAATCTTGTCGTGGTTTTCTGGTTTTGCTGCCGGTACTCCACATCAGAATATCATGTTGGGAGTTAAAGAGTTCATGCTCTGGCGGGGAGCGGAGGAACGGTAGAGAGAGCTCCAGACCGGACGCCTACTGTGCTTTGCTCTCCTTCTGCCGTGGAGATGAAGCACGTTTGCTTAACTTTGGTTACCTCTCCTTTCAGTTTGTTTGATTTTGTTAGATTTCGTAAATCACTGTTCCTCCTCAAATCGTTGCCGTTGTTGCTTTTTATTTTTATTTTTTTAGAGCCATTTGTTTTCTCTGTACCCTTTCCCTCCCCTTCCTCCGCCCCGGAGCTCACGGCACTGCTCGGGCGTCCGCGTTGCCACTGACGGTGCAGTTTTTTTTCCTTCCCTCTCTCCCTCCTTTTTTCCTTGTGTCCCTGTCACAGATAACACCATGACATCTAGATGGTAGATGTACATATTCCCCGGTGGTCTTGAGCCTTCCAGCAATTTAAGGGTTAATGAGACAGGACCAGTATGGGGCAAATTAATCAACACTAATTGTCCTAGGGTGTAATTGTCCCAATAAACAGCTCTTTGAGTTAGGGACTGCGGGGTACAGTGCTTGCCAGTGGTAAAAAATATTCTGGGTCACCAATAACATTCTGATTTCTTTTCAGTCAACGGGATCTAATCTTCCCACATCAGAGATACTTTCCATACACACTGTCTCTGATTTCCTAGGGTTGTGACCAAAATCTTTCTTTGACTAGAATGGTAGCAGATATTAACATCACAATATCCTTTGTCCTCTTCATATGCATACTCAGTTTCTATGAGAGGGCAGAGAAGAGTCACCGGGTTTTCTAATGTCTTCTTGGGCTCCCACATCTCCCAGATCTAAGTCACTAACTGGGGAACTGTGGCGTTAATCTACCTCTCATTTACCAACTCAGGGCTTGCTGAAGGAGGACTTTTGAATGTTTTTCTTCCTCAGACTGTCCCCTGAGATCTTCTACCTGGTCCTGCAAGTATATGACCAATTCCTGCAAGGACTAAATCATTTGGGTTTCTGCTGTGTGCTGCTAGTTGCAGATCTCTATTGCAGAGTAAGAGCAGTTCCTAGAACTGCACAAAAGATTGATTTTTCCCCTTCCCACCCCCATATAAATTTGCTTGTGGAGGAAATTTATATGATACATGACTCCTTCCAAGTTGGACCAATTACCCGGTGCCTACACCATTCCCACAGGGGAGGGTTAAGCATCGTGT
This sequence comes from Callipepla californica brunnescens, assembly GCA_023055505.1. Classification (NCBI taxonomy): domain Eukaryota; kingdom Metazoa; phylum Chordata; class Aves; order Galliformes; family Odontophoridae; genus Callipepla; species Callipepla californica. The sequence goes on along the minus strand of JALIRH010000034.1, from coordinate 208,797 downwards.
CTGTTTAATAGGTCAAGGAGTGAATTCCCACTCTCGTTGTTCTTTTTGTTGAAGCTCATGGAACAGTTTCTTTGGGTTGGAGTGGGGGGGAAGATGTATTATCAAATTTGCTCCTTACATCCATGAAGAGTACACACATATTCTAAAACGTCAGAAGGGGAGCAATCTCTGCAGGTAGGAAACATATATTATCAACAAATAAACAATTTGCTTCTTATACCTCCAAAGGGTACACAGATATGCTAATAGACGATTCTCTTACCTTAGTATCTATCCTGAGGGGTGCACTCAGATTCTCAAAGGACAACACTCTTGCCTTAGGTTATATCCTGCCCATGACCCCAATTTAAAATATCTCCTCCAATAGCTGGACTGCAGCATTTTAAACTGTCATTACAGACAGGATATAACATGTCTCTATCACCCCATGATAATGCTTCTCTTCTGCATTGCTCTAAAGCACTGTGGCCTTTAAACAAATTAGTTACTAGAGACAGAAACAGAGCAGAGTGTGGTGGTGGGGGGTAGAGAGTAGTGCCGCAGCAGTGTGGTGGAGGGCAGCAGCAGCACAGTGAGCAATGGAGTGGGACTGCGGGCAGCAGAGGGGCAGATGCACTCCATGGGGGTGGGCTGGGGCAGTGGGGCTGTGGATGCCTTGCAGCAGTGGTGGCGCTCTCCAGGGCCCACGATTTTCCTTTTCCCCAGCTGGGGTAGGGAAGAAGTCAGTGGTGGCGTGGGGAGTGGTGGGGGTGGAGAGGAGGGCAATGGGGAATAGTTGGAAGGGTTTGCCTTTTCTTTTTGGATTTGTTTGAACAGTTCCAATATTTAAACAGGTACATGTTTAAGCAGCAGTCTTGTCTTCAGTAGTAGTAACGTCCCAGAGTTTTGTGCCAATTTTGACCCAAACTGCCCCATCAAAAGAAAACCCAGTTACCGAAAACTCAGGGATGAATTTTTTTATCCCATCAAGAAAAGTAACTAATGCTGAGGTAGATACAGGTCGATTCTGAAACTTTAAAATTCTCTGTAATACTTGTTGCTCCTTCATTTGTGAATTCCCCATAGTTCCTGACTATTCACCCTCTGTCCTGCATATTGATTATGAGCACACGAAACAATCTCTCCATAGTTCAGTCAGGTGGCACTGCGGGACTGGATTGTCTCAGCCTTGGCTTGATTTGCTCTACAGAATGAGGGCCATTTGCAGCATCTGAAGCATAGATTCAGATGTGAATGATTCAAATCATTTACTGCAGGTTCTAACATCCGTTATATACATTCCCCACATTTTCTCTTATAACTTTTCCACCTCTCTTTACATGTCAAGAAAACATTCCACAAACACTCCTTAACTGTGCACGCAGGCACTTATCCAGTCAGTCCTGAGTCATTCCTAGCCACACACTCTTCGTCCAATCACGGTCATTATCCTGTGGTGATCACGCAGCTTACTTGACTTTGTTTTTCTCTCCTGGAGCCCTTCTTGGTTCTCATCGTTCCTTTCTCATGCTGTTTACATTGCTCCACATCTGCTCTGAACATTTTTTCTTGTATTCTCACAACCTTCCATCAAATGTTTTAAATCCTTAATCTTTCCTTCTACTAGTTGGGAAGTGTCACTAATGTTAAAACGGTACATCCCTCCAAATTCTTGACACCCATGATTGTGCCTTAATAACAGATACTAAAACTCTTCACAGCTTTTTCTTTGTCTTGCTTTACAGAGACCCCCTATCCTTCATTTGTTCTTCCATAATTTCAGCTTATTTTGCAAGGACATCTTATCCTTTTTTCTTTCATCTCATGGTGTAAAAGAAAATTTCTGAACTCTGTTGTTGGAAGGGAGTACTATAAGATGTGGGAATTGCAAATGGCACAAGGAAATTGCTTTATCAACTCTAGAAGGTAAGATTCTCTGCTTTACAACAGGAAGCCTGTTCCAGTGTTTGATCAGTAAAGAAACTTTTCTTAACGCCATGATTACTTCTTCTTTCCTTCTTCTGTCAAGCTAATTACTTTGTTATAGAATGTGAGCAAATTACTAAGCTAGTACTTTCCTTTCTTGAACCCATACTTACTATGCCTGATAATATCTTTGTTCTTTAAATGCCTTTCAGAAACACCCAGAACAATCTTCTCTATAACATTTCCAGGGACTGAGATTAGACTAACAGTTCTCTAGTCTCATGAATTTTTCCTCATGCCCTTTTGTAAATGAATATAACATTGCCTAGCTTCCAGTTAGTCCATTGCTGGACTCCCAAAAGCTTTGGTAAATTGTTGAGAAGGATCCAGCTGCAATGTCTGCTAATTTCTACAGCACTGTGGTGAATCCCATCAGACCCCATGGTCTTAATGAATGTTGAGCTGATGCAGCTTCTCCTTTGCAATTCTGGTGACCACAGATAAAAAATCACTTTTTCATCTGGTTATGGTCCTCAAACTCTGATATTCTCTCTGATAGCCCAAGATCTGTCAATTATAGTTAAATAATGAGGCAAAAAAAAAGATTGAGTGCCTTTGCCATTTCCTCTTCTGTAATTGTTAGGTGACCATCTGCTCTGAGTGTATTGTTTTTCTTTCACCTCCTCTTGATGTTGATGTACTTCAAAAGGCTTTTTTTCTTTCCAACATCGAATTGACCAGTGTCAATTCGCTACAGATCTGTACTCTCTTTGTGAAGCCAGAAGACACGTATTTTCTTTTTCTGCTCTTGTTCTAGGAGGAATTCCCTGTTAAACCATGTAGGTCTTCTGCTCCTTTGCTTGATTTGTGGCACAGTAGGACTGCATGCTTCCAGGCTTTGAAAAGGTAGTTCTTGAAAACTGACCAACTCTAATGGACACCTAGAACCTCCATAGTACATTCCCAGGCAACACTGCTAACTAGCTCCATGGGAAAATTAAAGTTCATTCTCATGAACTGAAGTCCACAGTGGCAACTCTGCTGACTTTTTTCTCGTTGTATCAAAAAAGAAATTGAATCAAAAAAGAAATTATTTCATGATCACTGTGACTAAGACAACACAAGTACCATTGCCTCTATGACAAAGCCTTTCCTATTCTCAAGCAACAGGTATAGGAGGAAGCCTTTTTACTTGCCTCACTCAGTACTTGCGAGAGGAAGTTATCTTCAATATACATTAGGAATTTCCCAGCCTTACTTGTGCCAGTATAATAGCTACAGATTTTTCTTTGAAGTTGGAAGTCTCCCATTGGGATGAGGGCAACTGATGCAGAGATTTCCCCTATTTGCCTATTGGATAGGTAATCCATGCTGAGTGGGTGCGCAGTCAGTCAATAGAAGACATCCACTATGATATCTGCATTCCTGTCCATCCAGTTAATCTTCACCTGTATGCTCTCTTCCACAACATCCATAACTGCAAGGGCCATACAGTCTAATCCTTCTCTTAGATACAATGCAAGATCCACCTAGCCTGTTGTGCCTGTCATGATGCTGAATGAGCAATGGCCCTCCATCCCAATTCTCCAGTTTTGAGACTTATCCCACTAAATCTTGCTAATAGCAGTGATATCATAGCTGTGGGACAGGTTCAGTACCTCCAGTTCCATTTGTTTCTCATACTGCATGTGTTGCTATGCAAGCATCTCAGATATGCTCCTAAACCCACAGCATTCCCTGTTCCTAAAGATCACAGACGATCCTATTAGCCTTGCCACTCTTAGATGGTGCTGCTCCATCCCTTGGTTTAACCTCAGTTTTCCTGCAGGTATCCCTTGCCTCCACCAATCCTAGTTTAAAGCCCTCTCAGTTAACCCTTCCAGCTCATAGGCTAAGAAACCTTTCCCTATAGAGATAGGTGGGTCTCACCAGGCCCCAGCAGATCTCTCATCTCAAAGACTCTTTCATGATAAAAACCCCAATATTTGGCAGAGGCACCAGTCTTGGAGCCAGGCATTGATGACCTGGACTCACCTGTTTCTTTCCCTGTCTCTCTTCCATTACTGAGAGGATTGAGGAAAACAACACTACTGGTGCTGCTGAATCCTGCAGTTGTTTCTCCAGAGTCCTGAAATGTTGCTGATAGACCACAGGTTTCCTGTAGCTGCAGCACTGGTATGTACTTGAAAGATGATGAGTGAATAGTCTGAAGGTTATGCTATGCTTGAACAGTTACTGAAAACATCACTAGACAAGCCCTGGGATGGCATAACACTTCTCTGTGAAGAGGATCTGATCTTCAAATGGAAGCCCTCATTCCCTTCAGGAGGGAATCACCTATGACTACTATTGCTGTTATCCACTGAAATGAAGCAGGAAATGAAGCTGCTGCTTGCTACAGAAGCAAAAAACCCCATCCTAATCACCAGCTCCTGAGATTTTTCCTATGCCAGAAGTATTGGCCCTGTTGTGCTGCTTGTTCACACTTGCCTACAACCTCACTTTGTGCTGCAGTATTAGGAGGTGACAAGGCATCAATAATTGCCATGTCCACGTGGAGTGTTAATTTTTCAATACGTGGTCCTGGTGTTAGCTCAGTCTTATTCTGTATCCAGTGACAATGAACAAATCTAAGGTGATACAAACTTTTGTACATGTTTCTGGATGGAATTTGGTGATTAAATGTTGTGTTTTATGGGAAGTAGCTGTTTTCATAAAGCTTCCTGTTTTTCTTTATTGGGAAGTAGTATGGAGGTAAATTAAGATATTTTTGTAGATTTGTTTTGTTGTTTTCTGTCTGGCCTCTGCAGTGAGGAATTTCTAACTCCCATTCATAAATTGTGTAGTATCTTAAGACTCCAAGTTCTTGTAGCTCTAACTATTTCTGGGGATTCATTCAAACAGTATTTAAACACTTAATCTTGAGACAAATTTTTGCAGGATCCAGCTTAAGAAAGTGGCACACAAATCCAGGCTACATCAGGATTTAGAAACAAGTGATCTTTTATTTTTCTTTCATTCATAATATTGTTTCCTTGGACTTGATGGGATGTATCTATACTGAATACAATACCATGGCCCTTGTTAGGGATTCTGAGGCTCACTGTTTAGGTACAAAGTGCAATAGCTCTCCTTCTCTTTCAGAAACAGTCAATGCATTTTTTGTCTGTCCTCATATCTTCTATACATCAGTAAATGCAAGGAATTATCACTAAGAGCTTGCGTATTGATAATGAGTAACCTTTTAAAATGTCTTTCTTTTCCTCCAAATTGTTCTCTGCCTTCTCACCTTGCTTCTCAGTCCTTCCTGTTCCATCATTTGATATTCAATAAGACTTTTCCCTCTCCAATTTCTTACTAGTTTTCTATGCATTTATACTCTCCCTCCCACTTACTTGCTTCCCATCCCTCACTGTTATTCTACTGCTCCTGTCTCCTCCAACTCCTCGACTTCCCTAGGTGTTGAACAAGTCTATGATTCATATTCACTGAAGACAGTGGCTGTTATATCCCACTGCAGAGGAAGGAAGATTCCCTACACCATCTTCTCTATACTTCCCTAGAAATAAATACAGCAAGAAACTACACTCACTCAGCAAAAATAACCCTCACAGAATAGGAAGTGAGTAATCATAATTGCAAGAAATTCGGATAACTTGGTGTTGTGTCTTTGTGATTTCTGTTGTCGGTATTCCACATCAGAACATCATGTAAAACAGCGGAAGTTAAAGAGTTAATGTTTTGGGATGGGAGGGGAAGGAGGCACTCGACTTGGCGGGCAGAGGTAGAGGGGTGGAGCTCCTGGCTGGAGACCGGGTGCTGTCTTGGTTTTGCCGCAGAGAAAGGAACGTGTGCTTCCCCTGGAGTTTGTTAGCGTAAGCTCTTGTGTTTTTGGATCCTTGTGTCTCTCTCGTTTTGTTTGATTTAGTAAATTACCATTCCTCCTCAGATCGTTGCCTTTTTTTTTTTAGGCCCATCTGCTATCTCCATACAGTTCCCCCTGTTCCCTCCTCCAGGAGCGGCCTCGCTTAGTGCTAGCACTCTTTCCCTCTCTCGAGTTTTTTTTTTTTTTTTTTTTTTTTGTGTGTGTGTGTCCCTGACACGAACTCAGATCTAGAGGTAACTTCTTGACAATTGGAGAACAAATTGAAGCAAAAACTAGGAGGTAAGGTAAACGGCAGGTTTGTAGATCATATATAAGAGGATATTTTTTGAGAGTTAGTGAAATACAGGAAGTGTTTAAAAAGGTTTTGATACAGATATGAGCAATACATTAATACATTTCCCAGGTTGTTTTTGAAATCACGGTTATTGGTAAGAAATGTTGTAGTAAGGATATTGTATAGTATTCGTTAAGCCAGTTTCTCTTAAAAGTTTAGGATAAAATGCAATGCTTGTGTACAGGACAGGGTGAAGGTGACTGTTCAGGCAAATTTTTCCACTGCAGGATTGTTAAACATTCTGCATTATTTATGAAAAAAGGTATTGATATGGCTGAAGGAGGATCTATGTCACCTTGACCTTGCATGTTCCTCTGAGTAGCACATTAAGAAGTCCTGACTAACACAAACTGATTTAATCAGTACTCTTGGCCACCTATGCTGTGGTCTGCAAAGTTGATTTCTATCACGAATCCTTTCAGTTTCCCTGCAACAGAAAACCCATAAGGAAAGTGGACTGTGGGCTGAGCAGCACTGCTTTTTTCTGTATCATGCCGGTATTGCCTCAGTACAAACCAACTGCTGCTGAAAAAAAGCATTGTGTTTCTGAGGCATGTTCAATCTTTGTCAGTCGCATACTTCCTGTTGACTGCAAATTCAATAAAAGGAAGCAAACAAACACAATGGCAACAAACTTTGTCAAATCTTCTATTAGATGGACAGTTGCTCAGACTAGTCTGGCTTGTCTACTTCAATTTAACCTACTGAAAGCAGCTTTCTTTCTCTGGTAACAAGAAATCATTCTACAGCAGTCTTCAGTAAACCCAGAGGCTCCTTCAGAATATCTGAAAATATGTAATATGTTAAGTATGTTAAGTCTCATACAAGTATCACTTTTCTTGTTTGATGGGATGAGTTTGAAAAATGACATGATTTTATTATTTTTGTTACTGGTATTCCACATCATAACATCATGTAAAACAGTGGGAATTAAAGAGTTAATGCTCCAGCTCCATGGATCATCGATATCTCTGGGTACATCTGTCTCAGAAGTGAACTACATACCCCTAGAGGATTTTGCGTTGCTTTGCATTTTTCCATTTTCCGCTCAGAGGGAAAGATAAAAACTTTGCGTGTCATGAGACAAAGACTCCTTCCCTTTCGGATCGGCGCAGCAGCAGGTGCTCACTAGCAGTCTTGCCTTCAGCATTTAGCGTAAGGCCTTCGGTTTTATCGGTCACTCTCTCTCTCTCATTTTATTTGATTTATTATCTTCACTTCCACTTATATTGTGTTATTTGACATTTCTATATCTTTTTTAGTAAATTAGTTTTCCTCCTCAGATCATTGCCGCTGTTTTGTTTTTAGATCCATCTCCCTTTTCCGTTTTCCCCTTCCCTGAGGTGTGAGTCTGCGGGTCCCCCACCCCAATTGTCATGGAACTGGGCCGAACCAGCCTATAAACCGATGACAGAAAGAATGATTAATGCTGTGTAATTTAAGAGAGAATAGGATTAAAAGAAATGAAACATAAAATCTGTAAACCAGGAATGAGAATGTTGAGAGCAGATTTGCCTTGATCTGGTATCTTAAATCTGTCCTTTTTTCAGTATTCTTCCTGAGCCTATAGAAATAATCTCCTTTACTAGAAGCATATAGGTTTTGTGTCTGTGCTTCAATACAGCAACTAATCTAGGACTGCACTGATTCTGTGACCATCCTGTGAAGGAAGGAAATCCTTCAGGAATACATTACATGTATTGCCATGAAATCCTAGGACTCCACATTAGAAGAAAAATACATTTATTGTTTTTAAAAATAATCTACCTCATGACCTGATCGACACTTTTCTGTTACTGTTTTTTATATAATTGAAAGGTAGGTGTCTGTAAGGATGATTACTTTAATTTTATTTTTAATCTTTGCCTTCATCAGCTGAGCATTTTCTGTGGGGATCCAGGCATATGTGATCTCTTCAAGTTAATTGCTTGATTTACTCCCGGTTGCATGAAGTATTGTACTTGACCGTGCTTTCAGAAGCAACAGTCAGCTAGCCACCTCAGTCTTGGTGTAGCTTCATAGCTCTAATCTTGGAGATGCTTAGGTACTGCACCATGCAGCCTGGCTGTGTCGTCTGAATTCAGTCAGGCACATTCCGATTGCCATAAAAAATGATATTATAATTAAATACTTGAATCCAAAAATGTAACTGGGAAATGGCTGGAATACTTTGACAAGACCTGGCAATCAGGAAAGTTGACATTTTATTTAAATATATGCATAAAAATTGAAGAATGTCTTAAGATCATATCATTGAGATATTATGTCATGTTATTCATTAAAGTATTAAAAGCTTAATCATTCTTCCTTTCTTCAGCCAAGCACAAACATCATCTATAGAAGAAGATATATCAGACAGAGACTTTCCTTGGACGACTTGGATATTACTGTGAAGCAGAGATGGTTGAACTACAGAACACACTTCACCAGGTAGTTGATGCCACCTTTTGCCAGAGGCAGATACTAAACTACCTGAGATACTGATGATTTTTTTTACACAGAAAAGAGGAAATGGAAGATGACAGAGACCTGACACTGTACCCTCATAGTTCTTTGTGCTGTATTTATCAAAGGGACTTATGAAGAAGGTTGAAAAGGGCTCCCTGGCTGCAGAAGTCTATGCCTTTAATTTTCCCCATCATTTGGAACTAGGCACATTCATTTGCTGGCTTTGGGCTTTTCAGCTCTCTCCTAATCTTTCACCCACAATGGGCAGTAAGGATGAGGTCAGATTGTGCCTTTGAGTAGGACACCTGAAGGGCTGCAACTTTTTTCTGCTCTGTGGCTAGTGGTTTGGGGCCATTTCTTCTGCTGAGCACAGCATACCACTTTGTTCAGAGAACTGGGCTGATCTGCAGCCTCTCCCTCCCAAAGAGGACTGGGAGGAGGCAGTGTTTATGGAGTGTGGCTACAGCACTACTTGTTCTGGACTCGTTGCTGTTCTCTGTTTGGCAGTGTTGCAGAGTGTCCTCCTACTAAGAAGCGGATGCCAGAGCTGTGGAGACATGGAGCACAGGCTGTGCAGGATTAGGAGTGGATGACAAATGCACAAGATGCCCTGAGGTCTTGGAGAGAGGCTTGTCAGGCATTAGTACCAGACATTTTATGCTGTTGGATATGGGAGTTGGAGAGGCCTGGAGGGTGTGGAAAGGAGGAGCGGATGTAAGCTTTCTCTGAAACAGGGATGAAGATATCAGGTATATTTTAAGAAGGTAGAAGGTGCATAACAGGGATTTAGAACTTTGGTTTCAGAAGGGAGGCCAGCCTAACACTGGTATTCTTGGAAAAAGCATTGGGCGTAAGATAGCAGGAGAGAAAATAAGTCTTGAACTGAAGTTGTTAAGGTTTTTAGTAGAAATGTGAGGTTTTAGGCTATGGATACTGGTGCTAAACTCCTAGTACTACTGGTGCTTTCATTTGCCATCCTGCTCATAGTGGAGGATGTTGGCAGGGACCCCGGATCAGATTGTAGCATGCTGGGGGGGGGAGGAGGGAGGGATCTTCACCCCCATCCCTGTGCAATTTGTGTAGGACAGCTGTGGGCCACCGGCGTTACCTGCTGGCTGCACCTAGCCCAGTGCGGTGCTTGTAATTCCAGAAATTTAAAAGACCTTTTAAGACCAGTTTTCCCTGGCTGCTCTGTAATAGTGTTCGTGTTGCTGTCAGTTCTTCCTTCTACCTCTGTGAGTAGATTGGTGGTAGAATATTGGTAATAGACTAACAAAACATTGGTGAGAAGGTGTCACCTGTCCCACCAACATTTAATTTTAATATTTTTTTATTAAAAAGAAAAAGGAAGAAAAAACATAAAGCTAGTGGGATTTTGTTCTCCTGGTTTTTGTGAAACTAATGCACCAGTGTATGGTTTAATGGAAGTGGTTGCAGTTTTTGGTGAGTTCTGAAGGTGTTTGTCAGAGATTTTTGGTGAAATTTTACTCCTTCTGTGCTTCATTTTGGGAAATAGTTGTTCACATCTGTATTTACTGCCAAAAATCAATGAAATTACTCTTTTGCTTTTTTTTTTTTTTTTTTTTTTAATCTGCCTGAGGGTAGCAAGGCCCTACAGAGGGATCTGGACAGGCTGGATAGCTGGGCTGAAGCCAAGGGGATGAGGTTCAGCAAGACCAAATGCCAAGTCCTACACTTTGGCCACAACAATCCCAGGCAATGCTACAGGCTTGGGGTGGAATGGCTGGAATACAGTGCAGAGGAAATGAGCCTGGGGGTACTGATTGATGCTCAGCTGAACATGAGCCCGACAGTGTGCTCCAGTGGCCAAGAACGCTAATGGCATCCTGGCTCACATCAGAAACAGTGTTGGCAGCATGAACAGGGAAGTGATTGTCCCCCTGTGCTCTGCGCTGGTGAGGCTGCACCTCAAGTGCTGTGTCCAGTTTAGGGCCCCTCACTTCAGGAAAGACATTGAGGCCCTGGAGCATGTTCAAAGAAGGGCCACAAGGCTGGTGAGGGGTCTGGAGCACAGGCCTTATGGGGAGAGGCTGAAGTAGCTGGGAATGTTCAACATGGAGAAGAGGAGGCTCAGGGGAGACCTTATTGCTCTCTATAACTTCCTGAAGGGGGGTCGTGGTGAGCTGGGGGTCGGCCTCTTTTGTGTAGTGATTGGACTAGAAGGAATGGCATCAAACTCCGCCAAGGGAGATTCAGGCTGGACTTTAGGAAATAGTACTTCTCTGAGAGGGTGGCCAGGCACAGGAATAAACTGCCCAGAGAGGTGGTGGAGTCACCAACCGTAGCGGTGTTCAAGGAACGTTTGGCTATTGTGTTGAGGGACATGTTTTAGTGGGAGCTATTGGTGACAGGTGAACAGTTGGACTGGATGATCTTTTAGGACTTTTCCAACCTTGGTGATTCTATGATTCTATGAAATAAAAAACTTGTAATTGTGAAGCAAAGGATCTTTTCCTCTGTCAAGATAGTTCTTATAAAAATATAGTAAAGAGACATGATCAAAGCTTTCTTTGCATTGAATGTCTGATTTCAACTCTATTCATTCCATTTGAAAATTCACAGGTAATATATTTATGTCAAATGAAAATAAAATTGCTGTTATAAAAAAAAAGTAATATTGAAACCTACTCTCAAATTCTTTTATCAAAATGGATAGCAAGACTGCATATTATTTGCTATTTGTAGGACTGTGTACGACCACTGTATCAGAATGTGTAAAATTATTTTCCTTAACTTCAGTTAGCAGTGTACTGCACCCATGCTGTGTCCTGGTTTCAGCCTAGACATCATTAATAGGACACTTATACTTGGTTGCTGCTGAGTTATGGCTGCATGCCCTGCCAGGCTGGGCCTCTCAATGGGAAGAGCTATCACCATAGTGGCATGAAGTAGGTTGTGGGCCACAGAATGAACTGGGGAGGGGCTTTATGTAGCTGGCAGGCCATGGGTTTGGCATGTTCATGTTAAAAACGCAGCACAATCCAGTGCCTTTGTCAAACCTCTTGTTTCATTTGCAACTTGAAATATGAAGTTTTTATTTTATTTTTCATTTGACTTTAAACAAAATCAAACAAAAAGAAATGTAGATCCAGATGATGTATGAACATAGTGAGTGTGATACAAGTTTTAAAATAGCTTAGATAGTGAAAGCTAGCCATTGGCAGAGTACTGATACAGTGTTTTTTGTCAGGGTAGATGTTTGCAAATTAATTATGAACTCTTAGGGGGAGGCCTTGCCAGGTTGAGATTAGTACTACTGGTCTAAATACCATTGGGTGGTGAATGGAATGGAATAGAACAAATAGATATTCAGAGACAGTCTTGTTGTTTGTTCCCTGGAAATCTTGTCTTCTGTATGTGATTCAGACTGTCCCAACAGTGATAAGGAATTGACTGCATATAGTATGATGAAACCTAATGGAACAGTCAGTGAGTTTGGTGGGTTGTAATTAGTCTCTTAGTAGCAAGTAGTTTTCCCAGTAATGTTAATTTGGAAAAAGCAGCAGTGAAGAGCTGCAAGATGGTTCTTTATTTTGTCTGTGTACCTATAGAAAAGCAAGAAGTGCTAATACAGTACCTGATACTCACACAGATGAATGATTCAGCAGACCTCAAAGAAATGAAGCAGATGAGCCAAGGAGAACCTACAACTGACCTCCAAAGTCCCTAACTAGATGCCTGATCAGAACACTAGGATTTGGATTAGGGTGTTGAGTTTCAAATCTCTGTAAAATGTGTCAGTCAGTCCTGGAGTATTAATCTCAGCAGTCCTGTAGTGCTGCTTTGCCATCACTCAGTTATGCAGTTATGTATGTGGTTATGTGAATGTTTAAGTTTCTTTCACCTTTCTGTAATTTTAGTATTGGTGGCTTCGTGCTTCTGTAAATTTAAATGTTTCCCTGTGGAGAAGATTTAATGTCAGTTTCAACCAACACAGAATAGCATTTGTTACTTATGGCCTAAAATAAAAACATAGCTGTCAACAGTTTATGGGCTGGTTTGGCCCAGTTCCATGATGACTGGGGCAGGGCACAGACCCACGCCTCAGAAAAGGGGAAGGTGAAAAGGGAAAAAGGAAAAGGGAGATGGGCCTAAAAACAAAACAGTAGCAACGATCTGAGGAGGAAAGCTAATTTACTAAATAGGATATCAGAATGCAAAATAGCACAATGTAATACAATATAGTTGGAATTGAAGCTAATAAATCAAATAAAATGACAGAGTGTCTAAGAAACCGAAGGCCTTACGCTAAACACTGAAGGCAAGATGGCTAGGGAGCACTCATTGCTGGGTTGATCAGAAAGGGAAAGAACCTGTGTCTCATGACACGTAAACAGTTTTTATCTTTCCCTCTGAGTGGAAAACAGAAAAAACAAAGCAATGCAAAGTCCTCTGGGGTATGTAGTTCTTCTCTTCTGAGTCAGGTGTATCTGGAGCTATTGATGATCCATGGAGCTGAAGCATTAACTCTTTAACTCCCAAAGCACTACAGGATGTTATGATGTGGAATGCCAATAACAAAAATCATAAAACCATGACAATAGCTCAAGGAAAATACTTTTGTTTGTTTGTTTTACTTGGTTTTGTTTCAGAAGGCATTTGTCTTGCTCCAATTACTGGAGGAGATGGTTCTATATATATGTATATACTCAGAGCAAGTCTTAAGGCAGCAAATGAGGCCAAGATGTTGCCCAGCTGTTCTGTTACTAATTGAAAGCAATTGAGGAATCCGGGCAAGATGAGGAAGTTAGTTGTAATAAAGAGAGGAGCTAGCAAATGGATCATGAATTGGGTATAATCACCATCATGGATCCAGTGACTTCTCATTGATCTGTAGGGGGCTTCAGGTCAGTTAGAGATCTCTTGACCTGTACAGCTGCAGTTTGGTGGGGAGGCACCAACCCTAACTCCAAACTTCCCAGTTTTTATCCTTTTCATTCTATTCTTGTGTACCTCTGTTTCCTTGGGCAAAGGAACCTCCTCCACTCATATGGCAATTGGCAGTTGATCATATGGCAATCATATGCCTGCTACCTGGTGGGCCAGTGGGCATGCATGTTCACTGCATAGTGTTCATTTTCTCCAAAAAACTCCAGAAGTCTGTCTGACCTGCAAACAGCAGCCAAGAGCCAGTTCTTTCTGGTCACTCAGCCACTCAAGTTCTTTTCATCAGCCTATCATGATCTCAGGCTGCTGAACAATCTTTCAGACTGTCAACGGTCTACTGGGCTGGATCAGCCCGGTTCCGTGACGATTGGTGTGGGGGATCTAGGGACCCACGCCCCAGGAAAGGGGAAGGGGGAAAGGGAAAAGGGAGATGGGCCTAGAAACAAAACAGCGGCAACGATCTGAGGAGGAAAGCTAATTACTAAATAAGATATCAGAAAGCAAAATAACACAGTATTATACAATATAATTGGAATTGAAGCTAATAAATCAAATAAAATGAGCAAGAGAGAGAGTGTCCGATAAACCGAAAGCCTTATGCTAAATCTGAAGGTGAGATGGCAGCAAGCACCCACTGCTGAGTCGATCCCAAAGGAAGGAGAGTGTCCAGTGACCGCAGAGAGTTTTTATCTTTTCTCTCTGAGCGGAAATAACGTAAAAAGGCAAAACATCGCTAAGTCCTCTGGGGAATGTAGTTCTTCTCTTCTGTGACATGTATACCTGGAATTATCAATGATCCATGGAGTTGGAGTATTAACTCTTTAACTCTTAATGTACTACATGATGTTATAATGTGGAATACCAATGCCAAAAATCATAAAACCATGACACAGACAATGGTGCTTTCTTTCAGCTTCTCACAGCATTCTGCTGGATTGATCCCGGCAAAGCAACAAGCAAAGACTGCATTTGCCGCAGCCCTTTATTAAACTTTACTGCGTGAACCTTTCCATGTATGTGCTGATGATTTCATTTTCAGGCCAGGGAGCACCTCACTCTGCCATCTGGGTAGCACAGCACAGTGATTGATGGTCAGTGGTGAGAACTTTGCAGATCTGCAATGGTCCAGAAATCCCTTACGGATAATTAATTGGTAACTTTCCCAGATGTAAGGAATATTTCAATATCCTTGAGATTCTCCTTTGATTTTTCCTCTGCCCTGGCAGATATTTATTTTTATTGATGGTTCTTTTGTTTTGAGGATGCCAGTGTAGTCTATGCATTCCTGAGTCTTGGAAGTCAGATAATTGTGTTAAGAACCCTACTTTTGCTCTGAGAACTGATAGGGCAGCCACAGGCTATCTGAGATGGCTCTAGTTAGTTCATATTGTCCCTGATTATTGTGCACTAGATAGGGTAACTCTTCCTCTTGATTAGTTTTTCTTATCTTATTTTGTTTATGCTTACAAATTAACTCTCTTTTTCTTGATTTATGCCTCTTAGTAATGATTAGTAATGTAAATGGCAGGATGTTGCAGTTTTTCTCCTCTTATTATCCCTTCGTTCTAAGAGAGTCTAACAGAAGTGAAAAAAACATAACTACAGCAGAATCTATTTGTAGACAAAGGTACTAGTCTTCCATTTGCAGTTCATAAAACAAAGTGTGTATAGAGGATTTCCCAGTGGGAGCAGAAAGGAGGAAGTCCGTTGAATTTATGTCATGAATAAGTAACACAGTGTGGTTGAAAAGAAATTTTAAAGCTGTAGCATCAGTTCCTGTTCACTTACTGGTTTTTCCTGTTGCAGAGCGTCAGCTGAATTTGTGGAGGTGATCAGGAATACCATAGTAATTTAAAGTCTTTTTGCTACATCCCTGCTGTGGCCTGGTCATGGCTTGTGGGCCTGTTGCATTTATGAAGGATAAACATTTCCTTGAAATGACTTCCCTTTGTGCTCACATATCCCTTCAAGAGGGGAATTGTGTCAGGCTCTCCATGGCTTTTAAATACTGTACGCTTAAAAATAGGTGGATTTAGATTTCCCTAGAAATAATTAAAAGACTGTAGTGACTGAAAGGTTTTCTCTCATGCCTCATGGATCTAGGCAAGCCTGCAGATTTACTGCATGGGATCTTCACTGTCTGTAGCAAGAGTAGCACCACCAGGATGGCAGGCAGGAGGTGCTGAGATCTTGTCCTGTTTGCTGGTGTTGCGTGGCATCTTCTGCTATCAGTCTCCTTTTGAGGTGACATGCAGTCTTAAATTATCAGTGTTTGGATGTTTATAGGATCTGTGCCTTCAAGATGTATTGGATTGCTTTTATTGTTATTAAAATTAGAATAATCAGTTGCAACAGGAAGTTGACCAGATGTCCTCCTTTAATCGGAACAGATTACCTTTTTTATTTTTTTCATGTCAACATCCAGTTGTCCAAATGGTCTTCAGAGCATACCCATTAATCTGTTTTCATTGCAGTGAGATTACTGAAAGCTGTAAAGAAATGCTCAGTGATAATCGTGTGTGATTCTTTCATCAGGAGTAAAATATGACTCATAACTAGGAAATGCTGTTTAATGTTCAGGACTTTTCTTAATTTGCAAAGGGCATGACTTTCTGTTTGCAAGAGAATATTTCAGTTTCATCCCTGCGTAAAATATTTTCAAGAGAGTTAATTATAACAGTATTTTTGGATTATCTTTGATTTCATTTGTACACTGTTATCCCTGACTATAAAAAGCAGTTGGGATATTGTCTGGTAGAATGTGTAAAGGAGAGAAAATACACATTCTGGAGAAAGGGCAAGGTGCTGATTTACTTGACATTACTAGAATGGAGTTTTACATAAGAATGATAGCCCCTGTTGAAAACAAGACTCATCCACAGACCGAGTAGCATGAATACTGACTTCTTGACTCCGCTAACGATGAACAACACATTTAAATTAAGAAGGTGCTTGAAGTTGTTTTTGTTTCATTCATAAGGAGACTCTGCTATACTGTATAACTGCTTTGATAGTATTTTATACTATTTGGCCTATTTCTTTTCACTGGACTAGAAGATGCTACTTTGGATAAACTGTATTCCACCTTTTATGGGGTTTTAGTTGAACTAGAATATGTAATGTAACTTCTCAATGCCCGTAATAACTTGGTCTGATGTGTGAAAGATTAGTGTGTATAGTATTGGGCAGCTAGCAATCAAATTGAAATATGCCGCACTGTTCAGAAAATTATTGTCCACTATAATTATCAAAAATCTTTAAATCCTTTCTAGTGTCATTTAGGTGATTTCTAAGCTTATGGTTGCTGTTTCCAAAAATTGTCTCAGAGTGTCTAATTTCCATTTGTCAAGATATTAATATTTTGTATAATTTTCATAAGATTTAAACTCTTGTGTGAATAGCCACAGAAGCACCTTATTTATGAAAATTGACTGGGTGTTCTTATATGTATGTTCTTATATGTGGGATGATATTTTTACATAGTGTTCATCAACACCTGTACAGCAATTCACAAAAAAAAAAACTTAAATAAAATATAAATAAATAAATAAATAAATAAATAAAAGCCCTCATTTGTTAGAACTGCTGTTGGCCTGCTACTTTTGATCCAATCCAATGCAATAAAAGTCTGAGGAGATTCCTGGCAGTGACAGCAATTTACACAAGGTAGCAAATTGTTTGGACACTGTGCTTTGAAGTATACATTACAGATGATGTACGTGCCTGTGATTATCTGCTCACCCAGAGAACAGGATAAATGCAGTAGATTCAGATTCTCAGTCATAGAAGGAGGGCTGTGGGAGGGGAATACTTAAGCCTTTTTCATAATGGAATGAAACAAATCACTATTTTTTCCAGAAAACTTCTTAATTTATACTTAAGTATTTAGTGTGTGTCAGGGAAAATGAATATATGCTGGATTGTAAGGGCTGTAAAGGCAAAAAGACCAGCATGAACAAGGAGGTTTTACAAAAAGAAGGAAAATGAGTACTCACCTATCTCTGACAATCTAGGCTCACAGAAGGAACTCCAAAAAGGAGGGATCTCCAGCAAGAGAACCTTCCTCAGTGGCAGTCAGCCAGTCAGTCAGTGAGGTCTAAGAGGGGTGGAGCCAGGCTTCGCCTGAGCTCCCAGGGCTGTCCAGATCTTTCCTTCAGGTGCTCATTCATTGATTCAGGCCATGATTCAGCTGTTCCCATGCAATGGATGAAACTTAAAAAAGACTTCTCATTGTCAGAGTGTAACAAAGACAAGGGAAGAGTACTGTCTAGTGCATAAGAAGTTAGCTAGTCAATCACTGTATATTTTAAGCAGCCAGCAGTAGATCCTTTTATAACTAAAAATAAAGATCTGCAAGTCTTATCCAAAACCCATGGAATTGAATGAGATTATTTTCACTGACCTTTGAATTGGCACTAATAAATATAATATTTTTCTCTCATTGCCCTACTGCTGGAAATGAAAAGGACATTTTGTGTTTTGTGGTTCTTTGAACTAAGCTTCCAAAAGTGTGCTGATAGTTATGTACAGCCTCCACTGCTTTTATTGGAGGGGAGCACACTGCAAGGGTAAGGGGAACGAAGTGGGGGTGAGTCTTAGAAATAATGGCATACAGCATGCCTGAGTATGAAGAAAAGGAATAGATTTTCGTACAGAAAACAGTGACCTGAATATATCTGGAGTCCTTAGTGAGGATGAAAAACATTATTTTTTTCAATGCAGGGAAGGAATAAACATTGAGATCTACTTGCTCTGACTTATATCATTATGATACGTGCTGTGAAGATTTGATTGGCAGTAAGCCTTGAGCTTCTGCTTGAGCAATAACTTAACTTGTAAAGCTGTTTTCTTGTTCTTGAGACTGTGTATACTTCAATGACTGAATGAATACGTTTCATTCTGTGTGGGCAACTTTGTCACATTTCAGCATATTTACATGAGGTTGTCCATTGTGTTAATAATAACCTCCTACAGTGTTATTGCTGTACCGAATCATTGTTATTATTCATTGTATTAAAAATCATTGCCTGTGCACTAGCATTCACAATATCTATGGCTTGAGCAGACAAGGGACAGATACTGTTGGCTTCTAAACACAGTGTGGGCAAACTTTCTGCTTGAGGTTAGATCCCAGTTTTGCCTTGTCCCTCCAGACTGACTACGTGAATTATTATCTCCCCCTGCAAGAGGGGCCTGAGAAAGTTTTGGCCATATACACAGTGGTCTGTGGTTTGCTTGCAGTTTCAACTCAGCATTTGAGTTTATTCCTCCAGAAATACCGAACAGACTCTTAGTATCCCATCCCTTCTCCCACAGGTAGCATCTCCTGGTGGGCTTGGTATGATATCTGACTATGCTGTTTTGTTTTAAAATTTTTGTTGAACACTTCTGTTGATACTTCTTCACTTTTTCAGTGCCCAAGCGTTTCATACTGGCTCCAGAGGGTTTTTGATTTTATAGCTATCTATATAGATACATATACCTATATAAATATATAGGTACTATATAAGTATATATATGTGTGTGTGCGTTTGTGTGTATCTTGCTGTTTATCCTCTGATCCTTTTCTCCCAAAGAGGCAAAACAGACAAAAAATAAGATTATTGAGTCCTCAGATATGGACTCGTTTATTTATTTGTTTGTTTATTTATTTTCTCTTATCCCATGGGTGTCCAACCTCTTGGCTTGCCTGGGCCACACTGAATTATCTCAGGCCACATATGTGTAGGTTGCTCTGAAAGTAATGCCTTCTATTTATTTCCATGCAAATTATAACAGGTATAGTGAATGTAGTAATACTGTTTGACAGATCAAATTTTTAGCTACAAAGCAGTATATTTCAATATAGTCATCACCACTAGCTCTGCATTTGGACAATGGACAAGAACCTGCATTGCACACTCATGAAAATCTGGACCAGCAGAAGTGATCCGTTGTGATTGTCACCTCTGCTGAAATGTATCACCCACCACTTCACTGTGCTAAAATTCACTGTTTGATCTTTATAAAAGCTTAATAAGTGTCAGTGAATGTCAGTGAGGGCCATTTTTGCCATTTTTTCAACTGGAGGAATTCAGTGAGCACAGTTTTATTTCACGTTCACTTCACTGTCAAACAACACTTTGTCAGACTGCCATTCTGCTGCCATCTGTCACACAACAGCAAAATGTAATGGAATATTGCTGGGAAAGTTCAACATCTACTGCCATACCACCAACATCTGTTGCAGACATCATGTTCCAACATCGTAAAATAGGAGGTATTACTTTCAGAGCAGCCCTTGTAAAATATATAATATAGTTACTGTATATAGATAACAAAATGGGGTGGGGGGGCAGGTAACAGTATAAACTGCAGGCAGTCTATATACAGGCCATGGGTTGGACATGCCTGTACTAGAGCATCAATTCAGCTTTTTTTGTCTTTTTCTCCTGCTTAACCATAGATACTCCCAAAATTTGCTACAGATCTGTGTCTTTGAAACTTTAATTTATCTACTAATATTGGATAAAATAGGTAGTAAATTGGAGAGAAAGGGAATGCATAGTGTTATTCTATGGCTGTGTTAACTTTACTGTATTTGGGAAACCATTCCTCAAGTTATTCCAGTTCATTCTGTAAACACAAATATCTCCTTACACAGGTGTGAAAGTTCAACCTGTGTTACTGGTGTTAGAAAGTCATAACTTATTCTTAGCTTGTATTTTTTTAAGGAGTTTAGGTGCTGGTTTTTTTTTAATTCAAAGCCCTGTTTAAAAATAGTTAAATGTTTATTACCATAATTTCACTAAAAACCCTGTGAAACTTAGGAAGCCTAACCCATGAGAGATATTCTGTAGATCTCAATATTTTTAAGAAACTAAGACCACATCCTTCTTTGGAAAACAGTTCTTGAACATTTCGCATAGCACCCTGCAGCATCTGAGGCATGGACTCAGATGTGGATGATGCAAATCATTTATTACAGGTTCTAACATCCTTTACATACATTCACAAGTTTTCTCTTTTATCTTTCCCACCTTCTTTACATGTCAGCAGAATATTCTGCAAACATTCCTTAACCATGCATGCATCCAATCAAGGTCATGAGTCATTCCAAGCCACACACTCTTTCTCCAGTCAGGGTTGTCATCAATCAGCCATCACACAGATTACTTGAATTTGTTTTCCTTTTCTTTTGGAGTGTCCTTGGTTCTCAGCCTTCCTTTCTCATACTCTTGGTCTTGCTCCACAGCTTTTGCTTCGAATATACTTTCTTGTATTCCCACAGTACCCCTTCACTGGGAAGATGCTTCTATAAGAACAGAAAGCAGACACTCTGAATGCATTCCCACGAACTTGCATGGTAATAGAAAGTGAATCAGAACCAAAGGGTACAGACGTTGGATTAAGCAACAATAAATGTGATACTCTGAGACAAGTCAGTATGTTTAATTGACCACAGTTTTATATTTCTTGCAGCATCACCATAAAATTCTAACACTTCTGGGCATGAATTTTATCCCACTTAGCAGTATTCCAGCTCCTCAGGTTACAGCCCTACGACACCTAAGCAGCTGCAGTATTTTTGGGGTATTCTGGGATACCAGTGTTCCTTTATACCCCATTCAGCAAAGCTGCTGAGGCCTTTTTATCAACTCAGAAAAAAGGCCCAACTATGGGACTGGGGAGAACAGAACACAAGGCCTTCCAACAGGCAGAACAGGTGGTTCAGTAAACCCAGGAAATGGGTATATTTGATCCTACCCTCCCAGCCAAACTGGACGGCCATGTCACTCAGGACAGCTTTGGCAGGGGCCTGTGGCAATGCCAGAATTCCATTTGGACCCTGTCTGGGTTTTGGTCTCAGGTCTGGCATAGTGCAAAAGAAAGATACAGTATGATTGAAAAACAGTTATTGGCTGCCTACTCTGCACTGCAGGCAGTAGAGCTAATAACCCAAATATCTGAAATTGTAGTCAAGACCACTTTGCCAATTCAGGGGTGGGTGAAAGATCTGACCTACCTTCCTAAGACAGGGACAGCCCAAGCACAAACAGTGGCACAGTGGTTGCCTGTCTCAGCCAGAGGAGTAGTCTGTCTTCATCACCATTAAGATAAGAACTTCAGAAGATCCTAGGCCCAGAGCATTGTGCCAAAAGACAACGGTTGCTCCACCAGAGAAGAGTCCCATTTAGGAAGGAAAATATCTCATTCCTGAAGATGCATGGTGTATGGATGGGTCCATCAAGGGTAACCTGAGCAAGTGGATAGCATTGGCATACCATCCCATACAGGGATCTCCTTGAAAGAGTCCAGCAGGGGGCTACAAAGATGATAAAGGGCATGGAACAGCTCCCTTATGAGGAAAGGCTGAGAGACCTGGGTCTGATCAGACTTGAAGAAGGGAATCTGATCCACATCTATAAATATCTATGGAGTGGGAGGCAAAGGGACGAAGCTGGATTGTTCTCTGCAGTATGTGGTGATAGGACAAGGGGAAATGGCCACAAACTGATGCATAGGAAGTTCTGCACAAATGTGCATGGGGAACTTCTTCACAGTAAGGGTGACAGAGCACTGGAACAGGTTGCCCAGAGAAGTTGTGGAATCTCCTTCTCTGGAGACGTTCAGGATCTGCTTGGATGCCTACCTGTGCAACCTGGTCTAGGGAGCCTGCTTTGGCTGTGGGGTTGGACTCAGCGGTCTCTACAATTCTGTGATTCTGTGATCCATCCACTGAAACAATCTAGATTGAAGAGGGGTGTGGTCAGAGTCACCAATGGGCAGAACTGCAGGCTGTGTGGATAGTTATAACCAAGGAACCAGGTGACAGTATCCTGAACATCAGCACAGATAGATGATCTATGTACCAGGGGCTCACTCTTTGGATTGCACAGTAGGCCACTCAGGAATGGACTATCCCCACCTGACCACTCTGGGGAAGAGATATGTGATTAGACATATGGAACATGGTTAAACACAGCACTGTACATGTCTACCATGTATCTGGCCACCAACCTCTACAGTCACCAGGAAATGATGAAGCTCTGTCTCGAGTTCAGTGGATTGAGAATACACCATCTGAGAATATCGCCTGCTGGTTACATCAGAAACTGTGGCATGCCAGACAAAAGACAATGTGGGCAGCTGGTAAAGCATGGAGGCTGCTCATACAACTATCTGATATAGTCCAGACATGCCAAGACTGTGATGCTTGCTCTAAGGTGAGATTGAGACCGTTGCCTGAAAACAGCTCATCTTGCCAGAGGAACAATCCTCTCCAGCAGTGGCAGGTCGATTACATTGGGCGCCTCCCTCAGTCTGAGGGGGCAAGATGTGCCCTGACCTGTGTCAACACGGCAAGTGGGCTAATGCAGCACCAAGAGCAAACCAAGCATACGCCAACAAGGGACTCACCAAATCGATGGCTGTCTACAGGATGCCTCAAGTCATTGAGTGTGACCAAAGGACTTAGTTTACTGGTGCAGTTGTACAAAGCTGGGCAGAAGAAAACCACATTGAGTGGCATATTCCATCTGCCATATAATCTGACAGGAGAGTGCCTTATTGAATGCTATAATGGTATTCCTGAGACTGGCCTGAAAGCAGATTCTCAGCCCCTGCATGGGTGGCCAGAGACTCTACAAGACCCTGTGGGA
Source organism: Callipepla californica brunnescens (assembly GCA_023055505.1). NCBI lineage: Eukaryota > Metazoa > Chordata > Aves > Galliformes > Odontophoridae > Callipepla > Callipepla californica. Next base: position 185,675 of record JALIRH010000034.1, on the reverse strand, counting down.
CCTGAATTAAAGGCATAGAGATGGCAGACCCAGTGCCTTAAGGTGCTACAGACAATATGGCTCTCCCCTCTTAGGATCCAAATTGCAGGCACTGACAGTCAGGTAAGACCCCAAACTGGTGATGACAGTAAGCTTCTGCTCCCTGCCCCTGAGAATCTAGAACCTGGTACCCATAGAACAGAATGGTCCTGGAAGGTGCAAGTAGGACCAAAGTGGTGTGGTAACTTGGGGAGATTACTGGAGTCCCTCCAGTAATTGTTACGTGGCCTGCTGACATTGTGGTCAACACTCCAGTCTTCATCGCTAAGGTGACATGTCTTCATGGCAGATCAGAACCCCCCCTTTGCTACCTGATGCAGTTATATAGCCACCAATATCTGGCCAAAGGGTGTGGTACAGATGGCTGGGACATGCCTCAGTGTGAGCTGATGTGTTGACTCAGGACAGGAATACGGTCTGCATTTTGCCTTGGACGGCAGACCTCCCCCTCTTAGTACTTCTGAAAAATCTGTACTACTCCCTGATAGTTTTTGGAGTCTCTAGGATCACCAGAGGGAGAAAAATGTCATCGAAGCGCTCCAGTCTGCTGTGAGATCAAGAATGACACCTGGTGATGGCCTCTGTAGGATGGATGGAACATAAGATGGACCTGCATCAAACAGCTGCATGCCTCCAGTAACACTGTTGAGCACTGGCCCATGAGAGAACATGAACCTTAACCATGAACTGATCATCAGTTGCCTTACATTATGTCAACCTGTATCGTGATAGGCAAATTGTATAAATGCTGTGATGCACTGGATCCCTGTATTAGGAAAGGCTCACCTACCAGCTGGCTCAGTCATTGTTTCATGCTGTGAAGGGGTGGAGTGTGTGGGGACTGCTGAGCCATGGCCTGAACTACTGATTGAGCATCTGGAGAAAAGACCTGGTCAGCCCTAGAAGGGCAGGTGAAGGCAACTCACCCTTGTGACCAGAAGCCTGGTACCACCCCTCTTAGACCTCATTTAAGGGCTGACTGCTACTGAGGAAGGATCTCTTGCTGGAGATCTCTCCTTCTCAAGTTCTTTCTTCATGAGCCTTGTTCCTCAAAGATGGGTGAGCATTTATTTTCCTGTCTTTTTTAACATCTTGTTTGTACTGGTCCTTTTGCCTTTACAACACTTCTAGCTAGGAGCATTTTCTAGTTTAAGGACATAATCTTCTTAGGAAATGTATTAGTAGCCTTAAAAAATAATAATTAAAAAAATAGTCTTTATATAGTACAATGATTGCTTTAAAAGCAATGTTTCCTGTTCTGTTTTGTTGGCTCACAGTATTCCAGGTGGATGTTAGTGGGGCATTGTCAATGGTTTATGGGCTGATTCGGCCAGGTACCATAATGACTGGGGCAGGGGACCCACAGACCCACACCCTGGGGAAGAGGAAAGAGAAAAAGGAGATGGGACATGGGCCTAAAAATTAAAACAGTGGCAGCGATCTGAGGAGGAAAGCTAATTTACTAAATAAGATACCGGAATGCAAAGTGTCACAATGTAATACAATATAATTGGAGTTGAAGCTAATAAATCAAATAAAATAAGCAAGAGATAGTGTCCAATAAACTGAAGGCCTTATGCTAAACACTGAAGGTGAGGTGGCTAGCGAGCACCTGCTGCTGGGTCTGTCCAAAAGGAAAGAGTGTCTCATGATATGTAAACAGTTTTTCTCTCCAAGCAGAAAAACATAAAAATAGAAAGCAATGCAAAGTCCCCTGGAGAACAAACTCTATAACATAAAGCAGGTATGCATTTCACTGGTGGTTGTGAGGGAGATAACTCTGCCCAGATCACACACCACACTGTTTAATGAGCAGCTACTTATAGTGTACAGGTATGGATATACATAAGCGCTAACTTCATAGTCATAACCTATCCCTGCTTCTAAGAAGTTCTAGAAGGTTGTACAGCGCCTCCTGGTGGTCGTGGGCCAGATTCTCAGGGATGGAGAAACCCTCATTTTCCTTGTGAACTCTCAGTGAACTCAAGCTGTGTGCAGGCACAGTCCCATCAAGCAGAATGCAACCAACTTTCAGCTGATGCTCATATTCCAGATTCCCTCTTATCAGTAAACTTCTACAAACCAGTTCCTTCCTTATCAACGTGTAGGGTCTTCAAGGCTTTCACTAATGAACAGTGTGAATTTATGGGTTTTAAATTTGGAACAGTGATACACCTGAGATAATTAATAAAAGATTGCTGAAAAGGGTTCTTTTTGTTTTTTTTTTTAAGCTGCCTGCAACTAGTTTTAAGGAATTAATCAATATTCTCATCAGCGGTAGTAGTGTCAACACTCTGCGTCTATTTAGTGTCTTTGATTTTTAACTTTGATGATTACAGTCTGCATAAACTCCAACAACCACTTACATATGGGATAGTCATATCATATCATAGAATGACCTGGGTTGAAAAGGACCATAATGATCATCTGGTTTCAACCCCCCCCCCCCCCCCCCCCCCCCCGGGCCACGTGCAGGGCTGCCAACTACGAGTGCTGTATCCAGCCTGGGATGGGATGGGGCATCCACAACCTCCCTGGGCAACCTGTTCCAGTGTGTCACCACCCTCTGTGTGAAAAACTTCCTCCTAATCTCTAACCTAAACCTCCCCGTCTCAGTTTAAAACCATTCCCCCTTGTCACATCACTATCCACCCTTGTGAACAGGTGTTTCCCCCTCCTGTATATATGCTCCCTTCAAGTACTGGAAGACCACAATAAAGTCTCCCTGAAGCCTTCTCTAAGCTGAGCAAGCCCAGTTCCCTCAACTCCTCCCTCATAGCAGAGGTGCTCCAGCCCTCTGATCATCTTAGTGGTCTTCCTCTGGACCTGTTCCAAGAGCTTTGCTCCTTTCTCATGCTGGGGGCCCCTGGCCTGGAAGCAGTGTTCCAGATGGGGCCATACAAGAGCTGAGTAGAAGGGGAAAATCACCTCTCTCTCCCTGCTTGCCACCCCTTTTTTAATGCTGCCCAGGATATAGCTCACCCCATGGGCTATAAAGATGCACAGCTGGTTTGTGTCCAACTTCTCATCCATCCTCTGCAGAGCTGCTCTCCAGGAGCTATTCCCCCAGTCTGTATAAATACCTGGGATTGTGAGGCATAAAAGTTGTAGGAGTCAGTTAAGCAGGAGGAATGAAAACAAAGGAAGTCTATCTAGTTGCAGGAGTAAGTTAAGCAGGAAGAATGTAAAAAACATGTTGTGATGGAAGGGCACTTGACAGACCAAGGACTTTAGGCAGAGACAAGACAGACCAAGTACTGTAGACAGAGATGAAATAGCCACAAAGCAAGCAGAAACTGGTTAGGGGGAGCCCCTCCTGGAAAGGTTAAAAGTTGACAGAGAGGAAGACTACAAGCCTTCATCCAACAATCACCAGGAGGAGCCCCCTACAGTGGATGGTGCAAGTACAAGGAAGAGGGACAGTATGCAAAAGATTCTTGGAAATATAATGAATACGTATACAAATTCCAGGAAATCTGTTGAGTTTATATGAAGTTGGCTTCTACATGTAAAGAGCTTTTGCTTATCAGTTTGCAAGTTAGGTGGAGCGATCCTTCCTGTACTGGGGCCCCCAGGCCTGGATGCAGCACTCCAGATGGTGCTTCACAAGAGCTGAGTAGAGGGGGACAATCACCTCCCTCTCCCTGCTGGAGACTCTTTTTTTAATGCAGCCCAGAACACAGTTGGCCTTCCGGGCTGCAAGCACACACAGCTAGCTCATGTTCAGCTACTCATCCACCAGGACCCCCAAGTCTTTCTCCTCAGGGCTGCTCTCAAGGAGATCTCCCCTGAGTTTTTATAAATACCTGGGGTTGCCCCGACCCAGGTGCAGCACCCTGCACTTGGCCTTATTGAACCTCATTAGGTTTTCATGGGTCCACTTCTCCAGCCTGTGCAAGTCCCTCTGAATGGCTTCCCTTCTTTCCAATGCATTGACTCTACCACTCAGCTTGGTATCATCTGCAAGGGTGATTGAGCTGAGGGTGCATTTGATGCCATCATCTATGTCACTGATGAAGAAGTTGAAGAGCACTGGCCCCAAGACCAACCCCTGAGGGACACTGCTCATGACCAGCCTCCACCCTGACACGGAACCATTAACTACAACCCTTTAGTTGCTACCAGCCAACCAGTTGTTATTCCATCAAACACTCCATCTTTCAAACCCACACCTCTCCAATTTAGAGACAAAGATGTGGTGAGGGATTATGTCAAAGGCTTTGCAGAATTCCAGGTAGATTACATCTGTAGCCCTTTTCCCTCAGTTTAAGCTGCAGGTCCTCACACAGCCATGACAGTCGCCTGCCTCCCCTGCTCGGCTTTTTCTGCTTGGGTATGGAGAGCTGCTGCACTCTCAAAAGATAGGACATCTCTTGCAGCCTGTAGCAGACCCCAACCAGTAGATGCCCTTTACAGAACCAATCCTTGATTTTTACCCAGAAGCTCTCAGCATGATCGTGGCTATTCCTCAGACACAGCTCTTTACAATCTATCTACTCTTTGACATAGAGGGCAATTCCCCCACACTTCTTACCTTGCCTTATCTCTTCTGAAGAGACGTTACCCCTCAATAGTGGTATTCCAGTTATGGGAGTCATCCCACCATGTTTCTGTGATAGCAACAACATCGTAACTTTCCAAGTGCAACACAGTTACCAACTCATCCTGCTTATTTCTCAAGCTGCGTGCATTGGTATAAAGGCACTTCAACTGGGCTTTCTGTCTCACTGCCTTTATAGACGATCAAGGATTCCCTAGAACAGCAGCATCTCCTTTCCCTTCTCTGTCCCTTTGTACTCCACCTTCTTTGCCCATCAAGTTCAGTACGAGGCCTCGAACTACCGGCTCAACCCCAGAGGCCCTCATTTTGACCCCTTCCCCCTTCATACCTAGTTTAAAGGCCTTTCAATGAGTCCCGCCAGTTCCTTGGCTAGGATCCCCTTGGAGACAGGCTACTTCCATCCGCAGCCATCATGCCAGGCACGGAGTAAATGGCCCCATTGAAAACAAAACAAAACAAAACAAAATTCCTGTATTTGCACCAACCACTAAGCCATTTATTTATGAGGTAGGCTTGTTTGATCCTCTCAGTGTCTTTCCCTGCCACTGAAGGTATAGAAGAAAAAACAACCTGAATGTCTGTTCCATCAACTACCCACCCCAGTGCCTTGAAGATTTTTTTTTATAGTCCTCACGCTTTTCTCAGTGACTTCATCACTGCCAGCCTGAACTATCAGTAAGGGTAATAATCTGAAGGGCGAATTAGTCTAGGAAGTTTCCTAGAAATGTCCCTTACCCATGCCCCAGGGAGGCAGCACACCTCCCACGGGTAGGGTCAGGCTGACATGTAGGGCCTTCCGTGCTTCTCAGAAGGGAGTCACCTACGACAACTGCCTTTCTGTCCTTCTGGGTGGAGGCAGTCTTGAGGCGCAGGGCCAGGGGCTTCACCCAAGGCAACCTAACACCAGCACAGTGCTTTTTCTAGCTTCAAAAAAGCCCTAAGAAGAGCTTTTTGGTCAGCCTTTTTTGCCTAAGGTCTCTTACCCAGTGCAGTCTGACCTGCCCTGAAGCTGGTCTCTGCAACAATGGAGTAACTCCACCTTAAAAATTCAATTAGGTATATTGATTTTTATTTTTGAAATTACACAACTGCTTTCATTTTATTTCTTACAGTTAAGACCTTATCCAATTAAAATGTATAATCATTCCTGTTATTAGGGAACAACAAATATAACATACTGCAGTGGAATTGCCTGGTCTCAGCCTGAACCCAATGGCTGAGCACTAGGTGAGAAAGTGTGGCTAACTCAAAGAGATCAGATCAGTCTGCCTGAGTAACTGGAAAGGGTGGAGCTTAGATCCACCCTTTCTTGTCCTCACTGAGCTTAGCAGCTGAGAGCAGCATCTCTCTGGATAGAGGTTGTGCTCCTTTTAAGCTGTCACTGCTTCTTAGAAGGAGGGAGCTAATTTTTCTTCATCTGCTATTGCTCTGTAGTGCTTGTATCCCTTTGGAAGGCTCTATCTTCTTTTGCTGTCTGTGCGCTAAAATTTATGTTGGGCACATTCATAACAGTTGGATTATTGTTTACAGTAAAAACTACTGTGGTGTTTAGTGCAGAATCAGGTCTGCTTTGATGTTGTGTTTTGTTTTGCTGCTGTACCAAAATTCAGAAGTTTCTGATGTAGAATACTTATGTCTGGTAGGAAATACATGTGTTCCAAACGGAAGGCCATAAACAGCAGTGTTCTGTTGAGAATAGATTCATTTAGGGGGTTCCTAAAAGAGTTCTTGTTGTTTTTCTCATTAATCCTATGCAGCAATTCTTTCTTACAATAAACTCTATTTTCTCTGAGATACTTTCTATTAGAGTACGTAGAGCTTTGATAGAGGTTACTCTATCATTTTGTTGTTGACTGAAAATGTGTAGTGAGCTGCAGTGACACTTAGATATGATGCTTTGCAAAGCTAGCAAACATATATGGACACCTTTTAAAATGTTCTGAAGAACTAATACAGTTCTGATTGCTCTTGTCAATCTATATTTCCCTTGATTTTTGGAAAAATCAGGTATCTCTGTGAAGGCTTAATGGAGTCCCTTCACATCCTGTGTTCTCAGCTTTGGCAGTGGTGGTCAGATTGTTGAGTAATTCTGGCAAGGTAAGGCTTAACAGCTCAAAACAAAAGCTAAGACAATGTGAGCATATATACGTTTATCTTCTAACAACAAACTAAAATGTTTCAATTTAAATTATCCAAAAGAAAGTTTATGATATTCTAGTTTACATTGTGAACCCAGATTAAATAGTTCTGAGTTAGCTGAAAATATTAGGCAAAAGTGATTTAGTTATTTGTAGTGGCCTCATAAGTTTTAATATGACATTATCAATTCAGAGTACACCAGTATTAAATAATCTGATTTCTTTGGTTTGTATGAATTCTGTTTTTAAAATCTAGTCTTATACTTTGTGAAGACCTATTTAATCAGCTAATTAAATATTAAATTAGAGAAACCCATCAACACATTCTTTGTCAACTCTTTGTGTTGAGTAGACAAAACCTTGATAATTTACTAATAGATGTTTCCTTTTGCTCATGTGATAGTTTAAGCAAAGCATGAAGAGCGCTTGAAAAGCTCAGGAAATATTTTAATCTCAGTGATGTCCTGTGCCTGCATAGTGTATGTGGTTAAGAGTTATTTTTCAAAATTTCAGTACTGAGTAAGGTCAGTCAACAAAAAAAAAAAAAAAAAAAAAAAGCACTGAGTTAATGAATTTACAAGAAAAAAAAAATAATTAGTTTATATGTTGGTACACATGGATTATTTCTTGGAAATGACTGAGTTTCTTTAGGGTGTATTATATTCTCTGTGTCATATCAACAGCCTAGTCTCTGGCACGTTGTCTTTTGGAACAAGATGGAAACAGGAGGTTGTCCACAGAAAACAGTAGCATGTTTTGGTACACATGGCCTCATTTTCAGTTGTTGTAAATAAGACTTCATTTGCTAGAGTCCAAGTTGAGAGCACTGCAGAAAAGAAAATAAGTGTTTTGTTCTAAAAACTGATAAGATAGAGGAGTCAGCAAAGCCATTTTCACAATTTAGTTCTAGAGTATGGGCTAGAAAGCGGAGGAGTACTATTTGCTTATTTAAAGTATATGTGGCTTGAATGTGTTTTTCTTCTTTCTATGAAGCCCAGGTAGCTGGAATGTGCAGAGAAGATGAAGAACTGATTGATGATAATGAACTTCCATGTTTCTTATATATGATGGTCTCCAGAGAACAACTATGTATGGTCTAAAAATAGAGAACATCATAAAAATGTTTTAGTTGGCTTTATTTTACTATGAGATTATTTTAGATGTTATTAGTGATGCTTTAAACTTGAAAGAATATTGAAAACATCTAGTGGAGATCTTCCTCCAGATTACTAATCTTCCAGATTCTAAATTTTACATTTTTCTCAGTGGCTACTAGCAGTTTCTTATCTGGGAGAACAATGATAAAAAGTAAAAAACAGCCCACCCTGTTTTGGAAACTCAAAATAAGATGTGTAATTATTAGCTGTATTTCTCACAACTTCATAGTGAAGATTTAGCATATACTAACTCTGGTGCAGGAGATAGTTGTAAAAAAAACCTACTAATACAGCTTTTTGATTGAAATATCTTTTTCACAGTCTGTTTTTCAGGGTTGGGTTACTGGGTTACTGATTGAAATACACACATTTGCAAGTTGAGGTATTGAATGAAAAAACAAATAACATGATAAATGACTGCTTCATTCTGTGAACTGAGAGCACAACTAATTGAAGTAATAGAGTTAGATTGTAGAAGAGATGAATTTATGGTAATTTGTTAATATAAATGTATTAATGCTCTTTCAGAGAGTTTTGAAAGTCAGAGTAAAATCAGCCTCCTAACTGCACCATGTTTTCTGTATTTCATATCAGCTTTAGTTCCCTGAAAAGTGTCTTTTCTGAGAGTGGCTGAGTGTATGTATGTTGTCAGAATGGTCTACAGTGGTACATTTTCGAAGAAAATTCAAATTGATAGAAAAGAATCTCTGATGTCTTTTTCTTTTTTAAATACAGAATCTATAAAATCACATTTACCACAAGTTTAAGATTTACTAATCATGATTTTGAACTAGTAGCTGTCACAATTGCAATTGTCTGAAAATCAATTAAGAGGGAACTGGAAGAGAATTCCATTAGCTAAGACAGCAAATTAATACAGTAGTAAGTAATGAGAGCAGTATGGCATGCAGGTTTGTATTCTGTTAACTTCTAGCAAAAGCGCTTTTCCATTTAATGGCAAATGTTTCAAATGTCTCTCCTGAATAATGGTTGAGTAATTCAAAATCTTTAGCGTCAAACTTGAATTTGTTTCAGGTGCTCATGAATAAACAAATTTAGACTCCTGGATTCCTGTATGCATAATATGATATGACTGATGTGGCTCTTCTTACTTGCTTTTTGAAACAGTAGCAATTAGCTGTTTTCATTTCCTTCTGTGAAGTACTTCATGGCCTTGCCAGGTTTTTTCACTGCCTGGCAATTTTAAAAGTAGGACTTCCAAGCCTAGGTAACTGAGACAGGTATCTTTTTCATACGAAGTTGTCTGTGTGGAATAGGTGATATTTGACCCTGTGGGAAAACAGAAGATGCATATGGTTCCTTAAAATCCAAGGAAAGGTTTGTTCCTTGATTATTTATTTATTTATTTTTTTCATGTATTTGGATGTATGTGGTTATCAAACAGCAGTTCAGCAGGTATTCATGACTTACCTTATGTTGGTGGTATCATTTTAGGTGCTTAGGCTGGTTGAGTGATTGCTTCCTCTTCCCCTTCCTCAGACTCAGAAAGCAGCTATCACCTTTTCTTGATACTGCAATAGCCTGATAAATAACACCATCTTCTGTCTTCAGCTTGACCTTTTAAGGCAGTGATTCTGACTTATGCTGTTCTGTAGCACCTCTTCTCAAAGTCTTTTCAATGAATCAGGAAGTTCAGGCACCTACATCTCTCTTCCCACCCCCAGCTCAGTGTATTCATAACTGGCAAGCTTGACCCTTGGGAAAATATCCCATTACAACCATGAGCAATGTGGACTCCAAAAATATACACGGAGTGGGATAAACAGGAGGTGAGCTTACGGAAGCTGCTTCAGCCCCCACTTCTTAGTAATAGCTAAAGGGTTTTTATTTTTTTAATCTTAAGAATTAGATTTCTATTTGTTTATTTTGAGAAATTATTTCTTCTCTCTAGCAACATCTCCCCCAGTTCAGTACTGTCATGCTCATCCATCACAGGAAGTGTTCTGTTCTGAAAATTTCAAAAACTCATGAGTCTACTGTCACACTTAATTCTTTAACTATCTTCCACCCAGTCATCTGATACTAAAGAGTAGCAAGAAAAGCCTCCACAGTAGATTATTAAATTTATTTTGAAATTATTTTGAAACTGATCTTCTGTATCAGGGCATACAACCATTCAAGGCAGTAGCTTTTAGATTATGCTGCTGTTTTAAGATACAGACTTGGTCAAAAATATTTCCTCTGCTGGCCTGATTCAACAGCCTGAACAGAAATTGGAATAATGTGTAGAACAGAAACTCCATAAAGCAGAGAGGTTTATGGAAGGGTATCAGCCATCCTATTAAAACCTGCTAATAAAGCCCTTTAAATTCCAGAATGTTGCCGACTGCTGGAATCAGCTTCTGCCATTTTGTGACAGACACTTGAAATTAACATACCTCGAGGCAAGCATTTTTGATTGAGCTATAGAGGGCAGACTCTACCTCCTTTTTCCAGAGATTCAAGATGCACTTTTTTTTTTCCCCTTTAGTTGGCTCTCATACAAAACTGATTTAGAAGCAGAGCTACAGCTGACCAGGGTGTGACTAATCGGTGTTAGGTCATCCCACCTCTTATTCATTTCCTTCCTAAGGCTGAGATGTAACCACAAGCTTATGAAGGTTTTTGATATGTTGCTGAACTGGAGGGTATTACTACTAACATAGCTTTTTTTTTTTTTTAACCACCCCATTAACTCTTAATGGTGGTTGACTGTCTTTATGGATGTCACTACTTGTATTAAGTCTTGGAAAGATGTTAAATGAAATTTGAACAGGAGGTATGGGTTGAACATGTACTTTACCAAATGCATTGTTACAGTACACAGGAGGTAGTGAAGAAAAAACAGATTGTATAGAAATGCTCAGAATTCTTTCCTTGTTTGGTTTGCTCAGAGTATGTGCAAAAATCCTTTTGTGTTGCTTGGCTCCACATTTTAGCATGTTTTGTTCAAAGTCTGTATTGCCATAACCCATGTTGCTCTTCTGTAGTTTGTTTTTAATTTCAAATGTATAATCTGTTGTCAGTATAGCTATTAATCTGAGTGTGATGCTATGGATACATCAGTAGCTCTGACTGAATACGATTACCATTGAATGATCATAAGTGTTTCTATTGATAAAGCAGTATTTTACTCTGTTTTATAGCAATGTAGACAGATACTGATTTCCAGGTATTAATGACTTATCTATGAATTTGATGCTGTAGAAAATAAACCCTATTTTGCTATAGAGAGTTCAAAGACAACTGAGAGAGTGTTTCTACCTTGCAGAGTTCTGCATTATCTCATGATAATGGTTTTCAAATTTACTTAAGCTGCATCTCTGAGCACAGATGAACATTTTACATATGAGATCGTACACCTTACACTCTTCCACTACTTTGAAAGTGGGATATCAGTTACACTGAGGTGGTTGTCTGTGTGATCTTCACAATCTAATGGAGGTGTGTGTGTGTATGTATAGAAATTATGGGTATTTATACACAGATATGCATTGTGCTAGTGTACAGAAGACAGGACTTCTATACTTCTATTCAAGTCTGCAGATGGAGGAGATAAGTGGTTTGTTTCACATTTTTTTTAGTACAAAAGGTGAGTGCTTCCTCTCACTTCTTAAACATCACATGCAGCGAGTTGTTGAATACTCTTCCTATTTAAATGCAATTGTTTTCAGAAAATCCATATGCAGATACCTGCTACTAATTCATTGTGAAAATCGTTGGAATTCCACAATAATGCAGTGATATATAGGGAGAAGAATAATTATTAAACTTGCTGTGTGCAAATTTCTAGAAGTCTCTGCAAGTGGTGCTGCCATGTCAAGTTATTCAATGATATCAAGCAAAGAGTTAATGCTGTACTTTCTTGTATAGGATCCACCGACTAAGATTCCCATAGAAACTATTTAAGGCATTGAAAATATCCCATTGCATGTCTTGCTTTGCTGTAAATGAAGAGCTGCTCTTCACATGGGTGACCTCAGGAAGAATTTTCAGCAACTACTGCATCAAAAAGGTTTTTTTTCTTTCAGCTTTTTGTTTTCAGAGGCAGAAGGCTGTGGTGCTTCACTAATAGCCCATGTTTGTGTAATATAATGCCATGAACCATTAAAAAAAAAAGTCAAGAAATGACTTATTTAAGGAATCTGTAACCAAAATCAGCAGGAAAATGTCCTTTTCGACCTCATAAAAAGCATAAATATAGTTGCAGGCTTTTCAGAGAAAAGTTAATCTCAGTCACTAATTGCAGTCCTTGTAAACTCAACTGCAAGATTAATAATGGCGATCTTCTCATTCCAACTCTGAAGATTAGATTTTTATGACACCTGTGATGAAAGGAAAATGCTACTTCTTTGGTTTCATATTTATTTATTTATTCCTGTTCAATTAAAGATTGTCAGGCAAGATGTTTGGAAAGATGGATACAATAGGTGCCATATGTAACTGAGAAGCTGGAATGCATGGAACTCTCAGTTGACAATGCCGTGATTTAGAGTCTATGGGTAAGATTAATGGATGAGGAAACAAAGGGAATGTCATTGAGCGAGTCTGCTATAGACCACTCAGCCAGGAGACAGCAAAACTGATAAATTATTTTGAATGAAGAGAGATATATAAATCAACTGTCCTTGTCCTTATGGGGGACTTCTTGCCAGACATAAACTGGGAACATCACACAGCTCATACAAACAGGTTCAGGAGATTCCTAAAACATCTTGATGATAACTTCCTGGTTACTAAGGGAAAAATGCCCTCCTAGATTTGCTTCTTGTGAGCAGAGAAAACTGTTTACATGGGTTGACAGTGATAGGACAAGGGGGAATGGTTTTAAACTAAGATGGGAGATTTAGGTTAGGTGTTAGGAGGAAGTTTTTCACTCAGAGGGTGGTGCCACACTGGAACAGGTTGCCCAGAGAGGTTGTGGATATCTCATCCCTGAAGGCATTCAAGGCAAGGTTGGATATGGCTCTGGGCAGCCTGTTCTTTGGCTTGTCTACCCTGCCCATGGCAGGGAGGTTGAAACTAGATGATCTTTGTGGTCCTTTTCAGCGCTGGCTATCTATGATTTTATGAACTTATGGTTGAAGTGATGATTGGTGGTTGTCTTGGCTATATGGAGACCACAAACTGGTCAAATTTAAAATATTTTCTAACAGGAGGAAAACTGACATGGAAACCTCAACCCTAGATATGGAGAGAGCAAATTTTAATCTGCTTGTGGAACTAGTTAGATAGGTCCCCTGGAAAACTCTTTTTGATGGTGTTGGGGTCCATCTGTGTTTGCTACTTTATAAGTACCACTTCCTGAAAATGCAGGAATGGGTAATTCCAAAGTGTCTGAAGTCAAGTAGGCAGGACAGAAGGCTGGCTTGTCTAAGCACAGATCTTCTAGAGCTTAGGCAGAAAAAGAAAGCACGTGGCTGCTTGAGGGGTTAAGATAACAGCAGATCTGGCTGCAGTGTGGTAATGTAGGGTTTCTGTAGGTGTTGTAGTAGTTTAATAAATGATAGTCACAGCATTATATTTTTTAATTGTTTGTGGAGCTCTTTCAGGGTCTTGGAACTATATTGTTTAGCACCTGTTTTGCTGTTTATTTTCCCTGTTGTGTTATTTGTCGTAACTGGGGATTGGATTAAGATTTTTATTTTGCTATGCTGTATTACCTTGTCTTATGATCTCACTAGAAGTTTTATCATGAAACTAATCTGGCATTTGTACTCATCATTACAGTCATCTCTGGCCTTTGGGAATGATATCTTGGAGGCTGTTAGTAATTAAAATTCTTGCTTTGTCTCCTTGGGCATTGTGTTGCTTTGTATTTTTACATTTTTCTGCTTGGAGGAAAAGGGAATTTGATGTTGGTGGAGTGCAGTCAGTAATTCCATGTGTATATAAATATATATATACACACACACACACACATATATATATGTTGTGTATGTGTGTGTTTAATGCATGTTAATCATTGTTCCTCCCTCTATATATATTAAGCATGATGTAGTGACATGGAATAAGGGGTGGAATGCCATGGTTTTATGATTTTTGGTATTGTTATTCCACATCATCATGAAGTGCCTTGGGAGCTAAAGAGTTAATGCTCCAGCTCTGTGGATCATCTGTAGTTCCAGGTATACCTGTCTTAGAAGAGAAGTAGAACTCATTTATTTTATTTATTAGCTTCAATTCCAATTATATTGTATAATATTGCATTATTTTGCATTCTGAAATCTTATTTAGTAAATTAGCTTTCCTCCTCAGATCACTGCTGCTCCTTTTTCACTTTCTTCTTCCCCTTTCCTGGGGTGTGGGTCTGTGGGTCCCCCACCCCAATTGTCATGGAACTGAGCTGAACCAGCCCATAAACCGTTGACAGTGGCCTATAGCTTCCTCATGAGGAGGAGTGGAGGAGCAGGTGCTGATCTCTCTCTGGTGGCCAGCAATAGAACTCAGTAGATCAGCATGAAGCTGCATCAGGGGTATCTGATTCCTGGGTGGTCCTATGTGGAGTCAGGTGTTGGACTCAGTGATCCTTATGGATCTCTTCCAGCTTGATATATTCTATGATTCTAATAAGTGAGCAAAGTGAGTGGCCAGAGCTTCAATGAGATATCCACCTTGAAGATTTGCTCTGACAAGGCAACCACTTTGATTATTCTGAGCCAGAGTGAGAAGAGATTTTCAACTGCTGATCCTCTGTATTTCTTCCTGATAAAAAAGAAGAAAAGAGTATGTTACATCTGGAACCTGAGAGAGGAGCTGAGTGCATAAGCTTTTCAACCTTGTGTTTGAAATAACATAGGACTGGATGACCACTGAAAGAGTCAAAGAAGAAGCAGGTGTGTTGGACAGTTGTGTACAGGACCTTCTGTGTTGTTTAAAAATCATTATTTCATTTTCATATTCAACTGATGAGGAAAAACATGCAATTATTATACTTTTCCAAAGCTGTTGATGTTTTTTTGATGTTTAAAGTACATTATTTTCCAAAGGGATGTAGTATTCATTAGTTGCAAATATTTTTAATGTTGTTAACCAACTTACAGGATTTTGAAGTTTTTACATTTTATTTTCACACTCAGAAAAATAAATAAATGAAGAACTGAGTGGAATTTTACTAAGAATGTTGCACTTACTTAAACCTCATGTTAAAAAAAAATCTATTTAGCGATTTACTTACACGTTATTTAGGTCATTGACTAAAGTTACTGATTTAAAGTGCCTCAATAATTGTACTGCTCTCAGTATTGTTGTTACAAAAATGGCCCTGTGATAGCCCATATATTTCTCCTGGGGAGAAATATGATACAAATCATGCATTTGTATGCACTATCAATGTAGCATAGCTGGAAATACTAAATGCTGTCTTAAGTGGTTTGGCTTGTATAAATGAATGCTAACTTCCACACCTATGTATCTGAAAATTATTCAACTTTTTCCAGCTACAAAAATTGATGTGGCAAAACATACTATAGATATCTTTGTCACCTAATTGCAATAATTATAATCTGATTGTATGGAAATAGATAAAGGTAAGTTAATTGTCCTAATATACTTTTGTATAATTTCTGTTCCCTTTGAGCAAGATTTTGTGGCAGCGGTGTGTCACACTCCAATATAAAGGAGGGAGAGAGGCGAGTCATGGAGGGTATCCTGCCAACTACACCATTAAAAATGTCATGCTCCAATATAAAGAACGGAGACGAGGTTCTTGAGATTATGTGTATACCCAGCATGAGATTAAGAAACAACGGTCCAAATGTTGGTCCGACCAGTTTATTACCAATATTGACCAGGGACATGGGGAAGGCGGACACTATTAAGGGTGATGGGGAAGGGAAGGCGAGTGATAGGAAAGATAGGAAAGAGGCAAGGGTTTGTACAACGCAGGGAAAGTCACCAGCCAGGATCCTAGGGATGGTCCGGTTGCAAGCGGCTCCGATGATCCGAGGCAGAAGAGCAGGGCTGGCAGAAGCGGGGAGAACAGCAGCAGCGACGGGCAGCCTTGAGCAGCAAGCAGTCGTCCTGGAGAAGCGGCACCAGGTCAGCACAGGAGAAGCGGCGCAGTGTCAGTCCAGGAACAGCATCAGCCAGCACCGGAGAGGCAGCGAGGGGTCAACCCCGAGAGGGGCAGCAGCGAACAGTGATCAGCTCGTGAGGACTCTCCAAAGAGAAGGCCTCTTCAGGAAGCAGCAGTGATCAGCTTGGGAAGTCTCTCCAAAGAGAAACCCCCTCCAGGTAGCAGCAGTGAAAACCCCATCTTGGTGGCTGCAGGACCCCTATATTTATCTTCCAGATTCCTCCAGTCTGCGTGACAAATTCCATGCAAGTTTGTCAGGCAAGCGAGATGGCTATCTCCCCACGGAGATGAGTACCAAACAAAAGAGTGTTCAGCGGCCATTGAGCTGCAGCTTATCTCTCTTTCGTTGTCCCAAGACATGCTCATCAGCAAACTTTGAGTCAATGGTAATAATAATAGTCTCTTACATGGTGCCATTGAAATTGATTCCTGTCACTAGTACAGTTATAGGAAAAAAGTCAGATATGTAGAATGTGTCTGTGCCAGATGTTAATGACAATTTTCATATAACAATGCTATGTATCCCATCTCTACTATCAGGCTAACATTTTATAAAATAACAGTTTTTTACGAAGTGCCTACTAATGGCCACCAAATACTGTAGGATGCTTTTGAAAGGTCAAGCTTTGGTGTAAATAGCTTTAAGTAGCAAGAATATGCAAATACCATGATCAAAACAGTTGGAGAAGCAGAGATACTGATCATCTAATGATGTTAATGCTCTCCTTTATCTGACCAACATTAGTGTAAGCATTATGAATAGCAAATGTAGGCAGCGACAAAGAATAGCTGACTTACTAGAAAAATAAAGATAGTACTTGAAATATACTGATTATTCTGTGTGCATACTGCTGTTTCCATTATTCTCAGCATTTTTACATGAAGTAGATAGTGCCTGAAGTGAAAAGACAGTAAGATGTTGAAAGAACACTGTCTTTTTATCTGTTCCAGAAACTCTAATAATAATAATAATAATATTGGAGGGCCACAAAGGTGATAAAGGGCCTTGAGAACCTCTCTTATGAGGAAAGGCTGAGTGACTGGGTCTGATCAGACTTAAAAAATGAAGACTTCGAGGGAGTCTCATCCATGTCTAAGGTGTAGGAGGCAAAGGGACGAGGCTAGACTCTTTTTAGCGGTGTATGGTGATAGGATGAGAGGAAATGGCCACAAACTGAAGCATAGGGAGTTCCACACAACTGTGCAGAAGTTCTTCATGGTGAGGGTGATGGAGCACTGGAACAGGCTGCCGAGAGAGGCTCCTTCTCTGGAGACATTCAAGACCTGTCTGGACACCTACCTGTGCAACTTGGTCTAGGGAGTCTGCTTCAGCAGGGCGTATGGACTAGATGATCTCTAGAGGTCCCTTCCAACCCCTATGATTCTATGATTCTAATCACAGAATTGTAGGAGTTGGAAGTGGCCTCAAAAGATCCTCAAGTCCAACCCCTCTGCCAAAGCAGGTTCCCTATACCAGGTCACACAGGTAGGCGTCCAGGCGGGTCTTGAATATCTCCAGAGAAGGGGACTACACAACCCCCTTGGGCAGCCTGTTCCAGTGCTCCGTCACCCTCACCGTAAAGAAGTTCTTGCGCACATTGGTACGGAACCTACTCTGTGAGTAGAAACCAGCACACATGCACTGTTTTCTTGATGGAACAACTCCTTTCATTCAAAGAACCAGCACAGACTCTACGTACCTGTTGAAACACATGCAAGTCCTATTTTGAAAACTTAGGTCTCTAATCTTTAGAGGATCTTTTGATCCATATGTTGGAGCTGGTGAAGATGCAAATGTATCAGAGCTCTTCTCTGTGTTGGATTTACAGGTTTATGTATTAGTAGAAAACGTACATTTTCATCCTGGTTTGTTTTCAAATGCAATGACAGTTTCCATATGTCTCATTTCAAGGCAAAATGATATATCTGATCATTTAAAATAGTTTTTCCTCTTATCATCTAAAAAGCAATTGTCTGTATCTTTATATTAGTCTTTCTTAGCTTTTTTTACTTTTATAGTAATTTATGATAGGTATTGTAATACATCTTTCCCCTCTTTTTGTTTGCTTTATATGTCTAAGCAGAAAATTCTCAGTTTGGGCTTCACTTTTATGTAGAAAGCCTTTATTTTCAAAGTGATAACATACACCTAATGGGGAGTAAATCTTTCTGTTTCAAACAATTCCTCAATGGAAGTATAAGTAATATGTATTTGAGGTGAAGTTACATTGGCTTACCTAGGTCACGCAATCCCTCTTCTTAAGCTAAATATGAATTTGTTTTTCTAAGAGCCTTTCTGTCTCCATTTAGGGCAGACTCAAAGTACATCCTTTATTCTCCAGTGGTCTTACTATGAATAACGAGATCTAACATCCATTCTCCCTAATGCAAACATCCTGTGATTTCCACATTGGTTTTGAAGTACTATGAAGATTTCACTGATAGCTATCACTGATTCATCATCTGGAATTATCAACTATACTGATTTTCTGTACCTCTTTATACCTGACAAGAGAGGTAGCTGGGAACTTGGGTGCAGGGTTTTTTGTTTTGTTTTGTATTTGTTTGTTTTTGTTTATTAAAAGAAAGAAACAAATAAGCAACAATAACAAAAAAAAAAAAAAAACACAAAAAAACATTCTGATTCTGAGTAGGAAGGAGTGTTTCTAGCTTATTATTCAGACTCGCATGACCAGCTGTTCATCTTTTTCAGTCTGGTTTGAACTGGCATGCACGTTATAAAATAATTCAGTTAATATACTCTGCATTTTATAAAAGTGATTTAAAAACTTTTCAATTTACAGTTTTATAATGATTACTTTAGCACTAACCAAAGGAATTCTTGCTCTGACCAGCTGTTTTTCATTCCCATGACACTTGATTTTAAGGATTGAAAATTTAGCACAGCCATCTTGTCAGCATCATATAATGGGCCAGTCACATATCTCATATAAGACTGTTATTTGTTTTTAAATGTTTTTGTGAGCCAGCTTTAGGAATAAACTTGGAATAAAATTGGGAGCTATTTTAGAAAACTATGCTATTTTCACTACCTGAAATTAGCCATGAGTAAATAAGGAGCACGTATCTATGTGTTTGAATGCATGTATGTGTATTTAAATATATAACATACAAAATATATATCTTTTCTATTAATATAAATTATATATATGTGTCATGAAATGACATGAAGAGAATGTTATTGCAGAAGTCTTCAATGAAAAGAAACCTCAACGACTTTCAATCTTTGTCCTGTGTTCCCCTATTCACTATGAATTGAATACTCTTTGCTTTCCCCCCGCAGCAGTCTGACCTTTTCAGAAAATACACTTGATTTTCATTCAAGTATACCTATTCCACTTTTGTTTTTGTTTTTTATTTTTTCAAATTCCATGCCACTCTGTGAGATCTGTACACACTGGAGAGCTGTGTGGAGGGAAACTTTATGAGCTTCAACAAGGGAAATGTAGTGTCCTACACCTGGTGAGGAATGACTGCATACATTTATAGGGGTTTGACTTGCTGGGAAGGACCTCTGCAGAGAAGGACCTGGGTGTCTTGGTGGACAGCAGGTTGGTCATGAGTCAGCAGTGTGCCCTTGTGGTCAAGAAGGCCAATGGTATCCTGGAGTGCATTGAAAAGAGCTTCGCAAGGAAGTTTAGGGAGGTTCTCCTCCCCCTCTACTCTACCCTGGTGAGCCCACATTCGGAGTATTGTTTCCAGTTTTAAACTCTTCCGTTGAAGATAGGGAACTTCTAGGTAATGTTCAACAAAAGGTGACAAAAAGAGATTCAGGGCCTGGAGCATCTCCTGTGTGAGGAAAGGCTGGGAGACCTAGGACTTACCAGCCTGGAAAAGAGAGGACTGAGAATGAGTCTTATAAACATGCTTATAAATATCCAAAAGGCAGGTGTCAAGAGGATGGGGTTAGGACTCTTTTGGTTGTGTCTAGCAACAGGACAAATAATTCCATACAAATATGAGGAAAATCTTCACTTTGAGAGTAACAAAACTCTGGAACCAGCTTCCTGGTGTGGTTATGGAGTCACCTTCCCTGGAAATATTCAAAACCTGCCTTGGCACTCTCCTTCCTCCCTAAGAAATCTGCTTTAGCATGGGGGTTGGACTAGATGATCTCCAGAAGCCCCTTCCAACCCCTACAATTCTGTGGCATGCTGTTGGGCGTGATACGTAGGGTTCTTCTAAATTAATGCATTAGATCAAAGGAGGTTTAGTCTACTTGCCATCAGAGAGTAAATGCTTTGCTAAATTGGTATACAGGAGGAAGAAAAAGTAGGTGATTTGTATGGAACAATACTGAAGAAAAAAAGTAGTATTGTGAAATATTCCTTGATTTCATTATATCAACCACTTCTATATGAAAGCACTGGGCACCACCCGAATAAGTCAAAGTTGTTTTAAACAGCTCTTTTACAGATTTTGAGTAGGATATATTTTTTAATGTTTTTGAAAGGACATTCATTCCTTCATGCTTTTACAAATCAGGACTTGTTGCACACAGTAAGCAGAAAAAGACAGAGTATCTGGGCCGTTCTCTTTTGGCTAGCCAATGTTAACAGTGACCATTTCAGGATGTTGCTTGCAGATACAGGACATGATGTGTATGGTGTCTGTGCATGTATATTACATGGGCCCACGGTATGCAGTCCTTGTATGCACTTGTGAGCTTGAGGGCACCCAGTGAATGAACAGGTTTCCTTCCTAATAGTCTGAAATAAAGGCCAGGCTAGAAATGTTGCTATCACTAATACACTCTCTAGGAAAGAATATACTGCTTATTTACCTAGCGTTCCCTTACAATAGCGAAACACAAGGATGAGGATGTTAATAGAGAAATATGGGTCAGCAGAGCAGTCACCACACAATAGTTCTCCTAGTGGTTGCAGTTACCTGCTCTTTCTCCCAGAGTGGGTGCCACATCCTTGAGAAAAGTACTTTTTTTCTGATAAATGCTGGGACAGAATATTACATCACCCTACAGTGTACAGCAGAAAGTACACAGGGTGGGGGAAGAGCCAGATATGAGGCTGTCTTAGCTTCTGTTTTCAAATGGTAAAAGCATGCTACTTGCAGGCTGGGGGCTCACAAACTAATACTCTTTCCTGATGTCAAATGCTTAAATCGTCCTTCATGGAAATACCTTCATGTGCCTACTTTTTCTATTAAAGGATGGTTGGGTTATAACATTATGTAAATGGAGATGAGCAAGGGATCTCCTGTATCATTTGATCAATGGGGAGTCTACGTGATTATTCTGCTAGGTCAGACATCTACCGAATAGCAGCCAAACCCATTATAGTCATTTTAAAAAAAATAGTGGGACAGCCTCTGACTTGTGCCTGTTTGGAAATTCATATTACCACTGAATCCAAACTAAACTTAGCAGAGTACTTTCATGTTTGTCCAGACATAACTCTGAAAGCTTGTTGTCATGCTAATCCCTTTTAATCCCTTTCCCCATTCCTCCTTAGAAGGCCTATGTTTGAGCAAGCCCTCAAAAAACAAGGAAATGTCAGGGTTTGAGCCATCTGGTCCTTTTGTTAATGAATGTAACTGTGTAACTGTGGAGCAGTATGTGGAAAGTTATATAAAGGAAGGTGGAGAATTACATTAGAAGAAGTGACCTTGAGCTAGAAAACAAGGTCTGATGAAGATCAAGAGACTTGTTTTGCATTTGTGTAGCTGATCAGAGACAGCAGATGGGACCACAGAGGGCTGAAGAAGAGTAGGACCAATGAGAAGGAACAAGGAAGAGTGAAGCAATGAATCAGAAGTAGCCACTTGGCTGATGTGGCCTAGTCCTCTCACAAGAGGGAAGGGGAGGGGAAGAGGGAAGGGAAGAGGGTAGGAAAGAGGGGAAGGGAAGGGAAGTGTCATAAGTGCTCAAAGTCGAATCGGAGTTTTTGGAATATTTTATTACAATCAAAAGGTGAAAAGCAATAAGCAAGCAGCGCTGGGTGTGCCGGGGAGTCCCCATTCCACCAACAACACACACCGAGAAGATGGTTCCCCCTTCTTTTATACAGTGTCTTATTTAAAATTTCTTGAAGTCCCTTCCTCCTCTTGGTCAATCATTTTATTCTTCTACATTTGTGTAGCCAGTCACTAGGGGGTCGTTTCAGATGGTCTTTAGGATGGCGGCTGTTTGTCTCCCTTAATGCCCTCTGATTCATCCTGCTGTGTATTCCAGGCCAGTCTTACAAGGTCTGTATTTGAAATGCTTATCTCTGTCACCCCTTGGTTTGAGGAATGCGCCTTCTGGGCTCCATTTTGCAGGGTTAGTGTTTGAGATACAGATAGAGTTCTGTTCCTAGTTTATCATTTCATGCCTTATAAGGAAATTTTACTCCTTTAATCAATTTTATCTGTTGATTGGATTTAAAGGTATTGTATCAGTATCTTTGACTCTGTGTCTTTTGACATGAATAACATTCACATTTTACGGAAGGGAAGGGGAGGGAAGGGAAGGGAAGGGAAGGGAAGGGAAGGGAAGGGAAGGGAAGGGAAGGGAAGGGAAGGGAAGGGAAGGGAAGGGAAGGGAAGGGAAGGGAAGGGAAGGGAAGGGAAGGGAAGGGAAGGGAAGGGAAGGGAAGGGAAGGGAAGGGAAGGGAAGGGAAGGGAAGGGAAGGGAAGGGAAGGGAAGGGAAGGGAAGGGAAGGGAAGGGAAGGGAAGGGAAGGGAAGGAGAGAAACTGCGCTATTTCAGACCTTCTAGGAGATGAAGTTGTGTACAGATGATGTGCAGGGGACAAGAGGTACTGGAGGTGTTTTCAAGTTAAATGTAGGAATTCCCTGTCCTGTATATCATGATATGAGTAAAGAACAGAATTCCTCGTAATGGATGGTTTCTAGAAAACCAACTAGAATGTCTCTAGATATATAAACATTTGTTTCCTTTAACAAAGAAACAAAGAACTTTGTTTAAGGTTTGTGCATGTGGGGAGAAACCTGTATAGTGGCTTTCCTTTTAGAAAAAGTATTCTGGATCTGTTCTGAAAACAGAATTTCACTGTAGCACAAATTATTTTCAAAACTGAAAAAGAGAGGGAAGTATTTCCAGTTGCAACTTCTACCACAGTGTGTAGATGCTGACTGTGACAATGTCTTCCATCAGTGTTTTGGTTTTACAGTTACATGTTATGAAGCTCCATTTTGCAGGTCAGGTCTTTATGAGTTTTGAAGGTAGGGGC
The DNA here is from genome assembly GCA_023055505.1 of Callipepla californica brunnescens. Taxonomy (NCBI): domain Eukaryota; kingdom Metazoa; phylum Chordata; class Aves; order Galliformes; family Odontophoridae; genus Callipepla; species Callipepla californica. The sequence continues at coordinate 162,493 of JALIRH010000034.1, read as the reverse complement.
AACAGGGAACAATGGGAAGAACAGAGAACACTTTGAAGTAGAACTGTAGTGCTTGACTTCCTCATTTGACCCATTCTATGCTTGTTGAAGTAACTAATCACTGAAAGATCAAGACTGGATCTTGGTCTTTTTCTGGTATTATTCCTTTGATTTCAGTGGATGCCACTGTTTTATGTAGGTGTGAATGAGTAGAGGATCAGACAGGAGGCTTAAGATACCTGCATAATTTTCCCAATATCAAAACAATATGATTTCTACTATAGATAAATTTTGACAGAGGTGCTATTTTAAGCCTGAAACTGATATGAACTGAAAACATTACATGAGTGTAATTTAACCCTGAAATAGATGGGTATAAACATACTGCATGTGTAGTGAAAAAGAAGTTATGACACAAGAACTAAACAAAGTCTTTTTTTATTTTCAATATAATTACCTTTACCTTTTCCTTATGGAGGAAAAGCAGAATAAAATTCTCACTCCAAGTGATACACTGATTAAGTAGATAAATATGTCTTATTGAGCTGTGTCTGTTTCAGTACTTTATAATGGCAGTGTGCTTATCTTGATTTGCAGCAAACAGTGACCTTTACTGGAAATTACTACACAGTGTAGATTGGGGATATATTCTGATCTTGTGAGAGATCGTCAGAGGTATGAATCTCAGATTTGTAAAGGAAAACAACAGAGAATGCAAGCATATACCTTTTTTAATACTGGAGTTTGACATTTTGTGGTTTCTAACTCACACATTTGCCTTTGGTAAATACATAGACAATTCAGGAAAGATCCATGTATCAGTAAAGTGGGTTGAATTTTTTGAAGGAGTTATGGCTTTACTGCCTTCTGTATAATGATAATCTTCTCTGTCTCTCTGAACTGAAGTGATAAAATGCTGTATCTCCCCCTTATGCGCTCCTGCCCAGAGATGCTGTTGATGCCCCATCCCTGGAAGCATTCAAGGCCAGATTGAATGGTGCTCTGTGCAGTGTGGTCTTATAAGTTGTAACCCTGCTCATGGCAGAGAGGTTGGAACTAGATGGCTCTTAATGTCCCTACTAATATAAACCATTCTATGATCACAGAATCATAGAATCACCAAGGTTGGAAAAGACCTATAAGATCATCCAGTCCAACAGTCTATCCAACACCTATCACCAACTGTTCTCACTAAACCATGTTCCTCAACACAATGTCTAAACATTCCTTGAGTAATTCCAGGGTTGGTAACTCCACCACCTCCCTGGGTAGCTCATTTCAGTGCCTGACCACTCTTTCGGAGAAGCATCCAGTTTGAATCTCCCCTGGCAGAACTTGAAGCCATTCCCTCTACTCCTATCACTATGATTACTGTTCTCCTACTGTCATATTGCCTACGTTCCAGGTGATTTCTAAAATAGTAACTGTTTTTCATTCAGAAAACAGAATTAGTTTCTGATGAAGGGATCTGAACTGTGAACTCACCAGTTTCCTCAGTCCCAATAGGAAGGTGTGGATTAGCAAACAGGAGAGCTAGCATTTGGCTAGAATTGGGTAGATATCTGAAGAGAGAGAGGGTATAAAAGAGAAAAGGGACAGGTATGATGAAGAAGAGACTAGAGACAAATAATAAACTTCAGTGTAGATGGAAAGTTAAAAAAGACCTAAGGGCAAAGTGAACAAGACCTTAAGTGGACAAGATTAGTTACAAGAGGAACTGAAGCCAACAACATACTCCCTTGCTAGAACTGGAAAGGAACCCAGGAGCCCTGTAAGCACACATCTCTACAGCTCATTGGCAAAAGGCATCCACTCTGGAAACTAAACTATTATGGCTGTCTTCTACTCCATGAGTGTCACAAACTGAAATTAGACATGCTGACTCACATGAGTGTCAGTAAAATTCTGTTTTCTTTTTATTAAATCGGCAATTGTAGGGCCAATGTAATGCATTATACATGGAAGTGTATACATATAGACTTTACTTCCGTTTGTAAGGCTGCTGTCAAAGAATTGTGGGGATCTGATGTGCTGTACAACAGCAGAATCGCTCAGGGCACAGCGTTGTATCACACCCAACACTGGATGACAGAGGATGGCTTCACTTTCTGGCTTTGTATTAGCAGGAGCTCTGAGTGCTCAAGCCTACATTTGAAATCTCAGAAATAGGGTAATAGATACAGAACATGTTAATTTGGCTAAGAATTCTGAGTAATAGAGGCCTTCCCATAGGGCAATATTTTTTGTTTTAACATCTCTGAGTCTGTTGTACCTATCAACAATGGAAGTTTTTGGAAGAAACTGCAGCATTTCAGGGGTGCCAGGAGCTATCAAGCAAACAAGAAATACAAAACACAGATGTATAAACACCTAAGTTTTGCTCACTTCCTCTAACTGTTGTCATGGTTTTATGATTTTTTTGTTATCAATATTCCACAGCATAACATCATGTAGTGCACTAGGAGTTAAAAAATTAATACTTCAGTTCCACAGATTGTTGATAGTTTTGGGTATTTCTCAGAAGAGTGCTCCAAACCCCACAGGACTTTGCATGACTTTTTGTTTCTGTTTTCTGATCAGAGGGAAAGAGAAAACTGTTCACATGTCATAATATGTCTCTCTTTTCCCTTTCTGCTCCTCTTGGCAGCATGTGTGGTCACTAGATGTCTTGCTTTCAGCATTAGAGTAAGGTCTTTGGACACTCTCATTTTATTTATTATCTTCAATTCCAATTATATTGTATTATATTGTCTTATTTGGCATTCCGACATCTTGTTTAGTAAATTAGCTTTCCTCCTCAGATCATTGCTGCTGTTTTGTTTTTAGGCACATTCCCTACCCTTTCTCTTTCCCAGGGCCTGGGTCCATGGGTCCCTTACCCCATTAGTCATGGAACCAGGCTGAACCAGGCCATAAACTTTTGACAACCCTAACTGGAGAACTCAGATGGATAATTTTCAGTTGCTACTTCAAAGGAAATTGTAAGAGTAAACTAAGCCTTCTGTTTTCAGAGCAGACTTTGAGTAAGTGAGGCCATGTGAGTAAAGAAAATGATTATAAATAAACACAGACCTATCCAAGCACTTTGAGAAAATGCTCCTTTAAAAGAAAAAATAAAAATAATAGGATCCTCAGATCACTCAGAACCCAAATTTATCACATATCATACCCACAAAGAAGGTGAATTACAACTCTTAAGGTACTCTTTCTTCTCTGACATTTACTCCCTCTCACAGTCTTAATAGTGTTCGTCTAAGATATTCCTAAGGGAGAGATTTTGTGTACATGTCTATCCATAAACCACATATGTGTACTATAATGACTAACTATAAAAGTAGATACATATTTCCATTCAAAAACGAAGTTCAATTTCTTTCTTATCTGGTATACCTTCTTTAAGGAATGGCTTAATTTTTTTTTTTTTGTCTTAACTTTATAAAAGCTCTGGAAGAGGTGGTTTAATTGAAGGCAATTTATTTTGTTTACCCCAGTTGCAGTCCATGTATGTAACCAGTCTTCACACAGATTTATTCCAGTGTCTTGTAAAAATGACACCATATTTTGCTTCTGGCTAGAAACTAAACTCCATCTAGCCTACTGGTGTCAGGAGATCTGAAACATGCTGGTGTGCATATACAGGAGTTCACAAACATGTAATGCATTCAAGCTAGAGCTCTTCATCCCACTGCATACACCATATCAGTGAAGCAAGACCAAAAATCATTATTTATTTTCAACAAGTCTGAGAGAAAAGCAGAAACTTGCATAGGGTGTTGCTGGAAAACTATCTCATGCTTATTATATTGTATGGTAACCAGAACACAGAAAAGTTTGCAAAGCAAATAAAAGGTGTAGCCTCTTTTTCCTTCTTCCTTCCTTCTGTCTGCTTGAATCACAGTACTGTAGGGGCTGGAAGGGAGCTCTAGAGATCATCAAGTCCATCCCCCTGCCATTGCATCTCCCTAGCCCAGGTTGCACAGGTAGGCATCCAGGTGGGTTCAACTACTTCTGTCCAACTGGAGAAAAACTACAACAACAAATCTTTCTGCACTATCAAAATATCAGGAATGCCCTGAGGTACGATTCTCCTATCTTCTGTGTTTCTACTGTAGAATACTGTACAGAAAAAGATGGGAGGATATGTAGACTTGCATTTACTCTATGTTAAACTCGAAGATAATTTGCCATTCTGAACATATGTGCTACTAGTTGGTTAGCGGTAGAGCAAGTGCTCTAAATCTGCTCTGCTGATGCTTTTCAAATGGGAGAAGGCAAACTTTACTTGAATTCTGAGGAGACAAATGGCAGCATGGACTGTAAACTGCTTCTAGGTTCATTTCAAGGTGGCAGTACTTAACATTAAAAGGTTAGGCCAGAGATGTCTTAGAGATGATTACATCTTTTTGCTTCATTGTGGCAATATTTTAAATTGACTAAGTCTAAGACAGGGCAAGTTATGATTGTGAGGGTCCTCAAATCTCTCATTTCATGAAGCCAGCAGACTAAATTTGGTGGAAGAAAGATAATTTCTACACAGGGAGTGAGAAGGAGGCACAAATAGCAAACTTGTCTCTCTCCCTCTCTTGAGGGACAATTCCATGGGGAGCTGAGAACACCCATGGTATTCACCATAAGCCTGTTCTCAATTAAAGAGAGAGGCCACCATATAAATATGAACATATACCAGAGTACTCACAATCTGTCTTTAGTGAGTGTGGTGCTCTTATCTCCCTTCCAGACCTGCTTGGTTGGTATTATAAATCTCACTCTTGTGCCAAGTGACTAACTGCCTTCCTGAGACGAAACGCTGAAGTTTATTACTGCACTGAAGAGGACATGGCTTGCCTGTATGGCATCCAAACTACACATTAACCCACCAGAACATTGCCTGGTATATTCCAGATATGCATGGCAGTCATTTTATCCTTGCATAAGGTCATAGGATTATAGAATATCCCAAGATGGATACACACAAGGAACACCAAGTTCAACTCCTGGATCAACACAGGACCACCTAAAATTTAAACTCTTTGTCTGAGAGCATTGACCAAACACTTCTTGAACTATGTTAGATTTGGTGCTGAGACCACTGCATCTGGACATCACATCACATTCACAAAATCACAGGTGTTGGAAGGGAGCTCTAGAGGTCATCCAGTCCAACCCCACAGCCAAAGCAGGCTCCCTAGACCAGGTTACACAGGTGGTTACACAGGTAGGCATCCAAGCAGATCTTGAACGTCTCCAGAGAAGGAGACTCCACCACCTCTCTGGGCAGCCTGTGCCAGTGCTCAGTCACCCTTACTGTGAAGAAGTTCCCACACACATTTGTGCAGAACTTCCTACATAGCCGTTTGTGGCCATTTCCCCTTGTCCTATCATCATACACTGCTGAGAAGAGTTCAGCCTCATCCATTGGCTTCCTGCTCCTTAGATATTTATAGATGTGGATCAGATTCCCTCGGAATCTTCTTTTCAAGGTTGAACAGATCCTGGCCTCTCCTCATAAGGGAGGTGTTCCACTTCCTTTATCATCTTTGTAGCACTTTGCTGGACTCTTTCAAGGAGATCCTGGTCTTTTCTGTACCTCAGCACACATGGATGCTTCCCACTGGGGCCCATGGATTTACATACACTGATGTTGCATAGATAGTCTTGGACCATTTCCTGCCTCACCAAAGGGGAGTTTTTCATTCCCCAGACGCTCTCGCTTACTCCCACAGTCCAAGAGTCCTGAGGGGAAGTTCCCACAGTGAAGACAGAAGCAAAGAAGGCATTCAGCATCTCCACGTTCTCTGCATTCCCCAGAACACCTGCCTCAGTTAGGGGGGGGACCCATATTTTCCCTAGTCTTCCTTTCACTGTTGACATAGTTAAAAAAAAAAAAAACACACCACACCAAACACCACAACCTTTCTTATTATCCTTTATCTTCTTAGCCAGGTCCAATTCCAGCTTGGCTTTGGCCTCCCTTGTCACATCCCTGCAGGCCCTGACAACATTCCTGTATTCTTCCCTAGTGGTCAGATCCTTTTTCCACATTTCATGGACCTTTTTCTTCCTTTTGAGTTTATGCATGAGCTCCCTGCACATCCACACAGGTCTCCTGCCACCCTTGCCGGATTTCATACTCACACAGACATACTGATCCTGAGCTTGTGTCACACTCCAATATAAAGGAGGGAGACGAGGTTCTTTGATTATGTGTATACCCGATGGCGAGATTAAGACACAACGGGTCAAATGTTAGCCCAACCAGTTTATTACAATTACTAGTTGCTTAGGGATATGGGGAAGGGAAGGTGAGCGATAGAAAAGGGATAAAAAGCAAGGAGTCTTGATAGAAAGCAAGAGAGATATAATCACCACCGTGGGTCCAGCAAGGTTCCTAGTCTCAGGAACTCATCTGATCAACGCGGGGGATGGGAGATGGCTGCAAGCAGGCCTCAGGGTCCGTCTTCGGGAGTTCTCCTCAAAGATTTTCTCTGTGGGAGTTCTTCTCCAAAATCCTTGGTTCGGTGAAGGTCTTTTTATCCCCCATTTCTCAGGTGTTTTTTTCCTTTTCTCTTGGTTTGTGTCACATGTCTGGCCTAACAGATAAGCCAGCAGCGGATGTTGCCTTCCTTGCCATGCAGGAGCATTGTCTTTTTGTGGTGGTCAGCTTCTCCAAGCCGTACCCCTGGAAAAGACTATTTGCACCTATTTCTGCTTATCTTTACAACCATAAGCAGAGACAATGAGGTACCATAACACCCATCTGGATAACTGGCAATTATCAGTCAGAGTCTTGTCACCAGAAAAGGCCTTACAAAGCAAGCTTTGAGACAAAAGAAGGGAAAAAAACAGTTTCTGTCTTTCACAGCTTGGAAGAAGCGCTGTTTAAATGCTGACCAGCTCTCACAGGCCCCTTTACCTTCTAACACCCTAGCTCATGGAATAGCTCCAAGAAGGTCCTGGAAGAGATCAAAGTCAGCTCTACCGAAATCCAGGGTTGCAGTCCTACTTTTTGGATTACTTACTCCACTCAAGATCTTGAATTCCACCATCTTGTAATCACTACATCCCACGTTGCCCCCAACCTTCACTTTCCTACCAAGCCCATCCTTATTAGTAAGAACGGTGTCCAGTAACACCCTACTTCTCATCAGCTCCTCCACCACCTGCATCAGAAAGTTATCTTCAACACAGTGCAGGAGCCAACTGAAGAGTGTGTGTCTGGTCATGTTGCTTTCCCAACAAATATCTGGATAATTGAAGTCCCCCGTAAGAACCAGCGCCTGAGGTCATGAGGCTACTTCCAGCTGTTTGTAGAAGGCCTCATCAACTTCCTCCTGATCCTGATCCTCCTGAGGGTGCCTGTAATATACCCTCACAACAGTGTCACCCACACTAGCCTGCCCCTTAATTCTCATCAACAAAGTCTCCGCTGGTTGGTTCCCTGAGGTGAAGTTCAATACATTCCAGCTGCTCTCTCACATAAAGAGCAACTCTACTACTCTGCCTCACCATCCTGTCTTTCCTAAAAATCATACAGCCTTCCATGGCAGCATTCTAGTCATGCAAGCCATCCCACCACATCTCTGTGGTCACTATGAGTGAGGTTGTGGCCTTGTGACCAACCACACACAGACCTCTAACTCTTCCTGTTTATTTCCCATGCTGTGCACATTAGTATACAGATACTTTAGGGAAGCAACAGGTGCAGGTATCCCTAAAGGGACTCAAGAAGATTTCAGGCAGGGAATTTGCAGTGGTAATTCCTCTGCAGAGTCCTCACAAGACCCCGTAGGACAGTCCAAAGATATTTCCCTGCTATCTCATACAATGACAACATCCCCAAGCCCTTCTTTGTCCCATTGTCCTCCACCCTCTTCCCCCATCAGATCTAGCTGACAACTCCAAACTACTCGCTCCATCCTCCCCTTCCCCCTTCATACCTAGTTTAAAGCTCACTCATCAAGTCCTGCCAGCTGCTGGCCTAGGATCTGCTTTCCCCTCAGAGACAGGAAAGACCCATCCACCCATCATGCCAGGCACCGAATAAACCGCACTATGATCGATAAACCCAAAGATCCTGTGGCGGCACCAGATTTTCAGCTACTTATTAATAGACTGAGTTTCCCTAGGCAGCTCTTTATTCCTCATCACCCCAGAAGGCAGGCAGTAAAACACCACTTGTGCCCCGACTCTGTCAACTAACCTCCCTAAACCCCTGAAATCCCTTTTGATAGCTCACAGACTTCCCTGAGCAATTTCATCACTGCCTGCCTGTACTATAAATAATGGATAATAATCACAGGATTGAACCAGACCTGAGAGTTTTTTAGTGACATTCCTGACCCAAGCACCAGGGAGGCAACACACCTCTCTGCAGGTTGGATCAGGTGTGCATATGGGACCCTCTATTCCCCTAAGAAGGGAATCAACTACCACAGTTAATTCTGTCTTTCCTGGCAGAAACAGTCTCAAGGCATAGGGATGACTGCCTCACCCTAGTCTCCCTCTTGGGTGGATCCACCCTCACCTCCCCACTCACCTTCTCATCAGTTTCCAGAACCCAAACCTATTGCTTGGGGGGACCTGCAGAAGCAGGGTAGGCAGGCAGTGGGGGCACCCTTGATGGTGAGCTGAGACTTTTTTTCAGCCCTCCTTACATGTCAGATCTGCCCAACTGTGACAGGACAGGGGGGTCCACCATTTTATTGAGGATATCTTCCTAGCATCTCTCCCTCTAACCCACCAGAGATTCACTACAGCAGTCAGCCTCCCACTCACACTCCCTTAGGGCTTTTAGTCTTTCCACCTCCTCCTTGAGCTCCACCACCAGGCTGAGCAGCTCATCTACCTGCTCACAGCTCGCGCAGATAAGACCCTGGACACTCCCTCAACAGCAGCAGGCTCAGGCACTCCCTACAGCCAGAGGACTGAACTGCCGTGTTTCTTGGCAGGCCCTCTGACAGAGTTGCTACAGTCTTCTTGTGGCAAACCCACTGTCCAGTAGAGACCATGGTTAAACCTACAGTCTCAGACACTACCAGTAAGAGAGCTAGTCACCTGAGCAAAAATGGACAGCACTCCTACACCTTGCATTCCACCCACCTCCCACATCTGCTTTTGTAGTACTGTACATATGGTATGGACTCTCTTCCTTCACACTCTAACTTCCCCTCCCTACTGTCAGTGGGCAGCAACACCCTTTCTCACCCGATGTGCTGTGTGGGCAGAAGCTCCTAGAGCTTCCTCCCTGGGGCTGTTTATATCCTCACAGCCAAGGGTCAAGGTCAGAATCAAGAGATAAAGAGTGGGTGGTGCCAGCTCCACCCCTGCTAGCTAAGCAGCCTGCCCATAAGCTGCCAGCCCCAGTCAGTACCTTGCTGGCTTCTGAAAAGCCCTAGAAAGTGCTCTTTGGTCAGCCTTTTTTGCTTAAGATCCCTTTCCCAGTTCAGTCCTACCTGCCTTGAAGCTGGTCTCTGCAGCAACAGCTGATCTCTTGATGAAGGAATTTTTATTTTAAAACCTGACCTTCCCTTGGTGCAGGTCCATGTCATTCTATCAGGTCCTGTTAATGTCATCAGAAAGAAAACATCAACACCTGCTCATCTGCTCCTCTCATAAAGCTGTAGGCTGCTGTGAAGCCTCCCCTCAGTCTGTTCTCCTTTAGGTTGAACAAGTCAAGGGGATTTATCTGCTCCTCATACATTTTTCCTCTCCAGACTCTTCACCATATTTGTAGCCCTCCTTTGGGCAGTTTCTAATAGTTTTGTTTCCTTTTTGTACTGTGGTGCCCAAAACTGCATGTAGTACTGAAGGTGAGGGTGCACCACTGCAGTGTAGACTGGGACAGTTCATTTCCCTTGACCAGCTATCTGTACTGTGCTTGATGCACTCCAGAATAAGGCTGGCCTTCCTGGCTGCCTGGGCACACTGTTGATGCGTGTTCAACTTACTGTCAACTAAGATCCTCAAATCGCTTTCAGTGGGGTTGTTCTCCAGTATCTCATCAACCATTTTGTAGGTATACCCAGGGATGCGTATTCCCAGGTGTAGAATCTGGCACTTGCTCTTGTTAAAGCAAGTTGGTGATTGCTCAGCTCTCTATTTTGTCTAGATCTCTTTGCAAGGACTCTCCACCCTCGATGTAGTCATAGCTCCTCCTAGTTTAGTATCATCAGCAAAGTTGCTCAAAACACCTTCTAGTGCTATATCCAAGTCATTTAACCTAACCCTAAAATGGATTCCTGAGGAATGCCGCTGGTGACTAGATGCCAACTTGATTTAATCTCATTTATTCTAACCCTTTGGTCTTAGCCCATCAGCCAATTGTTCATTCACTGCATTATATTTTTGTCAAGTTGTATGCTGGACAGTTTGTCCAGAAAAATGAGAAATACTGTGCAGAACAGTATTGAAAGGTTTGCTGAAGTCCAAAAAGATAAGAGCAACTAGATGTTAAGTAGATAGGTGATCCTGTAATAAAAGGAGATTAAATAGGTTAAGCAGGACTTTTGTCTTGTGAATCTATATCAGCCACGATCAGTGACTCCAGACTCCAGGTGTTTTTCAGTAATTTCATAGAACCACGCAATGGCCTGGGTTGGATAGGACATCAAAGATCATTTAGTTTCAACCCCCCTGCCTTGGGCAGTGTTGCCAACCACTAGACCAGGCTGTCCAGAGCCACATCCAACCTTGCTTTGAATGCCTCCAGGGATGGGGCATCCACAACCTCTCTGGGCAACCTGTTCCAGTGCATCACTACCCTCTGAGTGAAAAATTTCCTCCTAACTTCTAACCTAAATCTCCCGTCTTAGTTTAAAACCATTCCCCCTTTTCCTATCACTGTCAACCCACATAAATAGTTGTTACCCCTCCTGTTTATATGCTGTCTTCAAGTACTTCAAGTCTCCCCGAAGCCTTCTCTTTCCCAGGCTAAACAAGCTCATTCCCTCAACCTCCAGCCCTCTGATAATCTTAGTGGCCCTCCACTGCATCTTTTCCAAGTGCTCTGCATCTTTCTTGTGTTGGGGCCCCAGGCCTGGATGCAGTACTCCAGACGGGGCAATACAAGAGCTGAGTAAAGGGGGACAATCTCCTCCCTCTCCCTACTGTCCTCCCCTTTTTTAATGCAGCCTGGATTATAGTTGGCATTCCAGTCTACAAGTACACAAAATACCTCTTTTACCTAATTTTTGTCATGCAACAAACTGAGTCTGGCAGACCTGTAACTACCAGGGTTTTCTTTATTTTCCCTTTTTGTACTTAAGAGTATGGAGAAAGAGAATTGGTGACACTATCTTTTAATGAGATTACTGAACTCTGTGTTAACTCTATGGATGGGCATTACTGGCAACTAAGGGCTGCTTAAGCACAACAGCTGGGTAGCCAGATTGTCCTTTGTTAGCCTCTTAAAATCTGTTCCCAGACATAATCATACACAATGGACTCACTGTCAGTTTCATTTCCTAATTTCTCCATTTGTTGTCTTATCGGTGCCTTAGAGCAAATAGCTCTTTGCTGTGCCGTGTAAAATCTGATTTGGTAAAATCTGAATATGCTAGTTTAAGGAAAAAAAGATTTTTTAAATAGAAATGATACATTTTATATGAAATATGTTTTGGGGAAGGAAGAAGAGGTAGATTTCTGACAGATTAATTCAGATTTTAGGAAAGGTACACACAGGAGCATGAAATCGTGCTGAAATTACTTATGAAGTTTTAGCTTGAGGAAAGTCAGTGCTGAAATAACTCTAAAATAAAGAAGTCAAATTGTGGAAAAGACTGGAATAACTTATAATAAAGGGAATTAATACAACTACTTAATGTTTGTACCAGGTGATTCTTGCTGGGTAGTCTTTCTTACATCTGTTCTCCAGTAGAGAGCAGCAGCTCACCAACTATTCTTTTGCACATGCCTCCTTACTTACAGAAATTGTAAAAATGATTATTGAATAGTTTCTAATTTTAGTTCATTCATCACATCCCGAGTTACACAGAAAGGCTAGTAGATATTGGTTATGGTATTAAAAGTAATTTTAACACTATAAGGGAAGATAGTGAAGGGTCTGGCATCTTCTGCCACTGCTTATGATCTGACAGGTACAGTATATAGTTTTCTTTGGTAGTTTTTTTTTTTTTTTTCCTTTCAATAACCATAATTCACAGCATCCATGTGTTTGACTGAAATGTGTTTTCTGATACTCATATCACAAAGTCATTAGTTTATTCTGCTTTGCACCTACTGAGATTGTGCATTTACATGATCTTGGGTGATACTTGCAACATTCTCTGATTTCATCTATTTGCAAAAGCCAGATCAGGAAGAAACAAAACCACACAAGAGATGATACTAGAATTAGTTGAAGCATGAGTTTTATTCTGTTTAATACCTGAAGAAAGAGCCTCTCCTTAGTGTTTTTGAAACCTGTTTGTAAAGAGCTGTCAAAGGCCCTGGGCCTATGTAAATGTGTTTTCGTTGAGTTTTCTTCTTCATGAAATGCAAAGGCGCTTTCTAGGGGAGGATACTGTAGGGCAAATAACCCCCAAGAATGGCATTCAAGAGAAGTAGTGTGGAAGATGGTGTATTTTTGGTAGGCTTATGCAGATGGTACACAGACAACTGGTAAATAGATAGTGACTCAACTTTTAGATGGTTGAGGCTCACTGATGACTCCACTGAGGAGGGATCTCCAACAAGAGATCCTTCCCCTGTGGTGGTCAGCCCTTAAATGGGGTCTGGGAGAGGTGAAGACAGACTCCACCCCTTCCAGTCACACAGGTACATTACCTTCACCTGTGCCCCTGCAGCTGACTCAGTGCTCACCTCAGTGGTTTAGGTCATGATTCAACAGTTCCCATACAGCTATGTGTGTTGGCATGAACCTATTGTTTATCTTCACCTTTTGTATTTTAGACGAAAGTGCTGCTGTTTCCAATTCTATCTCCCTTTGTGAGTGTCTCTAGAGATGCATATTACATTGTTTCATGTTTTAATTACAGGAGATACATTCTGAGAAATGTTGACTAAGATTTCATTCTCTCAATGTAATTAATAATTTAAATTAACTGGGTGGATAATAAACGTAGAAAAAGACACACCACTTAAATTCCTTTTTCACACTCAGTGCTTATTTCTCTATGTATTTGTGTCACTACCTGTCTGCATGTTCTTTAGTCATGACAGTCTCTAGAGCACAAAAAGCCTCCTAATGCTTTTGATGAGATTTCATATACTTGCATCCTAGGGGGCATTCAGAGAGTATAAGTACTCTAAGACTGTTTCCCTCAGTTTTATGCAGGTAGGAAGATAACAGACAAGTACGAGGCATGAATAGAGTGTCAGAACATAACATAACTGTTATCACATCTGGGTTGGCACATCTGAGTGGAGAAAGTATCACTGCAAGGCCAAGACATAGGTAGCATCTCCATAAATCACTGGGAAAAGCAGAAAATCAGCAAGCAAATAAGATCCTATTTTGTGTTTTAGGGCATATATTACCCCTGATGCAGACAAGAGAAATTGAAAGGTTTGCAAAATATCAGGGAATTTGCCTTTTCCCATAGCAGTAGTAGATAGATAGAAAATCACCATGAGTTATCATATGCACTGGGAAGAAATGGAGGTTCCTCAGAGGCCAAGGGATGTAGGTATGTAGGTTAAAGCTCCCATTGGAAACAGATCCCAGCTAAGGTAGCTGCAGTTATATTTGCAGGGGAAAAAGCAGAAATATATGAAGTCTAGGGTACAGCAGGGGCTGAAGGACAAAATACACAAGCAATAGCAATGATATAAAATCCTGAAAGGGTGGTAGCATGAGAAGTAGCAGTGAAGAGGAGAGCGTGTTTGTTGTCCTGGCATGGAAATCAGAGATGGGGGAGGTTGAGAGTAATCTCATTCAATACAGTGTCAGGAGCTAAACTGAACATGCATGTTTCTGTGAGTAGACATAGACAAGGTCACAGAAAGGTGAGAAGGGGCATTACACTGAGCTGTGCTGTGGATATCTGCAGCCATGTTGTTCAAAGCTGTAGTGAGGTGGGAGCTGTAAAGAAAAGAGAGCCTGCAATGAGTTTATACCTTGCTTATGTACAGGTGATTTCTCTTTAGCAGGGTAAAAGATGAAATAACTGCAGAGGCCATACCCTGACCATCTTCAACCTCAACTGTGGCAGCTGTGAGGAACTATTACCTTACTTTTCACACTGATTAAGTCCTATTGTCTAAGTCTCTGATAAACTACATCAAAGATGTATCACAAGCTGCTCTTGCACCTGGATACTGAATGTTTCTGAAGAACTGCTTTTCCAGCATTTTTTTCCAGTGATATGCAGAAATCTTCTGTTGTCTCACAATGCCTTCTCTTCGTCCATTTTTTTTTTAAATGGCCAAATTATAAGCAGTTGTCTTTCTGTGTTATTAAATCTCTCCCACATTATACTTTCCCCTAAGAGACAAAAGATTTCTTATTTTGTTCACATAAGAAAAAATGTAACATTCAAGCTATACTTGGATTTGTCGGGATGTATGGCTTTGGAAGGGATAGGCTTCCATGAGTCCTGTGTCATATCCATCTACCTCAAGTGTATGTCTTGCTATCCTAAAATGTGCCTATACTAGCATCTGTTTTAGTTTCAATGGTGACAGAATTTTTTTCTTCAGAGTATCTGGTATAGTGCTGTGTTTCAGTTCTAGGAGGTTCTAATGTTGAACATACACTGATGTTTATAGATGTTGCTAAGCAGTATTGTACAGAGACAAAGCCATTCTCAGCAATGGGCCCAAAGAACTGGGAGGGAACAGAATTAGGACAGCTGACTTAAACCAGGCAAAGGGATATCCTGTACCATACGACATCACACAGAAGGAGTTTTGAAGGAGGTGGGAGTTCATAACTCTCTTCCACTTACTGGGGACCAAGCTAGGTTCTGGTCAGTGGATGAAGAGCAGTTCCTTGTGCACCGCTTGTTATATATGTATATACATATGAATGTGTATATGTCAGAACTATTATCTTTTTCCTTTTTTCAATCTTAGTAAGTAGTTTTCTCCCAGTTGATGAGTTTTACTTTTTTTTCCTCCCAGTCCTCTGGGAGAGGAGGGGAGTGAATGAATATCTGTGTGGCTCTTAGCCATCTGCCAGGTTAAACCACAATAGTATGAAATACTTACATATGTACAACGGAATCGCTCTTTTCAAAATAAGAATATTGAGGTATTGGGTAGTGTTCAGACAATTTTTGATGCCATTTTCAATTATTCATCTTCCATATTATCATATTATTGAGTTTTAAGAGATCTTGGAACAGATATTGGAAATGAATTGTTTACAAATAATCTAATATCTATAAGCTACATGAAAAAATTGTCTAGAATGGGATTAAGCTGGTTTACTTGAGAATTATTTTCTTAATAAAATATCTCTGATTTTGAACAAGATTTATATAATATAACAATTATTTTACTGGAAAATTCTTGTCTTTGTTAAAATCAAAATATTTTCTTAGCAGTTTATCTCATAAACTCTGGTCCATTTCTCAAATTTTCTTCAAAGAAAAGCAAAAATTTTAAGTCTGAATATAGAGCAACTGAGCACAAGTTTGGGAAAAATAAAAAAGCTGAGGAACAAGAAGGTAAACTATGTGGAGTCACAGACAGTAGAACTTGAAAAGGTACTGTTTTCTTTCCTATTCCTTCTCTCCTCTCCTTTTTCCTCTCCTCTCTTACTGCACTGAAAAAGCAGAAATGACAATAATTTCAAGCTGGGCAGCGAACAAGGCAATAAACTCCTAAAACAGAATATTTAAAAAATCCTATCCCATTAACAGTGCTTGGATTTTTCTGGTTTGTTTTGTTTGTTGTGAATCACTATGAACTTGCTTTCCAGCCTCTGGACATTTCTCATAGGATGCTGATTCTTATTCTCTATGCCATATCTATTATAATCTTTCAAGGAATAGTTTCCAATGATAAATAAATATGGAAAGTAAACTCAAGACTACAAAATGTAGTGAGTTACTCAACTGAAATACAAGATGACCTCTCTATGATGTGAATACGGATCTTAAGAATATCAAAATGTCACACAGAACTTACTTTCCTGCCTTTGGAATAAAAGCCTAGGTTACCCACGCTAAACAGTGTGCACTGCCAGCCCTGTATGTCCTTGCATCTTGGATTATATTGGATTATATTTTTTTTTCTAAAAAATAAGATTTGCAAAAAACAAAACAAAACAAAAAAAAAAGAGATGAGATTTATGCCCCTGCTACAATTCAGTTACATTAGAAAGAATGCTGGGAAGCATAAAATGTACTGAAAAGCCATCTCCATCAGACTGCAGAAGTCTTCCTCCAGACCCTCTAGATGGCAGAGGTACTGTTTTCACATGCATCATCTCCTATCTCCCACAGAGGACTGGCTAAAGCATTCAGACAATATTTTTGTAAAATTCTGTAAACCACAGTCCAGCATTCAATTATCCTTGAAAAGTCATCAGTACTCTTGCTAATCTGAGAGTCACACTACACAGGGGAGAACAAAACCAGAGCTGCTTTAGTCCAGTTGTGAGACTGTCAGAATACATCTATATGTGTTTCTCTTTTTCCTTTAGTGTCTCCTGGTGTAGTGATTAGGATCAGGAAGGCTCTATGTCTGGAGGCTTTTTTGACTATATTTCATAATTATAACATATTTCTAGCTGAAGTGTAATAGTTGCTGGACTAACATAAGGAGTAGAGGGCCCTGTTAGTAACATTTTATTCTCCTACTTCTGTAATCACTTTGGATCACAACCAGCAGACATAAAGAATATGCCTGTATCTTTATAATTCTTCATTGCCACTTTAGCACTCTGAATTTTAGCCAGTGCTGTTAAAGTCTGTGACGCTAGCTTAATTTCAGCTGATTTGCAAGATATTTATTTATGATAAATGGATCCATAATGGACATGCATATCTAAAATATGAAGTTAATTTTCTACTGGAAACTATACTTGGCTAAATTTTGTTGGTGACACATTTACCTGTATTGCTTTCAGTTTTCATCTTATTTTGTAAATGCCAAATGAAAGATATTTTAAAGAAAAGGATGACAACGGAAAGAAATGTTTCCGGTAAGTCTAATTTTTTATGCCCATGTGGACGTTCAAGCTATGCTCAAAATGGCTTACTATGATTTCTCATTCCCACAGTGCATTTCTTCATTATAGTATTAGACATGTAGCCAGAGAAACTTGGCTTCATAATTTCAAGATGCCATTATTCATTAATTAAGAGTACTTATGGAGACATCACAAAAAGCTAGCTAAGTAGTGATGTGATTTTGAATTTTATCTCTTGGAACCTCTTTTGTTCATTAATGGTTTGGAAGAAAAAAAATCAGAAACTACTGCACCAGCTTTGCAATCTGCATTTTGACAGAAATATCTTTTCCACTTGTTAATTTCATGTCTCAAGGAAGTACAGATCTGATAATATAGTTGAACAACATTAATAATATTTTTATTAACAGTATAGGTAACACTTAAGCCAGAGTTAAATTGGTAAAATGTGCAGCAAAGAGACATTATAAATTGTGTATTTCTGTCTTTTCAAAGATGAATTGCAAATACTGCTGATAAATTTCTCTTAACTTGAACTGAGTCTGTACCAGAGAAGTTCTCCTGGAGGTGTGGAAAAGAGAGAGAAGGGAAGTTGCAGAATACTGAGCATACAGTGGCCACTCTTCTCACTATAAAGGTACCATACCCACTTATACTCTTTACTGTCCTTCTTATAGGAGCAGTTGACAGCAATTCAGACATTAGTAAGCAAGTGTAGGGCAAATAACCCCCAAGAATAGCACCCAAAAGAAATAGTGCCAAAGATGGTATATTTTAGATAGACTTAAGTAGATGGTATACAGACAATTAGTAAGGAAAGAGTGGCTCACCTTTGAAGATAGTTGAGGCTTGCTGACAACTCCACTAGGGAGAGATCTCCAACAAGAGACCCTTCCCTGGTGGTGGTCAGCCCTTAAATGGGGTCTGGGAGATGTGGAGCCAGACTCCACCCCTTCCAATCAAACAGGTACATTACTGTCAACGGTTTACCGGGCTGGAGTATTAGCTCTTCAACTCTCAATGCAATACATGATGTTATGATGTGGAATACCAGTACCAAAAATCATAAAACCATGACATTCCACCCCTTATTGCACATAATTACATCATGCTTGATACATATTGAAAAACAATGATTAACATGCATTAGATATACACACACACAACATATATGCAAGTATATACATGGAATTACTGACTGCACTCCCCCAACATCAAATTCCCTTGTGGTACACATTGAACATCCCCATTCTTCTGCATCACCCACCAGGTGGACGCAGGTCCCTGAGCAAAGACAGTTCCACGGAGAGGTTTGCCCTTTCTGGAAGCTGGAAGTACCCAAACTGCTTTGCCCAACATGTTCTTTACATGTACTACAGGGGCCTTATCTCCCTCTACAGTAGGTAGGGAGCTGGATTGGGCAGGACCATCACGATTGATGGATCCTCGAGTGTTGACCAACCAGGTGGCTTCGGCCAAATGCTTCTCCCAGTGCTTAAATGTTCCGCTACCCATTGCTTTCAACATGGTTTTTAACAACCCATTATATCTTTCAATTTTACCAGAAGCTGGTGCGTGATAGGGGATATGATAAATCCATTCAGTGCCATGATCTTTGGCCCAAGTATTTACAAGAGAATTTTTGAAATGAGTCCCATTATCTGACTCAATTCTTTCTGGAGTGCCATGTCACCACAGGACTTGCTTCTCGAGACCTAGAATGGTGTTTTGGGCGGTAGCATGGGGTACTGCATATGTTTCAAGCCACCCAGTGGTTGCTTCCACCATGGTGAGCACATAACGCTTACCATTGCGAGTTCGTGGCAAGGTGATATAATCTACCTGCCACGCCTCCCCATATTTATACTTTTGCCATCGCCCTTCCCCGCAAAGAGGTTTCATCCTCTTGGCTTGTTTAATTGCGGCGCATGTATCACAGTCATGGATCACCTGTGTGATGGCATCCATAGTTAAGTCCACCCCTCGGTCTCTAGACCACTTATAGGTCGCGTCCCTTCCTTGATGGCCCGAGGTCTCATGGGCCCATCGAGCTAAAAATAATTCACTCTTGTGTTGCCAGTCCAGGTCTACTTGAGCCATCTTAACTTTGGCAGCTCTATCTACCTGATGGTTATTCTGTTGTTCTTCAGTTGCTCGGCTTTTAGGAACATGAGCGTCTACATGGAGCACCTTTACAACCATATTCTTTACTCGGGCAGCAATATCTTTCCACAGTTCAGCAACCCAAATAGGTTTACCCCTCCATTGCCAACCATTTTGTTCCAATTGCTGTAACCACCCCCATAAAGCATTCGCCACCATCCATGAGTCAGTGTAAAGATAAAGCACTGGCCACCTCTCACGTTCAGCAATATCTAAGGCTAATTGGACAGCCTTTACCTCTGCAAATTGGCTTGATTCTCCTTTTCCTTCAGTGGCCTCTGCAACTTGTCGCGTGGGGCTCCACACTGCAGATTTCCATTTGCGGTGCTTTCCCACAAAGCGACACGATCCATCTGTGAACAGGGCATATCTCTTCTCATCTTCTGGTAGTTCATTGTATGGTGGGGCCTCTTTAGCACATGATACCTCCTCTGCGGGTGTTGTTCCAAACTTTTTACCTTCAGGCCAGTCCATGATCACTTCTAGGATTCCTGGGTGACTGAGGTTCCCCATGAGAGCTCGCTGTGTAATCAGCGCAATCCACTTACTCAAGTGGCATCAGTAGCATGATGGGTAGAGGGAACTGTTCCTTTAAACATCCAGTTCAGTACTGGCAGTCGAGGTGCCAGAAGGAGCTGCGTTTCGGTACCGATTACTTCGGAAGCAGCTCGAACCCCCTCATACGTGGCTAAGATCTCCTTCTCAGTTGGAGTGTAGCACTCCTCAGACCCCCTGTATGCTCGACTCCAGAAACCAAGGGGTCGGCCTCGGGTCTCTCCAGAAGCTCTTTGCCACAAGCTCCAAGTGGGACCTTCCTTTCCAGCAGCAGTGTAGAGGATGTTCTTTACATCCTGTCCCGTCCGCACTGGCCCCAGGGCCACGGCACGGGCTATCTCCTGCTTAATTTGCTCAAAAGCCTGCTGCTGCTCAGGACCCCACACAAAATCATTCTTCTTCCGGGTCACCTGATAAAGGGGGCTCACAATGAGGCTGTCGTTTGGAACATGCAGTCTCCAAAATCCCACTACACCCAGAAAAGCTTGGGTCTCTGTCTTACTGGTGGGTGGAGACATGGCAGTAATTTTGTCAATCACATCTGTTGGGATGTGACGACGTCCATCTTGCCACTTTATGCCTAGGAACTGAATTTCTTGTGCAGGCCCTTTTACTTTGCTTCGCTTAATAGTGAAGCCAGCTCTCAGGAGGATCTGAATTATTCTCTCCCCTTTCTCGAAAACTTCCCCTGCTGTATTGCCCCACACAATGATGTCATCAATGTATTGTAAGTGCTCAGGAGCACCGCCCTGTTCCAATGCAGTTTGGATCAACCCATGGCAAATGGTTGGGCTGTGCTTCCACCCCTGGGGCAAACGGTTCCAGGTGTACTGAACTCCCCTCCAGGTGAAAGCAAACTGCGGCCTGCAGTCTTTGGCCAGAGGAATTGAAAAGAAGGCATTGGCAATGTCAATGGTGGCATACCACTTGGCTGCTTTTGACTCCAGTTCGTACTGGAGTTGAAGCCTGTCCGGCACAGCAGCACTCAGTGGAGGTGTGACTTCATTCAGGCCACGGTAATCTACCGTCAGCCTCCATTCTCCACTGGCTTTATGCACTGGCCATATGGGGCTGTTAAACGGGGAGTGAGTTTTGCTGATCACTCCCTGGCTCTCTAGCTGACGAATCAGGTTATGAATGGGGAGCAAGGAATCCCTATTAGCGCGGTACTGCCGTCTGCGCACCATTTTTGTAGCAGTCAGCACCTGTTGCTCCTCCACTTGTAGCAACCCCACAACAGACGGATCTTCTGACAGGCCAGGCAAAGCAGACAGCTGCTTAGTGTTATCTGCATCCACAGCAGCTATTCCAAAAGCCCATCTATACCCTTTGGGATCCTTAAAATATCCCCTTTTGAGGTAATCAATACCAAGTATACATGGAGCCCCTGGGCCAGTCACAATAGAATGTTTTTGCCAATCTTTACCAGTTAGGCTTATTTCAGCTTCCAACTTGGTCAGCTCTTGGGAACCCCCAGTCACCCCAGAAATATAGATTAATTCTGTCCCTTGGTGACTCGAGGGCATTAGAGTGCACTGTGCACCAGTGTCCACCAATTTCTTATATTTTTGTGGTTCTGATGTGCCAGGCCGTCCAATACGCAGTCCAATACGCTCTATTATCCCTTTCCCCCCCTGGCTGGGGGGCAGGGGCTATTGTGGCTGGTAGGTACCTCGCTCAGTTCTGAAGAAGTACCATTCAGACAGGAGGACGTCTCGCTCAGACTGGAGAGTGTCTCTTTCAGGTTGGAGGGCATCTTGCTCCGATTGGAGACCATCTTGTTGAAACTGAGGGTTGTTGAGTTCAGACTGGAGGGCATCTCTTTCAGGCTGGAGGGCGTCTTTCTCGAACTGAAAAGCGACTTGCTTGGTCTGGAGGGTGTCTTGATCAGACTGGAGGCTGTCTAAAGTGGTCGGGAGAGTCTGATTGTCAGCTAAAAGACTCTCTTTCTGGATCTGGACACTATCCCTCTCGGCTCGGAGACTCTCTCGCTCTATTTCAGAAACTCTATGCCTCTCTGGGATAGTACTGAATAAGGTCTGATTGGCATAAGCCAGACCCCAAATAATTTGGGCCTCCTCAGATCTGTCTGAGCTGCAACATCCCTGTCTCAAATATCTGCTTAGGTTCTCAGGATCTTGCAAGTGTTCAGGGAAAAGGTCCCAGTACGTTTTGAGCATTAAAAGGGAAAAAAACATGAAATGCAGCCCCTTTAAGAGCAGTTTAAAAAGCGAGAGCATTTTTTTTTCTTTACTAAAACAAGCTAGCAGTACCCAAAAAAGTTTACAGATATCCCAGACAAACTGGCAGTACGCCCAGACTTCAAGGTCGTGTTATGCCGTACAGTACCTGCAGTACAGATAAGCTTGCTAGCAAGAGATAGAGATTCACTCTAAGAGTATGTCTCTGCCCGGCTAAGGCAGCTTGTAGGTCCCCACGTTGGGCACCAAAAAAATGTCAACGGTTTACCGGGCTGGAGTATTAGCTCTTCAACTCTCAATGCAATACATGATGTTATGATGTGGAATACCAGTACCAAAAATCATAAAACCATGACAATTACCTTCACCTGCGCCCCTGCAGCTGACTCAGTGCTTGCCTCAGGTGATTAATCAGTGGTTCAGGCCGTGATTCAATAGTTCCCATACAGCAAGTATCCTGCAACAAAGGCTACAAATCCATCAGAACTGTAAGACATGCTTCCCTGTATGTTCAAATTCAATCAACTAAATTTTGAATAATGAAATTTTAGGGGAAACTTTTTCCTGAAAATGCTGAAGTTGTATCAACAAAAATCCTATGGAGACTGATAACAGTAAAGGTTAGAAATGAAGGTTTACCTTCACTGCAAAATCCAGATCCTATTCAAAGGCTGAGGAGTGCACTACAGTTTCCAAATGTGTGCATGTGAAGAGGAAGGATATTGAGTCTGAGAGAGCTTCTTGTTTTGTTTTCTCTTACGAAATTAACTGTTCATTTTCTTAAAATTTTATTGATGCTGTCCTGAAGTCATGGGTTAAGGGTCTGAGCATTTAATTAAATGTTATGCAGTATTTTGTGGGAGGTGCTACAGGTTTAGCTATGTTAATTACACACACCTCATAGAAAAAAACAAGAGGAACAGAGTGAAATATTATGTAAATAGCATGTTATTTTAAGATACAAATATTTAAAATAGTGGGAAATTTAATTTATAAAATGTTAATTCATCTATATTTCATATATGGTGTGTATTTTTTTCCAGCTCTGGTCCTTAGAAGAATAGGAGCTGGAAAAAAAACAGTCTACTCGCATTTACTTTATTTTTTTATGATTCCAAAATGGGTGAGATTTCAGTGAACCTTTTCAGATGGATGGTGGATCTCAAGATATTGAGTGGAAGAAGCAAACCAGAAAGTAGTATTGCTATCCTGGACTTCAGGAGAGCTGACTTCAATCTCTTCTGGGACCTTCTTGCAGCTATACCACAGGCTAGGGTGTTAGAAGGTAAGGGGTCCTGTGAGAGCTGTTCAGCATTTAAACAGTGCTTCTTCCAAGCTCAGGATCAGTATGTTCGTGTGAGTATGAAATCTGGCAAGGGTGGCAGAAGACCTGTGTGGATGTGCAGGGAGCTCATGCATAAACTCAATAGGAAGAAAAAGGTCAATATGTTGTCAGGGCCTGCAGGGATGTGATGAAGAAGGCTAAAACCAACCTGGAATTGGATCTGGCAAGGGAGATAAAAAAATAATAAGAAAGGCTTTTTTTAACTATGTCAACAGTAAAAGACTAGGGAAAATGTGGGTCCCCCACTAACTGAGGCAGGTGTTAATAATAATGATGATAATGATGAATGGGAGAGGTGCTTGAAGACTGGAGGATAGCCAATGTGACTCTGATCTTCGAAAAGGTCATGAAAGAGGATCTGGGGAAATGCAGGCCAGTCAGCCTCACCTACGTCCCTGGAAAGGTGATGCAACAGTTTGTTCTGGATGTCATCTCCAGGCAATTGGAAGAGAAGAAGGTTATCAGGAGTAGTCAGCATGGGTTCACCAGGAGAAGGTCATGCTCAACCAGCCTGGGTAGAGCATGACACTCTCCCACATGTTGTCCTTACATGTTGTCTCCCACAACATCCTTACAGTGATGTGGAATAGATGAGTGGATGGTGAGGTTGGTTGAGTACGTACTTATCGGTGGTCCTCAGGGGTTGGTGCTGGGTCCAATTCTATTCAACATCTTTATCTATGACCTTGATGAGGGGTAGAGTCCACCCTCAGCAAGTTTGCTGATGATGCAAAGCTGGGAGGAATGGCTGACATGCCAGAAGGCTGTGCAGCCATTCAGCGAGACCTGGACAGGCTGGAGAGTTGGGCAGGAACTGGATGAGTTTTAATGAGAGCAAGTGTAGAGTCTTGTACCTAGGGCGAAATAATTGTATGCACTGGTGCAGGCTGGGGAGAATCTCCAAGGAGTGGGACCTGGTTGTCCTGGTGGACAACAGGTAGGCCATGAGCCAGGAGTGTGCCCTGGTGGCCAAGATGGCCTCACCTGGAGTACTGTGCCCAGTTCTGGGCTCCCCGGTTACAAAAAAGATAGGGATCTCCTCTAAAGAGTCCAGTGAAGGGCCACAAAGGCGATAAAGAGCATGGAACACCTCTCTTATGAGGAAAGGCTGAGAGACCTGGGTCAGATCAGACTTGAAATATGAAGACTCAGAGGGGATCTGATCCACGTTGATAAATAAATTTGCGGGAGGCAAAGGGAAATGGGCAGACTCTTCTCAGCAGTGCATGGTGACAGGACAAGGGGAAATGACCTCATACTGAAGCATAGGAAGTTCTGCACAAATGTGCATAAGAACTTCTTCACAGTAAAGGGGACGGAGCTCTGGCGCAGGCTGCCCAGAGAGGATGTGGAGTCTCCTCCTCTGGAGACATTGAAGACGCATCTGGATGCCTACCTGCGCAACCTGGTCTAGGGAGCCTGCTTTGGCAGGGGGTATGGACTAGATGATCTCTAGAGGTCCCTTCCAACCCCTGCAATTCTGTGATTCTGTGATAAATGTGGTTTAAATTGGCAAATATGTGTGCTGTTGTAATAAATACACTTGCACTCAATTTCGCTGAATTTATTATTAGTCATTTTATTTAGTTTTTGACCAGCACTATTTAAAAATCTAATTGCTTGTGATATTCAAATGCATGATGTTACAGCTAATTGACAGATGGTAATGTTTCTAAAACTGTATCATGTTATGATGTTTATATGATGGTGTTCACATTTTTATATTAAAAAATCTTACAAATGTTTATATTTTGCAACTACTTATAAAGATTTTGTACTTAGCATATTAGCACTGTATTTCAAGAAGCCCTATACATTTCTGCTGAACATACATGAAGAGATAAATATTTAAGTTTCACAATGTAATTAAAAGCACTCTAGCAGATAGCAGTTTAGCAAGAAAGCAGAGTTCAGCATCTTGACTGAGATGCAGAAAGTAGATCAGGCTGGTAATAAACAATAGAGGAATGGAAGCATGTTGTAATTAAGAAAAATGTCTAGATATTAGCTCACAGATTCATATGCTAAGTACATTTTAACATATTTATATTATACTTACTTTTCTTTTAATTTATTTGTGTTGATGTTTTGCAGCCTTAACAGAAGAGACAAAGCAGAAAAGGAAATATAAGTAACTTATGTAAGTAGTCTACTGCACTGTGAAGGATCCAAAGAATGGACTGTAGATAAGAAATTTCAAAGAACTGTCACAGTAATCCCTAGATGTCATGAAATGATTCCTAGATGTCTTACATGGGCCTGTGATTTTTAACCAACATTTGCCAAATCTTGTAGATACAGCAGAGCTATGAATTACACATCATTTAGTTTTTGGCAGATGTGGATTTTACTATTCCTATCACCAGTCTTCTTTCAGTATGATCTATGCGAG
The DNA here is from genome assembly GCA_023055505.1 of Callipepla californica brunnescens. Lineage (NCBI taxonomy): Eukaryota > Metazoa > Chordata > Aves > Galliformes > Odontophoridae > Callipepla > Callipepla californica. The sequence continues at coordinate 136,760 of JALIRH010000034.1, read as the reverse complement.
TGAATCTATTCCTCTAGAAGCAATGTAGCAATCCAACCCAAAGCAACCTAGTCCTGAAACCCCAAGATAGAAGGCATGTTTAGGATGAACTTGTTTTTCTATTGCACATTGGGCAAGAAAACATTGTATGGGAAAAAAAAACATCAAAGAATACTTCTATAGTTTCCTGTTTGCCTACTAAAGAGCAACTTTGTAGTTGGACTAAGCATCTGGCACTACAGTGCTATCTCAGTGCTCACAGCACTGAAATCAGGACATAGCAAATGAGGAAAGTGTTATGGCCTCAACACATTCCTTCTTTTCTTTGTGAAGCCAGATTTCCTTGAACATGTCCTATTCGCTGCATAGTCTCCTTTCTTTGGCACTAGCTAATAGAAATTTTTCTGTAAATACATTGACAGTATGACAGAGGTTAGCTCTATAAAGCTAAATCATGGCAGACCAAAATCCAAACATCGTCTGTACAAATTAGTGCTCAGGAACTGTGTACCTTGTTCCAGGGATTTTACCAATCTGAGTCCATAATATTCAAATCTGAGGTGCTGAGGGATTTGATTTAGTAGCTTGGTTGGTAGGGATGGTGGTGTGAGGATGGTTGGACTAGATGATCTTGTAGGTCCTTTCCAACCTAATGTATCTATGAATCTATGAATCTATGAAATGAATATTTGCTAGAGGTGTTGCATTTCTTATTATCAACATAACACCTAACAAAACAGGATAAAAATAAACTTTGAAATTAAGTCTTAAAAAAATGGGACTAGTCTGATAATAGCCTATGATGGTACTTTTATGCTATAAAATTGAGGAAATTGCTTATTTAACTTTCTGAGGCTAATAATTGTTACGTATGTGTAGAGATAATTATGAGGGCTGATTCAAAAGTAATACCTCCTATTTTATTGTATTGGCCCACTGTGTTGAAGAGGGGATGTTGGTGGTAGTCTGACTCGGAAGTGCTCATGAAGCAAAGGGATGCAATTGACTTCCTCCACGTAGAAAAAGATGGCAACAATAGATTTTCATCAACTCCTGGTGAATGTTTTCGGAGACCAAAAAGTACACGCATGCACAGTGAGGTGGTGGGTGGTGCATTTCAGCTGTCAGGACAGTCACACACTGTTGTCACACTGTACAATGAAAAGGGTCTTATTCAGTTCATCCATGCAAATTAGTAGATTGCAACCAGGGAACTGTGTATGGAGCTGAATATCAGCTTCGGTGCACTGGAAATGACAGTGACAACACTGGAATATTGCAGGCTTTGCACCAGGTGGGTTCTGCAGATGCTCACATGGGAAAAGTTTGTCAGGATAAGAGGATAAAGCTGACAGTTTCCTGGATTGGATCATTACTGGTGACAAGAAGTGGTGTAATCACTACAATCTGGAGTCAAAACAGCAAACTATGGAGTGGTGACATGAATTCTCCATCAAAGAAAAAGTTCAGGACAGCCCTCAGTAGGTGAAGTTATGTGCTGTTGTAATTTTGTCATTTTTGCTGTTGGTATTCCACATCAGAAAATCATGTAAAACAGTGGGAGTTAAAGCGTTAATGTTCTGGCAGGCAGAGAAAGAGGGGTGGAGCTCCTGGCCAGACACCAGCCACCCTCTCTGGCCCACTTTCCCTTGGTTTGGCCAGAGTAAAGCTCTTGTGCTTTCCCTACAGCTTACCAGAGTAAGATCTCATATTCTTGGATACTCTTCTCTCTCTCTCTCTCTCTCTCTCTCTCTCTCTCTCTCATTTTGTTTGATTTTGTTGGATTTAGTAAATTACCATTCCTCCTCAGATCATTGCCATTGTTTTTTTAGACGCATCTGCTATCTCTGTACCCTTTCCCCTCTCCCCCTCTTCTGAAGCATTTATGGTCCCGCCTGGGGACAGCCATGCCACAAAAGGCAGGGTAGTTTTTTTTTTTTTCTTTCCCCCTCTCTCTTTTGTTTATTTCTGTTTTTTGTTTGTTTGCTTTTGTGTCCTGTCAGAGACTCAGATCTAGAGATAACTCTGTGACATGCACTGTCTTTTGGGGTAGGAAAGAGCCTCTAAGTCAGGAAAGGTGGAATTTTTGGACAAGGTCCAGACCACACAGATGATTGTAAAGATGAAGCACCTCACCAATGAAGTCAAGCTGAGGGAGCTTGGCTTCTTCAGCCTGAAGAAGCGAAGGCTTCTGGGAGACCTCATTATGGTCTTGCTGTATTTAAAGGGAGATTATAAACAAGGGAAAGATCAACTTTTTTGCATGGGTGCATAGTCATAGGACAAGGGGAAATAATTTTAAATTAAAGGAGTGGGCATTTAGATCAGATGTCAGGAAAAAGATTTTCACAGAAAGGGTGGTGAGGTGGTGGAACAGGCTTCCCAGAAAGTTGTGGTTGACCTGTCCCTGGTGCTGGTCTGGGCTAGTTGGGATCCTGGTCTTGGTCTAGCAGTTTTCAACCTTGCCTGCAACAGGGAGGCTGAAACTGGATGATCTTTGAGGTCCCTGCCAACCCAAGCCATTCTACTATTCCATGAGTCTCTGTTTCTAGGATTTCTTGAAACCCAAACAAACCATCAACTCTGCCTAGTACATCTCAGTGCTGACTAAGCTGAATCAAACTTTGAGAGTCAGACCAGAGAAGAAGACAATGTTTCTCTTGCAATATGATAATGCTAGGCTCCATACCAGTCTGGAGACCAATGGAGCACATTGCCAATCTTTTCTGAGCTGTTCTACCCCACCCATTGTATAGTCCAGGTTTGGTGTCTTCTGAGTTCCATGTGTTCGGGCTAATGGAAAAGTTGTTCTGATTATCTGGAGATGTCTGTCACGCCAGCTGGTTGTAAATTATTCAGAAAATTTCAGAGGGCAAAAGACCATTTATGCTTCTTTTTTACCAATGGATATTCTATTTCTGCCTGGATATTTAGCAGGAAAAATGTGGTCTAGAAAAGATGTAGATACTTGAATTCAGAAAATGTATATGCACGTCCGTACACACATCCAAATTCACACATTCATATAATAACACTTTGTGCATTATAATTGTTTCTTTTAATTGTATCACTAAACTACTTTAACCCTTATCAAGTTAGCTTTCTGGACTTCTATAAGGGACAAAAAAAAAACCCCAAAAATGACTATTGCTACATATTCTAGTCCTAAGAACTAACTTCTTGCATGTGGCCATGACTAGAAGACTTGTCTTATTCTCCTCTCTTCTTTAGTGAAATTACCCTTTTGAGCTCTGCTGGATCAGTTTTTCCCATTAGACATCAGTGTGGTATGCATAAGCGTTGTTTCGGTTTGGATGAGTGTCAGAGCGCGGCAGAAAATTGTCGGGCCCCGATGAAGTTGGCGGGAGACAAAGACACGATCAGTATGATCAAATAGTCTCAACTTTAATCAGAAGGCTGTGTACATTTATAGCAGTGGTAATGAAGTTCATACATATTGCAAAACCTGAGCTCCTAATAGGTTAAAGATATAAGTGCACAGAAGTTTCTGTTATACATTCTTGTGGCTAAGCAGAAGTTTCATTGGTCACTACTTTCTTAAATCTTTACTCCTACCACCTTCACTTTACGGCAAGGTTACCGTGCCCTTGTCTGTAATTGGATGGTGCCCTTTCATGTTTTTGCTGAAGCTACTGCAGCTGGTCCTGCACCTGGTTCCCGTGGCCTTTCTCAGCAAGCCAGGTTTCAACTATTCTCTCCACAGATGAGTTTTACACTGAAGGGCAGATGGAAATAACAGTTTACCAGTGGATCATTATTTTCTCTCAGTTATGTCAGCTGTGGAAAACTTCTCAGCATTCTGGAAAACTGGGAACAACCCGGTGGAGCAAGGAACAGGTGAGTTGGTCTAAAGTTCATGAGAAATCAAAGAACTATGCAATTCATTATCATTATCACAGGGCTATCTTTTTTTCTCACAGTTATTCTATTTTCGAGGGAGAAAGTCCTCTTAAGGGGCTGTCTTAGTTTCAGCAGGGAAGGAATTGTTTTCTGGTATATTGCTGTGTTTCAGTTCTAGAAGGAAAACAATGTTAATAATACACTGTTTTTTATAGTTGCTGCTAAGCAGTGTTGTACAGAGCCAAGGCCATTCTCAGCAATGGGCCCAAAGAGCTGGGAGGGAATTAGGACAGCTGATTTAAACTGGCCAAAGGGGGTATTACATACCATATGACATCATGTGGAAGGAGTTTTAGAGGAGTTGAGCCTTCTTTCTGATGATTGTGGAGTGGTAAACAAACATTATATATATATATATATATATATGGTCACTACTATTATCCTTTTCTCTATCTTAGTAAATAATTTTATCTCAACTCATGAGATCCACTTATTTTCTAATTTTTTTTCTGATTCTCTCCCACATCCCATTGGGAACAGAGGAGAGTGAATGAGACTGTGGTACTTAGCCACCTCCCAGGTCAAAGCACAACAGTCAGTTTGGTACCCAACATGGGGCCTGAAGGATTAAGATAACAGCAGATTTAATTGGACAGTGCTAACACAGAGTGTTATTGTAATTTGATAATTGCTGATCACAGTGTTGATTTTTGTCTGTTTACGGAGAGTATTGTTTGCTGCTTAATTTCCATGCTGCACTGTTTGTAATCCCTGAAGGTTGGATTAAGGTTTCTATTTTGCCATGCTATGTGGCCTTGGCATATATCATGATCAAATTGGCAGCTCAGAAGTTGCTGTTTTGTGTGTATTTAGCCTTCCAGTCATCTTTGGGTTTTGGAAGCCATTTTATTAATAATATTAGTAATTACCTACTTTGATCTATCTCCTCAGGGAGCTGGGCTAAGGAAGTGATAGGGGAGGACATTTTTCTCAGCCTTCCTTTCACTTTTCCTTCTTTCCTCAGAGTTCATGAGCTAATTACAATAGCTCTTGAGAATTTTGAGTATTCTTGGGATTTTCAAACCTGTGTGCTCTTATTACTATGTAAAATTACTTATTACATGTGAACGTGTTTCACACTATGTTTAAGATCGAGCAACTATTTAAGAATGTTACCTAGAGATCTGCCCCAAGGCAGGATAGTTCTGAGTGGCAGGGAATATGGTATGGTATGGCCAGGTGCCTAGAGCTGTAGGCACACCCAGTGGTTTAGAACTTCACCTCTGAACAACTGCAGCATCCTGGAAAACCAGTAGGATGTTTGGAAGAGGTCTGCTGTCACCCTGGCAATCCTAAAGAGGCACAAATCACTGCAGCAGAGGCCAAGCCCTCTTCAATGCTATTTAGTGTACTCAAAGGAAGGAGAATACTGGGGCCAGATGATATGCATCCCAAGTTTCTGAGAGACATGTCTGATGTGGTTGCCAAGCTGCTCTCCATCATATTTGAAAAATCATGGCTGTTGGGTGAAATAGCCAGTGACTGGAAAAAGGGAAACATTACTCCCCTTTTTAGGAATGGGCAGATGGATGACCCAGGGAACTACAGGCCGGTGAGCCTCACCTCTGTGCCTGAGAAATTCATGAATCCTGGTACCATGTTAAGGCACATATGAGATGAAGAGGTGATACGAGACAGCCAGTCTCATAGCTTCACCAAGGGCAGATCTTGCCTGACCAGTCAAGTCAGGCTGGTCACAGCCAAAGGGTTGTGATAAATGGTTCCATGTCTGAGTGGAGGATGGTCATGAGTGGTGCCCTACAAGGGTTAGTCTTGGTACTGATGCTCTTCAGCATCTTCATCAGTGACATGGACAGCGGAATCGAGTGCACCTTCAGCAAATTTGCAGATGGCATCAAGCTGAATGGTGCAGTCAGTACACTGAAGGGAAGAGAAGCCATTCAGAGGGACGTGGACAGGTTGGATAAGTGGGCCCAAGTGAACAAGGCCAAGTGCAAGATGCTGCACTTGGGCTGGAGTAACTGACATGCGGAATCATACTCTATAACCCCCATGAGGTTACAAAGCGGTATGCATTTATTCAGCGATGCACATGTGCTGGATGCAAGAGTGATTGCTTCACCTAACTTGCACACTGACAAGCAAAAGCTCTTTACATGTAGAAGCCAACTTCATATATACTCAACAAATTTCCTTGAATTTGTATACGTATTCATTATATTTCCAGTAATCCTTTGTCCCTCTTCCTTGTGCTTGCACCATCCACTGTAGGGGGCTCCTCCTGGTGACCGTTGGATGAAGGCTTGTAGTCTTCCTCTCTGTCAACTTTTAACCTTTCCAGGAGGAGCTCCCCCTAACCAGTTTCTGCTTGCTTTGTGGTTTTATGTCTGCCTAAAGTACTTGGTCTGTCTTGTCTCTGCCTAAAGTCCTTGGTCTGTCAAGTGCCCTTCCATCACAACATGTTTTTTACATTCTTCCTGCTTAACTTACTCCTGCAACTAGATAGACTTCCTTTGTTTTCATTCCTCCTGCTTAACTGACTCCTGCAACTTTTATGCCTCACAGTCTCAGGTATTTATACAGACTGGGGGAATAGCTCCTGGAGAGCAGCTCTGCGGGAAATGACTTGGGGGTCCTGGTGGATGAGAAGTTGGACATGAGCCAGTAGTGCACCGTTGCAGCCCAGAGGGTGAGCTACATCCTGGGCAGCGTTAAAAAAGGGGTGGCAAGCAGGGAGAGGGAGGTGATTTTCCCTTTCTATTCAGCTCTTCTATTGCCCCATCTGGAATACTGCATCCAGGTCTGGGCCCCCCAGCACAAGAAAGGTGCAGAGCTCTTGGAACAGGTCCAGAGGAAGGCCACTAAGTTGATCAGAGGGCTGGAGCACCTGGTTGACAACCCCGCCCATGGAAGAGGCATTGAAACTAGATTATCTTTGATATCTTTGGCCATTCTATGATTCTTTGATACTTCTGGATCTGATGACAATGCAGTGGACCCTCCATTTCCTGTTATGGAACCTGCAGCATCTCCAGTTCCTGCAACGTGTCCTGAATTGCTCTGAGAATTGTGACGGATCTTCCTGTCACTCCGGCCCTTGCTATGAGCCTTGTAGTTGCTCCTGCTATGGGTCTTGTGGCTGTTCCAAGTATTGCCATGAGAAGAAGTAAAAACATCCCTCTGAGAGATGTGCGTTATGTCCAGAGGTACACCCATATAATTGCTGCAACTCCTGCAAGAAGTCCTGTAGTTGCTCCAACTCTGCTATGGGTCCATGGCTTCTCCAAGCATTGCAGCAAGCGCTGTGGTCACTCCAACACTTCCAAAGAAAACTGTGGTTGCTCCAGTTCCTGCAACAAGCTTTATGGTTGCTCCAGCTTATCATCTAAGACTTCTGACAGGCCTTGCAGGTACCACAACTCTCACAACCAGTCCTGTGGTCACTCCAGTCCTTGCAGCAAGCCATCAAGTTCATCCAGAGAACCAACCAGTGATGCTATCAGTTGCCCCCAGAAGCAAGATGAAAAAATGTCTATGGAAGTCAGAATGTTTAGAAAAGAGAGAAGCATTTAAGTTTAGAGAAGAAGATGTAGATGGAATGGAGCCACCACTGAAGTGGAAGGAGGAAGAAACAGAAACCGTCTGCCTCCTTACGTTGAGTGAGCTTTGAGACTTGCGAAATTACAGCTGTTGGCCAGACAAGCACATTGACACCTGGATGCTTTGGTGTTGGGGTGGTGGAGCCAGTGTCCTGGACTTGGTGAGCAGTGAAGCTAAACAGCTGCAGTCTCTTTCTAGGAAAAGTGGCATTGACAAAGCAATTGGTAAAAGGAAAACAGTTTTTCACTTTATGGTGGCAACTCTTGTCAGCCATGAGGGAAAGTTATTCCTTCAATGGATTTAACCCAAGCAAATGGGCCAACATGGAGAAAGGTATCCTGTGCTTGAGGGAACTAAATGTTATAAAAGTAGTGTTTGGACTTGTATAGAACTCAAATACAGACTTCCAGGATCCAGATGATATGCTATGTATGCAATCAGTGTGGCAGAGAGTTGTGTGGAATGCACCATCATCATATGCCAGCACACTGACAGGAATGAACTGGTATGGTAGTAAAAAACCAACTGTGGATGAAGTGGCTAGCTTACTTAGACAAAATGAAGATAGTGTCACTTCCTACCTATGGGCCTTTGTCTTGGTTGTAAAGAAACTGTCCTAGGAAATCGAGCAGTTGAAAGATGATGTCTTGCTCCCATCCAGATCAAATCAATATTGCAGCTATTAGAAGTAAGTGTTCCTGTACTCAAGAGAGAGAATATAGTGGGTACCAACCATGTACCATCCTTTTTTTTCAACTTGTGTGACCATGGAGTAGATATGAGTAAGTGGGATAGAAAATCCACCTTGGCTCTACGGGCAAGGGACAACAAATACAAGAAAGGGTCCTTCAAGGAAAACTGTGGCTCCAGTTTCCAGCAGGCAGTTTTCTAGGCAGAGAAGATTGTCCGATGTTATCTCCAGGGCTGATAGTGAACCTTCTGGTTCTCATACATAAGCAATAAGTAATTAATACAGTAATCAGAACTATAGGGGCCTTGCCTTCATCCAGTTGGAGGAAAAGGACAATTGGGTTTATTGGACTTTGTGGATTCAATGGCCTGGCACATCAGAACCACAGAAATATGAGGCTTCAGTGGACACTGGTACACAGTGTACTCTAACACTATCAGATTATAAAAGGGCAAAACCCATTTGTATTTCTGGAGTGAATGGGCAGTCCCAAGAGTTAACTGTTTTGTGGTCTGAAGTGAGCCTAACCAGAAATGAGTGGCAGAAGCAGTCCATTGCAACAAGCCAAGAGGTCTAGATTGTCTCAAGAGAGGGTACTTCAAGAACCCAAAAGGGTATTGATGTGCTTTCATTATAGCTGCCTTGCAGATGGAGGACATTTAACATCTGTCTACCTTGGCTGGTCTCTCAGGAGACTCTTCTGTTGTGGGATTGCTAAGAGTAGAACAGACTCCAGTCACTACTACAACAGTGCACCGGCAGCAATATTATACCAACTAGGACTCTGGAATTCTCATTCATCAGCTGATTCACCAACGTGAGAGCCAAGGAGTAATGAGCAAGACTGTCACCATTCAGTAGTCCCATATCACCAGTGAGAAAATCCAATAGAGAGTGGAGGGTAACAGTGTAGTATCATGACCTGAATGCAGTCACACCACCACTAAATGATGCTGTGCCAGGAATGCGAGAACTCCAATATGAACTGGAGTCAAAGGTAGCGAAGTGGTGTGCCACAATTGACATCATCAATCCATTTTTCTCAGTATTTCTGGCAGAAGAGTGCAGACCACAGTTTGGTTTTACATGGAGGTGCAACCAGTACACCTGGAATTATCTGAGGAAACACAGACCTATCATTTGTCATGGGCTGATCCAGACTGCATTGGAACAAGGGTAAGCTCCTGAACACCTGCAATGCATTGACAACATCATTGTGTGGGGCAACACAGAAGAAGCTTTTGAGAAAGGGAAGAAAATAATTCAAATCCTTCTAAAAGCTGTTTTTGCAATGTAAAGTCCTCTCCACACATCATGCAACTGACACTGCTTGAAGAAAGCAGGTTGCACTGATCATGCAGCGGTCTCAAATAGGAAATCACAGTTATTCAGGTAGCTTAGAAGTGCTTATGGATTGGTGCAAAGGCAAACATTTTGGAATTTCACAAGAAGAGGAGGTGACGTGCTCCGCTAAACTGCCAGCAAATGAGAGGAAGTATGTCTTGATCATTGATGGGCAGTTGGGAAATGCCAGTTGGGGGTGGTTACAGAAAAGGAAGCAGAACAACTGGCAGAGCAGTGGCAAACTCATGTGGCCCACTGCACTGTGCAAAGATAATGCTGCCTGGGTAGAGAACATGATTGTAAAGGTGCACCACGTAGATAGATGCTCATGTACCCAAGAGTCATTTCACCAAAGAACATAAAACAAACAGTAGGGGGATCGGGCTACTAGGATGGAAGTGGCTCAGGTAGAGTTGGACTGGCAGCATAAGGGTGAATTATTTCTAGCTTGTTGGGCCATACCTCAGCCCCTCAAGGAAGAGATACAACTTTTGATTTGGGAGCAAATAATTTCTTTTCACTCTGTATTTTGTGTCTTAGTATAACGACCAGCTGAGAGCTTTAGAGACCTTCTGAGACCAGAATCAGAGACAATACATGGATTTGTTCTAATGAAGTCAGATGAAGGAAAATATATATGAGCTTATGTTCTTGTCCACTCCAAGCTATTTTGAAACTTGTTTATGTAGCTGTCATGGTTTAATAATTTTTGATTAGTACTCCACATCACAACATTGTGTAGTATACTGGGAGTTAAAGGGTTAATGCTTCAGTCGCATGGATTGTCAAGAGTTTCTGTCTCCTGGTCTAATAAGAGAAGAGAGAACTACAGCTTCCAGAACACATAATAATGATTCTGTTTTCTGTTCAGAGGGAAGGATAAAAACTGACTGGGAGTACTTTGCTTTATGTGCTACCTGGCTGTCTTGTCTACAGAATTAGAGTAAGGACATCTGTTTCAAACACTCTCTCTCATTTTATTTGATTTATTAGCTTCAATTTCAATTATATTGTATCAAATTATCTCTCATTCTGCTATCATATTTAGTAAATTAGTTTTTTCCCTTGGATGATTTAGACCTATCTCCCTACCTTTTTTCCCTTCCCTCCTTCCTCTTCCTGGGGCATGAGACCACGGGACCCTTTATCCCCTATCACAGACCTAGGCTGAACTGGGCTGAACCATGATGGTAGTGAAGTTAACAAATGCATAGTGGAACACACTTTTTTCTTGCCAAAGGTGGTTGAAGAGCTGGGATTAACATGCTGCCCATGCACCCCAGAACTGCTTTATACAATTCTAGGGTTGTCTCAGTGTTTGCCTACTGAAAGCCTCAGAGTGACAAGGCAGCATGATAGCCTTAGTTAAGGGAAATTCTGACAATAAAAATAACCATGTGTTTTTTGTTTTTCTTTTTCCACTGATGTAAAGACATATGCAAAAGAAGGAAGAATTTTGCTCCTATACTCATGTATTATGTCATGCAAAATATCTTCACAGAATGTTTGCTATGTGTCTATCTTCTGGATGGATTCCAAACTTAGTAGGATTAGAATTTAGATCTCATGCACCAGCAGGTACAAATGTCTTTGCTTTTACAAGTTGTTCTGTTCCTTACCAGACTTTTTGGTCTTCACTCATATTTCAATACGAAATAAAGAAAAAATGCAGGTAATTTTTTTTTTAATTTAAAGGAAGATAGGCGCCTACAGAGCTTCAATTCAAGATTTCTAGCAGACTGTCATTTTGAGGACTTCAGGTTTTGTGTGCCCAGTACAATGCATGTGGGATACTGAACTATACACGTGTGAAGGTCTTAAAGTAAGAATATCTTTTTGAAAACTACTGCTTCTACTATTTAAGATTACTTCATCTCATCTCAGAGGTTTAGTCTGGGAAATGTGCCTGTGTGAACACCTGTACAGGGACAGAATGAGCTTAAGACTCATTTGATACATCAGTTTGGAGGAACCCAATTCTTGGGCTTTAACCTGGCCTGAGACCTTACCCCATCCCTAGAAACCAGTTAGGAGCTGGAGCCCAAAAAGCTGCATTGCTAGTAAATTTCCATCCACCTTGTCCTAATGGAGTTACTTTCCTCAGAGCAAGATCCTGCTTGTATGGATCTGGAGACTTCAGCCTGCTGTATTTTATCATGAATATTTATTTATTTATTTATCTACTCTACATATTTAGAAACTGAACAGCATCCATGTGTAGTGGCATATTTTCATGCTGACTTCATAGAAGTCACTGAGTGAAATATTGGCAGGCAGGAGATGAGATTTTGTTTCTTTGTTGACATCTCTTAACTCAGATGCTGATTTTGTTGCTAGAGGAAAAATACAACATAATTTAAATGATCTCTGAAGTAAAACATCCCAGAGTTAACACCTAATTCTTCATAAACATGTAGCTGTGCTACCAGACATCTCACCCAGCAGTGAAGAACTGATTATTATCAATATGTATCATTTCCCCTCATCATGGTGAATGCACAGAAATATCTTCTCCTTTGTAGGAAGATTAACCATAATTTCATAATGTAGGGAGTAGAGTTTGGAGTTGAAAGTTAAATACAACTTAATGTATGTAGGTGAAACAAAGTAACAACAAAGCGGTTAACTTTATTCCTGGATTATTGCTAAAATGAAAGCTGGCCCAAAATGTCAGATTAAAAAATTTTAAACTGTTGTTCTTCTAATACTGAATAATCGTTCAATCTTTGTTCACAGTATTCTGTTAAGACTTCCTTGGGCTATATGGTGATATTTTCCTATTATTCTGCCAAAATTCTATTGAGACTCTGGGGGCAAGAGAGAGAGAAAGACTTAAAATTTTCTTTCTGCCATCTAGCTTATGAATCAGGCATTTAAAAACAGCTTAAAATAAGTATTGATGCTTTAAAAAGAAACAGAATAAAAGAAAAAGTGATATGTTTTTGAGAGGAATGTTTTTATCTATTCTATTCTAAGCTGTTGACCCTGCAAAACCAGAATTGTGGAGTTTTTATTAGAGCTTATCTGGACCAGAGCTCTATCTCTTGAGAAGTTTGTAAGTAAAATACACCCTTCACACAAATACCTTGCTTCATTTATCATTATATCATAGAATCATAGAATTGTTTGAGTTGAAAGGGACTCTTAGTGATACTTAATGACCATTACTGCCCAGAAAGCCAGCTATATTCGGGTTGCATCAAGAGAAGCATGACTAGCAGGTGGAGGGAAATTAATCTGCCCCTCTATTCTGCTCTCGTGAGATCCCACCTGGAATACGGTGTACAGTTCTGGAGCCCCCAACACAAGAAGGACACTGAGCTGCTGGAAGGGGTCCAGAGGAGGGCCACAAAGATGATCAGAGGGCTAGAGCACCTCCTATACAAGGACAGGCTGACAGGCTGAGAGATCTGGATCTCTTCAGCCTAGAGAAGAGGAAGCTCTGAGGGACTGTAAAGTAGCCTTCCAGTACCTGATGGGGGCCTACAGAAAAGCTAGGAAGGGACTTTTTATAAAACCATGTTGTGACAAGACAAGGGGAAATGGTTTTAAACTGGAAGAGAGTAGATTTATACTAGATATCAGGAAGACATTCTTTCCTGTGAGGGTGGTGAGACACTGGAAAGGTTGCCCAGCAAGGTTGTGGATGACCTCTCCCTGGAAGCATTCAAGGCCAGACTCAATGGATCTTGAGCAACCTGGTCTAGAGGGAGCTGTCCCTGTCTATAGCAAAGGGTTGGAACTAAGTAATCTTAAATGTCCCTTCCAATCCAAACCATTCTATGATTCTATGATCATCTAGTCCAACTCCCCTGCAATGAACAGGGTCATCTACAGCTAGATCAGGTCACTCAGAGCCTGATCTAGCCTGATCTTGAATGTCTCCAAGGGTGAGGGATCCACCGCATCTCTGGACAACCTGTTCCAGTGCCTCACTGCCCTCACTGTATTTTTTTTCTTCTATCCAATCTAAAACTCCCTTCTTTTCCTTAGAAACCATTTCCCCTTATCCTGTCACAAAAGAAGAGTCTTTCCTCTTCTTTCTTATAGCTCCCTTTTAGGCACTGAAATACTGCTATCAGGTCTCCTCAGAGTCCTTTTTTCACCATGCTGACTAGTCCCACATCTCTCAGTCTGTTCTCATAGTGGAGATGTTCCATCCCTTGGATTCTTTTTGTGACCCTTCTCTGGATACACTCCAACAGGTCCATGTCTTTCCTGTACTGAGGATAGTGGGAGTTGCTACAACTCAAATTCAAGACCTTACACTTGAATTTGTTGAAATTCTTGAGGTTCACCTGGACCCACAGCTTAAGCCTGTTTAGATCTCTCTGGATGTCATCCTGTCCTTTAGACATGTCAACCACACCACTCCATCATTGCATAGTAACTACAACCCAGGCAGCCTCCAATCCTGATGTCACCAATCACTTCACTAGCACTGGTGAGCAACAGATCCAGCACTGAATCACCCCTTGTGGGGCTGTCTTTTGCTTGGCTCAGGAAGTTATCCTCAATACATTCCAGAAGCCTCCTAGTATGCCTTCAGCTCACCGGGACACTTTTCCAGCAGATGTTAGGTTGTTTGAAGTCTCCCAGTAGGATGAGAGCCTCTGATAGCAATGCCTCCTGCAGCTGGAGGAAGAAGTCTTCATCAGTAGGCTCCACTTGATAAATTGGCCTGTAGTAGATATGAACCACAAGGCTCCCTTTGTTGCTGTGAAGGGACAGAAACTGGTTTTTACTTTTGTTGTCTCAAAGCTTGCTTCATGACGCCTTTCTGGTTATAAGACTCTAATTGACAACTGCAAATCATCTAGAAGGTTGTCGCGGCACCTCAATATCTCTGTTTATGGTTGTAAAGATAAGCAGAAATAGGAGCAAGTAGTCTTTTTCAGGGTACGGCTTGGAGAAGCTGATCACCGCAAAGGACGATAATACTTGTGCATGGCACCGAAGGTGCTACTCCCTGCTGATTTATCTGTTTGGCCAGATGTGCTACACAAACAGAGAACGAAACTTAGAAATAGGGGTGAGCATAAATCAAACTAATACAAGAACATGGAGGCAGCTAAACTTGTAGATAAGAAAGCAGGACAGACATCCTGTTGTCCCAACAAGATAACCAAACAGATGTCTCTCTTAAACAAAACACCCACATAAAATGGGTAGGAGCTCTCCCCCTTCAAGGTTTGAAAATTTACAGCAAAATTGACCTTTAGGTTTAATCCTCTCGATAACCAGGTTTGGAATGTGATGAATATGCATGTGCTATACCTTTTAATATGTATTCGTTTCTCTCTTTGGTGTGCATGTTTGGTGGAGTGATCCCCCATGTACCCAGCACTGTAACGGGGTGTAATAGCTGCTTGACATAACTCATTGGTGTGTCAAGTTGCTCAGTCGGTTTTCTCATCACCACTAATTGAAAGACTTTGAAGAAGAGACTTCCCTGAGGAGAAACCTCTTTGGAAGAACCCCCCCCTCGCATGGTGCCTGCTTGCTGAGAAGCTTTCCCGGCTTTCTCCCATCCCCCGCGGTGACCAGACAAGTTCCTGAGATCAACGGACTAAGAACCTCGCTGAATCCATGGTGATGATGCTCTCTCTCTCTCTCTCTCTCTCTCTTGCTTTCTGCCAAATCTCCTTGCTTTTTCATCTCTTTTCTATCGCCCACCTTCCCTTCCCCATATCCCTAAGCAACTAGTAATTGTAATAAACTGTTTGGGCTAACACTTGACCCGCTGTGTCTTAATCTTGCCATCGGGTATACAGATACATATAAAGAACCTTGTCTCCCTCCTTTATATTGGAGCTTGACAGTTGCCTTGGTCTGTAACTCTCACCAGATTTTCTCTTACTTGTGTTCACTCTTCAGGGACAGCTCTTCACGCTCTATTACTTTTTCAAGGTAGAGAACGATGCCTCTCCTGCTCCTTCCTCATCTGTCCTTTCTGAACAGCTTCTAAGCAACAGTAGCCACATTTCCAATCATGGGAATCATTCCATCAGGTTTCAGTGATAGCAACTGCATCATGGTTTTCCAGTAGCACAGTGGTTTCCAACTCTGCCTGTTTGTTTCCCAAGCTGCGTGTGTTGGCGTAGAGGTACTTCAGCTGGACAGCTGATCTTGGAGGATAACTCCAATTCCTATGAAGTATTTACCTATAGTTTCCCTGTTGCCTTCATCAACATAAGGTTTCAAGCATAAGGTTTAGGGCTCCTGGTAGGATCTTGTCCCTCTAACTCAGCTATACCATCCCATACCTTGTTATGTACAGGCTATCTGTTGCCTCTTTTCTCCTTCAAACCTAGTTACACAATGTGACACAGTCTGTGATATGAATATTTTTGTCCATCAGTTTGATTAGAACTGTCAGTAAATTGTATCAAACTCTTGCTGCTCAGTTTGGCATTTGTACGCTGAATTCTCACTTTCCTGAGAGTAGATATCCCAATTATATTAGGAATTAAGAGTAAAGCTTTAATGAAAATGTTGGAAATAAATGAAATAATACACTTTCCATATCAACTTGTATTCAGACTTCACTTGTTACATAAAACTGATAAATGGATCATATTTGAAGGTCATGACTTCAGTAGTTTTTGAATAATGTAAAACATAAATTTGAAAGCTGGTAACAACAGCAAATTCATTACTCAATAGTGGACTGAAAGAAATTTTCATAAATGTTGCAAAGGAAATTAAAATATGAAATCTAATGTTTGACAAGTTTCAAGTGAACAGTTTGAGAAAGTATTCATTTTTATTGTAATACTATCAGTTATTATCTATAGGAGAATATAAATCTAGGAAGTGCACATGAAACTGAAGTAAAAAAATGTGCCCATCTCTACTGAATCATGTTTTTTGATATCCCATCAGTTCATTTAAGAAGGCTAAAGCAAAGACTGCATTTTTTTGTAATTGGTCAAAAATAGGAAAATTGAGTTTTAAAATTAGTTAATAACAGTGATTTTAGGATTTAAATTAAACCTTTATAAAGAGATTTTTAGAGATTTTTTTTAAGAATAATTATTTTTAAAACTCTGCATGTCCATTCTGTACTTCTGTTCCGAGCTTAAGACAACCTTCTGAACCTCTTAAACTTGGTAGTCATCCTCCTGTTTATTTTAAGATCTTTTCCAGTGCTATTTGCAATGATTTTATCTTCTCAGTGATACAATGAATAGTGCTGCTTACTACATTTCATATGGACTCTGTTAGTAGAAATATACAGCTTTTTGTTTTATATTCGGTATCCCTGTAAAGATAGCCTTGTGAGTTGGATTTGCTTTATTATTGTAGCTGTTAACTGAATTAATTTCTTTCTGATTACTCCCAAGTTCACTTCCTGATGAGTAAGATAGATGGTCTTCTTTATTACAGACATATCTCACATGAAGTGCTTTCTCCCAGATCTTTTACTGCATTTTTCAATTACCTGTATTTTAATAGTAGATCTCTGTAACTCTTAAAGCCATATATATTTTCCCAGGACTGAAGTTACCCAGGATTAATATGAAAGAAAAATACTTGGATATAAGTATATTTTTCAAGTTTTGGCTGTAAAGAATCACTGCCCTTAATACTATGTAAACAAAGAGCTATGATGACTCTGCAGCTACTCAAAGAATATTCCCCTTCTGTTTTACTTCTGGCTTCTCTTATTCACCCCTTTTGTATTTATATTTCTTTAATTTCTCATGCAAAAGTCTTCAATTGTCTCTCATTTTGACGTCAGCCTCAGTTAATTTTCTACTGTTTTACACAATTAAAAAGTCAGAAACAGCTTTTCTCACTCATAAATATAACATTAATTTCATTAATTTTCTAAGAAAGCTTTTCTTATACATATATGCTTATATATATGTATATACTCATGTATGTACGTATTTATTCATGTATGTGTGTGTGTATTCATGAATTATCTTTGTGATTACAAAAAGCAGACCCAAATATTTGATTATTATTTTTAATTTTGCTTATTTTCCACCCTGTAACATTAAGGTTTTAGAAAAGTAGAAAAACAGCAGAGAATTTAACTTTGAATGGCTTTTAAGTATCATATATTTTCGAAACACTTGCTGTTCTATACTGATAGAGTATCCTGCAAGTAAGTGACTCTTTCAGAGTAAGACACTAGTTTATTTATTTATTTATTTTGCATGGGAATGACAGCTTATTGTTTACTGCAAGACAGTATGAATGATGTAACTGAAAAATAACATTTTTTAACAAATGAATCTGTTCAGGTAAATTTCCAATTATTCATAAACATTCTATCATTCTCTCAACCAACAGAAAAGCCCTTCTGTAAATATTCTTTTGTCCTTCTGCAAAAGCATCAGGTTCCATCCTAGTAGCTTATGTTGCTGTACAGCAGACTGTAAGAAAGGAAAATGAATGAAAACAAAGCTGGAGGGGCACCTAGGAGAGACAGAAAATGAGTGACAAAAGTCTGACCTCTTCAGCTGTTTAAATCCCTTACCCTATATGCTCCTAGTGAAATGAATTTAAGTGATTGTCATCTTGAGCCACATCCTGTAGAACTGAGATCTGCTCATCATCTCGGCAAAAATGTTCTAATAATCCATTCATAAATACAAACTTTTCTTGTTGCTATCAAGTTTAATTTAATGATTTCATTGCAGTCTGAGCAATAGTTTTTTTCAGTGTTCCTAAGCCATTCTATTTCTCTCACAGAAATATCAGTGACATTACGATTTAGAAATTAAACCAAATCTGCATTAGCATGCTTAAAGGAGAAACAAAAAAGACAGTAAAATCCAATATGTACATGCTACAGAATATCTAAGGAGATAAAAAATTTATTTCCTCAATGGAGAAATTTGAATTTCACAGCATTTGTTTATAATTTAATGGTCACTGATTCTTCTCTTCACTAGTATTTATACAGTCTGATTTATTACATGTATTCTGAAGGGATGATGTGTTTTGGAACAGCCAGAAAAATCAGGAGAGACAGCTCACCAAATTTCAGGATCTGTCCATAATTTGTGAGTCCTCTTCAAATATAGTATATTTTGAAGCCATCGAAACTTCAAGTACCTGTTCTTCTTTCGGTTTCCTACACCATCCCCTTCACTTTCTGGCTTTCACTGATCCTTAATTTGCTACTTGCTACTGAATCTGAGGAGCCCATGAAATACAGTGATTATTCTAGTTGTGTTACAACTAATGCAGTTTGGCAGAAGGCCTGTTTGAAATGGTATAATGAAGTAATTCCTTAAATATGTATTTATTATTGTTATTATTATTGGCTTTCTTTTCTGTGGGGGGATTTTTTTTTTCAAAGGAAATCTATTATTTTCCTTTAGTTTTAGTCTTCCCAGCTTTGTCTTGATAATAAAACAACAAAACTGCAGGGTTCACTCCCCCTCAGATTTCAACATAAATCAGTCCAGAGCACGTTTATTTTCTCTCTTGCCCATTACACAGTATTAGAAACATATAATGATATGCAAGGGACAGAAGTGGTAGGCGGTCACATTCAGTTGCAAGATCATTCAGCTTCAGTGGAAATAGGAATAACACACATACTGAATAAAAACTAGTAGCCATGAAAGCAAGTCTTCTATCTTTGACACAGATGTGGCAGATATCTCTGAGAAAGACCTATTAGGCAGATGTAAAAAGAGCAAAGAGCTCTCTTTTCCTCTTCTTTCTACGCTAATTGAAATCTTGATTTGCCTTATGTGGCACAACATATTTGTTGTTATCAAATGTTTACAGATACGCATATGAAAATTCAGACTGAATATGATTCAATTTTTTGCTTCATTGATGTATTATTTTCCACTCTACCTACATATTCCAAGATTTCTTTATCATTTTAAAACTTCCTGCATTTAAATGCAATACGATACACATAATTATTCTGTTACAGACTATTATGAACAGAAGCTTGCAGTATAATTTCTGCACATCATAGATTATTTTTCAAATACTTGTGGTATCTTCTTGTATTTACTCCTCAGTTAAATATTTCCAGTCATTTCAGTTTGTCTTCAGGGCATGTCATTCTTTGGTCTTTTCTAACTTGTGATATGTTCCCATATCTCATATGAGATAAGGATACTTCTGAAAACACTGCTTCACTGAGCTCTCTTTTCTAGGTACATTATTGCCTAAATGCAAGGAAGAACACTCAGTAGAGCCAGTAATGCAATCAAACAGAGCAGGGACGTTCACAGAAAAGTTTCAGTGAGCGACAGACATTTTAAACTAGCTGTAAATGCAAAAAACAAAGCCTTATACAGATTTTTTGTGAAGATTCAAATTTGTTATTTTACTGTGTTGTTTTTTTTTATTACTATTATTACATCCATATTGCACAGATTCGTTGGTAGTACTTAAACATCACGTTTATATGTGTCACAGTGTGGCTAGTTCTCAGCACTGTTAGAAATTGGAAAAAAATGGAACAGAGAAGAAACAGTAGAAACTAGAAAAGAGAAGGGGGAGAAGACAGGACAGGGAGAAAGCAGAAGAGTAAGGAAAAAAATTCCAGTTAGAAAAAATTGTTTAAGTTAATGACAGATAGACAGATTCCCACATTGCCCACAAATTTTGAGGCTAAGCTTCCACTCTTTTTAATAGTAAATCTGTTTTTAATACAGAATCATGCTGTTTACATTATTTTTTTAACATTGTATGCCTACTTTGAAGGCATACTCTGGAACTGATTTCAATTTCAAAACATAAAATGAATCATCTTAATCTGTTTCCCTAAAGTGATAAAACTATCCACGGAAAGCCATGGCTATTCTAGCTCCATCCAGATTTTACCCCAGATAAATGTCCATGTGGCATTGTGTCTGCACCTGGAATTCTGTCTTCTTGAGTTACTATGTTATGCTTATAGGAGGTTACTGTATGAATGTTTGGTCTTCTCTGTGCCCTGTTAACCAGTGTAGGAAGGACAACTAGCACAAGGATATTAAACACTTGTTTCATATATTTATTGATGACCTAGATGAGAGGATTGAGTAAGTTTGCAGATGATGTGTTGATCTGCCTGAGGGTAGGGAGGCCCTTCAGAGGGATCTGGATAGGCTGAATAGCTGGGCTGAGGTCAGTGGGATGAGGTTCAATAAGGCCAAGTGCTGGGGCCTGCACTTTGGCCACAGTAACCCTATACAGTGCTACAGGCTTGGGGCAGAATGGCTTGAAGACTATAGAGGAAAAGGACCTGGGGGTGTTGGTTGATGCTAGGCTGAACAGTGCCAACAGTGTGCCCAAGTGTCCAAGAAGGCCAATGGCATCCTGTCCTGCATTAGAAATAGTACAGCCAGAAGGAGCAGGGAGGTGATCATCCCCCTGTACTCAGCTCTGGTGCAACCACACCTCAAGCACTGTGTTCAGTTTTGGGCCCCTCACTACAAGAAAGACACTGAGGCCCTGGAACGTGTTCAGAGAAGGGCAACAAAACTGGTGATGGGTCTGGAGCACAAGTCTTATGAGGAGTGGCTGAAGGAGCTGGGATTGTTTAGTCTGGAAAATAGGAGGCTCAGGGGAGACCTCAGTCTACAGCTTCCTCAAGGAAGGTTGTAATGAGGGAGGTGTCAGCCTCTTCTCCCAGATAACTAATGACAGGATGAGAGGCAATGGCCACAAGTTGCACCAGGGAAGATTTAGATTAGATATGAGGAAAAACTTTTTCTCTGAAGGAGTGGTCAGACGCTGGAATGGCCTGCCTAGGGAAGTGGTGGAATCACTGTCCCTAAAGCTGTTCAAAAAGTGTCCAGATGAGGTGCTAAAGGATACGATTTAGTAGCTTAGGAGGAGGATGGTTGGGATAGATGATCTTCTTGGTCCTTTCCAACCTAGTGTTTCTGTGTTTCTAAGGATGCCTTACTAAGAGTATGGCCTACATCAGGCATATACAACCTGCAGCCCACAGGATGCATATGGCCCTGTGCAGCTCACTGTGTGGCATGCCCCCTGCCCTAAATCATCATGGCTTCAGCTCAGCCCAGCCAATGCACCCAGTACTCAGAAATAATGAAACATCAGTGTCCTATTCCTGGGCTGAAACCAGGAAATGGGTACAGCACATGGGTAGTGGTAACTAAAGACAAATAACTGTGATGAATATAATATTCTGTTTTCAATTGACAAATATACATTATCTGCACGTTTTCAAATTGAATAGATAGAGTTGCAGTAAGATATTCAGCTCAAGGATTCAATCGTGTCTCTTTACCAGACATTTCTAAGACCTATCTTACCAGAGAAAAAAATGTCCCTTGCTTCACAGACTCGCCTTATTCATGTAATCACTTTCTGGCAATATGTACTTGTGGACAATTGCTTTCAAGGATGTTGGACAGGAAGAGTAAAATTTCATCAGAAATCTTTGATGAATATCTTGAGATCTTACTAAGAATTTTAACTATTTCCACTGAACTAGATTGATGCATTAGTTTCACAAAAACGAGGTCAAATGTGCCGCTAGTTTTATGTTTTTGTTCTCTTTTTTATTCAGACAAAAAAAAAAAAAAAAAAAAAAAGATTGAGTTCTGTTACTTATGTACATGAACTATATTGTAT
This sequence comes from Callipepla californica brunnescens, assembly GCA_023055505.1. Taxonomy (NCBI): domain Eukaryota; kingdom Metazoa; phylum Chordata; class Aves; order Galliformes; family Odontophoridae; genus Callipepla; species Callipepla californica. Next base: position 114,688 of record JALIRH010000034.1, on the reverse strand, counting down.
ACTTCATGAGGGCTGGTCTGAAAGTAATCCATGCTATTTTATTACGTTGGCTCGCAGTTTCAGACACTTGGTAAAGCAAGTAGAGGCTGAACTTCTTACCAGTATTTGCTAAATTCTGTTGCGATGCAACTGCTAGCAGCAGAAGCACAGTCTGACTTAAACAGTACTTGAAATGGAAATGTGTACGAAGCAAAAGGGTGTCACTGAATTCCTCCATGTGGAAAAAAATGGCACCCATTGACATTCATTGATGCTTGGAAGACATATGCAAAACGACACCAGATGTTGACACAGTGAAATGGAGAGTGGCGTTTTTCAGCAGTGGCAATAGTGACAGTGGGTCATCTCCACTGGTGCAGACTTTTACAACTGTGACATGCAGACTCTTGTTCATTGTTGGAGAAAATGCACAAATAATTGTGGTGACTATGTTGAAAAATGGTGCTTTGTAGCTGAGAATACACTATATTAAATAGTGTTATTTTGCTCTTTATATCTGTTACAGTTTCCATGGAAATAAATAGAAGGCATTACTTTTGATGAAACTAACATAAATGCTGCCCAAGACAATTCCTCTTCACTCAGTGTCACTCAGACAAGCTCATGGACATTCACAGCCTAGAGCTTCTGTAAGGATTAGTTAGACTCCCTTTGCTCTTCTGCCCTTTAGAACCATGCAAAAGCAGTCATAGCCTAAAGCACGAGTGTACAACCTTTTGGCTTCACTGAGCCACATTACATGAGGATAAAACTACATTAAAAGAGAAACATGCTAGGTCAAGAAAATTCTCGTTTCCACCATTGAAAGATTATTTTCATATCTGCTTCCCCTCAGATACTGAGGAAGATGATTACATAAGATGTTACATTTTGATCATCTGCAATCAGAAATATATTTCTCTTCCTTTGCCTGTAAATCAGTTCTGTCTGTGTTCTTTCATTAGAGACAGAAAAGATTTTCAGTGAAAAAGGAAATTATAGAACTTGTATATACAGAAGAAAATTATTTCCAACTTTTCTTGTATTCATCTGCATAAGCGAAACAGACAGGAACATTTGCTTGGCATGCAGGCCATTCTTATTTGGGGCCAAGTAGCATAAGACAACAATTGACTGTCAGCATACCTAAGGAACGTCATTATTTTGTCTTATTCTGGGGTGAATCATGTATCATTAATTCAGTTATTGTCATTAACTTCAAAGGGAACAGGAACAGGCCTCAATGTGAGTTTTTTTGTTTTCTGTTTGTTTGTTTTTGTTTGTTTGCTTTTTTTTCTGTTTTAAAAAACAGAAATCATGCTGTAAAGCAAACTACATTCTATAAGATTTTTTTCAATTTGCAGCCTCTTCACTTCCCTTTCTCTAACCGCTACAAAATCCAGAACAATTTTGAACTGTAGATTTTCAGTTGCTGACTGACTTCTCTGAAGCAGGAACTGTTTCAGTGCTGTATCATCAGCCAAGCCAAAATAACCCCTTTTCTTGGCCTTGATCTCTTGCCTTTTCACCTACATTCAGTTTTCTCAGATCATGTATCTTTTGACTGTTGTCATGCCTCTCAGTAATACCATTGGTGTTCTCTCTGTTTTTTCCTCTTCTCTAAGGATCTCTTCTCCCTATTTAGTATTTCTGCCTTCTGCCTCTCTACATTACTTTTTAGCCAAGCCTCTGGGTTTGTCTTCTTTTACACCTCATATGCACAGCCAAGCTTACTTCTTACTCTCGGCTTTGATATTCTCCATGGATTTCCAAATGGGTTGTGAAATTTGTCACTTCAAAACTCTGCATTTCTCAACATGAGCGCATGTTAGTTAAATCTGATGCTTGAAAAGAAAATAAGATAATGGTTGAGAAATCTTATGCATCCTATGTTGTTTCTTAATGAACAAAACCATATTATGAAGTTCAGACTATAAGTTACTGGTTTCTTTATTTGTCAGCGTTGATATGTGGCTCTGCAATAATTACTGCAGAGTGGTGTGCCTGTGGTAATAGGGTTTACTGAAGTGTTCTGACCTATGGCAAGAGCAGAAGAAATAGCAACACTGGCCATCACTTTCAGTAATTCTGCTTCATAGCAAAACCAGAATTAGTCAGAGACCTCATGTTAGTTATACTAACAAGTAAGAACAACAGAGCCATGACTTGGAAAATTACTTAAATGGAACAACCTAGCTTTGAATTCTGTGTTGAAAAGTAAGAAAATTGGACAGAGATTTGGATCAGCATTACAGAAAATAATGTGTATTTCTTAATATATTGTTGTAACACCAATATACCATTAACAGACTTGTGCAGAATACAATTAAAAATCTATTGTCTTTACTGTCAATTACTTTTTTTGAAGGTCTTTACTTTTTCTTTTCTTTTCCTCTTAGCTTTAGGGAAAAAATAGTGTGTGCACTATGTGGAATTCAAGACAGCACATGCCACAGAAGAGTCATCCTGTCCCCAGGCAAATAGTTTAACAAACCTCAAACTCCAGATTTTCAAAATCAAATTCATAAGCTGTTTTCTGGAACCTACTATGTATTAGCAGGCACAAACTAAACATGCTTATCCCTACCACTGCTTTGCTGAGGAAACTGTTGAATAAGAACATAACTTCCTAGAGAGAGATGATTTCAAATGTCAGATAATAAACCTTTCCTGTTCTCAGTAAATTTTTATGTTTATATTTTTAATAATACCAAATCCAGCATACTTCACTTCCTCAGAAATTTTTAGTTTGGCAGGATATGTTACTGATGAAAACCTAGCACACACACACACAAATAAAAATAAAATATACACATATTTGACTGCGTCATTTTATAAGATTAGAGTTAATTCTATGTTAATAACTAGGACTATATAAGAACAGAAAATGTAGAAAAATTAAAACACAGAGCAAGCGGCCTGCACTTAGTCCTGGTTTCTGTTCTGTTGAACTAGCCTGCAATTAAGGGAAGAGTTCATATTTCTAGAAACATTCTACTGCGTACATAACTTTAAGATAGAGTTATCACTCATTTATCTGACCTAGTCTTTCTGTTCAATTTTTGCAAATTTTTGCATATATTATAATCTGCCTACTATCTGGTCCATGAGTGCTTAGGACAGGTTCAATATGTACTTCACTGGCTAACCTATGCCTCCATCCTTGAAGCTTTTCCCGAAAAACAGCAAGTAGTGGCTCGAGCTGAAGGAATTTATGAGTGACAGAAGTTGCTGTCACTAGAGGATATAATGCCTCCATCAATTACAGCTGTTCAGACCTTGTTGCATGTGTATGTGCACTTGGCTTTTCAGGAAAAGGGTTAGATCTCATGGCAGCCACAGCAAATGCCCCAAGGCTAAGCATTAGCCCTGGGTAAAAATACAACCAAAGAGATCAGTGACTGTTAATTTAATGAAAAAATAAGCTCTGGGACTATGTGACAGTCCCATTTTGTAGTCCTCAGACAGAACAAAGTTCCAAGCAGAAACACAGCTCCAGGCAGAGACAAGGGTTGTACTATGTAGGGTGAATACCCTGAAAGAATAGTACCCACACAAAATAATGAAAGTGGACAACATATTTTTATATGGCTTATCCAGATAGAATAAAGACAACTGGCAAAATAGGAAGGGCTCACCTGTCACTAACAGTAGAGGCTCACCTGGAACTCCACACAAGAAGGATCTCCAGCAAGAGACCCTTCCCCAGTGGTGGTCCACCTTTAAACGGGGTCTGGGAGAGGTGGAGTCAGACTCCACCTCTACCAGTCACACAGGTACACTGCCTTCACCTGTGCTGCTGCAGCTGACTCAGTGCTCAGCTCAGGTGATCAGTCAGTGGTTCAGGCCGTGATTCAACAGTTCCCATACACTCCACCCCTTCACAACATTAACCACTGATCAAGTAACTATAGGGTGAGCCTTCCTTAATACAGAGATCCAGTATATCACGACGCTTATATGATTGCCCCTCACAATGCATATTGATGTAATCTGGGATGAGTGATGATCAGTGTACAGCCTATGTTCTTCCTTGGGCCAGTGCTCAGTGGTGTTTCCTGGAAGCATGCAGTCACATAGTGCAGATCTATCCTATGCTCCATCAGTCCAAAGTAGGCCATTGCCAGATGTTGCACATGATCTTATAGCAACTCTGGAACACTTCAACAGTATTCTGTTCCTTTGAGCGATTCTGAAAACTTAGACTCACAGGGAGTAATATAGGTGTTTCAAGGGTACCAAGAGGGGAAGGTCTGCCCTCCAGGGAAAGATACAGGCCACATACCTATGTTGGGTCAACACTTCAGCTTGTACAGGGGCATGCCCTGGCCACCTGTACCAAACCTTTTGGCCCGATATCTGGGGCTGCACAACTATATCAGTCACCAAAGGGGATGTCCTGATCTGCCACAGGGACATGATAGGGGTCCCTTTAGCAATAAAGACTGGAGTGCTGACCACAATATCAGTAGGCCATGTACCAATTACCGGAGGGACTACCGAACCCCCCACCTCCAATAATCACCCCCAAGGTGCAAGTAGGCCACACCATCGTAGTTCTACCTGCACCTTCCAAGGCCATCTTATTTTATTGGTGCCTGGTTTTAGGTTCTCAGGGGCAGGGAGCAGAAGATTGTTCTCACGGCCAGCCTGAGGTCTTACCTTATTATCTGTACCTGTAATTTGGATCCTAAGCGGGGATGCCCATTTTGTTTGCAACATTTTCAAGGCACTGGGTCTGCCATCTCTAGGTCTTTCATTCAGATCTCGAAGGGTTTTGTGGAGTCTCTTTGTCTGCCCCTGCAGAGACTGAGAGTCTGTCTTCAGGGCAGCCTTGAGAATACCATTATAACGCTCAATAAGGCCTGCCCCCGTTGGATTGTATGGCAGGTGGAATCGACACTCATTATTGTTCTCTTCTGCCCAGCGTTGTATCACTGCACCCATGAAACAAGTTCCTTGGTCACTCTCAATGACTTGTGGTGTCCCGTAGGCAGCCATCAATCTTGTGAGCAACTTGATGGTATATGCCTGGTTGGCTTTTGGTACTGGATAGGCCTGCATTAGCCCACTCGTGGTGTCAACACAGGTTAGGGCATATCTCACCCCCTCAGATCAAGGGAGGGGCCCAATATAATCAACCTGCCATCGCTGCAGAGGATTGTGTCCTCCAGCAAGATGGGCTGTTGTTTCAGGCAACGATCTCGGTCTCATTCTGGAGCAGGTATCACAGTCTCAGCATGCTTGAGCTACGTCCGATAATTGTACAGGCAGTCCCCATGCTTTGGCAGCTGCCCACATGGTCTTCTGTCCTGCATGCCACAGATTTTGATGCAACCAGTAGGTGATGTTCTCAGATGGTGAGTTCTCAACCCATCTAACTCAGGCCAGTGTGTCAGCTTCATCATTTCCTGGTGACTGTAGGGGTCGGTGGCCAGAAACATGGTAGACACGTACAGTTCTGTGTTTGACTGTATTTCATATGTCTAACCACATATCTTTGCCCCAGATCAGTCGGCAGTGGATAGTCCAGTCCTGGGTAGCCCACTGCATGATCCAAAGAGTGAGCCCCCGGTACACAGCCCAACTATCTGTGCAGATATTCAGGATACCGTCACCAGGTTCTTTGGTTATAATCATCCACACAGCCCGCAGCTCTGCCCACTGGCTGCTTTGACCATCCCCCTCTTCAAACCAGGTTGTGCTGGTGGCAAGATGGCATGCTACTGCTTTCCACTTGCTTGGGTTGCCCTTGCTGGACCCATCCATGTACCAGACATCTTCAGGAATGGGATATTTTTCCTTCCTGGATGGGACTCTTCTGTGGCGGAGCAACCAAGGTTTGTTTTGGTGCATCACTATGATACGTCACTGGGCCTAGAATCTTTTGGAGTTCTTCTTTCAGCGGTGAGGATGACAGACTACTCCTCTGGCTGAGATAGGCGACCCATCGTGCCACCGTCTGTGCCTGGGCCACCCCTGTCTTAGGAAGGTGGGTCAGATCTCTTACCCACCCCTGAACTGGCAGTGTCTTAACTATGACTTCGGCTGTCTGGGTTCCTGGCTCTACTGCTTGTAATGCAGAATAGGCAGCCAATAGCTGTTTTTCAATCATACTATACCTCTCTTCTGCTCCATGCCAGACCTGAGACCAGAAACCAATGGGGGTTCGAACAGAACTCTGACGTTGCCACAGACCCCAGCCAAAGCCATCCTGAGTAACATGAACATCCAATTCAGCTGGGAGGATAGGATCAAATATACCCAATGCCTGGGCTTATTGAACCACCTATTTTGCCTGTTGGAAAGCATCACGTTCTGTTCCCCACCAGGCCCATAGTTGCCCCTTTATCTTGAGTCTATTTAAAGATCTCAGCAGCTGTGCTAAATGAGGTAGAAAGGAACACCAATATACCTAAAAATTCTTGCAGCTACTTTGGCATTGTAGGAACTGGGAATGCCTGAACCTTATCTGCGACAGCATTGGGTAGTACTTTGGTCTTTCCTGACCAGACTACCCCCAGAAATTTTACGAACAGGCCTGGACGTTGGACCTTTTAAGGATTTTAAGGATAGCCCATACTCTTTCTTGTAGGTAGGTGGTTAATGAATCTGCTGCCTCTCCTACTGCTTCCAGTGAGTCAGATGTTAACAAGAGATCATCAGTGTAGTGATATAGGTTGACATTAGGTTTTCCCCAGATAGCTAGGTCACACGCCACCAAGTTATGACAATGGACTGGCGAATGCACATACCCCTGTGGCAGGACCTGAAAGGTCCACTGCCTGCCTCCCCATGTAAATGCAAATTGATCTTGCAATTCTTCAGCAATCATAATACTGAAAAACACATTTGCCAAATCCAGGACACAATGGTAGGTCTTGATTTCCCTACTGAGTGCGTCCATTAGGGAAGCACTATTGGGTATGGCCACATGGGTGGGCAGCGTGACCTTATTCAATTCCTTGTAATACATCATCATTCTCCATGTTCCATCTGACTTTCACACTGGCCGTATGGAGGAATTGTATGGGCTGTGTGCAGGTCTTATAACACCTACTTTCTCTAGCTCCTGCAATGCCCTTGATATTTCAACCTGTCCCCCCAGGATTTAATATTGTCTTACATTATAATCCAGTGTGGTTTCAGCAAACTAATAGGCTCATATTTCACATGGCCCCTCAATATTGTCCGTACTGTCCAAGTACTAATATACCTTTGCCAAAGTCTGAACTCTCCCACAGTTGTCTGAAGAGCCAGACCCCATAGAATGTCTATGCTCAAGATGGGAATAGGGCAATAGACACTTTACACTCCCGGGATGGGAGACACCCAATCCCCAGTTTCAACCATTTTTGGGGCACCGGATTGGTCTCTCCACCAAACTCACCAGTCATCGCCCTTAAATTTAGATGGATCCCCATATATTATTGATGTCTCCTCACTGGTCTCTGCAGAAGTCATTACTTTTTGCATATCTGTTTCTGTTCGAAATACCATTAGTTCTATGTAGGGTCAACCAGTGCCCCTTTATCACTCCATGAATTTCACCAGATCGAGATCTTTTATCACAGCTGGCTCAGGCATCATAGCCCAAGACACCTATGGAGGTTTTTTCCTCCTACTTGGTACTATAAAATCAGACAAATTCCAGGTTATAGTAGGTGTTTCTTGTATTATTTGTACTCCCAGTTTTCTGGGAGTACTCTGAAATTTCTGATAGTTTCTTAGCTGTTTCTGTAACTGTAATAAAATATTTGGCTGCCCATCAATTTCAGCAATGCAACCCCAGCCCGTATAAGGTAATTGAAAATAGTTTTCTGAGACACCAGTATGGGACCTGATTGGGGTGTCCATGGGGCAGTCCACTGAGTTCTCATTGGGAGGGCCTGGGCTTCCCCAATCATGCAGACACTGTGCCTAATTCCCATGCACTCCATTTCCCCCAGGTCTGCTAGCAGTTGGACAATGGCCTCTGAAGCAACTAAAGGATTGAGTATGGAGACCCATGTCCCATAAAGATAAAGGGCTTGCTGCAATATCATGCCTCTCTCATACCTGCTGAGAATTTTTCTGTGTTTGGACCTTCAAACTTGTATAGCCTCCCTCATACCCAATTCTCAAAAGTACATTTGGAGGTCCTCCATGGAGGACCAGAAACCACTGTGAAGCAGTATGCCTGCTTTACTGGGGCATGTTAGATGGCATGTTACCATCAAACAGTCTATTATAGAGTGATTTTCATTATACTAAACGACAATATATAATCTTTGCCTCAGGGCCGGGTGTGTGGCTATAGATGCTAGCTTGGACATTTCTGTCCCATTAACTAATACACTTTCAGCTCCTACATCCCATAGTCTCAGTAGCCTTTATGGTATGCTTTCCCTAGGCTTTTGATGGAACTAGGTCCATCAATTTATCTGCCATGTATGGGCAAGCTGCTACATGCAAGTATGTTTCAGCAGGGGGGTCATTGGTCAGGAGGCACCCCTACCAGTCTATCTTGTACTTTTTTGTTGTTTTCTGAGTTATAATTGGGCAGATCTCAAAGGGATCCATTGCAGATGGAGGTTTGAGATCCGATTTAGAGAACTTGTCCTCTGAGGTACACAGGTCCATTATCTCAGGGATCTGAATGCCCTCAACTTAAATACTACGTATTTGTTTTGTTAAGGGATTTAGTCCTGTTTTTTTGGTTGTTAGAGTGCCCAATTGCTGTTCTAATTTCCTAATATGGTCTCTTAATAGTTGGTGCTCACATTCTATGTTGTTATTTGTTACTTCCAGTCAGCATAGCACCATTACCAGAAACCAAGCCACAGCACACGCAGCTATCAGGCACCCCTTTGTGATAAGTACACTCTTATCTGAACCCTGGAAATAATCCATTAAACAGGATGGCGAAGAAGAAAGAGTCCCCATAACCCTCAGGGGTCCCCATTTTTTTTCAACATCGGCCTAACCGTAATAAGGTGACCCTGTAAGTCCTGGGATCTGACCCAAGAGCATTTGTTCTAGGCGGTAATGTTCTCCCCCCTGCCCCACTTGAAGATATTCCAAATGAAAGACATATCAGCTGATTTTTTCTTTCCCTCCTTTGAGCCTGCCTGGCTCACCAATTTTAGGATGAATACCCTGAAAGAATAGTTCCCACACAAAATAACAAAGGGGGATGGTATATTTTTGTATGGCTTATCCAGATGGAATAAAGACAACTGGTAAATTAGGAAGGGCTCACCTATCACTGACAGCCAAGGCTTGCCTGGAACTCCACACAAGAAGAACCTCCAACAAGAGACCCTTCCCTAGTGGTGGTCAGCCCTTACATGGCGTCTGGGAGAGGTGGAGCCAGACTCCACCTCTTCCAGTCACTCAGGTGAATTTCTTTCACATGTGCTCCTGCAGCTGACTCAGTGCTTAGCTCAGGTGATCAATCAGTGGTTCAGGCCATGATTCAGCAGTTCCTATACATGCGGCAATATCCCATCTTCTGTGTGACCTAGGCAATTTTTGCAAGAAAATCTACATGGTAACAAATTTGTTCTGCCAATTGACAAATACATTTTTATGCTTCCATGTAAGGAGAAAACAGATCTTTAGGAAAAAAACTACTTGCAAAGTTTTAAGAGGTTGCATGTAATTTCAGTCTTGAAATTTAACATTTTGGAATATGATATGTATTTGATTGTCTTACAGTAGTACTTTGTCATACCCAAATATTTTTTCATTCTACATACTGCATAAAAGAAGTAAAATAAACCAACAAAACCAACGAAACTTGCAGCCTATATTATACTTGCAGAAGTTCCTTTTTAACCTCAATTGTTAAGAGATCGAATTGAGAAATTGGAACAACAGTTGGGCACATTAGTAGCCAAAAAACCTGGACTAGATGTACCAACAAGACAAATACGTAGCGTATCAGTGGAGGACACCCAGGTCCCTGAAGTAGCGGACCTGGATGTTTCAGAAGTCAAGATTTCTAAATAGGATCTTGAAGCTCCATCTATGGAGGATCTGTTTGAGATCCGCCCAATCATAACTCAAAAAACAAAAAAAGTGCAAGATAGACCAGCAGGGGTGCCTCCTGACCAATGGCCCCCTGCTGAAACATGCTTGCATGTGACAGCTCGCCCATACACGGCAAATGAGTTGATGGACCTAGTACAACGGTTCCATCAGAAACCAAGAGAAAGTGTACCATCATGGCTCCTGAGGTTATGGGATGCAGGAGCTGAAAGCGTACTAGTTAGTGGGACAGAGATGTCAAAACTAGCATCTATAACTATACACCCAGCCCTGAGGCAAAGATTATATGCCGCCATCCATTATACTAATGAGAATCATTCTATTATAGATTGGTTGATGGCAGCATGCCGCCTAGCATGGCCTAACAAATCTGACATTCCACTCAATACTGGTTTATGGTCCTCTATGGAGGACCTTGAAACATACATCTGGGAACTGGGTATGAGAGAGGCTATGTATTCAGAAACCTTTGAAAGCCCTGATACAGAAAAATTTACGGCAGGTATGTGAGACCTAATACTACAGCAAGCCCCCTCTCACCTTTATGGGACTTTGGTCTCCATACTAAACCCCTTGGTGGCTTCGGAGGCTGTCGTCCAACAGGCAGCCCAGTTGGTGGCAGACCTTGGGGAAACGGAGCGCATAAGAACCAGGCGCAATGTCCGTATGGTAGAAGAAGCTGAGGCATTCCCAATTAAAACTGTCCCACGGATACCCCGATCGGGCCCCAAACGGGTATCCCAGAAGACCATGTTCAATGATCTTATATGGGCCAGGGTTGCCTTTGCTAAAATCGATGGGCAACCCAACCATGTGTTGTTACAGCTCTGGAAACAACTTAGAAATGATCAAAAATTTCAGAGTACTCCCAGAAAATTGGGAGTATGAATAATACAGGCAGCACCAACAACAACCTGGAATTTGGCTGACTTTATAGTCCCAAATAGAAGGAAGAAACATCCACAGGTGTCATGGGCTACAGTGCCTGAACCACCTGCGGTAAAATACTTAGACCTAGCAAACTTCATGGAGTAACGAAGGACTCTGGTCCCCCTAGGGCCTCCAGATGTGACCGGAGGCCCTATGTAGAATTAGAGGTATTTTGGTCAGAGAAGAATATTCAAAAGGTGATGGCTCTAGTAGACACTGGTGCGGAAACATCAATTATATATGGAGACCCAACAAAGTTTAAGGGCAATAGAGTGATGATTGGTGGGTTTGGAGGACAGACCATTCTGGTCACCCAAACATGGTTGAAATTGGGGGTTGGGTGTCTCCCACCCCGGGAGTATAAAGTGTTGATTGCCCCAGTCCCAGAATACATCTTGGGCATGGACATTTTATGGGGTCTGGCTCTCCAGACAACTGTGGGAGAGTTCAGACTTCAGCAGAGGTACATTGGTATCCGGGCGATACAGACAGTATTGAGGGGCCATGTGAAACATGAGCCCATTTGTTTGCCGAAACCACGCCAGATTACTAATGTAAGACAGTATAGACTCCCAGGGGGGCAGGAAGAAATATCAAAGACAGTGCAGGAACTAGAAAATGTAGGTATTATAAGACCTGCACATAGTCCATATAATTCCTCCATACGGCCAGTGTGAAAGTCAGATGGAACATGGAGAATGATGATGTATTACAAGGAATTGAATAAGGTCACGCTGCCCACCCATGTGGCCATACCCAATAGTGCTTCCCTAATGGACACACTCAGTAGGGAAATCAAGACCTACCATTGTGTCCTGGATTTGGCAAATGTGTTTTTCAGTATTATGATTGCTGAAGAATTGCAAGATCAATTTGCATTTACATGGGGAGGCAGGCAGTGGACCTTTCAGGTCCTGCCACAGGGGTATGTGCATTCGCCAGTCCATTGTCATAACTTGGTGGCGTGTGACCTAGCTATCTGGGGAAAACCTAATGTCAACCTATATCACTACACTGATGATCTCTTGTTAACATCTGACTCACTGGAAGCAGTAGGAGAGGCAGCAGATTCATTAACCACCTACCTACAAGAAAGAGTATGGGCTATCCTTAAAATCCTTAAAAGGTCCAACGTCCAGGCCTGTTCGTAAAATTTCTGGGGGTAGTCTGGTCAGGAAAGACCAAAGTACTACCCAATGCTGTCGCAGATAAGGTTCAGGCATTCCCAGTTCCTACAATGCCAAAGTAGCTGCAAGAATTTTTAGGTATATTGGTGTTCCTTTCTACCTCATTTAGCACAGCTGCTGAGATCTTTAAATAGACTCAAGATAAAGGGGCAACTATGGGCCTGGTGGGGAACAGAACGTGATGCTTTCCAACAGGCAAAATAGGTGGTTCAATAAGCCCAGGCATTGGGTATATTTGATCCTATCCTCCCAGCTGAATTGGATGTTCATGTTACTCAGGATGGCTTTGGCTGGGGTCTGTGGCAACGTCAGAGTTCTGTTCGAACCCCCATTGGTTTCTGGTCTCAGGTCTGGCATGGAGCAGAAGAGAGGTATAGTATGATTGAAAAACAGCTATTGGCTGCCTATTCTGCATTACAAGCAGTAGAGCCAGGAACCCAGACAGCCGAAGTCATAGTTAAGACACTGCCAGTTCAGGGGTGGGTAAGAGATCTGACCCACCTTCCTAAGACAGGGGTGGCCCAGGCACAGACGGTGGCACGATGGGTCGCCTATCTCAGCCAGAGGAGTAGTCTGTCATCCTCACCGCTGAAAGAAGAACTCCAAAAGATTCTAGGCCCAGTGACGTATCATAGTGATGCACCAAAACAAACCTTGGTTGCTCTGCCACAGAAGAGTCCCATCCAGGAAGGAAAAATATCCCATTCCTGAAGATGTCTGGTACATGGATGGGTCCAGCAAGGGCAACCCAAGCAAGAGGAAAGCAGTAGCATGCCATCTTGCCACCAGCACAACCTGGTTTGAAGAGGGGGATGGTCAAAGCAGCCAGTGGGCAGAGCTGCGGGCTGTGTGGATGATTATAACCAAAGAACCTGGTGACGGTATCCTGAATATCTGCACAGATAGTTGGGCTGTGTACCGGGGGCTCACTCTTTGGATCATGCAGTGGGCTACCCAGGACTGGACTATCCACTGCCGACTGATCTGGGGCAAAGATATGTGGTTAGACATATGAAATACAGTCAAACACAGAACTGTACGTGTCTACCATGTTTCTGGCCACCGACCCCTACAGTCACCAGGAAATGATGAAGCTGACACACTGGCCTGAGTTAGATGGGTTGAGAACTCACCATCTGAGAACATCACCTACTGGTTGCATCAAAATCTGTGGCATGCAGGACAGAAGACCATGTGGGCAGCTGCCAAAGCATGGGGACTGCCTGTACAATTATCGGACGTAGCTCAAGCATGCTGAGACTGTGATACCTGCTCCAGAATGAGACCGAGATCGTTGCCTGAAACAACAGCCCATCTTGCTGGAGGACACAATCCTCTGCAGCGATGGCAGGTTGATTATATTGGGCCCCTCCCTTGATCTGAGGGGGTGAGATATGCCCTAACCTGTGTTGACACCACGAGTGGGCTAATGCAGGCCTATCCAGTACCAAAAGCCAACCAGGCATATACCATCAAGTTGCTCACAAGATTGATGGCTGCCTACGGGACACCACAAGTCATTGAGAGTGACCAAGGAACTTGTTTCATGGGTGCAGTGATACAACGCTGGGCAGAAGAGAACAATAATGAGTGTCGATTCCACCTGCCATACAATCCAACGGGGGCAGGCCTTATTGAGCGTTATAATGGTATTCTCAAGGCTGCCCTGAAGACAGACTCTCAGTCTCTGCAGGGGCAGACAAAGAGACTCCACAAAACCCTTCGAGATCTGAATGAAAGACCTAGAGATGGCAGACCCAGTGCCTTGAAAATGTTGCAAACAAAATGGGCATCCCCGCTTAGGATCCAAATTACAGGTACAGATAATAAGGTAAGACCTCAGGCTGGCCGTGAGAACAATCTTCTGCTCCCTGCCCCTGAGAACCTAAAACCAGGCACCAATAAAATAAGATGGCCTTGGAAGGTGCAGGTAGAACCACGATGGTGTGGCCTACTTGCACCTTGGGGGTGATTATTGGAGGTGGGGGGTTCGGTAGTCCCTCCGGTAATTGGTACATGGCCTACTGATATTGTGGTCAACACTCCAGTCTTTATTGCTAAAGGAACCCCTATCATGTCTCTGTGGCAGATCAGGACACCCCCTTTGGTGCCTGATCTAATTGTGCAGCCACAGACATTGGGCTAAAAGGTTTGGTACAGGTGGCCAGGGCATGCCCCTGTACAAGCTGAAGGGTTGACCCAACATAGGTATGTGGCCTGTATCTTACCCTGGAGGGCGGACCTTCCCCTCTTGGTACCTTTGAAACATCTATATTACTCCCCGTGAGTCTATGAGTCACCGGAGGGAACCAAATGATGCTGAAGTGTTCCAGAGTTGCTATAAGATCATGTGCAACATCTGGTGATGGTCTACCTAGGACTGATGAAGAGTAGGACGGACCTGCACAACGTGACCACATGCTTCCAGTAGACACCACTGAGCACTGGCCCAAGGAAGAACACGAGCCGTACGCTGATCATCACTCATCCCAGTTTACATTGATACACACTGCGACGGGTTATTATGTAAAGCGTCTCGATATATTGGGTCTCTGTATTAAGGAGGGCTCTCTTACTTAATCAGTGGTTCATGTTGTGAAGGGGTGGAGTGTATGGGAACTGTTGAATCACAGCCTGAACCACTGATTGATCACCTGAGGCAAGCACTGAGTCAGCTGCAGGGGCACAACTGAGTGTGATTGGAAGGGGTGGAGTTTGACTCCATCTCTCTCAAGACCCCACTTAAGGGCTGACCACCACCAGGGAAGGATCTCTGGTTGGAGATCCCTTCCTGATGGAGTTATCAGCATGCCTCAACCATCATCAAGGTGAGCCATTCTCTTTTACTATTTGTTTGTATACCATCTACTTAAGCCTCCTGAAAATATATCACCTTTCGTGCTATTTTCCTTTGAGTGCTTTTTTTGGGGTTATTTGCCCTACACACACACACACACACACACACACACACGCACACGCACACGCACACACCACACGGAAGATTAAGGCAGCAAATGAGGCCAAATGCTGTCCAATGATTCATTACAAATTCTGAGCTATTAAAGAAGACAGGGAAGTTAGCAATAGTAAGAGAAATCGTAGCAAACAGTTTACAAGGCAGGAATAGTCACCACCAGGGATCTAGAGACATCTTGTTGGTCCATAGGGAGGCAGCAAGTCAGTCAGCAATGTCTTGTTGGCCTGCATGGCTGCAGTTCAGTGGAGGGGATACCTGTTCTTTCTCAGAATTCTTCAGGTTTTTATCCTCTCAATCGCAGCTGATTGCTAAGGGTACTCCTGCCTACCCCAATTATCAGGGGCATCATGTCCTGTTTGTCACAGTGACAGTAGTTGTTGGAGTGCCTGCACTTTCTTCAGGAAGAACAGCACATCTGTCTTCCTGCCACTGTGTTCATGGCAGTTAATAGTTAACTTCAGAAGCTTGTTGAGCAGGTTGCAACTCAGATGGGTGCTGCTAAACAAAGCTTTGAGCCAGAAGTTGTCCTGGCCTCTTACAACCAATTTGGGGTTGTCCTTTTCTCTCCTAAGTACCTCCCAAACTTCACGTAACACTCCCATCTGGGCACTGCCTACCCCTTCACTAACCACTTCATCCCCGTTTTCTATTTGCACTGCTACTGCTTGTTGTTCTTATACTTTCTCTGTGCCTGGTGGTGTCTGTAAGTCAGACATTCCTCATTCCCTCCTGGAATGGACAGACTTCCTTTATCAGAGAAGTGGCGATTTGGTTTAAAGACTGCATGTTAACAATATTCTGTACAGGGAGAGTCATAAGCACCTCTTCCGTAACATTAAAGAGGTGACTGTAATGATGCTATTGAGTACACCACTTCCTTAATGTTTCACACTGTGTTACTCCAGTGGACTGAGGTGTCCCTGCCAGCACCAGCCTTAAGACATGCAGGACCCACTGACCTCTGTAAGGTGGTTTGCTCTGCCATCTGGAATGCTAAAGTTACCACAAAGAGCCCCTTTTCCCAGGCAAAGTGTGGTCTTTCAGCATCCTTAAAGCTGCATGAGAAAAACTCTTAGGGTAACTATTAGAAGTCGTCAGCCATAATGAGTTCTTTCAGCACTTTTTGTAAGAGTGTTAGATTAGATTACATTGTTGGGTATTAGTGAAGCTCTCACAAATATTTTCCAGATATTTGACAGCAATTTAACATTAAAGGCCCTATCCCCTAAAAAAAGCCTTTGTTTTGTAAGTCCTGTTGCTCTTATATAATTTAATAATCATTTTAATAATGTTAATCATGTGGTATTGGTTTACATATTGTACATTATCGTTGGTATTCCACTTTAATTCAGCAATGCAGTAGTACTGAAATGTAAGAAAAAAAAGCATTAGCATTTTAGTATAAAGTCTAAAGTATTTTCTGTTGGTAATTTTGCTATCCTCACAGTCAAGAAGTCAATCCAGGTTTTGCTTAAGATTGCAGATTGTACACAATTGTGATGATGCTTTTATTTTAACAACAAAGGTATTTCTAGAGTATTTAGGAGACGTAAAGTGCAACAAAGCTCTCTGCAGCAAAGACCTTTACTTTCTTACCTGAAGTTAGTAAAATATTTGTTCTTGATTTCAGAAAAGATTTTGCTACCTGTGTAAATACTGGAATGTTATCGTCATACACCAAAAGGAGAGGAGAGGCTTTGGCGAAGTTAAAGGTTTTCTGTAGTAGAATTTTCTTTTTCTTTTGTGACACATTATAGCTGAACAAAAAGGAAATCTAGAAATGAAAAAACACATCCTATCTTTCCACTTGCTATACACCTGACTACAGCTCATCATGCCAACCTGTCATGTTAACAAACTACAGAATCCTTTCTCTGAGCCTAGAAAGCTCTCACACATACTAGTGAAAATTACAGAAATGAGGAATTCTAGATAGTGTCCTCAATCTCTTTGGATGGCTTATGATTTCTTTTCACCAAGCTTAATACACTCACTGAAATCTGCTAAGATACAACTCTATCTAAACATCAGCTCATACATAATACTCAGGATAATTTTCTTGTTCATACCAATCTGCCAAAGATCATTCTTTTTTAGACTTGCATGCTTTTCTTATTAAGGAAACATGCCACTTAAGATACTACTATTAAATTTTAGGAATGTTTTTTAAAAAATATTTTGCTGATTTATGGCCACAGAAATTCAGAGAACTGAATATAATTTTAGGCCACTTTTCTCTCATTTATTATGACTGAGTGAAGGTCCTGTGTTACTACCTTTTCTGAGAAGGAAAAACAAACTATTTTCAACGTATTTGATCAGAAGAGAGGAAGGAAGGAATTTAATTTCACCTGTTAACTTAGCCTTATAACTGACAGCAGTGCACAAGATTATTAGAAGCTCAGTGTGCTGAAGGATAGACATAAAACCCAGATTCATTTATGTTAAACCAGTTAAAATGTTATAATCAGAAAGTGCACCAATAGTTCTGATGTGCTCATTGTTTAACTAAAGCACCTGTGGTCTCTTTCTGGAACAGAGTGTCGTGGTTTTGTGATTTTTGTTGCTGGTATTCCACATCATAAAATCGTGTAGTGCACTGGGAGTTAAAGAGTTAATGTTCCAGCTCCATGGATCATTGATAGTTCTGGGTATACCTGTCTCAGAGGACTACAGGGAACTACACACCCCAGAGGATTCTGCATTGTATTGTGTTTTTTTCTGTTTTCTGCTTAGAAGGAAAGATAAACTGTTCCTGTGTTACGAGACACAGGCTCTTTTCTTTTTGAATTGATCCAGCAGTGAGTGCTCCCTTGCTGTCTTGCCTTCAGCATTTAGTATAAGGCCTTTGGTCTCTGGACACACTCTCTCTCGTTTTATTTGATTTATTAGCTTCAATTTCAATTATATTCTACTATATTGTGTTATTTTGCATTCTGATATCTTATTTAGTAAATTACCTTTCCTCCTCAGATCATTTCTACTGTTTTCTTTCTAGGCCCATCTCCCTTTTCCCTTTCCCAGGGTGTGGGTCCGTGGGTCCCCCACCCCAACTGTCATGGAACCAGGCCAAACCAGCCTGTAAACTGTTAACACAGAGAAAAAGAAGAAAGCTGGAGGATACAGGGGTGTGGAGATACAGTTAGAAAGCAGGACTGTAAGTACTGCTCAGCTTGTAGCAACTGACATAGATTTATTAGCAATCGCAGGCCACAGGCCTTGGCAAGAGAAAGCGGGATCCTGAGAAAAGAGTAAGAGAGTGTTTTGTACTATGTGTACATAGTACATACCTGGCTTGTTTAGAACAAGGCATTAATTAAACAATGTCACTTAGTAACAATATTACTTAGTTTCATTTTAAACAATACAGCCTCCTTACATGAATACTATTGTATAGCTATAGCTGAAAAAGGTATATGATCTTGGCCATGTGTGTTAATATAATTGCAATTGTTAGAGGATAGAAATAGATTGTAAGAGAATGTAATGGATTGTAATAGACTGCAATAGTTTGTAACGGCTTCAAGAATAAAAGGGTTTCATGCTTGCATTAAGCTGGAGACCCCGTCTCTATATTACCACTGCTGTCACAGGGGTAGAATAGAGAAGATAAGAAAATTAAGGGAATATGGAGAAGCAAGCTCTCATTCATCGTATGTGAGAAATCTCTGTTCAGAATGCTTCCAAAGGTTATTGTAGAAACATCAGTTCTAGTAAAAATCATGAGTCTAGACCAGAGGCCCTTTCTCTCCAGGGACGAAGTGCTTAATCCAATGCTGTGCAAGCAAAAATCCTGAGCAGGGGAAGAAAACACACATCTGTTGGACTCCAACTATACTCAAGATCCCTTATTCTTGTCAGCTAGAGGAAATGACAGTCTTTCATAAGTCAAATCTATGATAGATACAGATTTAAAAAAAACAATCACTATATGCACTGTATCATACAGTAAATAAGGAAAGTAGATAAAAATTCATGCATGCTTTAGACTTCTTAGACTTCTGTTATGCTAAAATCACTGCGAAATCCTGTTGCTCAAGTAGCAAGCCATTGGTTTGCTGGAGCAGTATGCTATGAATTTCAGCACTATGCTGAAGTAGTTCTGAGTCTTCTGCATTTCTCTTTGGAGACTTGTCTTCTGACAAGAGATTACTTCAGACATTAGATCATTTTCAACAACATTCTTCAGGGGTTATGCTTCAGACTTAAATCCTTGTAGTCTTTACACACTGAGTAAAGTCCTAACAGACACTAGTTTTTGCTAGTCTAGGGCTGCTTTCATTCTCAATATGTACAGTGTTTTTTACTTTACTGAGAATATTACAATTCAACAGGCTGATGGATTCAGCATTTTCTGCATTGCCCCAGTCAATTGCTAGCAGGTAAGACTGGTTTCCTTGAGCTCTACTGCTTAATAAGTTGTTTAGCATAAAAGATCCATGTTACTGATGAATTTCCAGCCAAACTGTCTGTTCCTGTCTTATGGTCTAAATGTCTCAGTCATAGTGTGGTTTAGACTGTGGCCTTGTTCCACACGGCAGCTGAGAGCAGAGCAGCATATACTGTTCTTATTGACAACATCTGGAAGCTCAGAGTAACATTACCAGCAGATGAAACAATCAAAATATATTGTTTTGTTTATGGCACAATAACATCATGCTGATCTTCCCAGAGCAAATGAACTTGTTCCTCAAACTTTATTGGTTGCAGCTGAGATTAGAAGGAGCCACAGATGTGCCAGGAGTACAGTCCAGGAACTTTGCTCACTTCACCCTATGTGGAGATATGACCAGTAGCACAGTTAAGATTTTAACAGGCTTGTATCACAATGAGTGTACCACAGCTTGGAACTGCAGTGTTGTCACTCAAGTCCAGGAATGAAACTTGCCTAGCTGAATGACAGATTAGAAGGCTGACGTTACCTTATTGCAGTGCTGGGTGAACAGGGTATTTTTCCTCCTGGCATGCACACCCTGGAGCTAAAGCACACAGATTTTATACATTCAATGTATTTGAATATTCATACAATTTCCATGAAGTGCTCACCTATTTCAAGAATTTCTGTACAAATTAAAATCCAATATTATGCATGAACTGTATTAATATAGGGTTCTTGTAAGGGGTCTTTAGTGGTTATGGAGTTCCACTGGGAGGTGCTAACCAAGAAAGATTGTGTACTAAGTAGGCCAGGTCTCATATTTGGTTAAATTATTTGCAAAATATCAGCTGCTGACTAATTTTCTATTATCTTGTTGACATTTTTCTGGTATCTATATTGTCAGTCCTAGCAAGGTACAGCATATCTCCCCCCTGCTTGTAGAATGCTGAGACTTTGCTTTTAGGCTCCAAATTTCCTACTTATCTAAGAAAAGGAAACAATTTTCCCTAGACTGAATACCAGTTTGCTGAAGACACTGAATTAATTATTGAAAGCTCTGAATTAATTGCCAGGTGTCACTGTCAGTGAGCCTTTACTTCTAAACTAAGTGTACAATAACAAACGGCATGGCTTTGTCAAAGAGAACTTCCCTGAATTTGACAAGAAGCATGCAGGCAGAAACAGTGCTTACTATTTTAAAGCAGGTACTTTCACTGCATCTGTAAACAGTATATGCACTGTATCTCAGCAGTTTTACTTACTGAAAAATGAAGTCTGAATCAATATATTGAATCATGAGAATATTCTGAGAACAACTTGAGCAGATAAAAGCTGAAGGACAGGAGACTTGTATAAATGTAAACTCAAGAACAAACTGCAGAGGTCATAAAATTTGTCAACTGAAGATAAAGTAGAATAGATGTCTGGTTTTTGAAGATAAAATGGCAAAACATGCCTCAGTGTAACATGAGTGGAAACCACTTTGGGCTTCCCCCCCTTAAAGGCTGGAAATTTACAGTGATAATTACTATTAGATTTAATCCTATGACAACCAGAGATATCAGTCATTTCTTAGAATTTCTGCCCATCTCCTTGGAATGTAGTCAATACGCATGTGCTATGCTTTTGAATATGTAGCCGTTTCTCTCTTTGGGGTGCATGATTGGTGAGTGATCCCCATGCACCCAGTGCTTTAGTAAAGAGAATACCTGCTTGACATAACTCACTGGTGTGCCAAGTTACTTTGCCAGTTTTCTCAGTTTCAATATTGACTTCAGACAAACTGAAAATTTGAATCAAAAGCAACTATTTGTGTAGTTTGACTAACTCAAGTGGGGAAGAGATCTTTATTCTCTTTAAGAGAATATTGATGCACCCACTTGGGATATGAAGCTCCTTGGTTCAGTCCTACCGAGATAGATGTTACCCTTCTGATGAACATCTGAGAACATCACCACATTAAGGGTATTCTGCTTTAGAGGGATGAGAGAAGATTACTTAGTCTGAATGGATGCTGTTCTCAAGTGGGTATTAACGTGAAGTAACTGTGCAGGCCAACAGAGATAAGAAACAGTAACTGTAGGTTAGTGCCTTCACTCTTGTAGTCAAGATACTCACCTGGAAAGTGAAATATCTTGGTTTCTGTCCCTGTGCTAGTGGTCACTTGAATACTTTTAAAAAATCTTGGTAACTTCAACATAGGCACTATTTAGCACTAGCAAATCATGTGTAGGGCTAGCTGTTTTACTGGCAGCTGGGATTAGAAATTTCTTGGCAGGAGAAGGCAGTAGATTCAAGTGCTCTGTACAAGCATCTTACCTACTGGTTAAGGTAGACAGAAAGAGTGTAATTCCTTCCTCATTATTTTTCTGAGTAATTTGAGATAAAAAAAAAAAAAGCTTTTTGTTTTCAATACTTTGCTTTCATTAGATCTGGCTACAACAAAACTAAAAATACCTGTCTTGACTCCTAATGTTTTTTTTTTTTTTTAACCCTTTGTTACTCTAAGATAAAAAAAAAACAAACAAAAAAACCTTACCTTTATGTTTAAATGCGTTGTTTGTCTAGACTAAGATCTGAAAAACCATTATAAAAAAAAAAAAAGTTTTTGCTTGGGAGGACAGCATCAGAATCCAAAAGATCTTGATGAATTGAGAAACTGGTCCAAAATAAAAAGAAATCAAGATAACTGTGAAAGATCACAAACATGAAGCTGTAACAACAAATGAAAAATACAATTGTGTGATGTATACAGGAGTCTTTCTAGGGATAGACACACCTTCAGCACACCTCTCCAGCCAAAACATCAGCAAGTGCACTGTTTCTATCACCTTTAGCATCAACATTCAAGGAAGATATAGTCTTTGTGGAAAGTCAGATCAACAGAAAAGTGACTAGAGATGGAGAATCCTGAAAGGCTGCATGTTTATGTTTTTAGTCCAGAAGACTGAAGCCATAAAGGCAAAGTGAATCATTTTATAAAGGACTAATCAGTTGTACTCTCTTCCCAATTGTTGAAGGACAAATACTGATTTCCCTTTTCATCAAGAATATAATTTATAGGTTAAAAAAATAAAAGGTGAGGGGAGCAGGAAGGAATATTTTATTTTCTTCCTAATAAGATGAGGCCATGTAAGGATCTGTAGAAGCTCTCCCACTCTGCTTCAGGGGGTGATTTCTCAGATATCTAGACTCATGTTAGAAAGAAAGAAAAATAAACTGGAGAACTTCTTTGGGCACAGTCTTAAATGTAAATGTTCACTGGGTATTTCAAATCTTTGTGTAGTATTATTAACAATGAAATGAAGGTTAACTGCAAACCAATCACTACTGGAACTTCATCAACAAAGATGATATCACAGGCAAATACCAAATATCAAGTCACTTTTTTTCTTGCACTAGTAGTTTATCTGCAATGTTGTGTAAGGGCTAGTAGTGCCCTTACAGTATGGAATGAAATATGTGTTTACATTGAGATCAGAAGCTGTCTCCTCATCATAGAGAGTATACATAGTGGGAGAGGGCATCTGATTACCACTGACAGACCAAGTAAGGTATGGTAGAGTAAGAATGAAGCTAAATACTTAGACCCTCTGTTGTGGTTTTGTGATATTTGTTGTTGGCATTCCACATGAGAACATCATGTAAAACAGTGGAAGTTTAAGAGTTAATGCTCTGGGATGGGAGGGGAGGAGTGGCAACTGAAGTGGGAGGCAGAGGGTGGAGCTCTTGACAGGACGCCAGTGGCTCTCACTGGTTATTTTTGCTCTCTGGGTTTGCTATGGAGAAAAACGTGTTTTCCCTGCAAACTACTAGCATAAGATTTTGTATTTTTGGACACTTTTGCTTCTCTCTTTTTTTTTTTTTTTTTGTTTTGTTGGATTTAGTAAATTACTGTTTCTCCTCAGATCATTTCAGTTGATTTTTAGATCCATCTGCTAACTCTTCCACCTCTTCCAGAGTGCAC
This sequence comes from Callipepla californica brunnescens, assembly GCA_023055505.1. Classification (NCBI taxonomy): domain Eukaryota; kingdom Metazoa; phylum Chordata; class Aves; order Galliformes; family Odontophoridae; genus Callipepla; species Callipepla californica. The sequence continues at coordinate 91,238 of JALIRH010000034.1, read as the reverse complement.
AGCTCTGCTTGGGGCCAGCTGCACTGCAGAAGGCCAGGCAGTTTTGTTTTTTTTTTTCCCTCTCCTTTTATTATTATTATTATTATTATTATTATTTTATCCCTGTCACTGACCCAGATCTACTGATAATTCTGTGACAGTTATTAGTGGAGAATGCGGGCAAGCATGGATCTCTACTTCATTTTAAGAGCATTGTATAGAGGACTAAGGATCATTATGTTCCCTGGAACATGCTGGTTTCTTTTGAAGTTCATCATGTTCTGTGTTGGAGTTACATATACATATAGGCAATTAAGGGCACTGATGAAGATACCTACCTGGTACCTCTACATCCTGGCTAATTAACAGACAGTATGATGTTTGGACTGGTTTCCAGGTTCTCTTCTCAGTTCCTTATGCATGCTTGGGATGCCAACTTAGGGACTGTGTTGTCTGTCTCCCTGAATGTATTCCTTGCAATAGAAGTTTACGTTATGTGGAGGAAGCTTTTCCCAAAACTGGAGAATGCTGAGTGGCCCCAAATATGGAGAGGTTCAGGAAAGAGGTTAGAAACGTGGGGACCCCCAGTATCATGGGATTTTACTCCTGAACACCTGTGGGACCATGAAAAGTGAATATTTGAGTAAGGGTTGGTGCAGTTCAGAAGGATCTGAGGAGGAACGGCTTATTTGGGTCAGGGCTTGTGCTTACTGAGCTCTATATAATACTGTTCTGGAGAGAGACAGTTTCCAAACTGAAGTCCAAACCCAAAGGGAGAAATATCTAAGTCAAACCTGACTGATCACAGGAACTGTATCAATGTCAGTTGCCCCTGTGGAAGGCCAGAAATGGAAACAGGTGTCCTCGTATCTAGAATGGAAAGAAGAATAAGCAGAGGAAGTAAAGGAAGATCCAGGTGAGGGGCCCTCCCAAAACCCGACTTCACCAAGAAAGGCAACTGAGAAAAGTAAGAGACATGGAGAGGAGAGTGTGAAGGAGGGAGGCACTGTTACCACTATTCATCAACCCCTGAAAATGACTGAAATTCAAGGCTCAAAAAAAAAAAGAATTTATATGGCTATAAACTGTTGTCACCTGGTTGCTTCAGTGTTGGGACAATGGGGTCAGTAGCATGTCCCTAGATGGTAATGAAGCTTTCCAACTAGGAAACAAAGATGATCTTGCTCTTGGGAATATTATTCATATTGGGACTGACCCAAAATGGAGAAACTGTTAATGAGATGAATCAGGAACGAATGTGGCTAACTTGTGAGGCAGCTAACACTACTGCCTTTTCTATGGCAGGAGAACAACCTGATATTGTGTTGGTGTTTCATATGTAGTAAAGCAGCTCTCTTGCTGTGATCTATTGACACTCAGCCCTTGCCCCCTCTCACACACACTGTGTGTATGCCAGCAGTCCCAAAGTAGATTGCTACATATAAATGAGAAGGGTGTAATATAATATAGAAGTGAAACAGTCTACGAAGCTTAGAGACACAGAGAATGAACAAACACAGAGAGGGGCTCCAAGCACTGCCTTTGAGGCAGGCAGTATGACTTTATTAACTGGTAGTGATGAAAGTGCACTTTTTAGTGTCAGATTTTTGATCATGGGAAGAATCAAGAGGAACAGGACCTAGATGAGATATCTAAAGTAATGGAAATTATTAGTAGAAAGAAGCAGGAAAAAATTCTTTTAATTAGGAAAAGTAACCATAGCTCTTCCCACCTATAGCCATACCCAATGCTATGTGTACCCTCATGTTAAGGAGTGACTGCAATTATAAGATTAATCTCTTGTCACACATGAAAGCAGTTTCACTAGCAGATGTACTTGCAATGGCTGACCGTAACAACAGACAGCTCAATGCTTTGGCCTGTGCATTTGCCAAAAACATCAGTGTTACTTCACAAGCTAGCATCACTATAATCCAAGAATCAGGACAAAACTGCATAGTTATATTGCAGAATGTCAGCAGTTTACGGGCTGGTTTGGCCCAGTTCCGTGATGCTTTGTGCCGGGGACCCATGCACCCACTCCCTGGGAAGGGGGAAAGGGAAAAGGGAGATGGGCCTAAAAACAAAACAGCGGCAACAATCTGAGGAGGGAAGTTAATTTACTAAATAAGATATCAGACAGTAAAATAACACAATATAATACAATATAATTGGAATTAAAGCTAATAAATGAAATAACATGAGCAAGAGGGAGTGTCCGATAAACTGAAGGCCTCACGCTAAACGCTGAAGGCAAGACGGCAGCGAGCACCCACTGCTGAGTCAATCCGAAAGGAAAGAGAGCGTCTTGTGACACGCAGTTTTTATCTTTCCCTCTGAGAGGAAACACGTAAAAATACAAAGCAACACAAAGTCCTCTGGGAAACATAGTTCTTCTCTTCTGAGACAGGTATATGCATAATTATTGATGATCCACAGAGCTGGAGCATTAACTCTTTAACTCTTAATGCACTACATGATGTTATGATGTGGAATACCAATACCAAAAATCATAAAACCATGACACAGAATTACGCTTCAATTGATTATTTGCTGTTACACCATAATCGTGGATGCAAGGATTTCAAGAGACTGTGTTATTTCAATATCTCTGATAAATCCTAGCTGTTAAAGGAGAAAATTAAGGACATTAAATCATTGTTGTAAGGAGTCAAGCAAGATAATGATAGTTGACTTCCCAACTTCTACCATTCATTGGGACTCATGGGGTAAGGAGCCTAGTTTATGTGAATCTGTGCAACACTGATGGGTGGATCTGTCTTTCTGATAAAATATAGTAAATATAATATATTAAAGTAAAATATAGTAAATATATAGTATATATAGTAAAATATAGTAAATATAATATAATTCTAGTGTAATATAATAGGCATTGGCCTAGTGAAGTGTTTGATAAATAGGCCTGTCTCTTCTTTCTCTGCTCCTTCTGTGATATTATGTATGCATCATCACTGTGGATGACCCCAGAGACTGTATCAACATCAGGCCTGATGACAAGCAGAGTCTGAGCCTCTGGGTGTAATGTGAGAGTGAAGTTATTTGTTTCTTTCTGGCTCAGACTCTGTGACAACACTATACTGAACTGTAACACTGTGAATTCTCACTCTTTTCCTCATTGGTTAAGAGATGGAGTTGCAGCTAACTGGTGACTAGAGACAAACCTGTAACAGTGAAGGCCTCAAAACAGAATCTGTACTGTGACAGTCTTGTGAAAGTTGCAGAACTTGGCTTTTCACTGAGCCAAGAAATTCAGCCATTTTTATGTTCTTCCCTTTGAGATAAAAGATACTCGAAGATACTTTTGCGAATAAAATCATCAAATAAAATCAGAGGCTAGTGAATTAGATGCACATGCTCAAAAATTGTTGTGCAAAAGCTTGCAAATTCCTTTCCAATTGGTCTTTACCCTATCACCAAATAAGGTTTTAGTTACAAAGGTCAATAGACAACTTGAACTTATAAACTTTGGACTTACTATGCAGGCCTAATATGTCACATACAAATGGGAACATGTACTACCTGAACTGGTAAGTCTGTAACCTATTAATACTTCTGCTAGTGAGGAAAACAGGAGGGGGGACAATGCATCGGGAAGAAGGGTAAATAAGAAGCAGTGACTTCAGATGTGTTGAGAAATACTACTGGAAAAAAATGCCCTCAGTGGACTCTCACTTTATTTAAATAAAGAAAGCTCTGTTTCCTTTTGGTATAATGGTAATTGAGCAAACCTATTTGATCGATTTTTTTTTTTTCTTTTTTTTTTTTTTTCTTTTACCCAACACCTTCATGCTAAAACAAAGAGTTTATTCCTTCCAAAATTGATTTTCTCAAGATTAAAATCATTTAGACAGCCAAAACAAAGGCAACTCTGGGTTACCACCTTTATCCCAGATAGTTTCTGAGCAGATTAATAGAGACTGGGTTCACTTTGTTAAAATTTGCCAAGTGTCAAGTCCTTGGAAGCACTTTGGTATGGAATTATAAAGAATGCATTTTTAGCATTTTGAAATTCATCTTTAAACCTGCCAAAACTGATGCACTGCTCCGTTTTCTGTACCCTCCAGGCTGCTGAACTCGTGAATCATGAGCAGAAATTAATTCCAGACTTGGTCTGCAGACATGGCAAGTATTGCATTAGACTTCTTGAGAATAACAATATGTTTTCAAGTTCTGTTGAAATCTTTTTGAATCTGTAGACTAGGCAACTTCATACCTCATTCTGCAGCTTTTCAAGGAATTGTTCTAGTTGAAAAGTCTTCCACTAGAATTAGTAACTGTTTATACATGTTGTTTTTTATGTTTTGTTTTTGTTTACTGAATCACGCTGATTTTTCATTTTTCCATGCTAAGCAATTATTAATTTTCAAAATGGTATTTGCTGAATTTTCAAATGAAAGAGATAAAACTGTATGCAAATCACCCTCCCTTCCCCAAAAGAGTTAAAATCAGCAACAACGTAATGAATAAATAAGTAAAAAGACCAAAACAAAATCCCACCATTTAAAAAGCAGAAACTAAAGCCAAAAAAGGACAAAAGGCTAAGGATTGATTGTACTGTGCAAAAAGAGAGGACAAGAAGAAAGATTGCAGAAGCTATGATTAATTTAAGCTTTTGTTTCTAAATACTTTTTAAGATTGTTTCATTTTAGTTGTGAACATAAGTGGATCATTGATTCAGCCTGCAGACTACATTTCAACAACATGCAAAAGCTGTTCCTTCTGCTATATTTTACTTTGATATTTTACAACTACTGCTGCCATGTTCCAACTCTGTGTTACCAAAACTGGGAGCATTAAGGAGAAAAATACCTGCAACCATTAACACTTCCAATGCTGCATTACATAAGCCTGCTATGGAAAAGACCACACTGCCAGTTGCTGATATTACTTCTTGTGGGGCACTGAGAGTTTTAGATAACAGTGATACAAGTTGCAGCTTTTAAAGTCCCTTAATGGATAAGCTTGTTGTTTTTTCAGATAATGGGTAGGACATTGTATATTTATGTACTGCTCAGAATAACATGTACATATATAACACAAGTAATGTATATAAGCTGATGATCTATTTTGCTAGGTGTTGTCATGCTCCAATATGAAGGAGGGAGACGAGGTTCTTTATGTGTATGTGTATACCTGATAGCGAGATTAAGACACAGAGGGTCAAATGTTAGCCTAACCAGTTTATTACAATTACTAGTTACTTAGGGATATGGGGAAAGGAAGGTGGGCAATAGAAAAGAGATGAAAAGCAAGGAGACTTGGCAGAATGCAAGAAAGAGAGAGAGAGATAGAGAGAGAGAGAGAGCATCACCACCGTGGATTCAGCGAGGTCCTTAGTCCGTTGATCTCAGGAACTCGTCTGGTCACCGCGGGGGATGGGAGAAAGCCGGGAAGTTTCGCAGCAAGTAGGCACCGTGGGGGGGGGGGGGGGGAGTTCTTCCAAAGAGGTTTTTCCCTCAGGAAAGTCTCTTCTTCAAAGTCTTTGGTTTAGTGGTGCCGAGTAAACCAACTGAGCAACTCAACACACCAATGAGTTATGTCAAGCAGGTGTTACCCCCCTCCCTCCCCCCGTTACAGCGCTGGGTACATGGGGGATCGCTCCACCAAACATGCACAACAAAGAGAGAAACGAATACATATTTAGAGAGATAGCACATGCATATTAATCACATTCCAAACTCTGGTTATACGGGGAATTAAACCTCAGGGTCAATTTTGCTGTAAATTTTCAAACCTTGAAGGGGAAGAGCTCCTCATTATTCCTGAAGAGAGACATCTGTTTGGTTATCTTGTTGGGACAACAGGATGTCTGTCCTGCTTTCTTATCGACAAGTTTATTAGTTTGATTTCTGGCCCAACAGATAAATAACAGGGAGTAGCACCTTCGGTGCCATGTATAAGTATTATTGTCCTTTGCGGTGATCAGCTTCTCCAAGCCATACCGCGAAAAGGACTCCTTGCCCTTATTTCTGCTTATCTTTACAACCATAAAGAGAGACACTGAGGCACTGCGACAACCATCTAGATAATTTGCAGTTGTCAATTAGTCTTATAGCCAGAAAGGCCACGTGAAGCAAGCTTTGAGACAACAAAATTAAAAACAGTTTCTGTCCTTCACAGGTGTGCACGTTTATGTGGAACAATCCCTCATGCATCTGGAGTTGTAATAAAATAATGCCTGCTTCTTAATCACACACTGGACTTAAGGAGCTCTCTTTCAGACTGACGTTTTTGTCCAGTAGCATACAGACCATACTGCAGAAGCAGCTGCAGGTAGAAGTCCTGTGGACCTCACTGCTTTGATCTGTCTGTACTTCTATATCTAGATCTCCTGGCCAGATGTTGCCTGGATCTGAAGCAACATCACAATATTCTTGGCTATTATATTTTGCCTAGGCATCAACTGGTTTTGATGGGAAAGATTGTTTCACCCAACTGGTCATTAGATGTAAATACACATGACAGGCATGAATAAAGCTCAAGCCTGGAACACAGTCATCACACCACCGGGATAATTTTGTGCTATATTGAAGGTCAGTGTCTCTGTGTGATACCGCATTGTACCAGCCAGACAGCTGTTTGCTCAGCACTCTCAGGACGATTTTAGATATGGGGATGCACAATGTTCTGGACAGACATGAGTCCTGTAAGTGCCATTATGCTGGATCTACAATCTGACAATGTGGCAGATAATGGAAGACATGGTTCAAGAGATGTGAATTGTCTAATTTGTGCAGATAAAGGGCTGTTGATAAAATGTGATGACAGTTTCAGTGTTAATACTGTGTGCACTACCTCTGTGATCAGAAGAATGTTTATTTTAAAGCATGGTACTTTTTTTCTTCAGATGTCTGTTTTAGACATTCAAAACAGAACAAAAGATCATTTGTATAGCATAGAGCTAGTATTAATCCTACAAAGGACTAAACATTCTTTCATCAGTGGATTTAATCATCTGCTTAATTTTAAGCATGTCAGTATCCCTGGGGAAACTGGCAATTAAGTCCTCAAAGTTAAGCAAGTGCTTAAGTGCTCTTCTGGATCAGAGCCAGAATACTCAGCACCTTGAAGGGCTGATAGTCCAGTCAATTAACTTCTGTTGAAAGCATTTATATTCAAAGTAAACAAAACAAAGCAAACAAAAAACACTATCTTTCTGTATTATCAAATTGGATGCAGGCCAAAACTGCCATTCCCACCACCACGTGCAGCTGTTCTCTGTGAAAAGGTTGTAATTCCAGTCCCTTGGATAAAAGTGTACTTTTCCATGTATGTGCCATAACACAGCAGTTTTCCATTTTTCTTAGCAATAGCAACATTTCCTGGTTACTGGTTATTTCCTTGTCTTCAGTGAAAACTATGTCAGTTTCCTATGGAATGTTTACAGGCAGGAACAGAAAACAGTCTCGGTTTATTACAAACCCAAAGCTTGTTTCCCAAACCATTAAGCCTCAGAAGCATGCCTTTCAACCCTGCAGGTTGATCTGCATCCAGGAGAATACTGGAAACAAGTTTTCAGGTGATGCAAGACTTCTGTCAGGTCCTCAACAAGCTTGTAGGAGGGATTTGAATGAACAATCTTTGATCTCAGGGAAGTCAGCATGGACAAAAGCTATGAGGTAAAGTGACACTGATGTATCCTTGTGTGCTCTGATTGCAGGAGGAAAACTTTCTGGAGCAACTATGACTCTCTTAATAAATGCCATAGAAGGTGTTGCTCTGGCTGGCACCTTCCTTGGTGGTAGCTTCCAAGTTCTACATTACGTGACCAGTTCATGTCCTTCCTCTTTGTGTTCCATGCCCATGTAGTTTAAAGATCAGCCTTGCTGATCTGTACAGATTCATATTTGCAGGCACAGACTATTTCACAGTGAAAAAAGTGAATGTAGTTTAAATGAGATACAAGCCTGTTGACAGCTCTCGTATGAAATTTACTGTAGTACCACTTGTCTTCAAGCCATATTCCTTGTGTCTGAATGGACTTCTTAACATGCCAGTGATTAAGTGCACATGGAGTTAACCACAGCACAGGGCAAAACTAGTTTTTGCTGCCACTGATGAGCAGAAGTCACACCGTTTCCTGTAATCTACATACTAAGACAATCCAACAGGGAACAGTGCCTCCCCACTACTTGGCCAGCCATCTCCTCCAGAATGAATCTAACCTTCTATTACTTCCCTGATGTCTTTTTTTTTCTCTCACTCGTGTACTCATGTACAACATAAAGTGTTTCCTTATATTACTTAGCCTCTCAGCTTTTCTCCTACTAGGAGACTAGGTTCTGCGTGTTTCTGCTCCCTTGCATGCTTGAAAGTGAGTGCATCCCAACAAATGATTTCTCACAGATGAAATAACTCCTTTTGTGAGGAGAAAACAGGGCGAGTGGGTTAGAAGGAAGCAGGAAAGAGAAGACAGTCCCTTCATTTTTAGTTTTTATGCTTTCAGTGCTTTCCCTAGCAATACTCTCTCAACTTGCCAGAACAAGTCTGTCTAGCCTTCCTATTAGCACTTTCATTTCAAATTTCTGCTGGAATGTACTCGTTTGTTAATTTTCCATGTGTTGTTTGTTGAAGTTAATGAAGAGCAGCTGTAGTACCCATCTGGACTCCTTCATCTCCTTCTCCCTCCTTCCCCCTCTTTGAAATCAGTTGCAAATGTTCAGCTGCTCTATCTTGAAGACATTATACACAGTTTTCAAGCAATGTTTGTTAAATAGATCTTCAGTTAGCTCAAAAATCCCCAGGTTTAGCTCTGGAAACACTCAGAAGCTGAGTTTTCACTTCAGTCACCTACCAGCTATACTAAGTTTTAAACCCCTGTCTTTCTATAAACCTAAGCAGTAGAAAAAGGTCTCATCTGCATTCTGTGTCCACCTTTGCTAAATCCCATGAAAGTTAATTAAGTGACATTTTTCTGCCTACAAATGGGCCAAAATATTATTTTGTTGTAATATCATCAGTCCTGCTTTTAATGCTTGCCACTTTCAGGTTCAAGTGACTTCAGAATGCACCTCTATAATCTATCTGAGTTACTATGTTTTGCCCTCTACAGTGGTACTGGAACAACAAGGTCACTTTCCTGGAAGGATATTAACTGCTCATTTATTCAAGAAAAAAAAAGAAAGAATTTGTAAGCATATCAAACTACATATAATAGTAGGACAGCCTGAGTGACTCTTTCTGCCTTCTAGATATTCTTCATTTTAAATGTCAAAGTGTATACTGCTGTTTTCCAGGAAATCTCTTTTACTCATTTACTGGTTGTATGTGGCAAGACTGAAAGGCAAATCTGAGGCCTATTTTTATATATGATTGTATTCAAGATTTTATTTTGTTGTTATGGCCAATAATGTGTACTTTCCAATGCCATGTAAACAGGTCTAATTATTTAAATATGGAGCACAAATTCAAGCAGTTTATAAAAAAATATAAGACTTCAGCAGCATAAAATGAAACACAAGGCTAAGACTAAAAACCAATCAAGTAAAACTAGGAAAGGCAATCTTGCTGCAAGACAGCATACTTTGATGAATTTTTTACTTTCACAAATGCAACCTGGCAAAATAAATTATTATTTTTTAAAATAAAAAAGCATAAAATAATTTATACAGCCTACAAATTATTTATCTAAGCTTCATACTATTTCTATACATTCTCATACTAGTAAAACTTTTTCCTGGAAACTCAAAGGTTGTAATGGTTCCCCGTCCTGTTAGATGAAGAAGAGAAAACAATATTCTTCAATTTTTTTAATGGAACAGGAATTAAAAATCCTACCATGCTGCAATTAATATTTTCTTCTAAAACTCAACACAATCCTATACTCTGCACGCATTGCTGACTACGTCCTCATGCTAAGCAGAGTGAAACACTTGCTGTTTCTAAACAGCAGGTCCACACAGTCTTTGAATGCCATGAGATATCTGAAAGAGCATTCAAGGCTTACTAAATAAAATATGGGAGTAGTCATGAGAAATATCTGTTTACTTCCCACTGGAGGGATGTGAGACTGTTCTGAGGAAGTAGCACTTAATAACAAAGCAACATTTTTGCATTGTGACACGAACTCAGTTATTCTTGAGAAATTACATCATCTGGAAAACAGTGCAGTAAGAGACAGCACATCTTTTATTATTCAGAGACTTATGCCGGTTAATATGGCAAAATTGCTATATCACGGAAATATGTTATGACAAGGGATATTTTAACAGAATTTTAGTGAAGAAAATCAATTCAATTAATTACGAAAAAGATTACAGTAAATAAAGTCAAACTTTTAAACCTCCACAACAAAGTATATTCCACAAGTAAGGTTTCTTTCATCAGTTAGTGTTGAACAGTGTAAAACTGTTAATTACAGAAAAGCTAAACACAATAAAAGATGCTTTTTATAGCATATTGTCAGCTCCATGTCTAGAGAGTAGTATAACACTGTACATTGATTCTAGATGAACAGAGAAAATTCTGATGGTTTGCAAATTATTTCCAGGAAATAGACTGGTATTAATTAGTTATTAAGCGTTACTGAAAGTCTTCATTGATTTCTATCATGACACTTCCATTACTGCAGTATCTGAGTACTTTCCTATTTTATTTTTTTCTTCTCCTTTTCCATGCATCTTTGCACTGTATGTTCATTTTCAAGAGGAGGAGTTAAAACAGAGATTGTGCCTTGCCTTTACAGAGGGCTTGAAATTTACCACTGTCAGCACTGTGGGATTTAACATGCAGGTGCATCAGTTCTTTAATAACCATTTAACCATAATAAATTACTATGACTTAGATTCCTTCAACAATATACTTAAAAGGATTTTATTGTTTCAGTATGGGATCACTTCATTTCAAAGCCCCTTTGAGTGGGAAAGCATCTAAACTAGCTTATAGGAAAAGCCCTAAGAAGAGGTAAGTTATAAGTCATATCAGTGCACAACTGACATTTATGGTGCAGAAGGTTCTCTGCTAAAAAGATGTGAGCCTTCACAGTTAGAATAGTTACGAATATGCAGCTGCTCTGGCTTGAACACCGTACAGAATATTTTCATTCAAATCTAGTTTTGTGACACATTTTCCTGTGAAATAATAGCTGAAAGGTGAATATGCAGTTACCTTGTGTCCATTTCCATTCAGTTTCCCATTGATCAGAGTCCTTATTTAGGAATGGAAATATCCAGGTTCAATTCTAGCCTCTGCCTGAGTGTGTTCAAATACCATTGTTTACTTCCTCTGAGAGTAACTAAATCACCAGTCTGTAAAAAATATATATATATTTTTTTAATGCTTCAAAGACTCTCCCTCAGTAGCAGTTTCACTCTGGTTTATACCTTCAGGTGGGAGGAGATGAAGCAAAGTTCTGTCTTGTTCACAGTTTGTGCATTTTAGATAAAGTAAAATATAAACAGTAAACAGACTAACAAAATAAAAAGTCATGCTCTACATATGTATATATGTATATAGCTTGCTGGGCTCCTGCAAAGGATGAAATTCAGCTTGGGCCTTTCACATCTGGGAGCAAGCTCTAAAGCACTGAGGTCCTAAACTGGGGAAAAAAAGTAGCAACAGAAATAACAAAGTTTATTTTGCTCCATAGTTCTACAACTGCAGCTCATCATCTCAGTGATTTCAGCTCACCCTACTTGGTTTTTCTGCCTTTCAGAGCATTTCTGAACAGTTTTGATACATGCAAAAAATCTCCTTTCCTTTGTGATATGAACTAGAAAAAATTCAGTCGTCTAAATGGATCCAGACTAACCATGATGACAGAACAAATATTATTTTTCTGTTTTAGAAATGAAACACTTTTTTCATCGGATGAAAGCTACTCAAAATGAGGTATAAAACCCTGGCTTAAACAAACCTGACATAAGGCTAGTCTTTTTCAAAACTTCAAAAGTGGGGAACAGCACACATTAAAAAAAGCTTTTCAAAGTATTTAGGAGACAGTGAGTAAGTAGATCAGAACAATCAGTTCTGTGAAGGTGATGTGCTAGGAAGTTTGCAGAAAATCACTTTAATTGTAGACTGAGAAGCATGACATCTTTGTGGTTGTGTATAAGGGTAACATTTGACCTTTATTCTCAGAAAATGTGGCATCTGCAGCAAGCATGTTTGATGGCTATTTTTCTTATTTAGACTTCACTTTGCTATGACTGGTTCATAAGATGGTTTATTATTTTTTTCCACCATGTTTTCTCTGTCAACTTCTACAGAATTTTTCACAGACAATTAGAACTGTCATACAGTAATCATAAAATATTTGAATTGAAATAAATGGTCATATGAGTGTGAATATACATAATCTTTCTCACTTCATCGTTCTGAGTGATACTTCAACATTCCCTGAGCAAAACAAGAACATTTTTAAGCTCTATAGTAGAAAAGGAGTGAGAACTGTGCCGGTCAAAGGAAGTGTTGGATGCTATTATTTATTATTATGGCCACAAGTCACGCCAGGGAAGATTTAGATTAGATTTGAGGAAACAGTTTTTCTCTGAAAGAGTGGTCAGGCACTGGAATGGCCTGCCTAGAGAGGTGGTTGAGGCACCGTCCCTAGTGCTGTTCAAGAAGTGTTTAGATGAGGTGCTAAGGGATTTGATTTAGTAGCTTGGTGGGTAGGGATGATGGTGGAAGGATGGTTGGACTAGATGATCTTGTAGGTCCTTTCCAACCTTATGAATCTATGAATTCATGGAATAATGCTATCTGTAACTACTGTCACAACATTTCATTTAAAGAACTATTATTATTGTGTGTTTGAAAATCTTGGAGATCAGTAATCAAGTATGTTTTTGCATTAACTTGATGAAAAGAATTTTATCTATGAAAATCTTGGAGATCAGTAATCAAGTATGTTTTTGCATTAACTTGATGAGAAGAATTTTATCTACTAGTTCCAAGGAGTAAGAATTATTATCTCCAGAACTAAGTTAGATATGATTTCTGATTTGTTAGGCAGCAGAAGAAATCCATCTGCCACTGATTCTAGATCATTTGACTTTTGCTATAGTTTTGACTTTTAAATAGTGCCGGACAACAACAGTATGAATCATTCAAGGCACTGATTACCAGACCAATGTATGGCTGTTGAATAGGCAGGTGAAGCCCAAGAAAACCAACAAAGTAACTTGACACACCAATGAGTTCATGTCAAGCAGGTATTCCCTTTATTAAAGCACTGGGTGCATGGGGATCACTCGTCACATATGCACCCAAAATGACTACGTATTTAAAGGCACAGCACATGCATATTTACCACCTCATATACATACCTCATAGCTCAGAGTTAGGAGTCAGTTCTGACTCTCCTCCCTTCCATCCTTGTGATGGCCCTGCTTCATCCACATCTTCTCCTTCCATCCTTGTTTTAATAGGAGTTTCTGTCCCTACTAAATAGGCTAACTTTCACAGCTTTTTTTTTTTTTCTTTTTTTTTTTTTTTTTCCTTTCTTGTTTGTGGGGGCGACAGATGACTGGCACAGAGGCTCAGTTCTCTTATTGAGCTGCAGAGTTTGTTTCAGGGAGTGGTCCAACTAGAGGATCTGCTGCAGGAGTTGGAGTAACCAGAGGACCTATTGCACTGTCATTAAATCTTTCCCTTTAGGGTGCTGAATAGCACTGAACAGAGTTCAGAAGGCATCATTCAAGCCCCAGAATGTTGCAATTATTTGTGTCTCTCTCTAGACAGCAAATCTTTTCCAAATATTTCAGAATTTTTTCAGATCTCTGAAAACAGAATAATATGTGACTAACAACTACTAAAGTACTACAAGACATAAGAGTTCTGTTTTAACACACTCTCAGATCTGTAATTATCAGCTTTTTCTCACACAAAAGACACTCCAATCCTTTAACCAGCTTCATGACTCTTCACCTCACTCTCTTTAGTATGTCTGCATCTCTTTAAATACTGAGACAGGGCAGAAACCAAGAGAAGTTTTTAAGCACCTGAGACATGGTGTGAAATGCTCATCCAAACACAACAGCCATCAGACACTCCATAATTCTTGGTGATCCATGGGAGATGCACAGAAATACTGGTGTGAGCTCTAAGAGTACTGCTGCATGTATATGTCACCACACACTGCTGGAAGGAGAAGGCAGCTCAGCCCTGAAAGGTGTGTACCTGCAGTAGTGCAGCACAGTGTCAATTCCCATGGCACCTGCTTTGCTACAGGATTTATTGTGTTGGGGTGCTGCCCTGCTGACAGTTCTAACTTGCTCCAGCTCTAGATGCCCATTTGTCAGAACCAGCTATGAGTTTTTTCAGGGCACTTGGTGGTGGAGATGAGACCCTGGTGTTACACAGAATTCTCACTTATATGTGTCACCAGAAACATTTATTTAGGCCATATAAAAACTAGGTTTTGAAAACTATTGAAAAGCAGCAGCCTTGTCAAGAGACTGGTGAGCCAAGATTCATGACAAGCCATGTGAATCCTTGATCAGATTTAGTCTTCAGATTTTTATCAGCTCAGATCAGATTTGTAACCTTCCTGGTTCGATGTCCTATTTCTGACTGTGGGCAGTACCAGTTATTTCAAAAGAAATTCAGCTGTATCCCTTTGGAAAGTCCAGTTTTATATTTTTGGCTTGTGTTTCAAACAGAAGATTTATATGCATTTTAAAAAATGCTTGATAAACACTTGATTTTTTGAACAAGACACTCCCAGGCCCAGGGGAAATGCATTCTGGAAAACCCTAGAAGGAATGGCAGAGGCCTTAGAGAAACTGTTTCAGATCCAAACTTCATCAGCATGGGAGTAGCTTGTATAAGAGCCAAGCCTTTGCTGGCTTAGGCTAGAAAAAAAGAATTTCCAGGAAGATGTGAAATTTACATCTGCTATGTTAAAGGACAGTTTCTTTATTCAAACAGCATTTTCTCCACCCTGAAACTGAGGACTGACAACCACCTGTTATAGTTTAATCCCAGCAGGAATCCAAGTACTACAGAGCAGCTCACTCTCCTCAATTGGGATGGGGGAGAGAATCAGAAACGTAACTGAGAACTCGTGCGTTGAGATAGAGACAGTTTACTAGGTAAAACAAAAACTGAATGCTCAAGCAAAGCAAAGGAAGGAATTCATTTGCTGCATACCAACACCAGGCAGATGTTCGACCATTTCCAGGAAAACAGGGCCCATCTCACATAACAGTGAGACAGGTTAAAATAAAACGAAACCACTGAGCAAGAGGATGGGATGCATTGATAAGACTATCACAATAGAGCAAGCTGAAATGGCAAAGTTGCAACAGGCCAACAACCAGATGAAACTGATCAGCATCTCCAACTTTATCAAGGTGAAAAGTTCACAGCGAGGAAGATCTACAGCCTTCATCTTCAGGACCTGCGCCCATGACCACCAGGAGGGACAGTGCATGCCCACCCATAGGAATTCAAGGTGGGCTGTATGGAAATGACTTCTTGGAGTTAATTGTAATAATCCATCCCAATTCTCAGAAGTGTAGTGAATATGCATGTGTTATGCTTTTAAATATGTACTTGCTTCTCTCCTTGGGGTGCAAGTTAGGTGGAGCTACCCCCTCCCTTGCACCCAGCATATGT
Organism: Callipepla californica brunnescens; assembly: GCA_023055505.1. NCBI lineage: Eukaryota > Metazoa > Chordata > Aves > Galliformes > Odontophoridae > Callipepla > Callipepla californica. The sequence goes on along the minus strand of JALIRH010000034.1, from coordinate 75,680 downwards.
GCACAGTACTGAATAAACATACCTGCTTTATAAGTACTCTGTGTGGCTTTGATTTCACAAGTCAACGATTTATTGGGAGGACAAATACCACTACTCTCTATGTCCCCTCTTTCTCCTTCTTTACCCTCTTTATGTTGCTGAGCACCATCTCATATGGTATGGTCCAATTAGGTAAGTTACCCTTGTTCTGTCACCTCATAGCTTCTTGCACAGTTCCAACTCCTTGCTATCAGAACTAATGTGAGAAGTGGAAAAGCTCTGTGTGAGTAATGTCCTGCAGCAATTAAAGCATTGGTGTGCTATCATCACTGCTGTCACCCTAAATCGAAAATACAGCACAATACAAACCTCTACAAAGAAAGTCAACTCCATCCCAGTGTAAAACAGGACACCACAGTTCTCACACTTCCCAGGAAACACTTTGTGCTTTCTAAGAAATTTGGTTCACCAGTCAGTCCTTATCTGCCCTGCTAAACCCCATGTGTCCTTGTTAAAGAGATGGCCAGAAAAATACTTCAGACAAATCTTCTAAATGGACTGCCTCCTTCCGAAGCAGTGAGCTAACTGAATGTCTACCACATTGTCAGGCAGAAGTTGTTCAGGAGACCCTCCATATCCCATTCGCAAACTCATTAACTTTCTGCTTTCTAGAGGGCCCTGGTGGCTGCATGTTAATGAAGACATGTAATTGATAAATGAAATTGATTACACAACTGTTTTACTGAGGCAAAAAAGCTGTCTGTAGAGAAAAGTTATGCTTTTCTACTGTGCATAAATCAAACGGGGGTCTCTTAGAAGCATGAAGTAACTAGAGAGCATTTCAAATTGGCTACATAGTGCTTGACAAAGCACATGGAAGAAGGGCATAGAAACATGCAACCTCAGCAGCTCTTTTCTGTTTCTAGGTTCTATGATTCCATGAATTTAAATTCTGTGCTTCGCAATTTAATTAGCACTTGAAAATTGCTACAGAAAATGGGTCTTTTACTCCCATAGGCAGATCTTTCTAGCTGTGATGGTACTGATGTACAGCTTAACTGATTCTACAAAAGTATGCACATAATGACCTGCAGAACAGCATTAAGACTCACGGAGTCAGAATGAAGGTAGTTTATTAGTTTAAGGTGCACACCGGCACATGGGGCTAACACCACCCCAATTGCACAACTAGCGGCTCTTAAGCAGATGTATTTATACCACACAAAATGCACAACCATGGTTCTGCGAAGTAAGAAATGCTAATTTTTCTAGACAATGGGTTGTCCTATGCTAACTAATTCCGTGAATGTCTTCTTGCTCTCCACTCCTTCTTGGACATGCACTGTGTATTGGTAAGTCCTTTTGAATATGGCATCCCTTGTAGTGGTTGGTCCAGTTTCTTATCTGAAATCTCCAGACCTGGAATTCAAGGAATTTACCACCTTGCAATGTGATATTGATAAGCAAAAGCCTTGCCCATTTTCTAGCAGATTCCTCCCAAGTCCTACCTATTCCTAGTAAACCACTCCTCAATCTCCACCTCTGGAGTGAGTGTTCCTCCCCTTGGCTAATTCTGTGAATAGAGCCCCAACACTGTATGTGAAATATGACAGATGATTTGTGTTAACAGGGTGAAGAAGGGGGACAGACTCAAGGATGATGCTGTACTAAAGATAACACAGGCATTGTAAAACATGTGGATATGATTTGTGTCAAGAGTTACTGTGATGAGCAACAGGCCCTGTTTGTTCATTAAACCTGTCTTCAGTCATCCTGACCTTGCTTAGAGGAAGAATGCAGTGACAAACGAAGTACAAGGTAACAGATGCAGGAATGTAAAGTCTACCCCCTGCAAAATGGTATTAACTGTAAAACATGTAGATGTGATTTGTGTCAAAAGATACAAAGTCAAAGATGCTGATACAATACCTTTAAACTGGCTTTAATTCCAATCGGCATGGAAGGATAAACTAGGAACAGAACTCTATCTGCATCTCAAACACTAACCCTGCTAAACGGAGCCCAGAAGGTGCATTCCTCAAACCAAGGGGTGGCAGAGATAAGCATTTCAGACACAGACCTTGCAAGAACAGCCTGGAATGCACAGAGGGATGAATCAGAGGGCATTAAGGAAGACAAACAGCCTTCATTCCAAAGGCCACCTGAAGGAATGTGCGACCCCCCCTAGCGACTGGCCACACAAGTGTAGAAGAATAAAATTATTGACCAAGAGGAGGAGGGGACTTCAAGACACTGTATAACCAGAGTCTGGAATGTAATGAATATTGCATGTGCTGTACCTTTAAATGAGTATTCGTTTTTCTCTTTGGTGTGCGCTGTTAGTGGAGCAAAAAGACTCCTTGGCCGCCCAGCGCTGTTCTGCTTACTGTCGCTTGCTTAATAAATTGTATTCGATCTAATTGGACTTGTTCCTGTCAATTATTGGAACGCATCTACAACAGTCACACTGTCAAGGATGCTGATACAATAACTGTAAACTAGCCTTAACCCCAATTGGCAGAGAAAATTGCTTAAAGGAGTAAGATTTCCTTACAAGGCATAGAAGGATAAACTGAAGTCTTGAACTCATCTGCCTATAAATGTGTAGCCACCCCTTTCCCTGGTGTGCATATTTGGTGAGCGATCCCCATGCAGCCAGCACTGTAATAAAGGGAGTATCTGTTTGACATAACTCACTGGCATGTCAAGATACTTTGTCGGGTTTCTTGGCTTCAATAGAGATATCCACCACTGGGATTCCAGCGCTGCTTGTAGTTCAAATGCTGATCTCCAATAGTGATGGGTTGTCAGAGGTTGTGCTGCTCTCTTGACAGTGACTTCTGTTTTATCTTAACAACAGTACAAAGTGGTTGAGTCAGCTTTTTTTTTGGAGTGACAGTTCCTGGCTTTTGGATCTCATCAGGAATTTCTTTGTTCCCATCTTCTGGCCTTTGCCAGCAGATAAGAGGGAGCAAGAAGATGCCAAATTATATTATCTTCACAGGATACAGTGGTATAATCCCCCAGCCTCCTGTAGCAGTTATGTGCTCACAGGCCAGATCTTCCATGAGTGAACACTCCCGAGCACTCCCTTTCAAAGGCAAACATCTTCAAATTAATGCTTTCAAATGTAAAACTGTCCAGAAAGTGATGCTGGCCATGTGACACCAACCACTCCCTAGATAAGTCAGAGACTTATTGCAAAAAATGCCTCAGAAAGCAAGTTTTGTGACACGAGAAAAAACAATTATTAGCGTCACAGCTTCTACTCCCTACTCTCCTTAAAAGATGTCCTCCAAACATAGTATTACTTTTCTTCAGGTTTCTTTAAGCAGTTGCTCCTGAAGCTGTAAGAACAATATGGAGTCAAATAAGTCTCAATGGCTGGCCATATAAATTCATAAATAATGAGCCTGTAAATACATGAATACATATTATTTATGGTTTATTACCTTTGTATCCCTTTTTATTTGCTGTATCATTATTTTCTTTTTTTTCTTATGATGGTCAAAGTACGAAGATGACTGCAATACCAAATACAAATATCAGATTAATTTCTTGCACAGCATTACACAATGCAGGAAAATAATAACCTTAATCTAGCCCTGGAAGTCTGGAATGGGGAGCAGAATAAAGGCTTGTTCAAATGCTTGTTGTAGCTCAGGATCTCATGTAAAATCAGTTTTCTTCTGAGTTACTTGATAGTAAACAGTGCAACAGGGATCATATATAGCAGGAAATACAGTTTCACAAAAGAACTCTTTAGGGACAAATGATATTGGCATGGGTTGGCTCTCTGGTTGAACTGCAGGTCTTGTCACAGGGATTGGAGTGACCACGGGGTCTGTAGTGAAGGTCAGGGCAACCACAGCACCAGTCACAAGGGTTAGAGCAACTACAGGGTCCATCAGAAGAACTGGAGCTACTGCAGGACCTGTTGCAGGGCTTGGAGTAACCACAGAGCCTGTTGCGTTGTCATCAAATATTCACACTGAATAGTGTTGAAGAGGGGTTGGTAGGCAGCCCTTGCATGCTGCAGTTATTTGTGCCTTTCTTGAATTCCCAGGGTTGCAGCACACTTTTTCCAACTACTTTACTAATATCTCAGGATTCTGCAGTTCTTCAGGGGTGAAATTCCAAACCACAGGGGGTGCCCACCCCTCTAGGCAACTGCCTTCCCCATCAGACACTCTCTGCCACTCATAACTGTATAGTCTTGGAGCAGATCTTCTGGTGATTTTCTTAAATAATTATTTAATCTTAAACAAAACCTGAAATACTGTCACAAGGCACAGCAATAGGAACATGCTGGTTTGAACATCCCAAGGATATTCAAATTTCTCAAGAGCTATTGTAACTAATCTAGGGGAAGAAGGAAAAGGGAAATGAAGATGGAGAAAACAGTGGAAAGCATCCTCCTTTGTCTCCCCCATAGCCTGGCTCCTTGAAGACACAAAGGAAATAATGTAATTATTAACAGTATTCAAGGTAAGGTTTCCAAAGCACAAAGGTGATTGCAATGTTGGGCACAAACACCAGATTAGTTTCCTGACCAGAAATTTAATCATGATGCAAGACAAGGCTACACAGCACAGCAAAATGACAAGTTCAATCCAACCCCTAGAGATGATAAGAAAAAACAACAGTAAACATAATTAGCAAGTAAGGTGCTAAATAGTACAGCTCAAATAAAAGACTCTAGAAGTAGTCCACATATAATAAAAAACCCCAAACATTACGACTAGAAGTTATCAAAAAAAAAAAAAAAGCCCACAGCAACCTTGTGTTAACATACTCCACTCAGATCTGCTGTGTGAAAGACAAAAACTGTTCTTCCTTTCTTGTCTCAAAGCTTGCTTCATGAGGCCTTTCTGGTGATAAGACTCTAACTGACATGCACCAGTGCTGTAATAAAGGGAATACCTGATTGACGTAACTCATTGGCATGTAAAGTTACTGTGTCGGATTTCTCGGCTTCAATTGGCGAGCCAGCCAGGAGAATCTCTGCTCAGCTGTGGGACCCACTGAGAGCAGGACTCTCTGGGCCCACGGGCAGCTTATCCAGGAGGGACTCTAACTCTCAAGTGGATCACCACAGAAGCAGACAAGATCCTCCGGATAAAGGTATTCCCTAAGTTTGGATTCTCTTTCTTTCTATTCTCTTTCCTTCTCTGGTTCTTTTATTTGGTAAAGGCCTCAGAGAAAGGCACTCATAAGTCGGGTTGGGCACCACAGAGTGCACAGCAATGAGACTGTGTATCAGCCTTGAAGGCACCGAACTGGTTCAGCACAGGACAGAAACCGTGAACCTGCCTGAAAGTTAACAGGGATTAAGCATGGCACAGTAGCCGTTGGGTAGGACATTTACAGTTTGGGGTAAAATGGTCACTGTAATGTTGTACTGCCAGGAGGAGGATGGCAGGAAAGTGATGAGTGGAACCTTGTCGAAGAATGGTCACTGTAACATTGTACCATCAGGAGGGGCTTGGTGGGAAAGTGATAAGTGGAAGGCATAAATGTTTGAATTGGTTTTCTTTTTCTTGGTTATAGGATCTGTGTTAGTTATTGTCACTGTCTGTGTAATTGTTAAATGTTTGTACTGTAGAAGTGCTACTTGTGTAATTCCATTCCCTCTTTAAATACTTCTGTCTTGCTGAAGGACATTGGTTATGGCTCTACCCCAGGGAATTCGGTGTTCCCATGCCCTGGGAACATAAACAGGCCCAGTTTTCATAACTGAATATTTGAATCGTGAGACTAAATATTGGGTGTTTGTGAAAGTTGAAGAACTGTATTGTTTGACTCATGGGTTTTGAAAAAAGTGGGACATACTGTTCTGATGGTGTATAGAAGTGTAATTGTTGATGGTATATGGAAGTATAATTGTTGGAAGTGTAATTGAGGATATGAATTGTGGAATTGTGGAAAAACAAAACAAAACAGAACAAAAAAACAGCAAGTGGGTTAAGGAAAACTTTGAGTTTGAGATCTTAGAACTTGTGACCTGCACCGGCCAAGGCAAATGCGCGCTGGCACTGGAGCAGCCTCCACACTGCCTCCCCTGCTGCGGCTGTAAGCAGAACTCTCAGAGTGAGAGACAGAGCTGGGAACGGAGACTGCTGTTGTAACAGCGTGTTACTTGAGAACGGGGTGGGAGGGGACAGGACGGGTGAGAATAGACAACATCTGCAGAGATGTAGGAAACCCGATATCCCAGTGATAGCACTGGAAGGGCCCAAGGACGGTTCCACCACCACTGGAGCGAAAGCAGTGTGCAAACTGCAGGAAAATGGGACGTTGGTGTCCCAGGCTGAGGCTGGAAGGGAACTGTCTCTGTTCACAAAAGCTGAATGACGGGAAACCCGGAAGTTTACCCTAGCAGAGTCACTGGTTGAACTGTAGCTAGCAGAGCAGGATAAAAAAGTTAATTTTCTGGGGCATAGGGGTGCCTCTTACTCTGTGCTAAGTAAATGCTGATTTTATATCAGCAGTAGGAACTACTGGCCAACAAGAAAAAACTTACCTTTTGAGACAATTAAATATAGGCAGGGAAAACAATTAGGAATACATAGAATTCCTGTACATGTCAGGTTCACTGAAACCATTACATAAGTGAGACTTATTAGAACAAATGGATGCAGAGATTAAAGAAAAATGGAGCTAAGGGTCAAGGAAGACCAACTGATGGAAATTTTAAGTCTGGCTATAACCCATACTGGGAAAAACAAAGTTGTTTCCCCAGAAGATAAAGAAATCTTGAATTAGGTACATACAGGAATCTGGTCAACAGGACTCCTAGAAGAACCAAAATGCAACCTAACAGGAGTTAAGAGCAGGAGCCAGCACAGACAGGGTAAAAGCAGTACCCTTTGAGGGTACAAGATTGTAAAGGGATAAAAGAATAGATAACTTTTTGGAGTTCAGTTATTAATGGAATGTGAATCTAAATGCAACACCCCTATCTTTCCATTGAAAAATTGGATGGCAAGAGCTACCATTTGGTACGAGATCTGAGGTCAGTTAATAGAAATAAATCCATATGCTTTATTAACCAAGTTAAGGAATGAGTAGGTGGGGTTTACCATTCTGGAATTGAAGGATGCCTTTTCTGCCTGGGAGAGTCTAAAGTAATTTGCCTTTGAATTGGAAAACCCCAGTATGGGAAGAGAAGACTCAGTTAACCTGGACAATGTTACCCGGAGTTGTTAAGAACAGCCCTTGATTTAACCAGTCAGCTTATGAACTCAAGATTTTGAATCCTCCATCCCAGCATGGAACTTTACTGCAGTATGTGGATGCCACAGTAACAAAAGAGGACTGTGTACAATGGACTGTGAGTCTGCTGAATTTTCTTGGATTAAATGGTTATCAAGTTTCTCAACAGAAAGCTCAACAGATCAAAGAGGACTTGGAACAGAACAGAAGGAAGTAATTTGCTGAACACCCAGAACACCGACATGGAGCATCATCCAGCAGTGTGACTACTTGGAAACTGTCTATGCCAGTTGTCCAGACCTAAAGGAGGAACCATTGGATGGTGCTGAGGATTCCTGGACTCATTGATGGAAGCAGTTTTATCAGACATGGAAACCATAAGACAAGATATGCAGTACATGGTAATTGAAGCAAAACCATTGCTTGCAGGGACTTCCTCTCAGAAGGCTGAAATAACTGCCTTGACAAGAGCTTTAAATATATGGACAAATTCTAAGTATGTATTTGGGGTGGTACATGCTCCCAGTACCATTTGGAAAGAGCAAGGATTGAACACACAAAGATGCCAAAGAAAACTTGCATCTACTGAAAAGGACATCAGAAAGGTAACACTGTACAGGGTACTGGAAATAAGGTGGCACATCAAGTGGCAGGACAGGCACATGAAGCAAAATGGCTTTAATTCCAGATGGTAAACTTAAAATTGATTGAGTCAGAACCTGTAAAATATTTTAAGGAAGATAGGAATTTAATTAATGATTTAGAAGGAAAGGAGCAAACTGATGGATGGGCATATATGGATGGGTTGTTGTGCCCTTTAGTATCTTATGGAAATTAGTTCTTAGGGAACATAATAAAACATATGGGGGGGGGGGGTGCGGCAGACACTCTTTATAAGTATTTGAACAAAGTAATTGTACAATCCTAGTACCAGGAACAGGGTACAAGAGGGGCCTATCAGGAAAGGGAACATTCCAGGACAACAACAGCAAATAGATCAGAATTTCTTAGTAAAGGGGGTATCAGTACATGCTGGTTCTAACAGATACTTTTCTTGGTGGCCAGAAACCTTTCCTTTAAGGACAAATAAGGGAAGGGAGATTTCATGGGTATTACTGAATGAAATAATACCCAGGTTTGGGGTGCCTGATGTGATATCATCAGACAGAGGCACTCATTTTATGTGCATGAGTAATACAACAGGTTAATAAGCTACTAGGAATGGATTGACAACTGCACATCCCATATAGGCCCCAAGCAAGCAGTCAGGTAGAACAGATGAACTTAACAGACTGATTGAGCATGTCAGGAGATACATCTCTCTTGGTATCGAACTCTCCCTACAGCTCTCTTAAGAATATGGGTTAAGCCTTAAAGTAAAATGGTATTGAGCCCTTTTGAAATCTTATATGGAAGGCCTTATCAGACATTACATCAGGGGGAACTAAATTAGCTAGGGGAGAGTGCTATAGGACAGTATGTACAAGCCCTAGGGTGGGAGCAGAATGTTGCTTCTGCATAAGAACATTTATTTCACGGTCCTCGTGGCCATCTAGCATCACAGAAGTAAGAAATAAAGATCGTAAATTGATCAGCAGTGTGCGAGTATAGCTAGTAATAATTTATGTTTAGCTAGTATGAATCTATATGCAATATTTTGTCACACTACATGCCCAAGGAAGTAAGGGCAAGTTGGAAGTTGTCTGTCTGAAGGGAATCAGGGAGACTCCTTGGTGCTTAAGAGTTCTGAGACATCTTGGAAACAATAGGATGGACTGTTTGGAAGCAAGATAGAGTAAGAATCAGAATATAATTTACAAATTTAACAAGTGTTAGAATGTAATTAACAAATGTAAATCTGTTGAAATATGAACCTGGAGTACTCAGCCAATGGGAAAACAGGGCAGGAGATATAAAAGCTGTAATGGTGTTCCCCTATCTGCTCAAGACAGGGGACGGTTCAACTGATCCAGAGGATTGGGTGTATGTTAAGAATTTCTCAGGTGACTCCTTAGAAGAAAAGTGGAGTGGACCCTATCAAGTCCTGCTCACCACTTATATAGTGATCAAGATCAAGGAAGCACCTTTGTGGATATGCTACTCCTGGATCAGGAAGTCACCAGGCACTCAGTGGTCTTCTACCATCAAAGAACCCCTGAAACTTTTGATATTCTGTATAACTTTAACATTGGTTTTATCTTGGCAAGAGAATATGAGCAAATGGCTCAGAAAAATAGAACAAGGTTTTAGTCTTTCAGATTGGTATGTACTGTCAAGCCTCAGGGGGGAAAGAAACACTAGGATATGTAATCCTCAGTAGAAACTGGGTGGAGAATGCATGAACTGGGACAGGAAGGAGATTGAACTGTACCTATGGATAGTATATGGAAAAAGCCTTAGGCCCTAGGTTCATCCTACAAGGATGAGAGGAGGGTAATATATCGCAGGACCAGGAAAATGGTGGTTATACAGATATAGTAGAGCAAGAAAAAATTACCAACAAATTGGACAGGAACTTGTGTAAGAGAATTTTTGAATACAGTGTACTTTCTGGTGCTGCTGGAAAGGCCTGGCAAATAAAGCACCAGGTGGAAACAGGGAAATAATTCAGGAAGACATTAATGGACAAGTGAGGTACAGTAGACAAAAGAATTTGCCTAGGACATAGAAAAGGGGGGACTGAATCAAGGAATTGAATTGGATTGAATCTAAACGAGGCATTGTAGCTTGAGCAAATGGGTAACTTTAGGAAGAAACACAGGGACCATAGAAATGCATGTACTGCTGAAGACAGCTGCTGTTTGCAACTCAGTACAGGGGTGATCCCATGAAGATAAGGACAACACAATGGAGGGTCCAGAGAAGATAAGTGGCTTTGCTGTTTGCAACTCAGTGAGGAAGTCCCGTGAAGATAAGGAGGCAGACTTGTTATTGTGACATAATGCAATCCCCTTAACGTTTGGAAATTTAATTCCATGACCACCGGAGATGTCAACACTTTTGGAATTTCTGCCCATGTCCTTGGAATGTGATGAATATTTATGCCTTTGAATATTTCTGCCTTTAAAAGTGTAGTCATTTCTCTCTTCAGTGTGCATGCTTGGTGGAGCAATCCCCATGCACCCAGTGCTATAGTAAAGGGAATACCTGCTTGACATAATTCATTGGCACGTCAAGTTACTTTATCGGATTTCTCAGCTTCATTGTCATATGTTATCAAATGTCTCTGGCCAGTTTAGGTCAGTTGTTTTGGTTCTGTCTCCTCCTGACTTCTTCTGCTACCTCAGCCCCCACTCACTGCCAAGACAGTACAAGAAGCTGAGAAACAGAAATGTCATTGGCTATGTACACCTCTGCTCAGCAACAACTAAAATGGTGGTGTGTTACTGACGTTGCTTTTCTCCTGAAGCAAAAAAAGTAAAGCATCATATCAGATAATATGAAGGAATCATCAACTTCATTCCAGCTGAAATCAGGACAGATATCATGCAATATCATCTTGCTTTGACTGGTCCTTTTTTTTTTTTCTTTTCTTTCCAGTTTTCTCCCCCATATCACTGGCAGAGAAGAATGAGCAAACAGTGACGTGGTTCTTAGCTGCCTCCTGACTTAAACCACAACAGGTGAGCATGCATATCATGCTCTAGGTTTGTCCATTACAAGTTACTCTGCACCAGCCCTTAGACATAAAATAAAAAAAGCATAATTCCTCTGGTTTCTCCACAAGAAGTCCCCATTCCTACTGTGAACAAAGAGTGACAAGTACCTCGGTGTTGCAGTTTTGTGGTTTTGATGCCAGACATCAGGACATCATGTTGGGAGTTAAAGAATTAATGCTCTGGTGGGGAGCGGAATAGGGTTGGAGCTCCAGACGAGACACCAGCCGCTCACTCCGGAGCGCTTTCTCTCGGCTTGCCACGGAGATAGAGCACGTGTGCTTCCCCTGCAGTTTACTACCGTAAAATTATCAGATTCTGGATACTTTTGTCCCACCCAGTTTGTTCGATTTAGTAAAATTACTGTCTCTCTGCAAATCACTGCCGTTGTTCTGTTTTTTTTGTTTTTGTTTTTTTGTTTTTTTGTTTTTTTTCCTAGACCCATCTGTTATCTCCATACCCTTCTCCCCCCTCTCCCCTCCCACTCCAGCTGAGGCTCCACATGAAGCACATCACCTCCTACCGCCTTCCAAACAGGTAATAGGAGAGGACGAGCAGGCAGACAGTGCTCCTGCTACAGTGAACCCCAGACCTTTCCTCCCCCAACAACACTGCTGATGAACTGGGGGACAAGGGCCAGTGGCAAAAGGTTCCTTCTTTGTGATGCAAGTGCACCTGCCCAGCAATTCCCCTATCTTCTCAGCTGCTCCTGCCGAAAAGATGCAGTGCACTGTAAGGACAAGTGGATAATGGTGGGGATGATGGTTCTTCCCACTTGAAGGTGTCATCAAAATCTAGTCAGACTACCCTCAGCATTAAAACTTCCTCAGTAAAGAATAAAAGACAGGCAATTGTCATTGGTGACTCACTGCTGAAGGGAGCAGAAAGCCCAATATGCAGACCAGATCCACTACACAGGGAGCTCTGTTGCCTCCCAGGGGCCTGGGTTAAAGATGTAAGGAAGAAACGTTGCCCCCTAGTACATCCATCAGATTATCATCCCCTACTGTTGTTTCAGGTGGGCAGTGATGAAATAAGAACTTCCCTAAGAACTATGAAAAAGGACTTGGAAGCATTGGGGTGACTGGTCAGGAGATCAGGAGCACAAGTGTTACAGTATTATCCGTCACAGGGACACAAGGTAAATGCGAAAGAGAGAAAAAAAACCCTGCACTGTCGGTGGCCACGTGGCCGCGCCCAGGGGGAGGGGGGGGAAGGGGGCTCCGGGGGGGTGGGGGGCGGGGGGGGGGAACGTAAAAAAATAAAATCAGAAAGCAAAAAACAACGGCATCAAATCTGAGAGCTTACGTTAGGGAAAAAAACTGCAAGGGAAGCACACGTGCTGAATTTCTCCGGCAGCCGAGAGAGCACGCGAAGAGCCTGGTGTCCGGTCAGGAGCTCCACCCCTCTTCCATTCCGAACCACAGCCTTAACTCCTTAACTCCCTACATGATGCTCTGATGTGGAAAACCGGCATCAAAACCACAACATTCCACCCCTTATTCCACGTCCTCACATTGTGCTTTATATATATCTATATAGAAACAAAACAATAATTAACATGATTACATACAAACATATCTATATATATATATACATGGAATCACAGACTGCACTCCCGCAACATCAAATTCCCTTGTGGGGAATCCCCATTTTCTCCATCACCCACCAGGCGGATCCAGGTCCCTGTGCAAAAATGGTTCTATGGAGGGGTTTGCCCTTTCCAGAGACTGGAAGGACCCACACCACTTTTCCCAGCATGCTCCTTACTTGTACCACAAGGACCTTATCACCCTCTATGGTCTGTAGGGAGCTGGATTGTGTAGGACCACCTTGGTTGACTGATCCCCTGCTGTTGACCAACAAGGTGGCTTCTGCCAGATTTTTCTCCAATGCTTATATGTTCCACTACCTGTTGCTTTCAACGTGGTTTTTAACAACTCGTTGTAGAACTTGATCTTTCCAGCAGCTGGTGCATGGTAGGGGATATGACAGATGCATTCAATGCCATGATCTTTGGCCCAAATATCCACGAGTGAATTTTTGAAATGAGTCCCATTATCAGACTCAATTCTTTCTGGGGTTCCGTGTCACCCACAGGATTTGCTTCTCTAAGCCTAAGATGGTACTGCATATGTTTCAAGCCACCCAGTGGTTGTCTTCACCATGGTAAGCACATAACGCTTACCATCGCGAGTTCATGGCAAGGTGATATAATCAACCTGCTAGGCTTCCCCATATTTACACTTTTGCCATCACTGTTCTTGCCAGAGAGTTTTTATCCTCTTGGCTTGTTTAATTATGGCACATGTCACAGTCATGGATAACCTGTGCAATAGTGTCCATAGTTAAGTCCACCCCTCGGTCTCTAGCCCACTTATAGGTCGTGTCCCTTTCTTGATGGCCTGAGGTCTCATGGGCACATTGAGCTAAAAATAACTCTCCTTTGTTCTGCCAGTCCAAGTCTATTTGAGACACCTCAATTTTGGCAGCTCAATCTACCTGATGGTTATTTTTCTGTTCTTCAGTAGCTTGACTTTTGGGTACATGAGCATCTATGTGACGCACCTTTACAACCAACTTTTTTGTTCGGGCAGCAATGTCTTTCCACAGTTCAACAGCCCAAATAGGTTTACTCTTCCATTGCCAGTTGTTTTGTTCCCACTGCTGCAACCACCCCCATAAAGCATTTGCTACCATCCACGAGTTAGTATAAAGATACAGCATTGGCCACCTCTCCTGTTCAGCCACATCTAAGGCCAGTTGGACAGCCTTTACCTCTGCAAATTGACTTGATTCTCCTCCTTCAGTGGCCTCTGCAACTCACCATGTGGGGCTCCACGCAGCAGCCTTCTATCTGCAGTGCTTCCCAACAATACAATACAATCCATCATTGAACAGGGCATATCTCTTTTCATTTTCTGGTAGTTCATTATATGGTGGGGCCTCTTTAGCATGTGATACCTCTTCTGCTGGTGATGTTCCAAATTTCTTGCCTGCAGACCAGTCCATGATCACCTCTAAGATTCCTGGATGGGTGAGGATCCCCATCTGAGCTCGCTGTGTAATCAGTGCAGTCCACTTACTCAAGGTGGCATTGGTAGCATGGTGGGTGGGGGGAACCTTTCCTTTGAACATCCATTCAGCACTGGCAGTCGAGGTGCCAGGAGGAGCTGTGTCTCAGTGCCAGTTACTTCAGAAGCATCCCGAACCCCCTTGTATGCTGATAAGATCTCCTTCTCAGTTGGAGTGTAGCACTCCTCTGACCCCCTGTACACTCTGCTCCAAAATCCCAGGGGTTGGCCTCGGGTCTCCCCAAAGGCTCTTTGCCACTTACTCCAAGTGGGACCTTTCTCTCCAGCAGCAGTGTAGAGGATGTTCTTTACATCCTGTCCCGTCCACACTGGCCCAGGGCCACGGCACGGGCTATCTCCTGCTTTATTTGCTCAAAAGCCTGCTGCTGTTCAGGACCCCATGCAAAATTATTCTTCTTCCAAGTCACCTGATAGAGGCGGCTTACTATGAGGCTATAGTTTGGGATGCTTTCTCCAAAAACCTACTACACCCAGAAAAGACTGTGTCTCTTTCTTGCTAGTGGGTGGAGACATACTGGTAATTTTGTCGACCACATCTCCTGGGGTGTGACAATGCCCATCTTGCCATTTTACTCCTAGGAACAGAATTTCTTGGACAGATCCCTTCACTTTGTTCTGTTTAGTAGCAAAACCAGCACCCAAAAGAATTTGGATTATTCTCCCTCCTTTCTCAAAGACTTCCCCTGCTGTATCACCCCGCACAACAATGTCATTAATATACTGGAGGTGCTTGGGAGCCCTGCCCTGTTCCATTGTGGTTTGTATCAACCCATGACAAATGGTTGGGCTGTGTTTTCACCCCTGGGGCAAATGGTTCCAGGTGTACTGAACTCCCCTCCAGGTAAAAGCAAACTGAGGCCTCCACTCTGTGGCCAAAGGAATGGAGAAGAATGCATTTGCGATGTCACTGGTGGCATACCACTTGGCTGCTTTCGACTCCAGTTCATATTGCAACTCTAACATATCTGGCACAGCAACACTCAGTGAGGGTGTGACTTCATTCAGGCCACAGTAATCTACCATCAGCCTCCATTCTCCACTGGCTTTACTCACTGGCCATATGGGGCGGTTAAACGGTGAGTGGATTTTGCTGATCACTCCCTAACTCTCTAGCTGACAAATCAACTTATGAATGGGGAGCAAAGAATCCCTGTTAGTGCAGTACTGCCATCTGTGGACTGTTTTTGTCGCAATTGGTACCTGCTGCTCTTTTACTTTTAGTACCCCCACAGCAGACAGATCTTCTGACAAGCCATGTAAAACAGACAGTTCCTAATGTTGTCTGCATCTACAGCAGCTATTCCAAAAGCCCATCAGTATCCCTTGGGATCCTTGAAATGCCCCCGTCTGTGATAATCTATACGGAGTATGCATGGAACCCCCTGTCCAGTCACTAAAGGATGTGTCTGCCAATTTTTACTGGTGAGCCTTATTTCTGCTTCCAGCACAGACAATTCCTGAGAGCCCCCAGTCACTTCAGAAATCTAAAGCAATTCTGTTCCTTGATAACCGGAGGGCATTAGAGTGCACTGTGCAGTGCCTTATATTTTTGTGACTCTGACCTCAGGTGCCAGGTCATCGAATCCACACAGTCCAAAACACTCCTTTATCCCTTCCCTCACCATGGCTGGGGCAGGGCTGCTCTTTTGGTTACTTGCAGTGTCTGAAGCAATTTCACTGGTTGTTGATCTGTGTTGTAATTCTGTCACTCATACTTGCAATGCAGGAGTGGGTTTTTTATGCCATTTCTTCATGTCCTCTCCATTTGCACATAAAGAAGCTCCACATGGCCGCACGCAACATGGAGTTACTGCTGTCATTTGCTTGAGCAGGGAGGCATTTGTCTTTGATAGCTAAGACTTTTATCAGTTTGATCAGCTCCTTCAACAGATTGTTGGGATCATCCTCATCTTCATCAGGTGTTTCTGATACTGACACAGGTTTATCTCTATTAATTACTGGGGACAGTTCCTCCAATATGCCTTCCCGTGTCTTCTTCATTTCATCAACTCTTTCTACTATCGTTGATATAGATGAAATGGAAGCATGCGATGGCGGAAATTGTTGTTCAAAGTTTTGAAGTGTAAGAATCAGTTCAAAAACTGGGGGTCTTCTGTTTTGGTCCTCATACCTATTGAATGTTGTTACTAGTGTCCTGGCATACTTTTCCGGCGCTGTTTTAGAGAGCTTCCAACATATGTTGGTTGTACTCCTTAATCTCTCAGGATCATGATCCTGGTGTGGATCGTTAGGAACAAACTTGGGATCATACAGCATTTCCACTACAGCCGTTTCTCTCAAATATTGAACACCTTTTCCACAGTATCCCATCTTTTCATCTTAGGCTCCAGATTGTCTTTGTAGGGATGTCTCTCCTTTACAGCCACTAGTTGGTTCCCAGTGGTTGGTGACTTCATTCAGACATCTGCTAATCCTTCTGTCTATAGCTGGGTCTCGGGCAATGCTTCCTAGTTGGTGAGCTTCATTACCATCTAGGGACATGCTGCTGGCACCATTATCCCAACACCTCAGCAACCAGGTGACAATAGTGTCAATGGTTTACGGGCTGGTTTGGCCCAGTTCTGTGATGATTGGTGCAGGGGACCCATGGACCCACTCTCCAGGAAAGGGGAAGGGGGAAAGGGAAAAGGAAAATGGGAGGTGGGCCTAAAAACAGGACAGTGGCAATGATCTGAGGAGGAAAGCTAATTTATTAAATAAGATATTGGAAAGCAAAATAATATAATACAATATAATTGGAACTGAAGCTAATAAATCAAAGAAAATGAGCAAGAGAGAGTGTCCGATAAAACGAAGGCCTTATGCTAAACGCTGAAGTGAAGACGGCTAGCAAACACCTGCTGCTGGGTCGATCCCAAAGGAAAGAGCCACAGTCCCGTGACCACAGACAGTTTTTATCTTTCCCTCTGAGCGGAAACACGTAAAAATGGAAAGCATCCCACAGTCCTCTGGGGAATGTAGTTCTCTTCTGAGACAGGTATACCCAGAACTATCAATGATCCACGGAGCTGGAGCATTAACTCTTCAACTCCCAATACACTACATGATGTTATGATGTGGAATACCAATACCAAAAATCATAAAACCATGACACAACAGTTTCATCTGAGCACTGCACAAACTCCTTTCTTGAGCCTTGGATTTCAGTCATCTTCAGGGGCTGACAAATAGTGACTTCATCATCACTCTCCTCTCCATGTCTCTCACTTTTTTCTTAGCTGCCTTTCTTGGTGGTGGTGGTTTTGAGGAGGGCCCCTCGCCATGCAGCAAGGGGGGCGAGGGGGAACAGAGAAAATAGATGGGTCTACAAAAAAAAAAAATACAATGGCATGATTTGAGGGAGGAATGGTAACTTTACTAAACCTAATGAAATTGAACAATTGAGAAAGACAAAGTTTCCAAACCAAATCTGAGAGCTTATGTTAGGGAAAAAAATGCAGGGGAAGCACATGGTGCAGAATCTCCATAGCAGCGGAAAGAATGTGCTGAGAGGGAGAGAGCTTGCAACAGGGAGAGAGCCTGGTGTCTGGTCTGGAGCTCCACCCCTCTTCCTCTCCCCACTACAGCATTAACTCCTTAACTCTCTGCATGATATTCTGATATGGAATACCAGCATCAAAACCACAACAAGTCATAATCTCCTCTATCCCTCCAGTTATAGGGAATGATGAGGGACTGAATATGATAGGCCAAAAGATTAATACTTGGCTGTGAGTCTGGTGTGCCCAGAAGAAGTCTGAGTTTTTTGACCTTGTCTTGATTTACATGAAACCAAGCCTGCTGCCAACCAGTGAGAATAGCTTATCCCACCGGTAGAAAGGGGTTTTACAATGAGAGTTGGCAGGGTTCATTGATAGAACTTTAAGTATGAAGAGGGTGGGGGTAGTGTCACTACAAAAAAGCCTGTATGTAACATGTCAGTGCTTGTGGGAGAGGTGCATGCTAGTAAGATTCCACAGTCTTGTGTCTCAGTGAAGGAGGAGGGTGACACACCTTTTTGTAGGAAGAACACAAGGGTTGGTGTGAGGTTGGTTACTATGGAAGGGGGTACTAGAGCTTCTCCCACCCAAAAGGTGGCCCAGCTCAGGTGCATTTACACTAGTACATGTAGCATTGGCAACAAACAGAAGGAGCTGGAGGCCACTGTGCGGTGGGAAAACTTGGTGGGAAGTCACTATCGTGGAAGCATGGTCGGATCATTCATGCGGCTGTAGTGCTGTGATTGTGCTGTGATGGCTACCAGCTTTTCAAAAGAGATAGGCGAGGCAGGAAAGGTGGTGGTGTAGCCCTCTATGTTAAGAACCTGCTGTTTCTTGACAGAGAATGTCTTGTGGGGGATGTAAAGATTGGAGGCTGTCTGGGGAAAAGTGATCACTAAATGATAGATTTTTTTATCCTGGTTGAAGCACAGAGGGGAGTCAGTAGAACTGCCACCTTAGTCTCATCCCCATACCTTGTGACTACTTCTATGAAAGACAGAAGGGTAATTATGGTAGGCGATTCCCTTCTCAGGGGAACAGAGGGCCCCACATGCAGACTTGACCTGACCCGTAGGGAGGTGTGCTGCTTCCCTGGGGCCTGAGTCAGGGATGTCACCAAAACACTCCCAGGTCTGGTTCATTCCTCTGATTATTATCTGTTATTGATAGTTCAGGAAGGCAGTGATGAAATCGCTCAGGGAAGCCAGCAACCTATCAAAAGAGATTTCAGGGGTTTAGGGCAGTTGGTTGAGGGAGTGGGAGCACAAGTCATATTTTCCTCTCTCCCTTCTGGGGTGGTGAGGGATATGGAGAGATCTAGGAAAACTCAAGCCTTGAATAATAAGTGGCTGAAAGGCTGGTGCTGCCACAAGAACTTTGGGTTTTTTCATCATGTGGTGGTTTACTCAGCACCTGGCCTGATAGCTGTGAATGGGTCTTGCCTGTTTCTGAGGGGAAAGTGGAACCTAGCCCAGAAATTGGCAGTGCTTGTTGAGATAACTTTAAACTAGGTATGAAGGGGGAAGGAGAGAAAATGTTGCTTGCTAGGGTGGAGAAGGTAGTTCAGAGATGTCAACTAGATTTGATGGGGGAAGAAGGTGGAGGTCAACAGGATAGAGATGGGTATAAGGATGTTGTTCTTGCAGGAGACTGCAGGGAAATTCCCTCTAGGAAGCAGTGGGGAAAACCGGATTTCTTTCAGAGGTTTGAGAGAGAGCCCCTCTCAAAAGGTAGTGTGCTAGAAAGACCAGCTGAAGTGTATTTACACCAATGCACACAACATGGGAAATAAGAAGGAGTAGTTGGAAAACGTGATATGCTTAAAAAATTATCATCTTGCTGCTATCACAGAAATGTGGTGGAACAACTCTCATGACTGGCATACTGCAATTGAGGGTGGCAGGCTCTTCAGAAGGAATAGGCAGGGTAGGAGGGAAGGGGGAGTTGCCCTCTATGTTAGGAAGTGGATAAATTGTGAAGAGCTGTGTCTGATTAACAGCCACAACCAGGTTGAGAGCTTATGGATTAAAATCAGGGATTGGTCTAGTAAAGGACATCTAGTGTTTGGTGTCTACCAGGGGACACCTGATCAGGAGGAGCCTATTGGTGAGACTTTCATACTTCAGCTGTGGGAGGTGTTATGCTCGTGGTCTCTTGTCCTGATGGGGGATTTCAACCACCAAACTATCTGCTGGGATAGTGGCGTGGTGAGTGACAGACAATCCCGGAGATTCCTGGAGTCTGTTGAGGATAACTTCCTGGTGCAGGTAATGGATGGACCGACCCAAGATGAAGCCTGACTGGACCTGGTGCTCACCAATGCAGACGAGAGCATTAGAAAAGTTAAGATTGGAGGCAGCCTGGTCTGTAGCGATCATGCCCTGATGGTTTGTGATCTGGAGGAATGCAGGCCTGGCAAAAAGTAGAGTCAGGATCCTGAACTTCAGGAGAGCAAAATTCCAGTTGCTCAAGGAAATGCTGGATGGGGTCTCCTGGGAAACTGACCTTAAGGACGTAGGAAAAGAACAGAGCTGGCAGCTCTTTAAGAACAACCTTATGAGAGAACAAGAGCTCTTCATTCTGCAGAAGAAAAAAATCAAACAGAAGAGGAGGGCAACCAGTGTGGCTGAGCAAGGACCTGCAGGTTAAACTGAGGGAAAAGTAAAAGATGTACAGGAAATGGAAGCAGGGTTGTGGAGCCTGCAAGGAATACAGGGATGTTACCTGCATGTGCAAAGATAAGGTCAGGAAAGCCAAGGCACAGATGGAGCTGAACTTGCAAGGGTTATGAGAAATAACAAGGTGTTCTACAGGTACATACACAGGAAGAGAAAGAGGAGAGTGTTCCCCATCTGATAAATGAGGATGGAGAACTGGCTTTTCTCAGATATGGAAAAAGCTGAGGTGCTCAATAAGTGCTTTGCCTCTGTTTTCACTGGTGGCCAGGCTCCCTGTGTCTTCCAGGACTCTGATCTTCTAAGTGCGGGTGAGAGGAGTGGATTCCATCCCACTGTAACAGTGGAACAGTTCTGAGACCTCCTCAAGAAACTGAATGTTTTTAAGTCCATGGGGCTAGATGATATGCATCCCATGGTTCTTAGAGAGATGTCTGATGTGGTTGCCAAGCTGCTCTCCATCATGTTTTAAAAATTATGTCTGTCAGGTAAAATCTATAGTGACTGGAAAAAGGGAAATATTACTCCCATTTTTAAGAAAGGGAGGATGGATGACCCAGGGAACTACAGGCCGGAGAGCCTCACCTCTGTGCCTGGGAAGATCATAGAGCAGATCTTCCTGGTTACCATGTTAAGGCACATAGGAAATGAAGAGGTAATCTGAGACAGCCAGCATAGCTTCACCAAGGGCAGATCTTGCCTGACCAGTCTAGTGGCTTTCTATGAGGGGGTGACAGCATCAGTGGACAGGGGAAGAGCGACAAGATGTAATCTACCTGGAATTCTGCAAAGCCTTTGACATAATCCCTCACCACATCTTTCTCCCTAAAATGGAGAAATATGGATTTGAAAGATGGAGTGTTTGATGGATTAACAACTGGTTGGCTGGTTGCAGCCAAAGGATTTGTTATCTACAGTTCTACGTCTGAGTGGAGGCTGGTCACAAGTGGTGTCCTCCAAGGGTCCATCTTGGGACTAGTGCTCTTCAACATCTTTATCAGTGACATAGATGATGGAATCGAGTGCATCCTCAGCAAGTTTGCAGACAACACCAAGCTGAGTAGTGCAATCAATACACCGAAGGGAAGGGAAGCCATCCAGAGGGACCTGGACAGGATGGGGAAGTGGATCGGTGTGAACCTAAATGAGGTTCAGCAAAACCAAGTGCTCTTGGGCCAGGGCAGTCTCAGGTATTTAAACAGACTGATTAAGTATGTAATCACACAAAATAATTTTAGTGTCTTTTATAATCAGAATAAGGCTGAGATTCTTTGCCTCAGTCTTTAACAGTAGGTCTAGTTGTTCCCTGGACACATTCAGCCCCTTGCACTGGAAGATAGGGACAGGGACCAGAATAGGACCTGCATAATCCACGATGAGGTGGTTTTGGACCTGCTTCAAAAGCTCAGCACTCCCAAGTCCATGGAGCCTGGTGGATTACACCCTAGAGTGTTGAAGGAGGTGGCGGTCTAGTTTCCAAATCACTCTCCATCAACAGCAGAGTTGGTCTCTTCTCACTGCTGACATGTGACAGGATGTGGGGAAATGGCCTTAAGTTGGTCCAGGGTAAGTTTAGGTTGGATATCGGGAAACACTTCTTTACAGAAAAGGTTGTTAAGCACTATAATAGGCTCCCCAGGGAGGTGGTTAAGTCACCATTCCTGGATGTGTTTAAAAACCTTCTGGATGTCATGCTCAGGGACATGATATAGCAGTGGGTTGTTAGAGTTAGGGTAGTATGGTTTGGTTGCAGTTGGACTTGATGATCTTTAAGGTCTTTTCCAACCTGAGCAAATCTATGATTCTATGATTCTAATTCAGACCTGCGCTTTGAGTAATTTATCAGGAATTTATTTGCCTCAAGTTTTTAATTTTCTAGAATACAAATCACCAAACTTATCATTCCAAACACTTCCAACCATTTATTTGAAATAAGAATTTCAAATAAAATAAAGAATACAGGCAGCAGTGCGGGGAATAAAAGAAAATCCAGTTTCCTTACACAATCAATTCCTGTATTTTTCTGCTTTTATGTTTGGAGTCTGCCTTCTATATTGTATTTTGTTCACTCTAAGTCTACATATGGCATATTCATTTGCTTGAATTCTGTTATGTTTATATTTTTGATAATACTTATTTATTTTTATATCACTGTTCTGGTATTTCCTTTGAAATTGTTCCCAGGGAAGGGACTGCTGGACTGGGATGTTCTGTCATGTCAGAAGCCACTAGCAGATATGGCTTCTTAATAATAAATTAATAAATTAATATAGTAAAATAAATAAGATGGAGTCTTTGCTATCATAGCTGTTCATTAGTATGATTTATCTTGTTTGATATTTTATATTTTTATTCCTAATGAATCAAATGGATTCCTACACTTATTTTTTTTCCCTTGAATATTCAAGACATAGGACATTTATGAGTTTCTGCTATCTTGCTTTTTTTTTTTTTATGAAAAGACTTCAATTTTTGGAATTCTTTTTATCAAATGTTTCAAAGTTTTAAAGTAAACTTTTTAAAGTAAACTTTTATGCATTTTAACAGCAGTGTATCTTTAAAAAACACTTTAGTCAATCAATTACATGTTCCATTGTAATTAGCCCTGGAGGCAACAGGGTCATTAAAATCAAGACATTAAATCTGAACCAACTTCTGTAACCTTCTAGGTAAACATGTATGTCATAGCCACAGAATCAAGAATCATCCAGACTTATTTAGTATCCTTCCCAGACTTAATCACTCAAATATTTGACCTGACATACACACTAGGTTAAGCACACCATATACTTTCTACACTTACCAACATCATAGACAAGTGGGACTGTGTGACTGATGGACAGTGTCTAGTACACAGACTACAATTCACACACAGAGACATAGAACAGAGATTCCTTTACCCAGGAAAATAGTCAGGAACAGTTTACAGAGGACAGGCTTTGGTGATCCGGAATGGGGCATTCACACTGGAAAAATTGAAGGGAACATGTACAGAACAGTAAGATAGTAGATTATTGTTAAATTATCATTTTCCCTTGAGGAGCAAGATTTGCTACAGAAGGCAGAATTACAATTAACTGAGGGAATTAGAATTAGTATGCTTTTATGAATTTGATTTCAATGGACAAATTTCTATGCAGATGATTATATTGGATTCAAACCATACCCTCATATGCTCATATTTCAGCATCACAAAAAAAAACACTTCCTACCATAAGACCCAATAAAAACATCTAAATATGGTTCAGAATATGGTTGAAATATTGTGGATGAGAGACTTTTAAAGGCTTCTTGCTGTTAATTGACTGTGAGAACAACAGCTCTTCATGTATTCCTTTGTAGAACGGCAGTGAAAAGGATACAGATTCAGTGAAAAGTGAAATGGATAGAATCTCGTGATATAATGATATTAGCCTTTTTTTTTAAGAGTAGTTCATTCCAAAACTTTATTCAAACATTTATTTGTTTAAATGGTTTACATAGTAATTTGCTGCAGCAAATATGCAAAGATTTATGTGACTGACATGAAGGTTTTCTATTAATTTATAAAAATAAATCAGAACTTAGATATCACTTTGCAGTTCCATGTAGGGAATTGATATCCAGCTGGAGGTTGATAACAATAGATTAGTTTATTTATTTATTTATTTATTTATTCATTTATTCATAAAGTAGTAGTGAAATTTCTTTTTGATGTTGATTTCGAGATTGACCAAAGTCCCAGGACAATGTAACAGCATTGAGTGGTTAGCACAAGCCAGTATTTTGGGGCTTCATTGTTTCCAGTTTGATGAACTGTGTATCACGGAGATCTTCAAAATGCACATATACACAAAATGCCGTATCATTGGGTACTTTTCTAATGTAAGATTATTTCCTGAAGCAGTATGAGCTTCTTCTCCAAAACTGGCAACAAGCACCTACTGAAGTTGTTTGGAACATTACAACTTCAATTTTTGTTATTGTCTTAGAGCTTTCAGAATTTGTTTAGTCAAAATGTTTTTGAAAGGTGAAGTACATTGAACAGAAATTGCACTGCAGAATATTCTCCTCCATTAAGGGAAATTAAAAGGACCAGCCCCCCACCTCTGCAATGCATATGGAGGGATAGACAGCACAACCGCACCACCGAGGGAGACTGAGATTCAGATCCTTTCTTTGCTTCTTTGGATCTCTTATGTGACTGCTTCATCCTGTGGGCTACAAAATCAGCATACTAAATTATTAACATATTTCAGCTAAACCAGTGATAGCCAAGAACAATCTTTCTAAAGTAGTAATGTTCAAACCTACTAAAATACCTTTCACAACCATAGAAATGAGTATTTGTCCACAGTAGAACTATAGCATTTGTAGACCCCATATTTATGAATATAAAATAAAACAAGTTGTATTGAATCACTATAACAAGTAAAAAAAATAAACAACTCTTTTACACCAAGTTGAGATTTTGAACCACACTCAGGATAAATACATCTGTTCTTTGTAGAGCATTTTTCACTAAAGTATAGCTTTATTTCTGAGCTGATCTTACAGGATAGTACATCCTCCTGAACATCTGGAAAGCTGTCATCTGTTTTATTCTATTAGATACTGAAAGATACTGGCTTAATAGATGTACTGTTTTTATAGCTCATTACAGTCTTGTCACCCATATGCTGATACCTCATTGTGTCACTTGTAACAAAACAATTCTTTTAAAATTTTAACTACATTTTCATTTCAATTCAACTAAATTATCAGTCCAAACAGAATAATATAAGACTTTTAAAAAACTGTGTTTGACTTTTAGTGTCATATTTTAGCAGACCCAATGTGATGAATTTCTTCTCAATAGCTTTTTTCATGCTTTCAGCTATACCTGTTGGGCCAAAAAAGGTCTTTCCATCTTATGCTCACCTCTCTATTCCTCTCAGAGTATTAGTTACTACTAATTATTATTGATTAAGACAGGTTATGCCAAATCATAGAATTATAGAACAGTTTTGATTGAAGGTGATCTTAAAGGCCATTTAGTTCCAGCCTCCTTGCTGTGGGCAGGGTTACTATCCATGGCTGCATTCAATCTGGCCATGAATAGCTTAGGGGATGTGGACATTCACAGCTTCTCTGAGCAACCTGTTGCAGTGAATAATTTATTCCTTATGTCTAATCTAAATCTACCCTCTGTTAGTTTTAAATCAACTATTTCACCTTTATTTATTTAGTTATTTTTAAATCATCCCCTCGAAGAATTAATATAAAGTGAGTTCTTCCATAACTATTAATAGTTTCTGTTAGGTATAAGGTATTAAAAAATGCTATGAAACCTGTCTTTTTAGTTCTTTTGTACTTGGCTACTAAAAATGCACCCAAATGTCAAATTTAAGCCATTTGCCCATACTGTTACCACTAAAAAATATGCAGTTTTCATTCATGTTTCTTTTCTTGTCTCATTGCCTGTGATGTGCTGTTGCTAAGAAGGCACGCAGTCAACATCGTATTTTGACACTTACAGAGACAAAGGAACGTTAGCAAGATAGACTGAAAACAATATGTCTGAGTTTTACAAAAGAGAATGAGAAATGATTGACATAAGGAACGCAAACCATACAGTTTTTTTTACATTAACCTATAATTCAGGAACAGAGAAAAAGCAGTAGAATTTGAAGTCAGCAAATCCAAAACTGGGAAAGCGTATTTTAGAAAAGTGAAATTCTATTTTTTATGTATATTTTACAGATAGGATGTAGAAAAACAGTCACAGAATTTTTCATTATTGTTATGTTAGAAGCTATATAAAATGCCC
This sequence comes from Callipepla californica brunnescens, assembly GCA_023055505.1. Taxonomy (NCBI): domain Eukaryota; kingdom Metazoa; phylum Chordata; class Aves; order Galliformes; family Odontophoridae; genus Callipepla; species Callipepla californica. Next base: position 49,772 of record JALIRH010000034.1, on the reverse strand, counting down.
CATAAGTAATTATATTGAATCAATTAATAGTTCACTTTTAAAATAGTAATGTATATATATTTTAAAATGGTACTCATACTGTATAGTGTATATTTAGTGTGAATAGATAAATAAATCTAATATAAAAAACCTTTAAAATCACTTTTTCTCTGGACATAAAATGTTCATGGTAATACACAGTGTAATTAACAGTCAAGGTAATGATGATTTGCGTCCACTTATATATGTAGTTAAGCAGGAGTATTGTGAGCAAGGAAACACAATTAGGTCCCACACGTTTTAAAAATATTTTATAAGATTAAAAATTGTGATTTAAAACAATGGTAAAAAGATCACTTGCTCTCTAGTGTAGTTGAAATAAGAATAAGTTACCATTGACATTAAGAGTTCATCTAGTCCATTCTGTCTAGGCAGGATTACATAAAAGTAAACTTCAGTCTAATATCTCACCAGGCAAATGTTTCTTGAATTGCTTTTTAAATCTCCTGTGAAAACTGTGAAAACTCCCCAGCTTCTTGAAGGCAGATAATGCAGCACTTATCTTGCCATTAAATATATATATATATTTGTAAATAATGCTCATTCTAGTTCTCCTGAGACAATTCAAACAAGTCATACCTTGTCTTATTCAAAGTGTCTGTTATTAACATGTCTCACCACATTCTTCTCTTCACTGTATGAAATGATTCTAATTCTTTCAGTCTTTTCTCACAAGTCTTGCTTTCTGGACCTCTGATGACTCTTTTTGTTCACCTCTGGATTCTTGCCAATTGATACAGACTTCTCTCAAATTGTTATCTTCCTGTAGCTAGATGCACTATCTAGGCAGAAGTTCTACTCATATGGGAAAGTATTACATGCTGTATCTTACAGACTGCTCCCCATTTATACTGCCTGTAAGAGGATGATTTTTTTTTTATTTTTATTTTTGCAGTAGGATATATTTACTAACTCACTTTCAAGTTCCCTTTTCTAGGACTTCTGCCTACTCAGTTTTCTGGATCTTGTATTTTTCCCCTTCATTGTTCCTGTCAAAGTACAGCACTATTTCTTAGAATCATAGAATCATCAGGATTGGAAAAGACTGCCAAGATCATCTAGTCCAGCCACTCATCTACCACCAATATTTCCCCACAAAATGTCATCCCTTAGTAAAACATCTAAATGTTTTTTGAACACTTCCAGGCACAGTACTCAAACACCTCCCTGGGCAGCCCATTCCAGTGTCTGACCACTCCTTCAAAGTAAAATTTTTCCTAATATCCAATCTGGACCTCCACTGGTACAATTTGAGGCCATTCCCTCTAGTCCTTTCGCTAGATATGCAGAACAGGCCAACCCCTACCTTACCACAATGTCCCTTCAGGTAGTTGTGGAGACCAGTAAGGTCACCCCCGAACCTCTTGTTCTCCAGATTAAATAATCTCCGCCCGTCCTCATAAAACTTTTGCTCCAGACCCTGCATCAGCTTCTCTGCCTTTCTCTGGATATACTCCAGGGCCTCAATGTCTTCTCTGAAGCAAGAGGCCCAAAACAAAGCAGTACTCAAGGTGAGGCCTCACCAGAGTGGAGCACAGGGGGACAGTCACTTCCCTGCTCCTACTGGCAACACTACTTATACAAGCTAGAATGCATTGGCCTTCTTGACCACCTGAGCACACTGTTGGATCATATTTAGCTGAATATCAATCAAAACCCCCAGGTCCATTCTCTCCTACACAGATTTCCACCCACTCTGCTCCAAGTCTGTAGCATTTTATGGGGTTATTGTGGCCAAAATGCTGGACCTGGCATTGTCTTGTTGAAGTTTAACCCACTGGCCTCAGCCCAGTGGTCCAGAGCTCGTCTCAATCACTCTGAAGTTCCTTCCTGTTCCCAGGCAGAACAATACTTATTCCCATCTTGGTGTAAACTGCAAACAGTGAGGATGCACTCAATCCCCTCATTCAGGTTATCACTAAAGATACTGAAGAAGACAGGCCTCACTCCTGAGCAACACCACTCGTGACTGGATGCCAGCTGAATGTAATTCAGTTCACCACCACTCTCTGAGCTCAGCCCTCCAGCCAGTTATTTACCAGCAAAGAGTGTAACTACCCAAGCCACAGGCTGCCAGCTTCTCCAGGAGAATACTGCAGGAGACAGTGTCAAAGGTTTTGCTGTAGTCTAGGTAGACTATGACAACAGCCTTTCACTCTTACACCAGGCAGGACCATCAATCATGGAAGGAGGTCAAGCAGGACCTGCCTTTCAGAAACCTATGCTGACTGGGGCTGATCCCCTCATCATCCCACAGATCTCACTAAAGATGATCTCTTCCATAACCTTTCCTGGTACCAACGGTTAGGTTATCAGGCCTGCAGTTTCCTTGATCCTCCTTATAACCCTTCCTGGAGATGGGAGTCATGCTGACAAGACTCCAATCCTCTGGGACCTCTCCAGTTGACCAGGAATGCTGATAGATGATTGAAAGTGGCTTAGCTATCACCACAGCCAGCTTCCTCAGCACCCTCTTAATCATCCCATTCTTCTAAGATAATTTATGAATTCAAAAGACAGTATGTTCCAATCTGAAACCGCATATAAATTTAGCTGTAGCTTCACTACTTCAAAATTATCATTACCACAATCCCTATTCTGCACAGTTACAGTCAAGTTACCCCTATCACTGTCATGAATTACTTTGTGTTGACAACATTTGAATTTTAAGCTTAAAAAAATCAATGATTTCTTATTTTTCATTCATAAATAAAAATATAAAATTAATTATAAGTTAATAGAGGGTTTTCAGAGAACAGTAAACGGTGTATGACATTTCCTGTCTTGTCTAGAAAATTGAGGAAAGGAATGACATTTTAAAACATAACAGGAGAAAAAAAAATCATCAAATTAAAGCAAGAGAAAATGTCTATATCACCAAAAAGAACATTCCAGTCTCAAGTTGTCTTCTTTCCTAGCAAAAGGAATTGTTCAATTATCAGCAGAACATAGGAATACTGATTCCCTAGGTCTCTAAGTTTCATGGTTGAACTATCCTCTGAATAACAAATTGGTGATAGCTTATTTTATGACTAAAGCAAAGCCATTGCCTTTCTGCCATCCTGTTGCTCTGGTTTCAGATATTATTTTGAACACTAGGTTTTCTCTCAGTAAAGACTTCTTTGGATCTAGTGACAATTTACATGCAGCTTAGTTTCTTTGGAAAGTGTAACTCTGTCAAATCTGGTTGAAATTAAAAAAAATGGTTTCAAAGTTATACTGTTTAGAAGAAAGAATAACAGACATGAGGACTGGTTATTAATATCAGTCTTGTTTTCATAGGAAATTGATCTAGACAGTCTGCTGTTTTTATTTACAATTAAGTTCCTTCCTACAGAATACAAACTCCTTTGTTCTGGCTTGCTAAAAATACATTCTATTTCTATTTGGGACCCAATGGAAAGTTTTGCAATAAAATAAACTTTTTGAAGGTATCTGGCTGTAAAACAAAACAAAGGACAGCACTCCTGTTGTCCAAAGAGAGTTTGAGTAAAACTTGTATAAACATTGAGACTAGGGGTAAAAAGAAAAGTGAAATGTCATGCCTTATTGCAGCTGGCATCAATAAATGCCACCTCCTCATTCACTTTGAAGCCATAAAAGAGATATTACAATGACACTATCATTTAAATATTGACGATAATAATAGGAAGACAACAAGTACAGACATTAAAATTTGAACCAACCAAATCTTTTAGGGATTCTGTCTTAAATAATGTACATGTTTCTGCTACTCTCCCCTCTTCACACAGAGCAATTAGGAACTATCAGGTTTCAAAAGTAAACTGTGGAAAAAATAGTAAAATATACTATGAAAATGTATAAGATCTCAGCTTACATAATTTCTGCTGTTATGCAACTGAAAAGTGAAGCAATATCTTGAGTGATATTTTTTGGTTCTGATGTATTTTATATTTCAGAAAGTAAAAAAATGTGTCCCTACTCTTTTCCCTTTCAAACCAAATAATTGACCAGGTATAAATTATAAATATACCCATTTAAAAAATTTATTTCTGCAAAAAATGTTTACAGATAGAGGGCAGGGAAATAAACCAGCAAAAGTTTTGGTAATTTGTTCTGTAATTGGTAATTTTTCTTGCCTTCTTGACTTTCTGATATTCCCTCTGCCTTTCTTTCAGAAATTCCTTTTCATTGCAAAGCACAACATGACAAACCAGTCTTCCTGTGGGCTCTAATTTTTGTCTGGTTGGTACGTTAGGAAGTGTGAGAATTCAACCTCCTTTGCTTCTGTACACTGGGCAGGAAACAAAACCTTCCTCTCACTCACTGATTTGATACATTTAGGCTTAAAGACCTTCATGGTGTCTGTAGATGATGTAGACTTGTCCCATCCTCCTTTATTCAACTGGAGAGGGAAGTGCTTCCCACTTCTTCACCTGTCTGCCTATGACTTACTGGAGAGATGATTTCTGTTGTATACATAGAAACAGAAATATAGAAACAATAGGTTGGAAAAGACCAGCAAGATCATCTAGCCCCACTGTCCCTACTCACTAAGCTACTAGATTATATCCCTTAGCACCTCATCTAGACACTTGTCGAACAGCTTTAGGGACAGTGATTCCACTACTTCCCTAGGCAGGCCATTCCAGCATCTGACCACTCCTTCAGAGAAAAAGTTTTTCCTCATATCCAATCTAAATCTTCCCTGGTGCAACTTGTGGCCATTGCCTCTCGTCCTGTCATTAGTTATCTGGGAGAAGAGGCTGACCCCTCCCTCACCACAACCTCCCTTGAGGAAGTTATAGACTGTGATGAGGTCTCCTCTTCTCCAGACTAAACAATCCCAGCTCCTTCAGCCATTCCTCATAAGACTTGTGCTCCAGACCCCTCACCAGTTTTGTTGCCCTTCTCTGAGCATGTTCCAGGGCCTCAGTGTCTTTCTTGTAGTGAGGGGCCCAAAACTGAACACAGTGCTCGACGTGCTGCTGCACCAGAGCTGAGTACAGGGGGATGATCACTTCCCTGCACCTTCTGGCAGGAAAGAATGCCATTGGCCTTCTTGGCCACCTGGGCACACTGTCTGCTCATGTTCAGCCTAGCATCAACCAACACCCCCAGGTCCTTTTCCTCTATACAGTCTTCAAGCCATTCTGCCCCAAGCCTGTAGCATTGCATTGCCTGTAGCATTGGGCTTATTGTGGCCAAAGTGCAGGACCTGGCACTTGGCCTTACTGAACCTCAGCCCAGCTATCCAGTCTATCCAGATCCCTCTGAAGGGCCTCTCTACCCTCAGGCAGATCAACACATCCTCCCAACTTGGTGTCATCTGCAAACTTACTGTGGGTACACTCAATCCTCTTGTCTAGGTCATCAGTAAAGATTTTAAACAAGATGAGCCCCAAAACATCTCCCTCTTCTGCTTCCAAACCACAAAAAAAAAAAAAAAAAAAAGTAGTTTGCTGTCCCTTTGCCTCTATGTACAGCAAAAAAAGGTGTGTGTGTTAAACCTCCCCAGGACTTCTAGAGAGATCAATTTGAAAATTATAGTAATTACTGCTATGCTAACTGAACTGTAAGCAATCAGTGGTTTTTTGTTTTTTAATATTCTGTTTCTTTAAATTATTCGTTTGCTGAAACTAATAGGTTAAGCCCTTCAGATATTTTCTAATGTTATGGCATTACTAACATAAAACAGATGGAAATATGGAGAACATGGAACATATGGAAATTAGTCCAAACAAGTCAAATAGAGTAAGTGTCAACAGTTTACAGGCCAGTAATGTGGGTCACATGGGGGGCCCCATGGACCCACACTGTTGGAAAGGAAAAAGGGGAAAAAGGGAAAAGGGAAAGAAGAGGAAAAGGGAAAACAGGGAAAAGGGGAAAAAGGGAAAGGATAGGGAGATGGGCCTAGAACAAAACAGTGGCAACGGTCTGAGGAGGTAGGCTGATTTACTAAATAAGATATTGGAATGCAAAATAATAGAATATAATACAATAAAATTGGAATTGAAGCTAATAAATCAAATAAAATGAGAGAGAGAGTGTCCAAAAACTGAATGCATTACTCTAACACTGAAGGCGAGTTGGCTAGGGAGCATATGCGCTGTGAGGATGAGCAGAAAGGGAGAAGAGAGTGGGACTTGTGATATGTTTTATCTTTCCCTCTGAACAGAAAACAGAAATGCAAAGTAATGCAAAGTTCTCTGGGGTATGCAGCTCTTCTCTTCTGAGACAGGTGTATCCAGAACGATCCATGGAACTGGAGCATGGAACTTTAACTCCCAGTGCACTGCATGATGTTATGATGTTGAATACTGATAGCTATGAATCACAAAACCATGACATTAAGCATTAGAAATTTGACTGAAAAAAAAAAAAAAAAAACAAAGCAAAAAAATGCAACTGAAAATTTAATGAAATTAACAAAAGGTATGCTTTTTCATTGCCTGCATGTCACTATTTACTGTATTACTTTTGGGAAAAACTCTCAAAAGTTGCCCTTTTATACCCAGATAAAATAATCAATTTGCGTAATATTTTATCACTTAAATATAGTATATGAAACTACATAATAAACAGAGGTATATTCTGTGTAACTTGAATAGCATTTATGTCACAATAATACTAAATAATTAAAACATGAAAATGATTTTATATAGAGAAACATCTTAGCACGGGATTAGTAGGACTACACATATACTTTCTTTTCCTGTTATTTGTCTTTGGTTAATCCCAGGTCTACACTGTCTGGAAGTAGCTTGTTTCTCCCTTGCTTCTAGCCTCTTAAAGAAAAGAAGTAACTACCTCATCTTTGTAAACTCACATATTCAAGGTGTATACATTTATATATATCAAGTATGCTGTGATTCCTGTTGGATTATTCATCTATGTCATCTCCTTCCACGCAGAATATTTTAACTCTTTGTCCATTTCAATTGTTATCGCAACAGAAAACAAGCCACAGAGAGATGAGCTATGGAGGCAGCACAGATGTGGAAATAGCAGGTGAGGGGTGTTCTGTACAACTGTAAGAGGTGCGGGAAAAACAGAATTATCCTTACTGTCACATTGCTTTGTAGCTGATAGAAATCACATTTATTCCTCAGTTAATGAGACTTAAAATTTCAACAATCCACCTAACACATGAAACCTATCTGCTAACATGAGCATTTCTACAGATAATTGATCACTGTGTTTGTAGTGGTCTTGCAAGTGTTTGCCACATAGTCTCATCCCGACATCTACAGTGTGATATATACTGCAGTTTTCTGCTACATTACTCTATCAACAATCTTTGAAGATACGTAGCAGCATGCAAGTTAAGAAGTTTCAACTTCTGACCCTTTTTAGGTGCGCCCTCACAGGGAAGGGGCTCCAGCTTTCTGATAATCTTTGTGGCTCTCCTCAGGATCCACTTAAACAGTTCAATGTTCTTCTTGTGTTGAGGGCCCTAGAGCTGGATGCAGTACCCCAGATGGGGTCTCATAAGAGCAGAGGGGCAAAATCATCTCCCTAGACCTGCTGATCACACTTCTCCTGATGCCACCCAGTATATGGTTGGCCCTCTGGTCTGTAAGCACACACTGCCAACACCCCTAAGTCCTTCTCCCCAGGGCTTCTCTCAAGTCATTCTCTGCCCACCCTGTATTTATGCTTGAGATTGCGCCAACCCAGGTTCAGGAACTTGCACTTGGCCTTGTTGAAGTTCACAAGGTTGGCACTGCTCAAGCCTGTCCAGATCCCTCTGGATAACATCCCTTCCCTCTAATGTATTGACTGCACTGCTCAGATTGGTGTTGTCTGCAAACGTGCTGAGGGTGCACTTGATGCCATCGTCTATGTCACTGATATAGATGTTGAAGAGCATTGGTCCCAAGACCCACCCTTGGGGAAAACAAATTGTGACCGAGCTCGACCCAGACATAGAACCATTAATCACAACCTATCGGCTGTGACCAGCCAACCAGTTCTTAATCAAAATAATTGTGGAAGATGAAATTCTCTAGAAACATACACAAACAGATAAAAGAAAAACTATTAAAACTGCATTTGTAAATAGGTGTACGTATGGGGAAAACTGTTTAAACTGAATTTAGATGAAAGATTAGAAAGATGACTATACTCAGTAACTAACACAGAGAAGGTAGTTTTTCATTGGAATACAGTAAATGATAACATTTTGTTGTGGTTTAACCCAGCAGGCCTTTTAGAAGGATTTGAATTAATTTCTTTCAGTTCTCGAAAAATTCTTCTGCTGTGTTGCCCCATACAGTGATGTCATCAAGACTGTTCCTTGTTAGCTCATTGTGCACATATATCTTCCCAAATTTTGATCTACGTCATTCATTAGTGTGAAGCACAGTTTAGAATTAGGTTTTGCTTTCATATTATTATAATAAATCCAAATGAAGTAATATTAAAAAAATCCAACATGAAAAATAAATAATTAGGACTCTGCTGACCTTGTTTCCCAGTGCAGTATCTCTACAGATAACTTAGCAAACCAGGATTAAAAGTTCAGAAACTGGGAACTATGCATCTTTCTCAGCTTGTATGAAGAACATCGGCCTTTACAATGTAATGGTGATTGAGCACATGGTGGGAAGACAGAGCCAACCTAGGGGAGTTCAGGTGCATGCTATGCACCTGAGTGACTGGAAGGGGTGGAGCCCTAAACTCACTAAAGGTGAAAGGACAAGGCTTGTCGGTGAAATTCCTGGACATAGTTTGGTCAGGAAAGGCTGAAGTACTTCCAGTGCAATAATATACAAGGTTCAGGTGTTCCCAGTCCCTACTGTGCCAAGGTAGCTGCAAGAATTTTGGGGTATATTGATATACTGTTGATCCTTTACATCCCACTTACCGCAGCTGCTGAGGCCTTCATATCAACTCACAAAGGCCAAAAATGGTATCCTGAACATCTGCACAGCTAGCTGGGCTATGTGCCATGGGCTCACTCTTTGGATTGTGCAGTGAGCCACCCAGGAATGGGCTATTCATGTTTGATCAATCTGGGGAAGAGATATGCAGTTAAACATATGAAATGCAGTTAAATACAGGACTGTACATGTCTACCACATTTCTGGCCACCAACCTCTACCATCACTGGGAAGCAATGAAGCTGACACACTGGCCTGAGTTCAATGTATTGAGGATTCACCATCTGAGAAGAACATTGCCTGCTGGTTATATCAGAAGCTACAGTATGCTGGACAAAAGCTGTAGGCAGCTGCTAAAGCATGGGGGCTGTTTATACAATTGTTTGACACTGTCCAGGCTTGCTGAAACGGTGATGCTTGCTCCAAGATGTGACTGAGACCATTGCCTGAAACAACAGCTCACAGTGCCAGAGAGGACACAATCCTCTCCAGCAACGGCAGGTCAATTACATTGGGTCCTTCCCTCGGTCTGAGGGCACAAGATACAACCTGATCTGCATCAGCACAGAAAATGGGCTAATGCAGGCCTATCCAGCGTCAAGAGTGAACCAGAAATATACCATCAATGTGCTTGCCAAGTTGATGACTACCAACAGGACACCTCAAGTAACCAAAAGCAACCAAGGGGCTCATTTCACAGTTGCAATGGTACAACGCTGGGCAGAAGAAAACAAGACTGAGTGGTGATTCTACCTGCCATATAATCCAATTGGAGCGGGCCTTATTGAACACTATAACATCACTCTTCAGGCTGCCCTGAAAGCAGACTCTCAGTCTCTACAAGGGTGGACAGAGTCTTCTGCTCCTGAAAACCTAGAATCAGGTACCCATAAAAAAAAAAAAAAAAAAAAAAAGAATGGCCTTGGAAGGTGCAAGTAGGTCCAAAGTCATACAGCCTATTTGCACCCTGGGAGAGATTATTGGAAGTCAGGGGATTGATAGGCCCCTTCAACCTATTCAATTATTGGTTCATGCTGTGAGGGGGTAGAATATAATGGAAATGCTAAGTCATGGCCTGAAACAGTGATCGAGTATGTGGTGGGACCAACTCAGGGGAGCTCAGGTGCATGCTACGTACCTGAGTGACTGGAAGGGGTGGAGCCAGGATTTACCCCTTCCCAGACCTCAATTAAGGATTGGCAGTAGAGGCAAGGGTATCTTTCTGGAGATCCCTGCCTACTGGAGGCTTTTCGAAGGTAAGCAGTTCTCCTTCCTTTGTTTCTGAGTCCAACAGACTGCATTTTGGTTTGTTCACATTTGCTGCAGCCTAGGACTCTGCCATTGCTGTATTTACCACTGTGTTATGGCATTACAGCATTACATGTATCAATACTTTTATCAAAGCATCAGAGTGCTTAAGTCTTACACTGCAATTTTTTTATTTATTTATTTATTTTAAAGTAACACAAGACACTTGGAAATGTCAATCTGAAGTTGGGAATTACTCTAAAACCATGGAAAAATACAGGGTGAAAACTCATTATGTTGATCGCTATTAGTCACATCTATCATACCCAAGCTGAAAATAAGCAATACATTTAATAATGTATTAATTGTCCTCTTGGGGGTCATCAAATGGTTGTTTTTTAATCAAAAGTAATATTATTACTCCCAGCTTCTTAGGAAACGTATACCTATCTGATAATAACTTCACACCAGTGTGAAGTTCCTGTGAGTTTCCCATTGCCATTAAGTTGTGATATCCTGTATTTTCTAAAAACCTACGATATTCTGGCAGGAAGACTGATGAAACTGACTGATGACACTGACTGATGACATGGGTATTTTTTCTGTATAGATGCCAGAACTACTCAGCTACTTCCAAACAGTAGTTCTATACAATAATGTTACCTAATCCTAGAATAGTAAGATGTGGTTTGAAGATGCAGATAACAATTTTCATTAGGCCATAATGAAGACTATAAAATAGCACAATTGAAACAAAGCAAAATATACAACACACAAGACAGTTAATTAACACATTCTCCTGGAGCGTGGGAAATGCCTAGATTTAGATAGACATCTCTTTTTTCAGATGAAACTGATGTTTAGTAACACAGCTTATCTTAGTTGTGCAAAATCTGAACTTCCAACAATTTTTGTTTGTTTTTCCTCTCTTCTCTACAGTTGGAAAAAAAAAATCATATATGCACGAATTTCTTTAAAACAAACAAAAAAAAAAGGTTAGACTTTCCTCTCTTATGAAATTACCAATCTCACAGCAACATCTAAGAAAGGAAAACACTAGAGATCTTTCCTCCCTGCACTCCTGGATATCTCCCTCCCATTCAAAGTATGATCTGAGTTAAAAATCTTATTTTTGAGAGCCTATTGTTTTTCTCATTGACTTCTAAGTCTTTAATTTTTATTATCAAGTCTGGTTCTATAGAAAGTTACATAAAATTGTGAATGATTACATTATCAAATTTGTCTTCATCTTTAGCAGATGACCAGAATGCTGGGGAATCTGAATATGAACTCAAAAAAATCAGATGAACCTTCAGTGACAGTTGGTAAGTATCAACTCCAGACTGCTGAAAAATCAGTTTGACAGAAATTTGCTTTCTGTTCTTTGTACATTTCTACTCCAACATCTCTATAATGGCATAGGCTATTCCCTTTTCATTGAAAAAGATGTAAAATCTTATTGCTGTGCACTTACAAGGCAATGTTTTTTTGTGTATGTGTTTGCTTTCTTTTCCCTCTTTTCATCTTGTTTTCAAATTGTAAAGTAAATGGAAAATATTTCAGGTCCAAAGAAGTCAAGATAGATCATTATCCAGCTATATATAAAAACTCATACATTATAGATTACATTTCATGATACCCAAAAATGAAATCATCATATATATTCTGAAATTAAATTACGATTTTTTTAACTTTATTCTTCTGAGGCCTTGAGTCACAATCAACCAGGCCTTAACATGAGTTATCCTTGTATGTATAATAAACTACATGATGGTTATTTCAATGACTAAATAATTGATCACAGAGTCACAGAATATCAAGATATTGAAAGGGAATGACAAGGATTGTTGAGTCTAACTCCTGGACCAAGCAATACTTAAACTGTATGTCTGAGAGCATTGTTCAAATGCTTCTTGAATTCCAGCAGGCTTGGTGCTATGATCTTGAGGAACTTGCTTCAGTGCCCAACCACCCTTTCTATGAAGAAGCTTTTCCCCAGCAATAAAAGTCTGGAAATGCCATTAAGGATTGTGATAACCTATCTCAAAGTCTTTCTGAAGCAAGTTATAACCAGACAAAACTTCTGGTACTCTCCAATGAGACAACTAGAATGTCTTTATTTGCATATCTGTAAAAACCTGTGCAGAGCTGATTCCTTAGACACCAGCAGATTAAAAGCTGTTTGAAGGACTATTTTCAATCTTCATAAATTTACTGCCATTGCAGTTTTGAAAAAAAAAATGTGGCATTAAAATTCAGGAGTCAGTCGAGAAGTTTTTGTTAGATGTGTAGAAGAAGAGGATTTCCATGGCTTTTTCCCCCCCTCCCCCCCCCCCCCCCCCCCATAGGGCTGAGAAATGGGATTACAAGAACGGATGTTAAAGCTAAGATTCCATGGCCAGAGAAAAAACAGAGAGCTGGCGTGGGGATGATACACTTAATGGGAGGCATTCCTCTCAGGGAAAAGACTTTGGTACACATTCCAAAAGAACTCAGACTGACATCATGACTTAGAAATATTGTAGTCCCTAGCAGTTTGAGAAGGTATTTATATTGAAACATTGGCTCCCTTCCAGGAATGTTGCAGCATATTAGTAGAAAGAAAAGGCTTTCCTTCCTAAGAAGTCACTGTAATTTTGTAATTCAAGATGTAGCCAGAAACAGGCACTTTATGTCCTTTATGACTCTGTGTTTCATATTATATTATTTCATATATTATACAGTGGAATGTGCTGCTATCAGAGCAGACTGAACTTCTTATGTAAGTCCTTGCACTTCACTCACCATAACATTCTGAAGATACTGGCTTGCAAGACATTGCCAGCTGAGCCTCCTCTGTTGCAGGTGCATACCGATCCCCATACCCCCTCCACTCAGAGTCAGGGGAAGCCTGCAGGGGTACACCTTTCTCCTTACATTTTGGCTGCAACCACATTAATTCCCACCATTAATTCCTGTCAACATCTGAGGTAGTCTGAGGGATCCCATAAAATCATGTTTCAGTGAGCCACGCGCTCCAGGAGGGAGGGCAGGGAAGGGGGAAGGAGTACAGAGATAATGGATAGGTCAAGGAAAATAAATAAAAATAGCAACGATTTTAAGAGAAGCGGTAATTTTACTAAATCTAACAAAAACCAAACAGTCTGGGAGAGACAAAAGTATCCAAAATCTGAGAATCTTAGTGCAGGGGAAGCACACGTGCTTTATCTCCACAGCAAACCAAGGGCAAAAACATGCCCAAGAACAGCTGGTGTCCAGTCCAGAGCTCCACCCCCCTTCCCCTCCCCAAAGGAGCATTAACTATTTAACTCCCAGCATGATGTTCTGATGTGAATATCAGCATCCAAACCACACAACCACAACAATCTCCAATACTTTGATACAAGACATAGATCTCACAGGCATTACTGGTGTGACTCATTCCATTTCTTAAATGCTTCCATTGAGCTTCTGTTGGTTTATAGTCTAACATTTTTAAAAAACAGACACCTTAGAATAGCCATAGGAATTACATTTCAAAATGAGGTAAAGTGGAAAGAACGGTATTCATCTTGTGGTACAAAGTATGCTTGGTAAAGAGGTAGCAATATGTTGGAGACAAAATAGCATGGGATTTATATATGCACTGAGAGACCTGTATGTATATTTAGTTAATAGGAATACTTAAACAGTTGTAGGAATACTATAAATATTTTGTGCTGTTTCTCAGAGTAACTGTTGAAACTAAATATCAGCTTAGACCCCAGTCATACTTGAACTGAAGCCAAGTCATTTCAACAGTGTCTGCTTATTCTTTGGACAAAAAAGTAGTTCAATTTTTCTGAACTGAAAAATGTCATAAAATCATTTTGGTGGGATCCAATAGTCCTCACTGAGTTTACATTTTGCATTTTCACAGCTGCAATTGGCATAGGGATTTGCTTAACAGAATATTCTGTGTTCAGCAGCCTGGCCCACGAAGTGATACCATGATGGAGCCAATTTTAATTATCTTAAAATTATCTGTAGTAGTGAAATGGCTCATAAGATCAAGAATAATTGGAGAAGTTTTGAAGAAGATAACAGAAGAAAGCCCCTGCCAAACCCCTTTGGTCATTAGAGAACCTAATTAAAAACAACTAAAACATGTCTAGAACCACATCATAGTAAGTGATTATTATTATTATTATTATTTTTTATCAAGAAGATAAAAGCAATTAAACAATAGAGAGGATAAAGAGTGACTGAAGTAAACTGGCACAAGAACACAAGGTATAATCTAGATGAGCTAGAAATTTTATAATCATCACTAAATTTTCAAGGATGGAGGTTCCTGCAATAGTCTTTCAGCAGGAGCAAAGGGGAAATGAGAACACATCCAATCTGTTTTGAAGAGAGAGTTCTATTACTTTATTATCAAGATCACATGTTGTTTCCTGAGACAGTAGTGATTAAGGTTCAGTGACCCTGAAAAATTCTTTTTAGATGCCTGCTCTACAGTTCTAAAGAAAGGGTGTTCATAATAATAATAGTAATTAAAAAAAATAAAGCAAGCAAATAAGCAAAACAGAAAAACAACAAACCAGTCTAGAAGTTAGCTATTGAGATCTGACTTTCTTGTAGGATGGATCATTTCTATCAGCAGCCTACATGCGTAAGTGCTAGTAGAAGAACAACTTAGTAAAGAGACCAAATACTTCTACAAATCTGCAGCAACCATTATTGATAGTTAACAGAATAAACAGTTAAAAGTAGATTTGTAGTCTGAATATATAACTAGAAAGATTATCACAGCAGAAAGAAATAATCAGAAATAAATGAAACTCTCACCCGTGTCCCAGGCTTGCAGTGGAAAAACTCCAAAGGGAGCAATCTCTAAAAAGAAAACTTTCCCTATTGACAGTCAGCCCTTAAATGAGGCCTAGGAGAGGTGGAGCCAGGCTCAACCCCTTCCGTTCATACAGGTGAGTTGCCTTCACCTGTGCTCCCATGGCTGACTCAGTGCTTGCTTCTATCAGTGGTTCAGGCTGTGATTCAACAGTTCCCATACATATTGTCATTGTATTCTGGCCCAGCATGTAAGAAACTATTTGTAGGAGGACTGAACATCCTGAGCTGTATCTTGGTAGTACTCATGAGGACCACCCTGTGTGTCAAATATCATTTTTCTCTTTCCTTGACTACAATGTTGCAAATCTAACTATTTTAATTTAATGGTTGCTTTGTACATCTTGCTTCCTTTCCACATAGCTCCCATAGCTCTCTAGAGCTGGGTTTTTTGTTTGTTTGTTCGTTGTTGTTTTTTTTTCAGCTCCTGCATTTGAGTAATTTTAGCTCTGTTAAAGATCTCCTCTAAAATACTCTTTTTCTAACATACTTAGTCTACTAATTTCTCCAGAGGCCCCTGTCTTCTTCTGTTGGTGTTCAATTCGCCTGACTCTTAGAAACACCTTTTATTTTTTTATTTTTTACATGTTACCCCTACTCCTTTCTCCTTCAGCTCTCTTCTCCACTCCTCCCTTCTACTCTATGTGATCCTTCAGGAAGGATATTGTACCCTCCATTTACATCTCTGGCTTCTAACACATTTTGAAACCTAAATTCTAATTATCAGTGCAGACACAAATGAAAAAACAGATCTTAAAATGAGGACGGTGTATAGAAAAGTAATTAAATACTCCATATACACTCCAAAGCTAAAATGAAACTGCCATAACTTTGAGACAGTGGCTTGTGGAATTTGCTATCCAGAGGACAGCTCAATTCTGATGTTCAGCCACAGGGTGAAATTACTCCTGGCTTCGATGAGGATCACCTATCTCTATATGGGGGATGTTTTTGGCCATCAGCAATATACCTCTGGGCATGTACTGGACTTTGATTTTTCCATTCCCTTTCTCACCTGCCATAAAACATCCCAAGCTCTTCTAGAGATGTAAAAAATCACTCACATAAGGGTAGAGAGATGGAGAGACTGAGAATAGTGTATTTGAAATATATTTGTTTACTCCCTATAAATTACTTTTTTAAAGTAAAGTTTGTATTCACTTCAAAACACAGTAAGATCACACAGGAAATAGTGTACCTCAGTTCTTAGTTACATTGTACATCATTGCAACTCTATTTACAATGAAATTTCATCAGAAACCGTGAAAATATTTTTTTGCTCAAAATCTCTCTCTTAAAAACCTGAGATATCTCTGAACAGCTTTCTGTTATATAGGAAAACTGTCTGACTTCTCTTTCTGTGAAATATCCCTTATTCTTATTTATGCTTATTTCCCTGTTTTATAAATTCTGTGGTTTTGGACACCATCCCCTCTACCTTAGACAACTATTACTTAAGCTATTAACCTCTTCATCAGGTACCATTTCCTTCATTCCCTTGATCAGTGTTGCTTTTTTTTTTCCCCCCTTTTCAGTTCTATTCTATTCATCTCCTATATAGAAACATAGAATCACAAGGTTGGGAAGGACCTACAAGATCATCTAGTCCACCTGTCCACTAATTAATGTTGCTACCACAATCTACTAAGCCATATCTCATAGTTCCTCATTCAGACACCTCTTAAACACTGTCAGGGACAGCAACTCCACCATTTCCATGAGCAGGCCATTCCAGTGCTTGACCACTCTCTGAGAGAAAAAGTTTTTCCTTATGTCCAATCTAATCCTCCTCTGGTACAATTTGTGGCCATTTCCTTGGGTCCTGTTTGTTGCCTGGGAGAAGAGGTCAAACCCCTCCTCATCACAACCTCCCTTTGGGAAGTTGTAGAGTGCGATGAGGTCTCCCCTGACCCTCCTCTTCTCCAGACTAAACAATCCCAGCTCCCTCAGCCACTCCTCATAAGACTTGTGCTCCAGACCCCTCACCAGTTTTGTTGCCCTTCTTTGAACACGCTCCAGAGCCTCAGTGTTTTTCTTGTAGTGAGGGGCCCAAAACTGAACACAGTACTCAAGGTGCAGCCTCACCAGTGCTGAGTACAGAAAGATGATTACATCCCTGCTCCTGCTGGCCACACTATTACAGCCAGGTTGCCATTGGCCCTTTTGGCCACTTGGGCACAGTGTTGACTTATGTTCAGCTGAGCACCAACCAACACCCTCAGGTCCTTTTCCTCTTCACAGTCATCCAGCCAGTCATCCCCTAGCCTATAGCACTACATAAGGTTATTGTGGCCAAAGTGTATGACCTGACATTTGGCCTTATTGAACCTCATCCCAATGACCTCAGCCCAGCAATCCAACTTACCTAGATTGCTCTGGAGGGCATCCCTACCCTCAGGCAGATTGACACCACCTCCCAGCTTGGTGTAATCTGCAGACCTACTTGAGGGTACACTCAATCCCCTCATCTAGGTCATCACTGGGGAATACCACTTGTAATGGATTGCCAGCTGGATTTAACTCCATTAATCACTTCCCGTTGGGCATGGCTCTCTAGCCAGTTCCTTACCCAAAGAAGGGTATGCTGCATATGTTTCCGACAATTGGCAAAAGAGAAGCCACACACATCCATGTGATGCTACAGAATGCTCATTTATTGCACAGCAGAATTTAGATTTATACTCTGTGTGATATTTTGCCCACAACCACTTGTTTGGCTACTCACTTAAGCTTGTATCTTGCTAATTGGTCAAACACAGCATGTATCCTAATGGTTGGTTATTAAGCACTTATGTTATTAAGCTCCTTATGTTATGGTTTTATGATTTTTGATACTGGTATTCCACATCATAACATCATGAGGGGCACTGGGAGTTGGGGAGTTAATGCTCCAGCTCCGTGGATCATCAATAGTTAAGGGTATACCTGCCTCAAAAGAGAAGAAGAACTACATTCCCCAGAGGACTTTGCGATGCTTTGCATTTTTACGTATTTCCACTCAGAGGGAAAGATAAAAACTGTCTGCGGTCATGGGATGCTCTCTTTCCTTTGGGATGGACTCAGCAGTGGATGCTCGCAGCCGTCTCGCCTTCAGCGTTAGCGTAATGCCTTCAGTTTATCGGACACTCTCTCTTGCTCATTTTATTTGATTTATCAGCTTCAATTCCAATTATATTGTATTATACTGTGTTATTTTGCTTTCTGATATCTTATTTAGTAAATTAGCTTTCCTCCTCAGATCATTGCCGCTGTTTTGCTTCTAGGCCAGACACATACTTTTAAAGTGAATCTCTGTCTCTTGTTAGCAAGCTTATCTATACTGCAGGTGCTGTACAGCAAAACACAACCTTGAAGTGTGGGCATACTGCCAGTTGTTCTGGGATATCTGTAAACTTTTTTTATGGGTGCTGCTAGCTTGTTTTATTAAAGAAAAAAAATGCTTTCTCTTTTAAAACTGCTCTTAAAGGGACTGCATTTCATTGTTTTTTTCCCTTGTAATGGTCAAAACGTACTGGGACTTTTTCCCTGAGCACCTGCAAGATCCTGAGAACTTAAGCAGACATTTGAGACAGAGATGTTGCAGCTCAGACAGATCTGAGGAGGCCCAAATTATTTGGGGTCTGGCTTATGCCAATCAGACCTTACTCAGTACCATTCCAGAGAGGCACAGAGTTTCTGTAATAGAGCGAGAGTCTCCAAGCCAAAAGGGATAGTGTCCAGATCCAGGAAGAGAGTCTTCTAGCTGACAATCAGACTTTCCTGTCCAATGTAGACAGCCTCCAGACAGAGCGAGACACCCTCCAGACCAAGCAAGACGCTTTTCGGTTTGAGAAAGATGCCCACTGGACCGAAAGTGATGCCCTGCAAACTGAGCGAGATGCCCTCCAGTCCGAACTCGATAACCCTCTGTCTAAACAAGATGGTCTTCAGTCTGAGCAAGACGCCCTCCAACCTGAAAGGGACACTCTCCAGTCTGAGCGAGATGTCCTCCTGCCAGAACGGTACTCTTCAGAACTGAGTAGGGTACCTACCAGCCACAATAGCCCCTGTCCCCCAGCCAGGTGGGGTAAAGGGGTAATAGAGTGTATTGGACTGCGTGGATTCGATGGCCTGGTACATCAGAACAAAACTACAAGGCACTGGTGGACACTGGTTCACAGTGCACTCTAATGACCTTGAGTCACCAAGGGATAGAATTAATCTATATTTCTGGGGTGACTGGGGGTTCCCAAGAGTTGACCAAGTTGGAGGCTGAAATTAGCCTCACTGGTAAAGACTGGCAAAAACATTCTATTGTGACTGGCCCAGGGGCTCCATGTGTGCTTGGTATTGATTACCTCAGAAGGGGATATTTTAAGGATCCCAAAGGGTATCGATGGGCTTTTGGAATAGTTGCTGTGGATGCAGATAACATTAAGCATCTGTCTGCTTTGCCTGGCCTGTCAGAAGATCCACCTGTTGTGGGGTTGCTACAAGTGGAGGAGCAACATGGTACCGATTGCTACAAAAACAGTGCACAGACGGCAGTACCGCACTAACAGGGATTCCTTGCTCCCCATTCATAATTTGATTCGTCAGCTAGAGAGCCAGGGAGCAATCAGTAAAACTCACTCACCTTTTAACAGCCCCATATGGCCAGTGCCTAAAGCCAGTGGAGAATGAAGGCTGACGGTAGATTACCGTGGCCTGAATGAAGTCACACCCCCACTGAATGCTGCTGTGCCAGACATGCTACAACTCCAATATGAACTGGAGTCAAAAGCAGCCAAGTGGTATGCCACTACTGACATTGCCAATGTTTTCTTTTCAATTCCTCTGGTCACAGAATGTAGGCCACAGGTTGCTTTAACCTGGAGGTAAAAGCACCAGGGGTGGAAGCACAGCCCAACTATTTGCCATGAGTTGATCCAAACTTCATTGGAACAGGGTGGTGCTCCTGAGCACTTACAATACATTAATGATATCATTGTGTGGGGCAATACAGCAGGAGAAATTTTTGAGAAAGGAGAGAGAATAATTCAGATCCTCCTGAGAGCTGGCTTCGCTATTAAGCGAAGCAAAGTGAAAGGGCCTGCACAGGAAATTCAGTTCTTAGGTATAAAGTGGCAAGATGGACATCATCACATCCCAACAGATGTGATTGACAAAACTACTGCCATGTCTCCACCCACCAGCAAGACAGACACCCAAGCTTATTTGGGTGTAGTGGGCTTTTGGAGAATGCATGTTCCAAACTATAGTCTCATTGTGGGCCCTCTCTTTCAGGTGATGTGGAAGAAGAATAATGTTGTATGGGGCCCTGAGCAGCAGCAGGCTTTTGAGCAAATTAAGCAGGAGATAGCCTGTGCCGTGGCCCTGGGGCCAATGCGGATGGGACAGGATGTAAAGAACATCCTTTACACTGCTGCAGGAAAGGAAGGTCCCACTTGGAGCTTGTGGCAAAGAGCTTCTGGAGAGACCCGAGGCTGACCGCTTAGATTCTGGAGTCGAGCATATAGGGGGTCTGAGGAGTGCTACACTCCAACTGAGAAGGAGATCTTAGCCGTGTACGAGGGCGTTCGAGCTGCTTCCAAAGTAATCGGTACTGAAACGCAGCTCCTTCTGGCACCTTGATTGCCAGTGCTGAACTGGATGTTCAAAGGAAAGGTTCCCTCCACCCATCATGCTACTGATGCTACTTGGAGTAAGTGGATTGCACTGATTACACAGCAAGCTCAGATGGGGAACCTCAGTCATCCAGGAATCCTAGAAGTGATCATGGACTGGTCTGAAGGTAAAAAGTTTGGAACAGCACCAGCAGAGGAGGTACCACATGCTAAAGAGGCCCCACCATATAATGAACTACCAGAAGATGAGAAGAGATATGTCCTGTTCACAGACGGATCCTGTCACATTGTGGGAAAGCACCGCAGATGGAAATCTGCTGTGTGGAGCCCCACACAACAAGTTGCAGAGGCCACTGAAGGAAAAGGAGAATTAAGTCAATTTGCAGAGGTAAAGGCTGTCCAGCTGGCCTTAGATATTGCTGAACGTGAGAGGTGGCCAGTGCTTTATCTTTACACTGACTCATGGATGGTGGCAGATGCTTTATGGGGATGGTTACAGCAATTGGAACAAAATGGCTGGCAACAGAGGGGTAAACCTATTTGGGCTGCTGAACTGTGGAGAGATATTGCTGCCCGAATAAAGAATATGGTTGTAAAGGTGCTCCATGTAGATGCTCATGTTCCTAAGAGCAGGGCAACTGAAGAGCAACAAAATAACCATCACGTAGATTGAGCTGCCAAAGTTAAGATGGCTCAAGTAGACCTGGACTGGCAACAAAAAAGTGAATTATTTTTAGCTTAATGGGCCCATGAGACCTCGGGCCATCAAGGAAGAGATGCAACATATAAATTGGCTAGAGACCCAGGGGTGGACTTAACAATGGACACTATTGCACAGGTTATCCATGACTGTGATACATGTGCCACAATTAAACAAGCCAAGAGGATGAAACCACTTTGGGGGGAAGGGTGACAGCAAAAGTATAAATATGGGGAGGCGTGGCAGGTTGATTATATCACCTTGCCACGATCCGGCAATGGCAAGCGTTATGTGCTTACCATAGTGGAAGCAACCACTGGATGGCTTGAAACATATGCAGTACCCCATGCTACCACCCAAAACACCATCTTAGGTCTCGAGAAACAAGTCCTGTGGTGACATGGCACTCCAGAGAGAACTGAGTCACATAATGGGACTCATTTCAAAAATTCTCTTGTAAATACTTGGGCAAAGATCATGGCACTGAATGGATTTATCATATCCCCTATCACGCACCAGCTTCTGGTAAGATTGAAAGACACAATGGGTTGCTGAAAACCATGCTGAAATCAATGGGTGGCAGAACATTTAAGCACTGGGAGAAGCATTTGGCCGAAGCCACCTGGTTGGTCAACACTCGAGGATCCATCAATCGTGATGGTCCTGCCCAATCCAGCTCCCTACCTACTGTAGAGGGAGATAAGGCCCCTGTAGTACATGTAAAGAACATGTTGGGGAAAGCGGTTTGGGTACTTCCAGCTTCTGGGAAGGGCAAACCTCTCTGTGGAACTGCCTTTGCTCAGGGACCTGGGTCCACATGGTGGGTGATGCAGAAGAATGGGGATGTGCAATGTGTACTACAAGGGGATTTGATGTTGGGGGAGAGGAGTTGGTAATTACATGTATATACTTGTATATATATATGTTGTGTGTGTGTGTATCTAATGCATGTTAATCATTGTTCCTCTATATATATATCAAGCAAGATGTAGTGATGTGGAATAAGGGGTGGAATGTCATGGTTTTATGATTTTTGGTACTGATATTCCACATCATAACATCATGTGGCGCACTGGGAGTTGGGGAGTTAATGCTCCAGCTCCGTGGATCATCAATAGTTAAGGGTATACCTGCCTCAGAAGAGAACTACATTCCCCAGAGGACTTTGCTATGCTTTGCATTTTTACATATTTCCACTCAGAGGGAAAGATAAAAACTGTCTGCGGTCATGGGATGTTCTCTTTCCTTTGGGATGGACTCAGCAGTGGATGCTCGCAGCTGTCTCACCTTCAGCGTTAGCGTAATGCCTTCAGTTTATCGGACACTCTCTCTTGCTCATTTTATTTGATTTATCAGCTTCAATTCCAATTATATTGTATTATACTGTGTTATTTTGCTTTCTGATATCTTATTTAGTAAATTAGCTTTCCTCCTCAGATCGTTGCCGCTGTTTTGTTTCTAGGCCCATCTCCCTTTTCCCTTTTCCCTTTCCCCCTTCCCCTTTCCTGGGGCGTGGGCCTGTGGGTCCCCCGCACCAATTGTCGCAGAACCAGCCTGGTAAACCGTTGACACCTTATAAGGACATTTATTCTCTAATTGGTCCATTATCCCTCTTCCATGTTCTACAGTAAATCATAACTCAGTACCAATCATTGCTATGTACGGCACCTGCGTGGCCTCTCATTATTGCACTTGTGCAGTCCTTCACAGTTCCATTAATAAAATGTCCAGAACCAATTCCCACAAAGATATATCTTTTCAGGACATGAGCAGCCAGTTTCCCCAGGAGAATACTGTGAGAGACCGCGTCAAAGGCTTTGCTGAAGTCTAGATAGACTACATCAACAGCCTTTCCCTTATCTACCAGACTGGTTACCCAGTCATAAAATGAGACAAGGTTGGTTAAGCACAACCTGCCTTTCATGAACGCATGCTTGGCTGGGCCTGATCCCTCAGATGCCACGTATGTGCCGTGTGATCTCACCCAATATGATTTGCTTCATAACATTCCCTAGTAACAAGGTCAGACTGATAGACCTGTAGTTCCTAGGATCCTCCTTACACATACATTTTCACACAGAAGTCACAGCAACCAACAAAGGAATCTAACTAAATATTGTTAATGTATCTGATTTATGTGAAGCTGGAAAATATTGAGAAAAAGTTGAAAATGTCTTATTTTCATAAGTTTTGGCATTAACAATTATATCTTACACGTAGGGAATTCAAATCTTCCTTCTGCCATCCAAACTCACAGAGCTTAATTATACTCCCCGGATTAATTCCCTCAGGCTCCTTTGAATTGCTTGTATGAATAAAGACATGTCTCTATACGAGTGTTCACAAGACTGCTACATTTTGTACATGTGAAATGAACTTAAATGCTACTGTAATATATTATCTTTTGATGAATCTTTGACAAACTAAAGTAATAAATGTTAATTAAAGTGACATTCCTTCTCTTATATCTGAAGCTACCACTGACTGAGTGAGGGGTGATCTCAACCCTCGTTGTTTTTTTTTTTTGTTTTTGTTTTTTTTTCGCACAGTCCACCAAGCGTGCAACACCTTTAGCATCAAAGAGTACCCACTCTGGCCCGTTGTTGCCCGTTATTACTGAAAAGGTTTCCAAGATCATGCCTTTCTCCAGCAAGCTAGATCTAATCCGACCCCAGTCTGTCAGTACCCCGCTACCAGGGTCCCCTAAGTGTAATCCCTGCTTCTCTAAATTACTGTTCACACTATCGCTCCCAGGAATAGGCAAAGTTGGGAGGCTCCCCCCCCTAGCAGGCATGGGTGGAGATGGCCAACCCCTGTGTGTAACTGAAGATGGCCAACCCCGCCCCTTGTCCAATCCGGGCAGACCTTTATTCCGACTCCTCCCCAGGGGAGCGGCAAGCTGATCCAACCCATTAAAGTCATTCACTCGTTCACTCCCCATGTCACCACCTTGACTCCCCTGAGCCAAGGAATGTAACTTAGATAAGGATGAAGGATACAACGTTTTGTCTGCTGAGCCTATATATGGCGATGGACAGTTTATCAGCGGCAACCAGCATCCACTATCTTGTTCTTTTTCCTTTTTCAAGCTGGATGCGATTGGTTCTGCCAGCGCCATCTTTCCCTCAGCCACCGTTGGCGATACAGTCAGTTCAGCTGGCACTATCTTGTCCACAACCGTCATCCGTGGCGTAGTCTGTTCAGCCGGCACTGTACCTTCTTGGTTCCTGCAATTAACAACCTCTCCCGGGCCCCTGCTGTCTCCACCATCCCCACCGGGGCCTCCCGGGTCAGGATTCTCACTCCTGCTCACGTTACTAAATTCTAAAAGCTGACGAGCTTCCATCAATAATTTTCCCTCCTCTCTTGCAGCTTTTAGTGCACCTAGTATAAGTCCCCACATTTTTAGCTCAGACTCACCCTTCTGAGTGTTCACAGCATGTTCTGCGAGCACAGCGGTGAGATCATCCCACCTCTGGTGGTCAAGAATGTCTCGGGGGATCTTAACCTCCCCCTCCTGCTCTAACCGGGAAATAATTGCAACTATGTCCTTCTCTGAAGGAACATTCTTGTCAAAATAATCAAACTTTTGCCATTCGTTCAAATCATGAACTAGATGGGGGTTGGTAAACATCCCCAGGTTCTGCCCATTTTGGTCAACTACTGGAGTATAGATCACAGGACAAACCATCATTGCCGCTTCAAGCATTTCGCCATCTCCGGTATCCATCGCCTCTTTGGCCAAGAGGCCAAGGGTCTG
Organism: Callipepla californica brunnescens; assembly: GCA_023055505.1. Classification (NCBI taxonomy): domain Eukaryota; kingdom Metazoa; phylum Chordata; class Aves; order Galliformes; family Odontophoridae; genus Callipepla; species Callipepla californica. The sequence continues at coordinate 24,707 of JALIRH010000034.1, read as the reverse complement.
GCTCTGAGGAGGAGCAACTGCTCTGGCCTGTAGCACATTCCGGCGGCTCGGGAGGTGGAGGCGACAGCGCACCTGCACCTACAGGGCTCTCAGCTCCTGTTGTTCTGCTAACAGGGAGACCCTCTCCCACCTCATCTACAAGCGGCACCGATGGAATGGCCGGATCCCCACACTCCTGTCCCAAGCCCGTTGATTGGGGCATAATTACCTTATTGACAGCAGGCGCAAGTGATTCACCAAGCTCACCATATCCTAAATTTCTCTTATGAATCTCTATTGCCTTCCCTGCTGCCTTCTTTTCTGTTACATGTTGCAGAAGAGCATTGTGTACATAGGTGACTCCCGGCTGAGAGGAACAGAGGGTCCTATATGTTGGCCTGACCCTACCCAGAGGGAGGTGTGCTGCCTCCCTGGGGCATGGGTCAGGGACATTTCTAGGAGACTTCCCGGACTGATTTGCCCTTCTGATTACTACCCACTATTGATAGTTCAGGCTGGCAGTGACGAAGTCTCTGAGAAAAGCCTGAAGACTATCGAGGATGACTTCAGGGGGCTGGAGAGGGTAGTTGAAGGAACAGTTGTGCAGGTGATTTTTTCTTCTATGCCTTCAGTGGCAGGGAAGGATACTGGGAGAATCCAAAAAGATCACTTCTTACATAAATGGCTTAAGAGTTGGTGCAAACATAGGAATTTTGGTTTTGTGACCATGGGGCAATTTATTTGGCACCTGGCATAATGGCTGCAGGTGGAAGCAGCCTGTCTCTGAGGGGTAGGAGGATTCTAGCCAAGGAACTGGAAGGACTTATTGACAGGTCTTTAAACTAGGTATAAAGGGGAAAGGGGACAAAATGAGGGCTGCCGGGGCTGAGGGGGTAGTTCGAGGCTCAAAACAGAGCTTGATGGGTGAAGAGGGTGGAGTTCATGGGCATGGAGAGAGGCAGGGGGATGCTGCTTCCCTTAAGTGTCTGTACACTAATGCACGCAGCATGGGAAATAAACAGGAAGAGTTGGAGATATGCATGTGGTCGCAAGGCTAAGTGATCATGGAGATGTGGTGGGACAGCTCTCATGACTGAAATGTTGTCATGGAGGGCTATGTGCTTTTTAGGAAAGATCGGCTGGCAAGGCGAGGTGGTGGAGTTGCTCTTTATGTGAGAGAGCGGTTAGAAAGTACTGAACTCCACTTGGGGGAGAGTGACGCAGCAGTGGAGAGCTTGTGGGTGAGAATCAAGGGGCAGGCTGTTAAGGGTGACACTGTTGTGGGTGTGTGCTACAGGCCCCCTGATCAGGAGGAGGAGGTTCATGAGGCCTTCTATAAGCAATTGTAAGTAGTGTTACGTTCCCAGGCACTGGTTCTTATGGGGGACTTCAATTATCAAGATATTTGCTGGATGAGCAACATGGCCAAGCACGCACAGTCCAGATGGTTCTTGCAATGTGTTGAAGACAACTTTGTGGTGCAGGTGGTGGAGGAACCGACGCAGGGAGGGGTGTTACTGGACCTTATTCTCACTAACAAAGAAGGACTTGTGAAGGAAGTAAAGGTCAGGGGCAGCTTGGGTTGTAGTGATCACAAGATGGTGCAGTTCAAGATCCTGAGTGTAAGAAGCAAAGCAAAAAAGCAGGATTGCTATCCTGGACTTTAGGAGAGCCAACTTTGGTCTCTTCCAGGACCTACTTGGAGCTATCCTGTGGGCTAGGGTATTAGAAGGTAAGGGGACCTGCGACAGCTGGTCAGCATTTAAACAGCTTTTCTTCCAAGCTCAGGATCAGTGCATCCTGTGAGCAAGAAGTTGGGAAAGGGTAGCAGGAAACCTGTGTGGATGAGCAAAGAGATCATGTGCAAACTCAAAGGGAAGAAGGTCCATGAAATGTGGAAAAAGGGTCTGACCACTTGGGAAGAATATAGAAAGGTTGTCAGGACCTGCAGGAATGCGACGAGGAAGGCTAAAGCACATCTGGAATTGAATCTGGCAAATGTGATAAAGGATAATAAAAAAGGCTTTTTAAAGTATGTTAACAGTAAAAGGAAGACTAGGGAGAATGTGGGCCCCCTACTAGGTGAGGGGGGTGTTCTGGTAACGGGGATGCTTAGAAATCAGAGATACTGAACACCTTCTTTGCTTCTGTCTTCAGTGAAAAAGCTCTCCCTCAGGAATCTCAGGCCCTGGAGGTTAGTGAGAGGATCTGAGGAATGGGAGACTTTCCTTTAGTCAGGGAAGAGGTGGTCCAGGAGTGCCTAGACGATGCTAATGTTCATAAATCCATGGGACCTGATGGGGTGCATCCACGGTTGCTGAGGGAGCTGGCGGACGTGATTGCTGAACCACTCTCTATCATCTTTGAGAGGTCTTGGAGAATGGGGGATGTGCCTGATGACTGGAGGATAGCCAATGTCACTCTGATCTTCAAAAAGAGCAAGAAGGAAGATCCAGGTAATTATAGGCCAGTCAGCCTCACCTCTGTTCCTGTAAAGGTGATGGAACAGCTTGTGGTGGATGCCATCTCCAGACAGTTGGAAGAAAAGGAGGTTATCAGGAGTAGCCAGCATGGGTTCACCAAGGGGAGGTCATGCTTGACCAACCTGGTGGCCTTCTATGATGTTGTCACTGGCTGGGTGGATGGGGGGAGGGCGGTGGATGTAGTCTACCTTGATTTCAGCAAGGCGTTTGATACTGGCTCCAATGACATCCTTAAAACAAAGCTAAGGAAGTGTGGGATAGATGATGAAGTGGATTGAGAACTGTCTGACTGGCAGAGCGCAGAGGGTTGTCGTTGGCAGTGCAGAGTCTGGTTGGAGACCTGTAACCAGCGGTGCCCCCCAGGGGTCCGTGCTGGGTCCTGTCTTGTTCAACTTCTTCATCAATGACCTTGACGAGGGGATAAGTGGCCACCCTCAGCAAGTTTGCTGATGATACAGGAGGATTGGCTGACACACCTGAAGGCTGTGCAGCCATTCAGTGAGACCTGGACAGGCTGGAGAGCTGGGCAGTAAGAAACCGGATGAGGTTTAATGAGAGCAAGCGTAGAGTCTTGCACCTAGGGAGGAATAGTTGCATGCACCAGTACAGGCTGGGGGATGACCTTCTGGAGAGGAGCTCTGTAGAGAGGGACGTTGGTGTGCTGGTGGGCGACAGGTTGACCATGAGCCAGCAGTGTGCCCTTGTGGCCAAGAGGGTCAGTGGCATTCTGGGATGCATTAAAAAGAGCATGTCCAGCAGGTCAAGGGAGGATATCCTCCCCCTCTTCTCTGCCCTGGTGAGGTTTCATCTGGAGTTCTGTGTCCAGTTCTGGGCTTCCCAGTATAAAAAAGACAGGGATCTCTTGGTACAGAGAGTACAGCACAGGGCCACAAAGATGGTGAAGGGCCTGGAGGATCTCCCCTATGAAGAAAGGCTAAGTGAACTGTGTCTCTTTAGCCTTGAGAAAAGAAGACTGAGAGGGGACCTGTTCCAGGTTTATAAATATCTGAGATGTGGGGGACAAAGTGGCGAGGCCAGACTCTTTTCAGCAGTGTGTGGAGACAGGACAAGGGGAAACGAACAGAAACTGCAGCACAGGAGGTTCCGCACAAATGTGCGCAAGAACTTCTTTACAGTGAGGGTGATGGAGCACTGGAACAGGCTGCCCAGGGGGGTTGTGGAATCTCCTTCTCTGGAAATATTCAAGACCTGCCTGGACGCCTACCTGTGTGACCTAGTGTAGGGAACCTGCTTTGGCAGGGGCTGTTGGACTCGATGATCTCTTGAGGTCCCTTCCAACTCCTATAATTCTATGATTCTATGAAAATTACAACTCTCAAGGAGAACAGGTTATTTACTTGTTAGTAGTAATAACTTTTATACATTTGAAGGCTTCTGTCATGATTGCTGTTACTCCTCAACAGGAAGAACAATCTCAGCTATTTTTGTCATTGCTTACAGGCTGTCTTTTAGGTATCCAGTTGTTCTTACTGCTATACTTCAGACTTTCTCCAACTGCCCACCATCCTTTTCTGAATGTGAAATGGTTATTTTCATTGAAATGAGCATAGTATGTCCAAAAACCAAAAAGAAGCAAAACAGCATCACTGATTTGTATTGCCTCCCTGATATTCAATGGCACAGCAGAAGCATTATAATAAGTATAGAAGTCCACCTTTTATTTGAACCATTCCTGAAACTTCACTCGGCACAGTTAGAAACTTTGTGCAGAAATAAGTCACGGTTTGAGTTTCCAGAAGTGCTAAGAAATAGACATTAAAAAGCAGTTTCATTTTCACTCACAGAATTAGGGAGCATAGACATATTTTGCTGTCTTGCTTTTTTACCTGTGACAAAGTGTTTTTCTATTAATTCATTGCTATTTATAAAGTTGTTTTACTTCCTTAGAAGAAAGGCATGACATAACTGCTTGGTACTATATCATTTTTAATTATTATTATTCCTTGCTATTTTGCAGGACAGGGATCTATGATAGACTTCATTAAGTTTAGCACTACAGCCTTTGTACACTACATTAAAAAAAGCAAGATCTGTTCAATCTCTGTAATATTGTTGCTGTCCTATGCAGTGAGCACCATTTGTCGCAGCGAAGGGAGACAAGGACAGCAGGTGGCCATCAGCAAGTCTCGACTTTAAGCAGAAAGCTGCGTACATTTATGTTAGTGGTAATGAGGTTCATACATATTGCAAAACCCGAGCTCCTAATTGGTTAGTGATATCAATGAGCAAAAGTTTCATTGTTAATTCTTTCGGCTAAGCTGAAATTTCATTGGTCACTGCTTCCTTAATCCTAACTCCTACATCCTCATGTTGCAGCAAGGTTACTGTGGCCTGCTTTGTGATTGGTCAGTACAGCATTACGTCTTCACTTGAGTTGCAACAATTGTAACATCCCTTTTTCTGCTTGGACAGCTGCAGCTAGTCCCACTCTTGGCCTATCTCGGACATCTGCAAGAGGTTTTCCTTGCTGTGCCCCTTGCTCTTTAGCCAGTCTTGCATAAAATCCTCCACATAATATAACAGAGCTCTCTCTACTCTGCAGTTCTCAGGGAAAATACATTTGAAAGGAATGAGCTGAAACAAAAACCAAGCACACTGTTCAATAAAAATAAATCAGAATGTTCTTAAGAAAGTGGCAACCACTGGTCAGAGTTTTCATTGTTTTAAACTGATGTATGAGGGCTGCTCTGAAAATAATGCCTTGTATTTTATTACGTTAACTCATCACATTAAACACAGATGTTGGTGGGATGGCAGTAGAGTTGGAAACTTCCCACCAGTATTCCATTAAATTTTATTATAATGCATCACACAGTAGCAGAGAGGCGAACTGGAATAAATGAGGAATAAATGTTAATTACAGTGACATTCCTGGAATAAATACCAGAACTTAACAGTTTATAACACTAATTGTATTCAAACAATTTTAAAAGTTTCTTCCTTGTATTACTTTTTGCTTGATTGTTTGATTGTAGAGGGTTTTTTCTTTGTTTGTTTGCTTGTTTGTGGGTTTTGTGTGTGCGTGTGTGTTTGTGTGTGTGTGTGTTTCTTTTTTTTTTCTCTCTTTTATTTTTTTTTATTATTTGTAACTTATTTCAGCAACAAAAATTTTCACTGACTGGAGGTCACCTGGGGAAATGCTGCCAAGACACATTGCATGGTCTAGAATGAAACATGCAAAGCAATTTCCCTACGTCTGATCTCTTCTTCTTCCTTGAACATCTCTTTATTTTCTGGTATTGTTGCAAAATGCTGATTTCATGTCAGCACAAGATTATTAATACCAATTTGGTTCTGATTCAAAATGATTTGTACAATACTAGTAGCATAAAATGATATGAGCCTCAATTTATTTTATATATATATGTACATGCATATATTTATTTTTAAAGACTTTTATAATTCTTTCCATTTTTACACATGAGGTTTTGTTTCTAGCTGTTTGATGCAGCACTTTGTAGGTACATAATGAAAACACTGAAGAAATTATTAAGATTTCAGTTTGCATAGAGACCTAATTTTAGTTTGAGTAACCTCAGACAATTTAGTTTGGATGACACATTTATTGTCTTTTACACCGTGGTGGTCCCATTTGTGTACACTGATGCTGAAACTACCTAATCATATATCTCTGGATTAGAAGCTGTGACACTCCTCGCTCCTCACTTTTACAGGTATATCACCTATATTGGTTTCTTTAAAATAAACCAATGCCTGTCATCAGCTGCCTCACCAAAAGCAATCATGCATGAAAATGAGCCCCTGTTCAGTCTGAAACATGATTAATTTGAGGTGTTTGTTGTTGTTGTTGTTGTTTTTGTTTGTTTGTTTTTGTTTTTGTCTTTTTGTTTTGTTATTTTTTAATGTCAATTTCTTCTAACTGACCTCAGGTCTTTCATTTTATAATGCAAACATTTGAGATATTCTTAGCTATTTTTTAATGCATTGCCATGACAGTGATGTCATGTTTGTTAAGTGCTGCAGGTAGAACTCCTAAAATGATGAGCCTAAATTCTGGTTTATCACTGGTAATAGTAACTTTATATATTGAGGAAGCAATTTCCCGAACCACAGTTGTAACTTACAATAGAAGTATATTAATAATCCATGATGATTTAGCCTGTTCAAAAAATTCTCAAATATAGAAGGGTGGATTTTAACAGTGGTTCATGGAATTTTTGCAAAATTAAATTAAATCTATGAAATTACGTAGACTTTACTTGAAAAAAGTAAAATATGCTTTCTCTCTAACTAGGTAATCAGTCTTCAAGCATCTGCTAGACACAAAAGATATATTTTTGCTACTGAACATTAGAGGATAGATATTAATGAAACATGAGATATGATATGCTTGGCTAGATCAAAGTTCTACCTGGCCCAATATTAGTGAAAGAGTTTAAGCACAGGAATGTGTATAGTAATCTATATCTAAAATACTGTATTGTTTTACAGTCATAAACAAAACTGGGAGATCTGGAGGATACATTTGTAATATCTTAATATCTTGCTAGCTTCTATGAATATGTACTACAACTTTTTAAGTGTGTATATATTTCATATCCATATACTTAATTTGATTAAGTATTGTGTGCAAAAGCATTTCCTTCTTCTTCTTCTTCTTCTTCTTCTTCTTTTTATTTTCTATTAAATATTTCCTCTACTTGAGTTCTTTTTCTACAAGAAATAATGAAGGATTGTTTCTCAGTCACCTTATCTGTCGCTACTTGATAGCTTCATTCTGATACCTGCCTTCCAAGCTGGAGTGTTGCAGTCTGTTTAACCTTTCCACACATGGAAGACTGTTCATTTCTCATACCACTCTTGCCAGCCTTCTCTAGGTGTGACCTAGTCCTGCAGAGCTCCTTTTGAGTTGAAGGGACCTAGTTGTATTCAGTATTTCAGATGTGTCAGATACACAGTGGCATACAAAAGATTTTTCTTTTGAGTGTTCTCCAATGCTTTCAAGAGAATGCCATGAGATTCCCCCAGATGTCTTATTTGAGTATTAGGGACTGAGTTAAAACCTAACTTTGTTAATGAATCCTAAATATATATATTTTTTCCCCATGTATTCTATGTTGCTTTTATCAAAATTTAATTTCAAAAATTTTCCAAATCATCCTCCTCACATCTAGATCATTTATGAACATACTACACAGCAGAACTACTAGTCACTGCTGTTAACTTCCCTTATCTATGTGCTTCTTGACTCTATCATAAAACTATAAAGGGTCTGAAAAAACATTACAAGTAGCTGGAATACACTGTGTGTACACAAGACGTGATAGATAGTCTAAAATATCTGATGAATAGAATGAGTTTTATATATATAAATAAATAAGTAAATATATATATATATATATATATATATATATATATATATATATAATATTACCTCTCAGTGCATAAGCACATATGCATACACATTTAAAAGACAAAGTAGAAAATAGAAAATTTATGAAATACAATCGTATGTCAATGCGAATCATAATCTGATGTGAATAATGTATAAATATTTTTTCACAACTTTATTTTCAGTGAAATGTGACAAATCTAGAAAAGCAGAAAAAGTTAAAATCTCAGATTTTTTTTTTTTTTGAAAACTAAGTTTTTTCATATCCACTACCAAAAAAAAAAAAAAAAAAAGCATTTTAAGTATTGAGGATAAGAGTGTACTTAAAGAGCAGTCAAACTAAACTACCTAAGGCATGTGCTAATGTTCAGTTTAAATAAGAAGCTGTGATTTTCAAAGACTATAAAATATGAACAAAGCACCAAACTTTAATTTTTAGGCAGTTTGTACCCCCTCTCCTGTAAAGGTAAATGTGTAAGAAATATTGTATCTGATAATTTAAAATGAAGAAAAATCATTTGTTGCCAAAATAAAACTACGTATGTCATGATCACTACTATATTTAGAAATTGGCCTTATTTCTAGTATTCTCCTTCCTGGTACTTCCCATGACTTTTATAAGCTTTAAACATAAAAGCCAGAAACTTCTTAATTTTGTTTTGTAGAATCATAGAATGTTTTGTACTGGAAGGGACATTTAGGATCATCTAGTTCCAATCTATAGGCAGGGGCACCACCCACAAGTCCAGGTTGCTCAAAGACACATGCAACCTGGCCTTGAATGCCTCCACAAAGGGGGCACCCACATACTCACTGGGCAACCAGTTCCAGTGTCTCACCACCCTCACAGAGAAAATTTTCTTCCTAATATGTAGTCTATATCAACCCTTTTCCAGTTTAAAGCCACTTTCCCTCATTCTGTCACTATATGCCCTTATAAAATGTCTCTCCCAAGCTTTAATGTGAGCCCTGTCATAAACGCCCAGAGTCCAATCAGAGTTTTTGCTATATTTTATTATAATCAAAAGGCAGAAAGCAATAAGCAAACAGCGCTGGGTGTGCTGGGGACTCTCCGCTCCACCAATGGCGCACACTGAAAAGACCAACCCCCCCTTCTTTTATACATAGTTCCACCCCATTCCCCCAAAGTCTCCTCCTTCCTTCATTCGACGTCACTTTGTTCTTCTGCGCTTGTGTGGGCTGTTGCTAAGGGTCATATTCTTCCCTCTGGGGGTCGTGAGGAGGAAGATAAGTCTTCCTCAATGTCCTTCCATTCATCTTTGGTTCCAGGGTTAGCTGTACAAGGTTAATTGCTCAAAGTTCAGGCTTAGTTAAAGTATGCTGATACAACATTTTCTCTGTCTTATTGGGGAAGGGGGGTTGGGGGGGGGGGGGGGGGGGCACACATACATTCCGTTCTCTGTTTGTCTCTTTTCTATCCTACAAGGGAGTGTTGGGGCGTCTATAATTAATGCCCATGTTATCCCATGTTATCTCTAGTACAGCAGGGGGGAATATCATCCTTGAGTCTGCCCAGTCTGCTCCCCCCTTCCTCATCTTGTTGACACAAATCATCTGTCATATCCCACAATCCCCCATTTTCTCTTTTGGTTCCAATTATTGATTTGTGTCTTGTCCAAATTCCTAGTAATATCTGAGTTCAGGTTTGCAGGTCTGCTGCTAAAAGAACATTCATATGGTTATGTACCCCACTGTTCCTTGTCCCTTTGCCTCCTCTGCCATCCGGGTTGCGTTTGGCTGTGAGGTGGATTTGTCTTCTTGTCAGCAAGGAAAACCTTCAGGGGTTTCTTGCAATGCAGCTGGAACTCTGTGCACCCTGGCTCAGGATTTCTTTTTGTCTTACTTATAACATGCCTTCCTCAATTAATATTTCAGTCAAATTTGCGACCCGTTTCAACATCATCCAGTTCCAGATGAACAGTATTATAGAGAGAGTGAAGCTAAGCAACATTAATACTAAAAGAGCAATAATGGGGTGACGTAACTTATTCAGGATGCCTGTTGCAGTGGGAGACCATCTGAATAATACATCCCACCAGTGATAGTCTCCATTTCCCTTTAACTGTTTTAAAACCCTACTAGTTTTTTCTGTACCGTGGTGAACTGTTACCAAGATCCTTTTCCCATTCTCCTGTATTTCAGACAAAATTTCAACCAGGTCCTTGTGAAACATTAATTGCTTGACTAATGTAAGGTTAATTCTGATAGGCACAGGTGATACTTCATGGAACACTGTATGATTAGCTCTGATTAATTGGTGGGATACAACCAGTGCTGAATACGAAAAGTCACATCCCATTATGTTAACAAAGTTACAAATACATAGACTGAAATAATCCTCTTTTTCTCTTTCTGTGTTATCATTATCTATAGTCACAGAGGCACAAACAGTTCTTATGTATACACAGCCTTGACCAATATATACAAACACAGTTTCGTTAGTATCAGGACAAAATTCGAAGTGACAAATTATTTGTTCATTGCCTAGGCAGGTAGCCTGTGCATGGATCATATTACCCTCACAGATGAATCCTCTTTGATCCTGAGTAATGCACGATTATAAGTTTACAGTTTGCCACTTATTCCCTCTCATTCATGCTCACACTCTGTTGGAAAGAATTCAATCCTAATGCAACAATAGGTTGTTCTATGTGTATTGAAGCATTTCGTATGGTTAATATAAAGGCTGCCTCTAAATAAGAAGTAGGTTCATACATAAAGTTTACTAATGTCTACCAAGAGTAAAGTTCCTTTTCTAAATCAGTAGCACAATTCCAAACAACTTTTCTAATCTCTGCAGGGATGGTGCCCTCACTCCCTTCTCTTATATCTGAAGCTGCCACTGACTGTATCCATAATTGTGCCTGTATACAACTGAGGGCCAGGGAAACATTATCTTGGGCTGCACCTAACGCACCTATTATTAATTCATGATCCTGACTCTCTTCTTGTTCCCGCTTTGGCAACACGTTTGACAGTTCTAGCTGACTTACCCCTAATGCCAATAGAGATGACTGTAAGGATTGTCTCAGTTCTGTTAAATCACTTGTTGCAGTGGTCAGCTTATTCATTAATATTTCTGAATCGATTCCATTTATAACCCCCATTCCAGTACCCAAAGCCCCTGTTAGATCTCTTTTTATTTTATAAGGTACTTGCTCTTGGAGCCAGGCCATCCAGCCCTCGAAGGATGTTTTCAAAAAAGGGGAACACACAGACTGAATACTAGAAACATTAATCTGCATTGACATCTCGACTGTCTTAAGAGACCATTCTGGATTTAGCAACAACTGTTGGTCGCCCACCTTCCGGATGACATATGGTCCAACTTTGTTTATTATGTATTTGACACGTGTTGGTATAGGTGGCATATCAGATATATCCGTCTTCCAGAGTAGGGTGGTTGTTGCAGTAATTGTTTGGACCTCCGTATTTATGTAAAATTCAAACGAGAGATCTATGGGTTTTTAGTCTAGAGGCAGACCACTTCAGTGTTTTGTCTGAGGGTAAAGTTATGCCAACGACCTAACTCGAAGGAGGTGCAGACTTCTGTTTCCTTGCCTTTAGAGGCGGTGGAAAAGGAGATTTGGGATGCTTTTTCATGGATTGTCCCATTTGTCATCCCGCACCCCACTTTGATCTCTTCCCCTACAGTTCCCTGCAATTGGTAATTTTTTCTCCATGAATCTCTATTCCATTCTCCTCTACTGTATACTTGGCCTTGGTGCAGAACCACAGTAGATAGATTGAGACCCTCTGTGGCCGTCTGTGTCCCCATATATCCATATATCCAGTATACTTATTGTAAGCTTGAGACGAAGGCCATTCAGTATCATGACCAGAAACACCTGTCCCTTTCTGAATTATAATCATGCAACTATAAAAGGTAGTAATTCACCTAATTGAAACCCAAACAATTACCCCATTCCTATACATTCTTAGGCCTTCTTAAAACATTTACCAGGTAGCGAGGTCCGCCCCACAGACAACTTTTGGAACTTTACACCAGGAATGGAATCCCACAACCGATATCCTTACAACACAAAAACCTGATGACCATACCAATAACAATAACAGTGAATGCAAGTCCTATAAGTAAAAGAGAAATCCGTGAGCTTGACGTCTCAGAAATAATAATGTTCACTTATCCTTCCAGTATACAGTCTTGTCCCTGGTATGGATTCCTTATTGCTGGATTTGTATTTTAATTTCTCCTGGGGGTGATGTGACCTTCCAATCTTTAGTGTTGACGGGTAGAAATTTGCAGGAATAAACATACATTAACACATTAAAAAAGTCTAGGCAAGCACTTCGGTTCACGTAAATAAACTTTGCTGCTTTGTAGTCAGCAAGGCCGTGCTGTCAAGCAATTTTACAGAGTTGTCAATATTAGAAACTTAAACTACCCAACCAACCAAATCTGAAATGACAAAATAAAGAATCAAAGAAGTGATACATGTTTATTGGTGTTACATCAAACATGATGTGTATCGCTGACACCTCCAACTTACTGAATAGTTGTCATTTAACATAATTGCCCTTATTTAGCTGATGAAGGATGCTTTCCTCCTCAGGTGTGTTCTTTTTGCTGTGATTGACACATAGGTTTCCTCGTTGTCTTAAATAACTGATAAGTTTTGCTACTGACATTGGAATGCTTTTGTATTTTGTTGCTTACAGGAATTTTTTCATGCATTACTAGAGAAATACTTTTCAGATAGAACATGGTTGTACTTGAGGTGAGCTGTTTGTTCATTCCTAAGTTGTCAAATACAAGTGAAGCACCACAAAGCCTGAAATCTCTATGGGCCTATAAAAGATGAAGTCTGGTACAACTCATGGGAAGAAAAAAAAAACAAACAAAAAATCATATTGGTTATATTTAAGATTATCTATATACAATGTATCATGATAGATAATAGATGTATCAATATGGAACAAAAATAAAAGGCATCCAATCACCTTTGCAATCAGGTATCTCAAAGGAATTATTTCAGCTGAATCACCAGCCTTTTTGCTGCTCTCAGCTGCAGACACGTTCTAGAGGGACTGATCTCAGCAGAGAAGCAATAACAGCAACAGCAAATAACAGTGACACTTTTCCATCAGTTTCTGAATCAGAAACCCACCCTTAAGCATGGTAGAAGACAAAACTTATTGGACTGAAAATGCAGCATGTAATGCTTCTAGTCCTATGTGTTTGAAGTGCTGCTATTCCTATTTGTTTTTCACTGTCTAAGCTTATTATTCATTCCACAGGGAAAGCTGCAGCCAGCCTTGTCTGAAGAAGCAGCAGGGGAATGCTTTTGTTAGAGAACTTTCTTCCTAGGCAAGCTTTTTAAGTAAGGTTTAGAGTTCTTCTGAATTGTCAAAAGCAAGTAAGCTGAGCTCACAAAGACCTTGTTGTCAGCTTTGGCTGTATTGCAAGCCTCCTTTCATTTTGACCTAAAACAGAAAGAAACCATTTTCTTTAAATTTTACAAAGCAAATTGTCATTGTTTACAGGTGGTTCCGCCTAGTTTCGCGACTAATGGGGTGAGAAGACCAATGGACTCACACCCCAGGAAAAGGAAAATGGGAAGAGGGGAGTAGGGAGACGGGCCTGAAAGCAAAACAGCGTCAACGATCTGAGGAGGAAAGCTAATTTACTAAATAAGATATAGGAATCCAGCATAATACAATATTATATAATATAATTGGAATTGAAGCTAATAAATCAAATCAAATGAGAGAGAGAATCTCCAAAAACCGAAGGTCTTACTCTAATGCTGAAGGCAAGACAGCTAGGAAGCATGTGCAGAATGGGAAAAAAAAAAAGGGGGGGGGGGGGAGGGGGGGGAAGGTGGGGGACACATCTTGCCTTGTGACATGTGAATATCTTTCCCTCTGAATGGCAAATGGAAACAGAACAGTGAACAGTCCTCTGGGCGTACATAATTCTTCTTCTCATCTGAGACAGGCATACCTGGAACTATCAATGATCTACGGAGCTGGAGCATTAACTCTTTAACTCCCAGTGCACTACATGATGTTCTGACATGGAATACCATTAACAAAAATTCATAAAACTGTGAAACAAATTCAACAACAATTTGCCTGATAAAAAAGGAAGGAGGCTATGGCAGCTATAAGCAGGCTAAAATTCAGAAGTCATCAGTTGCTGCTGTACTTTATAAATTAATGATGTATAGTTAGATATTGAGCTGTTGTTGACAAACTGGCAATTGGATTTGAGGTGTGAGCAAATCTTGTTGCTGCTTTTACAGAAAGACAAGTGCACTGGTTCACAGAAACACCATCTCCAGCAGATTGCCACACCTTGGTTTGTCCTTAGGGTGATGCTGAGCACGAGCTGGAAGAACTGAAATTGTAACCAAAAACTTCCAACTTTTCTAGTAAAGAAAGGGTGGACCAGTCAATCAGCTTACAGCTACACTTCGACACTTTGGAGTAGTATATCCTTTAGCTCAAAGTTCTGACAGCTTAGGTCTGGTCCCTTGTTAAATGTCTAATGTTGTTTCCCAAAGTGTATCAAGAAACATTTTTCCTTTCCTGGTCCCTTCATTGAATTCTGGAGCACTAAAATCTTCTAGAACATTGGAAGTATCAATATATGACCCTCTTTTCCACTATGAGAGCCAGTGTAAGGAACAACCCCGTCTGGGGGCTGGGGAGATGCAGGGAGGGAACAAACAGAGGGATGACACATGATATTATATATATGAAAGAGAGAACACGCCAAGGTTCTGGACACCCAGTGACACTGTGATAGACGGCATGTGTCACATGATCACATTGTGACATCACAACAGAATTACAGTAATGTCACAAAGATACCCTGTGACACAAGGAAGGAGAGGGGACGTGCCACCTCATGACATAACAACATGGAGGCGACATGCCACGTGAGAATTGCCTTGACACCTTGTATCACTATGGGACGTGATCAGCCAGTGATGCACTTAAGTGAAGGGGGCATTTTGCACAGGCACGCTATGACAGAATATGAGACTGGTTTCTGGATAATGAGAAGAAACATCAAGATTGGTATCTAGGTAGATTTAAAAACAAAATAAATTAAAATGAGCAATAGAGACAGACTTCTGATAATAGACAAAGAGAAGGCTGAGATGCTCAACAAGTTTTTTGTGTCAGCTTTCACTGGATACTGCTCTTCACACACTCCTCTAGCGGATGGTTCAGAAGATGGTAACTGGTGGAGCAACGTCCCTCCCACTGTAAGCAAATCATAGAATGGCTTGGGTTGGAAGGGACCTCAAAGGCCATCTAGTTCCCACTCCTCTGCCACAGGGGTAGCCAGTCACTAGATCAGACTGCCCTGGAAACCATCAAGTCTGGCACTGAATGCCTCCAGGGATGGGGCACCTAGAGTTTACCTGGACAGCCTGCTCCAGTGCCTTACCTGAGTGAAGAATTTCTTCATAACGTCTAACCTAAACCTCTCCTCTTTCAGTTTAAATCCATTCCCCCTTGTCCTATCACTGTCTTCCCATGAAAATTTTGGTCCTCCTCCTGCTTGTAAGCTCCTTTCAAATACTGGAAGATCTCAGTGAGGTGTCCCCCAGAGCCTTCTCCAAGCTTACCAATCCCAACTCCCTCAGCCTCTCATCACAGAGAGGTGCTCCAGCTCTCTGGTTATCTTTGTGGTTCCCCTCTGGACCCACTTCAATGACTCTGAGTCTTTCTTGTACTGGGGACCCCCAGGCCTGGATGCAGTACTCCAGATGAAGCCTCACAAGGGCAGAGTAGAGGGGGACAATAACCTCCCTCTCCCTGACAGAGGCCTACTGAGACTTAAATAATCTGTCTCTCTGAGCTACTTACAATCTTTCCCTACCATGTTATGCTACATCCCTTTCCTACATGAGTGTAGTGTTGTTAGTTCCTTAGCACTTTTTTTTTTTCTCTAGTTCCTTCTGTCTTCTTCCAGCATGATTGCAGACAATGACATTCCAGACTGCATCTAAAAAAAATAAGTCTAGCTTTTTCCTCTTTGATACGTAGAAGTGGTGTTTGCAGGTAAGTATGAATATGCTACCATTCCACAAAGGAAGAACCATCCTATGCGAGAATTACATGGATGTGACTAAAGGAGGCATTGCTCATATGATTACATTGCATATCAATGTTAGTAAGGTTATGCTGTGGTGCAATGCAGTTTACTATTTAAAAACATTCCTCTGCTAAGATAATGTTTGCCAGTTTAAAGGCAAACGTTGCTGGGGCTATCTGTGTCTTCACTGTGCCCCAACATTGTGCCATAGGTGATTTCTGGATTAATTGAGGAGAAGTCAAAACCCCTATCATGCACATGGTTAAAATTTCTGAAACAGATTGTTCTTCTGCCATAGGAAAGGCAGTAGGGTTAGCTGCTTCCCAAAGTAGCCACACCCATACATTCTCCTCCAGGCTAGGGTGATTCATCTGACTAACAGTTTCCCCATTTTGGGTCAATCCCAATACGAACAATATTCCCAAGAGCAAGTTCATCTTTGTTCTTCATACAGGATTCCTCTGCTGATGCGTGTTCTCTTCATTCTGTAAAAGAAGAAAACAAACACTATTACATCCCCTTGGAAGAAGGTAGTGATGTTAGTGATGGGAAACTATCCATTTCGGGACGGTTTTCTCCTTCCCTGTTGAGTCTTTGGCTATCCAGGTGTGTTGATTTATGGGAGACATGAGGGCCAGTGGGACCTTTCCCACAATAGGTAAGTCCACCATCACGGGCTACCCAGGTGCGCACTGTACATTTACCTGGTCTCGAGGTGTGCAGCTCAATGGGCCAAGACAGAACTCATTAAGTCACAGGCACCCATTTACCCCCCACTGATCGTTCGTGGTTCTTATCCTGTCTAGCAGCTAATCAGTCCACCCTGAGTCTTGTAGTTTGAGAAACCACTTTAACAGGACATTCGTCCTTTCAACTATAGCATTTGTGAGAAGAGATTGTGTTCAATTGTCTAGGCCCCGGCAGAATTCACTATGAACCACAGTTTATTTCATACTTCTGCAATAGCAGGCAACCTTAAGAAAAAACAAAAACAAAAACAAACAACAACAACAACAACAAACAAAACAAAACAAAACAAAACAAAAAACAACACAAAACAGGTGCGTCAGATTGTAGAGACACAACATTTAATGTTTCCTACTTTCTGTAGACAGTTCCCTCCCCTGTTCCCTCATGGGTCAGGGACTTCAGGGTTCACAGCCTATCTGACCCTTCTAAATCCCTCAGCAGATGTCCCACATCTGTGTACTGCTTATTTAACTCCTCCTTATTCTCCTCCTATTCTTGTTTAATTTTTACCTGTTAAGGTATGCTGGATAACCATTCATAGTTAACCTTCCCCTCTGGCTATCATTCCAACCACAGAACTGCTTTATACCATACCAGTACACCTCCTGGTGTTGCACAAAAATGCAGGTCTTCTTTTCTGCAAGCAGAAATTTATCTTGTATCAGAGCTCCACGATGCCTCTTTGGAACTCTTTAGAGTCATAACATCTTATTGTTGTGTATTTCTTTCCCCACAGTTTCTCCCTCTTTCCTGTTCATACCACTGTTGCTTTTTGCACTTCTATTAAAAGTTCTGTTCCAGAGGTGCCCTCCAGCTTTGATAGCATTATTTCACATTTCCCTTCTCTATACAGGTCTTCCTAATCACCACCTCCTACTTCCTCCCTTAACATTATCATCTTGTCTGTGTCTAGCGATGACATCAGCCTAGATAGGGCAGTTTCAGTTAGATGCTGGACCAATCCTCTAACACAGGGGATACAAAAACCAACTGGTGTTAAGGATTCCTGCTATCACAATTAAACATGTAAGCATGTATACTACCACTCCTTTCCATTTACTGAACCAAGATTCCAACCACCCAGTACATAAGGTGCCTATTCCTGAATCCTCTGCCAGTCTGATGGACAAAGTAGTGAGTCCTTGCAGTGCCCTAATTATGGTGACATCCAGTGCAGTATCGTTGGCAATAAAGGTACAACAGTGGTTGCCCCGTATCATGCATACTCTTGCTGTTACGTGCAGCTATCACCATACAACAGTTGCCTCTGGTAACAGTGCATCCTGAACTTAGGGCTTCCTTACACAGACCCAGTGATCCTGAATGCTCCCTTTTTACATGTAGCCGCCCCAGTAAATTTTCCTACTTATTGACTGTTTTCAGGATTTGGGGAAGAGAGAAAGGCATATTAGCAGATTATCAGGTACTAGTTAATTCATCCACATCATGGTTTCACCAGTGAGCAGGATCTCGCTATATCTGATTTACTGCCACCCCGAAGACCTCAAATTCCTTAACTTTCAAAATGTCCAGGATATCCTTCCACTTCTTTTCCTGTCACACTGGAACTCGGTTTATCTCCCAAACATTTTGCTCTCAAAAAGGGAGCCACTCAGTGCACCCCTTGAAGACTGTGTAGGAGTCAGTATATACCTGTAGGGGTTTGGGACTGTCCTTTTCTCTCCTAAGTACCTCCCAGACTTCAATTAACTCTCCAGCCGGGGCACTGCTTTCCCCTTCACTAACTGTTTTATCTCTCAGTCCTCCAGACTCTCCTTATGGTTCCAAGAGGAGCACCACAGCTTCTCCCATAATTAAGTAGCTCCTGAACCAGTTGTCCCCAGGTCCAAGCCTTTTTCTGCCCTGGTTACCCTTGTGTTTATTTGGTTGAGCTCTGTGGGAGTGGTATAAGAATCAAAGTCCCTCAGTATTTTCAGGATACACTTCAGGATATCTGGATTGCCCACCTCTCCTTCTGTGATTAATACCGGCTACTCACAAGTTCACTCAGCTACCCAGGTTTCACTACTCCGCTCAAGTGGGGAGTACCACAGCATGGAAGGAAGAGGAAGGAATTTTTAACCAATTCAAGCCCTTGTATTCCTGTGTACTGGTCTTGTCCTTCTTGGTTGAATAGCACCCTTGGAATGGGGATGGGATCCTGTCCATGACACCAATTAAATGTTGCAAGCCAGAGAGGCTTGTGGTTTGTTATATCGATTCCAACCTCTCTGAATTAAGACTCAGAATGGAGTCAAGGTTTTGATGAAGCAAGGACGTGCTTTTATTTATTAAAAGACATGTGAGAGAGAGAGATGAAAAAGAGAAGAAAAGGAGGGAGGGAGGGAGGGAGGGAGGGAGGGAGGGAGGGAGGGAGGGAGGGAGGGAGGGAGGAAAAAAAAAAAAAGAAAAATGCATCACCACTGTGGATCCCATAATGTCCTGAAGATCTGGCCTTTTCTTCTTCTGGGGAGGTCAAGGATGTGGTGGGGTGAGTGTCACTGGCTGTGGGGTTGGCAAGGCCTTTTAAGTCACATGTTATCCCTTCCAACTGGGCCTGTCCAGGCAAAGAGCATTCAGTATCATGTATCAGCATGCTGTACCAGCTATGCTTCTCCCTTCTCATGGCAGTTGTGGAGGGTTGTGTTTGAGGGAGGGACCTCCTTAAGCAAGATGAGTGACTTCTGGCTTCTCTGTTGCGCTTGTGCAAAACCTGTTCTGCAACTTTCAGAAGAATGTTAGAGTACAGCTTTTGTTCTTAGGCCTTCAGAAGATTATTACAGGCTTTTTTCTAGTCCCCAGTTAGTGCGAGTCTGTCTCTTAGCCAATCAGGTAGAGAGCAAGAATTCACAATGTTACAATTTAGTATAGTGTCGTCCCAGAGTCCAAGACAGAAAGTAACAGGTCACTCCAACACCACACACCCCTCTTTTGGTGCAGTCCAGAACACCATTGGCCTTTCAAGCTGCAACAGCACACAGCTGGCCCATGTCCATCTTTTCATGCATCAGGACTTGCAAGTCCTTCTCGCCAGGGCTGCTCTCTAGGAATTCATCTCCCGGTCTGTACTCATATATACAGTTGTCCCAACACAAATATAACACCTTGCGCTTCGCCTTACTGAACCTCATTAGGTTATCTTGGACCCAATTTCCAAGCCTGTCCAGGTCCCTCTGGATGGCGTTCTTTGCTTCTGCACCACTCAGCTTAGTGTCATCAGCCAACTTGCTGAGGGTACACTCAGTCTCACATTCTAAGTTGTTGATAAAGATGTAGAAGAGCACCAGCTCCAAAACAGACCGCTGGGAGACCCTGTTCGTGACCAGCCTCCACTCAGATGTAGAGCTGTTGACAACAACTCCCTGGCTACAATCATCCAGGTGATTCTTGATCCACTAAACAGTCCATCCTTCAAATCCATATCTCTCCAATTTAGAGATAAGGATCTAGTGTGAGACCGCATCACAGGCCTTGCACAAGTCCAGACAGACAACATCAGGTGCTATCACTCCGTCATACACGTCCACCAGATTGGTGGGGCACAATCTGCACAAAGACCAGCTTTGTAATGACCTGAGAAACATTAGTCTACGGGTTTCAACAATATGCGTCCCAGAATCCTGAGGGAATTGACCAATGTAGTTGCCAAGCCAATCTCAATGATATTTGAAAAGTCATAGCAGTAATGTGAAGTCCCTGGTGACATTTTAAAGAACAATAGAAAGGATGACTCAGGGAACTACTGACCAATCAGCTTCACTTCTGTGCTGGGGATAATAGTGGAGCAGATCCTTCTCATGCTAAGGCATATGGAAGAGTTGGGGGTGGTGTAGGATAATTAGCAAGGCTTCATCAAGGGCAAGTCCTGCCTGACCAACCTAAAGGTCTTCTGTGACAGTGTAACTGCATAAAAGGACAAGAGAAGAGTCATATAGCTGGACTTCGGTAAGCCTTTTAACAAGGACCGCCACAAAATCCTTCTCTCTGAATTGGAAAGATATAGGTTTTATGGGTGGACCATTTGATGGATGAGGAACTGGTTGCAAGTACTCAGAGAGTTGTGATCAGTGACTCAATATCTGATGAGCAGATACCCCCTTTCAGGGGTCTGTACTGAGACAAGTGCTCTTTAATATCTTCATCAGTAACATTGTCAGTGGATTCAAATGCACCTTCATCAAGTTTGCAGAAGATGCCAAGCTGTATCGTGTGGTCAACACACCTGAGAGATGGGATGCCATCCAGGGAGACCTATACAGGCTTGAACAGTGAGCCAAGGAACCTCATGAGGTTCAACAAAGACAATGACAAGATCTTGCACCTGGGTCATGGCACCTCCTACCATCAGTACAAGCTGGAGGAAAAAAGAATTGAGAACAGCCCAGCTGAAAAGGATTAGTAGGTCCTGGTGGATGACAAGCTAGAAATGAACCAGTAATGTGCCTTTGCAGCCCAGAAAGCCAACTGTATCCTGGGCTGCATCAAAAGAAGCATGGCCAGCAGGTCAAAGGAGGTGATCCTGCCCCTCTACTCTGAGCTGGTGAGGCCTCATCTGGAGTTACTGCATACAGATGTGTAGTCCTCAGGACAGGTTGGAGCGTGTACAGAGGAGGGCTACAAAAATGATCCAAGGGATGGAACACCTCCACGATGAGGGTAGTATGAGAGGAGAGCAAGGACTGTTCAGCATGGAGAAGAGAAGGCTCTGGAGACACCTGATAGCATCCCCTCAGCAACTAAAGGGGAGCTGTAAGAAAGGAGACAGATTCTTTAGCAGAATCTGTTGTGATAAGAAAAGGGGAAATGGTTTCAAAGGAAAAGGAAGAAGATTTAAATTGGATAGAAGAATTTTTTTTTTTTTTTTTTTTTTTACAATTAGGATAGTGAAGCACTAGAACATGTTGCTTAGAGTGCTGATGGATGCCCCATCCATGCACAGAGTCAAGATCAGGCTGGACTAGGCTATGAGCAATCTTATCTAGCCATAGATGTCTCCGATCATTACAGGGAAGGTCCTTTCCAACTCAAAAGATTCTATGACTCTATGAAATGCAGACTTACTATCTAACATTCTTCTTATTTTATCTCCTGTTTTTAAAATATATTCTATATCTCTCACCTTACCATGAAAGTACTTCTGAACTCTCTGTATTTGTACAGGCTGTATCCATTCAATTCTCCATTTAACAACCTTCTGCCAAAAATTTGGAGTAAGTAGGGCTATGAGCATTTTTTTCTAGTCATATGTACAGAAGTTGCAACATTAAGCTTTAAACTAAAACTTTCCCCAACAGCAAACCTTACTGTGAGTCAGAAGAACCTTCACAGAAGAAAAGAGGCTCTGGTTTTCTCCAGTTTTCTTGGAAAAGAAAGAATCAAGGAGAATCCCACTTACAGTCTGTGTCAGAGAACAGAACTTACTTTAAGGGCAAAGCTGTAGGAAATTCAGAGTAGAACTGAATTATATTCAAACCACAACATAATGTGAGAAGACAATAATCTCTCTGACAGTTGAAAGACCAAGAGAATAGAAGGCTATTTTTAAGGACAGCTAAAAGATATTCCTTTAAGTTTCATGACAATTTTTTGTAGAAATAGATATATTTTTAAAGTTAGCTACTAAACAACACCCTGCATGTGGACTGTTTCATTTTCATTGACTACAAATCAAGTAACAGTTAAAACAGAGAGGATATCATTAAAGGAAAAAAGAACAAATGAGTCAATGAGACTTTTGGCATTAAAAGTTACGGATGTTTTTTTTTTTTTTTTTTCATTTCTGTTGCTGTTTCATTTACCTTAAAATTGAATAATTTCACATATTTTTCTCAAAACCATTCAAGAAGTAGTGACTCGGTAAGGGCCTCTTTGTATATTGCTCTGCTTAAGCCAATAGCCACTCTGCTGACCTAAAAAGAGGTCTGAAGAATAATGCATTATGATAGCTTTGTCAAGTTGGAGCACACAAAGACTTGGCTTTGTCTTTCCATTATTTAAAATGAACAGTGGTGCCACTGAAGTTAACCCAATGACTGTTCTTGACTACGGAGAATAGCCAGTGATAAAAGTTAAGACTGGAAAAAATTAATTCCAGCCTACAATTTAGATCAAAGACTGACCACAGCCCCCATTCCCTTCTCTGAAGGGAAGAGGTAGAAGAAAGAGGATGGGGGAAGGGAAATCATTTTAGATTGCTTTCAGTTCTCACTGATTTAGTCTGTTAGCAATAGTCAATACGTTATATTAATTACTTATGTTCAGTCTATTTGCCTGTAACAGTAATTGGTTATTTCCCTGTCTTTATATCAAACCATGGATTATTTTTTTCATCATTATTTTCTCTATTCTCTGTAAGAGAATATAATGGTAGTGCTGCAATACATACTGGTGTTAAACCACTACGCAATCCCATGTCTGTTCATTAAAATAGATACTCTGAAGACTCTGGCTCCTGCCAGAGAATTAAAACCTGCAAAAATGATCTGGCCTTCATTAATTTGAAGTTCCCAATTACATAGTTACGACAAACAGTGATTTAGCTACTGTGAAGCTTAAAACTGACTGAAAACAGCACAATCCACACTAATGCTTGTCACTGTTTTGCTGTAGGAGACTGAACACTGAAAATCTGGTACTGAATTCTTTGCCAACTCAAAATATGTATTACAACTGAACAGAACCTTGGAGTGCACAAGAAACACAACAAAGTGTCACCATGAAAAAAAGCAAATGTCACACAGAATCCTAGGTAGAGTTCCTCAGAACTCCCATATTCAGTAGAAGCATTACTGTTCTGACACTCAGGAAGTGCAACACTAATACACTAGCGATTTCTCCTGTTTCTCATCCATTTTGCTGTTCATTTATTTTAGTCACAGAAGGTAATCCAAGATGAAATGTATGAATGTGTGGCCAGAGGTCTTTTCCAACCTTGGTGATTCTGTGATTCTCTGAAACTGCAGCTTCAATGATTATGAACTTTTTTCTTCTCTCTGTCCTTTGAATTTAAATGTAACTGTTCATTTCATATGGTTCCTCCAAATACAGAAGGATATATATGATGAAAGATGGAGAAGAGGAAACTTTACATAAATATCCACGTTTAAAATAAGTAAAAATTCTTGGATGGGTGTGTTAAAATTTTCAACTTGGAACTTGAAGAGTGACTGTGGGAAATAATGTTCAAGATGTCATATATGATTAAACAG
Source organism: Callipepla californica brunnescens (assembly GCA_023055505.1). Taxonomy (NCBI): domain Eukaryota; kingdom Metazoa; phylum Chordata; class Aves; order Galliformes; family Odontophoridae; genus Callipepla; species Callipepla californica. Next base: position 818 of record JALIRH010000034.1, on the reverse strand, counting down.
CACATTTTTAAGAATTGGATTAAGTTCCTATCAAAAACCTTGTTTGAACTAGAGATGCTTGTATTAGATTATTTCTGATATAATCTTTGTTCCTTCATGATGAATCCACCATTCTGAAGCATCACTTCTCCAAAACCCACTGAATGATGTACTTGCAAATTGTCCTACACATTCAGCCGAACTTTAAGGAAAACAACAGTTAAAAATGCTTGACAAAAAGGATGAGTACAGAAAACTATTTGGATAAATATCCTCCCCCTGAAAAGGCAGAAACAGACAGAGATGGAATTAAAAAGACATGGAAGGGAAAGTTGAAGTAGTGAATTTTGAGCAAGCCAATTGTTTACATGGTTTTGGAAACATTATATCCCATCACACAGAGTTATTTTCACTGTCTTTGATTTTTGTTGAATTGCAAGTTTCAGTTTTTGTAGTAGTCTTCTTGATGGGTTACTACAGAGAGATTGTCAGAATTTTTACTTTAAAGACTTTTCCTTGGAGTTTCTTGTCTGTTTGTCTTGTCAGATTGAGGTGCAGTCTCATAAGAGCTGAGTACAGAGGAATGATCACTTCCCTGTTCCTGCTGGCAACACTATTTCTGATACCAGACAGGATGCCATTGGCCTACTTGGCCACCTGGGCCCACTGCTGGCTCTTGTTCAGCTGAGCATTAGGCAACATCCCCAGGTCTGTTTCCTTGACACAGTCTTCCAGCCACTCTTCCCCAAGCCTGCAGCATTGTCTGTGGTTGTTGTGGCCAAAATGCAGCACCTAGCACTTGGTCTTGTTGAACTTGATCCCATTGGCTTCAGCCCAGT